>OW026521.1:12338246-13798246 GCA_932274085.1 Protocalliphora azurea | reverse complement strand
ATATTTGACGTCTCTTGCCAATATATCGATTGGTATCATGGCAGCAATTACAAAGGCTGCTTCATCCGATACAGTTCTATATGCAGAAGATACTCGCAGTGCTGCTAGTCTGTAGACAGATCTAATTTTACCGCTGTAGGTCCTTAGCCTGGTGGATTCTGCCCATATTGGAGCAGCATAGAGAATTACACTCGTGACAACCCCAGCTAACACTTTCCTTCTTAAATATTTTGGACCTCGTGTATTCGGCATTACCCTGCACAGCGCTGTACATATACCTGTGGCTTTATCTCTCACGTAATTTAGGTGGTGTTTAAATGATAAACGATTATCTATCACCACACCCAGGTATTTGAGACAATCCTTTGTACCTATTTCACAGTCTCCAACTTGAAGATTTATATATTCCATCATTCTACGACTGGATATCAATACCGCTTCCGTCTTATTCTCAGCTAACGATAGACCCATTTCAATGAGCCATGACCGTACCACATGGATACTACTCTCGGAAACTGTTTTAGCTTCGTTAATAGTTTTTGCCACTATCACCAGGGCTATATCATCAGCGAAGCCAATAACTTTTGCTCTTCTTGGAAGATTTAATCTCAAGATACCATCATACATCACATTCCACAACAATGGTCCAAGCACCGATCCTTGTGGTACTCCGCCTGTGACATTATATTCCTTCATTCCCTTGTCTGTTTCATATATAAGAACTCTTTGCCGGAAGTAATCCTTTATTATTGCCACAAGATAAGCTGGAACATTTATTCGTACAAGAGCATTGACTATATTCTCCCAATTTGCCGTGTTAAATGCATTTTTGACATCTAGAGTCACGAGTACACAATATTCCTTGGATCCTTTTCTCCAGCTGCTACCATCTATTGCATCTTTTGCAATGCTTACAACCATTGCAATTGCATCAATTGTCGACCTATGTTTTCTAAAACCATATTGCATTTTTGACAGACCATCCAATGTTTCAATGCATTCTTCGAGTCTATTGCAAATGATTCTCTCCAATAGCTTTCCGCTGGTATCTATCATGCACAGTGGTCTGTACGATGACGGTTCCTCTAAAGGCTTCTTATCCTTGGGTAGGAGCACAAGTTTTTGCCTTTTCCACATTGATGGGAATGAACCATGCCTTAGGCATGAGTTCATCAGCTGCAGCATTTGGTTTGGACAGCACTTTACAGCTTCTTTTAGGACGAGGTTTGGGATACCATCTGGTCCCGGGGCTTTTTTATCCTCGAATTTTGTAACAGCCTTTTGGATTTCCAATAACGTAATTTCTGGAAAGTAGAAAATCTCTCGGATGTTCTGAGTATTCCATGTTGCAGTACGTTGCTCCGGAAACAGATGAGTCACTATTTCAGTAAGAATTTTAGCTTCCTTGGGTGATGGTGAGCTCAGACATTTAAACTTTTTTCTCACAAGTTTGTACGCTAAGCCAAAGGGGTTATGCTCTAGATCATTGCATATCTCCAGGAATCGTAGTCTTTTACTTTTACGTATTGCTAGCTTAAAGGCCTTTTTCTTTTGCTTAAAAATCTCGTGACAAAGTTCATTTTCTATTCTACATCGAGTTCTTACATAGCGTCTTCTGGCTTTGATGCAATCCTTTCGCAGCTGAGCTATTTCTTCATTCCACCAGTATACAGGAGTTTTCTTAAATTCACGTTTCCTTCTCTTCATAGACATATTACAAGCTTGCGTCATATGACTTATAAACTGTTCAGCCATATTTTCAGGAGTACCACATAATTCTACGTCTTCCATAAATATAGGGAACAACTGCCTATCAAAAGTATTGGATTTCCAACCGCTTATTTCTCTTCTGGAGCCTGCTTCGGACGACGATGTAGACATACCTAAGTCCATAATGATTGCAGTGTGATCACTTTGGGTGTATATGTCGGAAATATGCCAATATATCCCGTTATGGATATTAGAGCTAGCAAACTCAATATCTATTATTGATCCTCTACCATTTCTGTTAAATGTCTGCACATTTCCACTATTTATCAAAACCACATCAAGCAACGCAAATGCTTCAAGCAAGATTCTGCCTCTTTCATTTGTCTTTGGGCAGCCCCATTCCGTAGCCCAGGCGTTAAAATCCCCAGCTATAAGGATAGGGCTCTTTCCGATCGCATCAGTTGCTAAAGCATGTATGATCTTCTTGTATTCACCAATGTCAAATCTTGGGGGAATATAGCAGCTGTACAAGTGTATTCCAGAGACCATAGTACGGACAAAACAACACTCAAATCTTACTTTCCTCAAAATGTGACTATTTGTAGACCAAATTGCGCATGTGCCAGAGGTATATGTATATGTATATGTATATGTATATGTATATGTATATGTATATGTATATGTATATGTATATGTATATGTATATGTATATGTATATGTATATGTATATGTATATGTATATGTATATGTATATGTATATGTATATGTATATGTATATGTATATGTATATGTATATGTATATGTATATGTATATGTATATGTATATGTATATGTATATGTATATGTATATGTATATGTATATGTATATGTATATGTATATGTATATGTATATGTATATGTATATGTATATGTATATGTATATGTATATGTATATGTATATGTATATGTATATGTATATGTATATGTATATGTATATGTATATGTATATGTATATGTATATGTATATGTATATGTATATGTATATGTATATGTATATGTATATGTATATGTATATGTATATGTATATGTATATGTATATGTATATGTATATGTATATGTATATGTATATGTATATGTATATGTATATGTATATGTATATGTATATGTATATGTATATGTATATGTATATGTATATGTATATGTATATGTATATGTATATGTATATGTATATGTATATGTATATGTATATGTATATGTATATGTATATGTATATGTATATGTATATGTATATGTATATGTATATGTATATGTATATGTATATGTATATGTATATGTATATGTATATGTATATGTATATGTATATGTATATGTATATGTATATGTATATGTATATGTATATGTATATGTATATGTATATGTATATGTATATGTATATGTATATGTATATGTATATGTATATGTATATGTATATGTATATGTATATGTATATGTATATGTATATGTATATGTATATGTATATGTATATGTATATGTATATGTATATGTATATGTATATGTATATGTATATGTATATGTATATGTATATGTATATGTATATGTATATGTATATGTATATGTATATGTATATGTATATGTATATGTATATGTATATGTATATGTATATGTATATGTATATGTATATGTATATGTATATGTATATGTATATGTATATGTATATGTATATGTATATGTATATGTATATGTATATGTATATGTATATGTATATGTATATGTATATGTATATGTATATGTATATGTATATGTATATGTATATGTATATGTATATGTATATGTATATGTATATGTATATGTATATGTATATGTATATGTATATGTATATGTATATGTATATGTATATGTATATGTATATGTATATGTATATGTATATGTATATGTATATGTATATGTATATGTATATGTATATGTATATGTATATGTATATGTATATGTATATGTATATGTATATGTATATGTATATGTATATGTATATGTATATGTATATGTATATGTATATGTATATGTATATGTATATGTATATGTATATGTATATGTATATGTATATGTATATGTATATGTATATGTATATGTATATGTATATGTATATGTATATGTATATGTATATGTATATGTATATGTATATGTATATGTATATGTATATGTATATGTATATGTATATGTATATGTATATGTATATGTATATGTATATGTATATGTATATGTATATGTATATGTATATGTATATGTATATGTATATGTATATGTATATGTATATGTATATGTATATGTATATGTATATGTATATGTATATGTATATGTATATGTATATGTATATGTATATGTATATGTATATGTATATGTATATGTATTAAAGACTCACCGGTTTCATAGAATTTCAATTTGACATAAATGTATATGTGTATATAGATATAAGGTTTTGGAAATATTATTATGTTTTATGAATATAAGCAAAACTAATTTATGTCTGTAATTTGTAGAAAATTTTCAAAAATTTGAGTGTGTTTAAAAAAAAAAACAATATTTTTAGAAAAACTGCTTAAAAAAATGCTACGTACCAAGATAGATATTAAAACAGCTTTATTGATTTGTAAGATTTAATAAAAGTTTATTTTATAAATTGGTAATAGGCGTTTTTTTATCAGACAGCTGGCTTCTCATTTTGTATTATTGTTTTTATTCTACTGAATCGATCTTTAGTTTTAAACATTAAATTAGTTCTGTTAATTATTTTTTATTTTTTTTTAGACCTACTAGAAAAATATAATGAATTTTCAAAGTTGCAAGTAAAATGAAATATTTTGAAGGGGTTTATTTTGTAATAATACAAGAATAGCTTAAAAACATGTAACACTTGCTCCTAGCACTAAGTGCATAATTTATTCTTTTTTTAAGTTATTAATAATTACTTCTAAAAAAGTGAAAATAAATATATTTTTAGCATGAAAACTTAATTAACTTACTATTACTAGAAGGAAAATTACAATTTTACCAATTTAAAAGTAATTTTATTATCTTTTAACAAACGGTAACGATGTGTATAATTGTTTGAGTAATTTTTTTCACATTGTGCTATTTATACCAAAAGCTTTTTTATATTAAGGCTTTTCATCCAAACAAATACATTTACGCAATTCGTAAGTTTTATTCAGATTTTACATGAACGCTCTTCACAAATAATTGTATATCCTTTAATTTCCTTTAATCCTTTAATTTTTCTTGAGGGAGTTAGGGAATAAAATATATTTTCAAATTTGTTGTTTCTTGAATTTTATATTTTCTTTATTTGAAGATAAAAGGAATAAAAAATACTTTTGTTTATTTCAAATTTGATTTTTCAAAAGTAAAAGTTTATGAAGTCGTTTATACATTAAAATTAAAGCGTAAATATTTATAAATTGTGTAAATAATTTTTCAAATAAAATTTAACAAATTCTTATATATTTATACAGTTTATGAGCTATATTTATATGATTGTATGAGAACCCATATTATAAATAATCTGTAAGTGATATAAAAAATAAGAGAAATTTAAATTTATTTACATAAAAAAAAACTTGAAAATCAATTTCCTTAAATGAAATAGGATATAAACTTTTTTTCAGTTTTTAACAAATTTCTCTTATTTTCTTTTCAAAAAGTTGTTTTCACATATCGATATATATTTTGTAGCATTAAAGCAGTACAAAAAAGGTAATTGATATAATTTTGCTTTTGAGAGTTGTAGCAAAATTTTGTCTGTTTTACAAATGCCCTTAGGTAAAATGTTATGAAAATTTTTTTTAACTTTATAAATTGTAAAATAATCGAATATTGACATTTTCCTTTTTTCTATTGAAAAACTTTCAAAAACAAAAACACATCTGTTATAAAAAAAATCAACACTTCAATTTTTTTTTTGTTTGTGCGGTTGTAATATATTGTATTATCATTTTATGCTTATTTATAAATTACTATTTTCCCTACTAACACTCCCACTTAAAAATTTATTTTTTACTGATACTAAAAAATTGGCTTATTTTTTCAAATTTCTTAAAAGTCAGCACAATTGTTAATCGTTTGTTTTGTATGTTTTGGTAGGAGATTTGTAAATATGAGTTTTTTCTTTTAGATTTATAGATAAATCCGTTTCCTGTTGCTCGATTTTTAGTTAAATATATAAAACATTACTTCTGTGTATGTAAATATGTTTATATGAGGTGTTTTAAAAATAGAAATAGAATAAATATACAAAAATGTGCTAAATGTGTTTACTTTGTGACGTTTAAGTTTATATGTATTTTGTATCAAGTATATAGATATGTATGCCTCTCAAAAAATCTGTCATATTTTATTATTATAAATAAAACACAAACGACAAATATACACATGTACAAAATATTTGGCAATGAAAAAAAGTATTAGAATTGCAAAAAATAAACACAAGGGTATTTTACCGAAAGTTAATGGAATTTTTGTTAAAACCTTCTTATAGCAGCTTTATATTTTGCTGAAAAAAAAATAATGTAAATATTTTCTTATTAACATATTTATTAGCACGGCTTTTGAAAAGAATGGAAAATGGTTTTATATATATTTGCGAGGAATGCTTTATAATATTTTTCGAAATATTATAAAGCAGATAAAAAAATTTATTAATAAAAAACATAATTTTATTATATTGTTTCGCAGGATTCTTTATGACACTGAATACACTTTCTGATACATTTGCAGAAAAATCTTAAAGTATTTTTTCACTTTGTTCCAAATTATACAATTTGATATCAATTATCCTTTTTTCAGGGTTCGAAACATACCGTTGTGAGATCATGATCGTGGTCAAAGCAGAACCTTACGACTATTTTTGCTCTATAGTTCTTTATATCTTGGAAGACTTTCTACAACTTACTGTACTTTAATACTCCAAAGAGACAATAGCAAAATTCTTATAATTTTTGAAGAAGCAGAAGCCCATTTGATTTGAAGTGCTTCGGCCGATTGTAAATTTCATTGGGATTGGGCAAACCTTAAAAGATTAATGTCGTTTTTTTCGTGGCCTCTATTATGTTTTTTTCTGAAAAAAATTTATGCTATAAATAGGTCAAATTTGAAATTTTATCAGAATTCCAAAAATTTAATAAAAACCCAAAATTTCAAGAAAACTTCTACATTTTAAAGCTTTTATACCCTTCACCACCACACCGACAATAATAAAATTTAATAATAATAATAAAATTTACGTCTTAAAGTATGCTCTCATATTTTCATTTCAATAACCTACATTTTTTTCCAAACTACAAAAATTAAACTGTAATAGCAAGCGTTGCTTCCTTACCTTAGGTCCACAACTGAGATTAACGCTGATATAATATGTGAGATAACGCCGGCAGAGGAGAGTAAACATTTTGTTTATATTATGTTAAATCTTAAATAATAAGGTACATGTATTCTAATAAATGCTATAAGATATCATTATTTTCATTCAATCACAGAGTAAACATGTCCTTTTTATTTAAGCTATTCACACTTTTTTCAGCACAATTTTTATAAAAATGTTTTCTAACATGTAAAACAAACACTAAAAGGAAACAATTTTACAATAAGACATTTTTTTTTGAGTAATTTCCAAAATACACACAAACAAACTTTCGTATATGTGTATTTTTTTTTTTTGACAGTTCATCTTATAAGATGGTTATGTAGAGAAGTCTCATATATATATATATATATATATATATATATATATATATATATATATATTAGATTAATGTTGGAAAACAAATAGTGAAGTTTTCCACTAAGTTTGTGAAAAGGATAAGTATTATATTTTTTTTCCAACATGTTATTGTTATAGGAATAATAATATTAATATGGTTTAAAAACAGAATATGGTTTAAGAATAAGGAAAAAGACTGCAAATATTTAATGATTATAGAAGTAGTGATATGTTTCATATTAACAAAATTTGTTTCTGGTAAAAATATTTAAAAACATGTCATTTTTGCAGTCAATCATATTAAAATTATTATTAAGTGTAAACATTAAATGCCAAATTAAATCAAAATCATTGTTATCATGAACACAGTGTTATTAAAATTCAATAAAATTAACAATGAGAACATAATATTGTTGTAATTATAATGCTGTAATCATGTTTTTTCTCTGCGTGTGATAGCTTTCAGGGCTCTGCGTTCGTAAACATGATTGAATGCTTTCAGTTTTAGGTTCTACGCATCTACTACAGAATCCGCCTGGAAATACCTATCCTTCTGGTGTGGCTTTAAAAGTTTTCCGGAGTGTTTTTAAATATGTATACGGCCTCGCATACATTTATTCTACTACTGTTACATTTACAATATGTAAAAGAAATTTCTGAGATGGTACGTAAAGTTACAATCGGTGTGAATCGCAGGTATATGAAGCAAAAACATATTAAAAATATTTTCTTTTTTATGACTGAGTTTTTCAAATTTAATTTTTTTCGTTATTTTTTTTTTTTCATTGTTTTGTTTTTCCAATGTTTCTGAAAAAATGTATCATAAGTTTAAAAGTATATTTTGTAGATGTTTTATACGAACACTTTTCTTTACAAAATAGAAATTGTATGAATAATATAAACTCTAGAGAGTGATCAGTGTATCTTCTAAGATATAATAAGTTTTTTGTAAATATATTCTCAAAAAAAAAAAAAAAAAAAAAACGATTTTTGCAAAAATCGGAGTTGTTCATTTTTCTTAATTTCACATATCATGTAAAAATTTTAAAACTTATTCAAAAGTTGATATTTTTCCAATTCACTATTTTAACTTTTAAAATTTACAAATATTTTAAAGTTTTCTCTCCCTTTCTAAACTTTTCTAATTTCGTTTTATGCTAAATGTCTCTAGAGTAATGTATTATCTGAGGCTTTGTTGGTGTGTATTCATTTTCCGCAATTTCATTTTTTTTTTTACCTTTTTACACACATTATTATGTTTCTTATTAGATATTGTTTATTTGTTTGTTTTTTCTGGAAAATAGTAGACACAATATATCATAGGGAGGTATGAATAATTTATGTGATATTTTATATTTCAGTTTCTTTTTATTTTTTCTTATTTCTTTTTACATATTTTTCCAGTCAACTACTCAAGTGAAAGAAATCAATTCGTTTCAATCTTTATAAAAAGGACAAAAAGAAAAATAACTTAAAAACTGAAAAAGAGTTAAAGAGAATCAAATGGAAGTGATAAGTTAAAAATTATGATAATGATGATGACAATGTTGATGCATAATGGCAGAATTCTAAAACCATTTGTCTATAAAAATGCTACTAAGTCAGTTTAGAAATTCAGGGCTTTAATTTTGTTACCTTTAAGTAGTTTACATATAATAAACTTATTTTAATATTATGAATAATGCTAAAGAAGAAAACAACATTTTATATTTTCTAAATGCATACTTATACTCGTAGTATACTTATTTTTCAATAACTATGAGTTTGACCAGTAAATGATTGAATGGTGGTTTGTAATTGTTTGTCTTATAAACTTTTATGGATTCTGCTATTAGAAGAGCATATGAATAGTGAATTGCTATAGTAGCAGCAAGTAGCACTTGTTCTATAGTTTGATGAATATAAAATATATGTTCACATTCTTACATTAAGTTTATACATATTACAACTTGTTATCATTTAAGCGTTAAGTTTGCAATATTTATATTACAAAAAAAAAAAAAAAAAAAAAAAAAAGAAAAACAAGGGAAAGGCAGTAAGTCTTGGTTCTATAAAAATTTTTATTTTAATATACATATCTGAAAGAATATTGGTAAACTCTTCAAACCAAATGTTTTTAAGTTAATTTTCTTTTAATTTTATTTTGAAATTTAATACAAAATTGTATAAACCTTTAACAATAACTTAAGGCTTACCATCTGTCTACTTAATTTGTGAAGTTTCATGTGCACTTCAAGCATTTTTTGCATGAATAATAGTTATATATTAACAAATATGTTTAAAGTACGTAGTAAGTATTATTGATGAAATATGCTAAAAATGACAGAATATTAAAATAAATATGGGTAATGAAACTGTTGAATATTATTCATTAAGGTGGCCCCATAGCTCAAAAAATAAATAAATAAATAAAAAATAAAATTGCTTAAATTTAGGATAACCTTTCTCTAAATTGCAATAAGCACGCAGAGAAAAAAACACGGTTACAACATTATCACTACAATAATATTATGTTCTCATTGTTAATTTTATTGAACTTTAATAACTTTGTATTCATGATAAAAATGTTTTTGATTCAATTTTGTCATTTAATGTTTACACTCAATAAGAATTTTATTATAATTGACTGCAAAAATTATATATCTTTAAATATTTTTACCAGAAACAAAATTTTGTTAATATGAAACATATCATTATTTCTACAATCTTTAAATATTTGCAGTCATTTTCCTTATTCCTAAACTATATTTTGTTCTTAAACCATATTAATATTATTATTCCTATAACAATAAAATGTTACAAATAAATATAATACATATCCTTTTCACAAACTTAGTGGAAAACTTCGATATTTGTATTTAAATATATTTTTTTAACATTTGTTTTCTAACTTTAATATAATTCTCATTTAGTTTATATATGAATAAATGTAAATAGACAAGTTTTGGTTATATTCGGTGTGATTCAAGCAATATGAGATATCACATTGTGCATATAACTAATATATAACTAATATATATATATATATATATATATATATATATAATATATATATATATATATATATATATATATATAATATATATATATATATAATATATATATATATATATATATATATAATTATATATATATATATATATATATATATATATAAATATATAATTATATAATTATATATATATATATATATAATTATATATAATATATATATATATGTATATATATATATATATATATATATATATATATATATATATTTCTATATACATTTCTATATTATTTTAAATAAAAGATGGATTGGATAACTATATGATGTAATAATATGATAAAGTGCAATCATAATATGACAATATTGTTCAATTATATGTAAAACTATAATCATAACACGTAAAAACTAACCACAAAATCGGATACAATATGACAAATTGGAATCATAATAATTATTACTTATAATCATTTCTATTTTTTGATGTAATCATATGTTCCCTTCATAATATGGTGCTCTTATATTATGGTCACTACAACTATATTTTTCCTCTGCGTGTACTTGAGTCTTTATTTTTAACGAGTTTTATGTTATTGTATGTAGGGTTAAATCTAATCCAGACCTTAGGAGGGCTTTAATTTTGAGAACGATCATATATCAGTTCACGCACAGAATTAATACATAATTCGTCCTAAGATTTCATTCGCATACCAGAGCACTGTTTAGTCTATCACCGTATTGGTAATAAATCTGAATCTCCAGAGCGCATTGAAATGTATATGGAAGTTGTAAATGTGAACCTAAGTTTTCGGAGAAATGATCGTTTTATTATCTAGCTATAATAAGGGATGAGCAACAGGGTGTCAGATTTAACCAACTTGAGCATTAAAATGTTTTAAGAGAAAATTTGCGTCCAAGGATTACCCGTTCGTGAGTTTCATCAAAATAAAAAAGTGCTATTTCAGAGTTTTTTAAATTATGTTCATATTTCCGCAAAAAAAAAGAATATATATAAAAATAAATTTCTATATTTGGATATAGTTCGAAATTTCAGTTGTGCGTCTTTTTACGATATCAAATACTAATATTGCTCCTTTGGCAGAAATAAAAAATGCAAATAATTCCAAAAAAAGACCTATAACTTTTGATCTAACTCAAGAAATGATAATGTCTGGGTGAAAATTTTGATTAACAGTGTCTTAAAATAAAGTAAATTTTCATTTGAGCTAGGAAAAATTATAACTTTCACTATAACGCCACCCTATTTATTATTCAAATATTTATACTTAATATATATATAGTTTAATTTATTGGAAGTGCGGTAAGTAATAAGATTTTACAGGATATTTTTCAAGAAATTAATTTAAAAAGATTTGTTTTTTATTTATCTCCTTATATTTAATAGACTTTTTGTGTAATTTTTCAGGAAATTAATATGAATACTTGATGTTCTCGAATTTTTCTGTAAATTTGTATAACATTTTTTAATGCGAAATAGTTACCCTTATAAGAATGATTCTACTTTTAATTACTTCCACCTTGAGGCCAAGTATGTTCCGATGAATGGTTTTCTACTACTTCAGATAACCAATCGGAGTATATACACATAAGTAGTATAATATTTGCAAAAGTTTACTCGCCACGTGGCGCATTGATTCCAAATTGTTTTTTTTTTTTTTTTTTTAAATCATTCGAGACATCTGAATAAAATTTCACATGAACTGAGCTGAGATAAGATTTGATTTAGAGGAGCACAGGCCCCTGACGGATCAGCGAGGGTAGTAAATGGACCATATTTTTGGGTTGTTTTCCCCAAAAGTGGTCATATATTTCCCCTTTTAAGATAGATAGATAGATAGAGAAGGTTGATGTGATACCAAAAAGTACCACATCTCCACCCAGAGACCGATCCCGGTCCATTGTGAGTCCCTTCGTTGAAATAGCTGTGAAATATAGAGTATAGAATGCAGAAAATAGAAGAGTATAAGTAGAAGATAAAAGAGTAGGAATGTGAACGAATCATATAGGGGGATTAGCAATGTTACTAATCCCCCTAGGGTTATACCCCTGATTCTCCCTTAAACAGTCGATTCCCATGACGAAGCTTATGACGTCTACAAGATCTGCGTCCCGAACGTCACTTAGCCCGCCGAGGAATTGGCTGCCAAGCCATTTCATCCTACGATGCTGCAATCGTGGACAATGGCACACAATGTGCTCAATAGACTCGGTCTCGTCGACGTCTCCACACATTCTACAAAAATCGGAATTGCTAGCGTCACACCTAGACCTCATCTTACCTATCAAACAGTGACCCGTTATGGCCCCTATCATGATTCTTAAGCTCTTCCTATTCAAGCCCAGGAGAGTGCTAGTGCCTGCATTGTTTAGTACCGGCCATATCGCCCTCGACACTCTTCAGTCCTCTCTACTCTCCTAAGCCGAATTGGTTCTGACCAAGATCCAATCATTGATCTTCCCATAGAAGAAACTTAGTGGTGGTTTCACATAGGTTTCCCTCTCCGAGACGTTCTTTGCTGCGCCTTGCCTTGCCAGTTCATCAGCCAGTTCATTGCCTGAAATATTGCAGTGGCCAGGCACCCAGCAGAGTCTCACCATGTAGTCCTCCATCAGCTCTCTCAGTGTCTTCTTACAGGCAGCAACTAGCCCTGGATCTCACCAAATGTGTCCCCAAGGCCTTCAGAGCCGCCTGACTGTCCACATAGAGAGTGACCTAGGTACCCCTCGCAATGTTTTACCTGATTATTTCTGCGGCTTTCATGATGCCGAGAATCTCAGCCTGAAAAACGCTTCACTCATCAGGAAGTCTTTCAAATCCGTGCCCACAATATAGACCCCCGCCCCAGTACCTTCCTCCATCTTCGATCCGTCCGTGAATACTGCACAACCTTCATATAGTTTCTCAGTACCAGACCAGATCTCCCTATCAGTTATCACCACGACAGGATTTACCCCAAAGTCTGACTCAGCGGCCATGTAATCTGATACCCCCATGGAGTACAGATTAGCCTCACCATAGCTGATCTCGAATATGACCCTGGAGTGATCTGCTCTTAATGAACCGTTGAGCTCTCAACTCCTCTGACCACCAGACCGGCAGTTTCTTTTTACCCGGATAGCTCACCGGGCAGTTGAGCTCATAGCTTCTGTTAATAGACCCCAGATCCCGCCCGAAGGCGTCCCAATCCGTCCTTCTAGGATTCCTAAAAGGTTTCCCTTCAGAACCCCTTTTAAATTAATATTTATTTATTTATTATTATATATTTATTTTTTTATTTTTTGGGTTCACTCTAAAACTTTCAATTAAGTTTAAACTTATACAATAAGACCTATAAAGTGTTGATATTTTGGGTCCTTTCAGGTAGGGAAGTCGATGCAACGACATCTGTCTGTCCGTAAATGATTTATTCATAAAAATAACGCTTTTGAGAATTTTTATATTGAAAATCCTCAAAATCAGTTCATATATAGCGGCCATTTTACTTTGACGATTTTTCGACCTTTTAAAGTCCCTATAAATGCTAAGGAATTCATTCCTTTTTAGATCTGTCAGAAATTTCCAAACGGACCAAATATTATTAATGAAATAAATGAAAAAAAGTACATTAAAGAAAAAAAAAAACGCCTAGACTAAAAGAAGTCAGCATAACTAAAATAACTCCAACAAACCAAAAAATTAAAAAAAGAATCGCAAAAATTAAAAAACGATAAAATTCAAAAAATTAGCTACAATTAAAAAAAGAACCAAACTAAAAAATTCACCCAAACTTAAAAAAATCGGCAAAAATAAAAAATTATCAAAACTAAAAGAAATCCCTAACTAGAAAATCACCAAAAACTCAAAATTTCGCCACAATTAAAAAATCGCCCAAACTAAAAAATCGACTATTTAGAAAATCACCAGAAACTTAAAAAATAGCCAAAATCGAAAAAATTTCCAAGTTTAAAACAAATTACCAAAACTAGAAAAACTGCAAAAAACGTGAAAAAGTCACCAGAACACGAAAAAAAATTACCAAATCAAAAATTCTGAGTCGAATACATCACTACTACTTGTCACACCCTTAACCATTCAATTTGCAATTTCCATAATTTTTGGTCAAAAGCGAAATAACGATGTCCGTCTATTCGTCGGCTGAAATGACGTTTATGAACACCTAAGAAATATGATATATATTCAGCAAAATCGGTTCAAAATATATGCAATGTATACCATATTATACATGTATATATATACTAGTTAAGAAGATATAGGAGCTTGTACCCTATTTCCGGTCCTAAATAATAAAAATTTGGTGATATAGTTCCTTTCAGATGTTACACTATTTGCCTGCCAAATTTCAAGAAAGTCGGTTGATTAGTTAAGAAGATATTGGGAGGGGGAGCTTTTGCCCTATTTTAAGCCCTAAATAATAAAAATTATAGAGTTCCCTCCAGATGTTACACTTCTTGCCTGCCAAATTTCAAGAAAATCAGTTTATTAGTTAAGAAGATATAGGGAGGGGAAGCTTTTTATCCCTTGTAGCTTATTTTACGCCCTTTAGCGATTTCGGAGGAGTTCAATAACAAACACCACGATACTAGAATTGTACATACATACATATATATATATATATATATATATATATAAATATATATAAATTATCAACGATACATGTCTAAAAATGGTAATTTTTGAAGTAAAATTTTGAAAAAAAAGGTTAATTGAAAATATGAATAATTTTGTAATAAAAATCATGACAAATTTTGAATTATGCTTAAAAAACAGTTTTTTTTTGTAAGCTCCTAGATAAATTCTGTTATTGTTTAGTTAATTTCTTCTCTTTAAAATTTTTTGGAAAGTAGAAGAATCAAGCTTGTGATCCATATATATTTGTATATGTTTTGGTCAAATATTGAAAGAAAATTTTTAAACAACGTTTAAATATAAAAATTAAAAATTTCAAATTCTAATACAATTATAAACGTTTCTACAAAAGTCAAAGCAGCGATGTAATATTTTTGGAGACTGTTTTTGTAAGCATAACCAGATTTATTTCCTTTTAAATTGAACAAAAATTTTAGAGCTTATTCGATTTTATATGCAATGATTTACTTAAACTTTTTTTGGTTCTAGTACGTTTCAAATAAAAAGCATAAAGTGATTTGATTAAAAATATATTAAAAATAATTTGATAAAGTTTTGAAATTTTTAAATAATTGTTTGAGTGTTTAAATGATTTGAAAGATTGTCATCTCATTTTATTACAAATGAAATAGCATTTAAAACTTCATAACTTTAGTGTTATTCCGAAATAGAAAAGCAAATTTAATTAAAAAAAATTATTAAATTATTTCTTAATTGTAGTAAATATAAAAGATTTAAGTAAAGTTTAAAGCCTACGTTCTTTTGCTTTTTTCATTCAACAAAATTCAAAATTGACTTAAGATTTAGGTAGCCGTGAAATCTTTAGTGTACCAACTATCATCAAAACGTTTTCATTTTTTTCTAAATATCTCAAAATGTACAGGGTATTTTGAATTTTTGAAAATTTGTTAGTTTTTTTTATTTGAAAACTTTATTGGTTTTCTCATAATTTTTTACTTTTTACAAGTAAATGAACAGTAATGGAGTAAAGCATATAATCCATAACTGAAATTAAATAAAAATAAAGTATTTATTTCATTTTTGTAATAAAATACAGAATTTCGGTTTCCTTTACAAGATTAGTTCCAAATTTTTGCATCAGTAAGTTTTTGTGATATTAAAGGAGCTAATTAGATCTATTTAAGTGAACTTTCGTGTTTTTCAATTAAAACAATTTCATTGAGATGCACTTATTTGTTTGAAATGCTTTAGAGGATAACAATTGAATAAAAACACAAGTTATTAAAAAAATTTGTGTTTATATTTCAAAAACTAAAAATTAATAATGAAGTAAAATAACGAGTTTTTTTATGAAGAAAAAATTATTATAGTTCAACTGACGATCAAATTATTATAATTAAAAAATTATAATAATTTGATCGTCGGTTATCAACTTAAACTTTTAGCCGTTAAAATCTTGTACATAATTTTGAATTGTTCAAAAAAAAAAAAAAAAAATTAATCCTTCCCCCCCTCAAATGCTTTGGCTGAATCCGCGTCTAAAATAGGAATATATATCTGCGAAGAGTTGCAGGCCTCCTTCAATGCCAGACTCATATTTTATTAAAAACGTAACCATTTTGCAATATGGTTATTATAAACAAAAATTTTAATAGCGAAATCTCTAACTAATGGTAGTTAAAAGCTAATATATTCACCAATTAAACGGCATATATGTTATATGAATAGAGGAGAACTGTTGCAAATCTTTTACATACATTCATATAAAATTAAACTCCTTTATAACTTTCTCAAAAATGTATAATATTCGTTGTATGTATACAAGGAATCTTGCAGCTTAATTATTATAGCTATTGGAGTTAATAAAATTGCATATAATAATATGCTTAATATAATGTTCAATTATAGTCTCTACACGCTGAGAAAAAATATGGTTGCAGCATTAGTGATAATGCAACAACAATATTATGTTCTCATTGTTAATTTTCTAAAATTTTAATAATTCTGTGTTCATGACAACAACGTTTTTGTTTAAATTTTGTCAATAAAAATTTTAATATGGTTGACTGCAAAATTTATATGTTTTTAAATATTTTTACCAGAAACAAAATTTTATTAATATGACAAATATAATTTCTTCTATAACCATTAAATATTTCCGATCTTTCTTCCTTTGTTCTTAAACCATATTCTGTTTTTAAACCATATTAATATTATTACTCCCATGACAATAAAGTGTTTACAATAAATATAATACTTATCCTTTTCACCAACTTAGTGTAAAAATTCAATACTTGTTTGTTTTTAAATATATTTTGTTTTTAATGTTTTTTTCCGACTACATTATAATTCTCATTTAGTTTATATATGAATAAATATAAATTGACAAGGTTTGGTTATAATCGTTGTGATTAATAATATGACGAAATGAAGTAATAATATAATAAGATTGGATAACTACATGATAACATGAGATAATAATGTGATAAAATTGGATCATAATATGACAATATGGTACAATAATATAACAAGATATAATAATAAAATTATAAAATAAAATCATAATCTAATAGAATGGGATAATGATGTAGTGAGATTATTAAATTATATGTAAAACTAGAATCATAACATGAAAACTGAGCCATAAAATCAGAAACAATATGACGAAATGGAATCATAATAACTATTTCTAATAATCATTTCTATTTCTCGTGTGATATTATGTTACAATCATAATATGTTTCTCTTATATTATGGTCAATAAAACTGTATTTTTCTCAGCGTGTATAGTCTTTATTACATTTAACTAAGTTACTCTATCTGTCTTTGCATTAAGCACATAAGTAGATGTGGGTAGGTGGGTATAATAATAAAATTTCTATTAAAAATGGTTCATGGAAGCGTGGCAACAAGTAGGTTGCTCTGGTTTTTACACAGAGTTTATTTATTTTTGTTGCAAAATTAGTTAAATCTAAAACATTTAACATGACATTTATATAAAAAGAAGGTAGAATTTTCTTTTTAAACTACGTTGTGTTATATATAAAATTATTTGCCTTTAAACTTAAATTGCAAAAAATAAAAAAATTAAAGAATAAATTACAAAATAAATTTTTGCCTTCTTTTTTAACATAACAGTGTTAACTTGCAACTTTTAATTTATTTCAGCGAATAATTAAAACTTGAAATTATGACAAAGTAAAAATTTAAAATAGTTGGAATTCATTATGGTATAATAAAACTTGTCGACAGGGTCTCAAAATCATGATGGGAGATATGTCAAAGAGAGATGTGAAAAAGTTATAGAGTTTAGAGCTTAAAGAAAAATTTAATATTAAGCATACGGAATTTTATTAATTTAAAAAGATAATAAAATTGTAAAGAATTTGTGATATAAATTGAAGAATTATAAAAATGCTGTTATTAAATCAAAATATAATGGGCCATAATCAAAAATATTTAACTAGGCTGTAGTAATAATACCTTAAACAAACGAGTTACAGATCTGAACTTACAAGACTTAAAGCTAATGGAATGCAAAATTTTAGCACCATAGGTTTCAGTTTATTAGCATTATTGTTGTTCAAAATTCAAAAACTTAGAAAAACGGTTCAAAATTACTTAAATTTTTCCCATTCTTTTACACTTTTTTTTCGCGTCTTTATACTTTTTGATCTCATTAGATCTTACATAAAATAATCGGACTTTGTGGATAAATTGTATACCTTCTATGTTATTGTGAAGATTTTAAACACTTACATACAAGGTGGTCGAATTTTGATGACAAAATTTGTTAATTTTATTATTATTGAAATTTTTGTTTGGCGTGCTCGGTGCGCTTCTCATCAGAATACAAATTTTGAAATTGAGCTTGATACCTATTGTATTTAGACGTATTTTCCGCTATATGTCATTGATGTACTCTGAATAGACAACGCAGTAAATAGTCTCAAAATTTGGAAAACAAGAGCAAAAATTTTTAAAAGCCAATTTTTCCTAAGACACATTCACAGTTTCTAACGGAATAGCAAAGATTACTTCGTGAACTTAGTTATTTGTTATTTACATAATAAAATCGAAGCAGCTTTAAAAATAAATTTAATAAAAAAAATTTATGAACTTTTTGAAAATTATGCCAAAATTGCCCATTTTTTTTTGTATTTTTATATAGCAAATTGCAAATCTTGGATATATAGGTAAAAGAACGGTGATAAACGGAAACATTAATTTCAGACAAATGTAATTAATAGTTGAACACATTATAATTTTGCTAAAATACATTTCGCCAAGGCACATCGCAAGGGCAGTACGAAATTAAATATAATTGATACAGTCAGTAGGTGTTTGTAATGAATGATTATTTGAAATCTAGAGGCACTCAAAAAATTTGAAAAAAAATTACTTGGTTTAAAAAATAAGTACAATATCAAATAGCATTTCTTTGTAGTAAACTTGAATCTATATTTATAATTTCCTAAGTATGTTTTCTCTTTCCAAAGCTTTATGAAATTCCCTGATGATGTAGAAAGTTAAAATTTGGCTTACTTTTAAAACTATTCGCCCAATAAATCCAAACGGAGCCAGGTTTTGAAGTATATAGCAGTGAGCGGAGATACCCTGATTAATATATAATTTTCTATGCATATTTTTTTTTTTTTTTTTTTTTTTTTGTTCAAAGAGCTTTCAAAAACTCCCAGATGATGTAGAAAGTTTAACTTTAGATTACTTATAGTACTGTTTTTCCCATAAATCCTAACGTTCACAGATTTTGAAATTTCTATCAGACAGCGGATATATCTATTTATGTATGTAATTTCCTAAGAATGATTTCCCTTTCCAGAGCTTTCGGAAGCTGTCAGATGATAGTAAAATTTGAATTAAATTTGGTTTACTAAATTGAATTAAAATTTGATTTACTTATAAAACTATTCTTTCTAAAACTTCTAATGGCACCAGATTTTAAAACTTAAATCAGGGAGCGGCAATACACGCATTTATGTATAACTATGTATATTTTTTTCAGAACTGTTGTAGCTTCCGGGTGACATAGAAATTAAAATTCGCCTTACTTACAAAACTATTCCTCTTACAAATTGAAACCAGAGCCATATTTTAATTTTTTTATCAGGGAGCAGAGATAGGCGAATTTATTTATTTTTTATGTAGTATTTTTTAAAGTCGATTTTGATTTTAAGAAGTTTAAATTATTATCTGTTCTCCAAATCCTATTCGAAACTGATTTTGTATTTCGGTCAGGAAGCGTACTTGCGCCGATATTTTTTAATTTTGTTCGAAAACCCTTAAATATGTTGCACAAATATAATATATATATATATATATATATATATCTATATATATATATATATATATATATATATATTATATATATATATTTTATATATATTTTTGAAGGCCTAAAATGTATATATATATATATATATATATATTTATATATATATATATTTTTATGAAATTTTTGGAAATAAATTTATATTCACTTTATTTAATTATATTTTTTCTAAAAAATTAATTAACTCTAAAACTTTGCAATTATAACTATATTTTGTGCAGTGCAATTTAATAAAAGTAAAATATAAAAAAATGTAACCGAAATTAATTTTTGTTGTTTTTTTAGTATATAAATTATTAAACAGCAAATATTCTAGAATTTTTAAACAAACAAAATAGATATAAATTATTAAATATTTTCTAAGCAATTTCTTGTTTATTTAAATGTTTTACTTTTAACTTGAACTTTTAACTTTACACATGTATTATGATTAGCATTTTAAATGTATCAAAAAAATATCTACAAATAATTATTCCGCACACATATATGCACACATAGCATTTTTTAAACTATATACACGAAAGTTTTTAAAAGTTAATAGCTCATACCCAGCGGAAAAAAGAAGAGTCCTCGAAAATACTTTATCACACCTTATTTTGGTGCCAAAAACCCCGCTCCATGCATTGTAAACTCGTTTCCATTTTACACCGCGTATCCTTGGTGGCTTGGCCTTGCCTTCTCCCGCTAAAAGAAGCAAGTCATAAAGGTCTTGCTCTTAAATAAATCGGTTCTCTTATGCACAATGATATTGAAAAAGAGTCTAGAATTTCATTTTAATAAAATATAGGCACTACCTGCTTTAACGATACTTAAACTAGGATTATGAGATTTTGAGCTCTATAAGTCTTAGGTTTTGAAATATTTCTATACGTAGTGAGTAGGTCAGCCAAAAATATACTCTGAAAAAAATGTCTTAAAATCTGAAAATATTTCAAAATATGCTGTTAGAACATTAGTTTTTCTGGCTACATTTAAAACTATCAACTATTCGTGCTACAAATAACTTGATTTTAATTGTTATTTGCTCTTTCCTTAAAAAATAGTCAAAGTCAATTCATTGGATGAAAGTTATTAGCCCTAGACTACACATAGATATTTTTATGCTGGCAGTTGTTAAATTCTATCTCTCTCCTTAAGATTTTACACGTGGACCAATAATGTTTAAACACAAAGCTGAGCAATAATTTTAAACATTAGCTGTCAAATTTATTGTTCTATTTCAAAATTTTGCCCTTTTTAATAAAGAGAAAAGTGCAAAATAATTAATTTTGTTTTCAAAAGACAAATAAGAAATAAAAATGCGAAAAAGACAATTTAACATATACATTTTTCATGTACGTTTTCTCCACCCCTTAACACAAAGTTGAAAATAAAAGTGTTTTCCCGTTATTCTGCCGACGTTATTTCTAATGTTAGACGTATGTAATGTAGAAGTAGAGTAAGGTAAAACGAAAATTTTAATAATGGCAAATTATGTAAAAAATATGAAAAAATATTCTCTTAAGTGCAAAATATAAAAAATTTTGCAATTTAAATTATTAAAATATGCTCTAAAATAAGTTTTTCTAGGAAAATATATCACGTTATACTGATTAGCTTAAAACATGAAAAACTATGCTATTAAGACTAAAATATGAACAAATATGCTGTAACAAATCAATGCCAAAGAATCTTAAAATTGTCTGAAATAGATGAAAAACTAACAATTTGGTTCATTTGAAACCCAGGAAAAGTATGATTTTACATATTTTTGGTTGCTCTGGTAATGAGAAATTTAGCAGTTAAAAGCGTCTAATGAAAGCAAAGCAAAATTGGTAAGGTATATTTTCGGAAAGGTAAAGCAGAATTTGTTTTGATTTTTTTTTTTTTTTTTTGATATTTTCCCGCTGGGACATTGACGAATTCGTGAGCCAATTAGTACTACCACTATTTACCCACTTATTCATTTACAATGATTTCGACCGACACCCATGTTATATCATTAATCGATTTTAATAGCCAAATTCTGCGTTTGACTAGTTCTGGTTACATTTTTAAAATTTAACATTTATAATCTCGATGTATAAGTACATATTAAAGCTACGAAAAAGATTTGTATGTTTATGTTTGGTTTTCATGAAATATTTTTAAATGAGCGAAGTCCGTAAGAAAGATGTATATATCATATATTTAAGTTATGGGGGCCTTTACAAACGCCAATACAATCAACTGATTATGGTTTCCGATAACTCAGAAGTGGCGCTTAATTGAATTTTAAATATTAAGTTTTTTGTAATAATGTTTGACGTTTGACAATAATGTTTGATTTTGGATCACTACTTAATAAAATCAAGCATCTGTATTGTTAAGTTTATCTGTAATGATCTGATAATCTTGGCCAAATATTCATTGGTGTTTTGATGTACAGTGGAAAAAATTTAAATTTTGTTGAGCTTATATTATAAAAATTAAAATTAAATTTTTGTGATGAAATCGTAAAGCTTAGGTATCTTTTTGTCCAAAAAGTTCTTATTTATGAATATTGTATGTAAATATTTTAAATATTTAAAAAAAACTTCAAATTTGGGACGGTACTGGGCTTAAAAATATTCGCATTTTTATCTAGTATTTAAAGAAAGAAAAAGTTGTTCATATATTGCGCCCTTTTTAGATATTTCTCCTTATCTGTAAAAATTATTTAGAAAAAACATTGTATAACTGACTGATCAAAGGTAGTAAAACATGAAATTTTGATTTTAATTCTCTATAGAATTGTTATTTGTTAAAAATAAAAAAAAAAAAAGAAAACTAAAAATACTAGAAAATCTCTTTTGGCAAAAAGTGTTCCGTTTTCAACCATCAACGATATTTTTAGATCACAAAATGCCATGATTCGAAAATTTTATGATTTAAGAAACACTTCCAATAGACAAAACCTGTAGTGAATTTAGTAGAAATCGGAGGTGTCAAATCCGAAAATTGCTGTTTTCTGTCCGTTTTGATATGTAATAACAAGATTATTCAAATAAATATTTTTATTCCAAAGATTTCACACCTTTTTTTACATTCACATATTTGAGCTGAAAACTGGTTCTTAGATTTATACTTATATGGATGCTATGTCCAAGAGTGGACCAGTATTATTTATATTTTGCAATCAGAATGTTGTGCATATAAAATATTTCCATATGGAAAGCACCTAACCCTCTATTTTTAAGGCTGCCTCAGGACATCTTTTCTTATATCTTTTAAATAATTTATATTTTAACTTCTTTTCGTATTCCAAACATTTGGTTAATTAGTTGATACAATGAGCTAAATATCTATACCTTAGATTCTCAAAAAATTTTACGCTATTTATATTATCAATCTGCAAAATTATTTTAAACATTTTTGCTCCGACCGTTAGAGTACCCCTCTAACCCATATAAATAAATAAAAACACTTCCCAAAGAAAGGAACCAATTTAGAGATAGAGAGATAGAGAGAACCAACTTTCACGACAAATAGCAACTTTTTCAGAAACATTTAATAAATAAAAAAAGAAAGGGTACAATTAATAAATCAGTACCAAATTTTTAAAAGGTTCTTATTTTCCAAAAAAAAAAAAAAAAAAAAAAAAACGTACCAAAAAGGATACTCAGAAATTAATATTCCAAGTTCTATAAAGAGGTACCAATTTTCGAAAAGAAAAGTAAATATTAAAAAAAAATTAAAAATTAAAAACAAAATAAAAACCATAGTATATATAAGTAGTAAAGAAAGTCTCAAATTTGATAACTAACTTAGCTATCAGAAGTACTCTAAAAATGTGTTAGTAAAACATTATGATGCAAAACCTCAATCACCACGTATGCACAAAATTTTATTACAAAATATTGAAATATTTCTTTTTTTAATTTATATTCTTACATTTCGACAAATTTAAAACCTTTTTACATATTTTGTCTAATTATAGTTATTTAATTACAATGTGCTACAGTGAAAAAACACCTGGAATGTAATATACATTTTAAGAATCTTCGTTATACCCAATACATCGGAAGTTATATATATATATATATATATATATATATATAAGAAAAAAACGAATTTTCGGACTTCGTGGCAATAAAAATTTTACGCCGAATAATACCAAGAGGGAGGTTTTGTTAATAATTTATCATCAATTAAAATTCAACAAGATATATTTTAATGGAATCATCATTTTGCTTCAAATTTTTTGAACTAAAAAGTTGCATATCATTCATTTCACTTTTATAACAGCAGTTATATTCAGTTTTTTTTTTTAATTTTGGGTCAGTTTACTACCAATTTTCTGTTGTGTTTATATTTGCTTATAATTATTATGAGATCGTGTATATATTTTAAGTAGAACTGAATATGACAATGCCACAGTGGGGCTACTCGCAAAAATTTCGGTAATAAATCTGTATATCCTAAACTACTGACCAGATCGAACCGAAATGTATGAAAAAGTTGTAGAGCAAGATATCAGCTTTCCGAAAGCCATCTTGTAGTCATCCTGTAATAATAGGTGATATGCTACAGGGTGTCAAATTTGATCGCCTCGAATATATAAAAGTCCGATTTCAAAGCATTTTATATATCTGCAAAGTGCGTGGCAAAGTATAGAATTTACTCACCTAAGTAATCTCTTACAGCTAAAAATATATTTGCGTTTGAATTTTTAATTTCTGATGTTTTACCATGACTTTATTTCGTTACTCGGGTATAAGTCCTGATTTATATGAAGGATCTTTTTCAATTTTTTTTGTAATTTTTAATATATTCTGATATGCTATCCTGGAAAAACGTTTTGATTATCTCAATTCGTCTAACCGTGAAAAACGTTCAAAGTCAGCACTCAGAATTTAGTATGAAAAATTGATTTTTTTTTTATTTTTTTGCAAAAATATATCATTTTTCTCAAAGTTTTTTTCATATTTCTTTTCACTCAATTTTTTTTAATTTATTGATGCTTTTAAATTACGAAATATGTTTAGATTGATTTCTCTTTAAACCCCATACAGAAGTACAGATTTTATGGAAAAAGTCAACTTTTCAAAAGGTGTTTTTTTTAATTACACAAAAATACATACAAGTGTCATATTTTTACTATTATTTCTTACTATTATTTCTTATTATATAAAATAAATATCTGTGTTTCATTCCTCAAAAAATTGTTCAAGTAACTTCAACAATAAATTAGTATTTTAATTTAATTAAATTTATTAAATATTGTTTGTTTTTGAAAAATTGCCAAAAATTGGTTGTCAAATGACTTTTTTGCAATTTTTGGAGGAATCAAAGATTGATATAATGAAAATTTTTTTTCAGCATATCATATCGGAAAGTAATAGAAATTATAAAGTATTTTTAAAAAAATTTTCCGGTTATATCTCTGGACTTATTCCCGAAACCAACGAAATAAAGTAATGGCAAAAACTCAGAAATTCAAAATTCAAGCGTAAATATGTTTTTAACTGTAAGGGATTACTTAGGTGAGTAAATATGTTTTTTCTTTATCTCGGGAAGCATTTTGCAGAAATATAAAAATCTTTATAATCGGGCTTGATTTGTGGAAGCTAGATTTTTTGAAACTTTTATATACTAGAGGTGGTCAATTATGATACCCTGTAGCTTATCTCGTATTATTATAGTGTAAATACGAAATGATTTTGTGGAAAGCATAGGTCTTCTTCTACAATACTTTAATACATTTCAATTCGATTAGACTAGTACTTTAGGATATACATATTTATTACCAAAATTTTGCCATTGGCCCCACTGTACCATGTGAGCTATTTCTGGCATATTCATAAATTTTCTCCTGAATTCTTTACATCTCTGTATTTGCTGATGTAAGTATGTGTATTTGTGTATTTATCTCAGTATGTGTATAAGTTCATATTAATATGAGTGTTCATTTTATTATTAAAAATATACGAGCACTCTTATAAATATCTCAAATTTGCTTAGCAAATATTCCACTGTTTTCATTATGTGTATACAAGTGTTTTCACAAGACTGAGAATAGTCAGTTTGTAGTTGGAAATTTCTTTAGTATATGCAAATAAATAGCTATAATAGGGTGGGTTTAAAGAGTATTTTTGGTGTGACAAATGGTTATTTTTTACTTCATTCCATAACTTCTACAATTATTAGACAAAGTTAAGGCATAACCACAAATAAATAATATTTTTCATATACTAGAAATTTTTTTAATAAATATTTCAACAATTTTGTTAAATGAAAAAGACTTAAGGTTACACAGTTTTTTAACCTTTGCTATTTTATTGTTTATGCATAAAATTAAATATTTTAAAAACTTAAAATCGAAAATTTTCAAAAGTATTACATTACATTTGAAAATAATTGGACATTTATCCGAGGTACCAGAAGTGATGTCCAGAATTTGATGTCGGATTATAAAATCACCAAAGAGAAAATTTAAGCGGTTTTAAAACCATTAACAGTGATATAAAACATACTAAAATCGGATTTAAAATGGCGATGCTATGTTAAACAAAAAAGTAAGGGGTGGCAAAAAATAATTTTTGCATTTTTGGAAAACTCAGGAATTATTCTTTCATTCTAGGTTGTGATTGGCATAACTTTTTTTTTTTATGGGAACCGACCTACACTACAGGTACAATGTTCCAGAGTATTTAAAATTCTGTTTTTTTAGCTTTTTCTTCTTTTTTATGCTAAAATCTGAACGTCTCGTCATTATCTATTTTTATTAACAACAGTCCTTGTGTTTACTGAAATACTTATTTTCGCAAATTTATATTCCTTTAGTTCTTATAAAAAACAATTTAAAAATATCTAAAATTATGTTTGGGTTTAAACAAATATGTGAACATGAACATGTTAATATTTGTATACGTAAAGAGATACTAAATAATATACATAAGTATGTCTTCTCTTCTAAAAGATACAATCATCAAAATTATATGCAAAATGATACACATATTAAATTTCTAATGACTACTGAAATACAGACATACATACATACATACATACATACATACATATATTATACATACATACATACACATATACATACATTCACAGATTCTCTGTATTTATACCTACTAACCTCTAACATACATTTTGTATATTTTATACATATGTGTACATCTGTTTAAGAATTTCATGTTAAATTTTTGTTTATTTCATTATCAGAAAAATTTTGAATATGTAATAAAAATATATATAAAATTAATAATGTTGTTTGTCAAACTTGAAAAATAAATATATATTTATACTTTGTAATTTTTGGTGTTTTTCTTTGAAATATTGTTGGTGTATATGAAAGGATTTTAGGAAATTATAAGCAGTTGTTATTTTTATTACACATATCATTTCAATCAATGGTTGAGTATATGTGTGTGGCAAATGTTTGTGCTTAATGCATTTGAAATAATTAACACATTCATACACATGCTGCCTTAATTATTTAGTACGTATTGCCACAATAATCAAAATGAATTGTAAGTGTCTTTTAATCATATACTACTTGTATGTAGTGATAATTATAAATTACTAATTGAATAATACCTATAAAGTATTATATTATTTATATTGTTAGATATATATTTAACAAAATTGGACAAATTAAGATGGAGGTAAATTAATAACATTATGTACAATTTTACTCAATCTATTTGTTAATGTTTTATAATTTGAATCAAGGATTTATTATGTCTGCATTATATACTACATAAATCAAGGAAATTACAAAGAAAAGAAAGTTGTGGAAGTAATTTTCAAACATCAAAAATTCGATATATTGTAATGTGTCTTAAATAATATATTGTAATGTCTTAAATTTGTTGTTTTCTTTTTACTAACATTTTTTTATCTGGCTCTAGGAAATTTATAATTTTGAAATTATTCTAAAAATTTTATTGAGTCATCATTGTTTTTAAACTGTTCTGAAATGTCAAAAACTTCAAAAATTTTCTTCAATAGAAAAATTTCTTTTTTGCAAGACAAACATAAGAATTTAATTTATGTTGTTGTATAATTTAAATTATAAAGTTTTTGTGCTTGCGAATTAATAGCGAAATCGTTGTTGTTGCAAAGATTTAAGTTGCTCAACAGGTTGATGAAATTGTTTGCATTCTTGGTGCTTAATTTCTATTTCTTGAACATTGTATACAATTATACATATTTTACATCAGCTAAGTGTCCATATTCATACCATTTAAGAAACTTTAAGTGTCCATATTCATACCATTTAAGAAACTTTATCGTTTGTGCTATTTTAAAGCCGTTCAATTCCCTCTATAAATCCAATATTTTACAATAAAGTTACAATACGATCGATGCTTATAGTGGTCACTGTTCGTAAGACGGTTTTGATTTTCATTAATTTAAAGCAAAATATTCACCACAATTATGACATGAAATTGAAAAAAATCATGGGAATACAACAACATCTGTACTAAAACTTTTTAAAAAATACAAATATTAACACAATTTAATTCCAGTGTTTAATAAAAGCTATTGATTATTTTTAATTTTTTTTTTTTTAAATTTCTCTTTTTTCGTCAAGTATTTTCTTTCGACTTTGTGACATTTTCATTTATGAAAAATGGTAGATGCTAGATGTTGCAAGTGTGAATAAATGTTTCACATTTTCAACATCTTCCATACATTCCCTTAAGATGTACGCAAGTGTGAAAAAGAAATTAGGTATGGAATCACTAATAGTTGCTTTGTATGGGGACTACATATCCCCCTGGATCTATCCATCTTATTTTCATTTTGTCAATGCGATATAATAAAACAGTGGTTCTCACGAATTTTGAGGACTCTCACTATAATAGTTCCTTAGATATGCCATAATGAATATTTACTTCTATCATAAAAATATTCTATTTGAATTTAGTGACATACAAGATAATACTGTGAAAATTTGAAGAAAATCGATTTGCCGTTTACGAGTTAGAAAAGTGGGAGTACAATGTGGACATGGCATCCGATCAACAACATAAATGCACTGACTTTCTGTATGTCAATTTTCATATAAATAGTATCGTTAATAACGTGCAAAATTGAAAAAAATTATGTAGATATATAATTTTTTAAGGCGTAAAATGTTGACGTGACATCCAATCGAGATCTATAGTCGCCTATAACCTCCACCACTGGTATTATCTGTGTGTAAAATTTATTGAAAATCGGTTCAACCGTTTAGACTTGATTGATACACAAACAAACAAAAAAGAAAACAAATAAAATAACAAATTCACACGCTTTTATAATATATATTAACCTTTCCCGGTGCGCTTTGCCACCCCATTTTTTACATATTAATTTTTGGTTTTAAAAACCTTTTATTTTGCGAAATTTTTTATCTTTACCTAAACTTTTAACTGTTTTACTAAAACCAGCAAAAAGTTGAACTTAAACGGGCTTATAGTGCAAATCATCCTGATTTATTCTATATATAACTAAGCAGCTTTTAATTCAAAAAATTTATTTTGAATTGATAAAAAAATAATAAGAAATTAACTTTGTTAAGGGAAAAGGAAAGGAACCTCTAAACATACCATAAAAAATTATATAAACTCAAAGAATAGCCAAAATTCCAATAAAATTAAAATTGTAATTTAAATACGTCGGTTAAATTACACATAATGTGAATATCCTGATAAGAAACCTTATGTAGGAAAAATGATAGTGCGAAATTTAATATCATAAAATATTTAATTTTATTTTAAACAAAAATGTGAATTTTATTTATTAGATACTTTTGTTTACAATTCAGCAACAAATTGGGGAAATAATAAAAAGAACTGTAGACATATGAGGAACATAATGGCAAATAATATTTAGTTCCTTTTTACGTCATTTGGTAACTGCATTATGTCACAACAATGTCCGTCCGGACATCCGTCTGAAGAATAGCTATTTGACCTAATTTTGCGTTAGTGTTATCCATATTCGTTGAAGATTTATGCGTATAAATTATGGACATAGTGCCACAATATTCCATGCATTTTAAAATTCAAAAGCCTTGAATTAATTTTTCCGTAATATGGGTATTACATCATTTTTCATATTACTAGAGAAGGCAAAATAAAAAATATGAATATGGTATTGTCGGCGACAGCTGATTGTGTAAAATAATATAAAAAAAAACGCGGACAAAAATGTTATCCCGTTCAAAAGTTACTGATTTTTTATCACCAATTTTTAAAACTGCTTTACTTATTTTGCTATAATTTAGCTATATGTTAAGCACCACTTGACTGGTTTTCTAACGAAATGATTTTAAACGGAGTACTAATGAATAATTCTCAGTGGGACAGAACCGAACATTTGTAGAAATAAATCTGTAATTCCTAACCACCTGGCTGGAACTATCTACATCTAAGGAGCGAAGCTATTGATGTTTTTTTTTTTTAAAGCTACCAGTTTCGAATATTTTTACTTTTTTCGAATAATTCGACCTCCAACATGAAAAAATGTTAACTGCTTGCCAAATTTATTATCCGATTTTAAACCTTTACATCTTCTAAAAGCTCTCTGTAAGATCTAAGAAAAAATATTTGCTTTATTTACTTTAAACTATCGCAATTTTGCAAAGTTATTTAAATATATAGCCCAGTATTTTTATCCAATTTATCCAAATTTATGATTTGTTTTTTTTTTTTTGTCCAAAAAGTGTGTACACTCTCTCTTCTCAAAAAGCTCAATCACCGAAGCGCAGATTCTCCCGAATTTGACCTATTTTGTTTCCAAATTTTTAGTTTTGCCTATATGTTTTAAAATCCTAAAGCCTGAATCTAAAAACAGAATGCAGTTTAGAAATCTCCGATGTATTTTTAAAAGTTTGCAATTTATGGGACATTTATGAGACATACAATAAATGTGGACTTTATGGGAAAAATTCCAAAAAATTCCTTTGTTGAATTTCCGCCGATTTTTTGGGAATTGTGGGATTATTTTTCTTAATTCTATTCAAAATATTCAATAAGATATTTGACAACCGTTTAAAATCTTTATATGTCGGAGGCACCACATTTTGAGCTTCATTAGATGCGCACTTAAGGGGTCTTCCAAACTTAAAATCTTACGCTCATCTGCTACATCTATGTGAAATTTTATTTAGACTCAACCAGCCGTTTTGAAGTTTCATATTTATTTTCAAAGTTTTTCGATTCTGTCTCACTGTGCAATGTGAAGAAAGGCAACAAAAGAATGACAGACAAACAGACAGGCAGACAAACAGGCAGATACAAACACATATAATTAGAATGATGAATATTAGTTACTCTGATCAGAATGTAAGTCCAAATTCAAAATAAAAAACTGGTGGAAATGCTCAAAAAATTTTTAAAGGAGTTCACTTTTAGTTAATTTTTTAGAGGAATAGCTGCGCATCACGCGCATATGTTTGTAGCACACGGAAAAATTTTTTGCAGCTTCATATCGTTTGACTCATAATCATTATTTGAGTCGATTTAATGATATCCGTCTGTTCATATGTTCGCCTAACCACGTCTGCCTGGTCAAAATATTAAAAATAATTTAATGAAATTTGGCGCTATGGTCTTTCATGATACAATGACGAAGTTTTTATTAATCAAATCCCAATTTTTTGTGACTATTTCGTTTAATTTTCCCGAGCTTAAAGGCATTTGATAGACGAAAAACAAAAACGTTTATTCAAAGGCAAACAAATTGTTATATAATTACCTTTTCGATTTTTTCCATCAAAAATAAGTAGAAATAAATCAATCATTTATGATAAAATTATAAGTATTTCAGCCATGATGCAAAAAAAGGTAGCTTTGGGTTTCTATTTAAAAATCGCACACGGAAAAAGGTTGTACCAAAAAAAAATATTTTAGCAATATTATCATCTAACAAAGAATTTGCACATGACAATATTTTTTCATAAAATTTGGACCTGTATCTAACAATTTATTTTGATAAACACTTGATTTAATTTTTTTTTACCAAAAACAAAAATCATTGTTCGGCTTGTGTAGACCCCTTTGAATTGTAAATTATCATATGTGTAGTTTTGATCAATTTCTTCTGCTGTTCGAAATCCGCAATTTGTAATCCCATTTTTGCTATTTCGCCCCAAAGGTTTTCAGAATCCTCTTATACTATAACCTATAAAGAAAAATATTAACCTTGTAATCATAAAAAATATCAAATTATTTGCCTCTATTCGTTCTTCTTCATTTATAGGAATTTTATTAATTTTCTCGAAGACGTTGTGGCTTAATGTCATATTCAATTGCAAAAATCCATCTTGGATTTGTTATACATTTGTTTCATTACTAAAAATGTTTTCATTGCGACATGTGTAAGAAAATTCGTTTCAAACATACTATAATAAGAATATTATTATTATTGAAGTCTACCTAAAATGTAACTCGGGTATCTATATTTAAATTCAAGTGGTGATGAATGATCACGCAATCCTTCTCTCGCACGCATAGTACTAATAAAAATAATTACTACACAATCTTGGTTCATCTTTGACATTATGATGAAATTAATACCATAGCGTTCTTGGACATGATTTAGGAGAAGGGACACACAGAAAAAATTATGGCTATAATTTTTTTCAAATAATTCATTATTTTAAATAAAATTTTATAAAAAAGGCGTTTGATTTTAAGATTTTTTTTACTGATTTTAAATGATTTGAAACCCAATATAAAAAAACAATAGCTTTTTCTGATTTTGACACTTTCAATATAAAATTAAAAAGAAAATTATAGGCATTTTAAAGCAAAGTCGTGAAATCCTATATTTGAAAACTTCCTATGGTAAGTTGCCTTCATCTTCCTAAAGAATTGCAAATATATTGATTGGTATAAATATTTCTTCTTTTAGATAATAAGATATGGAATAAATAATGCAAGTTCATCTGCAAACATCGCAAAAAATGTTTAAGTATTATTGTTTTATTATTTTCTCCATATCATCTTGTTAGTCGGGTTAACAATCTCCGTCTTTGTATTTACAATATATAAATCTTGTGTTAAATTAATAGCTAAATTATAGTCATAGGTGCGAAAATTTTGGTATTATTAATCGCTTACTAGTTTTTCCCAAAATATACCTGCAATTGGACAGAATAGAACAAGTAAGAACGTTATGGTCGGATATTCGGAAAGGTTCTCATATTTGACCTACGACTAAAATTAGACCGATATATATGAAATTTGGAAATGTGATATGTAATAAAAATTGAGCATACATTTATAAAATTTTTCGAAAGTACACCACTGTAGGTGGGGATGTATATTGGTGATGTATTGATCTAAGACCCACCTTAGTTTATACCAATCGGCTTAGAATCATTGTCTGCGTCGATTTTGCGAAGTCGTCCGTCTGTCCGTCCATATAAAACTTATAATCAAACTGCAAATCAAAATTTTGAAAATACGAGGAGGAATCAATATGTCCGTGACTTTTTGAATGAAACACAGTTTTTTTTTTAAACAAAAATTGATTTTTCAACATAATCTCTTTTTAACTCAACGCATTTAGTCCACCGTTTCTCCACTTTTTGTATCCTTTCCAAAAAATAGGATTTTTCGAGGTCCTTAAAATAGCCATTTGTTTGGTCAATAATTTCATTGTTGGAGCTGAATTTCTTTCCACCGAGCCATTTCTTTAGGTTTGGAAATAGGAAGTAGTCACCAGGGGCGAAATCCGGAGAATTCGGCGGATGAGGTACCAATTCGTAACCCAATTCATAGAGTTTTGCCATTAAGACTGCACACATGTGCACCCGTGCATTATCTAGATGAAAAAGAACTTTCTTCTTGGCAATATGGGGTCGTTTTCTTTTTAAGTCCTCATTAAATCAGTCTATTAAGTTGGCATAATATTCGCAGTTTATTGGTTTTCCCTTTTGAAGGTAATCGATCTGAATTATAGCGTTATCACCTTATTGGTCGACAAATTTACCTTGGCTGCTTGGTCTCCGGATTACAGTAATGGATCCATGTTTCATCCACAGTTACAAAACGCCCGAAAAACTCATTCGGATTGCGGTTAAACAATTCCAAACAATCCTTTGAAGTTGTCACATGTTTACGTTTATGATCAATTGAGAGCAAACGCGGCGTCCATCTTGCAGACAACTTTCTTAGACCCAGCTGATCATTCAAAATCGAAACCATACTGCCATGTGAAATACCTATGGCATCGACAATCTCACGCACTTTTACTCTTCGGTCGGCCAACACCATATCGTGGACTTTTTCGACATTTTCGGGTGTACTGACCTTAACTGGCCGTCCGGACCGTTCAGCGTCATTTGCGCGACCACAACGAAAGTCAGTAAACTACTTTTTTACCATTGAAATCCATGGTACGGAGTCCCCATAGTATTTATCGAGCTTTTCCTTGGTTTGATTGACGTTTTTTTTTTTTTTTTTTTTGCAAAAAATAATGTTTAATGAACACTCAAAATTCACTTTTTCCTATTTTTAGAAAAATAAAAAGGTTGTATGTTTTGAACAGCTGTTAAACGTCGTAATTTTATGAAATTTGTTATACCGGTTTCTATTGAAATTGGTGTTGATCGGACCATTATTTTAACTAACGCACATACAAATGTCCTCCCGGAATAGGGGATTAACTATCTTAAATCCTTTAAATATAGAAATATTTTAATGAAATTTGACACAAATAAGTTTAAGCATTAATTTATATGCCAAATTTCATGAAGATCGGTCTATAATTGACAATAACTCCCATACAAACCCTTCTTTAGAAAATCATTTGTTCGAGTATAAATACCATAAAAATTATGGTATCAGAGTAATATTGGACAAAAATTAGTGTTATATAAATAGAAAATGCAGTACCAAACTTTATGAGGATCGCTCTATTATTGAAAATAGCTCTCATATAAGGCCCGGGAATCACCCTAATGCATATGTATGTTTAATGGAATTAATATAAATATCAATCCACAATTGACCACGGGTCCCATATAATATAAGATAATTTCCATATTTTTGGGGCACATACACAATGGTGTAGAGTATCATGTTGTCAGGCTAGACCGACTTTATATTTATCACTTGTTTTTTATAACAATAAAAAAGCTTCATACTTTAATAATCCTAACGAAGATGAATTCAGTGAAGAAACGCAGTGTTAAGCTAAGACAATGTTTTTAAAGGCTTCAATTAAAACTTCACGAAAAACAATAAGTTTGCAAACGCTTAAATGATTTGAGCAACAGAAGTTCCCTTTTTTTGTCCCATAACATATATGTCCATACTTAAACCAAAGACAAGACAATTTTAATTTTTAATAATGTTTGTGTTTCTTCTACTTAGGACGGTTTGGTCATTGAAGGAAAGATGAAGAACTTATAGAAAATTAACATGTTTTTGATTTTATGAATGTATAAATATTATATTATGTGCGATCATTAAAACACTCTATCTATTAAAATGCACCACATTGTATGTTTCTTTAAATAATGCTAATGGTAATGATATTAACATTATATTGCAATTATTATATTATTTCGCATATAAATAATACATCAAATGTAAAAAGTACTGTAATATTGTTTTTTAAAAGTTCTTTTTAAACATTTTATTGATTTCAAAATAAATATTTTTTTAAAATTTATAAAAAACTAAATATTATTTTTATAGCTTTTATTGTAAAAATTAATTTGAAATTATGAAAATTTTGAAATAAGAAACAAAATATTCAATAATACATTTTTGAATTTGAATGTTTGATTTTAAAAATTCAGTGATAGGTCCGATTACAGTTAGAAAAAAAAAAATAACTGACTTTATAAATTTAGTAATAGAATACGAAATTTAATTTTTTTTCTGTACAGTGCATTGTTGTTTTGTGCGCTGAAACGAAAGAAGTGCATCATTGTCCCAACGAAAAGGAAAGAACTTGACAACCACATTACTCATTGCATTTAAAACCTGATTTTGTTCAGAAACCGATAAACCATAACCTTTGCTTAGAAGACGCGTGCCTTTTTGTGTAGTTTCTCATGTTAAAAACATCAAACCAGTTCAAATAATTCCGAAAATTCACATGTGAATTACTCATTATCAGCCAGATATAGAATTTTTAGAAGAAGCCATTAGATTTATACACAGAAACCCCCTTGAATCAGAAAACGAATCTACGGACGGCTGCTTGACCGACATAAACGAATACACAGAAAGGGAAAGAAGACTAACTAGAAATAAACGTTTCTTTGCTAAAATACTAGCATTAAGAAGCTTTCGCTAGACTTAGGTTTATAACATAATTTTTCTTGCTACCATGGTAGAACCATAGGCACTTCTTTCCATTACTATTAACCCTCTTAAATATCTGAATGGGTTCCACAATTTATTAGAGGTTATCGGGACTTCCAAACAATAAACCCTCACAAAATAAAACGAATATGTCGGCCCAAGCACTAAATCAGAACCGCGGAAATCAACAAAATAAATATAACCAACGGAATAATTTTATACCCATGAACCATCCTTTCAATATCTACAGGAACGGTAATCGTACCATTCAATTAAACAGGAACAACCCCAGATCTCCAAATATGCACCACAATCTCCACCATCTTCAATACCAAGAGCCTGTGGCACCTATGGAAAATAGCGCCCTAAATTTCCAACGTCAAGCCTCACAGTGGAGTTAGCCCATATTATAATAAAAGGAAAACTTAAATTTGTTGTGGACAAAGGAGCCACTCACTCAATAGTTAACCCCGGACTTTACAATCCAAAATGGAAAACAAAATCTTCAGCAATAGGACTTAGGACTTTACAAAACACTGTTAAAACGTAAACAATCTACAAGGTGCCATTGTTTGAAGAGCTTGGATGTGCTAATGATTGGATTCATTTAATCAAATGTAAATTCCATGAAACAAATGACGGAATATTAGGAAATTACGTGCTATAAAGATACAAAACAATAGTAGATTATGAACTCAACCGACTAGGAATAAACAACAAAACAATTCCATTATATTTTCCAGACAAAATATCATAAAATTTACAACTAATACAGAACATGGACTGGTACGCATAAACGCGGAAGCAGTGGTATGTAAAAACAATTTTTTGGCATGTTTCACTTTTTGCCTAGCTGTAAGGGAAAGACTTAGTGATCAAATTTATTAAAAAAAAAACTGTAGTTTATTCCACTGTATACACTGGTTCCAAAACACTTTTTTTAATAATTCACCAATTTGAAAACGGTTTAATTGAATGTATTGAGCTGAAATTTATATACTTCCCCAAAAGACTCGGAAAAGAACTCTGAGCATGTAGAAATTTATTCAGTTAATTCTGATTCTGTTATATTGCAACAATTATCACTTTTGTCGCATATATGGCAGAGCGGAAAATTTGAAAAATTTTATTTATTTGTTGAGAAAAATGCAACTCATCCTAGTCTTCTTTTATTCTTCTCTTATTAAGCCTGGTTATATATGTATCGTTTAACACTATTGAAATCTATTATTTATTTATATTTTGCTATTGTTTTACTTCTAAATGTTGTTTTGTTATCATATTTCTTATTGCCAAAAATGATCAAAAGTGAGATTATTGATAAAGGATATGATAGCATGATATGCCATAATTTCCAAAACTATCATAAGGTTAATGATGGATACAAAAATAGAAAGTGAAATTATCTTCTTTTTTATATCATGCTATCATATTAGATTTTAAAATCCAACTATTTTGTTTTTATTTTATTTATTTCATTTATTTTATTTATAAATTAAAATTTTTATTAAAAACAATAATATACATTTTTTATAAATATCATAAAAAATAAAAACAATTTTTAAACGAAAAGAAAAAGCAGATTCCATTTGCCAAACATGAATAAATTTGTTTACCCACTACAGAAAAATTATTTGACCTTGTAAAGGCAAAAAGCTAACACAAATTATGGTTGGGGTAACCTACAGATGTTGTTACACAGGTGTTGAGCAGTTGCGAGCATAAAAATATGCAACGCTATGTGAAGTGATTTTAATTGCATCTATTTTGGTTATAGCGGTAACCGATGTAACAATACTATTGTGATTTTATCATTTGTGGCAATAGTAACATATTCTATATTTCCTGGTTGAATAATTTTATTTGTGAGGAGGATTATTAAGTGTGTAGTAAAGTCAGTGGTAAATTTGAGCGGGCAAAAAAATAATATACAACTCCTAACAAATCAACATTCTTTCTTAAAATTTTGATAAAAATTGTTATTTTAAAAAGTTGAAAACTATAATATTGTAAAATTCCATGATTTTCTATTCTTAAATATAAATTTAAAGAGATGAAATCTATAGATAATATAAATATTACCAAATAATTATACGTTATATTGTATTTTACTGTACTACAAGTATTTTAGAAAATGTTCCACAATGATTATTACTTTTAGAATAACATTATATTTTTTTATTAATTAGAAATCTCTCAAAGATTCCCTTTGCAAAGACAATCAAATATTAGAGACAGTTTGGCTTAACTTGATACTTCATAATTGTTTACTAGCCTTCGAGGGAAATAATTCTACCAGATTGTTATTTTGATGGAATTATAAATATATTTTTTCAAAATGATGCTACATAATTGATTATCCTATAATGTAATATAGTTCAAATATGCCTTAATTTTGGTTATTGAACAAATAATATCACAAGTAAGGACAATTAACAATTAGACTTTTTGAAACTGTTCTTAAGTTAAATAATTAAATTTCATTCTTTTTTTATTATAGGACTGTTGCACTTTCTACTATTGGAAATTATTATTAAAGGTAACTGGAAGCGATTTAGATTGAAATCTACTATACAATTCTCGTTAAAACAATAAAGGACTCGCCTTCTAAAGTAAAGGTGCTACTTTGATTCAAGTAAGTAATATTTGGTAATATTAGGTGGGTTTCTACTTATCATTTTTACGTCACTAAATGGTTACGTGTGTTCAGTCGGGTCATCTGATTTGTATCAAATTTTAAAGACATGATAATTTCAGGATTATCTGCCTATCCCACGTTGTCGAATGAATTAAGCACAAATGCTTAATATAACTTTTTTTATTTTCTAAATAAATTGTGAATTTAATTCAAATATACGATATAATTTTCCATCTATACGTTTAGTTATTTTGCTATTTTCCATCTTTTATTTTAAATTACACATTTTATAATATAATTTTCGAAAAGCTATTTTCAAGTTGTATATTTCTGGCAATATTTTTTTTTTAAATTATTTTAAAAAAAAGTTCAAAATCCTAATACACTTCAGAGTATTTTTTGTGTGAGAGAGAGAGAAAGGAAACTATCTTATTTTTTTATATAACGATTATAGCAAATAAGATTTTAAAATAAATTTAAAGTAAATAAATACTATGAATTTATTTCAACTCTACCCTCGTTCACTTGTAAAGAAATAACTTATTACAAAGATATCTTAATGATAAACAATTTACTTATTTTGAAAATATATTAACATCTTAACTTTAGCACAAAAACAAATTAATATTTCAAAAACTTTTATTGGCGATTGGTTAGAGAACGAAAGGAATTTGTTTAGAGCAAAAGACTTCTGGTTAAAAGTTAAAAACAAGTCTTTAATTTAATTAATGAAAACACTTCTGCTATATAAGTTTCTCTTTATATATTATCTACGCTTCATCTTCAATATTTTGAACATCAACTTTCTTTGCGTTAATTGGAAAATGTACATTTCTAAGCAGAAGAATTTTTGTCTCTTTCCTATATTTCATGCCTGACTAGAACTAGAGCCATGTGCCTAATGCCGCTACCATTTAATGTTTTGTTAATTGAGTGTATTTTGTTTAATTTCACACAAAATTCATTTTCTTAAACTGAAATTACAAAATTTGTAAGTTTGGTTAATTGTACCCCCACCAAATTGTTTATATCTTCAATTTATTTTATTTATTTATTGTTTTCTTCTAAGAAGCTGGCAAAAGATTAAGTTGAAAATAAAATTAAAACTAAACTCATTAAAAGAAAAAAACTAGAGACAGGCTGGCGTATAAGTATTAAACCATACAAATATTAATCATACGCCCTGAAAACGCTTAAACAATTAACCATTGTGTTTGGGTTTGTATGTATATATTTAGACAGATTAATGTAGCTTAAAGCCAGAAACAAGAAAAATTTTGTTGACACTTTTTTTGCCTCTCAGAAGATGGGTGATGATAATGCCAGTTATGTTTGTCATGACAACTATGTGACAGTTGGTGTGCATGTGTGTATGAATGTATACGTATAAATGATATTTACTGCTGTATTAATCATACGCCTGGATGTGTTGTCTTGTAGGAGATGAAAGGAAAATTGAATGGAAATTTTTTAAATTACAAAAAAGAACATTTATTTAAAATGCAGGATTAAATTGTATTTCAAAGATTATTCTATGTAAAATAAGGGTAAATATTAACCCGTTAAAAGTCACGAATATATACAGCTGAGATATTTTTACAAAAAAAAACTTATTTTTTCTTTTGTTTACATAGAGTATCCAAAAAAAGCGATTTTTTTAGAACACCGGTTTTCGGTTTAACAGAAAAATCTCATTTTAGAAAAAACCGGTTAATGGGACTCTTAGTCATTTGAATTTTTTAACAACCCAGCAAAAACTTTGCTTTCTTGGTAATTGGAAACAAAAATAAAGTATTTATTTTTTTGCCTGAATAACTAGTAATTGGCCCTCAGTGAGATTTGAACTTGGACACAAATTATCCGTTCGTTTGTAGCGACTAACGCCTTACTCAGTATGCCATCTCACACTTAATTTTCTAAGTAACAAAAACTTTTTTTAGTATAAAATATTTTTTTAGACATTTTGTTCTAAAAAAACTAACAGCATCAGAATGGTATTAAATCAACAACCTTCTGATTGCTAATCCAGTGCTCTAGCCAACTCATCCACCTGATTGCAATATTACTGTGCCTATTTATGAAATAGAGAGTAGGTAAATAATAATGTCGCCTCATTACCGAGAAACTACTTTAATATGTAGTTGTCATTACCGAAAACCAAAAAGTTTTTGCTGGGAAGAAAATATTATTATTATTATCATTATTATTATTATTTTTTTTTTGTATTTTTTTAAAACAAAAGCCAAAAATTAAACTTTTTATTTTACGTTATAATACAGAGAAAAAATTCATATATATATATATAAATTCTATGAATTTTTTTTCATAAGTATTATGAAACGAACACGACTTTTTTTCCCAAACTTTTTTCATAAAAAATAAAATTTTTAAATTGTACTTAATGAAAATCTTACGAATTTTGCAAAAATTTTGCTAAAATTTTAACTTAGTTTTATTAAATATAATTCAAATGATAAACAAAAATAATTATGCATAAATATATTAACAATAAATCCCTTTAAATTGCAACTTTCCAATAAAAAGTTATGTTTAAAAATCTGCATAAAATTTGCTGGCATTCTATAGCACATCATAATTTTAATCTAATACGCTTTAGCTATGTTCTTCTGTTTCCAACATGTGGCTAAAAATCATTAAAAACTAAAAATTCTCCTAACGAAATTTAAAACATGCATTTACAAATTGAAAATATAAATGAAAATTTAAACAATTTGTTTAAGTAAATGCCTTAAAATGGCAAAATTTGCAAAAGCTCTAAATAACTTATTTTTGTTCCTAATATGTAGCAAAAGATCATAAAAAATTTTAAATTTTTTAAAAAAAATTTCAAACAGTTTCTTTACAAATTCAAATTTATATTTGTAAAAAATATAAAAGAAGTTTTAATATTTAAGAAATTATTGTTAAATATTATCAGCTAAATACAGTGAATACAAATGTTTATATTTATGTAAAACTTTTTTTCTGTGTATTTAAAAATATATATTTCCAAATTAAAACAAAATTTATTTTGTGATTAAAATACTAAGAAATTATTCTGGTTATAAAAACTATAACTATAGAAATAATTTACTTCCCTTAAGATTTTAATAAATTTTATGAGTTTTTCTGCAAAACTTTTGTGCCTCTTAATTAATCGCAGTTTCGGACAATTTGATTAAATAGACTCCTTTGGTAGAAAGCAATATTTTACGGCACAAACTTTTTCATGCGCACTCAATATTTCGATTTATTTCAACAATTTATAGAGAATTGTCCAAGTTAAATCAGAAAACTGTCATTCTTATTCCATTTAGCAAATCACATAAAATTCATGTAATTTTTATTTATTTTATTCTAAATTGTGTTGATAGTTCTGAAGATCGATTGCAGATTGATGCGATTTATACGGACTTTGCTAAGGCATTTGAAAAAGTACCACATGAACTTTTATTACTAAAATTATATAAATTGGGCGTTCATTCCCGAATATTATCTTGGTTTCGTTATTACTTTTCGGATAGAAAATCCGTAGTTACTCTTGATGGCGTTTGTTCCACATCATTTATTCCTACTTCTGGTATTCTACAAGGTAGTGTTTTGGGTCCTCTCTTATTTAATATATTTATTATTGACATTGACCTATGTTTTAGAAAGTCTCATTATTTATTGTATACTGATGATTTAAAAATTTTTAAAAAATTTTCTAACGCAAATAACGTTTTTAATCTCTAAGAGGATTTAGATAGGGTGAGTTCTTGGTCAGTCCACAATGGTTTACCTTTCAATTTAAACAAATGTTTTTCTATGACTTATCAGAGATGTTGTAACACTGTTATATCTCGATATAGAATACATCAATATTTACTATCATCCGTGGATGAAATTTTAGATTTATGGATATTATTTGATAAAAAATTATCATTTAATAATCACCTAAATTATATTATACCTAAAGCTTATTCAATGTTAAGCTTTTTATGCCGTAATTCTAATAATTTTGATCATTACACAAAAAAAGTTCTATATTCATCCTTTGTGAGATCTAGATTGGAACATGCTTCATTTGTCTGGAGCCCTTGTACTCAATTATATACAAATAGAATGGAAAAAATTCAAGTAAAATTTATAAAGTTTTCTTTTCCATTTTTAAATTTTTCATTTGTAAACCAAATTTCAAATTTCTATTCCTACATAACCTGATAAGTGTGCCTTGATTTCTATAAAAACTTTAGAAACAAGACGAAAAATTTCTTCTGTATATTTCCTTTATGCTATAATTCGTGGATTAATTGATTTTTCTGATTTGCTTTATACCATAAAACTATATGTACCTTCTAGGCGTCTAAGGCAAAATAATTATATCTTTTATATAGATATTCGTAGAACAACATACGCTTTGAATGAACCGTTAATAACAGCTATGAGATTATTCAATAAATATTCTAATGAATTAAACTTAAGTATATCAAATCTTGAAAAAAGTTTGTTAAACAGTTTGTTTAAATAATTAATTAAGTTATGTATATTAACTTATCATTGATGTCTGTAATTATAATATTGTATCCATAGACTGAAAATAATAAATAATAAATAAATAAAATTCTAGAAGACTTAAAATAAATTGTTAAATTTTCTTTTATAATTTCAATTTGTAAAAAAATTTTTGAAATTTTCTTCGCAAAATTTTAGGTTTTTAATGATTTTTATCTACATTATAGGAACAGAAGAGTAGCGCTTTTTATCAAATTGATGTGCTGCAAAATGCGAGCGAAATTATGCAAATTTCTAAACATTATTTTTTTTATAGATTTTGCCATTTTAAGGCGTTTGTTGTTATTATTTTCATGTTATCATTTACAATCAAATCTAATAAAACTAAACTAAAGATTTAACAAAATTTTTGCAAAATTACTAAAATTTTAATGATGAAAAAAGTTTGGGAAAAAAAGTCATGTTCGATTCATAATATTTATGAAAAAAAATTGGAATATATGATTTTTTTCTGTTTATTATGTAATAATATTTTACATATTATACAAATAAAACATTACACTATCAAAACCAAAAATTAATATGCAACCAATATTGAAAAAAATCAAGAAATTCGTGCTTTAGTTTTTTCGATCAAAACTAAAAATATATAATGATTTCTGATATTTGTCATTAATATATCAATCAATATTTTTATTATTATAATTCAGTATAAGTTAGAAATGCAAAAAATAATTATAGTCCCTTATATTCCTTTTAGCTATACTGCCTTGAGTACGGTGACTTCGAATCACTTAAAATCTAGGCAACATCACACATAAAAGTTATGAGTGATTGAATATCAAAACGGTCAGCTTATCAGGAAAGCCAGGTTTTTGATAGGTTTTTATCGATTTTTTCTGTTAGTGTCTTCATTACGAGTTTTTTACATTTTGTTATAAAGCAAAGTATTTATTAACTGAAAAAAGCTATATTTTCCCCATTCTTACGTAGCATAAGAACTTCAGGTGCAATGCGACACGGGTAAACGATATCCAATTTCACTAATATTTCGCATAATATATTTTTGCAACGCAAATTCAAAAGTTAGCAAATAAAAAAAAATCGACTTTTTTCAAAAATTATAATATTTTAATACATTGAAAAATAATCTAGCAAAAACTTTGATTGCCATGTAATGACAGCAAAAACTTTGATTGATATATAATGACAGATTGATGACATTCGAAGCAATTACTTACCTCCTATTATTACAAGTAGGCATTATAGAAAGTCATTACTTTGATATCATTACAAGAACTAATTACTTCCAAGCTATTCAATAACTCATTTATTTTCAAGTATTACAAAAAACATTATTAGTGGAAAAAATAAGAACTACATAGTTAAATTTTAGATTAGAAATAACTAATGAAATATCACAATACATAAAGCAGTTTTTTTTTACTTTCTTTTCACTATAAATGTAAAAAGATTTTAAAAATCTTAATTACAGATTTCAAACACAATAGATTTTTTTGGCATACCAGTTATATTTTTAAGTTATAATTCGGAATATATATTTATCCCTGCCTTAAATATATAAATTGTTTAATTCAAATAAAATATTAATAAAAGGTAACATTTTTAAAAGTCATATTATATATAGGTAACTACGTACCGGTTTACAAATAGGTAGTTACTAGACTAATTCTATGTAATACAGACGATATGCTGTTATCATTCAAAAGTAACTATATCGATAACTACATGCCGTTACCAAAATTTTGCTCGTATTTCAAAAATGTTAGTTTTCTTCTTATAATTGTTTAACAAATAACCCAATATTTTATATATTATATATATTCATTATTTATTTATTATTTTTTTTTTTTCAGTTATGGTATTAGAAGAGGACCCTTTTAATGACTTTAAAATTACACATATAGAGAAATATTATACGAAACTAAAATAGTGAATTAAAACGCAATTTTTTTTAATATCAACAAATTTAAAAATATGTATATGTCGTTAAGATTTTCCAAGCCTATAACTGTCAAATATTAACCAAATGTGAAGACTTATGATGTCCCATATATATGATATATGTACGTTTGTCAGTTCGTCCATCCCTCTGTAGAAGGAAAATATTCTCTTATCTAAAGTACAAAACTAGAATAAGTTAAATTCAACTGGATATTTCATTAATTGCCCTAAATATTTTGGTGTTGAAAATCAATAAAATCGGCACAGTTGGAAAAAAAAACTGAACAAAAATGTAGAATAATTTCCAAGTTCAGTTTGTGTGTAATTTTTTAAATGAAATTAATGGTAGCACTTGTGTAAAAAAAATCAATCTTACTTTATAAAACAAATAGCTCAGAGTATAGCTATTTATAATAGTTAAACTTATAACAATTATTTTGATCATTCCTTTTACATATCTTCTTGAAGCAACATATTTAGTAAGTTAATTTATAACATTGAATTATAAATTAATTTAATTCATTGGGGTATCATGTAAACTTCCACTACGCCTACTATTGGATTTGAGATTTTTTTCGAACATCATAATAACCTACACAGAAAAAATTAAATTTGCTATTCTATTACAAAATTTGTAAAACCAAATATATTTTATACTGAAATCGAACCTATCACTCAAATAGTAAAATCAAACATTCAAATTCGTAAATGTTTTATTGAAAAAAAAATTTTTTTTTTCTTATTAAAATATTGTTGTTATTTATAAATTTTAATCTTTGAAAAAATAATAATTGGTTTTTAGCAGTTTTTCAAACAATATATATTTTTGAATCAATAAAATATTTAATAAGATTTATTTAAAAAAAAATATATATTTTTTTTGCAATAAAAGGGTACATTTTTAAGTTAAGAGTTAATTAAATGTTAAAAAAAACTTTATTCCTTCGAACCGTCTTTCAAGATACACCAATGTTTAAATTGATCTAAAAGAAAGTATCGTTATTAACATTTAAATGGTTCTTATTGAATATTACTACCTGTAAATAGGTCAGGCATGTTTAAAATGAAAATATGAGTACTTCATGTATCGTTTAGCTATGAATATCGCATCTATCAAGCGTATACCTATAAGTGCGAATAAGTAAATCTTATGTATGGAGGTATGGTAATTATAGACCGATTTTAATTTAATCTATAATAAGTAGCATTTCATTAAAATATTGCTATATTTAAAGCGTTTAAATCCTATTCCAGGTAGATATATTCATACATAGTTGCGGTATTCTTTTAGATTGGGGTATTTTTCGGTGAATAAACATGTTAATAGAATTAGCCTTCCTTTCAATAGATACTTTAGAAGCTACAAAGAGTTTAGAAAGTAAAAGACATTCCTTCGTCTTCTGTATTCAGTCCTAAAAATAATTATACATTTTCTAGCTTTGATCTATCATTTTGATTTCTAGCGAGTTACTCTATCATCACCAATTAAATAAAATTCTTTGCGAATGCCCTATAATATTGCTACGGGTACCAAGAGATCCTCCGACCCCCCCCCCCCCTTGGAACCGTTGTTGTAAGTTATAAATAATTATAAGGTCTGAAGAACATTTTTTGGCAAAACAATTGTATCGTGTTAGGTCCATATAACAAGTTTTTTGAAATAATCTGAAAGAGTCTGATTTAAATACATATGCATACGATTTAAATGGATCTCTAGCCGAACGGCTATGCATACGGACGGACATCATAGATGATTATGTTAGTGTACAGTATGAAAAACAGCACTACTTACGTTCATTATATGATAAATTTTTACTCATTTTCAGATCCATATTCAATAGATTTCCGAGTTGTCTAGAATGAAATATATAAATATTAATTATTGCATTTAGAAAATGTTTGCTTAAATGAATATAATTTACCTCTGTACGTCTACAAATATTGGATTTATCTACATAAATGTATTCTATTTTACAATATTTTAATATTTTGTTATTTTTACTGAACTTGTCGAAATCAGAAAATTGTTTCTGTCCTTTATATTTTGTTTGAAAATATTTATAACCAATAAAATAGAATATTAAAACCAAATATTATTTTTTATTAAATTTAATTTAAATCCAAATAATGATTTATTTAAAAAAAAAAATTAGCCATAATTTTTTCTGCGTACACAGAAAGAAGTTTGTACATAAATATAAAAATTTACTTTCATTGATTTCAGTTCATAATATTTAAGCATAATTTCTTAAGCATTAAAACTTTTTTTATATTTTTTCAAATGAATCAAAAATCAAGAAGAGTGAAAAAATAGTTTAAATTATTATTTATATTTTCAATTTGTAAAAACATGTTTGAAAATTTCTTAGAAAAATTTTAAGATTTAATGATTTGTAGCTACATTTTAGAAACAGAACAGAAGCGCTTTTTATCAAAATGATGTGCTGGTGAATGCGACCGTAATTATGCGAATTTCTAATTACACAGTACAACAGCCAATCTGGGGGGTGAGAAATTCCAAATCAGGGTGATGGTACTAGGTCAGTATAGTAAAACCCTCAAAGGGTTTGGCGTTCGTATGTGTCAGTTTTTTTTTATGACATTTTAAATTTTTTCCTTATCTTGATGTTTTTTCGCTTAGTTGTAACATTTTGGCAAAAACGTAGTTTAACATAACTCGAGAACCACTTGTCCGATTTTGATGAAACAAATTTAGAAAAATTAAGAATTACAATTTCTCTAATCTGTTTCTATACCGTTTTCCTATATGTGAAACACTTTCGAAGTTAAAAATGAATGTATGAAGGGAAAAAAGTATTTTTTGCCTAAAAATTTAAATATTTTTTTTTAAATTCATAAAAAATGCAAAATGGAAAAAAGTGCCAAAACTAATTACTTTCGCGTAAAGTCACATAACTCATGAGCAAAAAAAGGCATAGATCATGAAAATCGATTAACGCCTTCTGCTTTTATTTACAATTAAGTGAAGGTATCCCATTTTGACGAGAATATTGATATTTGTTTTTATTCAAAAAAGTGTCATTTATCGCCTTTTTTATAAATTTTCCCCAATAACTCCAGACTTCTGGCCATAAACTACTAAAAAAATTAAGTAAAAATTTTTTTGATTTATTAAAATTGGCTCATTGGATACTGATGGCTCATATGGGGGATCATCACGTGCATGATATGTTGGAGCAGTCGTAGAAGAGAAAATATCTGGGCTAGAAGCTTTTGGCACAGGAATGTGGTCCGAATGAGGCAATGGTGTTGCGGCACTTGCAACACCAACGTAATTATACGATTTTCTTATCCTATTTGCGGTTCCTTTATTCGCACATGCATAGCAATTCAATGGATTGTGACCTTCGCCAGGATTAATCCAAGTCATTGGGATACCGAATGGCATACTTTCACGTCTTCTATTTTTCCAATCCATTAGACGGTTGTAGCAGCTTTTACACATTATATTTGGTACCCAATTTTCGTTCACTATAACATTTTGGTTGAAGTACATCTCGAATGTTTGAACAAAATCAGTACTGAAATTTCCCCTTTTTTATGTGTTGAGACATATTGACCACAGCATTAGCAAAAGCTATTTATATCTGGCTTGCACAGTTCCATATTCTGTTCTCTTTTGTTCACTTTTAAAAAACTGGAGAAAAATCACTTTTACTGTTCGCGTTCGTCGGTACTTGTTGAATGACAAAAATCACAGAACCAGTGTGAGAAAGAGAAGAAGTATAATAACAATGCATGTTTTATGTGAACATTACAGAACCAGTGTTGCCACATCAATATTTCTCTTTTAGTACAGTAGAAAAACATGAGAGAGTTCGGCTTGTGAGTGTCAATGTTTTCTCCAAATAATGTTGGGCATATCTGGAGCAAATTTTTGAAATTCATACATTTACCTAATTGTGAATAAATGAGAAATGCGTGCATCGATTTTCATGATCTATGCCTTTTTTGCTCATGAGTTATGTGACTTTACGCGAAAGTAATTAGTTTTGGCACTTTTTTCCATTTTGGATTTTTTATGAATTTAAAAAAAAAAAAATATATTTAAATTTTTAGGCAAAAAATACTTTTTTCCCTTCATAAATTCATTTTTAACTTCGAAAGTGTTGCACATATAGGAAAACGGTATAGAAACAGATTAGAGAAATTGTAATTCTTAATTTTTCTAAATTTGTTTCATCAAAATCGGACAAGTGGTTCTCGAGTTATGTTAAACTACTTTTTTCCAAAATGTTACAACTAAGCGAAAAAACATCAAGATAAGGAAAAAATTTAAAATGTCATAAAAAAAAAACTGACACATACGAACGCCAAACCCTTTGAGGGTTTTACTATACTGACCTAGTACCATCACCCTGACTTGGAATTTCTCACCCCCCAGACAATAGTCCCAAAAATGTTCCACAGTGTTATTATTTTTTAACAGATTTTTCTTAGAATTTTGCCATTTTAAGGCATTTGTTGTTAAAATTTTCATGTATAACTATTTTCATTTACCATTTGCAATCAAATCTAATAAAACTGCATTAAAGATTTAACAATTTTTTTTTTTTTTTTTTTTTGCAAAATTCCTAATATTTTTATTATGAGCAATTTGATCTATGAACAAAATTTTATTCTTTATGAAAAAAGCTTGGGAAGAAATTTATGTTCGATTCATAATATTTATGAAAAAATTTTTCAAATATATGCACCTTTTTTCTCTGTGTATAAACTTATCGTAAATTTTAATACACATTATCGGCTTATCTAAAACCTGACAATTGCCTACTTATCATAAACACACCATAAAAATGCATCTAAAATCCCATCAAAAATATTTTAACAAAAACTCCCTTTCGGTTTATTTCCATTTTTATTTATTTTTTTATATTATTTTAATATTGGGGGTTGCGAGGACAACATTAATCACTTTCATATTATCTAAAATGTTCTTTCATTCTATGTAAATCTCTGAGAGGTTAAAATAACTACATATCTTCTGTATTTTATTATTCATGTAAAATGTTAACTATTACCTTTTGTTTCCTTTTTAGAAATAGATAAATTTTCTATTTTGGTTTTTGTTATTACTTTTTCTTTTAAGTAAAATGGATTATTGTTTAAGACAAATAATAGGAAAAAGGTGGTTTGAAAAATTTGTTGCAAAAAACAAAAAGCTAGAAAATGTGGAGTATATTTTTGGTAAAATCAGGTCAGTCATATTAAAATAGAAAAAGGAGATTTTGAAAAATAATTTATTGCTTTGGAAATAAGCATTTATTTGGTCAAAGGTAATATATAATGTAAATGCATATAGAAGGAATTTCAAAATTCATATTAAAATTTTAATTTCCTATAGTAGCCAAGAATAATATGTCTATATATACTGTGGGTCTTCAATGATACTTCTTAGTGTAGCAACTTTTATAAACATGTTTTCTTTACAACATTAGAGCTGCTGGGGGGGGGGATCTTAAGAATTAAATTTAATAAGTTTTGTTTTCATTTATTTAATTGTAAGCAAAATATTAAATAATTTTTAAAAATAATTTCTTTTGTTTATCCATTTATTTAATTTCTATTTAAAAATCTCTATTTTAATTCTTGTTTTCCTTCTTTAGTAATATTAAGTGTTAATATTAGTATATAGAAAATTAAAAAAAAAACTTGGTTATACCTGTTGTGCTCCGCCAACAGTATCGTATTGAAATAAATATAATATTAATAAAAAATTGTTGGTATACAATATAAATAAATACCTTTAAAATATTTTTTATCAAATTTAAAATGTTATAGATCCTGGTCTTTCTAAAAAGAAAAGTTCGAAAATTCGTAAAAAAAATATAAAAAATATAAAAAAATAATGGTTAAATACAAAAACAACCGCTTTCTGGCTTAGATAATTCAACTCTTTTTTATCTTTCCCAAAATTCTTTAAAGAAGAGAGGGCGAATAAAAAACCCTAAGTAACTGTTGTAACTTTATTCCGTTTTGGTGATTTTTTCGCATTTTTTTCATTCTGTGGGTTTTTTCGTTTTGGTGATTTTTTCATTTTGGCGATTTTTTTATTTTGGCGATTTTTTATTTTGGCAATTTTGTTCATTTAGGCGATTTTTTATTCTGGCGATTTTGATTTCGTTTTTGTATTTTTTTTTTCATTTTGACAATTTTTTCATTATGTCGGTTTTTTTATTTTGATGATTTTTTAATTTTACGTTTTTTAGTTTGGGCGACTTTCTTATTTTGAATATTTTTTTCATTTTTCCGTTTTTTCGTTTTGCCGACTTTCCTTATATATTCTTATTTTGTCGTGTTTTAAGTTTTATTTATATTTCTTGGTTTTAGCGAAATTTTTTATTTTAGTGATTTTTTATTTTAGTGATTTTTTATTTTGGCGATTTATTTTGTGTTTTATAATGACATCAATCACAATCATAATATAACTTTTATTTATGCTCGAATAAATAAAAATCTCCTAAAAAATGTCACTTTTCCTAACAAAATATTAAAGTGAAAATATAATTCTTTGACTTCTATAAAAAATTGATAACAAGGGTAACCAAAATTATGCTCTGAAAAAGGTGTTTCATGCACATAAAAAAATGCTTTTAAAATTTGAATATATGCCCTTAAAATTAAAAATATGCTGTTAAAATATTATTATAATTTTTTATTTGCCAAATTTTAAATTATATACTGTTCATGCTAAAAATAACTTGATTTTTATTAGCAATTGTTAAAAAAAGTATTATATTTGGTACTTAAAAATATTCAAATCTAATACAGTTTGTCAGGAAATTATAAATTTTCTATCAAAATATAATTTGAAAAACGTTTGTAAGAGTAAAATTAAAATTTCACTAATACGAGATGTATTCAAAATTCTATTGGGTGGAAAAAATGTAAAATTTTTCTCTTAAGTATAAAATATGCAAAATTATACTTTTTAGTGCAATATGTGCCAATATATTCTCTTAAAAACAAATAAGCAAAAAAAGTACGCATTTAAATTTCTAAAATATGTTTTGAAATAAATATCTTCTATGAAAATATGACAAAATAAGTTAGGTCCCAAATATGCTGTTATTACCCAATTACGTAAAAATATGCTATAACAAATCGATGATGAAATTGCTAAAATTATCTGAAACGGATAAATACTACACTTTGGTTCATTTGAAGCTCAGGAAAAAATAAGATTATTAACATTTTCTATTGCCTTGGTCATAACAGTAACAGACCCTGGTTTTAAGTATACAAAATAAGTGAGTTTACCTTGATAATGCAAGTAAAATAACACTGGTCAACACTAAAAAATTATCGTGAAAAATATGTTGCAGATATTATAGATAAAGTCAATACAATTATCAGGAACATTTCGCTTTTTCTATCACGTAACATTTTTAACCCATTGACGATTAAATAAAACGTCCTTCACAGAGGAGTTTTTAGATTTTATCATTTGTATTTGATATAACTAACACATGACTGTAATTCTCAAAATTGGTAAAATTTTTAAAATCGCATTGACCGAAAATTCGTAGATATTAAAAGTTTGAAAAGAATAAAAATCCAAATTTAATCAACAAAGTCAACAAAAAAATAGAAAAAAGTTACATCAATAATAATTCCACTTAATTCTTACTTCTTAGACTATATGTAGTGTATAAAGTTAAATAAAACATTCCCATCACATCACACTATTAACCCATTGACAAGCAAAGAAAATGTGTGCCTCGAAGATATTTTTAGGTAATATATAATTTTCTGGTTAATAGGCATAGCTAATTAATCATCCGTGTTTTAGAGAAAGAATAGTGCAACAAACGTATAGAACATGGCATGACACCTACATAGCCCCTAGAAGTCTATAAAATTCCAGAAAATATGAGAGCAATAAGCGATGAACAAAGGGAGTTTTTTTCACCAAAACGGTGTTATTTAGGGATTATATTAAGGCATATGAAATCCTACTATGCTGACAGACTACTGCTACTTCTTAGTATGAGAAAGAATGAAAAATAGTACTTCCTCTAATCCCAACTTTAAAAAAATATGCATACATTTTTTATTGAAGTTGAAGATAAAAAAATTATATCTCTTAAAATTTTGACGTGATGAAAATATTTCATTTCACTTTCTACTCTATATCTAGTCCAAGGAATAAAAATTACATGGAATTATTCAGGATATAATTTGTTTATTCTTTTTTTTTTAGACTTTGTTAAATAAATTTGAAGTTTTATTTTTTCAAACTTTTCTGTCAGTGCAATTTTAGAAATTTGTACCTTTTCTGAAATCTACGGTCATGTATTAGTTATATCAAATACAAATTTGCCCTCTACACCCACTCCTTACATTATATTTTTGCATGGCTTTATGTGGGTTAATTGATAAGTTCTTTATTTTTACAATTTTCAAGACTTCTAGGGGCTATGTGTGGCAAGTTAAATACTTGACTTATACTGCACTTTTGTAGCACCATTTCTGAATAATTTGCACTATCTATAACATAGAAAATTTCATAATCTAAAAACTCCTCGAAGAAGCATATTTTCTTTGGTCATCAATGGGTTAAAAGTGAAATGTGATGGAAAAAATTCATTTAACTTTCTACACTCTATCAAAACTAAGCAACAACAATTTCGTAGAATTACTCGTATTCGCGATATAAATCTTTTCTTTGTGATTTCTTTGATCTGTGTAATTAATTTTACATAAAAATGGTTATTTGCTCAAAAAAAATATAAAACACTTTTCAAAAAGCGCTACAAATTTTTTACCTTTTCTACTTTGTTCCTCATAATGTATAAGTCTCCGAAAAAATAAACAAGTAAATTCAAATTTTTAGCCATAATTAACCATAAAGTTTTAACATTAAATTAAGAAACTCGATTAAAAAAATTGTTCAAAAAAGAATTTTTTTAGTTTTCAATTAAATTTTTTACTAATACATTCTTAGACTTTGGTTTTTTTGACAACCGATCTATGTTAATCTATGGTTTTAAGTATTTTCTACTTTGCTCATCACCCCTCTCTTACTAATCTCTCAATTAAAATTGGAAAAAACTCTAACTCAATGTTTTTATATCATTACAACCCGTCTAATTTGTTTTTGTAATAAAATAATAACAATGACACTGCTTTAAATTGATACAATTGTTTGAGAGCCATGAGAAAGAAAATAAGAAAGAGTTTAACAATTTGGAACGGTCCTTTATATGAGGCTGATATACATATATTTGAGTTTTGTATTTGTTTTAGTAGTAACTTCTACCGCTTATTAGTTTTAAAATACTGAATGGACTATATTTATGAGAAAATACCTTTCTAAGGGTATATTTGTTATTAAAATCGGGTGTATAGTGTGAGCGTAGGAGGAATAACAAAAAATGTATTTACCTAACAATTAACAAAAAACTTAAAGCAAATATGTGAAAAAACACAAATAAACTTTTTTTTAACAATAAGCTAGATTTCCTTAAAAATAAATTAAAAATTTCAAACTTTACCTTTGCTAGAAGCATATATGAAGATGGATGAATTCTGTTTAAATTTTGTTTTCATTTTCCTGCAACTTATTCTTTCTTCTATTTTCTATTTGTTAATTTTTTTTACGAAAAGTAAATAAAAAACATGAAATTTCATGTTTTAGTTAGTTGTAATGAACATTTATGTGAATGGCTAAAAATGGTTTACAATTTAAGTGCAGAGTAGTAGCAGTAAATTTGTAAAATATATATCGCTCATTTGCTGCAACAACGTAATAACTCAAAAAATTTACCTTTGCAGGAAACTCATTTTTAGTTCCTATATATAGTAATATATAGTATTTCCTAATATATAGTAGTAATATATAGTATTTTTGAAAAATTTTGAATGAAAATGATATTATATATAAAATCTAATCACTTTTCTTGAAAACTTTACAATGCTGACTACTCAATAGTCGTCGGATAAATGAAATAATAGTACGTTGTAGCAAGGAATACTCAATAGTTTGTGAAATATTTGTTAGTCAACAAAACATATATTTACTATGCATTAGTGATGTTAACTCCAAATTTACGTTTTCTGAGTTATGACATTGTTACAGCAAATGAGCGATATGAAGTTAAACTTCAACTTATTACTTTTTAAAGACTATAATACAAATTCTAGCAATAGTAGTTTAGCAACTTAATAAATTTTCCAGCTGTGGTAATTTTTAGAAGAACAAAGAGCACATAATAATAATTTATTTCTATGTATAGCTACTGTATTGTAAATAGACAATAATAATATCTTGTGTTTTTAACAGGAAACATCTAAGTACAATTAACCAAGTATACATTTACCTACATATACATGTTTATAAATTTTTATGCACTATTCTACTTACTTACACACAAACATGTTTATTTTACCACACTTTTTTAATACATACATACATTTGTACGAGTATAAATTAAACTGTTGAATGCTCATTAGTGTGGTCCAATATAGTCTCAGGTACTAAAATAGAATTAAAACTATGCAAAATATAAAAACATTTTTAATCCTTCCCATTTTTTATTTTTAAAAAATTACTAATGACATAATAACATTGATATTGGTGAACAAAATTTTAGAAGATTTGTCCTGTAATCATCAACATAAATTAACGTATAGCACCTTGTCCAATGTAGATCGCAAAATAGAATTTTAAGCACCCTAATGTTCATACGTAGAGCAAAAAATACTTATTATTTTTGAAATTTAACTAGTTATAATGTTTATTTCATTTTATTATTAGAAGAAATAAAATATATTTGAAATGAGAAAATATCATGGTGTCAACGAATTTAAAATGACACTAAAATATTTTATAAACAAAAAAAAAAAAAAAACGGTATAAGAAAGCAAAAGGTTAAAAAAATAAATGATTTTCTCATGCACTCATGCCATAAGTTTGAGTTTTTGGCAAAAAGTCCAGTACAGGTAGAGGAAAAAAATTTATATAGAATTGTAATCTAGAGACTTAAGATTTTACATCTATAAATTTTTATATTACTGCGGGTTACCGTTTCCTAATAGTAAGAGGTCTAAATCAAAATATCATATTTTTACTGACATTTTTATTTATTACAAATTTAATTTGTAAATTTTTATTTATTTATTTATTTATTGAATAATTACAATACAATTGCACATTATAATCTAATTCTAACCGTGCAGAGTAACGAAGCCTCGTTGTAGTGAAACAGATAAGAGTCTCTGGTGGAAATCGAACCCACGAACCCCAGACTGACATAATAGCTCGCTACCTACTAGGCCATCGGTGCACCCATATAAATTTTTAGCGGAGTAACGAAGACTATTGCTCGTTGTAGAGTCTCTGGTGGAAATCGAACCCACGAACCCCAGACTGACAGAATAGCTCACTACCTACTAGGCCATCGGGGCACCCATATAAATTTTTAGCGGAGTAACGAAGACTATTGCTCGTTGTAGAGTCTCTGGTGGGAATCGAACCCACGACCCCCATACTGACAGAATAGCTCGCTACCTACTAGGCCATCGGGGCATAAAATAACATTGTAAGGCAATTTCAAATAAAATAGTAACCATTTTTGTCAAAAATATGACTTTTCTCCAAAAACGTTAATTTTTAAAGACTAGTGCCAAGCAGTGCCAAAGCATATTTTCATATAAATAATATTAGTAGATACTCTGAGATATTTTTTACCTAAGTTTTTGCGAACGTTTGCACTGAATTTAAAAACATTAAAAATCTATGTAATAACAAAAGCTTATGAATTAGATTTATTGGTCGCCATATTCAGTGCGTCATTTTGATTTTTTTCTTATTTATCTTAAGTTCATTATTAACAACTTTTCAAATATATAAACCATATATACATAAACTTTTTTGGAAATTAAATATAATATTGTCCATAGGGTGAAAAATTCCCTTTCACCTACTTATAATCCATGGTATTGCTTCCGCTTTCTGAGTTCGGAAAATCAAAAACCATTTTCGTATTCAGTGACCACAGATTTTGCATTTGTTGACCGCCATAATGGAGCCACCATTTTGAATTTCTTATCTTTTATTGCAGAATCGTGACTGGCGTCCCCAAGATATATACGTTTTATGTGGAACAAGTATTATAATTATGGAAAAAATTTAGAGATCGTGGCGCAGTTTGATCTGCTATATTGCTTTCTCCTTTTCGAATTTAGAAAATTAAAAAATCGTATTCAGGGACATAAATTTGTCAAATGTGATTATTTAAAATTTCGTCAAAAAATAGAAAAAAATATTTGGCCATCATATGGGATCCGCCTTTGTAAAGTTTGCATAGTACTTTGAATTTTTTTATCTACTTCGAATTTTCAAAAATTTTAAATTTCATTTTTAATAAAAATAAAATCTAAGAAAAGATTTTTCATTTCAATTTTAATATCTTAGTGTTCAATTTATTTATTATTTAAAATTTTTGAAAGATAAAAGGTTGTCAAATTGAGAAAAAGGAATTTTGTTCTTTCTGTTATACGAAAATTTTATTGATAGATTTTGTAATAAGGTTTTTCTTTTAAGGGCGTGGTACTTATTTCGCCACGAATTCTCGTATGTGTGTAATAAAGATATATTTTCTTCTAATATGGAACGTGTTCTGGACAAGAAAGAACCAAAATTGAGAGGGAAACAGTCAATCGTCCCTGTCCATTATTATTCAACCAGGAGGCTATTGTTGGTTATAATTTTGCTAGATCGACGTTACCAACAGGAAAGCCATTATCAGATATAAAGGATGACCAAAGTTATGCAATAAGTGCTATTTCTTTATCATCTGTGATTTCAAAAATTAAAGACAAAAGTCATCTCTTCAATAAAACGGCGCTTATTTCGTCTTGAAAACAAAACAACCATCTTTTTATCTAAATTCAATATTTATTTAAAAAAAATTAGAATTTAAAATATGTAATTGCTTTTGTTTTATATTTTTCGTTGTTTTGTTTGTTTAAATTTAAAATTTTGTAGGTAAAATATTTATTGTTGTTTTCGTATTTTTTCTACACAGAAAAAAGTTTGTAAATAAATATAAAAATGTTCTTTCATTGATTTGAGTTCATAATATTTAAGCAAAATTTCTTAAGCATTAAAACTTTTTTTATGCTTTTTCCAAATGCATCAAAAGTTAAGAAGACTGAAAAAATTGTATAAATTTTCATTTGCTATATTTTCAATTTATAAAAAATGTTTGAAATTTTCTTCGGAAAATTTTAAGTTTTTAATGATTTTTAGCTACATTTTGGGAACAGAAGAACAGCAGCGCTTTTTATCAAAATAATGTGCTACAGAATGCGAGCAAAATTATGCAAATTTCTAAATATAATTTTTTAACAGATTTTCTTTAAAATTTTGCTATTTTAAGGCATTTGTTGTTAATATTTTTATTTATAACTGTTTTCATTTACCATTTTCAACCAAATCTAATAAAACTAATCAAAGATATAATAAAATTTTTGCAAAATTCCCAAAATTTTCATTATGAGCAATTTAATAATATATATGAAATTTTATTTTTTATGAAAAAAGTTTGGGAGAAAAGTCGTGTTCGATTCTTAAATTTTATTCATATTTATGAAAAAAAATTTTCAAATATATATGCCATTTTTTTCTCTGTGTAAAATTTTTATTGTATACATATTTTTGTTGTTTTTTTTTCAAAATTCAAATTTATTTGGTTATTTCTTTTTCTTATTTGTCTACAGTGCTTATGAAATTTTAAAATCATTATTTTTTTATAATTGTTGTGAAGAATTTGAAATTATAGCTTTATAATTTGTACACAAAAAAAAAAAAAAAAAATAAAAGTCAGACAAGAGGTCTGCTATTATCGATGGACCGTAAAGTTTAATAAGTACGAAATTTCACTAAAAATTTTAAAATTTCAAATAAATATACTATACACTGAACAAAAAAAAAAATAATAATAAATAAAACAGTCTTAAAAATACTAAAACTTACAAAAAAAACGATAATTGGATTTCAAAGTAATATTAATAATAAGAAAAAATAAAATTAAATCAAATTCAGTTGATTTAATTTTATATTAAACATTAAAATTTTTCAAATAGTATAATTTTTATTTTTTCTTACACTTAAAAAAATATTATTTCTAAATTATTATGTTTTCATACTTTAATTTTGATTGTTTTTTTAGAATTAGCGTAAATTTTAAATTACTAATATATAATGAACTTTAATTACGAATACTTTAAATAAATATAATTTCAATTAGTTAAATTTACGTTTGATTTCACAAAAAGTTTAAGGTGAAGATTTTGGGATATTATATAAGGCTACATGGGAATATAACTTATGGTAGATCAGAGGAAGGGTATAGAGAGGATAGAAGGCGATTACATCAGATATTTCTAAATCAATCATTTCTTTAGTTTACCATATTTGTTATCTATCTAGATTTTAAAATCTTATGTAGCGAACCGAAAAATTCTGTTCTGGAAACAAGAGCCATCCCAAATTCCCTGTGCACGGCCGGAACTCTAGATAAAGCTGTATCCAGAAAATTAAGTCTCTTAGTAGTGGTTCGCCATACCATTTTGAATATTGATCATATTCAGCGCCCCAAAAAACTTTTTTTTTATATTTTTTTAACGTATACCATGTGCAACCAAAATTCTGGGATCGTGACCCACTTTGATCCGTCATATTACTTCCGCCTTTCCGGATTCAGAAAATCAAAAAACAGATACGTATTTAGACACCAAAAATCTATAAAATGTGTTTATTTAAAATTTCTTAAAAAAAAAATAAAACAAAAATATTGGCCTCCATATTGGATCCGCCGTTTCGAATTTTTAAATCCTCCACCATCATCAGTGGTGAAAGAAGATATAATAAGTTTGTCGTTCCATGTGTAACACCCAAGAACTAATCATTTAAGACCTCATAGAATAAATATATTCTTGGTCCATTTGGAATTCGGAGTCGGTTAAGATCTTAAGGTAAACCGTTATATAGAAGAAAATAATTTTCCTAATAGTTTCGGCGATGCGTTCACTGAATTATGAATTCAGTTTCAGTTTATTTATTTTCATATTCTTGCTTACAATGCTTCTTAAAACTATTTTTTATATTAATTATTTCTTAACGTATACGTTGTACTTATGTAAGACTTAGTCCATTTCATAAATTTTTTCACAGGTTAGCTGTATACATGTATTTGTCATAAAATTAGCCATTAAGTTACATTTCCAAAAAAGGCATAAAAAAAGAATACATTCCTGTCTTTATCTTACAAGCTAGTCTAAAACTAAGTCTTACAATTTAAAAAATACTTAAAACTAATCAAAAAAATAAAATAACAAACAAAAGATAAAAAATTATTGTTTCACATCCAAATATTATTGTTCAGTGTTATAAGCTAAATTTTTTTAATTTCAAGGGTATTAACCCTTCTGTGGTCCCTATCCCTACAAAGAAGACCTCCGTATCTTAGTGTTAAAAGATCGACTGGCGAGAAATATCGAGTTCTGTGCAGAGCCTCCAAATTAGAGGCCTCGCGGAAAAAACTTTCCACTAGTCCATTTCGCAAAGAAGTTAACCGCTCCAGAAATCTGATCATAGAGCCTATCAAATATGCATCAATTCTTTGGAAATTCACTCCATCATAATGAATTGCGAATAAAATCGTCATTTATATTAAATAAATCCAAAGAAAGTAGATTATAGATATTATAACTCCATAATCATGTATCATCATGTATCATGTATGTTATAGAAAATCTTCTAAAATTGAAGGCGTTTTTTAAGTAGTAAACCATTTAATGCTCAAATTGCTACGATTATTTTATCTGTTGCAGAATTTTTATGTTTTTTTATTAAATGATGATACGCAAAAATACAAACCAAAAATTGTGTAGTTCTATACTTCGATTTGAAGCAAAAAAAATCTTTCAAATTTGAAGCGTCTATCCATTGAAATATCCATAAGACTCACCTGTATTATTTATCATATTCTTAAACAGTTTAGTAATGAAAATATTTGAATATTTAGTTTTCAATCAGCAATTGCACAGTGGGTCCGAATAAAAAAATTTTTGGAAATAAATCTAATTAGCGGTTTGGATTTACATAAGATTTTACATATACATAGCAGAGGAATGTGCAATTTTAAGTTTGGAAGGGGGTCCCCACATATCTCTCACGAGCGGAGCTATGAGAGCTCAAAATAGGGTCCCTCTGACATAGAAAATTTTTAACCGTTGCCAGTTTTTTGTTTCTTATCCGACTACAAATATTTTTACATCTTCCTAAAGCCTCGATAATTCTTTTGTGCTATTTATCTCTCATGCTTTTAAGTTATTTGCATTCGAAATTTTAAATTCCTCAATTTTGCACATTCTTGGTCCAGTTTTTTCATATATATGCAAGTTTTTCTGACCAATTTTATTATTTTTTCTATCTAATTTAAAAATGAAATTATCTATTGAATGCAGAAAATTTAAAGTAAATATCTTTATCAAGTCCAAAAATAAACGATTTTTAATTTGAAAATTGCAAAAATAGGGATTTTTTTTTTGCTGGAAAAGAGTCTTTATTCGTTTTTAATGTAAGTTGACCTATTTCGTATGAAAGTTTTGATTTCAGTCTATATATTCTAAGAATGTAGTTTCGAAATCTATAATATATTTTTAAGAGTTTTCAATCCTAATCCCTGGGACATCGAGAAAATGTGAACTTTATAAGGAAAAATGTGAAAAATCCCACTTTTAGGATTTTCGGAGTTTTCTTTTTGGAATTGTAGGATTCCTTTTACAAAAGTCTCATAGATTTTTTACACTTTAAATCTATTTTTAGTTTCTCCAAAAATTCAATGGGTTATAATGGGTCCCCTTTCAAACTTAAAATTGTACACTCCGCTGCTACGCATATATGAAATTTTACGTAAATCCCACCAACCGATTAGAAGTTACAGATTGCTTTCCAAAAATTTTCGAATCTGCTCCACTGTACAGTCTAAAGTTAAAACCTTTTCTTTCTAATTAATTCTCTTCACATTTCATTCTCCCACAAAATTATAAATTTTATATATAGGCATAGAAGACTAAAGAAATCTCAAAAGATTTATTTAAAACCTGAAATTATCTTTCCAAATTTAATTATCCTCTGCTAAAACTATACACTGTCCCTTTACAAAACTACCGACTTAAATAATAGACCAAACATAATATGAATAACACAACAAGCTAAAATAAAATTCATATATAAATGCTGAATAACCATTTTCATGTAACAAATTAGTTTTACTACTACAATGAAAACCCAGTAAATAAGTTTATATGTGCCAGTATATAGATATAATTTAGAGTAGCTGTGTGACTATATAAGTTCATTATAGAATTATTTTTTTTCGCTCCACATCCTTACAAATCCTTGTTTTTCCAGTTGTTTTTCTGCTTGCTAGTTGTTTCATAAAATAGGAAAAATATAAATTAAAAAAATAAAAAAAATAAAATCATCTTTAGATAGAAGTGTCTGCATAGTAGTTTAGTAATGCTGTTATGTTAACACTCTTACGCATACATAATGGCCAACACTTTAATACAATACAATTACCCAAAACATAAAGCAAGTCATTCTTATGTATATACTAGTATATAAAAGACTCAATATCTGTTAGAGCAGGGGTTACCACAATAGTTCACCTCGTGCAACCTTTCAGGAATTTTTCATTTTTCCGCGGAACTCCATTCATATCTGAATTCTTTAATAATACAAATGATAATTGAGTAAAAAAGTGTTTGCAGGTTCACCAAAAAAGTATATCATCGTCCATAGTTTTTTAATAAAAATTAATGTTATTTCAAGCCCAAGGAACAATGAATTTTATTCAAAAGTATTTTCCATCAAAATTTACGCTTATTCTCACCTTTCTAACAATATATGGTTTCCCTACCAAAACCGCTTCTTAACATTTGAGAAAAGAAACGTATCAAACTGAATGGAACGAAAATATAATAGTCTGCACACAGAGAAAAAACATGGTTACAGCATGATCACTACAACAATATTATGTTCTAATTGTTAAATTTATTGGATTTTAATAACACTGTGTTCATGATAACAATGATTTTGATTCAATTTGGTCATTTAATGTTTACACTCAATAAGAACTTTAATATGCTTGACTGCAAAAATTATATGTTTGTAAATATTTTTACCAGAAACTAAATTTTATTAATATGAAACATACGAGTATCATTACTTCTACAACCGTTAAATTTTCGCAGTCTTTTTCCTTTTTCTTAAACCATATTCTGTTTTCAAACCATATTTATATTATTATTCCTATAACAATAGAATGTTATAAATGTTATCATTTTCACAAACTTTTATTAATATATGATAAGATGGAATAATATAATAATACGATAACAATTATTACTTATAATCATTTCTATTTTTCGTTGTGATCATATGTTCCAACCATAATATATTGATCTTACATTATGGTCACTGCAACTATATTTTTTCTCTGCGTGTGGGATATATGGCGGAAGGAGAAAAACTTCCAAACCACCCTTTTCCCATAGTTGTTCGCCCAATTTGAGGTCAAGAATTGTTTTCATGAAATATTATGGACTTGTATCTGGTTGCATATTCTGGTTCTTTTTCATTCAATGCTCTTTTCATACATATCAATTATATTCGGCGCATGTCTCTCTTGATCGTTTCAACCTATAGCGTATAATATATAACACACAATACAGAATATTTCCTAAGCACTCTGTTTGGCTGGGCCTTGAATTGTCATAGTGCATCCACTTTTCATTTTCCGATGCAAAAACAGTTTTTTAAAAGCTGAAATAGCATTTCAGACATTTAAAAACGCCTTTCGACATCAATTGCCTAAAATTCGTGTGGCACCTAATTTTCTTGCTTTTGAATAAATTCTATTGCTTTAAAAGGTTGAAAATTATTGCTTGAACAAGTTGTCTAAGTTAAAGCAACACGATAGTTTCAGCAAAAATAACAAAAAGTAAATGTTCTCAATCAGATTTCTATTCTATGGGATACACTCACGAATATTAGACAATAGACTAGATATTTTAATACCAAAATGGGAACCTCAATCGGCTTCGATCTATTATTACTACAAAATAAAAACAAATAAATTTATATACTATTTTATATGAATTAAAACAGTACTACGGGCCCCCAGGGGTTCGATAAATACCATTTGAGAACCCGTGTGTTAGAGTATATATATGTTTATGTAGAGCACTCACTATTACATTTTATAATGACTAGGAACTTAAAAAATTTCTACTTATATGTTTGTCTGTTTTATATTGTAACGTTGTAGTGATATACATACGTACTATGTATATTTGTATAATGTTTTTCATGTAAATATATACAACGGTGACTGTTTTGTTAAAAGAAAGCAATGTCTATGACAGCATCTGCTCTTTGGATATATACATGTGAAAGTCTTTTTTGCTTTATGGTCATTTTTCCATTAAGTAATTTTACGAGTTAATAACTAATCCTTATATATATGTATGTATTGTGTGTATGTATGTATTTACGACATTATTTAATATTTTCATGAGTTTCAGTTTTATTTTTATTTCCCATTTTTTTAACTTTTTTCTAATAATTTTTCCAGCGAAGTAAAAGCTAAGAAAGAATTTTTAATTTTTTATAGACTGTATTTTTTTAAGCCTCAAACGTAAGTCTTTAAATAATCTTAAAATAAATTTAAGTTTAGGTTCTTCTAAAATATGTTGTATTTTTTATAACTTAAAGTTGGATTTATTTTGGCCTAATTTTTTACTGGTTTATTACATAAGGTCGAGCACTATCACGATAAAAAAATTTGGACTCGTGTCTGGTAGAATATTTGACTTTAGTTCAATGCTCTTTTCAAATAGATCAATTGTATTCGATATAGTTCTTCCCTGACCGTTACACCCAGTTCATGGTAGATGATACTCTTCTGATCGCTTCAAATAAAAAGCATAACCTTGACGATGGGGATATTCAGCTTTGATGTTCATATCCACGGTTGTCCGAATTTTTGTACGATTTAATTTATCAGCGATAATAATTCGATGCAAAAATAACATATCTTTATGACATTGAAGCAGGATTTTAGATATGCAATATCACCACTTGACTACTTTTGGCTTCAGTTCGTTTGGTAACCAATCTCATACTTTCGGATAAATCCAAGATATTTTGTATGCCCCGAAGTTGCTGTCTGTTCAACTCCCAATGATTTTGGAAACTTTTCTTACGTTTTGCACGAACCTTGATCGAGAAAACTCTCAGTTTTTTATCCACAATGGCCGGAATGCTCATTCGAAATCGGCAGCTTTAAATCATAGAAACCAACAAACTGCTTTAACTAAAGCATAATTCCCAAACACTTCCCACAAAATGTGCTGAATTTCTGCAGGTAAAATGTAGAGACTCTCGAGAAATTGCTTTATTTTGATTCTGTTTTAGAAAGATGTCTCAAACGATTCGTCAAAATGGACGAGGAAAATATTTTTAAATTAGTCTTCAGCTCCCTACCAGAGATTTCAAATAACGGATTTCATACACTTTGCTCCTCTTTTAGTCCCAGATTTTTTACAAAATGATAAATATTTTGAGGCCAATTTGGAAGAAAACTACAAATTATTTTCCTGGCAACCGCTGATTGAGATCCGAAAACCAATGTTAAAAATAATTAAAAAATTTTCTTTGCATGTACCTCTATATTTATCAATAATTTTGTATATATGTATATGTATATATATATATATATATATATATATATATATATATATATATATATATATATATATAACATATAAAATACCGACCTCTGAGCATTTAGTACCAATTTCCCAAGAATATAACATTCGTAAAATTTATAAAAATGCTTCAATTCGTCCATATTTATATATGATTAGTAATAAAATCCAACATTAGGAATATGATTGAAATCAACCTTTTATCGACATTAACGTCAAAAGGTCGCTATGACTGCGCAGTGCTCAAAAACGCAAGAACTTGAAAAGTAGAACCAATCCCGAGAAACGAACACGATATTACATTAAAATTATTTCTCAGCTGCAATACCATAAAATTACAATTTAATTTTTATTATTCGATTTTTATTTTTTGATTAAAAAATAATGAGTACACGGTGCTACAGCGAAAACAACTTGGAATGTATGAGGGAATAGATTATTATAATATGTTCAGAATGTTCAATATACCTTCAAAATCGGTATTTATATATCGGGGTTCACAGTTTTAAAAATTTGTGTATCGAATAACTTTAAGTTCATTAAACGGCATTAGAAAGAAACGATTTTTTTTTTAAATATATACCGACAATTCCATGAAAGAACAACCGAAAGACGGTATTTATTTACCTGGTGTCTTTCAATTTCTATTAAAATTTTTATGCACAGACTCCATTAAATTATTTATCGATCTCACTACTTTCCAAATACGAAATCAAACATCTGAAATAGCATATTCAATGGAAAATGCATTTTTCTAAAACCTTTTTCATTTGTGAAATATTCATATTTAAGCTGATGTAATCACAATACATACGCCGCTTATACCATTGAATTCCAGAAATATTTTTATTTAAATTTATATACTTCTGAGTTTTTTTAGGTTTTTTAAATCGCAATAAAATCGCAAATTTTCGAAATTTCTCGCGACCGAAAACTGAAATGGATATAAATATTCGTGAGTGATTTGTGTGAAAACTTTTATGAGAATCGAAAGACACTCGGTAAATTTTTGGGCGTTCTTTCATGGAATTGTCGATATAAATTTGTCATTCCGTTTGCAATTTCCACAATTTTCGTCGGCTAGCAAAAAAAGTTTATATATTTTTGTAAAAAATGATGTCGAGAGGACAATGTTCTTCTGGCCGTCCGTCCGCCGGTTTAAATGACGTTTATGAAGCCCACCGAATTAAGTATATCCAGTATTAACCGAGTTATAGGCCGAAACGCGTTATTAAATTTTTTGGGGTTCATATATAAGCTATGGGCATCATTCTAGTATAAATTTATCACAAATATTTTTTTTTCGAATTTCGGTTTTCTAAATCAGTAAAATATTGTCTTATATTTATAAAGTGATTATATGTTCCTTAAATATGTGCGAACTTTTGTAAAATTCCAAAGTATTGAATTTACTATTTAGCAGCTTTTAGCGGTGTGGTTTGCTATCCTATTAGATGGGATAACTAATACTTACTTTATATGGGAGCTATTATTCCCCTGGACCTACTCAGCCTATTTGAAATTTGATATGAAAATTACTCCTATTTTTTTAAGACTTTCACTATAATAGTCCTTTAGATGAGAATATATATATATATATATATATATATATATATATATATATTATTTGAATGGGAGCGACAGTTCTCCTGCACATATCTGTCCTATATTCGTTCCATAATAGGTCGTTAGTTATGCCATAATGGATATTTGCTTTACATGGGAGTACCACACCCCCTGCTCCGATCTATTTTAAGCTAATATATATATATATATATATATATATATATATATATATATTTACATAGATATATAGTATAGGTAAACATATTTGTAATTAAAGCCAATATAACGTAATTTATTTTGATATAACATATATAAAATTCGCACAACCGAATATAGCACTCTAACTTGTTCATTTTAAAATTCAATTACATGGGAAATATGTAGAAAATAGTTTGTTCTGCCATTTGTTTGCTTCACAGTGGAAATATTTGGTAAAGTTTTCTTTTTTTATTTTGTTTTGTTTTGTTCTTTTACTTTTTACTAATTGCACCTAAATGTTTAAAACTCTGCTGTTTAAAATTTGTGCTTTATTGACTAAAACTAACTTTTCTTCTACCTCACTGTTTAATACCAATAAATTGTTTATAAACATTTTACAACAAAAAAAATTTGTTTTCATTTATACCAAATAATTTATTGTAATTTTTAGTTATATTGAAAATGTTTTTCTATATGGTAAATATTGTGAATTTGTTTAAATTAAAAAAAGAAAATTGATTTTTTTTTTCCCTTTACTTAAATATAGTAGTTTCAAATTGACATATTTACGTTTAAGAGTTAAAAATATATTTCCTACATTTAAATTTTGTATTATTTAAATTTCTTCCTGAAATCAAAAGGCAGATTTAATATGCTATAGCTTAAATTTCCTTAACATTAAAATACTAATATCTTATTAATATTTAATGATTTCAATTAATCAATTCATTAAATAGCAACAAAATGAAAACCCCAAAAACTGAAATCACACACCACTTCTGACAATAAACTTAAAATATGTTGAATGTAATTCGTCATTTTAACTTTCTTTTTTTACAGCCCATCCACACGTAACAGAAAATGTAAGATTTTTCTGTCAGAGAGTAACAAATTCATTCTCTGAGAGAATTATCTCACGTGCAGATTCAAATATTAGTATTACAAAAAGTATTGTGATCAGCGTTACTCTTTAGTGACTTCAATCGCCAATTGCCCCTTTTTCAAATACCTGGCGACTTTTTTGGCCCCTTTTTTAAAAGGGAATTATATGGCAACTTTTTAAGACTATGTGATAAATAACGAAATTGTTTCACAATATAGTGATTTAAAAAAATACCCCGAAGAATTTATAAATGAACTGAACTTGTTAAAAATTAAAGCTAATGATAAAGTTTATAAACAACTATTTAAAACATCAAATACTGATACTTTTTGGACCGGATTGGGAAAATTAGAAAATAGATTTGATGAATAATTATATCCTAATTTATTTTTTTATTTTGGCTCATAGCAGTGCCTCGAAAAATATACTATCCAGCAGAATTAAGGTCAACACTTGTGAACCTATGCTTTCAGTTCTAAATTTGTTAGACGGAGATATGTAAATCTGTAATTTGAGTGAAGGCCTCGTATAAAAATACAGAAGTTTAATTAATAAGAATAGAATTTTTATGAACAAATCATTATTTTTACAATAATAAAAATTATTATAAATTAATAATTTTATAAATAAAATATAATTTTATAGTTATTTTTAAAACACAATATTTTTTGTTTTTTGTTTTTACATAAACAAATTTTGAGGAGCTTCTTAAGTATTGAAGTAGTTGGCCCCTTTTTTTTTAACTAAAAAAATCAATGTTTTTTGTAAAATTGTTTATTTTGAATGATATAAAAATTGTGCTAAAAAAGTGCGAATTTCTTAAATAAAAAGGACATGTTTACTCTCTGACTGATTTAAAATATTTATCAAAATACGTGTACCCCTTATTTAATATTTAACATAATATAAACAAAATGGTTACTCTCTTCCGCCGGCGTTAACTCACATATTATATCAACGTTAATCTCGGTTGTAGACCTGATGTTAGCAAACGCCAATGCCTGTAAATATTTAATGATTTTATTTTTTTATTCTTTTTGTACATTTGTCTCTTTAGTTTTATTTGTCTACAGTAGCATAAAACGAGAAAGAAAGATATAGTCGGTCAAGACCGACTATATGATACCCTACACCACTGTGTAGGAGCTGTGGCCAATTTTACTAAACTATATGGTAGCGATGTTCAATTGCGGACCGATCTTCATAAAATTTAGTACAAAGATTGATAATTCTATAACATTTCTTTGCACCGAATTTCATTAAAATATTCGTATTTTTAAGGAAATTTTAAGTGTTAGAACTTTATTCTGGGGAGACATTTGTATGGGGGCTAGGTGAAATAATGGATCGATCACAACCAATTTTAATAGGCTTGGTCCTTATATCATAAATGTCACACATGCTATATTTCATTGAATTGTCTTTAATATTGCGACCCGTACTTTGTGTACAAGTTTTATATGGACAGCCAGCCAGCCAGCCAGCCAGCCGTCCAGTCAGCCAGACCGACGGACGGACATCATTAGATCGGATTAAAAAGTAATGATGAATCGATTTGTATACTTTAAGGTTCGTGTTGGATAACTTTTCCTATGCTTTACAAGCATCAGCACGAACGCATAATACCCCAGCCACCTATGGTGGTGTAGGGTATTATTAAAAAATATTATATTTCCAGTGAATGAAAAAAAGAAAAAAGTAAAATATTTAAACCACCGTAGTTTTTTTTTTTTTTTTTTTTTGTATTGGCTGTTAAAAAAAATGACCAGAGTTGTAAATAATAAATAAGTGTAAATAATTGCTAAAAAATGTAATTTTTAATTATTTTTTTCTTTCTTTCATTTTTTTTTTTTTTTTTAATAAATACTGTAATGATGTAATGAAATGTAAGAAGATCATAGTTTATTTTTTAGTGAAAGGAGTTGATAAAAAAAAAAGGGAAAGGCAATATGGGACTGTATGATTTAGAATTAAATCTAGTTTTTGACTCCATAAAGACACACGAATTAAGCTAATTTAAGACCTACTAAATTAATATAATTAGCTAATGTACTATAGGGTATTTGGAGTAGATATTAAAATTTGTATCTATAGTCAACCCGCGATTAAGTCTCTTTCGGGTGTCTATTCAACAACCAAGCTGGTACATGAATGACGGACATCTTGCATCTTGAGATGGCAAGACATTCAAACCTAGTGTTGATATTCCCCGGGAGATATTCTTGCGAATGGATTAGCCAGAACTGGTTCCCTTCTTTAAAGTGAAGAAACGGAACAACTAGTGGCATACGGCTGTCATCTTGCAGATCTATGATACTGCCGTATTTGTCGAAAATAGCTCAACAAAGATGGCCAAACGAGTCTTCATGTTCTATCTCGAGACAGTACGATCAAAAACGGTCGAGTTTCATTCTGGGATTACCAAGGCGTCAGCTACAAACACTTGTAGCCATTATTACAGAGCACTGGATTACTGGTGCAGACGCTAGGAGACTGTGACTCCCTTTTAACGACTATTGCACAAATGTCATTAACGTGAAGGAGGAAGAAACAGTGGAACATTCTCTTTGTTACTGTCCTGCTCTTGCGAATATAAGAACTCCTGAATTTGGAAGTTCATATATGCATAAATTATCTACTCTCTCTGCAATTGATGTAAAACGGATCAGGTTTGTTCAATTCGAACATGTGAAAATAGGTTCACATGATCCATTAGGGTAACATAACGGGACCAATAGCAGCTGTCTAGTTTACATTTACAGCTGCCCATGAAACGCAACCTAAGTTAGCATAAAGATATACTGTGGAAATTCTATAATACTAGCTGATAATAAATATTTTTTAAATTTTATAAAATTTTGAATTTAATGTAAGGCTAAGATTGCAGGAACAATTGTGTGCAAATATTGCAAAATTTCAATAAATAAATTTTTTTTTAAAAAAAGCTCGCACATTTTAGGAGAGTATTATTTTCGACTCTTAAACTTTGTGGAATATATTTTTTTCCAAATTTATGGGCGTTTCCTTTAGGATTAAAAAAAATCAAATTTTTTTATGGCACATTAACGTTATTTAGTACCGATATTAACTGGCTTCAACGAAAGATAATTCTGTTCGCCTAAATGATTTTCAGCGAACGACGTTAGTGTTATGCAGGTTTAAGAAAAAAAGTTATAAAAAATTTCAAAAATTTAATTTTAAAAAGCATTTAAAAAATTACCACACGTATATACTCCACATCAATATATCTAAAATATGAATTAAAAGTGATATCATGTTTTAATGACATAGCAGATAATCACGATTATAGTAATTTTTTAACATTTTTAACATTTTTCATTTTATAAAATTTTATGGTACATTTTTAATATTTGATGTTTAAATCAAAACGATCTTTAAATGGTATTAATAAATAGAAAGTTTCATATATTAATTATATTACTAAACATAAATAAATAGTAAATAAATAAGTAAATAAATAATACATTTTTCAATGACAAAAACACACTCTCAAAAATTTTAAAATTTGCATTAAATTTTATGTGCCACTTGATTACGATATAAGCTATAATAACAGCTACAGATTGGTACACATTTTCGCAAATTTCAATTACCGCCTTGGGTGTGCCTCGACGATTTATAAAATATTAAAGACACCGCGATCTCAGATCGTGACTACTTTTTATGCAATTTTCGTTTTTTTATTGAAACATATTTTTCGTTTAACTAAAACACAATATATGTACTTATTATAAATATAATTTCATACAAAATTAAAAAAAATTCTAACATATAGTACACAAAATTTTATATCGATTTTAAAGAGTTATATATATTGAGGGCACATTAACGGGATGTATTTGAAATGACTCATAATTATAAGAGTAATAAACCCCCTTTCTTTATTTTACAATACTCGAAACGGCGCAAATTTTCTAATTGAAAAACTGCAAAAAATTAACATTTTTGAAAATTTTGATTCCACCACTTGTCCACAATATAATGTAACACTGGTCAACGACACTTTGTTTGAACACAAGTTGGCCTATTTCTACAATTTTTTGTAGTTTACATAAGAGGAATTGGACACATATGCTAAAATACGCGTTTAGGGGAATCACAAGAAAGAAAAAACTTGTTATTTTCAAACACTTTCTTAAGATTTTTAAATTTGAGTGCTTGCTGCTACCACAACGATATATTTCAGATACTGAATTTTTGTTGTTTTACTCTACGAGCTGTTTCTAATATAATTGCATCAAAAGTTAATTTAAAAAATCTAAATTAAAAAAATATTTGAAGTTTAAGGTCGGTTTTTTAACATTCAGAGAAAAAAAAACATGGCTATGACATTGTCACTACAACAATATTATGTTCTCCTTGTTAATTCTCATTAATTCTAATAATACTGTGTTTATGATAACAATATTTTTGTTTCAGATTTATCATTCAGTGTTTATATTCAATAAAATTTTAATATAGTTTACTACAAAAATTTTATGTATATATGTATGTATATATATAAATTTTATATATATATATATATATATATATATATATATATATATATATGATATATCAGACTAGCGGTAATACTTTCGAGAATTTTGTAAAATTATTCAAAAACTAAAATTTTTGTGGTAAACTGTATTAAAATTTTTATTGAATATAAACATAGCGTTATTAAAACTAATGAAAATTAACTATGAGAAGATAATATTGTCGTAATGACAATGCCGTATATATATATACATATATATATATATATATATATATATATATATGTATATATTATGGAAATTATCGGTGGGCAAACACCATTTCATCCGAAGGACGAACATCATCCTACGATATCATTTCTTATAAGGATCCAGAAAGTATAAACTTTTTTTTTTGCTCTTGTGGAAATTACAAATGGAATGAAAAACTTATATATATACTTCACACCTGTGTTGAAGGATATAAAAAAGGAAATTTTTAAAATACATTAATATTTAAATTGTTCTAGTTTAAATCGTTAATGTCTGGAAAATTTAAATTGTTTCTTTTAAATTTAGACCCCATTTAACTTGAAATCTTATTAAAAAAATCTAGTCGTTTTTTTATATTTTATATTTTGCTTTTTTCAATTAAATGCTTAATAATGTCTAAGTTATTGAACCTCATTAATACTTGTTATCTTAAGTTTTTCTGTCTTGTATTCATTAAATATTATAATTATCTTGCTTCCTTTTTAGAGTTTAATATTTTCCTTATTATCTTTTTTTTTTTTTGAAGAATAAAATTTCCACCCCAAATATATTTTTAATAGTCAAAGTTTTTTTTATTTTATTTTATTTGCAGATATACACACATACATGCATACATATAATACTATGAAAAATAAAGAAAATATGAACAAGAAAATCTTTATTTCATTTATTTTTGTTAATGTTTTTTTTTTAAATCTCTTTATTTGTTATTTGAAATCTGCTGGCAATTTTGTTATAGTCTTGTCACCAATTTATTTCTATTTTTGGCTGCTGGTCGGAAGGCATTTTCGTTTATTTTGTTTGTTTAAATTAAACAAATTTTAAATATCTAGGCTCATAAATTATGCAAAATTTGTTATTTTATGTAACAATATTTTTCTTCTTTGTTATTTTTAACATTTTGCTTTGGAATTTAACTGAAGCATGTTTTAACAACTTCATAGAAGAAATTTGTTATTAAAGCATACAAAAAAAAAAAAAAAAAAAAAAAAAAAAAAAACTTACCTCCAATTATTTATAAATATTTAAGCACTATTTAAAATTTTACTCATTTTCATTTCAAAAGTAATTACAATAATTAATAATACAATACCATTAAATTGTGGTTTTTAAGCAACTTTATATACCCTTCACCACAGGCGTAAGGAGTATATACAAGTTTGTCATTTCGTTTGTAATTTCCACAATTTTCGTCAGAGAGCAAAAAGGTTTATATTTTCTAGATCGTCGGTAGGAAGATGTCTGTCTGTCCCTCCGTCCGTTGGTTGAAATGGCGTTTATAAAGCCCACCGATAACTGACATATATAATATATATGTCAAACGATCGGAAATCCTTTGAGAACTGTGCTATTGAAGTTAAGCAAAATCGGTTCATAAATGGTGTAAAAAACATATATATATATATATATATATATATATATACATATATATATATATATATATATATATATATATATATATATATATATATATACATTTTTTCAGAACTCGGAAACTTCGGAAAAAAACCGGTTCAAAAATAGCGGAGATATTAAAAAACAAACGGTTTTTGAAATCGGTTTTCGATTTTCTGAAGCTCCTATATAAGGCAGGGACTTCGCTTTTGCAAAACAAAATCGGAAAAGTTTTTTCTAAATTTGTCTGCTTTAGAAATGAGATCAGTCGGTACAGAAATATCGGCCGATATCCAAGTCCAAAATAAGCTACGGACTGGGTTCTTGTATAGGTCGATTACAAATATTTTTCTTGAATTTCGGTTTTTTTAATCAGTCAAATCGGTTCATAAATTCTCCTCTATATCCTTTTTTAATTGAATATTGTCTTATATTTATAAAATATTTGTTCTGCATCGAAGTGGTTATATCTTCCTTAGATATGTGACAGCTTCTTTAAAATTCTGAAGTATTAAATTTATTATTAATCAGCTTTTTTCGGTGCGCTTCGCTACCTTATTTAATGCGATAGGTAGTACTTACTTTAAGTATTACTTATCGTACTAGTAAGTAATACTTACTTACTATTACTCTCTCTGAACTTATTCACCTTATTCGAAATTTGATATGAAAGTTACTTTAAAAGTGTTTTGTGAAGACTCTCCGTATTAGTCCTTTAGATGGGAAAATTTTACATTTTCTTTTTATGGTGGCTACCACTATCTCCGTGGACCTATCCGTACTATTTTCATTTCTTCAATGCGATATTATTGGGTAAAGATTCGCGCGAAATTTGAGGGCTCTCGCTGTTATCTTTAGATATGCTATAGTGAATATTTGCTCTATATGGGCAGTACAACACCCCCTGCTCACCCTTTTTTACTTTTATTTCATTTTCATATAACACAACTCAACACGGGTGAATGGTATGTAAGATTCGGCACAGCCAAATATAGCACTCAAACTTGTTACTATTATTATTATTTTTTTCATATTATAACATAAATATAAAAGTTAAAAAAAAATATTTTCCAATTTATGTGCTAAATATTATTCGGTTTCCACTTTCACTTATATGTATAAGTTTGCATTCATTTTGCACAAAATAAAATATAAAAAAACTTAATAATTAAAGTGTTACTTTAACAGCTGTGAAACTTTATACACAATAACATTTGATTATTTGTTAAGAGCACTTAATTATTGGTTTTGACTTTTTATACCCTACATCAAAGATGGCAAGAATATTTAGATAATGATATTTGTAGTTTCAAAAACATTAAAATGATTTAAACTTTCAAAGACAATTAATCTGCTTTGAAATTAGCCTGCCATTCCACAGTACTATCAAAGTCATTAAGACATTATATAATTTTAGTCAATTGTATAAAATCCACTTATAAACCATAGAAATTTTAAGCGATTTTAAAGAGGAATATCTCGTTCAATTCTAAACAAAGTACCATTTGCAACTAGGTATAGGAATGTATAAAGATTTGAAGAAAATAGTTGAAAAGAAAATTAAAGCGAAATCCAAATTTTGTAAAAGAAAAGGCAAAATATAAATAAGTTGAATAATTATTACTTATAACCAGTGTTACCAGGGGATGAAAGAAAAAGGGACTAAATTGAACTTTAAGAAAAGTCGGAAAAGGCTAAATGTCAAAAAAAAAATAAGGAAGAAAAGTTAGTTTTTTCTAATTAAAAACCTTATTTGTATCATTCTTATTAACTTTTGATATATTTTTTTTAATGATATTATAATTCATTTTTAAACTAAATATAGAAAGGCAAAATGATCCAATAAAAAATCGCTCTAAAATCCCCATATAATTTTGGGTTATATTTCATATGTAAAACGACCTAATGTTTTGAAGTAATTTTTGTTTTATTTTTGAAATATAATTCCTTTTTTATTAATAATTTTTCGCTTCTATAAGATTATTTGAATGTACTCATAAATAGATTCTACGGTTAATGATGTATAATATAATAATTGATATAATAAGTCCATAAAATTAGTTAAATTATCAATTTGCTGTGTGAAGCGCCGCATAAAAAAATTTTAGTTAAATATAAAAAATCTAGATTTTGTGTGCCAATAAATACACTAATATTCTTAAGTGGATGACTCTTTAAAAATAAAATTAGTAATATCAAATAGGAATTCATTTCTTAATGGTTGAAATTTTAACATTTTAATCTTTTGAAGGCAATTTTAAAAATCAAAAAGAAGATGTAATTATAAAAGTGCTTAATCGCCCAAAAGATTATACTTAGTTATACCACAGCAGCATACAACAAATTAAAATATTTTCTAAGAAAATTCATTATTTCGTTGCTTTGTTTCTTTTAAAATTGAGTACAGTGTCAAATTAAAAGCAAATTTTGTTCTAAATTATTTGTAATTTTTGGAAATACTCGTAAAATAATTATAGGACATATATATTAAAACTGATAACAAATACTGTTAAATTTACTAAAGAATCCTTTGGAAAAATCAAAAAGTATTGAAATAGAAAATGCTATAAAAAAAATGCATGCATGCATTTTAAACATTTCAAATGTTAAGTGTAGAACTAAAAGTGCTAAAATGACAACAATGATTACGATTTAACAAAAAATGTGTGACCAATTCTGTAATTGATGTATTTGTTAAAGAATTTATGAAGAAAAGTTTAAAAATGTTATCAAAGGAAATCGCATTGGATTATTGGCACCATTTGAAAATTTTGGTGAAATTTCAACGTTTTAGTAAAATTTCTGATTTTTGGTGAAATTTTTAATCTTTAGTGAAATTTCTAATTTTTTATGATATTTAAATTTTTTGGTGAAATTTAAAATTTTTTGTAAAATTCTGATTTTTGCTTTAATTTTAGATTTTTGGTGAAATTTAAAATTTTTTATGAAATTTCCGATTTTTAATAGCATGCCGAATTTTGGGTAAAATTTCGATTTCGATTACAGCAATCAAAAGAAAGAAAAAACTTTTTATTTTCCCGTTTTTTTTGGATTCTTTAAATTTTAGTGCTTGCCGGTACCACGTGGAATTATTTCAGGTCTTTATTTTTTGTTATTTTACTGCAGTGTTGTTAACATAATTACATTAAAAGTTATTTTAAACATTTAAAAAAAGTATATATTATGGTCGGTTTCTTAAAGGTAAACTTAAGTAGAAAATTCCCCATATATTTATTTTTAAACAAAATATAAATTTTTCAAAATAGATTTTATGTTAAAAATTTCAAACCATACGCAGAGAAAATATATACTTGTTGTGACCATATTCTAGGAGAAACATATTATGAAAAATAGAAATGATTATCAAACATATTGTGTCCGATATTATGGTTTATTTTTTCATGTTGTGGTTCTAGTTTTACATATAATTGAACAATCTTACTACAATATTATGCCATTCTATCAGATTATGATTTTCTTATATTATTATTCTATCTCATTATATTATTATACCATATTGTCATATTTTTTTTAATATTCTCCATATTTTTATTACATTTTATTATATTATTATCCCATGTTATCATATACTTATGCAATCTGATCATATTATTACTTCATTTAGTCATATTATTATTCCGTCTTATCATATATTAAAATAAAATGTATTAATAAAAAAATATTTTTGTAATTTTTTTATTGGAAATAATAAAAGTGTGCGTTAGACATAAAAAAATATAATAATATTTACATATTATATTTTCATTAATTATATTTTTTAACTAAAAGCCTTTAATGGTAATTTTTCAATATTGCATAACCAAACCTTGTCTATTTATATTTATTTATATATAAACTAAATGAGAATTATAATGAAGTTGGTAAACAAACATTTAGAAACAAAATATATTCAAAAAACAAACAAGTTATGAATTTTTCCACTAAGTCTGTGAAAAGGATAATTATTACACTTATTTCTAATATTTTATTGTCATGGGAATAATAATATTAATATGGTTTAAAAACTGAATATGATTAAAGAACAAAGAAAAAGACTGCAAACATTTGTAGAAGTAATGATATTTTTTTATATTGATAAAATTTTGTTTCTGGTAACAATATTGAAAAACATGTAATTTTTGTAGTCAACCATATTAAAATTTTTATTGAGTATAAATATTAAGTGACAAAATTTAAACAAATAAATTGTTATTATGAACTTGGAGTTATTAAAATTCAAGAAAATTAACAATTATTTTTGTAGTGATAATGCTGTAACTATGTTTTTTCTCTGCATGCAGGATTTCAACAAATAATATAATTTCTATTATTTTTTTCTACAATTCCCCATGCTTTTTGTTGAAACCCATGGTTCTCCGGTGGGCTAAATGATAGCAAGCTAATCTGTTAGTGTAGGGGTTGCGAGTTCGATTCCCGTCTAAGATTCTGATCTGTCAGAATCTCGAGACAGCGAGCAGAGTACTGCAGACCATCAGACTGCATTACTCTGCTCGCTTAAAGTTTAAATATTAAAAATAATAATTATATTTTTATGTCAATAGAAAATACCTGAGAGGTTATGTGAGAACATCAAACTAAATTTTTATTATTTTTTATTATCACTTTTCACATTTTAATTTAGTATTTCATGCACTATATATATATATATGATATTTTTGTGGCATTTCACGCTTCACTTGTTACGCATGTAATTTATAATTCATTTTTTCTTTTAAATATGCATTAGAGTTTCACACGTATTTGTTATATTTTATTTGTTAAATGGATTGTGAGTTTTATTTTAATTATTCGGTAAAATGAACAAACAAACATATACATATTAGAGTATTAACCATTAACCACCATTCGGTTATCCGATTAATTTTGATCAATTAACTGTTCGTATAATTTAAAATTATCTATTTTCAAGTAACGAATAAACCAAATAATTTGTGCAGAATATCTGGTTAATCGAAATTCAGTTTTCTGGATTTATAAATTTATAATATTTTTTTTAATTTTAAGATAAATTTATGTCAACAATGGCATTTGAAATACCTGCTATATCACTCAGAGAAAAAGTATGGTTGCCAGAACAATAATCGAAGAGCAACTTATTATGATTGGACTATATGATCATAAATAATAATAAACATTAAACTTTTCATATTATGATACGAGTTTTTGCATCTTGTATTTAATTATTCTACAATATGATGATCCATTTTCATGAAATTATACTCTTATTTTCTCATTTTTGGTTCAGTTTCATCAAATTGTTTACCATAAAAAATTTTATAATTTTATTATAATCAATCATTATTTGTTCATTAATTAATTTTATTTTATTTACATATATTGTGCAAGATAATATAAGATACTTTTTAATACCTAATGGTAGTTAATCAATATCTTATATAAAAAAACCTTGTATACTTATAGTTATTAATGTATATACTAAATGGGAATTATTATGAAGTTGGAAAACAAATGTTGAAACAAAGCATATTTAAAAACAAAAAAGTTCTGTGTTTTCCAACCATACTTGCAGAAAGTATACGTATTACAATTTTTCTTAACATTTTATTGTTATGGGAATAATAATACTAGTATAGTTTAAGTATGGATTAGAAACAAGGAAAAATATTGGTAATATTTAATAGTTGTAAAAATAATGATTTTGTTCATATTAATAAAATATGAAATATGTTATATATTATATTAGTTTTTAATGTAGTATGGATTGCCACTTTCAGATTTTATGTTTTTTCCATTTTTGTTTGCATTTATTTAGCTTTCTTTAATTTTTTCACAAATATTCATTATTTTATCATCAATTTTTAATAAGTGCATAAAACAAACATTCTGTCTTTGAGGAAAATAAAACATTTCTAAACAGAAACATTTAACAGTTATACCAAACAAAATATAAATAAAAATATTGGCTACACTTAATGGTTGTAGAAATAACTGAAGTTTTGAATGCTTATACATTTTTGTTTCTGTTAAATATATTCTCCAAATATAATATTTTTGTAATTAATCATATTAATATTATGATTGAGGGTAATCATTTAACTATTAAACATAAACAGAAATGTTTTTATCATGAACACAGTATTATTAAGATCAACAAAATATAACTACGAAAACATTATATTATTGTGGTGACCATGCCGAAACCATGTTTTTTCTCTGCGTGTGGAAAACAAACGTTAAAAACAAAATGTATTCAAAAACAATAAAGTTATGAATTTTCAACCATATTTGTAAAAATCATATTTAATTGCAAGATTCTATTGTTATGGAAATAATAATATTAATATGGTTTGAAAACAATACAATGTTTAGGAACAAGGAAAAACAAAATGATTTTTGTTCTGGTAAAAACACTCAAAAACATAAAATTTTTGTAGTCAGCTATATTAAAATTTGGATTGAATGAAAATATTAAATGTTAAAACTGAAACAAAAACATTGTTATCGTAAACAAAGTATTATTAAAATTAATGAAAATTAAAAATCAGAACATAATATTGTTATAGTGATATGTTTTTCCTCTGCGTAAACAGTGATTTATTTTTTTTTTTTTTTTTTTTTTTTTTTGTAGTTTAAAAATTATTTAACATAAATAATATTTAAATAGTTAGCGAAAAAAAATTGTTGTAAACATAAATTTTCTTAATTACAAGTTTTAAATCTTTACTAAATGCTGTTTAAGAATTCGTCCGTAGTAAATTTTCCTATGAGTATGTAATTAATAAGTAATTAACTTCTTTTAAATATTTTTTACATTATATTACAGATTACAACATTTAAATTATCTCTTATCTTTAATTAATGTCTTTTTTTAAAGTAACAAATTTTATGAATAATATAATCATAAATTAAAATTTCATTAATGTGACAAAGAAATCTTAAAAGCATGTTTTTATTTTCTTAAATTATTAGATAATTTTTGAAGGAACGCAAATAAAAAATAAAAAAAGAAAATGTATGAAATTTGTTTATGGTTTTAAGCTATTAAGTAGAAAATTGGGAAAATATATTATAGAGTTAATTCATATACATAAATTTGTAACATAATGAAGTTTGTTATAATTTTAGATTTAAAAAAACACATATTTCATCCTCATAAAGAAATTCTGTTTCAACATATTTCCTCGGGGAAAAAACATTTTTGTAAAAAAATCCATCTTGAAACAGTTGATGTGGACTTCTGACAAAACATCTTAAGTCGACATGATGCCATTTGAAGAATTTTTAATCATAAAAGGTACATTTAAAATTTGCATCATTTATACTAATCGGTTTCTTCATAGTTTTGAAGATCTAATCCACCTAATATAGAGTATTTGTTGATGTTTTAACAGTTTTTTATCTCTCCTGAAAAAAACTAGAAATTCGAATTAAGTTGTTCTATCAAGAGTCCACAGATATATTCTAAGTACTTATAAAGTAAAAACAAAAAAATAAAAAAATAAACGCTTTTAAAGTCAAATCAAAATATCAAATTAGTTCACGCAGAGAAAAAATATGGTTACAGCATTATCAGTACAACAATGTTATGCTCTCATTGTAAATTTTCTTAAATTTTAATTACTCTGTATTCATGATAATAATGTTTTTTTTTTAATTTTGTCATTTGCAGTCAATAAAAATTTTAATATGATTGACTAAAAAAATTGTATGCTTTAAATATTTTTACCAGAAAGAAAATTTTATTAATACTAAAAATATTATTACTTCTATAACCATTAAATATTTGCGGTATTTTTCTTTATTTTTAAACCATATTCTGTTTTAAACCATATTAATATAATTATTCCCATGACAATAAAATGTTTCAAAAAATATAATTCTTATCCTTTTCACCAACTTAGTGTAAAAATTCAATAATTGTTTGTTTTAAAATATACTTTGTTTTTAATGTTTGTTTTCTGACTCCATTATAATTCCCAATTAGTTTATATATGAATAAATATAAATAGGCAAGGTTTAGTTATACTCGTTGTGATTCAAGCGCATATCTTGCATTTAAATCACAAATAATTGTAATTAATGAACAAATAATTATTTTTTTCTCTATTATTTGCAATAAAAAATTATAAAAATAATATTTTTTAATATATGATATATATACTTACTCAAAGAGATAGAGAGAGGCGTTTGTATTCCAAAATAAAAATAAAGTGTTTATTTTGTACAAAATCGTTAAAAAATTGGGAAAAATAAGAATTTTCACCAATTTATACCATAGATGAGGGTTACTATAGGGAATATAATATAAATATAAATATAATAAAAAAGAGGTTCCATGAAATTCAGAAATAGAGGGTTTTGAATATAGGCCCTCGATATTCTCTTTTTTTCTGAACACAAACAAAGAAAAATGAAATAATTTGTATTTAAAATTAAAATTTATAACTTATTTATTTGCTTTATTAAAAAAAGAAATTTATATAGAAATTTTCGAAAATATTTAAAAAGAGTAAGAAAGTTGCAGACGGGAAAATTTCACCTTATTAAAAAAATAATTTTGATTATGATCAATTATTGACCGATCTTTGTGAACATTTGATATAAGACTAATACTTAAATAAGTCTTATTTATAAAAAGTTTTAAAAGATTTTCGAGAAATCGTCTTATATGGGAACTGTGGTTAATTTTGGACCGATCCTTATGAAATTTTATGGTATAATTTTTGCTTAGACAAAACTCAGCTGTTTAGAAATTTATGAAAATATAGACATATTTAAGACATTTATGAGCGTTTAACCTATTTCTGAGAAAATTGTTAAATTGGAGCTTAGTGTAATAATGGTACTATTAGCCCAAAAGAAGCTTATTTACCGAATTTCATTAGGTTGTCTTTAAAATGGCGATTTACAGATTATCTCTAATGTTGGTTATTGATGCACGGACAGCCGGACGGATAGTGATTTGTGCTAGAACAAATATTTATAAATTCAGAAAGAATTTATTTGTTGTATGTAATTACCTAGCTATTGTAGCAAAATTACAAATAATGCGCTATGCCCCTTGTCTAAACTAAGCGCCATTTTTCGCATTTATACCCTACTATGAGGCGTATTACTGTGGGAAATGCTAGAATAAGAGTTGATCAAAAATATTTTTTGAAAATTTTAGCAATTTTATAAAATTCGTAATTTACTTTAGAGCTAATAATCATATCAATCAATCGTGTGAAAATATTGCAAAATTCCTCCTTATATAACTGGCCAAATATATTCGCTAAATTAGTACATCCACAAACATTATGAACTAAGGTCTAAACATATTTAAATTTTTATGTATTTATTTGATTCTTATTTAATTTTTTATATATATTAAAACTTGTTAAGATTTCTGAATGAACAAAAAAGAAAACTTAAATTTGAATAGAACTACTAAGTAAAAATTTTACTAATTTTATAACTAACTCGATTTTTTAAATGAAAGAAGTTAGCCCACTTTCAAAATAAATGGCTCATTTACAAAATATAAAATATAAAATAACAAAGAGATAGCACATTTCAGAGAGTAGTATTTTCGTGTTTTAAACCTTGTGGAATTTCCCGATGGAGATATTTGAGTTGATTAAAATTCTTGTACAAATAACATTCAAATATTTTGGGTGAGAAATCATTTCTAATAGAATACGAATTCGTTGCTCCCTTAACCTCTGTGCTCAAGTTAATATAAATCGAAAAACTGATATTTTGTGTGTTGAATTTTTAAAATTTTATTTACAGATATCCGCTGGTATAACCAAGGGCTTACTTAACATTGTCTCTGTGCTGGATATACGGGAGGACGTAATTATATGATCAAAATTTTTTAAAATAACGTGGTAAACGTATACATAAATAACTATTATAACCGCAAGAGCCTTGCAAACTTTCATCACGATTACTCAATTGATTTCTGAATTATTGATAAAAATGGCTTGATATCTACTCATTTTTCGTGCTAAATAGTTTATTTTATAATTAATATGAAACTAATCAAAAAATTATTTATATCAAAATGTTTTTTCTTATCGCAATGTCTTTATAAATATCTAAGAATCCAATTAATTAATATATTACAATGATTTTTTTTTTCTTGAGCTGTAGGAGATAATATTAAATAATACACCATTTACTAAAGTTTGTGATCAAATTATATGGCGGCCATATTATGTCCATTCGGCATCTTTCCAGAAAATTAATATTTAACCTCAAATAACATTCTATTTTCAGGGTTTAAACCAATTAAAGTATTTAAACTAATTATTTAAGCTTAGAGCTTTAATGTTCATACTCATATAAGCTCTCAATATAATTTACACTTATGTAATTAAATAACAATAAACTTCAAATTCAAAGAGAGATTGCCAGATAATTTGTAAATGGATTTAGCTAATATTAACTAATAATAATAAATATTATCAAGATTATTGGTGCAGAATTTTGTTCATTTATTGTAAAAGAATAACAAATTACAGGCTTGTGATCAAAAATATATAAACAAAGTTACAAAATAGACCGATGCCAGTCTGATCTGAAGATCTGAAAATGGTAAGAGCAGATGATGAATATGAAGTTTCATGAAAAATTACATTCTGTTATTTAGTCATATAAAATGAATATAGTCAAATAAAATGATATGTATATCAAATTATTATCATTTATTCAGTGATATTTTTAAAAATATAAAAAGGAAAAAGGTTTATATCCATACAATCCAATTGTAAGTTTTGTAAAAATCACTCATTCGTCCAAAAGTATATTAATACCAAGGCAAGATGTAGGATGAAGCCTTTAAAGGATATCTAACAGTTTTTACAATACAACGAGAGTATGTGACATAATTATAGCAAACCTTGACAATAATTTGTAGGATTTTGTTTATAAAAATACCAGATGTATTCCAATTCAAATATTTCGATAATTTCGGTGACACTAAAAATAAAATTCTGTCGAACTTAATAAAACTAAAAATCTTTGTGTTTCGAAAAAATAGTAAAAAATTTAAAACAATCAGAATTTACTCATTTTCACTTTTTTAATTAAGGTGGATATATAGCAAATAAAACGAGCCATATTTTATTAAAATCGATGTATAGACATCGATATTCGCCAAGTGACAGTGTCTCATTAAAGTAATAATAATATTTTCTATTTATTTCCCACACCACCTAAGTCGATTCAACGAAGTCTGTCCGTCCGTCTGGCCGCAATTTTGAGAATAATTCAATGATTTTTAATACACATGCCATTTATAAGCCAGGGACAAATCATATTGAAAATGATTATGATTGGCCCATTATTTCACATATCATAAATGCCTTAAATATAGAAAAATTATAAAAAAAAATATATAAAATTTCATGAAGATCGGTTCATAATTGACCATAGCTCCCATATTAACTCCACTTTAGGAAATAACTTGAAAAAACAAACCCCACAATATGACAAAATGGAACCACAATAATTATTACTTACAATCATATCTACTTTTCGCTGTGATCGTATGTTCTAATCAATAGAAAAGTTTTGGAAAAAATTTCAGATCTTTTCAAACGCTTTCACTTTTACGTGTATAAATACGTGCATAAATCCACCTATCTTATATAAATATATATATATTTATATATATATATATATATATATATATATATTTATATATATATATATATATATATATTTATATATATATATATATATATATATATATATATATATATATATATATATATATATATTTATATATATTTATATATATATATATATATATTTATATATATTTATATATATATATATATATATATTTATATATATATATATATATATATATTTATATATATATATTTATATATATTTATATATATTTATATATATATATATATATATATATATATATATATTTATATAAGATAGGTGGATTTATACACGTATTTATACACGTAAAAGTGAAAGCGTTTGAAAAGATCTGAAATTTTTTCCAAAACTTTTCTATTGATTAGAACATACGATCACAGCGAAAAGTAGATATGATTGTAAGTAATAATTATTGTGGTTCCATTTTGTCATATTGTGGGGTTTGTTTTTTCAAGTTATGTTTCTAGATTTACATATAATTAAACAATATTACTACAGGTTATGAATATCTCATTCTATTAGATTATGATTTTTTATTATATTATTACATCTTATTATATTATTATATCACGGCATATTATGATTACATTTTATAATATTATTATCTCATTATTCATATTATTATTCCATTTTATCATATCATTACCCCATTCTATCTTATTCTATTATTTTATCACGTTGTCATATTATGATTATATTTTATAATATTATTATCTCATTATCCCATGTTATCATATAGTTATCCAATCTTATCATATTATTATTTCATTTTGTAATATTATTCCACCTTAATATATATCAAAGTAAAATCTATTAATAAAAAATTATTTTTATAAACTTTTTACTGAATATAATAGAGAAGTGTTCATTAGCAAAAAAAAAAAAAATAAATTTACATATTATTTCTTCATTAATTGTATTCATTTGTACCACCATACGTGCAAGATATGTTTTTTAACTAAACGTTTTAATGTTAGTAAATCATATAAATAATGAATAACCGAATTTGTCTATTTATGTTTGTTCATACATAAACTAAATTAGAATTACAAGGAAGTTGGAAAACATACATTAGAAACAAAATAAATTTAAAAACAAACAACTTATGAATTTTTCCACTAAGTTCGTGAAAAGAATAAGTATTTTATTTATTTGAAAAATTTTATATTAATAATATTAATATGTTTTCAAAATAGAATATGGTTTAAAAGCAAGGAAAAAGATTGCACATATTTAATGGTTGTTGAAATAATGATATTTTTCATATTAATAAAATTTTATTTCTTGTAAAAATATTTAAAAGAATATAATTTTTGCATTCAACCATATTAAAATTTTTATTGAGTGTAAACATAAAATGACAAAATAAAAACAAAAACATTATTATCATGAACACATAATTATTGAAAAAAAAAAGTTAACAATGAGAACATAATACTGTTGTAGTGATAATGCTGTAAATATATTTATTCTCCACGTGTAAGCATGGATAATGTGACTAATTTTTTTTTTTTTTAATATGGGCTAAACTGAAAATTTTGATATGAAATAGGTAAAAATCTGAAGGATCTAGACTGGTTTCTATTAAAAAATTAGATTTGATTTCTTCTTAGGACTGATCTCCATAAACGTATAAAATATTTTCTATTTTCTTAAGAAAGTTTTTATTTAGTAGAGTATGAGCTGTTAAGCTTTTTTTTAGCAATAATAGTGAAATCGGAGCCATATATCCATTCCTGAAGAGTTTGTGTGAAACTATTGTGATAATTTTTGTGTTAATAAGATTTGCAGAATTATTTCTAATGAACATATCTTCAGCTAAAATACAAGAGGGCCAATCAACACTTCTTAAAATTTTACAGGAGAGACAAAAAGCTTAATAAGTTAGTTTTCAACTTATTAAGTTTTTTATGGTTCTAAAAAACGATTTTTTTATATCTCAACACAAAAAAAAAACGCATTTGAAATTGAGATTTCTGGCAAGTTTACTTAGTTTGATAAGGAATAATCTTTGCTTAAGCCTTTTTACTTGTGGTAAATAAAACTAATTTTTTGTTGCTCCCTTTTGAGTATCCTTAATAAAGTCGGTATTTTTGACAATAGAGGCCTAACATTTTGTGATATTCTAATGCAACATTATTAATAAAAAAACCGTTTTTCATTTTTTGGTTGTGAATGTTTTATGCCTATCCTGAAGATTTGGTGAAAATCTATTAAGTTAATTCTTCAGTGCAAAAGATAAATTTTTTAAATGACTTATTTTGAGAATGGATACGATGTGCCAGTGAAAAAGTATATTTAAATAATCTGGTGTAGATCATAGAACTAATTGAGGAGTAATTTTGCCATTTTTAGAATTTCCAATAATCAGCATCTGAAGCTATCCACAAAAAAGTTTCTTTGAAATTCTTAAAAGGTAACAAAAGAATTTTTGTTCCTTCTAAAGCATATGCATACAGATGACAAAAGCTATATGAGTTAAAGTAGAGATTGTGTGAAAAATTAAGTAAAATTTTTCTTGCAAAAAGTAGGCTTAAACAAACAGGATTTGATAAGGCCTAAAGTTCTTTTCGGAGAACGTAATATCTTTCTGCCTAGTATGTGCATCGCTTCAGTAGTTTTCACGTGATCTGGTTATAAATATGCATTGTGGCAAATAAATCGGTAAATATTATATGGACGAAAAAAGTGCAAGACATTTAATGAAAGAGAAGTATCAGCATTAGTTATTATTATATGCATATGAACCGATTCAGTGGTTGAGTCAAAAATTTAGAAAAGTTAAGTATATTAATTAGTTTCAAAAAGTAGGCGTAAAAAGAGAAAAGAGGTCATATAAGCCACAGTTCCTTCCGAACTATATTTGTACCAAATTTTTGTGTACCGATTCAATGGTGGTTTATACAAAATATTTAAAAAATTTTGTTGAATAATTTGTTACAAAAAGTAGGTGTTTAAAGGAGCCTGGCATCCAATAAACAGGGCTTAGATGCCTTAATTCCTTCTGAATTATATGTGTACCAAATTTCATGTGAATGCAGGATGGGTTAAAAGAAGAGAAAAATTAAGTCAAATAATTTGTTAGAAAAAGTAAGCGCGAAAAGGGGCATGGTATCCAATAAATAAATTGCATAAGCTATTATAGTTTATTCAGAGCTATACGTGTGCCAAATTTCAAGTGAACCAATTCAGTGGTTGAGTCAAAAATTAGCAAAATTATATAAATTAATTTTTTACAAAAAGTGTTCGTAAAAAAGGGCATAACGTCCAATTAGGATGCTCTATAGCCTATAGTTTCTTCTGGAAATGAACTATCCGTGTGCCAAATTTCATATAAATTGGTCTTGTAGTTTTGCCATGAAAGAATAACAAGCAAATAAGCAAACAATCGCTTTTGTATATATATATATATACATTATTTTTATTATATATATATATATATATATATATATATATATATATATATATATGTAGAGGATTCATGCTCAAAAGAAATTGTTTTTTATTAGCTAAAAAATAAAGATCAAATAGGAAATAGGAAATTTAAAAAACTTCTATAAATTTTTAAGACGAAAGTTATTGGGAAATCTAACATGAAAAACGTATGTGACAGTAAAAAAAATTTCACTGAAAGTAAATTATGTAAAAATTTCTATCGGGTGCAAAATAGGCAAAATGTTTCCCTTAAGTGTAAAATATGCAAAATTATACTCTTAAGTATAAAATATATAAAAATAAATTAATTTAAATTAAATCGCTAAAATACGCTCTAAAATATTGATTTTCATTCTAAAATATGCAGTAGAGACTAAAAGATGCAAAAATATGCTGTAACAAATCGATGCCAAAATTACTAAAATTGTCTGAAACGGATAAGTATTTAACATTTTGGTTCATTTGGAGTCCATAAAAATATATGACCATTACCAATCAAAACAACCAGTTTTGAATTTTTTGGTTATTTAGCTATTTTGTATTTTAGGTGACGATATCCATTATTGAGAAAAATATGACAAAATATGCATTTTTCATTAAATATGCAAAAATATGCACTAACAAATCGTTGCCAATTTTCAGCAAAATAAGTGATTCGCATAAAAAACTATGTAAGATATTTTTTAAATTTTTTGGAAAAAACATGCATTTGCATGAAAATCCGTCTCCTATCTAAACTGACTGAGAAATCCCATGCTGCCGAATTAGTGTTCCTTTGTGTAATTTAAAGTAATTTTAATTTCTGACTAATCGTTTAATGGAAGTTTCTTACAAAAGATATTTTTCTGTGAACAAGAATAGTTAAGTTTTTAATATAATGCTAGCAAAAGAAAATCGCATAGTACTCGTATTATTGGGAAGACTTTTAATTTTCCCATAAATCAATACTTACAAAATTTTTACCTATTAAGTTTTTACAAAATCCACGATTTAATTTTTATCCCTTGAAAACTTAAAGGATTTGAAAGATACAATATTAATATTTTCAAAGCAAGGGTATACCAACCTATTTTTATCCAATTTTACAATTTTATTTTATTAATATTTTTATGTATTTTTTTTATTTTTTATTTTTTTCTTTTTTATTATTTTTTTAATTCTGCAAATAATCAATTATTTTAATTTTACATCAATATGCTTTTGACTTATGATAAATATTTTTACTCAATTAATTTCATATCAATCATACGTCACTATTTTATTATTACGATTTCGTAACACGCGTCTTAACACGTTTAAGAGAATCATTAAATCCGCTAATTTAATTTCCCTCTCAACTTTATAAACTTCAAAGAACTTAAACAATTTACGGTCGATTCGAACGCTTTAAAGTAACGCAAAATACTAAAGTTTTCCTTCAATTTAACAAAATATTCATTGTGATTTATGTTTTAGGATATTTTTTAAATTAATGTAAATAACACTAAATGTGACATAACAGAGCTGTTAGATATTAACTTAGTAAATGGATGCTGTAGGAGAAATTTATATTTTAACAGCAAAAGAGTTGTTTAAGGTTTTAACATAATAAGAGTAATGATTGTTGGAAAGGATATTTTTAGGTATTAGGATATTTATTTTTTGTTCTTTTGTAACATGATAAATTTGCTTAGTGTTTAAGGCCACTTGTATAAAGATTTTTGACCTTTAATTTAGATTTTATATTTAGTTCTGCTACATAAATTGCTTTTAAATCTACAACACGGAAGTATGACAAATCTCTAAAGCTCAAAATTTTAAAGATTTTATGTTGAACTTTGATTTTGATATAATAATAAAATGAGCTACGGGCATTATTTTCAAACCAAAGAAATGGTTTTATTAGAAAAAATATTAAGGCCAACAAATTAATATTAATCCAAACAAACATAAATTTATACGTTTTACTCACGTGTTGCATGACCGCCTCTTGCAACTAATTGTGTATCCTTTAATTTTCTTGAGGAGATTTGGCGAATAAAATATGCTTTCAAATTTGCTGATTCTTGAATTTTATATTTTCCTTATTTGAAGGTAAAAAAAATATAAATAAAAAAATACTTTTGTTTGTTTATTTTAAATTTGATTTTTCAAAAGTAAAAGTTTACATAGTCGTTTACACATTTAAATTGAAGAATAAATATTTATAAATTGTGTAAATAATTTTTCTAATAAAATTTGACAAATTTTTTACGAGCTTATATATTTATACAATTTATGAGCTATACGAGGCATTTATTTGATTCTATGAAAACCTATAGTACTTGTAAAATTTTTGGAATAATTTTAAATTCAAATTAGTGATTTATTTCTTATGCAAGTATTAAAATTTTTTAAATACCTTGAAGCTTAGAAAGAACTCAATTGAAAAAACTACTCTAAAAAGCATACGTACTATAATTCTAACTGTAAGAATTTATAACAACCGACTTAGGATTTTGACAACGAAGCTTAATATCTAAAGTAAGCTTTTGAAACTTATTTTAAATTCCTTTTAGAATGTTCCTAATTTAATTATTAATTTCCTGCTTTACATACATATTTGATTTATTTTTTTACGTTTACAATTTAAAATTCCAAATCTCTACTCCAATTAAATACAAACTTGTACCTGTTTCCATTTTTAATATGTTACTTACTTATCTCTGTTCTATGCAAAAATAATGTTCAGCGAATAGACGTTTCTCAAGCACCAACATATGTTCAATTAACTGAATAATAATTACCTTGAGTAGTTTGCAGAAATTACCATAGATTGTTTTCAAGTGGCAAAGGTGGCTGTGGATGTATGTATTTCTAATTGTGTACAGAATTTGCTAATTCTATTTACTTTAGTGACTTGGTTGGCCACGTCTTAAATGCAAATTGATTTGCAAAGAAATGTTGGAAAATATTTAGAAATCTAAAAATTATGTCTTTACGGATTTCAATGGGGTAGAGACTTGTTGGAATAATATTTTGAGAATTGAATTAATCTGAAATATTCTTAAATGAAAATTGCTATATTTCCCGAAAAATCACTAATTAAGTTTGTAAAATTTTAAAAACATTAATTACATTACAGTAATAAAGCAAAAACTATAAAAGTTTAATACTTAAAAATACACGCAGAAAAAAATAATGTTGTAGTGACTATAATTTAAGAGCAACATATTATGATTGGAACATACGATAACAGCGAAAAACATAAATGATCATAAGTAATAATTATTATGATTTCATTTTGTTATATTGTGTACGATTTTATGGTTTGCTTTTTAATGTTATGATTTTAGTTTTACGTATAATTGAACAATCTTACTACATCATTATCCCATTCTAGTAGATTGGGATTTGATGTTATTATATTATTATTCTATCTTATTATACCACATTATCATATTATTATCAAATGTTTTCATATAGTTATAATCTTGTAATATTATTATTCCTTCTTATCATAAATTAAAATAAAACGTATTAGTAAAAAGTATTATTTTTTCATTATATTCATTATATTATTTTATATTACATTCATTATATTATATTTATATTCACCGTATGTGGTTCAATTGCAACGTATGTGTTTTTTAATTAAACCCTTTAATGGTAGTTAATCAATTAATTAATATCTTAGATTGCTTGAATCACACTGAGTATAACAAATCCTTGTCTATTTATATTTATTCATATATAAACTAAATGAGAATTACAACAAAGTTGAAAAACAAATACCAAAAATAAAATATATTTGTTCAAACGTAGTTTGAACAATAAAATTCTATCTTGGAAAAACTATATTTATTAATGAATTAACCATTGTATAATTATTTATCTTGAGTTGTATTATCTACTTATTTAATATATTTACCAATTAATTACGCCAAATGTAAATTTTTAAATCTTACCTAATGTGAATTTTGCTATAAATTATTCTAAAATATTGTGAATTTATAACTAACTAATTGCCACTGAACAATAACTTCAGTGGAAATTCGAAAACCTGAAGATCGCTTGAAACGAAACAAGCGATTTTCCGGCCTTCTATTTTTCATTACCACGTTTTAATAAAATATTTAAAATTATTTTTGAAATCATAAATCCTAACTATTTAATTCTTCTTCATTTAACTAATTAATTTTATTGGAAATTAATTACGAGATTATTCAATATTTAAAGGCAAATAATTTCACTATGCGACAGTCAAAATCGGGATGGGATGAAACCAACGGGAAATGTTATATCGGTAAAAAAGAAGTTATACGTGTCCTGGCGTTTCGCTGGGTCACGTCTTGGAATCGAGATATATCGATTTGAAGTTAGTAACTATCATATAGGGGAAATTGTGACCTTTGGTGTTTTTTTTTTTTTTTTTTTTGACATAACTCGAGAACCACCAGTCCGATTTTGCTGAAACAAATTTAAAAAAATTAGGAATTACAATTCCTTTAATCTGTTCATACAACGTTTCGCTACATAAGCAACAGTTTCGCAGTTATAAATAAATGTATGAAAAAAAAACTATTTTTTTGCCTAAAAAATTTAATTTTTTTATTTTTAATTCATAAAAAATCCAAAACGGTAAAAAAAGTGTCAAGTCCTATTACTTTCACGTAAAGTCACATAACATTTAAACAAAATGAGACATAGATAGATGAAGGTATCTCATTTTGACAAGAATATTAATTTTATGTTTCAATGAATTGGGATAATATTTATTATATATTATTTATTATAATTATTAACACCTAAAATTAAAAATTATTACATGTAATTATTAGGTTATTACATAGATACATAGGTTATAAAAATCGATGAACGCAAAACTTATTTTCGTTTGTTTGCGCCCTTTACTTTCAGGCGTGGTGGTTCGCCCACTTGTTCAGAGTCTCTATCGGATGAGGATCTGTCTTCATCTGGAAAAAATCAATTGTTTTTAATCAGTCAGTTAACTTCATTTTTGTGACTTACCGTCGGAGGAAACTCCCATTGTATATTCTTCTTCTTCATCTTCATTGTACCGTTGGAATAGCAATTGTCGTCTTCGATATCCGGTGACTTTGACATTAGGCTCCAAATTGTTGCCTTCTTTCAAAAGCTGGGCAAGTTTTTCTGCTTCACGTTGAGAAAGGTTTAATTCTGCAACAATCTTGTCCATTCTTGCTTGTGATATTGGAATTATTTTGTTCGTTGGGCCGGCTTCTGGTGTTGGTTTATAGGTGAAATCCGATTGATCCATTGTTTCAATAGAAAAAGAAGTTTCTCTGTCAGGACTTGGAAGCGTTGGAATTGGTATTTCATCCGAATGCGGTAGAGGTATTTGTGCACTTTTAATAGATATATAAACTCTTCGTTTAAGGCCTTTACGATTTACTCCACATATTTTGTTTGCGCAAGCGTAACTGTTGTCGGAATTGTGCTCTCCTGGATCAGTCCAAATCATTGGTAATCCAAAACGAAGTGAGCTGCGTTTGCCTTAGATCCAGATGTTAAGACCATTGTAGCACATTTACAAATTTTGTCTGGGACCCACGAAACGCCGCGAATTATTTCGCAATCAAAATAAAGTTTAAAAACGCGCTCCACTTGCTCAGTGAGTATTGCAGCATTTGTTGAAAAAGCTCTTTTGCCACAAACGTAACAAAATAAATTGATATTTTCTGGATAATTTGCACTCATTTCGGTTTTTTACTTTTATTACTTTTTCGTCACTTTAAAAAAACCGTACTTTACGCGTTCGGAGACACTTGTTGAATGACAAAAATCGATCAGTGAACACCTATAAATACTACGTAAGTTTCAATATTTTACTGAGAGGTACTTATGAATTCGCGCATCTTTTAAGGGTGGCTATAAAACTGATTCGTGTGCGTTTTAAATTTTTCGAAACGTTCTAAAATATGACCACTCATAAATGTGTCACAATTTCCCCTATATGATAGTTACTAACTTCAAATCGATATATCTCGATTCCTTGACGTGACCCAGCGAAACGCCGGGACACGTATAACTTCTTTTTTACCGATATAACTTTCCCCGGTAGTTTGAAGCCTTCCCGATCACTGACCTCTACCATTTGTCGCACAGTGTTATGAATTATGAATTTTTCCACTAAGTTTGTGAAAAGGATAAGTGTTATATTTATTAGAAACATATAATTGTCATGGAAATAATAATATTAATATGATTTAAAAACAGGTTATGTTTCTAAAACAAGGAAAAGACTGCAAATATTCAATGTTTTCAGAAGTAATAATATTTTTCTTATTAATATAATTATTCTTCTGGCAAAAGTATTTAAAAATACATAATTTTTGCAGCCAACCATATTAAAACTTTTATTAAGTGTAAACATTAAATGGCAAAATTTAATCAAAAACATTGTTATCATAAACACAGAGTTATTAAAATTTAATAAAATTAATAGTAGGAACATAATACTGTTGTAGTGATAATGCTGTAATCATGTTTTATGTCCACATGTACATAGCCACTTTAACATACATTTATTGCTTTTTTAGAAAATATTTCTTCGTGATTTTTTAGGATATTCTAGGATTAAATATTTGCAGAACTTTTTTGCAACTATTTTTTCGGATGATTGAAAAACATATTGTACAAATATTTATGAAGAAAAATATACGTATGCATGTATTTGAAAAAAAAAAACATTTCATTTCATTATCAATATTTATGTATCTAAAATCTGTTTGCGTTAATCAATTTTATCAATTTATATGATATAATCTTAAAAATCGAAACCAAAGCAACGCGCAATGAGGCCAATTACAAAATTTTGGTAATAAATCTTTATCTCCTAAACTACTGGTCGGATCGAATTGAAAAATATGAGACAGTTGCAGGGAACTGTCAGATTAAGCTTTCGGAAAAATCATCTGAAATAATACGAGATAAGCCACAGAGTATCAAAGTTGACCACTTCGAGTATGCAAAAGTTTCAAAAAATTATAACTTCTACAAATCAAGTCTGATTTCAAAGATTTTTATATTTCTGTAAAGTGCTTGTCGAGCTAAAGAAAAGACGTACAGATAAAGTTATCCCTTTCAGTTAAAAATATACTTACGCTTGAATTTTAAATTTTTGATTTCTTGCCTTGAATTTATTTCGTTTTTCGGGAATAAGTCCTGGGGTGAAGGAGGGAAAATTTTTTTTAAATAATCTGTAATTTCAAATACATTCCGAAATAATATGCTGAAAAGTCTTTTTGATTATCTCAATACGCCTAACCGTGAAAAATCTTCAAAGTCATCACTCTGAAATTACTTTATATGAAAAAGGGCTATATTTTGAAAAAATATAAACAATTCTTTTTTTTTTTTTTTGTTAATGACATTTTTTTCTTTACACATTTTAAAAGAGAGGGCTTCGTAAATGGTTAATAAAAAATTTAAAATTAATTTAGATTTACAGCCTCCATCCAGCATTGGTCGAAAATGGTGAAGTTTAGACAAAAAATTGTAATGTTTATCGATTAATAAAAAAATATTACGTGAGTTTTTTAAATGTATTGACGCTGTTTACTTACCATATTTTTGCTACTATTTATTGTGTATCACATAAAGAATATCAGTCTTTCATTCATAAAAAAATGAATTGAAATGAAAAACCAATTTTTGGCAACTTTCGAAAAATAATTAATATTAAAAAAATTAAAAACTAAAAAATAATAATTTTTTAAGCAAAACTCCGTCTGCATTCCAACAACGTATAAAATATTAAAAGAATGTAAGAATAGTCTTATTTACCAATTCACTGATTGACATTCACTTACTAAAGATAATATAATGACCTCAAACCTGAAAACTCTTGTCAAAACTTGCAAAATTCATTATTTTATAATATTTTATTGTATGTTTCCATATATGCGTAAACACTCACGTAAAATAAAAAATAAAAAAATTGTCAAAAATTGGTTGTTGAAGCTATTTAAATGATTTTGGAGGAATTAATTTTATACAATACAAAAAACAAAAATAATAATAAAACTAGTTGAAATATAATACAAATATGTCTTTTTTTGCAATTTAAAAAAGTCTTTATTTCATAAAATCTGCACTCCTGAATTATTTTTTGGCAGGGCGGAAAGCAGTTTAGTGCCACATCGATCTAAATATATTTATATTTATCTAAAGTTTATCTAAAGTTCCCTCTTTTCGTCCAATGCCGCATGTAGGGTGGAAATCTAAATCAATCAAAAATTTCTTTATTAATCATTTATTAGGTCTTGTCTTTTGAAAGACTCGTATGTAAAGAAAAAATATTTTATTTCAGAGTTTTGATTTTGAACATTTTTCACACCTAGACGAATTGAGATATTCCAAAGAATTTTTCAGCATATTATGTCGGAATATATTAGAAATTACAGAATATTTAAAAAAATTTTTCCCTCACAAACATCAGGACTTATTCCCTAAAAAAGAAATAAAGTCGTGGCAAAAAATCAAAAATTCAAAATCAAGCATAAATATATTTTTAACTGTAACAGATAACTTAGGGGAGTAAACAAAATCTTTGAAACTGGACTTGATTTGTAAAAGTTACGATTTTTTTAAACTTTTACCTACTCGTGGTGGTCAACTTTGACACTATATAGCTTATCTCGTATTTGTTATCTTATATCTCATATTCGTTATCTCGTATTATTACAGAGTAACTGCAAGTTGATTTTTCTGAAAAGTTAGGTACTGTTCCACAATTTTTCAAATTCGATGCTACCAGAAGATCATGACATACAGATATATTACCAAAATTTTTGCGATTGGAGCCACTGTGCAATGCTAAGCCATAAAATTTTTTAAATGTTATTGACATTATTAATATTTTTCAAAATACACTGAAAAGAAAAAATAATATTTTTATTTTTGGAACGTTTTTGAATTCGTATTATGTTTTTCTATATTATACTCGAAGTGCTCCGCTACCCCTATCGTATTGAAATAAAAAATTTTAGTGTAAATACAATTTATTTTTGATGTTTATACAATGTTTACCAGAAAATCCAACCCTCTTATTAACAATATAACAAAAAATTTTAATAAAAACATTTAACAAATGTAGCTGATCAAATGTTCAACAAATTGTAATCCGTAAATTAAATAAATATCTTTCAAACATTCTTTTCAAAGTTATTTCTAATAATTTAAAAACTTTACAAATCCTGGATTTGCTACAAAAAAAAACTACGAAAATTTATTAAAATTCATAAAAAATAAAATAACCAAGTTTAAACAACTCATTTTTTCTCTTTGCTAAAATGCTTTAAAGTAGAGAGTAACTCTGAGTAACTATAATTCTCATTTCTCTCTAACAACAAAATAGATAAATACACGCACCTTCTTTATTTATTACACGCACGTATTGTTAGTAGAAAATTTAAACGCTTATAAATTCATTGATTTTTTTCGTTATGGTGTTTTTTCCGTTTAAGCGATTTTTTCATTTTGGTGATATTTTTCGTTTTGGCGTTTTTTTTCTCGTTTTGGTAATTTTTCCGCTAAGGGGATTAATTTTTGTTTTGGTGATTTTTTTATTTCGTTTTGGCGTTTTTTTTTTTCATATTCGTTTTGCGATTTATTTTTATTTTTAAATTTCCTTCATTTTGGCGATTCTTTGTGTTTTGTAAATTTTTTCAGTTTAGATTTTTTAATTTTGGAGATTTTTTCGCTTTAGTTTCTTTCCGCTTTTGCAATTTATTATTTTGTCATTTTCTTTCGTTTTGGGGTTTTTATTATTTTTTAGCATTTTTCTTAATTTGGTTGTAGCGTCTTTTTTTCGTTTTGGCATTTTTCCACTTTGTTGTCTTTCTCGTTTTGGTAAATTTGTTCGTTTTGAGCACCTTTTGCATTTTTACTATTTTTTCCCGTTTAGAAGATTTTTAACCTTTTGGTAACTTTTTTCGTTTTGCATTTTTTTTAGCGTTTTGGTTAGTTTATATCACTTTGACTACTTTTTTCATTTAGACAATTTTTCGCTTTTTGGTGATTTTTTTAAATTTTTTTTTTAGTTTTTTTCATTTTGGCGATTTTATCATTTTGAAAATTTTTTTTTGTTTTGACAACTTTTTTGATTTTCACTACTTTTTGCATTTTGTTCACTTTTTCCGTTTAGACAATTTTTTGATTTAGCGATTCTTTAAATTTTGCAGTTCTTTTCGTTTTGGCTATTTTTTGGGTTTTTTTTCATTCTGGCGATTTTTTTGCGTTTATTATTTTCTTTTTATTTTGGCGATTATTTGGGTTGATTTTTCTTTTTGGCGATTTTTCATTTTGCCGAATTTTTGTTTGTTTTATTTGACGTTTTGTTCGTTTCGATGATTTCTTACATTTTGGCGATTTTATAAAATAATTATTGTTGCTAAAAGCAACTTTTACCGCTTATAACTTCTGAAATACTGAATGGATATTAGACGCATTTCTAATGGTATATTTTTTATTAAAATCGGATGTATACTGTGAGTTTACAGGACATGTGTTTTTCCTATTTTATATAAATTAGATATATTTTGTTATCCTTAAAATTTCTTAGATGCTATAGGCATATGCTTCTTAACAGTTTTTTAAAAATTGAGAAGTATTCAGTTTATTATTAAGATATATTAGTCATCCCCATAAAATAATCTGTACGTCAAAGAAAAATACTGTTGAAAGATTCTTATTAAACACGATGAACCCTTTATTTTCATCCTAATTTTGTTTAAAAAAATATTTCTTTGAAGACCAGAGTAATAAGTTTCAATGAATTTCGAATATGTTTGATTTTTTCCTCTTATTTAGACTTAATTAAATTTAAATTAAATTTTAATCTATGCCGTCTGCTTATCTATGACCATAAAATACTTATTGTTTTGAGCTTCATGAATTTCTATAATTTAGGTCTTTAATTTTCTAAAAATATTATTGCGTAATTTACTCGTTTGCTTTTTTAATCAATAAAAGGCTGTTCTACCATTTAACACAATAATAATCTATATTTAACTACTAATTGCCAAAGTCTTGATGAATAAGTTGTTTATTTTATTTAGACATTGAACATTTAATGCTATTAATGAGATTTTAGTCAGGCCAAATGTGTAAGGCCATAAACCGAACTGCAACTAAATATTAAAGAATTAATGAGTCTTATCAAAAGGATAACATTTATAAGTAGAAAGAAACAAGGCAAAAAAAAAATAATAATGTGAAAAGAAAATTACAATTAATAGATTCAGTGCACATACTCTTAGTCAACCATCCAGCTATTGGTGATTATGTGTTAATTTGATGAAATCTTTTACTCTTATTCAAATTGACAAAACGTTAGTCAGCCAAAATACTAATTAGTCACATATTAGAGATTATAAATTCGTAGAATTTCTAGGCTAGCGTTAATGAGTTTTATTTTGTAGTTTTAGCCGAAAATGCCTAGATAAAAGCATTACAATTAGTTGGGGTAGTTGCTTGTGTTAAAGTTTCTTGCTAATCATTATTTAGTTATTTTATTTACCTTCATTTGTGTGCGAGTGTGCATTTAATTTAAGACTTTAATTAGGAGATTTTTATTTTATTACAAAGAAATTGGTTTGAGAATTTGTTTAATTTATAAACGTTTTTTTTTTTTTTTTTTTTTTGAAAACATTAATATAAGTAATCCAAAATTGCAAGAAATAATTTTCCAAAAAGTTTTACGTAATTAAGGAAAAATTATACTCACCCACTGTGAAAAATCACTGAAGAAATGAAAATATATTATAAAACTTCTTGAGGACATCATAAATTAAGTTCAAACATTACCAATAATACACCTTCAAAATTTTGAGTTATGCTTAAAAACTATTTTTGGCAGATTTCTGTATAAATATATGTTACTAAATAAGTTATTCTTTTGCTGATTTTTTTTTTTTTAAATTTTGAAGTAGAAGAATAAGGCTTTTCAACAGTGTTGGCATTTTAGCCTTTTTAAGTCTAAATCTAGTCTTTTTATTTTGCTTTTCGCTTCAAAATTTTCGCTTTAGCTTCTAGCTTTTTTCTAGCCTTTTTTAATTTTAAAAACTGCCTTAAGAAAGCTAAAGTGTTAGTATTTCAAAAACGAACAAAATAATTTCTTATTTGATATTGCCAATTTTATTTCTACAGAATCATTGATTTAAACAATCTTGTGTAATATGTGACAAAAAATTTTTTTCCTGCTAATCTAATTTTATGGACTTACTATTTAATCAAATTGATTATAATTAAAAAAAAAAACATATGAAAGTGAAAATTCACCTAAAAAATTTTAAAATGCTTATTCAAAAACACAAAAATAAATTTGTACATAAATATAAAAATTTACTTTCAGTGATTTCAGTTCATAATATTTAAGCATAATTTCTTAAGCACTAAAACTTTTTTATATTTTTTCAAATGAATCGAAAGTCAAGAAGACTGAAATAATTATTTAAATTTTCATTTACTATACTTTCAATTTGTAAAAAAGTTTTTGAAGTTTTCCTTGGAAAATTTTAAGTTTTTAATAACTAATTAGTCTTGTTGAGCTGACTAGAAAATGTATTCCATTCTGCCGAGTGTCCAATAAAAATTTTACAATATATTCTTCTACAATTATGCAATGAACTTAAGCCCGAATACAAAAATTCTAAAAAGAAAAAAATTTAATAACTTTTAGCTATATTTTTGGAACACAACAGTAGCACTTTTTTTTCAAAATGATGTGCTGCAGAATGCGAGCAAAATTATACGAATTTCTAAACATTATTTTTTTAAGAGATTTTCATTGCAATTTTGCCATTCTAAGGCATTTGTCGTCAATATTTTCAATTATAACTATTTTCATTTACCAATTTCGATCAAATCTAATAAAACTAAATCAAAGATTTAACAAAATTTTTGCAAAATTCCTAAAATATTCATTATGAACAATTTAATATTATCTATGAACAAAACTTTATTTTTTATAGAAAAAGTTTGGGAAAAAAGTCATATTCGATTCATAATATTTATGAAAAAAACAATTCAAATAAATGAATTTTTTCTGTGAAGGGAGAAATGACGAAAACATCAAATTTAAAACAGTTCGTTTTTCATATGAAGAAAATTTTAAAAATTTATATAACACAACTTGTATAGGAATATTTGAAGGGATTTGTGCCATTCTACAATATCTTTCAAAGAAAAACTATCAAAAACTAATGAGAACGAGAAGAAATAAGCTTTTAAATTAAAAATAGATTTTACCATTTTCCTGGCCTTATTTTTTGAGGCATTTACCTTTTTTGACATTCTTTAAAGTTCTTTTTCTCATAGCCTGGCAACACTGCTATTCAACCATGTGTATTTATTTATGTTTTGGTCAGCTAGTTTTCAAACAGCACTTAAAAAATCATACAAAAAGTAATGCTCCAAATAAAAAATAAAATATTTTGTCTTAAGAACTGTTAGTAGAAACGTTTAGCGATTGTTCATAATCGGTATTAATAATAACATTTTGAAATGTAAACATAGTATAAGAAAATAAATAATACATTGGCGTTTTCTTGGTCGGAAGATGGATTACATCCATCTAGATTGGGGGGCGAATTACATTCGCCTATGTAACTCCTTTCATTTCAGATATTCCGAAGCTCAATGGGGTAAAGCATAGAACGAAGTGTTCCGGAGGTCAATGGTGCAAAGAATGTAACGAAGTGTTCCAGAGTTCGATGGGGTAAAGAATGAAATGAAATGATCCGGAAGTCGATGAGGTACACAGGAAGAAAAGCACTCAAGTCAGGGGCAGGTGATGGGTTTGATATTAAGTGGCCACGCTTGCCATTTAAGAGTTAACTATGACAAAACGCAGCAGGCAGAAGTAGCAGTAGAAAGCAGCAAGGAGCAAAGCCGAGTTAAGACGTCAATGCCTACGTCGTCATATCTGAGCAGGCTAGTAGCAGAACTGAAGAATCACAGAGACAGAAGCGAGAACACAACAGTAGAGAAGGGAAGCAGCAGGCAGAAATACATAGGAGTGTAAGAGTAGCAGCGAGCAGAGAAGTAAAGGATAGACAACAGAGCTGTAAATAAATCATTCATTTTTGAATTAATTGGCTAATCATTCATGCACTGAATTAACAAATTTTGAATTCTTTTCACACAAAAAAAAAAAATAAATGAATTGAATGAAATGTAAGTCAATTCAAACGAATTAGGCAGAAATAAATTGAAATTCATTTTCCAATTCAAATGAATTTATAGAATGAGCTGGAATTCATTTCCAATTCATTTGAATTGAATTGATTTTGAACTAATTCAAATGAATTAGAAAAAAGAATTGCAATTCAAATGAATGAAATCAAAAAAGAGTTACAATCAATCAAATTCAAGAGAAGATACAAATTTTTAATTGTAATAACATATTTGTTTATAAAGATATCTTAATGAAATTTTCAAGAAATGTGGATATTACTAATGTAAATAAAAGCGCGTTAACCAAATTTCAATCAGGGGTAGGGTTTTCCTGAATTCCCAAATAAACTAATCAAAATTCCCAAAAATGGGATTTTTTACATTTATGGCTATAGAATCCACATTTTTCCGAAGTCCCCTAGATTTTGATTTAAAAGTTTTAACAACATATTGAGGATTCTTAAAATATATTCCGCTTGTCGATTCGTGCTTTGGGATTTGAGAAAATATGGTCTAAAATCAAAACTTTCATATAAAATGGGTCGAATTCGGGAGGGTATATACCATGACCAATTGAGTCATCGGGCTTGTTTTTATCTTAAAGTCATTTCTGTGAAGTTACCTTTCAGAAAAGTGCAAAATTTTTGCAATTTTTAAAATCAAAATCGTTTATTTTTGGACTCGGTAAAGACATCGACTTCAAATTTCTTCTATTCAATAGATAATTTTGTTCTTTAACTAGTGAAGAAAAAAAAATAAAATCGGTCGAAAATACTAAGATATATATGAAAAAATTGGACAAAGAACATGCAAAATTATGGTACTAAAAATTCAAACGCAAATAATTCAAAAACCATAAGAGATAAATAGAACATGTATATATGTTTTTTATAACTCCTATCAAGGCCTACAACAATATATAAAAATATTTGAAATCGGACGAGAAACAGAAATTTTGCAAGCGATTAAAATTTTTTTTTATATCAGAGGTATTTAACTTTGATTCCCCTTAGCTCCGGCCCTGGGGGGATTGTTGTGCCCCCCCTTCCAAACTTAACATTGTACCTCCTCTGCTACGCCTATACCAAATTTCATGAAAATCCAACAAGCCGATCAGAAGTTACAGATTTATTTGCAAAAAATTTCAATCTTAACTAACACAGTTTTGTTCTGTTTAAAAATGAAGTTAATTTTCGCTTTCAATTAAAAAATAAAATAAAAACTTTTACACTCTCGCCTGTCACTAGCACTATTTAAAAAAATATTTTTCTCTCATCCTCTTTTCTGGCGAAAAAGAAAACTTTCCACAGAATTGTCCATTAACTTTTGAAGTTCATTTCAGGTATGTTTCGCCACAAAAACATAAACCATCTGGAGATTAAATTTCTAAAAAGTTTCATAAGTTTTTTATGCGGTAGTTTATATGTGGTTAAAGAAGAGATTTGCCATTGTGATTGGCAATTTAGGTTGAAAATGTTTGAAATTAAAAAATGTTTAAACGAAGAGCTTAAAAAAATAAAATACGAAAATAAAATTAAATGGCTAAAATCTTTAAAATAAAGGAAAACAACAACTTAAAATTACTCAAAAATTTAAACAAATTTGCTTATATATTGTTACCAGAAATTAATATTAAAAAAGGAAATCATATTATCGCTTTGTATAATTGAAAGCTACATATTTTACAATTGCATTGTTAAGTTTTTATTTATTGCAAGTATCAAATTTTCACACAAGATTAATGCGAAAAGTTTTTGTTGTTCTTAAAAAAAAAACAACATTTCTACTTTAAAGCAAAAAATAAAACAAAGCACTAACTTTTATGTAAATTTAAAAAAAAAATAAATAAAATAAAATAAAATAAAATAAAATAAAACCTAGAAAATAGCGAATTTCGGGGAGCGGAAAAATTAGTGCAGTTTTCCTAAATAATTTATTAATGAAAAGCAAAAAGAAAGATAAGGACGTTTTAACACAATCATCAAAACTGCAAAAAAAATTTAATATTATAAAAACTGCACACCACAAAAAAAAATCAAAAATAAGACGCATAAAAATTAAGCTTAAAAAAATCACTTATACAAGCTACACAGATATTGCTCTAGCTACAATCAAATAAAAAGCAATAGCCTATCGCAGTTCCAATTCATAACAAGAAAAATAATTTTCCTAGCTTCCAGACTCTTTTCCTATATATTATATAATTAAAACTAATAAAATAACTTTACATGACTTTTTCATATAACTGTTTTAAAAAATTATTATCAAATGACCTTAGGCAGAAATTAAGTAATTAGTTAAAAGCCACTGCCGCAATAAAACTCATAAACTACAAAAAGTCATACTCATGCTCATATATATAACTAAATAGTATAAATGTTCACATTTCCCATTACAAACACAATAAAAGATTTTGTTTTATTTGTCTCTTTATGAAGAATATAGTATTTAAAAATACACACTAGCAAATAAAAATAATTCTGCAGAGATTAAAAAACATGAAAAAAACTGATTAATTTAATTTAATAATTAAAAACTCCATACATTAAGTAAAGTGGTGCCTATAGGATGATTCACTTTTTTATAGTATACTTATAAAAAAAATTGAAAATAAAAACACTAAAGCATATTTTCAGGCTGTTATAGTAATTTTTGCATAATTAAAACATTAATTATGAATGAAATAATGAAACGAAATCGTAAATAAAACAATTAATTTAAAGTTTTAAACTGAAAAGATGATTTAAAAAAGTAGAGATTATTGAAAAAGTGTTGAAATAAAATGATAAAATTTATTAAAATTTTAGGAATAAAAAAAGTATTCGGTTGAGTCGAAACTTTTATGCGCCTCATTTGTTGTCATTCCGTGTGTAACAAGTCGAAATAATCATCTAAGACCCTATAGAGTATCATATGCTGGGTCTTACGAAAAATCTAAGACTATTTAAGTATGTCCGTCTATCTGTCTCTTGAAGGCAGTATAGCGCTCGGGGTAGACATCCTAGGGGGATGAAATTTGGCTCAAATATTTGTATTATATATGGTTTATTTGGTATTGAAAATAAAAAAAACCGGTCCAAAAAGTTATGAACCAAATTTTAGATAAGCAGGGTGTTCGTCGTAACTCCAGTTTACAATTTTCCGTCGATATCTTTTACCAAAAAGCATACATATCAACGAAATTTTGCACAGATAAATTAAGGACCAGTTTAAACCACTTCCCCGCTGAAATATTAAAAAGTTGTAGATGGTGCGTATAAAGATTTGGCCATGCTGAATATAACATTCTCACTTGTTAATATTGATATATTTTTTTAATATCAAGGTCCAAAAATATCGTACTATAGTGGATGTTAAAAAATCATAAGTAAATAAATTATTTATTCCCATAGCTAAGGTTGACAGGTGTGTTTGCAATAAAATACGAAAAAAGTACAATTTTTCCTGAGATACTAAATTTTAAAGTAACGTAGTTTTGGTTCTATAAAAGATATTGAATCCAACCTTTCTACATATAATTATGAATTACGTCAGTGAGACAATAGAATTCAACACAATATGAAAGCAATGGAGTCTATAGTTTTTTTGTTTTTATTTTTTTTTTTTAAATAATTGATTTATGGAGCAACTATATTTGATCTGTAATAAAATATTTGTTAGTTAAGATAATTTAGCGACATTTTTGTCGCTTGTTGTCTTTATCATTTGAAATAACAAACTGCAAAAAATTTTAAGAATTTTGGAAAATGAATCTTACACTTCCCAAAAAACCGGCGAAAATCCTCATAAATGGAATTTTTTTATTTTGCTCATAAAGTTCACATTTATTACAAGTCTTGAAAAATCCATTAACAAACGCTTAAGAACACATAAAAATTTCCAAAATTGCATTCTGGTAGTAGATTCATGCTTTGGAATTTTACAACATATCAAATAAATTTAAAATTTTTGTACAAAATACATCAAATTCGAGAGGCCCTGAACTTAGCTCTATTTAGTGATGTGATTGGGATTGTGAAGATACTTTTAAAAAAGTATAAAAATATTACGTGTTCCAAAGGAAAATTTTATTTTAGAGAAAAAATAATAAAGGCACCTTTTTCTAAAAACAAGAAATCATAATTTTTAATTTCAAAATCATGGAAAGGATATCAACTTAAATTTTTTAATTCGATAGATAATTTTCTTCTTTAACTAATTTACAATAAAATTAAAGCTATTTGAATTTACAAATGTAAATAGCTTGAAAACTATAAGAGATAAATAGCATATGCAAGCACGTTTTTCATAAACCTTATTGGGAGGTTTAAGAAGATGTAAAAATATTTGAAACTTGATAAGAAACAAAATGCAAACAGCCGAATAGAAGTTACAGATTTATATCCAAAAATGTTTGATTCTGTCCCACTGTGCATTATTGGAGATAGGAGGGAAATTATTATTTCTTCTAACAAGCAATATATATATATATATATATATATATATATATATATATATACAGAGTGGCTGATGAAAGCCACTATCAAAAAACAATCGAAGTTTATCTGCTCAAATGAGTATAAACAGACGGTCATTGCAGTCAATTATGCACAATGATTTGGACTTATTCCCATATAAAATTCACATGACCAACAAACTGAACGCAGTTTGCGAAACCGATTCGCTTGGAATTTTGCCGGAAGAGGATGGAAACATGTTGAACTGTCTTTTTATGTGTGACTAGGCCCATTTCAATTTAAACGGCAACATAAAAAAACAAAATTGTCTAATATGGAGTGCTTCCAATCAACAGATGCTCCATGAGACGGAATTGCATCCATTTCGTGTGCAGTTTCATCACGCTGAATTGTGGTTTTATTTGAAGAAAACGGTCACACCGTTACGGTTACTGGAGACCGTTACTTAAGCACGTTGAGAGAGTTTTTCTATCCATATATCTATCTATATCTATCATATATCTATATCTATCATATATCCATATATCTATCTATACGTCGAATGAGAAATTCTTTCAATTCTATGTGGTTTCAGCAAGACGTTGCAACTACTCACATAACCCGGCCTATTATAACAGAATTGCAATGAAAATTTCCCAATAAGCTGATATCTACAAATTCCACATTCCGTTGGCCCCACAGGTCTCAGGCCTGACCTTACTGCACCTGACTTTTTCTTGTGGGGTTATTACAAACAGGAAGTCTACAAAGCAAAATCAACAAATTTGAATGAACTAAAGCAATTCATTCGAGAAACAATTGCGGCTATTCCTGTCTCAACTCTCCAAGCAGTAATAAACAACATTTTGTTAAGATGCCGCACATGTATTAACGAGCATTTAAATTCCATTATTTTTAAAACTAATTAAGCTATATCCAATGAATATAATAAAACCAAATAATTACAAAAAAGTTATGATCTTCAAGATCCCTAAAATAGTCATATTATATATTATCTTTAAAACTGTGTATAAAAATAAAAATTTTGTATTTTAAAATAAAACAAAAAATTCAAATCGTGTTTACAGAAACATATTTCACAAATTTGAGTTTGGATATTTTACAAGTATCAAAATAATTTTTGAACACGTTATTAAGTACTTGATGGAGATTTAAAAAATACAAGGTTCAGGAAAATGCATATAATTTTACTGTATTTTTAGGTAAAAATTTTTATTTTTTGAAAATATGAGTTTTTTCAGAAAACTGACTCGTGTTACTAAATTGACTGGTGAGTTGTCAAAATTTTTTGCGAAATATTTAAAAAGGTACTAATCTATCTAATCTAATTAAAAAAAAGTATCAAAGTCATCAGTAAGAATTTTTTACAGGCTCAAAAATTTTAATTTTTTTTCAAAAATTGATCATTTTCGATTACCGCTAAATGTAGTATACACTTTAAAAAATTTTCCAATAATACACAATTTTTTAGGGACTATTCTTTTTGAAAAAGTCATAAAATATTGCTTTTTTTAACAAAATTATTTTTTAAATATTTAAATATATAAAGTATTTTTTTTTTGTCAAAAAATTTTATTTTTGAGACCTGTTTCAAAATTTTTAAATTAAATAATTTTTTCTAATTATACATTTGAGATAGATAAAAAACTTTTTCCTTAGCATAATTTAGAAAATTTTAAACAATTTTACTATATAAGAAATGTAGAATTTTTTTTTTAAAGTTAAAGAGGAAATATCTTTTAAACCGTATGAGTTAATGTAGTGAGTACGCAGTAGAATTCAGAAATATAAATATATTTCGTATTGGTTCATATTTGTGGAAGTTACAAACTCCTATATGATTATCACACCTGAGATGGTAAAATTTGATCCTCTGGACCGCCGCACAGTGGGGTAGACTCCCCAAAAATGGTGCTTAATTCAGGGAAGGTATATAACGCTTTGTTTTTAATTTTGTGCAATAATTTGCTAATTAAATATCGCAAAAATACTTTTTGAATTTAATTTTTTAGCGTAAACTTCTGCCGTCCGTCAAAAACCATGACGTCTGCCATTCTGTAACTAGCAGTTTTAAAGATAACTTTATGAAATTTGTACTTGTGCCTATTTCAGGCCAATAATTTAACACAAAAAAAATTGATTAAAATGCAATCATTATTTCACTCAGCGCACATATTAAAATTTTTCCCAAAAATACTGCAAATGCCCATAAATATCTTAAGTATATCTGTATTTAAAAAAATATTTATTATGGATAAGTTTCATCCAAGCAGAAATCACATTACTAAATTTCATGAGCACCGGTCCAAAAGTGGTTGTACCACTCATACAGGAACCCCTACCTGAATTACCTTTCCATTCATAATTCCTATGTAAATGATCGCATAAGTATAAAATTTAGTAAACATAAACCTCATTTAAGTATTAATCTTATGGCTAATTTCTGAACGATCGTTCCATAAATGATCATAGCTTCCACATAATACGCTGTCATGTTAACGCAAATTCGCAATTACGTTTGCGTATTAAACTTAATATGGAAAACATGCCCTACTGTTAGTTTTCTACTCGTTTTAAGTATGTTCATAAAATTTTATACAGTTCTGCTTAAATAATGCAGTTTTTAAATTAATAAAATATTTGTTTTAAACACACACCACCTTTGGTGGTTGGTCCATATAAAACTTGTGCACACACTATCGGTCACAATTTTGAAGATAATTCAATGAAATTTGGCACGTAGAACTTTCATAAAACAAGAACTAAGCCTATTGAAATTGGTGATGATCGTCCATTATTTCACTTAGCCTCCATACAATGAAATTCGGCGTAAGGAAGTTCTGTATAAGTTTCAATCTTTGTACCAAATTTCATGAAGATCGGTCGATAATTGACCATAGCTCCCATATAAAACCCTCTTCCGAAAATCACTTTAACGTGCATAAATCACATACAAATGTTAGTATCAGGTCTATATTCGACACAAATAAGTTCTATGTAAGTATAAATATAAAAAGTGACAAATTTGATGAGGATCGCTCCATAATTTACAATAGCTCCCATATAAGTCCACTTTCGGAAATCACCCTAAAGTGCATAAATTCATATAAATATTAGTATTAATTTAAATTTAAAAAATACTGAAAATATTTCTACAGCATTAACTTTAACAAAAATACGTATATATATATATTTCTGGACCACTATACTTAACAACTTCAATGTAAAAAAACTACTTTGACAGTGTACTACACGGATAGTGAAAAAATTAAAGATTTTTTTTTTTTTTTTTTTTTTGAGAGAAAATCTTAATTCATTTTATCTATTTTTACCTAGAATCAATTACTTTTCAAAACATTAATTTTCAATTCAATTCACGCTTCTGCGCGCCCTCTGTATTTCACTGCATTGAATTTTTTTATTCAGTACAAAAAAATCCTTTTTTTCAAAACTCAAAAAAAAGAAAAAAATGTTTAGGGTTTTGTTAAAGTCTTATGCTGGTACTTTATTTTATTTTTTTAAAAGAGATTTTTTTGAAAATTATGCTGTTTTTAAAAAAGCTGAATAGCTAGTTAGTGTTCAAAGAAGACTAGTCGCTTAAACGAGCTTAATCGTAGGAACAGAAATATATGTAAATAAATAAAAATAAAAACAAGTAACTAAATAAGATCTTTGTGGAACAAGAAATAGCAGGAGTTGGCAAGTCCACTAAATGCGTAAGACCAGCTTCCAATTATAGAAGCAAAAGCAGCGAGGTGCCTCTTTGCTAAGAACCGGTGAAAACTCTTGCTTCGAGAGCTGTCTGCTCGAAATCAACTCGAGCAGCAGCAAACCCTGTGCCTTCTGTGGAAAAGGGAACTGCGCACAAGCTTTTTAGTTCCCAAGTATCACTTCCCTCAGCCAGTAAAGGAGCTGCGAACTTGATTTCGAGCTCTGGATCTGCACCTCCAGCCCAAAAGGGCAAGATACATACGTCCCAAAGGCACATCACACCCGCCAGAAAGGCCTTCTTTTTTTGGATCGACTTGGTAAAAATCCAACTGAATCCCTAAGCCCAGAGGAACTCGTTTCCCTAAATTGAGCCAAAACTTTAATGGCCGAATTAAAGCAAAAACCTCCTACTCCATCGAAAAATGGGCCTAAATGGCAACGATCAGAGGAGGAGGCACAGTTGCAAGGTCAACAGCTCGGAATGAAACTTCCGAAGCCCTATAGCTCCCGATGGGCAAATCGTTTAGTGAAGTGACCAAAGGCCATTTCATAAGTGCTGTCATCGACAGAAGCGACGTTGATTGCGCTATCTCCCATGCAAATTGAGATTTAGTGCACAAAAAGCTGATGGGAGTATTCTGGAATATTCTAAAGGATAAACCCGGATCCTCTTCCCAATGCAATTATGCCGGATGGTATCGAAGCCGCGTTAAAGCTAATGACCTTCTTAAACGAGCGATCGGCCTTGCTCCTGAAGCAAGCGGTCGCTCTTTTAGAAGGCCTATGAGAAGGCGCTAGACTAGACGTGGTCGCTATTGACGAGGTACCACGTCGGCCTAGAACCATAACCCGCGTACTGGATGAATCATCCAAATCAGAGGAGATTCTGGAACTCATTCGGTTCGTTAGCCCTCCACAAATGATTGGAAGGTGACCAGAGTATTCGAATCCGACGGAGCTTGCAGGAGGATAGTTATCGTCATGAATAAGAAGTCCTTGCCGTTCTTTCGAGAGAAAAGGGGAAAGATATAATACTCTATCTTACTACAGGTCTATCGAGGAGACGACCGAGACAGACCGATTTTGGACGATAACGATCCGACTCCGGAGGAAATATCATGTAAGCAGACTACTAGTTCTCTCGCTCAAGAAAACACCCACTCAAACTCTGAATTCGTGGGTGAGTTTTTTTGAACGGGTGGATGAAGTAGTTGACAAAGACGCCCTCTTGAACTCAGACCAAGATGACGTCAACGCCACAATCACCTCCGTAAATTATAATGGTGAAGATAAGGCAAGTTAATCTTCACCACCCTAAAACGAGGCGAGTAGCTTGTACTTGTCAAGAACCGTGGATCGAAAGTGAAAGAGTTTGCGGACTTCGTGCGAATAACTTTATGTTGCTACATGCTGCAAGGTCAGGTAGGATACGTTCGTGTATAGTAGTAAGCAGGAAACTTAGTATCTTCATTCTCTCTGATTTTAGTGAGAGACGCCTGGGAGAAAATTCGTGGTAACATTTTTATTGCCTCCAGCTATATAGTCCATGATAGCAACGAACCATTACCGAATGCTAAAGTTCGCGCAATAAACCAAGGCGTTCTACTAAAGATTCCTAAAAAAATCGTTTACCATAATTTCCGTTTTAAATTTATATATTTTCTAGTGTAGGGGAAATTTTAAGAATTTCCAAAAGACTCTGCATATAAATACAGAAATAATGTGCGTTTCCATGTATGTGTAATTATGAGAAAAATAAAAACTTTTTCTGTCAACACAAATGTTTCATTGTGGTTATTTAAATCCCACAATAGCATACAAATGAACAGTAATAACAAAAATATTTTTTAAAGAGACTCAGGGGACTAAAAGTTGTCAGTTTATGTTTCAGTGTTGGTAACAGATGAAAGAACTACCAACAAGTATTTGTAGGACAATCAGTAATAAATCAGAAATTTTGTAAGTAAATTGTTTAGTGATAAAAGTAGGATTTGTAGAGACTAGACAATAAAGAAAACAATTCAATTTTGGTTTTTTATACTTTAATAACTTTTATGTTAAAATCCTTTTAAGTGCTAAATATTTCTGTTTATTAAATTTGTTTTATTAAAATGTTTGTTGGTGTCTTTTATGACATACAATTTTCTTAGTGTGTGTACGTGTATATATAATTTTGTTGACAACCCAGTTGGTCAAGTAGACTAACAGGATTTGTCAACAAGAGAATCGTGGACGACATTTTCGTCTACGATTCTTATTGTTATAGGAATAATAATACTAAAATGGTTTAAAGACAGAATATGGTTTAAGAACATGGAAAAAGACTGCAAATATTTAATTGTTGTAGATATAATAATATGTTTCATATTAACAGAATTTTTTTTCTGGTAAAAATATTTAAAAACATATAATTTTTGCAGTCAATCATATTAAAATTCCTATTGAAAAAATTGAATCAAAGTCTTTGTTATCATGAACACAAAGTTATTAAAGTTTAATAAAATTAACAATGAAAACGTAATATTGTTATAGTGATAATGCTGTAATCTTGTACCCCATGTAATCGTTGACGATTTATTGTACGACTTTTCTGTCTATATAATCGCTAAAGACAAAAGAAACGATATAGTCCCCTATGAAATCTTTATCGACAACATTATTTAACTAATAATTAAACATGTCTATTGACGAATATATAGAGTAATATTTCGTTAATTTTGTCGTTATTTTACTAATGACAAGATAGGTGGAGTTGTGTTTCTTTTAATCGTACACGGTTTTCGCGACACTTGTTTGAAAAAGTTGTGGACGATTTGTTCTGGCTATCCTGCACATGTCGTCTAGGATTCAATATTGTCGTGCACTCATCCTCGGGGATGTCTTAAAGACGGGGCCAGCTGGGAAAGTTCCTGTTTATGTTTGTATGCAACGGCAACCTGATTTTGTGACACCTACACCACATCCTAAGTTTATTCGTAGTTGCAGGTGATAACATAAAACTTATATAAAACTTATTTACGTTAAAACTTTATCATATTATTTTATTTGTTAGTATTCGTTATATTTTTTACAATATTTATTTTTATATACGTGCATGCAATTTAATTTAAAAAGAAAAAAACTGCGCACCAGAGGCTTCCTTAACAAAAAAAAAAAAAAAAAAAAAAAAAGATAGTATAGAAAAGGGTATTTGTAGTTTAAATATAAGCTTAAATAACAACTAATAATTTTATGTACTTAAAACGTCCTCTTTATGGAATTAAAGAGATATAACCGACTCATATTTTTCTCACGAAATATGAGGAATCTTCACGCAGAGAAAAGATATGGTTACGGCATTGTCACTACAACAATATTGTGTTCTCATTATTAATCTTCATTAAATTTAATAATACTGTGTTCATGAGAACAATCTATTTGTTTCAGTTTTATCATTCAATGTTTACATTCAATAAAAATTTTAATATAGTTAACTACAAAAATTTTATGTTTTTGAATATTTTTACCAGAAACAAAATTTTATTAATACAAAAAATATCATTAGTTCTACAACCATTAAATTATTCCTTGATAATAATGTTTTTGCATCAGCTTATCATTTAATATTTATATTCAATCAAAATTTTAATATAGTTGACTACAAGAATTTTATGGTTTTGAGTATTTTTACTAGAAACAAAATTTTATTAATATAAAAAATATCATTAATTCTGCAACAGAGTAATTACATTTTAAATTTAAAAATTTTGACTTCTCTGAAATTTTCTCTGTAGCAAGTATAAACTTCCTACCAAAAAGAAGATATACTATACACGTCACTAAAAAAAATTCTTACAAAAGAATATGTTAATAAAAAATAGTTTTTTTTTAATAATTTTTATATGGCATCTTAAAGTAAAAGCTTTGACAAATCCTCTGTTAAGAAGACATTTTGATATCATTTATAAACAAAAGATATGACCATTTAAATAAATATGTTGATCATCTTCAAAGCTAGAGTTGGTACAGTTCTTAAAATAAAAATAAGAAAAATTCATTTTACCTGCCTCTGTATCTTCATCTACATATGCAGCAAATTTTATCTAAGTTTCAATTTAAAATGGAATTACTCAACAATTAAATATTACCAATCTTTTTCCTTGTTCTTAAACCATATTTGGTTTTCAAACCATATTAATATGTTATTCCTATAAAAATAACATATTACAAATAAATATGCTTTTTACAAATATGGTTGAAAAATATGTAAAATATTTCCAACTTCATTATAATTCTCATTAGGATTATACAAATAAATAAATTTAATTAATGAACAACAATAATTAATAAACACTTTTATCTATTAATTTGAAACACATATAATGAACACAATAAACAATATAAAAATAATAATTTTAAATTAATTTGTTCCATTTTAATGTATGATAAGATGGAATAAAAATATAGTAAAATGAAATGATAATCTGATAAAATGAGATAATAATGTGGTAAGATGTTATAGTAATATAAAAAACCCTGAAACATAACATGAAAAAACGAACCATAAAATCGAACACAGTATAATAAAAAAGAATCGTAACAATTATTATTTATAATCATATATATATTTAACTGTGAACATATGTTCCAATTATTATATATTGCTCTTAGAATATTATCACTACAAATACATTTCTTCTCTACGTGATTGGATATTTTTGTAGAATTATATGTTTATAACTACTTATATGAATATTCCATGTATCTGTGGTGCAAAGTTCTTTCCAAGACGTCTAAATATATCCCTGACTAATACGCTTATACGTTTACCAAAATAAGAAGATTAAATCGCAGCTTTCGATTCGTTTGTGATTAAGAAAAAAATCTTCTTAACGTATGCAGCAAAAGCTACAGGAAACCGGATTTTAAGATTTACACTAAAAGTAAAAAAACAAGCGCTAAAAGAGGAAGAAAAAAAAGACAGCTTTCATTATTTTAAATGTGGCATTTATAAAATTATAAAATGTAAAATAAATCAAATTAAAAGTGACAAGTAAGAATGATAATGCACACACATAATTCAGCAAAATATTTAAAAAAAAGTTACTGAAGGATAAAGAAAAATGTATAAAAAATTTGTGGTAAAATGATAGTTGAGTTAAATAAGTTATACTAAACAGCGAGTTGTCATGAAGGCAAACAAAAAAAAAAAAAAAAATTAAAAATAAGAATTAAAACTAATATTATTAATGACCAGAGAGTCATTTATTAACAAAAAATAATATTACATATAAATATATATATATATATATATATATATATATATATATATATATATATATATATATATTTCCTAATATACATTAAAGGTTTTACTACCAATAAAATCTGCAATTAAATACTAGAGAAATTATTTACAAAACTTAGGCTACTAAATAAAAATGTCTAGATATAGCAATTATTGTTATGATTCTTTTTTTATTAAATTTTTCTTGGAAAAAAACTACCGTCTTCTTTCTTCTCCACTTTTCTTCTTTAATATATTTGTTTTAATTTATTCCAAGTATTTTTATTCCTTTAGAAACTTCTTATTAAGGTCATGTTCTTGTTGGACAAATTATAATTGCATTTTTAAACTTTTACACTCAATTTAGTGCCCAAAACAAATTTATTTTGAAATTAAAATTTACCATTTTTTCTTTAACAAACCCAAAGATTTTTTACATACTCTCATAAATTATTTTGGCATCTAAACCTAATATACGATTAACTTAACTAAAATTGTAATTGGCTTTTCATTTCCATGGACAGTTGTTAAAAGTACATTAATTTTAAAATATATTCAAGGTAGATTTACAGAATTTATTAAGAAATTTATTATTGTAATGCGGGAAGAAGAAATAAAAAAAAGTAAATTAATAAGTAATTTAACAGCAAAGTAAGCATTAATTTTTAAAATAAGTAAGTAAAACTTCCTAACTTTTTATTTTTTTTAGCAATAAAACCAAAACCAGAAATACATAAAAAAATACTATTAACCATCATAACACGATGATTTTTGATTTTTACTAAAAAAAACATGGTTTCAGCATGATCACTATAAAAATATTATCTTTTCATTGTTAATTTTATTGAACTATAACAACTCTATGTTCATGATAACAATGATTTTGATTCAATTTTGTCATTTAATGATTACACTCAATAAGAATTTTAATATGATTGACAGAAAAAATAATACATTTTTAAATATTTTTACCAGAAGCAAAATTTTGTTAATATGAAACATATTATTACTTCTACAAATATTAAATATTTGCAGTCTTTTTCCTTGTTCTTAAACCATATTCTGTTTTTAAACCATATTAATATTATTTTTCCTATAAAAATAAAATGTTACAAATAAGTATAATACTTATTCTTTTCACAAACTTGGTCGAAAACTTCAATATTTGTTTATTTTTAAACATATATTTTTTTAATATTTATTTTCTAACTTCAATCTAATTCTCATTTAGTTCATATATGAATAAGTGTAAATTGACAAGCTATGGTTTTACCCAATGTGATTCATGTAATATAAGATATCATGCATTTATACCACATATGGTAGTACAAATGTATATATATATATATATATATATATATATATATATATATATATATATATTAATATAAATTTTAGAAAAATAATAATTTTTATTTATTAATATATGATAAGATGGAATAATAATATAACAGAATGAAATATAATATGATTAGATTGTATAACTATGTGATAAATAAGGTAATAATACGATAAAATGGAATCAAATTATGACATTGTGTATATAATAAAACTATAATCATAATATGAAAAAACAAACCATAAAATCGGTTACAGTATGACAAAGTGGAATAATAATAATTATTACTTATAATCATTTATATTTCTTCTGTGATCATATGTTCCAAACATAATATGTTGCTCTTAGATTATGGTCACTACAACTATAATTCTTCTCTGCGTGTAGTCATCATTTTTAATAATAAATAATAAATATTTAACAATTTTTAAATTTTTAAATTTTGTTAAACAATTGATTTTTTTCGACACAATTGTTTCGATATCTCCAAGACCATTGAACAGATTAAAAAGTGACTATGACGTGACTTGAAGATGATTTCAGTTATATATATATATATATATATATATATATTTTTTTTTTTTTTTTGTAATTTTATTGATCCAAACCAGACGATTATCTCGAAAACTAACATCAGTTCAAAGAAAGTGATTTATAGGCATGTACATGTACCGCAATTTGCTCAGAAATTTCGTGCCACAGAAAAGAGTTGTAATTTTATCCATCAATAACATGGCGCTTCAGTTTGAAATGATAGATATTATACTCTTTTTAGAATTTTCGATAAACCCCCAAAATGTTATATCCAAAAACGTATTTTTTTCGGACTACGCCACTTTAAAGATTTGTATCTCGAATACCTATTAAAATGTTTGAAATAATAGATATTATACTATTTTCAGAATTTTCGATATATCCCCAAAATCGGATGTTATATCCAAAGACGTATTTTTTTCGTTTACAGTCCTAATGTAACTTTTTAAAATGAAGGCTCATTTTACTCCTAATAAAAAAATAAAAAAAATATGCTTTCTACTAAAGTATGTGTCAAAAATGACTGAAAAGTTCAAAAAATACAAGTATATGTCACACAGTTTTGCTATGAATAAAAATGTGCATATACTTTTTAAAAAGGACAAAATCTTTTCTATCTAATTCCGATCAGAAAACATTAATTTTAGAAAACAGGTATTCGAGATAAAAATTTTCAAAACCGTAAGGTCTGAAAAATCTGTTTTTTACGTCTTAGGGATCTTTTCATGCTGACTTTTTTCTTTGCAATTTTTTTTCCATTATGGCAAATTTGCTTTCGTTCTTAAGTTTTTCCGTTTTGGCGTTTTTGCTTTTTTCTTGTGACGAATTCTTCATTGTGGCGATTTCTTTCCGTTTTTGTGATTTCTTCTTTCCTGGCGATTTTTTCTTTTCGAATTTTTCTTGTTTTTTATTTTCTCGTTTTTTTTCATTCTGCCTTTACTTTTTTTTGGCTTTTCTCATTTTGGCGATTTTTTATTTTGTAATTTTTTGCAATTTTTCCGATTTACCATCTTTTTATTATTATTTATTGTTTTTGTTTTTTTGCGGATTCAGTCCCTTATTTAAATACCCAAAATAAAAGAAAAAATTAATGAACTCATTTCAGTAAAGCATTTCTTTTACATAAAAATGCGAATTTGCTAAAAAAAAAACATGAACAAAATAAAAACAGAAATAAAACACCTTTCAAAAAGCCACTCAAATTGTTTATTTTTTTCACCTTGAGAGGGTATTTTTTTACATATAGAATGTGGTATTTTTTAAATCCGTTGCAAGAGAGAAATTTATTTTTTTTTTTTTTTTTTTTTTTTACTTACACTTTGACAGTTTTAGCCAGCGAAAAGAAAATCAGATGTATGCTGTACTTTTAACACTTTTTTTATTTTGTTTATCACTTCTCTTATAAAACTCAATAATGACACTATTTTGAAATGAAAGAGTTGTATAATAGGCATGAGAATTAAGTAGAAAAGAGGTAAATAATTTGAGTCGCTCTTTTATTTGAGTCTTATAATATATGTAAGTTTTGTATGTATGTTAACAGGAAATATGACTAAAATTTGTATAGGAAATTTTGGGTGATATTTCATTGGATCATTTTGCTAATAGCCGTTATATATTTTATTTATAAATTTATTAAAATATTTAAAAAGAAAGTGTCAAAAACTAATCAGAACGAGAAAAAATAAGTTTTAAAATTTAAAAAGAAATGTTTGATTTTTTCTGGCTTTATTTTTTAGGGCATTTAGCTTTTCTGGCCTTTTTCTAAGTTTAATTTAGCCTCTTTTTTCTTACCTCCTGGCAACACTGAAGATTATTTAAGGATTGCCCTCACTCTCATATAAGATTTTATTTATTTATTTTTTTTTTTGAAATTTCGTTTTTTTTTATATCCAATTTTTAGTACAATGTCGAATTTTTAAAATTTAAAATTTTTGTTGGTTTGGATTTTTTTCATTTTTTGGTGAAATTTCGAAATTTTTCTGAAATTTACATAACTTGGTGGAACAGCAATTTTAAAATATTATACACAAATATTTTCAGTGAAATATCCAATTTTTAGTAAAATTTCTAATTTGTTTTGAAATTTATAATTTTTGGTGAATTTTTTTTTTTAATATCGAATTTTTGGCAAAATTTCAAATTTTTGACGAAATTTAAAAAATTTTTTCTCGCATTTTTTTGGTGAAATTTGAAATTTTTATAATTTGGTGGAACATAAATTTTAAATCATTAAATATTAAATACAAAAATTTTTGGTGAAATATCTAATTATTGGTAAAATTTCAAATTTCAAATTTGAATATTTTTGTGAAATTTTGCGTTTTTTGTGAATTATCGACTTTTCGATGAAATTGAGATTTTTTTTTTTGCATTTTTGGTAAAATTTCGAAATTTTTGGTAAATTTTCATATTTTGGTGGAACATCAATTTTAAAGCACTAAAAACACAAAAAAAATTAGTAAAATATCCAATTTTTAGTAAAATTTTAAAATTTACAATTTTTAATGAAATTTTGATTAATTCTTTTTTTTAATGTTCAATTTATAGTACAATATCGAAATTTTTGCGAAATTTATAATTTTTGACGAAATTTAAAATTTTTGTTAAAATTTGGAATATTTCTTTTTTTTAATTTTGTATTTTTTGTGAATTATTATAATTTTTGTGAAATTTTTACCTTTTGTGAAATTATGATTTTTTTCATTTTTTTTTTTTTTAATTACAGATTATTGGTGAAATTTCGAATTTTTGGTAAAATTTGGTATTTTTGGTGAAATTTCGAATTTTTTGTGAAATTTAGTATTTTTGTTAAATTGTCGGTTTTTTGGTGAAACTTTATTTTATTTATTTATTTATTTTTTTCATTTATTGATGAAATTTGGGATTTTTTTATGAAATTTCGACATTTTCGTTTAAATCTATAGGCAATTCTATTAGAAAAGAACATCTGAATCATTTTCACTATTTTTTTCAGAATAGAACTCAAAATAGGGTAAAAGTCACAATATATGCATCATTTTAATCAGGAAAGGAAAATAATCTTTCATAATTTTCTACTTCTTTCTCACAAGTCTCTTTTCGATAGCCAGAATTTTTATTTTGTTATTTTTATATTCCTACCTTCATGTGCTATTTACCAGTAATGAAAATGGCTTAATTAATTTAAGCAATTGAATTTATCTTTCATTTTTGATAATATATTTTCAGTTCTACTTTAAATTTAATTTGCCGATATTCTTTTAACCCTTTTGTTTTTAATTATTTTATGAATTTAAATTGATTTTAACCGGAAATGCTAAGGATCAGAAAATTCCTAATAAAAACTAACAATTTATGTTGTTTCTTTTTTATTAATTTTTATTTTTAACATTATTATTACTATTACGATTTTTTTTTTTTTTTTTGCAAGTTCCAATTACTTAAATAATACTTATTTTTGCTTCAGTTTTCTGCTCCAAATAACCTTTATAAGAAATTTATAACAATTTAAAATATTTTCCTTTATAAAATTGCTTTTGTATGGCGTCAAAAAGAAAAGCTTTAAAGCCTTTTTTAAAATATTTATTCTAGAGAGAAATTTTAATTATCATTTTTTTACTAGCATTTCACATATTAAAGTATTTTTTTAGATTTTGCAGCTTATTTTTAATTTTCTCTCGTTTTTGTTTTTATGTAATTTCTTTTTTTATACTTTTTTGTGGTATTTGGGTTTTACTCGGATGTAAATTTGTTTAATTAAAATACGATGTTTAGATGAAATACTTATGCATGTTTGTAATAAGAAATACGGTATTATCTATACATATTTCTGAGAATACATTTATATGCTTCTGGTTGTTTGTAAGCTAGTAGTATGTAAACAGAAAATTCAATGAAATTTTTAATTGAAAGAAATTGAATTTTTTCTTTAACAAAAATTAAAAAAAAAAAACTTTTTTTCGTCCAAACAATTTTAAGAAGATTTCATTAATTATATAAACAAAATGCGAGCACATATTTTTTAAATGTTTTCTCTCTTTTGTGTGCTCTTAATATTTAAACATCTGAAAGTATGATTAATGAACATTAATATGTATTAAACATACGCCTATTGTTTTACTGAACTATGTACCTAAGTCAGTGTTCTCTTTAAACCACAAATTTGTCTCTTTCTGTCAATTTAATCTAAAATTCATAATCTATTAACCTGAAAAGAAAAATTGTTAGCAATAAATAAACAAAGCAAAAAAGATTTATAGCACTAAATCTGAGATAAAAAAGAAATATTTTTAATATAAAAATCTTCATCAGCAAAATCAAAATGAAAAATTTGTTTTATTCTATTTGCCCTAAAAATGCCGTTAAGACAAATTACAAACAACAATGAACCCCACAATAATATTTGCCACAATAAAAACACAACCACAGTAACACAATTCACTCATTCAGAAATTGAATTGCGGATGCAGTTCTCACAATGCAATGGTGGAATGAATACAGTAACAATTGCCAACGTAGCCACTCGTTTTGTTGCCCACCAACATTAACAATAACCAGGAAAAAGGAAACCAAAAATAATGAAAACGTAAAATATAATAATGATAATCGCGGTCCATGTTGCATGGTTGGAGAAATCAAAAAAGGAATTTCAGACGATTTGTTCTTCTTCACAATTATGTGATTGTTTCTTTTTTTTATTTATTTCCTTAAATTTTTGGAACAATGGTTTTATGTTCAAGAATTATTATTATTTAATGAAGAAATCACAATCACTTGAGTAATCTATATATTTGCTAAATACATAAGTTTTGTGCGAAAATTTAGCATAAAAGATTTTTATTATTTATCTTCCCAAAAATATAAACAGTTATTTTTTTATTTTAACAAAAGAAAACAAATTTCTTAAATAGCGTTTGTAAATTTTAAACTAACCATGAAAATAAAATCACAATATGCAAGCAATTTTATAATGAATTTACTTACCAACATAAAAATAAAGAATTATAAAAAAGTAAAGATCATAGTTGACATATAACATTGTTGTTTATAATAACGGAATCTAATACCACCAATGAATGTAATAAAAGGTTCCATAATTCCGAATGATGGATGTTTTTAAATATCACAACCAAATAAAAGGAGACAAAAGCAAATAGCAAAACAAAAGCAAGCAAATGCTTACAAAGAAACAAAAATATGTAGTCAGTAAAAAGCACTGAATCATTTATTTAAAAAATGTAGCATAAAATATCTTCAGAAATTTAAATAAAGTATAAAAAATATAATAGATTAAAAATAACAACACACAATAAACAAAATTACCAAACACAAAAAAATTTCCTTTGCGTATCACCATGAAAAAATATATAAACTTTTTCTTTTCGCCCTAAATTTTTAATGAGATTAAGTTGTTTAAAATTAGTTTAGCCGCCTTTTAAAGTGTATCTTATTTACACTTCTTGTTTAATATAAACAAAGAAAAAAAAAACGAAATTTGTATCGTATACTTCTTAAACAAATTTCTTAAAAGATCCCTTAAAATTATACCCATTTTCAAGAAAGAGGCTTAATTCAAAATAAATTTTTATTTATTTCAGTTAAATGCTCTTTAAAACAATACAAGCGAAGTACAAAAACAATTTTATAAAAATAAACTGAACCTAAAAATTTAAATAAACAATGTTAAATGTTTAAAATGAACAAAATAAATTTATTTATTTAATAGCCAATGAAATTACAATTACTTACAGGCTAGCATATTTATTATTCTTAAAGCTATTTACAATAAAATATTTTCATAATCATTCAATAACAAAAACTTGTTATTTAACTAAGTTAAAAATACTCCTTTTAATGCGGATTGGATTTAATGAGAAATCAATATATGGATAGGAACTGTTGAAGTAATTGCATATACAGCTCATGGGATCAAAGTTGGCATAATTGGTTTGAAAATATTTTATTTCTAAAGGAGTATAATTTCTAGTTGGACGATTTGAGATTACGAATTCGATCTTACGAAGCAGGAACTCAGAATTAATTGAACCGTTTACTAAATTAATGACAAGAGTAGGGAGATCAGTAAGCTGTAAACGACTTTCATATGATGGTAAATTAATATTAGGATTCCATGGAAGAATTCGAAGACAAAATAAGAGAAATTGTTTCTGGACCGATTCAATTTTCTTTATATAAACTTCGTATTGAGGATCCCAGACCACGGAAGCATATTCTAGGATTGGTCCTACAAGAGATATGAATAATTGCTTGGAAACTCTCTTCCCCAGCGCTTGAGGAAACCTAGAACTCCTTTTGCCTTATTAACGATTTGCGAAACGTGGGAATAAAAGGATAGTTTACAATCAAGCAACACACCCAGATCAAGAAATTCTTCGACTAAATCAAGTTGATATTCATTTATTGTGTATCTACAGAGTACTGGACTTCTTCTGTAGAACATCATGTGTTTACACTTTACAATCATAAAGATTGTCAAGATCTGATTGGAGTAAGGAATATTGATAGGAATAGTTAACGCTATGGAACTTTACATCATCAGCATACATTAATATTCTAGAATTCTTAATGCAAGCTAGTAAATCATTTATAAATATTAGGAATAATAAGGGGCCGAGATGACTACCTTGTGAAACACCAGATAAAAAAGGAATGGTTTTTGATGTACATTCTCTGAATAATACATATTGGCATCTATTTTTAAGATATGTGGAAATCCATTTAAGGAAAACAGGAGAAAATCCGAGTTTATCCAATTTGAACAATCGGAGATCGTGATTTACTTTATCGAAAGCTTTACTGAAATCTGTGTATATTGCGTCTGTCTGTAAACCGGAATCATAACTGAGGTTATGAACTCCAAAAGTTTAGTAGTAGTGAAACGTCGTTTTTTAAATCCATGCTGAAATGGCGAAAGATAACATACAACTTGATGCGAAAGAATTTCAGTAACTATCTTTTCGAAAAGTTTTGGAATAACACTTAATTTAGCAATACCTCTATAATTGAAAATGTTGGATCTGCTACCGGATTTAAACAAAGGTATAATATAAGATATCCTCAAAACTTCAGGAAAGTAACCACTAAATATTGATATGTTGAATAAGTAGGATATTGGAGATATAAGAGAATGTAAACATTTTATAAGAATACAGCTTGGAACACCATCAGGTCCACATTTATCAGAATATTTTAGATTCTGTACAGCTCTCAGTACCATCGATTTATCTAATGTTGGGCAATTTATTAGGGTTGCAGCTGGAATTGGATATGAATAATTGGAAAGTACATGTAAATCTTTATTAGAATAGGTGGATGAGAAGAAAGCAGCAAACATATCGCAAATATCTGCATCGTTTGAGGATTCTTTATCTCCAAATCATGGACGAATATCCAGAGACTCGACGCTTAAAATTTACGAACTGGTAAAAATATTTTGGACTTTAAAAACAAAGTTTCTTTTCACCCTAAAAAGATAATTATTGTAACATTTGATATTTTCCGAGTACCTCATATAATCAATAGATAAACCGGATTTTTTATATTTTCTATGTTTGTTTTTCAAATTTTTCAAGCCATTGAGCTACTTTGTAGTCCAAGGCGGTCCATGTGCAATTTGTTTCGCGTCATTGGTATTGATTTCTTAAAACATTTAAATAAGCCATCATAGAATTTATTCAAAATGATGTCGATATTACGAGGGCATACTTTATTGTAAGGAATATATTAAAACCAGTTTTCAGAACAAAGTAGGTGATTTAATTTGGAATAATCAATTTTGATAAAACCATCTCATCATTTACATTGGATTGTAATGATATCTTTGTTTCGACGTATACGCTTATTTCAAGAGTGGGGTGATAAGCATTTTCAGGTGTTAATAATGGATTAATGCGAAGAATATTAAATTCTTCAGGTTGATCAACAAATACAAGATCAAGTAATTTGCCAAGCTTGTTTACTATATTGTTTATTTGGAATAGTCCTAAATCAGCAATAGCATTCAGTTATTCAACAGATGTTTCCGATCTTATTGATGGGCTTAAAAAGCATGAATCAGGAGTTTCCCACCATTTGGAATATTAAAGTCACCAAGAATAATTATGGAGTCTCCAGGTTTGGATTGATGATTGGAATTTTAATGTTTGACGCAGGAGGTATATAAGAGCAAGTTAAAAAATGTTCTAAATTTGGCTATAATACATACGGCGATAAATTCAATATTTTGATCATTGTTAAGAAACATTTCTTCTGAAGGAAAAAGAGTTGAGATAGAAATCAAAACTCTCCCACCTTCTTTACCCACTCTATCACGTCTATAGATTTTAAATTTACTGCACATTATTTCAGAATTATGAATTTCAAAACTCTCTAAATAAAGGGATTTTAACTTTGTGTTCATACCTCTAACATTTTGGTATGCGATGGAGATAGCTGAGAAGTTGTAATCATTTTTTGGACAAATATTAATATTTAATGGATTATTTAATTTAATTAGTTTTTAGGGATTTGGACCAGAAGCTCTTGGAAGAATTACGTTATTATCATCACGATAAATAAATTGTCGAACAATTGTATTTTTTGGCCAAAATTGTGGATTAACAAGACGATCAAAAATACTTTCTGGGACAATTATTTTAAATGAAGCTCTATTGTGCGCATTTATCTTGTAAATTTGGACATTATTATAATTTTCGATGCCAATGTTCGTTTTAATATAGAATTCAACATAATTTATTGTTGTATCTACTGAAAAACGGCTAGCAAATATGGTTTTCCTTGGATAAATAATTTTTAAAGGCTTGGAGTTACTGTTTTAAACGGATTTACAAGAGGATTGTTGACCACATTTAAATTAGTTTGGATGTTTGACGATGAGGGAGTTAATAAAATAAGTTCTGGTAGCAATATTTGGAATCATGGGCAAGTTCGACGAATTAGATACCGTTTGAGTAACTCTCTCGACTCTGACGGAATTATATTATAATTGGAAGCATTTGAAGTATGATGAGGTGGAATAAAATTATTTGAATTAGGAGTTACAACAGCAGCAGGACATTTACTTGTATTTGCGGTTGGTAACAGGATAGAATCATTATTAGTAGTAATAACCCCTGTATTTTTATGAATACAAGGAGGTGTTGATGATGACTTAGCAGTTCTTTTACGTTTTGGTCTCGGGAAAGCAGCAAAACTATCTAAATTTGTGAATTTAGAAAAAAGTTCACCATATTTAGTTAGTTTTCTTTTTTTAGAGAAGAAAAGTCTTTTTTAATTCCATTGAACTCTGCTTTATATCTTTTGAAAAAATTGTAAAATTCAATGCCAATTTCTCTGCAATTTGGAAAAGTCCACTGTAAGTTTTTGGCATTGTCAGATAATGCATCAGCATCACGAGCTTTGAGGCCACTACATTTTAAGTGGTAATTTCCCAAATACAAATACAAAATACTGCAGTTTTTATTCATACAGTCCATCTCAAACTTTATTAAGGACACAAACCAATACAAATATTATCTAGGATTAAAACCAGTAATATGTAATTCAATGGCAACACAGCAGAAAATTAGCAAGGACACTAATTATAATATTGATCTTAATAATGGAAAATGGAGTGGTAATATTAAGGAAAATATAAAACGGAGATGTTTTATCTGACAGTTGTTTTATTTGAGAAATAGAACTATACCAAATGTATGTCAATAAACATACAAAAACAAATTCATGCAAAAATAAGTCTTAAGGTATATATTTTATTATTGTTGTTGTTCAAAACAATAAATAAAACAAATTTAATTAAGACTTAATTGTAAATCCAATTCAATGAACTTCAATATTCTCTAATTAAGATATATATGTGGAATACTTATTTTAAATAAAATAACCAGAAAAGGCAATTATAGATGGTGTTTTTAATTGAAAAAGTTTATAAAATTGCATAAGTATACAACTTACTTGCAATGATTACTGAGTTATTGTTGTTTATAAAATTAAAGAATGAACATAACCTAGCAAAAGCTTTTTGGTTTTCGATAATGGCAACTACTTATTAAAGTAGTTTTTTGGTAATGAGGCGTCGTTATTATTTGCCTACTCTGTATTACATAAATAAGTACTCAATAGTATAATAGTACAGTAATATTGCAAACACGTAGATGATTTGACTCGAACGCTGGATTAGCAACCAGAATGTTGTTGGTTCAAACCCATTCTGAAAATGTCTAAAATGATATTTTCTACTAAAATAAGTTTTTGTTACCTAGAAAATTAAGTGCTAGGTGGTGTACTGAGAAAGACGTTAGTCATTAAAAACGAATGGTTAACTTGTGTCCAAGTTCAAATCTCACTGAGGGCAAAATTTTTTTATTTTTTTATTTTCTTTTAGGTACATATTTTTGAGTATCCCTAGAGTCTAACAATAACTACATGTATTTGTGAACAATTCGAACATAAATAACTAGTTATTCACGTAAAAAATAAACAGTTTATGTTTGTTTCCAATTATATCTGCTATTTTACCAGAAAAGCAAAGTTTTTACTGGGAAGCTACAAGTGAAATGTTGCGTATTCTTTATTTAGATAATAAATAATTTAAAATCGTTCAAACGCAACTACATTTAACGTAAAGAGAGTAATTAAAACTAGAAAATTCTACACAACCTCTGTTTATGGAAATTATTCCATAAACTTTATTTTTGCGTTAAACAATAGAGTAGAGATCATAAACCTATACTATGGACTGGATTGTAAACTAAAGTACAGACTATAGACTACACTATAGAAAACCCAATAAACCACAAGGGTTCGCTCTGCCTATAGACCAATATGTCTACTTGACATAAAAGGGAAAATTCTGGAGAAAATCATACACAATCTACTACCCATTGTAGAGGAAAGAAATGGTCTGTCGAATCAGCAATTTGGATTTCGAAAAGCTAGATCGACCATCGATGCAATTCGTATGGTAGTAGATAGAAGGCAAGGGAGCAAGTAGAAAGTACTATGCTATCATAACGCTTGATGTAAAGAACGCGTTTAACTCTGCGAACTGGGGAATAATATTTCAAAAGCTAAACAGAATCGGTATATAGAGGCGTATTTAACAAGATTAATAGTAAGCTATTTTACAGACAGAAAGCTCTGTTACCAAACCAACGACGGTATCGGAACATACAGTATCACTGCAGGAGCTCCACAAGGCTCTGTGCTTGGTCCACTATTGTGGAATATAATGTACAACGATGTTCTAGAGCTTAACATTCTAGAAGAGGCGAACATTATAGGTTTTGCAGATGACATAGATGTTACGGTTTCAGCAAGATATATGGACGAAGTGGAGCTAATCTCGAATAAAGTAGCATAGACTATTAGAAACTGGATGAAAATTGTGAGGTTGGAACTTGCCGAACATAAAACGGAGATTATTAGTTACAAGCGGGCGTAAAAAGAGACCATAAGAATAACGGTTGGAGAACACCAGGTGACATCAAAATCCCATCTCAAATATTTGGGAGTTCTCATAGATGCCAGACTTAACTTTAAGAAACATATGGAATATACTGCTAACAAGGCAGCAAATATTAGAGCCGCTCTTGAAGGAATGATGCCTAATGTTGGTGGACCAATGCAATCCAAAAGGAAGATAATATCCACGGTGGTCAGCTCAGTTATACTTTACGCTGCTCTCATATGGTCAGTAGCACTGAAAGTAAAGACCGCATCGAGGAAGCTAAAATCTGTATACAGGTTATCGGTCCTACGAATATGCTGCTCTTTTCGAACAACTTCCGACGAAGCGGCCCATTTCATAGCGGGAATGATTCCCGTAGATATCTTGGCTCACGAAGCCAAATGCTTGAATGAAATCAGAAGAGACCCAAATCAACTAGCCACTCGTGTACGTAAATTTGGAAGAGAAGCTTCTATAAGACAATGGCAGAGCAGATGGGAAGCTAGCCGCAAAGGAAGGTGGACCTTTAAACTAATCCCGAGAATAGATGTATGGCTAAACAGACGACATGGAGAAGTTAATTAACACTTAACGCAGTTTCTCTCAGGACATGGAGGATACCAAAGTTACCTGTACAGATTCGGGTTAGATAACTCCCCATATTGCTGTAACTGTCCAAACTAAGAGGAAGACCCAGAACACGTCGTGTTCAACTGCGTACGATTTTGCCACGATCAACAGAAAACAGAAGAATTCCTTGAGTGCTAACTGAATCCGCAAAATATTGTTGATTAATAAGAGAGAAAATTGGGATGTAATATCCTCAATGATTAAAAGTATCCATGATAAACTTAGAACGGAAGAGAATCTGAAGAAATCCTAGACACCAAAACTAGCATAAATAATGCTCTCCTGCCCTGCGTTGCAATATCTTTGTAGACATTTCCGCAGGGTTGCTGAATGATGAAGGAGGTGATTTTAGTCGGTATAAATCCTACATATCTCATGGTTAATTTATAATCGTGAGAATCTTATGAAAGATTTCCACCTGCCTAATGAAAAAAAATGATCAAACCATGGACTACGCTATAGACTGGCATATAGATCAGTCTACAGACTGCATTATAGACTGGGCTACATGCCAGCCAGACTATAGGATACACTAGATACTGGGCTACAGACCGGACTATATACTACACTATAGACTGGGCTGTAGACCAGATTATAGACTACTCTATAGACTCTAGTATAGACCAGACTATAGAGTACACTACAGACGGGGCTATATGCCAGACTACAAACTACACTACAGACCGGGCTATAGATCAGACTATAGATTAGACTATAGACTGGGCTTTAGACCAGGCTATAGACTGAGCTATAGACCAGGCTATAGACTGGACTATAGACCAGACTATAAACTGGGCTAGGGACCAGACTATAAACTGGGCTATAGATCAGACTATAGACCAGGCTATAGACCAGACTGTAGTCCAGGCTATAGACCACACTATAGACAAAACATATTTATATACAATGTCCAAGGAAACAATCAAATATCTGTAAGCTTGTTTTCAGCAGCACACATTACCTAGCCATACTGATGTAAAACGAAGTAAAGTTGTAACCACATAAAATTTTTGTGTTCATGTGTTTATATATTTACAGTTATTTATTTACATATACATGTTTATTTAAGAGCATGTCCTTTTACAGTATTTTATTTGCTTATTTAGTTTATATATAAGGACTGCGCACGAGAATATCCGTGCATATTTTAAGCCTTATAACTGTTATTGCACCGCTAACAGGTTTGTATTTATTAATATTCCCAGTAACTACATGTAGAATTTTGTTGCAATAACGTAGTCAGTTGTTTCCCTTAATTTAAATTTAACAAAAATCATACAAACGGATAATTAAAATTCATAACCGAAATACAATTTCTAGAAGTTCAGGTGCATTAGAAATTTATTTATTTAGTCTTAAAAAATATAGAGAGTTCACTATCACCGAAAAGATCCCTGATAACACAGTGAAAAGGTTATTTGCATACTATAGGATCGCGGACGAAACAATACGTTTTTTAAGAATAGCTCTGTACATCTCTTGAAATGTGACCCATTTATTAAACTGTTTAGTATCTTTTATTAAAAAAGTTTTAAAAAGGTTTGCTGAAGATTCACAAAGTAAAAAAATCCTAATAGCAGAAAAAAATTTTTTTTAATATATGGAGGCTAAATAGAACATAAATATTAAAGAAATTAATATCTTTTTTCAAAAAGTGCAATATAAAGTACATACTGTCAAACATTTTACAACATTCTGGTAAGGAACTCACAGATTTAATGTGATACGTAGCAGACAAATATTGTGTAATTAAAATTGTTGAACAACTTTTTAGTCTGGCAAGCCATTTTAACGTGTGTGGAAAAAGCACTTTATTAATAACCAATAATATTTAATAGAGAAATGTACGCAAATGAGTGCCCGCGGAGAAAATTCCTCTCTACTATTAGAAAATTAATATTTTAATATTTTAGTAAAGAGGAATAAAAAAATTATTTTTCTTTTAAATTTAAAACCGTTATATGTTTTTAATGGAACAAAATTTCAAAAAGTATTAACCCATTTCTCATTTTACATAAGCTGAATTATAAGCCCTCATTTTTTTGTGCGCAGTCTTTATGTGAAGTAAATTAGTATATGTGTGTATTTATTTACACATGTTTAACAACAGGACATGATTTTGGTTATTTAAATATCTGTGTAAGCGTGATTTTATAGGAAAATAATAAAAATAAATTATGTGACAAGCGTATGGTCACAAATAAATAAATATTCAAAATTGTTGTAAAACATATTTACTTAAAATATGTAGAATAAAATTTGCATTAAGCATTATTTATGGTTTTTTCTGTTACTCATACTAATACCAAGATTTTTGGTGAAATACTAAATAAACAATTGCAACATGTTGGAACATGACAACAAAGTAATACTTTAGAATAATTAATTGTTTTGTTATTGAAACTCTTTGAAAGTCAATGATTGATTATTGGCTTCTAGTAATCTGTTTTTTAAGGTTTAAAAGTAAATCTTTTTTTCTTTTTTTTGTGATTTTCTTTTAATAAACTGTCTAGAGCTGCCAGCAGTGTTGCTAGGAGATGAGAAAAAAGAGCCTAAATTGAACTTTTAAAAAAAGGTCAAAAAAGGCTAAATGGCCAAAAAATTAGGCCAGAAAAAAATTAATTAAAAAAAATTGGAAACTTATTTTTTCTTATTAGTTTATGATGTTTTTCTAAACAAATTGTAATAAATTTATAAATAAAACCTAGTGAGATGATACAATAAAAAATCACCAAAAATATTCCCATAAATATTTTGGTTATATTTTACATGAAAAATTACCTAATATTTTGAAATAATTTTTCGTCGTTTTTGAAGTATAATTCCTTTTTGACTCAGTATTTCCAAATTTTTAGGTGATTTTTTGCATTAATAATTTTATTTTTAATCATTTTCATATATAGCTCCTATTGCTGATGAAGTATTTCAAACTTCATAATTATAATTATAATTATCGACTTAGTAACTTTACAAAATTTGCTGAAGTACTTTTTATTTGGAGAATGAAGCGCCGCAAGCTAAATTTTTTATTAAATATTAATAATATATATTTTTGTGCGAATAAATACACAAAAATGCATAAGTGAATGATTCTGTAAAAATAAATTTAGTAACAGCAAATAATAAATTACTTTCTTCTTTGTTGAAATAATAACATTTTAGCCTTTTTAAGGCAGTTTTGAGAAATAAAAAAAGCTAGAAAAAAATCCAGCAGCTGAAACGAAAATTTTGAGGTTAAAAGCAATATTTAGCCTTAAAAGGGCTAAACTGGCAACACTAGTTGCCAGTTTTTTTCTTGAATTAAAGCATAAAAAATTAAAATTCTTTTACAATAATTTATTTGAAATGTAAACCCCTAAAATCCTGCTAAGCTTATTTCTTTGATTGAGAGCAACAGTTTGTTGTTCACCCTCTATTTTTCTTTCCTGCTTGGTATTAGTAACCATGATTTATATATTTGCTTAAATAAAATATATTAAGGATACTCACTTAAACACGTATGTTTCCCATTTGTGCAATGGTGCAAATTTGCGCGACATATTTCACGAACCCCCGTTTCAAATGTTGTGTAATATGAAGTAAAGGATTGAAAATTTTTATTAAAATCAAAGATACAAGCAAATAGTTTGATTTTAATTAATGTAACTATAATGTTTTACATCGCGTTTATTAATAAATTTTAAATATAAACAAAAGACAGCTGATTTATAAATACACAATTAAACGATACAAGTTTGTGAGACCAAATAAATAATCGCTCAAATTTGCACACATTACACAGTTTGCTAGGATTTTGCGCGTTTTCATGACGACCCTTATATTTATTAATGGGCTCTGTTTCAAAAGAAGAACAGATTATTATGGTTTTGATACTTTTACGTATGATTAACCTTTTTTCGTTTTATTTTTTGCTTGTTTTTTTTTTGCATTTTTAGTGTATTGTTTGAAAATTTTAACAATCAATCACTGCTTTTAAGAAAAATCTTAAATGATAAATAACATTTGGTATGCTTGACATTTTTCCTGATGCTGCAAACAAGTGAAAAGGAATTGAAATAAACAAGCAAGGATTCCTATTAACATTCCTTACAAAATCTTTTTTTAAATCATTGATAACATATCCCAAGTCAGCTTTCCTCTTCAGAGCAGAGAAAAATATATATGGATTTGCGGCTAACATACCCAAAGTTAAAATGATGAGATTCCAACACGTCAAATGATTAAATTTATATTGGTTACAAGGCCTCCGTCAGGCAATTTGGTATAGTCATCATTATCGAAATGTTGTTTGTTACAAGTTGTATCCTGATAAGTGGGCGGCAGCTGTTGAAAAGGTTAACAGACAGTTAGCAAAGCAAATAAATTGGTTTAAATGTTTTTGTTGATTTCCTGAGGATTGAGGTGAAGAAAACAACACTTAGTGTAGGTTGTTATGTAAATGTATCAATGAATTTATTTCGACAACATTATAAGCCATCAAACAATATTAAGACGAATTTAAGGAAAATTGTTTTAAGCAAAATAACATAATTATAGAAAAATTTTCTCTATGGCAACTAGCCAAGTGTAGTGAGTTTACAAATAGAATTAGGGTTTGATTATCGTTAAATGGAAAATTCCTTTGGGCAAAGATATATGTTAAATAATTAATTTTTAATTAAGATTTGGTCATAGATTTTTGGCTATATCTTAATCTGTTTAAAGCGTGATGTGTAAAATTTTAAATGAATACTAAATGTAATAAATACTCTTAAATGTTTCTAAATTACAACACTGTTAGGGGAAACTGATTTATACGAACTCCAAATGTATTACACGTACTAACATATTAGGACATCAATAGCTATTCTTTCATCAAAAGAAAAGAGAAAGAAGAGAAAAAAACATGTTTACAGCATCATAGCATTATAACTGCAACAATATTGTGTTTCCATTGTTAATTTTATTGAATTTTAATAACTCTGTGTTCATGATAACAATGTTTTTGTTTAAATTTGGTCATTTACACTCAATAAAAATTTTAGTGTGATAGACTGCAAAAATTACATGTTTGTAAATATTTTTACTAGAAACAAAATTTTATTAATTTTATTAAGTTCATTATTTCTACAACCATTAAATATTTACAGTCCTTTTCCTTTTAAACCATATTCTATTTTTAAACCTTTTATTATATTTTTAAACCATATTAATATTATTCTTCTTATGACAATAAAATGTTTCAAATAAATATAATACTTATACTTTTCACAAATTTAGTGGAAAAATTTAATACTTGTTTGTTCCTAAACATATTTTATTTTCAATGTTTGTTTTCCAACTTTACTGTAATTCTCATTTAGTTTATATATGAATAAATATAAATAGACAAGGTTTGGTTATACTGGATGTGATTCAAGTAATATAAGATATTGAATAACTACCATTAAAGGGTTTAGTTAAAAAAAGCACATCTTACATTTGAACCACATATGGTGGTACGAATGAAAATAATTAATGAACAAATAATATGAAAATATCTTCTTTGTTTTGGAGGGGTAATGAATACCTTTCTCTATTATTTTCAATAAAAAGATTTATAAATATAACAACTTTATTAATACGTTTCATTTTAATATATGATAAGATGGAAGAATAGTATGACAAAATTAAGTTTGGCTACCTGCCTATATGATAATATGAGAGAATAATATAACAAAATGGAATAATAATATGAAGAATGACGTAATAATAATACAAAACGAAATCATAATATGACAATATGATATAACAATATAATAAGATACAATAATAATATAACAACATCAAATCATAATCTGATAGAATGATATAATGATGTAGTAGGATCGTTCAGTTATATGTAAAACCATAATCATGACATGAAAAAACAAAACAATAAAATCGGACACAATATGACAAAATGGAATCATAATAATTATTACTTATAATCATTTCTCTTTTTCGCTGTGATCATATGTTCCCATCATAACATGTTGGTCTTAGATTATGGTCACTATAACAATACTTTTTTCTCTGAGTACAATGATATTAAGGTTCTGGCAATTAAAAGGTTGGTTACCAAAATCAATTTGTGCTTTGTTAATATACATTGGGTTCTATTGGTGAAAATAACTTAACTAAATTCACATTACAAACGAAATATTTATGGCTGATATCAAATATTTATTTGTATTTAAATATTTATAAGTTTACTCATATTTTCAGTTGTGGCACTAGTCATTCTTACAAAAATTAGATTATGTTTCATAATAAAAAAATCAATATGATTTCTCCAACCAGTGTAACAAAATTTTAGAAAAAATAATCAAAATGGGAAAAAACACCAAATTTTGAAAATTTAAAATTATTATATAACAATTACTATAAACCTAATATATATATTCAGGTTTTAAATATTTTGCATATTAATCATAAAATTTAGTTAGTCTTTAGTAGAAAAAAATATATAAAATTTAACTATTTAAGACAATGTTTATCAAAATGTGGCTCCTGATCTAATTTTGTAGGGGGTCGGGATATATAGTTTTATAATAAAAATTTAATTATTCCCTTATGTTATGATATCGAAATCAAACCAGAATGAAATAAATTTAGAATTGCAAAACAGCTGGGTCAATCAGTAATAAAAAAAAGTTTGACTTTTACAATTATGTACACAGCAAAAGAATGCAACTAAAAGTTATTTTTTATAGGGAATTAGCCAATGTTATTTGATAAAGATTTAGGAATAGGAATTTTGGCGTAAAGATTCAATATCAATCGTTTATGTACCAAAGTCCTCACATATATTAAATTTTAATAAGTTAATTTAAAAAATACATCGGGATTGATAAAATAATTTTATTGCAGTTATTTGTAAAATAATGTGGAGCCCTTTTTAAATTTTTATTATTTAAATAACTGAACAAGGTACATTTTTTATTCCCTATAGCAAGATATTGGAGAGCCCCCTAAAATATACCACTCGAATCAGAATCTTTTTAACTGGTCGAAATTGGTTCATTATTTCACCTAGTCCCCAAATAAATGTTCTTTTGGAGTAATATTTTGAAGCTCAAATATCTTAAACACATACGAGCGTATTTCTACAGAATCCTATTCCTAAAATATTCTATAAAAAATTTGTATGAACCCACATATAATATGGCATTTAGTTTCAAAAGGATTGCTTTAAAAGTAGTTTTAGCTTCTATATAGGGTCCTCTCCCGAAAATCAGTTAAAAGTACTTAACTCCCACATAAATGTTCATATGTTAATAAAATTTGGGTCAAATATGATTAACCATAGCAACCATATAATGCTCTCTCTCTCTCTCTCAATTATGAATTACTTTAAGGAACACACACACACACATTAGTGTAGGATATCGTATAGTCGGTCTTCACCGAATATACATTTCTTTTTTAATAGTAATTTATTTTGTAATTACAAGTATTTAGGTTATTGGTTACATCGTTAGAACCTTCTCAAAAAATCTCTCAATCTATTTCACTTTTTGGTTAAATAATATAAAATCTTTATATTTTCTTTTGATTTAAATTGTGTTCATCATTTGTTAATTAAAATTGGAATACGAAGTTATAGGAACCTTTAGTTTTTAGCATTAAAATTAAAATAAATTTAAAAATAAACAAGTATTGATTTTTTAAACTAAGTTGGTGAAAAGGATAAGTATTATATTTATTTGAAATATTTTATATTCATGGAAATAATATTAGTATGGTTTAAAAAGATAGTGTAAACATTAAATGACAAAATTTAAACAAAAACTTTGTTATCATGAACACAGAGTTATTAAAATTCAAGAAAATTAACAATGAGAACATATTATTGTCATAGTGATAATGCTGTAACCATGTCTTTTCTCTGCGTATAACGATGCAGACCGGGGCCTCAGTGTATAGTAAACAAAATAATTTAAAATACACCTAAAAAAATTAATTCACAATTTTCACATCTATAAATTGCATTTGTATTTTTCAAATATTTTTGAACGAAAAAGATATTTTGGAAACGCTGACTGAATAATAAAAAAAAAACACAATAGTCTTTAGTATATTTATTAAATTACACAAATCCGTTAATAACTTCAAGAGATATGAATATTTAAAGTTGCATACTTTCTATATTTTATTGAATTTTATACAAATTTAAATATTTTTTTCCTAAAATAACAAAATATTTAAGTGCTTATGTTTCTCATTTGTGCAATTGTGTATATGTGCGCGACTTGTTTCATGAACTCCCTTTACAAATGTTGTGCAATATTAGGGATGAGGAAGTAAGAGATTAATGTAAATAATTGTAGAGTTTTATTGAAATCAAAAATACATGCAATGATTTGATTTTAATTAACGTAATTATAAAAAGACAGTTGATTTTTAAATGCACAATAAAATAGCGCGAGTCTAAATAAATAGTCTCGTAAACTTATAAGAGTTGTCCTAATGAATTTCCATACAATTTTTGATAGTACAATTACAAGTGTGCAAACTTTTACACATTGCATGAAGACCCTTATTATTTTTATATTAAAATTTTGATTTTTTTATTATTATAATATTATATAATTATTGTTATAATATTATTATAATACAATAATAGTAGATTTGTACATCCCAAAAATTTTAAATATTTATTTTAATGCAAATATTTCATACTTTCCAAATATGATAAAAAAAAATCAAAAATTTTAATAGCACATTTAACGAAAAATTTAAATTTTACTTTTTTTAAAAATTAAAAAAATCTTTCTTATTTTTAAAATATTCGTATTAAAGCCGACATAAGCTAAATTGAAATGACGTTTTCATTATTAATATTTACAAAACCTTTTCAGAGATATTGTTATTTAATTTTTTTTTTTTTTTTTTTTAAGAAAGTGAAAAAGCGAAATAAATAATAATCGATAAATAGTTTAATGGAGTTTGTGTATGAAAATTTTTGTAGAAATTGAAAGATACCATTTAAAAAATGCCCTTTTTCGAGAATTCTTAAATGGAACTGTCTATATCTGTTATGACTTCCTTTAAAGTAAATTAAAATAATATTTTTTATCTTTGGGAGCTACCACTCTATCTTAGATTAAAAAGTATGGTAGCAGTTTTTAGGTTTCAACTCCACGAATGTTGATGAAGTGTGTGGCGATACAGAAAATATATATACCATTCTGTTGGTGTCTAATTGTAGTTCACAAACCCTAATTTGGTACTGACAAAAAGAGACTGTAATGCAGTTTGCAAGCATTTTTAAGCAGATTCACATGATCTAAGTATGTTTTTAATAAAATATTGGCTTGGCATTAAAAGGGGAGCTGTTGTAATTTCCCGAAGACCCTTTAACCTATTTGCCACCCAGTTATATAAATTGTTAGGAAAACTCTTCGCGCAAAAAGTTCGGTCCGTCCTATTTTCATCTATATTATGAATCTTGATAAGGAAATTACTCAGATAAAATATTAATACCTTAGCTGTAATAGTTCATTAAATAAACGATTTTCAATATTTGTTTTGTTTGGGGCCACGACTCCCCTTATCATATCCGTCTTATTTTGATCTTAATTATGGAACCTGATAAAGAAATTATTTCCACAACATCTCATGACTTTCGCTGAAATAGTCCTTTGAATATACGATTTTCAATATTTTTATTTTATGAGAGCTACTGTTCCTTCTAATTCTGTCTAAGACGCATGCTGTTTTTAAGACATACGATAAAAAATATTTTCTTCATATGAGGATACCCTTTTCTTTGCTGACATGTTTTTGTTTTTATCCTTGAACTAGTAATGCAAACTTTTGTTGTCTTATAGGCGTTTTTTTTTTCATTTTTATGGCTTGCAGACTCTGAAAATGATTAGATTCAAACAAAAACCAAAACGAATAAACGGAATCAACCGATTTTATTGCATTTTTATAATTGTTTCCTTCTAGAGCAATACATTGAAGAGATATTAGCAAAAATATATTAACAGGAGTAACGATGAACACCGATATTTTCTGTTTTTTTTACCATAATTTTTGTTTATGAACCGATTTTTCCCATTTTCAATATTGGTAACAAACCATATCAAGGGGAAATATTTAAGCTAAATTTCATCCCGAGCTCTATCGTATATTCAACATAGTTTATTATTCTTAGATCTTCACAAATACCAAAAATATATACTTTATGTGGTATTAAACGAAAATTTAAATATGTTATATACCATCATTTTGGATAATAGGTATAAAAAATTGCCAAAATGAAAAATACATCGCCAAAATAATAAAAAAATATATAAAACAAAAATCAGCAAAATGAAAAAAACTGTAAAAAATTCAAATCGAAAAAAATCGAAAAATTCTTCATAATACTGCACTGTATATCTCAACACTTGTGAAGCGTGTATACAATTCGGCATAGCACTCTTACTTGTTTATAATTAGTTCTATATTTCACGATACTAAATGAGTTATGTTTCCCTACTTTTTACAGAAATGAACAGAGTCATACTGAATCGTTTGTATTGCTTTTAATAAGCTGCATTCATTGCAATCTAACCGTGCTCGCTCATCGTGATCTAGACCCAAAAATCTTGATATCTTTTTTCGATTTATGTATGGCTTCTCTCCTTGCTCATTGCTTGTATCGTCCAAGTTTTCAGTAAAAAAATGATAAAAATGAATGAAATATTTTTCGAGAGAAAATTTTAATTTAATATAATCAGCTTCAAAAAATCATTAGAATTTCTAGATTTGCGTAATGAGCTTTTGGTTAAAAGTTACACGTAGAGAAAAAACATGTTCACACAATTGTCACTAAAATAATATTATGTCCACATTGTTATTTTTCATAGCTTTTAATAAAACACTGTTTAGGATAACAATATTTTTATTTTATTTTTATCATTTAATGTTTACATTCAATTAAAATATTAATAAACTATAAAAATGTTATGCTTTTGTATATTTTTACCAGAAACAAAATTGTCTACATTAAAAAATATCATATTTCTACAACCACTAAATATTATTAATTTCTTCCTTGTTCTTAAATTATATTCTGTTTTTCAACCATGTTAATCTTTTTTCCCATAAAAGTAAATTGTTACAAATATATACAATACGTATGCTTTTTGCAATTATGGTTGAAAAATTAATAACTTGTTTGTTTTTAAATATATTTTTTTTTAAATGCTTACCTTTAAACTTCATTATAATTTTCCTTGAGTTTATATGTGAATTAATATATAAATAGATAAGGTTTGGTTATATTTGGTTTGATACAAAGAATATGAAATATTGATTAACTTTTAAATAATTTAGTTAATAAAACTAATCTTGGTATTGTTTTATACAATATATATAATGAACCAAATAAATAATTATTGAAAAATAATGTTTTATCATAATAAGATCAATTTGGAACATATTATCAGACATTTTTTTTATATAATACGTATGATAAAACCGATTCATAATATAATAAAATCTACTTTATGGTTACAATTTTAATATTTATTGTTATGAAAATGTTCACAGAAACAATACAAACCAATCATAATAATAAAACCTTTAGCAGTTTCTTTTAATTAATTTATTCTTTGAATTTCATAAGCGTTTTTTGAAATCAATATTATTGCATTCTATGCAATTACATTTTCAATTTCAAGTTCGTACTTTCATTTTTTTATCTTGTGCACTTTTGCTTTCAAAACAAAAAAATGTTTATTACATTTCTTTTTCAACTCGATGCTGGTCATGTACTATTTTATTTTTAGGTTAGTTTTAAACCTAAAATGTTTCTATATGTATATTGCATTCATGTTGCAACCAGATTATGGAACCAAAGAAAATTTGTTATTACAGTTCAAGTAGAAAATATCATGTACAAATACGTGACAATGGGTTGAAACATGCCCTAATTTTTTATTTATTTATTTTTTTTTTTACAAGGCAACAAACAAATAAGTACATTTTGTTATCAAGTGTCTGTCTTCTTGGCTTACTGGTACCTTAAGGGATTAGAAAAAGTTAATATTATTGTTATTATTATTATGATTATGGTTTAGTTTATTTTGGCACAAATCCAAGAATATTTGTTTGCCAATCTCTAGTTAAAGTTATGAGTGCAATAAATTATATTTTAAACAAAATCACCAGAATATAAAATTAAAAGAGGGAATGAAATATTTTAGAACAAAAAAAAATACTATGAGTATTCCTAGAAGTGTTGCTTAAAAACATCGATTTTGGATTCTATAGAATTTCTCTTCTTTCTACTGGAGATGTGCTTTTTCACTTTATAAAAAAAAAATTACAAAGCATATTTATCGGTGAAATCAAAACAAATATTCAAGTAGCTTATTATAGTAATTCCAAAAATCTCATTATAGTAAAACAAACCCTAATTTTTCAGTCAGTATATATATCGTTTTTTATGAACTTCACTTACTACCCTCGTTAATTTCCTCCACAGAAATATATTTCAACTCGCAATAATTTCTAAGAAATAAGAAATAAAAAAAAAATAAACAAAAACTAAAAGTATTTAATAGAGCTTAAAAAATTACAAAATTATATAAATTATCTTATACCAAAACAAAGAGTAAAATATATTCTATTATCTAAACGAAAATAGAAATAGCCATAATTCTAAATTCAATATGATTTCAGTAGAACATTTATAATACAGTTAATAAATCTGCAGAGATTTCATCAAACAACTTTATACACGCAGAGAAAAAATGTAGTTGCAGTGACCATAATCTAAGAGCAGTATATTCTGATTGGAACATATGATCACAACGAAAAATAGACATGATGATGATAAGTAATAATTATTATGATTCCATTTTGTCATATTGAGTCCGATTTTATGATTTGTTTTTCATGTCATGATTTTAGTTTTACATATAATTAAACAATCTTATTACATCATTATCCCATTATATCAGATTATGATTTGATGTTGTTATATAATTATCCTATCTATTATTATATCACATTATTATATTATGATTCCATTTTATAATATATTTGTCATATAGTTGTCCAATCTTATCATATTATTATATCATTTTGTCATATTATTATTCCGTCTTATCATATATTAAAATAAAACGCATTAGTGAAAAATTATTTTGAACCAACACATGTGGTTCAAATGCAAGATATGTTTTTTTTTTAACTAAACCCTTTAATGGTAGTCTTGACTTATATGAATAAAAATTTATATTTATTCATATATAAACTAAATGAGAATTACAATGAAATTGGAAAAGAAGCATTAAAAACGAAATAAATTTAATTAAATTTTTCCACTAAGATTGTAAAATTGGATAAGTATTATATTTATTTGAAACATTTTATTGTCATGGGAATAATAATATTAATGTGGTTTAAAAACAGAATATGGTTTAAAAACAAGGAAAAAAACTGGTTGTAGAAGCAATGATATTTTTCATATTAATAGAATTTTTTTCTGGTAAAAATATTTAAAAACATATAATTTTTGCAGTCAACCATATTAAAATTTCTATTGAGTGTAAATATTAAATGTCAAAATTTAAAAAAAAAAAACATTGCTATCATGAACACAAAGTTATTAAAATTCCAGAAAATTAACAATAAGAACAAAATATTCTTGTAGTGATAATGCTGTAACCATGTTTTTTCTTTGTGTATAGATACCAAGCGGCTCGCCTAACTAATTCCGTAACATCGAGTTTCTTAGACGACATTTTTACTGGTGAATTTAACATGAAGATATCGTCATTGGAGGTAACCAATTGGCAACGTTTTGCTTTACAATTCACTAGTAGTTTAGAAGATGAAGCTAAATATATCATCATATATAATAAAGTGGCACAATTTGCATAATAATTCACTAGTAACTTTGTATGTAATATACTGCTACACACTGCACTGTTGATAGAAAACTAACACTGCCAGCAGAACAGTTCACTAGTATTTTCATGGGTAAAAAAACTCTAGTGTTTGGAACGGAAAGTTAAAAAAATGAAAAGAAGAAAATATAAAAACAATATTAATTTTTTATTTTGTATTTATTAAACTTTAATTTAATTATAATTATTTTTACTAATATTTTTATTTCTAATGTTTTATTTTAATTTTACATTTTTCTCCATTGATGTCTTCAGCTGGGCTTTAACTTCTAAATCTCTGATTGGTAGGCACGTACACTAACCACTGGGATATTGATCTCTGTATCTAATGTCGGATCTATACTAGAGAAATTTTTATCAAAACAAACGTGAAATTTTTATCACGATAAAAATTTTCTTAATGTGGACTAAATTTTTCACTATTATTCAAATTTCTTGGGAATATTTATCTTATCATATCGCATTGACGAAATGAAAATAGGACGGATAGTTTCAGGGGGAGCATACAAAAAAAAATATAAATTTTCTCATCTAAAGGACTATTACAGAGAGTGTTTAAAAAAAACTAAAAGTAATTTTCGGATCAAAGTTGAAATAGTGTGAGTAGGTCTAAGGAAAGTAGTCCAAGGAAAGTAGTATTAGTTATCGCATCAAATAGGGTAGCGAAACGCAGTGGTAGAAGCTAGTAAATAACAAATTTAATACTTTGGAATTTTACAAAAGTTCGTACATATTTAAGGAAGAAAAAATATTTTATAAATGTAAGATAATATTAAATTAAAAATATATGGTGGAAACTTATGGACCAGAAAAAATTCAGAAAAAAATTCAGAAATTCGAAAAAAAATATCTGTGATAGTTTTGTGGAAGTATGAGGCACATAGCTTATGCAGGTGCTTCAAAAAATCTAATAACACATTTTGGCCTATAACTTGGTTAATACTGGATGTACATAATTCAACACAAAAATTATTTAAAAAAAATCATATTTTTCTGCTAGGTGCTTAAAAAAGTTGAAAAAACCAAGTATTCTTTAGTTTATTGTTGTTTTTATTCTTTCTCAGTACCCATGAAAGCAACAGCTATAAGAGAAGGAGACATTAACTAAATAATAAACAGATTTTCCAATATCTCGGATGTTTATGAACCGAAAAAAAAACGAATCTCAAGAAAAATATTTGTGATCGATCTATATAAGAACCAAGTCGCTAGCTTATTTAGGACTTGGATATCGGTCAAAAATGTATTTTGGTCTATATCTCTGTAACTAGTGGATCGACTGAGTTCATTTCTTCAGCAGGAAGATTCAGAAAAAACGAAGTCGATAGCTTATATATGAGATTCAAAAAATCGAAAACCGGTTTTTTACATATCTCCGCTACTTTTGAGCCGGTTGTTTTTGAGTTTCAATGGAAAGATTCTGGAAAATTTTTCTGATCTTATATATATATATATATATACATATATATATATATACATATATATATATGTATATACATATATATATATATATATATATATATATATATATATATATATATATATATCGGGAAGCTACACAAACTCTATTTAACCATTTTTAAAACATCACAAAAAAATTACTTATATCTCCGCCATTTCAATATAAAAATTATTGAAAGGATTTACGATCGTACGATATATATATATATTATATATGGCAGATATTGGTGGGCTTCATAAACACCATTTCAACTTACGGACGAAGGGACGAATGATCGAACACACGGACATCGTCCTACCGATATGATTTCTTATAAGGTCCAGAAAATATAAACTCTTTTGCTCTTCGACGAAAACTGTGGAAATTACAAGCGGAATGACAAACTTATATATACCCTTTAGACCTATGGTGAAGGGTATAAAAATATTTATATGTTTACGTAATTATTTGATTTTTCTCTTCTTTTCTTTTCAATTTTTTTCTTTTATGTTAAACTAATACAAAAATGTATTAAGTTAGAAGTTGTCCTAAACATAGTAGGTCTTTATGAAAGAAAATTAAACAAAATACTTTTTTTTAACTGAAAGAAGTATATATTTTTTTAATAAAAAAAAAAATAATAAATAAATAATGTGTATTTGTTTTACTAAATTTGTAAACGATACTTTTAAAAGGTATGAAATAACACTAAAATCATATTATTAATTTATAAACATTACTAGCAAAAATATTCAATATTATCAAAAATCATTTTAGTAGTCGGCATAAGTATTTTAACAACTTTATTTAGTACATTTAATGAACCAATTTCCACATTGATCTGCTTTTATCGTGGTTACTCTGTTTATCTCCGTAGATGAATTTTTTTTAACGGAATAACTATATATTATACCCTACTCCACCATTGTTGGTTATTATACGTTTGTGCTGATATTTGCAACGCACAAGTTATTGGCTAGTCGATTTACCGATATTTGTCCGGTAGGTTGGCTATACGTGTCACACAATTCACTCAATTTTAAAGATAATTTTATGAAATTTGCATATATGATTATTTTGGTATAACGACGAAGCTTATTCAAATTGGTTACAAACGGTTAATTATTTCACATAGCCCCCATACAAATGTCCTCCCGGAATATTTTCATACAAGCCTTAATCAATATTCCAAATTTTATGAAAATCGATTTAAAATTGGCAAATTGCTCCGATATGAAGCCCATTTCCCAAAATCACATGTAAATGTTAGTATCAGAAAATTACTTTTACGCATATACCTAATGGTGTAAGGCATCATATGGTTTTACTTGGTTTTATTTGTTTTTGCTTTATATTTATTGATGAGAAATTGTGTACCCTACTGGTATCTCAGTGATATCTAACACTAGAATAAACTGGTTGAAATATAGAAAATATATTAGCACTCTTTGCACGGAAAATATATCGCTGAGAACACCAGAAGATATCAATATCTCTCTCTCTCAATAATTTTGAAAAAAGTTTAAAACTTTCTGCCCCCGACAAAACAGATATAATATAATTTATGCTGTGGATGTCGAACAGCTCTTGTCTGAAAAAAGGACAGTTCGAAGAGAGTGGCAACTCCACAGATCCCCTCAGCTCAGACCGAAGCTAAGAGAATGCCAAAAGCGCCTTAATAAGCTACTGGAGTATCAAAAAACTGAATCACTGAATAAATACTTGGAGAACCTAGATGCCACCCCGTATTTGAATTACTCACTATGACGAGCTACGAAAAAGTTGAAAAGACCAGTTACAAGTAGACCTCCTCTACGTAATACAAATGGAGGCTGGGCAAGAAATGATAGCGAAAAGAAGAATCTGATTGCTAGTCATCTAAAGAACGTGTTTTCCCCAAATTTATCAGGTGACATAATGGAGTTGCCACCTGTTTTACCCCTTTTTAGAGCAATTGAACCCTTTTGTTTTGAGATTCGAGCGATCGACAAGGCTATTGCTGATTTAAATTCCAAAAAGCACCTGGTATTGAAAAAAAACGGTAACAAGATGCGTTTGGAGCTACCTCGGATAGCAATAAGAATAATACTTTTTATTTTTAATGCTATATTACGCCTTGAATATTATCCACCAGAATGGAGGGTCTCATTGGTCAGGAAAAGATCACACTAAAGTAGAATCGTATAGGCCTATTAGCCTGTTGTCTAATATATCAAAGCTATTTGAGAAGCTATTAATGAGAAAGTTGAAACCAATAGTGAATCGTTTCGATTGTATTCCAGCATATCAACTTGGTGTTAGAGAAAAATATAGTACCATAGAACAAACTTACAGACTTATAAATGTTATGTCTAAGATGTTTGAAGAAAAGAAATATTGTTCTGCTCTTTTAATTGACGTTTCTCAAGCCTTCGATAAAGTATGGAACGAAGGATTATTATTTAAAATTAAACAATATTTACCCACAAATACGCACAAGCTGCTGGAAAGCTATTTAACTCATCGAAAGTTTGTTCTTCAAGGGAGAGACTTTACAAGCTCACCACATGCCATTAAAGCTGGTGTACCCCAAGGAAGTATACTGGGTTCCTTTTTATATTTAGTATACACTTTAAAATTAAGTCTAGACGGCAAACTGTTGATCTATAACTCAATTATAAAGCCAATATGGTGCTATGGTATCTAACTATGGGACACGGCCTCAGCTTCAAATGTTGAAAAAATGCAAAGGCTCCAAAATAAAATACTAGGAATGATAACTGCAGCTCCCTGCTATATGAAAAATTAAAACATTCACAAGGACTTTAATGTTCTTCTTGTCAAAGATGAAATAAGAAAACATGCAGAATCGTATTGGAGGAAGCTTGAAGTACACCCTAAACCTCTTACTCGAAACATAATAAGAAGCGATGGCTACAACCGTTTGAGAAGAAGGAACACAACAGACCTCCTAAGCCTAAGCTAAACCCTTTTAATACATATAGTTTTTCGTCCGGCAGTGGTTGGACTTAATATATATTAAGATCTAGAGTTAAGATTTTAATACTTATTGTTAGTTCATTTAATTTTGTGAAGATGCAATAAATAAATTTAGATGAAAAAAAAACTATTTACTGGTTTCCTAGTCTAAGTATTCAGAACAGCTTTTTGTCGTTTTAGATTAAACACATTTTTAACATATTACACTCCTAATTTTGTTATCTTTTTTTTTTAATAATTAAATCATAACTAGTTTATTGTTCTAAATAAAATAGTCAAATTATCTGTGGCAATTACTAAAATTATTTTTGTTTAATATTAAATATTTTTGTTAATAAAGCATATGCTTACATGCGTATTATAATAAAATAAGTATTTTAGTCCGACTTCATACCTGCTTTATAGAAATATTTCTTATAAATTCAATAAAATCATATTTTCCTGGCAAAATATGTGTTTGAGGAACCTATATATTATACTTACATTTAAGTAATTTTAAAAATATAATAAAAAAAAACAAGCTATCTTCCTCAAATATTCCTGCACAGAAAAAATTAAATTTCGTATTCTATTACTAAATTTATAAAGCCACACAGAAAAAATTATGACTAAAATATTTTTTAACAAATCATTATTTGGTTGTAAATAAAATTTTATAAAAAAATTATTAGATTTTAATATTACTTTTTATTGGTTAAAAATGATTTTAAAACCAATACGCAAAACAAAAACAATTTTATGAATTTTGACAATTTCAGTAAGATAAAAAATAAAATAATAAAAATGATTTGAAGACATTTTAGTATTCTTTTATTATCCCATATCCATATTATCCTGTGAGTTAATTTAGAAATGTCCGTCCTTAGAGATAGCTGCACGAACAGTTTTTCGTTCTATACTCTCTTCAACCGATTCGATTCTATTAGATACAGATCTCTCGTGATCGTTTAATCCGGATTTTCCTGGTTGTCCGGGCTTCATAAATAAGTTTTGCGCTTTGAAGTATCATATTGGATCCACTTTTCACCGTCCGTAAAAATTCGATGCAAAAACGATTTGGAAACGATGCTAAGACTCCTTACGACGTCTCTTGGCTTTTTCTCCCATGGCGCCGAGTTTCATTGCTTTTAACTGAATCTAGTGCTTTAACATGTCTAAAACTGTTTTAACTAATGTTAAATTTTAATAAAGGTTTGATTTCTCTTTTTAGGTCGATTTGGTAATTTAATCAAAGGAACAATATTTTTTTATTGCTTTTTTTATATGAATATATATTAAGACATACTATTATTTATGTATTATCTTTAAAAATTCTATTGATTCAAAAATAAATATTGTTTGAATATCTACTAAAAACTAAATATTATTTTTATTATTTTACTTTAAAAAAAACTATTAAACCATATAAAAATTTTCAATTATTCAAATTCATAAATTGTAAAAATATTTTAATAAAAAAAAATTAAATTTTTTCAATAAAACATTTACGAATTTGAGTATTTGATTTTATAAATTCAGTAAAAAATATAATTGATATTATAAATTTAGTATTAGAATATGAAATTTTATTTTTTTTACAATTAATATTTCGAACGTATCACTGGATTTGTAAAATCAAACATTCAAATTCGTAAATATATTATTGAAGAAAATATAGTTTTTCTTACTAAAATATTACTATTACATACTATACTATTTACAAATTTGAATATTTGAAAATGTTCATAAATTCCAATAATTTTTTTCAATAAAAACTATAGAAGTAATATTCAGTTTTTTATAAATTTTCAAACAATATTTATTTTGAAATCAGTAAAATGTTTAAAAAGTATTTTTAAAGAGCAATATTAGAGCACATTTATTGTATTCTTTATATTACAGATGTAGATTGTGGAAAATAATGTAACAATTGTGATAGGATGTTAATGTCAGTACTATTAACATTACTTATAGAAACATTCAATGTGGTGGATTTTAATGGATACAGTATGTTAATACATTCACATAATCAAAAACATATTAACTTTCTATAACTTCAATAAAACTACGCAGCGATTAATTAGAATGGATAAATAAATTTGGTTTAAGTGCGGACATATATGTTAAGGGAAAAAAAAAAGGAACTGGTGTTCAAATCATTTAAATGTTTACAAACTTATTGCTTTTTAAAAACATTGTCTCATTGTGCGATAAAAAAGAAGCGATAAACATAAAGTCGTTCTAGCCCGACTATATGATACCCTACACCATTGTGTATGTACATTGTGGACCTATATTTTTATTAAGCGTAGTATATATTATAGTATGTTATTTATGCACAGTAGGGTGATTCCCGGAATTATGCCTTACATGAGGGCTGTGGTCAACAATGGATCCTCATATCGCCTCATAAAATTTGCATAGCTTTTTCTATTTATATAACACTGATTTGTGTCCAATATTACCCTGACACTATTATTTTTATGGAATTTATGCTTGTTAAAGTGATTTTCTAAAGAAGTCTTTATATGGGAGCTATTGTCAATTATGGACCGATCTTCATGAAATTCGTTACATAAATTAATGTTTAAACTTATTTGTGACAAATTTCATTAAATTGTTTAATAAAGTATAAAACGACATCGCTAAATCGACGCCGAAAATGTTTCTAAGCCGATTGGTATAAATTAATTAATATTGATGTTAGACCAATATATCACCACAATACATCCCCATACTATAGTGGTGTACTTCCGAAAAATTTTATAACTATCATAATATATGTACTCGTATGTCAATAGCTAATATTTTGCATGTTCTCTCTTTAAAATTTGCTTGCAAGTTTGAACAACTATAATGTTTTTACCTGTTCTATACTGTCATACTGCTGGGATGAAAAGTACCAAAATATTCGCACATATCGATTATAGTTTAGCTATTAATTTAGCACAAGGTTGATATATATACAGTCGGAGATTGTTAACCTGACTAACAAAGTGATATAAAGAGAATAATAAAACAAAAATACTTACAAATTTTTTCCGATATTTACAGATGAACACGCATTTTTTATTATGTTGGGAAATTCTTTAGGAAAATGAAGGCAACTTACCACAGAATTTTTATTTAAAATTTTTATAATTTTCTTTTTAATTTCATATTGTCAAAATCAGAAAAAATTATTTTTTTTACGTTGGTTTTCAAATTGTTTAAAATCAATAAAACAAAATCTTAAAATCAAATATTTTTTTATAAAATTTTATTTAAAATCATATAATGAATTATTTGAAAAAATTTCTAGACATAATTTTTTTCTGTGTGGTCGGATATATTACATCAATAATAACAAAAATATTTTAAACAAATTTAAAGAGTACTTTATAACCTCTAAAAGACCACTTATTGCATTACATTTCAATAGTAAAATCACTAAATTAACAGTTGTAACGAATTCGTATATACATATTTATGTAAATTTCTGAAGTCTAATTGGCCACTAATAGCGTTACATTTCAATAGTATATACACCAAAATATTTATTTATTTATTTAAAAAAAAATATTAGTTGTAGCGAATTTGTATTTGACCAGGGAAATTCAAGAAAAAAAATTAATAATATTTTTGCCAATTGGCCAAAAATTGCATTACATTTCAATAGTCACTTCAATTATAACGAATTCGCATACATTAAAGTGAATTTCTTAAGACGAAGAGCCACCAATTGCATTACTTTTCAATAGTGTATTCACTTATGCAAACACCGACGCCCATAGCACTCCGAAGCAGAGTGTTTTCGGCATTTTCACATACACAACAAGGCTAACGAAGCTAAACAATTGAGAGCAAATAAGGAACAAAAAATTATTTCATTTTCATGTCGCATGGTTAAGCAAAAGCAAAACACACAGCAAAGACCGTAAAAAAATTATAATATGATAGATATAACAAATACATTTGCAACAAAGAGCATAAACAAACCAAATACCCTAGCACATTCAAATTTATACATCCTCTCTTTGCACCTATCCCTATACTAATGTAATAGTTGTAACGAATTCGTGTTAATCAAGGGAATTTCTAGAGGCAAATTTAATAATTTTTTGTCGATAGGCCATCAACAGCATTATATTTCAATAGTAAATACTAATAGTTGTAACAAATTAGCATACTTTAATGTGAATTTCTGAAGCCGAAGAACCACCAACAGCACTGCATTTCAATAGTGAAATCACTAAAAGAAATGGTTGTATGAAATTCATATATAACACGAGAGCAAATTTCTGAATTGATACTTTTAAAACTCCCAATGGAAATTCTATGAATTACATGTAAACATAGAAATTGCAGTTTCCTTTATGATATTATATTTTCTAATTAAAACGTTAAAAATTCTCTGTTACTTATTTTACTAGCGAAATGTAGTGCAGAATATGATCGTTTAGCAACCACTTGCACTGCCAAAAGTAAATAGTCTAAGTAGTCATATATCTAGTGCTAAAGGGCAAATTGGCACCTTTAGAACCCTGGGTATGTACAAAGATTCAAGAATTTGCTTTTCCTAATTTTACATGTACACATACATATACAATTATATTCTCTTGTTTTTCCAAAGAATCTTATATCCTTCTATCCATAAACCTGTTTACTTGCTTAAAAGTGTAAGTGTTGCGTATGTGCTGTAGTACGTGTTTTGTTAGAAAATTATTCTACTGAATATAATAAACACATGTTTAGTTTAAGTACGTGAGTGTAAATATACACTTTCTCTTTTTCATTTATTTGTATGTGGTAAAATAAATGCTGCAAACATTTTTCAAAAATCCCGTAAACCTTACCACAAAAAACCGATATAAACCGCCACACAGTGCTTTGTGCCACAGACAAAAATCAACATAAAAAATTTTTCAAATTGTATTGAAATATGGGCAAAAGCACAAAAATTTTAAAATCAATAAAGCCTAGTTAATGTTATAATAATTTCGAACATGGTTTTGTTTTTGGTAAAATAGCTAATAACCAGTGTTGTCAGAAGATGAGAAAAAAGAGGCCAGATTTGCCTATTTATCGGCATTTTGACGATTTTTTATTGTAAAAATTCAAAGTGCGATTTGACGATTTTTAGTTAAAAAAAATGACCATTTGACGAAATGTCACACACGCCAATTTTTCTTGCTAAATATGATTTTGTATTGTAGTAGATAGAGAGAGAGAAAGAGTGAGAAAAAAATGTTATTTTATATACATATGTATGTAAGTGAAATAGTTTTGATCATAGATAAAAAAGTTTTACAATATCTTAAGTAGTAAAAGATTTAATTAAAATAAAACCAATACATATGATCTTCTTTGTGTAATTTTTTTAATTGAGTTTATTTTCCCGTAAATTAAATGATGCATTAGAACTTTTAATTGTGTTTAAAAAAATATAAAAAATTTTAGCCGCTAGATTTTAGTTTATGTCAAAAGTTAGGTCAAAAAAGGTTAAAGGCCCAAAAAATAAAGCCAGAAGAATTTTAAACTTAAAAAAAATATAAACTTATTTTTTCCCATTCTCATTAGTTTTTAATATTTTTGTAAAGAATTTGTAATAAATTTATAAATAACACCCAGTAAAATGACTCAATGAAAAATCGCCAAAAAAAGATCTCATAAAAATTTGAGTTACATTTCATATGAAAAATTACCCAATGTTCTGAGATGATTTTTCATCATTTTTTAACTATAATTCCTTTTTGATTAATCATTTCTAAATTTTGGGGTTTTTTTTGCATTAATATATATATTTTTTTCTTAATTACTATATATATATATATAATTATATAATATATATATAATTGTATAATTACTATATATAAATATATAGTTATAATAATCGAAAGGGTAAATTGGCAACACTGCTAATAACATTGTATTGGTAAAAATATAAGCAATCAAATTGCAAAATTGTGTGGTCCACGGTGTTTATTATTATTAGCATGATAACCAAAAATATGCAAAATCATATTAATTCTTGTACTTCAAATGAACCAAACTGTTAGCTATTTATCCGTTTTGAACAATTTAAAGAATTTTAGCATGGATTTATTATAGCACATTTTTGGATATTTTGAGCTTAACAGCATATTTTGTTATATTTCCATATAAAATCCTTATTTTAAAGCATATTTTAGTAACTTAAATGACATATTTTTTCGTACTTAAAGCTTAAGGGCATAAATTTGCATATAATATCCCAAGATCATAATTTTGCATACTTTACTTTACACTTGAGAGGAAAATTTTGTTTATTTTGCATCCAGTACATTTTTTTACATAACTTATCATTATTATAACTTTCTTTTTAATGTCACATACGTTTTCCAAATCCTATTCCCTAATAGTTTTATTTTATAAATTGATAGAAATTGTTTAGTTCACTGTTACATTGTACTAGGTTTGAATAATTTAAAAAATATATATTTTAGCTTTAGCATTAGCTAATAAAAGTTAAGTTATTTATATTATGAGTTGTAGATAATTTAAAATTTAGCCGGAAAAAATAATATTCTAAGAGTAAATTTTTTTTTAATTTTAAAGACATATTTTCGAATTTTAAGTGCATTTTTAGAAAAAAACCTTTTAGAGCATATTTTTGATTGCCCTGGATATTAGTTACATTTCCTCAAAGTTGAAAAATGAGAAAAATGTGATTGAAGCGAAACGTTTAAGAGTTATATGATGATAAATTTTGAAACCAAAATTTTAGATATTTTAAAATTTTTTTACTTTTTGTTCACTACGTGTGCTTCCCCCATGAAAATGCAATTTGATGTATTATATATATAAACGAGGTAATTCAGCTTAGTTTGTAACGTATGCCATTAATGAGCCCTCTTGAATAACAGAGTTTATTCTGTACAAATCTTGAAAAAATAAAATTATAGTTTTGCGCCAGGAACGGTCTAAGGATTACTTTCAGAAAATCGGTTTCTTGAGTGCATTGGGTTTTTCCTTTTTTTTTTGCATTAACAAACATTGCATGGTCGGAAGGGCCCATCAAAATATTTAATTGCAAAAATTTTAAAGGTCACCTGCCATTAGTGACATATTCTTTTATGCTTTCATATTATAAATTGATAGATATTTTGCACTTTCCAGATACAATATATTAAGGGCAAAAATAAAAAAAAAAATTTGCAATTTCTAATCAAAATCAAATTATTTTTAGTACGAATAGTAGATAATTTAAAATTAGCCAGAAAAATAATATAAAGCATGTTTCCAGGAGGATTTTTTATGCGCATAAAACACATTTTTTAGACTATACTTTTGATTGCCTTGATAATCACCGATATTTTTCATCAAAATGCGTCTTTTCATATAAAATCCTAAGAAAATTAAATTGGCTATAATTTCCTAAACAAGACTCCAATTGAGAAAATAACGCTAATATTGATATCTTTCATTAAAATTCAATATTATTATATTTTTACTCTTTTTTCGAAATGCTATATTAAACCTAAAAATCTCAAAATAAGCAACCATAGTTGAGATATAATATGTGAAGCGTTTTTATTTGTTGTTTGTGTATGCTTCTTGATATCAACATATATAACTATATTTATTTATATACACTTATTTGTACATACTTCAACAAATTACTTAGTTATACAGACCTACAAACAGACGAATAAAGAAATAAGAGGCCTTTAGTAAATACATAAGTACCATAATACATACTTGAATTTATGCATGTTCGTATGACCACCTTATATGTATGTATATGAAAAATTTTACTATATATAGAATACTTTTCATGCCCTAATTGAAAAGACTTTTATGGTGGCAATAGAAGTTTTTTTATTTAAATTGAGCCAATTCACAAAAGAGTTTTAAATATATGAATTCAATTTAATAAAAATTGGATGATGAAGGAAAGAAGTACAAGACGATAAAGAAAGTATAGTCAGTAAAGACCGACTGTATGATACCCTACACCATTGTGTACGAGCATAAAAATTCGGGAAAGGGACTTATGTTGCACCTGTGGCCAATTTTACTAAATGTAAAATAAAATATACAAAAATACAGAATATTGCATTGATATTAACATCTAGAAGATTTCATGCCCTTTAAGGCGATTCCTGGAAGTGGATTTATGTAGGAGCTATAGTAAATTATGAAATGATTCTCATAAAATTTGGCAGTGTTATTTCTACTTACATAAAACTTATTTGTGGCGAATATTGACTTGATACTAACATTCGTATGGGATTTATGAACGCTAAGGTGATTTTCGAAAGCGGGGTTTGTATAAAAGCTATGGACAGTTGTGGATCAACCTTCATAAAATTTGGTACAAAGATTGGTTCTTGTACAGAACTTCTTTGCATCGAATTTCATTAAAATATTCTTATTTTTAAGGCATTTTTTAGTGGTTATAGTTTAAATGTCCGGGGGGATATTTGTATATAAGCTAGGTGAAATAATGGACCGATCACAGCCAATGTTATAAAAGACCCACTTACCAAATTTCATTGAATTACCTTTAAAATCTCGAACTATGCTGAGCCGATTGGTATACTTTAAGTTGTGTGTTGGATAACTTTTTCTATGCGTTACAAACATAAGCACAAACGCATAATACCCCAACCACCTGTGGTGGTGTAGATTATTAAAATACACATAAGACTTTTCATCAGCATAATGGTAATGATCAAAAGGTAATTACATTTGGTCACAAAAATTAGTTGTAATTTGACATAAGTTGAAATTAAGAAAATAAAAAAATTACTAAATACTTAATTAATATTAATCATACGTCTTGGTGTTTTAAATACTAAACTTTGAATTACTGTGATTAAAGTTTTTAAAAATAAAAATATTATATATAGTAAACTTTCATAATTTTATATTTACTAGATTATATCTGCTACTAGGGTTCGCAATTTCCCGAACTTTTTGATTTCCGGGGATAGCGAGAAAAACTTTTCGAGTTCCCGGCATTACCAGGATGGCGGATTAAAAACTATAATTAACATTACTCTCTTTAGTTGAATCACTGAAACCCGAATAGGATTAGCATTAGCAGGTTTTAAATTTTTTAAATAATTAATTACTTAATCTACTGATTAATCAACACGAATGAATAGACATGTCTTGAAAAAGCTTTATGGGTATCGACACAATATTGTTATTTATTTTATTTTTTATTTTATTATTTATTTATTATTGTTATATATCATAACAAAATTTTATATTTGTGGCAGGAAATAGAGATATCAGAAATTAGAAAACAAAATATTTACTCAGACATAGATATTAGTCAAACATATTTTAAACAAGTTTCGTAAATCTCTTTAAAAATTAAATATATTAAAAATTCAGTAAATTTATTAACGACTTTAAATGTAGAGTTTAAGTAGACGCAAAAAAAATACATTTTATTTAAATGTTTTTATCCCAACTATTTTTAAAAAAGTTTAAAATATAAATATATTAATATTTCCTTACCCATCGTTTAATGTATATATCATTAAGATTTGTGGAGAAAAAATCAATATTTATTTTCGGATTATCAACATAAATGGCGGATAGTATCCTGTTCCAATCGTCGTAGGAAAGACCTTATAAGTGATGAACCCTTTCATAATTTTAAGAACAACTAACCTAAGCTTCAGTTTGATGTCAATTAAATTTCCTTACAACATCCCTTATGAAACATTTGCTTTTATATTATAAATCCAATTAGGCGTTCTCATATACAAAAAAAAAAAAAAAAACAAAAATGGACTTTGATTAATAAATTGTTTACATTAATTATATCTTTATTTGATTTCCGATCACCAAATTTAAATTAATTTTTTTAAATTAAATTAATTAAAATTATGATTAGATGTTTGTCTAAAATCAACTAAAAAATTTAATAATTTACATCTAGAGTAAATTAAATCCTTTCATCAATAAATACGCATTAATTTTATTATAGTTATTTACTAAATTATTATAAATATTTAAATAATGCAATGCAATTAAAATTAAATAAAAGAAATAATAAAACTCAAATTTGATTAAGGGAAATGAAACATGATATATAGTTTCTTCTTGGCGTCTTAAACATATTATTAAAATCACTGACAATGATGTATAAATAAGATTCTTGAAACCTTTAATCTCGTTCGAATAAGGATTTTCATACACAGACAGATGACTGAACAAATCATCAAAAACAATCAATATGAACAGACCTTTGGTATGCATATACTCTTCCGTAGTACAGCTTTCATGTAAGCTTTGATCTTAAAATTAAATATAACCCCGGTACCAATATCGGGAATATCTACAAAAGCATCCAAATGATGCAAAATCTCATCAAATATTTAAAATTCGTACTTACCGTATGAATATATATTAATCGCATCTCCAAAAACTGAGAAAATCTTTACAATACGTTTATATTTCAGTTTTTTAAACGATATAATGAGCCTAAATAAAAAAAATGAACACATTTGAAAATTGATTTAAAATTATCTTATTTTTACATTTTTCTTATTGACAAGTTATTATTTTTTCTTTATATTTTTTTTTTAAAATCTGTTGATTTTTGACAAAAGAAAGAAAAAACTTTAAACCAATTACAACGTTAATTACATTAATTAATAATATAATTAAAATTTCAATATAAAATGAATTAATAATTTTATTAAAAAAATATTTGCAATAATTTTTTCTGCATACATAACAGAGAATACTTTCTGAAGCTTTCCAGTTGAAAATTGAGTGTATAATGGACTCATTACTTACTTTTTTTCTAAACTCTCCTAATGTGTTTTCTAATTTCTATGAGATAAATTCCACATACGTATTTATATTTAAAATGTGCGAGATTCTTTCAATCAGTTATACTTTTTCACTTGCTGGTTTTTAGTCCTTATATTTTATTAAGAGGTTTAATTGAACTCATATCATGGAGTCATCTCCCTTAAATGAGCTATACATAAAGACTTACTACTCGTAATAAAATTGTCATTAAGACAAAGTTCATTTTAAAAGTAATAAAATATATAATTTTTTGTTAAACTTCAAGCAGTTTTCTTCCATTTAAGTGCTTTTAAAATTTCGCAGGACATGAAAAATTTCCCTGGAATCCCGGGAATTCCCTATCTGCTAACCCTATCGTATTGAAATAAAAATGTTTAGAAAAGTTATTTCAAAAATAATGAAAATTGTTATTAGAAACGTTTAACGAATGTAACTAATCAAATATGGAAAAAATTTTAATTTGTTAAGTACATAAATAAGTACGCTTCCAAGATTATATTTAAATATTTTTTACCAATTTAAAAATGTTATAGATTCTCGTTTTTCTACAAAAAAAAAAAAAAAAAAAAAAAACAATAATAATAATAATAACATACGTAAAGATAAAATAACTAACATAAAATTATGGTTTAATACCAAAACAAAACACCTGCGAGCAATTCAACTCCCTTCTCTCTCTCTCTCTCCTAAAATTCTTCAAAGCATAGAGGGCAAATAATACTCTGTGTACTATGAGTATATAATAAATCTCTTCCAATTTGGCAATTTTTTCATTTTGCTATTTTTTCATATTTTAGCGTTTGCTTTTTTCATTTAGCGATATACTTTTCATTATTGCGATTTCTTCAGTGAAAGCAATTTTTAAAATTTAGGAATTTTTTTATTTTTGAAATTTTTTTAATTTTTGCTATTTTTTTCCGTTTAGGCAATTTTTTTATTTTAGTTTTTATTTCGCTTTTTCCGTTTTGGCGTTTTTTCGTTTTTGCAATTTTTTTTACGGTTTTTTTCATTGTGGCGATATTATATCTGGTAGTACATTTTTTTATTTATTTTGGTAATTTTTTCTTTTTATTTATGTGACTTTTAACGGGTTTTCTCCGTCTTGGTATTTCTTTTTCATTTTGGCGACCTTTTGGTGTTTTACTATGCCTTCAATAAAAATTAGAAACGTCTATATTGCTTAGACAAAAATAAGTAAATAAAATCATATTTACTATATATTTTTGTCTGTTTTGGCTTTTTTTATTTTGGTGATATTTTGCATTTTAGCAGTTCACTTTTTTGAGTTATTTTTTCACTTTAGCAAAAAAAAAATCATAAAATAACTTTTATTTTTGTTCGAAAAACAATTCCTTAAATAAGTGTTATTTTTGCTTCAAAAATATAAAAGTTAAAAAATAATCCTCTGATTTTTAAAATAAAAGTCATGACAGTTACGGTCCCTGATTTTAAATACCCAAAAAAGGAGAACAATATAATAAGCTTATCTTGATGACGCAAATATAATAATTGCATTTACTAAAAGTAAAATATAATGATATAAAAACAAAAAGGAAAGAGCTTTCAAAAACCAACTAAAGTTGTTTAATTTTTCTATTTTGGTTCCACTTTGCATAAGACTCAAACAAAAAATGAAGCAAGAAATTTAATAAACACTTTTTCTCCTCTCTTACAACTCTCTGAATTAAAAGTGGAAAAAACTCTAATTCACTGTTATTATATCATATATCTAGTTTGTTTTTGTAAAGATACAACAACAATGACATTGCTTTGAATTGAGAGAGTTGTATGATATGCATGAAAAATAACAAAATAGAGAAAAATTTGAGAATGTGAGTTGCTCTTTTCTTTTAGTCCAGCAATATGCAAGGGTCATTCTAAAATATATATTTAATATAATTTAATTTAATTTGATTTAATTTTTTTAAGCAAACTATTTTTATTTTTGAAGCCTTACTAGCCTTTTTCAAAAAGCAATTCCTTGCCCCTTTAGTTTCCCAATATCCGCTTCTTCAATCTTTGATCGTCCCTTAAGCAAACAAATATGACATATGAACATTATAATCTCAATAATTTCTTTCATGTTTGTTGTCATCCAAATTGCACGTATTATTAAAAATAATGAAAAATCATTTTTATTATCTTATTTTTTTTCTTTTTCTTTTTATTTCCCATTTTCTTGCATTTTCTTTTATAAGTAAGTTTAAGCATTAATCCCATTAAAGCCATCACTCAATTGCTGACAGTAATGAAAACTTAAGGTGAACACGTATGGTACCCAGAACATGAAAGCGTGTTAGAGCGTGAGTATGAACATTAAAAAGGGATGGAAATATGTGCGTGTTTTTACTGTCTCATATGGTGTATACGAACTTATGAAGTATGTGTCAATTCTAATAACCAATTTGCTGAAATACTCGTACGTAAAAGCCACAGGTTACGAAATGATGAATGATATATTTAGCAAAATGTGCTAGAAATGTCAGTTAATGACAAAAACAGTGATAAGTGAAAAGTGATAAGAAGCTAAAAAGTGAACATTAATGGATATTTCTTAATATAAATGGACACATGTGGAAGAAAAACAAAATTAATCATAGTAGGCATAAGAGTTTCAAATAAAGCAAAACATTAATTTGTATCAAAAAAACATTTGTCTGTTTGACTTCCTTTAGTTTTATTTATTAAAAGTATCTATTAAATTGATAGCAGCTTAAATTTCTTTTTACTCATCTTAGCTATATATTTAAAAATTCATTTTTTTTTTAAATTTCTTAATAATTTTGTTATTAACACATGTTAAAAATATTCTTGTCCCTACTTCTAAACTTGATCACAAAACTTATTTAATTTTAACTTCAAAAAGAAACAACACATAACTTTTTTTTAGAATTCTATGGAGTCGAAAATATTTTGTCTGTTAAATGTCTAAACAAGTTCATCTTTTTTCATTTTATTCTTATGTTTTGCCTGAATAACAGAAAAAAAACTTTTCAAAAGTACTTAGACAATTGTCAAAATGTCAAAGGCCATGTAAGACAACTTTACAACTAATTCGTAGAAAAAGTTTAAATAAATAAAAGAAAAAACACAGACAATAACCAGAATATTTTATTTTATTTTATTTTATTTTATTTTATTTTATTTTATTTTATTAAAAATTTAATTTAGGTATTTAAGTCTACAATTTAAAGCAAAATATTAAAAAAATGAATTCTCTACATTTTAGTCCTTTTCCAAACATTTAAACTACAAGCCAATACAATTTCCATAAAAGTATAATAAAAATAACTACTACAATATTATAAGCATCAAGTATACAAACTATTTTATTTCATCTTCTTAATACCAGAAGTAGGTGTATAAATATATATACCAGTAAAAGCAATAAATATTGACAGGAAATCCCATAAATCAGTGTTATATAGAGGAAAATGTGTACTTACAGATTAGGAAACATACACTTTTGTGGAAAGACTAGGTTTATTTAAAGAATGCTTAGCACTACATGATAAAACTTCTATATATAAAATAAAATGCAATAAATAAAGAATTCAAAAAGCAATCGCTAATATAAAATATATTTCTCCATAGCATGCAGTTAATTAAATTCCAAATGCATTTTCTTACAAAACAAAATATTACAGTTTAATTTAAACCATTAATATATTTTTAACAAAATTAAATTATTTTTCTTTTATAAAATATATAAATAGCCTTATATCATAACTTTAGTTTTTTATATTAATCTTAAAAATAACTTTAAAGATTTACAAGTTATTACATAAATTTAAAATTATATATTAATTAATATTAATCATACGTCTAGATGCTTTAAATACAAAAATATAAAAAACTATACTAGAAAGTAAAAATTTTGTATAGGTAAGATTACTATTATTAGATTTTGGACTTTTAAAATATGGGCTTGCTTAACATAAATGTACGACGGTTGCTAAAAAGCAATAATAAGCTTTAGAAAAAAAAAAATCAATTAAAAAGAAGTAAAATTGCTATATTCGGCTATGCCGAATCTTATTTACCCTCCATCACTGAGTCAGACTTTCATCACTTTTTATTTGAAAATAGTACTTCGGAAAATAGTGCTTTACTAATATACTTATTATTTTTTGATATCCACAACAGTATAGTGGTAAACTTGTTTCTAATAAAAATTTTTTATTGCATATATATATTAAGATTAGAGTTTTTCACCGGAAATCCCGGTTCCGGGAATTCCACACAATTTTCATTCCTATAATCCCGGGAAGCTAGCGGGAATTCCCGCGACTCCTTGTATATGTAAAATGTTTAAATTTTATAACTCATATATGCATATTTTCGTAGATTTTATAACTCATATATGCATATTTTCGTAGATAATGTGTTTTATGTTCATTATACCCTACACCACCATAGATGGTTGGCGTATTATGCGCTTGTGCTAATGTTTGTAACGCATAGAAAAAGTTATCCAACACCCACGATGTCCGTCCGGAAGTCTGGACGGCTGGCTGTCCATGTAAAATTTGTGCACAAACTACGGGTCGAAATTTTAAAGATAATTCAATGAAATTTGACACGTGTGGCTTTTATGTTACAAGGACGAAGTCTGTTAAAATTGATTGTGATCGGTTCATTATTTTACTTAGCCCCTATATAAATATCCCCCCGAAATATATTAATGAAATTCGGTGTAAAGAAGTTCTGTACAAGTATCAATCTTTGTATAAAATTTTATGAAGATCGGTCCACAATTCACCATAGCCCCCATATAAACCCCTCTTCGAAAATCACTTTAACGTGCATAAATCCCATTCGAATGATAATATCAAGTTAATATTTGATACATATAAACCCATATAAACCCACTCCCAGGAATTACCCCAAAGTGCATACACTCATATAGATGTTAGTATCAACGCATTATTGTCTATTTGTATATTTTCCTTAATATTTAGTAAAATTGGCCACAGGTATAATATAAGTCCCCATCCCAATTATTTCTGCTCGCACACAATGGCCTTGACCAAATATATATCTTACGTTCTCGTTTTTATTTATTTAATTTAAAATTTAAATATATTTAAGGAAATATATATATTTAATAGTTTCTGGATATTTTTTCATTGTGGTCAAATTGCATGTAAAATTTGTAAGAAAAATCTCCTTAAAATGTTTGTAATCCTTAAACAACAACGTGGACCTAATAGTACACAAACTATTACGTGAATATGCATTTTTTTCAGATAAATTACAAAAAGTTTAATTATAACACCTTGCAACTTAAATGGTTCAATTATTCCAAAACTGACAGTCTGTTAAACCGCGAAATTACAAGAACATTAAAACAAAAATTAATCAGACAACAACAACTTATATATTAAAGCAAGCAGAAATTTTAAATCTCGTTAGAAATAAAAAAAACACCATTAAAAATAACCTTGAGAAATAGGAATATAAAAATATGTTTTTAAATACCAATGGACGTAAATACAAAAATAATCAAAAAATCGAAAAAAAAAAACTTTATTTACAAACGGTTCAGCTCACGAACAATCATCAGTAGAGCCGTAGTATTTTGGGAAACGTTATAAAACATGCCAAGGTTTGTTTCCGATACTTTTCTTCTTCCATAGGGAGTGAGCCGCCTTAATATTTATGCATTCATATACCTTAATTTCTTTATTTTTATGTACATTCCTTCAACTTTTTGCATATTTCTATGCAAGGTCAATTTAATGAATGAAAAACTGAAATTTTATATTGCTTTCAAATCATATTATATTATACTTATAGTAGGTTGTGAATTGATCAATTGTTTCTGTACATTTTCAATTTTTGGTATAAAAAAACTTTCACCTTTCTCTTGTTTTCCGGAACACACTTAAGAGAAATACAAAGCATAAAGGTCTTACGTAGCCAGGGGATGACGCGTGTTTTGGCACTTTGCAGCATTTTTCGCAAAATTCCGTCAGGTCTAGGTGATTTATAAAGGGAGCAGCTGTCAATTGCACATGAAATTTTGTCAAGGGTAATTATGTTCTCATCAATTATATATTTTGTTTTGTCAGCCCTCACTGTTACAGTTGCAATGTCTTTGTATACTGGAAAGTTACGTGATTCAGCTGAGTATTCCGACCAGGAGCCATTAATCCATTTAATTTAGATTAGATTTTATTGTCCCTTTGCAAGAATTCTACTGAATCTTGCTAAATCTTTTGTGTTATCTTCATGAGCTCCTTTTTGCGATTACTATAGCTTTTTTGTTGGCTCTCTGTTTATCGTGGTACGGCTGCCACGCTGTTTGTTTATTTTTTATTAACACAAGGTGACCATAGGATGATTTTTCTAAAAGCTCAGGTCCTCCTCTCTATCTCACTCTACCGGCTCTACCTTACATTTCAATTCGATCCGACCAGTAGTTCAGGAGATACCGATTTATTACCAAAATTTATGCAATTGTCGCTGCTCTGCACCGATTTTTTCCAAACTTTCTTAAAATTTCTTAATTCTGAAATAACTCCTATTTTGGTATGGGAGCGAGTCACTGTGTGGTGGAGCAAAAATTCAGAACCTAAAAAACAACCAAAAACAAAAAAAATATTAAAATTTTATTAAACTTTATGATTAAAACATTTCTTAATAAAAATCTATTATTAATAATTTGCTTATTATACACTGGTGCATATTCCTGTAAACGCACATCAATTTTTTTAATAAACTTACCAAAAATGGGGCTAAAATATAATTGTGCTACAAATTATTTTTTTTTTAATTATTTATTGACCACTTAAAAAATTAGTAACAAAGAACTTAAAATGTATATTAAATTTTTTTTCATTGCAATCTAGATTGGTTCGAGACATAGACTTCAGCGTTATTATGTTGGAATATGCAATCTTCATCCATTTTTTCATCTATAAATGAGACAAGAGCTGGTCATTTTAGTTGGAACAAAACTTATTTTTGATTTTCCTGCAGCGGAAAAGGCTGACCAAACCATAACACAGCATCCACCGAAATTGCGTTTCAACATACGAATTTCGTTTGACAGCAAATCATGCCAATAGCAAGAATATGTATTTGCGAGCAAATTTTAACCGATTTTCCTCATGATAAAAGTGAGAAGTAGATCAGTTTTATTTTCTATTTGTATATCTTTTAATTTACTGCGGGTGACTTCTTTTATTTTATTAATTTAACTATTTTTAATTTTTAATTACCTTTTGTTGGTTTCCGCACTCCGTATATCACCACTTTCTTAAGAAAGCCTCGAATAGCTCCTTCCGAATTTTTCGTCCAATTTCTCTTTTAGAATATCTGCAACAAAAATTCCCGTGGGCATCATTTAAATTGATGAAATTTCCCAATTAAAACAAAAATATTTCCAGTAAACAGAGAAACTTACCTTAAGTGAAACAAACAGTTAAAACTGTTAAAATGTTTTAATATTTTTTTTTTTTTCAATAACTTGTTAAACAAATTTTTTTCGACTGCGTTTATAAGAATATTCCACTGAAATGATCACCAATATGTTCTCATTGCTATATTAAATAAAACAACAAAAGCAAGAAGCAAATATATCTTAAACAAAAAAGTACCGTTATATCGCAAGTTATTGTAACAACACAACATTGTTTTTGGTTAAGGGAAACGAATATACCTCAAAGAAAAAGAAAAATTTTAAACGTGTTTATAGGAATATGCACCAGTGTATCTATTTAACTTATAACATACTTAGTTATCTATTAAATTTATGCAAATATAACAAACTTTTAGAACTTATTTATTAAACAAAATCTTAAATGTTTAAAGTTTATTTGAAAAATGTAATATAGAAAAACCTAAGCACTAGGGTATGCTATAAAAAATATAGATTTATTTTTGGGTGGATACTTGTGAGCAAAGTAATTTGCATAAGCTGTATAAGGTAAAGCTTTTGAATCCAAAAAAACTGTCCATGTAAACCTTGTGGAGAAAGTACAGGTCGCAATTTTAAAGAAAATTCAATGAAATTTGGCATGTAGGACTTCCATGACCTAAGGACGGAGTCTATTGAAATTGGTTATGATCGGTCCATTATTTCACCTTGTCCCCATACAAATGCCCTCCCGGAATAGGGGTTTAACGATTATTAATGTCTTAAATATAGCAATATTTTAATGAAATTCGGCGCAAGGAAGTTTTGTATAAGTATCAATCTTTGTGCCAAATTTCATGAATTTCATCAGTCCATAATTGATCATAGCTCCCACATAAAACCCTCCCCCGCAAATCACGTTAAAGTGTATAAATCATATACACATATTAGTATCAAATTTATATTCGACACAAATAGTTTTATATAAGTAAAAATCACAGTGACAAATTTTATGAGGATTGCTCCATAATTTACCATAGCTCCCATATAAACGCACTTTAGAGAATCATTCTAAAGTGCATAAATTCTTACATAAAACGTAATATTCTGTATTCGCATATATCATTTTACACTTAGTAAAAGTATCGGTCCACAATTGTCCACATGTCTAATAATACATACATATATATATATATATATATATATATATATAAATATAAATATATATATATATATATATATATATATATATATATATTTACATTGCGTGCCACTTGCATAAGGAATTACATTTTTTTAACTTTAATTAAGTATATCTCCTAAACTAAAGCTCAGAAAAAAATAATTTTTTGGGGAACCAAATTTCTATTTTGGTTTTAGTTCCCTGAAGAAATAAAACATATACATATGTATATACTTGTCTTTAAATAAATAATGCATTTATTTAAAGACAAGTGAGTTTATATGGGACATATGGTAAATTATGGAGCAATATTCATAAAATTTTGCACTGTGATTTTTACTTATATAAAACTTATTCGTGTCAAATATAAACTTGATACTAACATGTGTATGTGATTTATATATATATATATATATATATATATATATATATATATATATATATATATATATATGACGTAACAACTAGCATGGTAAAAATTCTTGTTAGAAGAAGAAATGACTTAAAGATATGTCATATTAACGCACAAAGCCTTTCAAGAAAAATTAAAGAATTTAGATTAATTTTCGAGGACTCTGGTGTAAACATAATTTGTATCTCTGAGACTTGGTTTAGCGATTCAATAACTGACTCTCTGGTTTCGATGAAAGGGTATATCTTATATAGAAATGATAGATCACACAAATATGGTGGAGTGGCAATCTATGTCGAAAAAGGAATACCCTGCATATTTTAGTGTAAGAGAGATGACAAATTTATGGTAAATAATAAAGTCGAGTATCTATTTCTCGAAATATGTATTGGCGGAGGAAAAATTCTTATTGGTAGTGTTTATAGGCCTAGGAATAATATTGATTTCAATCACTTCTATAAGTTACTCGAAGATCTAACAGCATTCTATACTGATGTCATTATAGCTGGGGATTTCAACTCAAATCTGTTAATTGACACAAGCTTAGCACTGAATATAAATTCATTTAATCTTGTTCCTGTAAATGTTATCGTTCCTACTCATTCAACATCAACAAACAACACGTTGATCGATTTATTTTTCGCATCTGATAAATCAAAAGTTTTGGTGTATGACCAGTTACTAGCATCCTGTTTCTCAAAACACGATCTAATATTCATGAATTATGATGTTGCAATCTATTCATCTAACAACACAATTGAGTTTCGCAATTTTAAACGTATTGATAATGTCAGATTAGTTGATGAGTTTACCAGAATAGAATGGAATTGCATTTACCACATGTCATCTGTAAATGATCAACTGGCTTTTTTAGAGCGAAACATTGCAAATTTATTCAATCTAGTTGTACCTCTTCAATCAAAGAAAGTTAACAGTCGTCAAAAGCCTTGGTTTACAATGCAAATCAAGCGCCTTATAGTAGATAGAGACTCAGCTTACTCCAGATGGAAGCGTTACAGAACAAGTGACCTATATAACGTCTTTCGTATAGCTAGGAAAAAAGTAGTAAAAACAATTAGAGCCGCAAAGACTAAATATTTTTCTGAAAAATTTACTAATTTAATCGATACAAAGAAAACTTGGAAAACTATTAAGGAAATTCGTATAGGAAATAACAAGAAGCAGCAGTGTAATAGTGGTATAGCAGATCCAAATAAATTAAATGGAAGTTTCGTAAATATTATAATGATTCAAGCTGACCACACATATTATACCAAACATCGTGTCGAGAATCATCCTGATAGTATGTTCAACTTTGAGTGCGAAAGTCAATTGGATGTTCTCAAAAGCTGTCTGTCCATAAAATCTAATGCCACTGGTGTTGATGACATGCATCCGACTTTTTTCAAAATTCTTCTACCATCACTTCTGCCATTAGTCACATTTATTTTTAACAAAATTATTATGACATGCGTTTACCCACTAAGATGGAAGCAAGCTAAAATACTTCCAGTACCAAAATCCTCCAATGAATATCGGCCCATAGCTATACTACCATATCTGTCAAAAGCATTTGAAAAGCTTATACACAAACAAATAACTCAGTATTTATGTAATAATAACCTTTTAACTGAGAAACAATATGGTTTCCGAGCGAAACATAGTTGCATTACTGCGTTAACTCATGTAGCCGAGGATATTAGACATGAAGTTGATAATGAATGTGTTGTTTTGTTGGTGTTACTGGATCATTCAAAAGCCTTTGATAATGTAGATCATACGATATTGATTCAAAAACTTGAAAAGTTTATGCATTTCTCCTTCACATCCTGTAAACTTATTGCTTCATATCTTGAAAATCGAACACAACGTGTTGAAATCATTATCTCAACAACATCACTTTTTCTTCCACTTATTAGGGGTGTACCACAGAGATTCATTTTTGGACCTCTTCTTTTTTCAATTTACGCCAATGATCTTCCTGATCAACTACTTTACTGTGACATAAGAATGTACGCTGATGATGTCCAGCTATATAATAGTAACAAAAATAAGGACTTTGAAGAATGTGTAGCAAAACTAAATGAGAATTTAGAACGAGTTTCGATATGGGCAAATATAAACGGCCTAAGCTTAAATCCTACAAAATCGTAAAAGATCACAGAAAAATATTGACTCATTTAACATATGTATCAATAATCAGCGAATTGAAATTGTAAGCAAGGCAAAAAATCTTGGCGTAATTTTTAATGACACTCTAATCTGGACAGATCATGTACTACAAGCTTGTGGTAAAACTTACTCTATGCTAAGAATTCTATGGTCCGCGCAGTACTGCATACCAATCAAAATAAGATTGTTAATTGCAAAAACTTATTTAATACCGATATTAACCTATGGCTGTGAAGTTTTTGCAAGTTGTGATACCACTAGTAAATTAAAGCTAAATTCTACCTACAACAATATCGCAAGGTGTGTTTTTGGACTGCGAAAAATTGATGCAAATGGTAATTACCAGAGTATCACGCCTTATTCCAGGAAAATATATAGGGTGGAGATTGAGAACCTGCTGAAAATACGAGTCCTAATATTTCTTCATAAAATTATAACAACTCGTGAGCCATACCAACTGTTTAATAGACTGAGATTTAATACACTTGTAAGAAACAAAAATCTTATAAAATTTTGATACCATACTTTATCGGAGTGGCAATTCTTCATTAACGCTATACGTCTTTGGAACAATATTCCTCGATCATTTAAAGTTATCAGCAATGCATTACAATTTAAGAGAAAATTATTCGAATACTATTCATAACAAATTTTTTATTTTTAACTTTTATTAACATACCAACAAATTTTACACTATTTTAAAACAAAATTTATATCACTTTAAAGACAAAATTTGTATAATTAATAACTTATGTTTTTTAATATTTAATGTTTCTTGTGTTAAGTGTTTTTTGTATTAAATGTATCCATATTTCTCTGTAAATAATAACATCATAATATTTCTACTTTTTAAGACGAAAGTTTTGTTGAAGTTACAAATAAAATAAAAATAAATAAGTAAAAAAAAATAAATATATATATATATATATATATATATATATATATATATATATATATAATCAAACGCTGTTTTGCCATATAACTTACTTCTACTGAATATTTTGGTTTTAACTAAAAAATAGCTAATGTATTGTAAGTGTGTAGGGTGGATGGGCGTGCTTTTACCCTTTTTGCTTTATTTTGTGCCCTAAATATTAAAATTTGTATCCTTTATTTCATTAAAGACTTGAAACTGTCATCAGATAATTAATTAAGAGGACATTGGTAGCGGGAGCTCTCGTTTTGCCCTATTTGACCCCCTAAATATTGGAATTTCCAAAAAATATATATCTTTAAGTTCCTTCTATATGTTGCAGTGTTTGCGAGCCAAATTTTAAGAAAATAAGTTGGTTAGTTAAGAAGATAGAGGGAGAGAAAACTTTTGGCCCTCTCGCCCTATTTCGGGTCCTGAGTAATAAAAGTTAAGTGTACAGTTCCTGCCAGATGTTGCACTATTTTCCTGCCAAATTGCAATAAAATAGGTTGATTAATAAAGAAGATATAGGCAGGGGAACTATTGCCCTATTTTACGTCCTAATTGATAAAAATTATAGGCTATATTTCCTTCCAGATGTTACACTATTTGCCTCCCAAATTTCAAGAAAATCAGTTTATTAGTTAAGAAGATATAGGGAGGGGGAACTATTACTCCTTGTGGTCTATTTTACGCTCTCTAGCGATATGAAATATACTTTGCGACCTATTCTCATACCTAACAAATACCCATACAAAATTTCATAAAATTGGTCAAGCAGTTTCGAAGGAGTTCAATTACAAACATATACATATATATATATATATATATATATATATATATATATATATGCGAAATTTTTTTAATGAAAAATGACACTAAAGAATTGGCCGCGACTTCTTGCACCCAAAAAATATGCGGTAGTTCTACCAATTTGTTAAAAATTACTTAAAAATTTTCTTATGCAAATATTACACTAAGATTGCTGTTATTAGATTCTCTCACGCCTACTTTTAAAATATTCTAATATTATAATAAAACTCATCCAAATATGTGCGAAATTCATACAAAAAATTTGTTTAAGTATGGAATTGACAGTGACTCAGCCCGACCATTTTTAAGGAATGTTCACGCCATCGTCTACTAACAGAAAATTCAGTCCAATATAAACAAAACTTTATTTTTGTCGTTCTAAAACTGCCAAATGTGACCCTATACACTGCTTTTAAAAAGAGAATTCTTTACGAGTAATATTGTGCGATGTGAATAATCGTTATTAAACAAATTTCAGTGATTACATGAGAATTTTTAATAGTATAAGTATTAACAGAGAAAAAACACAATTCTAATTCCTATTTCATTTTCGATGAGTAACATTAAAAGCAAAATTTGCTTTGTTTCACAGGATGATTAGACATAAATCAATATTCTCTTAAAGTTGAAACTTTTTAATTTTTGAAAAAAAATCTTATCTTTCCACTTTTATGAATAACCAAAACCTATATTATACTCTCACAATTACTTAGTTAGAATTTAACACATAAAAATGTTACTATAAAATTATTTTTCAACTCATGAAGTCTCATTAGTTTTCATTTAGCTTTTAAAGTGAACAGAACAAATAAAATACAATAATTTTCTTTAATGGCTATAACTACTATATTGCTGTATGTGTTAATAATTTTAATATCTTTGACGGTATATTTTATTAAAAAACGCTTAAACTATTGGAAAGATCAAGGCATTGCCCATTCAGAACCCAGCTTACTAGCCGGCAATTTTAATGGTTTGCATACAAAATACAGTATAGCAGATTGTATAAGAAAAACCTATGAAAAATTTAAAGGTACAGGTCCTTTCTGTGGTTTTTACTTCTTTCAAAGACCTGCAGTTTTAGTGCTGGATGTGGCTTTAGTGAAAAATATATTGATAAAAGATTTTTCTAATTTTACCAATCGTGGTTTGTTTCACAATGAGAAGGATGATCCTTTGACGGGACATTTGTTTTTACTAGATGGTAATAAATGGAAAATTTTAAGACAAAAGCTATCGCCCACTTTTACTTCGGGTAAAATGAAATTTATGTATCCCACTGTCGTACAAGTAGCTGAACAATTTGTGGAAGTTTTTGTTCAACTAAGCCGAAAAAATAATATCGTAGAAATTAAAGAATTGTTGGCTAGATTTACTACCGATGTTATAGGTACTTGTGCTTTTGGCATAAATTGCAATAGTTTAAAAGATCCCCAGGCGGAATTTCGTTTAATGGGCAAACGTTCTTTAACCGAAAAAAGACATGGTAAATTATTGATCAGTTTTATACAAGGTTTTCCATATTTGGCTAAAAAGTTACATATGAAAATAATGCCTGATGAAATTACTCAATTCTTTATACGTATTGTTAAGGAAACTGTATCTTATAGAGAAGCTAACAATATAGAATCAAATGATTTTCTCAGTATTTTGATCGAACATAAAAATGACAAAGGAGGAGAAAAAGCTGTTACGTTAAGTATAGAAGAAATGGCTGCCCAGGCTTTTGTGTTCTTTGTGGGAGGTTTCGAGACCTCCTCCTCCACCATGGGTTTTGCCCTCTACGAATTAGCACAACATCAAGATATACAAGAAAAAATGCGCCAAGAAATTAATGAAGCTTTTGATGATCAGGGTCATATTAACTATGAGGCCTTACACAACTTACAATATATGGGTCAAGTGATATCAGGTGAGTAGTTCTTATCTTCTGTTATAAAAAAAAATATATATATATAAGTTGTCTCTTTCCTTAGAAACCTTGCGCAAATACACCATAATTCCTCATTTAAATCGTCAAGCTATTAACGATTATGTAGTACCCGGCCATCCTAAGTATATAATTAAAAAAGGCATGCCTGTCATTATACCCGCTTACGGTATACACCATAATCCCGATTTATATCCACAACCTGAAATTTTCAATCCCGATCGTTTTGATTCTGCAAATACTAAACAACGTGATGCCATTGAATTTCTAGCCTTTGGTGATGGTCCCCGTAATTGTATAGGCATGCGTTTTGGTCTAATGCAATCACGAGTGGGATTAGCATATCTTTTGCATAATTTCAAGTTCTCAGTATGTGATAAGACTGAAATACCTTTAGAATGGGATAAGAAAGCATTTATATTATGTAGTAAAAATGGTATTTTCCTAAAAGTGGAAAAAGCTGGGGAGTGAATTTGGGTAATACCCCTGCTTTTATAAAAGGTAGAGGAAATTTGTTTTAACAAATTGTGTTGGACACAACAAATAAATTTATATAGAATTTATTTATTGTTTTCCGTATACATATGTACATTGTAGAAACGATTTTTTATGTTTTATAAGAACAGGCAGTAAGTTATAATAATATTAAGGTATATATATATTGGAAGAAGGATATTATTTAGTGTATTAATATAATTTTTACAAGGATTTTTATAATAAAAACTTTACTCATGATTAACTTTTAAATTGCTTGTTTATCTCTGATCATTTTTTTTCAGAGTTTATTTACATTCTTCTACTCATAAAAATATGAAACAAACAATCGAAGAGTAATAAAAGACGAAGAAACTAATTGTCAAAAATTTATGTTGGTTTTCAAAAACATAACACATAAAACAAAAAATTAAATGTAGTCAAATATATTTTTTTATTGTTAAAAAAATAAAAATACATTTTTTTTTTCTACAAAAAAATCAATTTTCAACATAGATTTTCGTCTCTATGTGTACACTCTCTGCAAACCACTAGAAAAGAACAAACAAATTCTCAAAAAACAGCAAAATCCAGGACTGTTAGATGTGGCGATTTTTCGCCGAACTTTTAATTGCTTTTGGCGACATGGTGAATTTTTTGGCGATATATAGCATAATGGCGATTTGTTTGGCAAATTTTTAAAATTTTATTAAATAGGCAATTGTGTAGAAAAATTATTAAATTTTCTTACTAGAAATCGACTATTTTTAGTATTTGCCTTTAATTTGTAAATAACTTTTTTACGAAATTTTATCCTCAAAAAAATTCATCTTATAATAGTTATGTGTTAAATGTTTGATAATTTGTTTTTCATCATCTTTCAAATATTTTAAGGATATTCATGATTTCGGTCACAATGAAATAAACGTGTATAAATAAATTAATTATTTCAAACAATTTATAAGTTTATAATGGAAGAATTATTCTTTTAAAAAATATAATAAAGTCCAATAAATGTTATAAGTAGATGACCTAAAAAGGGACTATATGTTAAAAAAGTGTATTTTAAGTTGTATATTTTTTCCAATTAAAAAAAAAAACGATGACGCTGAATTTAGTAGTATTAAACATATTTAAAACGCTCGTTTTTGAGGTTTTGAAAGGCTGAAATTTAAAATTTAAATTTAAAAAACCGTTCACGAGCCACTCTTAAATTTAAAATGCATTTTAAATCAAATTTTTCATAAAAATTTTGTCTCTAAAATGTATTTTAAATTTAAAATTAGTTTGTGAATACGGGGGTTAATTTTTGAATTTAAGCAATATAAACAATTAAGATTCTATTGAAGTGCATAATAATGAATTTTTATTATCAAATTTATTATAGACGCTAATAAACAAAATTTTAAACTGGCAAAAAAAATATTACCATAATTCTGTAAGCAAGCCAACTAGTGTTACCAGTGAGCAACTTTTCAAAAATTTAAAAACATTTAAAATCGCGATAAAACTAATTTAATTTATGATTGGAATACATATTCAATCCTTTTATTGTTTAATGTACATAAATAATGTACTTTTTATTTCTAACTTTCAATTAATTCGGTACTTCCATAATTAAGCTTAAACCAAAATAATGCGAATACGAGCGCTTACTTCGAAAAACAGCTGTCACCATTGAATTCAGCATACTCGAGTTACCAGTAATAATAAAATAGAGCTAAAGAATTCTAAAAATGATTTGGAAATGTCAGGAAAAAATAATAATAATGCCAAATTAATAAATTACTTTTTTCAGTGATATATTTTTAAATCGTGTTAATTTTTCATAATGTCGACCTTATGTAATTATAGAAAAAGAACAGATTATATAAACCGAAAAAGAAAGAAAAGAATATAAGTAGAGAAAAAAGTTATCCAATTAACATAATAAAGCCTACTATATAATTCAGTTTGAACCTAGTTACATCACCCAATTCGTGGTAACATTGCACGCCATCTAATTAAGTGATATTATAACCGTGGACAGTGGTAAATTACAATTCCTGAATACCTTCGTATAATCTAAAAAATCCGGTGTTCCGTTGTCCCACCTATTTAATCTCGATATAGTCGGATAATGTCCCGTAATAATTTTCATTGTAATTCTTAAACTTTTTCTGTTCATGCGTAAGATTATTGTGTATAGACCATTCCACAAAGCCCTTGACATCTGGCAAACTTTTCTACTTTCCATGCATTCAGTTCTATTTAATATCCACTACTTTAATACCTTAAAGTTCATCTTAGAATAACATTTGTATGCAAATCACAATATTTGCCTAAAAATGAATACTTAATCTAGTAAATATACCTCCATTTCAAAAAAAAGAAAAAAGAAAATAAGTATTTTTTCAAACTTTCGGAAAATGTATTTTATATTTTTAACACGATTTCAAATTTTCGTTTTAATTAAATTCTATATAACCTAAAAAATCTTTTGAACTAAGAACTTTTACTTGTCTCTTTTGTTAATTTAATTTATTTTACTCGTTCTGATATTAAAATTATTGCTAATTTCGTTAATATCTTTATTCTGCAGATAAAAATAATAAAAATTTAATATCAATATTTGAATGTTTTCCTTATTTTGAAAAATGCTAAATATATTATTAGAAACTGATAAATAATATGACAAATAGTAAATGCAAACTTTGCGGCTAAGTCATAGTCAAAAATGCTAAATTTAGCCGCAATATTGCTAAAATGGTCACATTGATCGTAAGCGTATTTTTTTAATGTTTTGCATCTTTGCGTAATGCAGCTAATTTTCTTAAAAACAAAAAAAATCTGACAGCATTGACATCAGCTTGTTGTTACATAACAATGTCTGAAAATAAAAAAAAATTAAAAAATAAATGCACACATTTGCAATATTTATGAGTAGCTTTTATATTTCATATATGAGAGATGTATTGTTGCAATATTTCTTATTCTCATCAATGTCTAGAGTATTTTGAATACTCGTATATACCTACAACTAACATACAAATCGTTGAAATTAAAAACCAACACAAAACTATGAAGTCATTGCTTTCTAAAACGCCATATTATAAATAATTTCTAAAGCAAAACAATATGCACATAGGAATATTACAAGCCCAATGCACAGTGGGAAATATTATAAGGTTCCGTAGCTTAAATGATATTTGCAAATTACTGATTCATTATATAAAAGTTATATCATTATAAAGCTGAGACGTCATACTTTTTTAAATGAGGTTACAGAAAGTACCCTAAGATAATATTTGAATTTCAGTATGTTGTAATGTAAAGTTTAAAAGTATAAATAAAATTGCCATTTCATTTTATTACATACCAGCTTAAGCTGGTATGATTCGCTACCCCTATTGATGAGCTAAATAATATTTACCATGCATGGGGCTACTACTTCCCCCGGTCCTATTTGCCCTATTCTCAACTCAATTGCGAAAATTAAAAAAATAAATCCCACAAAAATTTAATGCTTTTACTGCAACAGTTTTCAAAATATGTAAGAAATCAATATTTACTTTTTGTGAGGGAAAACAACTCCCCGAAAACCAGCCCCTCTTATTTTAATCTCAATTGTGAATCTCAATAAGAAAATGATTCCCAGAAAATCTTAAGACTTTCACAGCAATAGTTCTTTAGATATGCAAAAATTAATATTTACTTTGTATGGTGTCTATCACTCCACCAAAGACATACTCGTCATATTTTCACCTCAATTATGAATTTTGAAAATCTTTAGCTATGCGACACACAGTAATTCCAAAACGCCTTTTCTTTAAAAAAACTCAGTAACTTGCGAACCGTTGGAGGTATCTAAATAAACTTTCATAAGATCAGAGCTGAGATGTTTTCCCAGTTGATTTGGAGGAGCCTAGCTTCCTAGCGGGTCACGGAGCAGAGAGTAGATCGCCAAAATTTGTAACCTCGGGTAAGCAATTTTTTATAAAATTCGCCAAAAATGCATGTATGACTTGAATGTGAAAAGATTTTACAAATAGATGGTCCTTGTAAATCTCTAAAAAAAAATATGCTTACACGTGTAGATAGACTTTTAGTTTAAGAGATATTTAGATCGAAGCAAATTTTACCCACATTTGTGGCCTAGTTTTTTTTTTAAGTTTTTAAAGTTTTTCCAATAGATTTCTCACAAAATTCTAAATAATATTGCAGCAAGAATCATATGAACATACCTGTCCGATAAAAAGTTATATTAATCTGAATTTGAAACTTTAAACAAAATTTCACATTTTTGGGGTTATTTTCCAAAAAGATGGTAATAATTCTTTCACTTCTAAATATTTTTTCCAGACTCTAGAATTTTTGTAATGGTTTCAAAAGGAATCTCGAAGTAAATGCGTGTAAAGCGAATTCGGAGACGCTTTGAGCAACGGTTTTCCCCCAAGCTCTATTCAGACTTTGTCAATTTTGAAAAATCTGGCGTGACTTTTTTTTTTCTTTGTCCAATGAACTTAATATTTTGTACAAAATTTCACCATTTTCGACCAATGCTGGGCATAGGTACAACTCTCAATCAAATAAAAATTTCGATAATTTTTCACGGCTACAAAAATTGAGATAATCCAACAAAAATGTTCAACACATTATTTTGGAATGTATTAAGAATCTTAGGATATTTAAAAAAAAATTGTTACTCCTATATTACGAAAATTTTTTGAGAAAAACCAAAAAAAAAATTAAGGCAAAACATTGAAATTTTCAAATTTAAATTTTTAACTATAAGAGCATACCTTTTCTTCATCTTACATCTTCGAAATCGAACTAGATTTGTTGATTACGATTTTTTTGTAACTTTTTCATACTGATGGTGGTCAAATTTGACACCCTGTACTTATTTCGTATTATCACAAGATGACTACAAAACGATTTTTCTAAAAGCTTAGATTCTCCTTTATACGAGTAACTCTTTCATACATTTCAATACGATCCGTCTAGTAGTTTAGGAGATATAGATTTGTTACCAAAATTTTTGCTATAGACCCCAATGTGCGCCTTAGTATTTTACAAATTTACATATTGATGTGGCACGCGAATTAATTGATATATTAAAACAGCAAAAACAGATAACAAAAAAATTTACGCTTTATAAACAATGACTTTGAAAAATTTTTGCCAACACAAATTATGTTCAACAAAAAAACAACAACAACTTTTAGCGCCGACTGAATTCAAATGGTTGTTTAAAGCTATTTCTAAGTCTTTTTTGATTTCTAGTTTACAAATTTTAAACTACTACTTATATGAATATTAGATTGCTCCAGAAAAAAAAAATGACTCTTGAATTTCGATTCAATCGATGGATTTTCAGAGAGTCTCTAATGGACTTGTAGTCAATTGTGAACCGATTGCTGTAATATTTAAGTATGATTTCTATTTCCATAAAATATATGTATACATAATATTATATTAATACTAACACCTATATGCGATTTATGCACTTTAATGTATTTCCTGGAAGTGGACCTCATGTGGGAACTTTGATGTGGGAATTTTGATACGATTCATATGGTGTAAAAGTAAAAAATTATCGATAATGATAAAAGTAAAAAATTTTACATACGCAGACATATGAGCTTTTTAATATTTTTAAGAAAAATAGAAATATATAATATACTATAATATCTGCCACGCCCATTTTTTATGTAGAAATTTCATTTCATAACTATTTATTTAATTTGAATTGAAACTAATTAACCCACGTTTATACCCTACGCAACTTCTGCCGATGTGTGTAAAGTTCAGAAAAATAGCTATATTCCCAAAATCATCTGGCTAACTGTACATGAAAAATTTAGTACAAAGTACAGGTTGCAATTTTTGATGAAATTACTCATAAAGAATTATTTCACTTCAGATAGAAAACCTGTTGAAATTAGTTGTATTCGATCCATTATTTTATATATGTGTTATACAATTATCGTCTCTGAATGTAGCTTCATTCCCATAAATTTTTTAAATATTTCAATATTTTAATAAAATACAGCACAAACAAGTTAACGTTAATCATTGTGCTTCCACTTCCAAAAATTTTTAAAATGTATATTTAAAAAATTTTTAAAATTCATCTTCACTACTACTCTCTACTCTATTGAGAGTAGCCAAAAAAAGTTTCAAAGTTTTTCGTGTAATAGTCTCAAAAAATACGTAATTTTCATCTTGTTATGAAAAAATATTTTAAAAATTTTCCCAATGGTGCAAAAGGAAGAAAAATATGTTATTTTTATTAATTTTGCCAAAAAATAAAATTCTTTAAAATAAAAATATGTTAATAAAAATATTCTCAAAATTTTTATATGGCATCTTAAAACACAAGCTTGTACAAACCCACTGCAAAAAATATTTTGATATCTTTTATATAACAAAAGTTATGGCTATTTAAATAAATATTAAAAGCTGTATAGTTGCCACATTTCTCAAAATAAATATGAGAAAATTTCATTTTACATGACTATGTATCGTCCTCTACACAAACATCAAATTTAATTAAAATTAAATTGGATATAAATATTTTGCATAAGTGTTTTAAATTGTGAAAATATTTTAAGTGCATAATGCGTATAAAACAATAAAATATATTATCTTCGGAGTGCCAAAAATTCCTAAAGAAAAGGATTTTCAAAATTGGCAATAGAAATATTCAAATATAAATCAGAAACTGTAAGTAAGTGAATTAATTTCTATATATTTTAATATAAATTTTACATGTACATATGACAATATGCTTGTCTATAATTGCACTGTTCACAATTAATTTCTAATTATAAACCACACCACCATAGGTGGTTGGGGTATTATGCGTTTGTGCTGCTATTGTAACGCACAGAAAAAATCATTAAACATCCACCTTAAAGTATACCAATCGGCTCAGAATCAAGGTCAAGGCTATTGACCTTGATTCCGCTGTATTATTTTACCCTCCCGGAATAGGGGTTTAACGATCATAAATGCCTTAAATATAGCAAATAATGAAATTCGATGTAAGGAAGTTTTGTATAAGTATCTTTGTGCTAACACTTATATGCGATTTATGTAGCTTCATTCCCATAATCAAGCAACGTGGATGGCAAAAGCAATATATAATACTTTGTGCTAAATTTCATGAAGATGGGTCCGTAATTGACCATAACTCCTATATAAAACCCTCTTCCGAAAATTACTTTAACATGTTAGTATCAGATTTATATTCGACACAAATAAGTTTTATATAAGTAGACATCATAGTGGCAAATTTTATGAGGTTCGCTCCATAATTTACCATCACCCTAAGTACATAAATTCACAGTAATGTTAGTATTAACGTAATATTTTGTATTCGTATATTTTATTTTACACTTAGTAAAATTATCGGTCCACAATTGTCCACATATCTAATATAAGATCCATCCACGAATTTTGATGGACATGCACAATGATGTGGGGTATCATATAGTCGGGTTTAACCGACTATATCTTTCTTACTTGTTTTTTATTGCCTATCAACAATATTATTGTTATATGCATAAAACCAAGTCCATATAGAATAAAAATATGGTTCCACTTCAACCATATTTTTATTGTATATCAACCATATTATTGTTATGTGCATGAAATCGAGTCCATATGCAACCGTACTAAGGTTGTGCTCAATCATATTTTCATTGTATATGCACCATATTATTGTTATATACAAAAAGTTAAACCCATATATGAACAACATATGATTGCAGTGCAACCATTTTATGGTGCTACAACCAAACATAATATAATTTACAAACAACCATAAATTCCAACAATAATATGACAGTGTTCGATTATGATTGCGTGTGCTATGCAACTTATTACAATATGTTTAAAAATAAAACAAATATGTTGTTTTGAACTATGAGCATTTTTGATAAATTTTAAACAACATTTTTACAATGATTAAAACATAGAATATAACTAGAAGTTTATGTGAGAGACATTTTGAACTATATTTAAAAAAAAATACTGATTTTTTTTCAAAACACAAAAACAAAGTATATGTAACTACACATATTTTGCTGTTGTTTTTTACAATTGAATCAGGTTTTTTTTCTCACATTAATATCTACTTATTAATATATGGATTAAGATGTCTAACTTTCGTAAGCTGTGTTTTTAAAAGTTACTGTAAATTCTTATTATATTAACTATTTTTATAACACATACAAAAAAATGTGGTTCAATTGGGCAACTTTTATTTTTCGACTTCAAGCTAGATCCGCCAAATGTCACAGTGTGCGATCCTCATGAAAATTGGCACTTTACTTTCTACTTTTTAAAACTTGTCGGTGTCAAGTATAATCCTAATATTAACATTTATGTGAGATTTTTGAATTTTAGTGATTTTCGAAAGATAATTTTATATGAGATCTATAGTTAAATATAAACTGAAATTTGGTAAACAGATTTATAGTTATAGAAAACTTCCTTGTGCTTAGCTTCATTGAAATATTAAGGGTACTCACTTAAATGCTTAAGTTTCCCATTTGTGCAATTGTGCATATTTATATATATGTTATGTGTTTCATGAACCTGCTTTTCAAATGTTATGAAATATTAAGGATAATAAAAAAATCATTGTTAATAATTGAAAAATTTTGTTCAAATCAAAGATACATACAATGATTTTATTTTAATTAACGTAAGTATAATCTTTTACATCGCAGTTATTAATAACTTTTAAATATAAACAAAAGACAGCTGATTTATAAGTTCACAATTAAACAGCGCAAGTTTGCAAAGCTAAATAGTCGCGCAAATTTATAAGTGTTGTGCAAATGAATTTCCTTAAAATTTTAGGTAGTTTATTTGCGAGTGTGCAAACTTGCACACATTACAGAGTTTGCGAGGATTTTGCGCATTTCCATGAGGACCCTTATTATATTTAAGGTATTTATAAGCGTTAAACTCCTACTCCGAGAAAACATTTATATGGGGGCTAGGTGAAATAATAAACCGATCATAACCAAATTCAATAGATTGGGTTCTTATACCAAGATAATTATTTGAACAAAATTTCATTAAGATATCTTCAAATTTACATGGACTACCAGCTAGCCAGTCAGTCAGAACGCACATCGTTAAATCGACTCAGATAGTGATTCTGAGTCGATACTGTGGACGATGACGGTCGGAAAACTTTTTCTGTGTGTTACAAACATCTACATAAACGCATAATACTGCAATCACCTATGGTGGTGTAGAGTACAAAAATTCTAAAATGGTAACACTGATAAGTACCTAGCACTGGTCTAATATATAATCTTATCTATACTATAGTTTACAATTTTTTTGTTAGTATATAATTTTATTATTGTCTCCCCTGCGAACAACTGACCAGAAAATAAGCAATAATCTTGCTCATAAAAAAATTAGTTGAACTGGAATTATTTTAGCAAACTGAAAACAACATCTAACCGGCATTAAAAAAACAATAACAACAAGTAATAAAAAAAAACTGCTTAATAATGTTGATAATCACTTATAAGCAAAAGTAAAATTATTTATAGATAACCAACAAATGAGTACAAATGGTAAATATTAACACAAATTAGTCAACAGATTTCTAAAGTTTTTAAAATAAATACAAATAAAATAAAAAATAAATAAATAAAAAAAATCCTAAGTCAGAATGACTTTGAAAAAAGAATCAGTATTATAAATATTAGAGGAACGATAGTTACAGTTATAATTAAAATATACGATTACGTTGATAAATTACTTTTAAAATGAATTTTCAAAAAATGTGTATTGGGAAAGGTTATTAACGTTTAACTTAATAATTTTGTTTGTATTTTTCTTATCACTATATTTGGAAATTATAAACATTGCTTTTAGTGTTGCCATTTTAGCATTTTCTCTGCTAGATTTGGTAGAATGGTTTGACAAATTGCATATTTATTTTGAAAAATTCTGCTAAATACTTTTTAGCATAATTGACTTGGTGAAAGCCAATTTTTAGCATAATTATCAACACAGGAAAAGAGAAATGATTACACTAAAATTCAAGCATCGATTTTCTTTTAAAAATGTGGCTTAACATTTTGCTTCAGAAAAACGTTGTGCTAAAAAACTTCATTAGATACACAGAAAAAATTATTACCTTATATTTTTCAATTAACATAGTTGCTTTATTTCACATCAAAATTTTAATTAATATATTCCAATAAAAATAAATTAAAGAATTAGTAAAAATAAAATTCAAGTAAGATTTTTTTCCCATTTAAACTTTTAATTTATTCAATCATCTACTTGATTTAATAAATTTTTTAATTCGAAAAATTTTTTTTTCTTGCAGTTATCAGTAATTGATATAATCATTTTGGTGAGGGGTGCAAATTTTAAAAATTTTTAATTGAATGAATTATTTTGGTGATTGGTGACTTTTTTCTGTATAGTTTACTGAAAATCGTCATTAAACAGGGGGCCTTTTGCAATTATATTTGCCCAATTCACACACAAAAATATTATGACTAGAATTTTTTTAATAAATCATTGTTTATTTTATTAAAATAAATAATTATCTAATTTTAATATATTGGTGATAAATAATTTGAAAACCAATATAAAAAACAAAAGCTATTTTCCGTATTTTGACAATTTTGGAAAAAATATAAACTAATTTATACAAATTATGAAACAAAAGAATATAAAATATAAAATCCAACCTTGGAAAGTCTTTAAAGGTAAGTTATCTCAATTTTCGTGCAGATTTTTATAATATTTTTAATAACTGATATTTATATATGTGTCTTTTAGATAATATCTCCGGAGTCGATTCAGCAATGTCCGTTCTCATATGTATGGTTATTTATATAAATATTGTGCACAAATAATCACACCTCTGAACTTTAGCGCTCACAATAATGTATTTTGGACTGACTTTTCACAGATACCAGACTTGGTTTTTAGCTAATGTTAGTAAACAAGTTCACAATCGTAAATTGCCTTGTTGTCTCTGTTTGGCAGTACCAAATCAGTGTTTACGGACTATAATTAGGCACCAGCAGAATGGAAGACGTATTTTCCGTGCCGTATTTCCGTCAGCATTCGTGGTGTCTTATCTATTTTGCTTTCGTTGAAAGCTCAACATGGCGTCCGCCTTGCACTGGGTGCAATTTTGAGGGACTCAGTTAGCAGTGCCAAGCGTTTGGGGCAATTAATAGGGAGATTGAACCTAGCGTCGTAAACGCTATTATAGATGTTGCTATAATAGTCACATCCAGTTCGAAGGACCATAAACAAGTTCGCAATCATTTGGCAGTACCAAAGCAGAGTTTGTGGACTATAATTAGACACTGCAGAATGGAATACGTATTTTCTGTGCCCCTACGCACTTCATCAGCATTCGTGGTGTTTTATCCATTTTGGTTTCGTTGAAACCTAAACATTTATTTCTTGACTTTGACATCTAGGTAAGTTCTTAGAATAGCAGATAGCATATCCACGCTGTCGTTTGCATACATATACTCATAGACATAATTACTCTTAACACTATTATTTGTTGAATTAGAGTTTTATCCAGATTTTTGTTATCTGTCTTAATAGGTTATTATTCGGGGTCTTAAGAGATACATGAATATATGCATTCTACTTAAAAATCTTCCAAAACGGTAAATAGTATTAAAAATTCTATATAAACTTTTTTTAATTTACTAACAATTGGGTATCTTTTTTAAGTCGATTTTATCATAAATGGAATTTTGAAGAAGTTTTAAACTAATTTACAACAATAATTTCTTTAGGTTCATATATGTACTTGCATAAACTTAACTGGGGATAAAATAAAATAATAGACAACGTCAGTTAAGTTTAAATTTTTTTCAGAAAAGTTATAATTATGGAATATTTTTTAGTTACAAAATCTGTTGTAGGATTAGATAGTTTTATGTTTTATAGTTCAATCACAATAGATTCTTAAAACTAACGAATGAAATACATTATATAGGGTATTTAAATTACAAAAATTAATAAATTCCATTAGCATTAGTAATACAAAGTTTAAAATCATGAGATTTTAGACAGTACTTACCAATAAAGTTACTTTAGATAGTTAGTTACTTAGTCTCAAGTCAAGTATTCTACACCGACTTTACCTGCATTTTACATGTTAACCATAACATTAACATTATTATATTATAGAAAATGCTATAATTGTAAAATGCAATAATTTTGCAATAATGCTTTTAAAAGAATCTTATTAAACATTTTATAAAATCAGTAATAAATATTGTTTGAAAATCTACTAAAAACTAGATATTATTTTTATTGGTTTTTAAAAATTGCTTTTGAATTTTATAATAGTTTCCAAATATTTAAATTATAAATAGAAAAATATTTTAAACAGAAAAAAAATTAAATTTTTTTTCAATAAAATATTTAAGAATTTTAATGTCTGATTTAATAAAAAAATACAATTGTTCTTATAAATTTAGTAATGGAATACGAAATTAAAATTTTTTTCTTGGCAACCTCTGTTTCATTGTTATATCGATGTACACGTATGGTAAATCTTAATTTGTTTTTGTTTGAAAAAATTCTGTTTGAAAAGTATTTACAACTAGAGAATGCATGCCATGATTTCCCGTCCCGGGAGTTCTGGGAAATTTACAATTTTTCATGTCCCGCTTTTCCGTGAATTTCGGCCGGAATTCCCGGGTATTTTAAAAGGACTTAAATGGAAGAAAACTGCGTTAAGTTTAACAAAAACTTATCAATTTCAATAATTTCGAAAGAAAATTTAGCTAAAAATCCAACTGGGAACTATATCTTAACGACAATTTCATTAGTAAATTTTTATGATTTATATGGGATGACTCTATGGCATCCCCTTTATAATTATTGAATTGAATTAAACATCTTAGTAAAATGTCGGAACTAAAAATCAGCAAGTGGAAAAGTATAACTGATTGAAATCAATTACGAAATTGTACTTGAATCCGAATATAATGGTTTTAACGACTGGTTTAAAGTTAAATAATGCTTCTCAGCCTTTCTCAATGCTTCTGAACCTTTCCATTTACGTTAACAGCAGTTAACATATATGTGGAAATTATTAACATAGCTGTAAACATACAACATTGTATGAAAAGCTTTCACCATTGTTTGAAAGAATGGCAACACTAAATGTCTAAGCTGCTAACATTAACATTGAAAACAGTGTATATAAATTGGCCGTGAGAACACCATTTAGTGAGTCTAATTTGAAGCATCGTTAAGTAAAGACAAATTAACTGCCTTGAAGTTGGCTATATACTATTGTACATTTTTAAAGTGTGATATATAAAGTGTGTAATTTAAGTGTGTGTATGTGTATTAGAACACATAGTGACTATTTGAACTGTGTTGTTGTACACTTTACATTTGTTACAATTTTAAACTACTAAACTGCTTTTATTTGCATTCAAAAGTATCCGGTTTATTTAAATAATAAACCACAGTGTTTAGAAGGTAAAAACATAACAAAAGTTTGTCTGATAGAAATTTGACAAATATTAAGAGAAAGTAAGTAGTGTGTCTGACAAATATTTACTTATTAATCCAATTTTAAACTGGAAAGCTAAAGAAAATATTCTCTGTTATATATGAAAACGTCTGATCGTATCTATAACATGACAGCGAGTATTTTACTAGTGATATTTTACAACAGACTTAAGCTTAGGTTTATAAAATTCATCTTTTAGAAATATTAAATTCCACTCTTTTTTATGGAATTTTTAATAAAATTAATTTTAAGGGATTTACGAAACATGCTTAAAAAGTGTTTTAACAATATCAATGAGTAAATGTTTTGTTATAAAATTTCTAATATATTTGTTATTCTGTCACAAATACGACACCGTTTTATTGTACATATCTTTTAAATAAGATATGTACACAATTTATATCCATAAGACTTTTTCAAGACCAATACTATATGTCAGTATTTATTCGAGTTGATTAATCAGTAGATCAAGCAATTAATCAAATTTCCTTTTCTTAATGCAAATGCTAATACAAAGAAATGGGTCTCAGTTATTCAACTGATGAGAGTAGTGATAATTATAGTTAAACAAGTTTGCAATCGAAAATTGCCTTGTTGTCTCTATTTAGCAGTACTAAAAAAGAGTTTGTGGACTATAATTAGGCAACAGCAGAATGGAATATGTATTTTCTGTGCTGCTACACACTTCATCAGCATTCGTGGCGTCTTATCCATTCCGATTTCGTTAAAACCTAAACAATAGTTTTTAATCAGAGATCCCGGGAAGTCGAGAAATTTTTCCCGCTACCCCGGGAAATCAAAAAGTCCGGAAAATTAGGACCTCTATTTATGACATACAATGTTACGACAGAAGTTGGAAAATGGACAATTTTTATGGTAATTAGTAATTAATCTGTATCTTTTAAACTTGGGATATCGACAGAGGAAGAGTTTGGTTTCTAGAAAGAAAACATGGATACTGCACTACATTACCTCTTATTGCTTAAAAGATAATCAAGCACGAAGAGGTAATGTAATTTCTAATTTTTAGCCCTGACTTTTTTGGGTTTTTGCCTTATAATTTTGAAAATACTTTTAAAACTTGAACAATAGCTCAAATTTTTGAGTCCGTAAAAAATCTGATTCATAGTTTTGGGACCTTTTCGAATTAAATAAGATAGAACAATAAGTTTTTGAAGTTCTTCGGAAAAATTTTTGCAACTCATTTGTCATGTGTATCCGGTGGGGTGAAAGTAAATTGCATTGGCAACGCTAACGTGTAGAAAAGGGAAAAATATAGGAACTTGTAGACAAAGACAAAATTAACGAAAGCAAAAAGAAGAGGAATAAAAATATAAACAAACTAATTGCTGAAAAGTTTAGATAGGAAAATGGCTAGGGAGACATATTGGTTGATACGAAGTATCAAGGTAGATTTTGAGAAGAAAAGCTTACATTTTCCTATTGATTCCCGATAAAGGTGAGGCCTGTGGCTACGGAGAGATAGTAAAACAAAATTTATTCATATATATTTGTTTGAAGCTACAAGTTATTAAATTTAATTTTTTTTTTTTAAACTACCTTAAATCAAAGTTAAAACTAAATTAAAAGTAAAAAACAAAAATATCTGCAAACTAAGAAATAAAACACTAACCACAAATATTACTGCAAGTTTTGTTGCCATCTTCATCAGCCACTCGCCACATATATCTTATCCAAGTTGGAGTAGCTGTTCAGCACCTCAATGCCTGTGGTGCTTTGGTAACAAGGTTTTTGTACTTGACACGTAATTTTACATCCGGACAACCACACGGACTAAACAGTATAGAAAGTACCTTTTTTGAAAGAAAAATAAAAGAAAGCACAAAAAAAATAATTAAACTAATATATATAGTATTTTTTAATTTTTTTTTTTATATACTCCTTCTACACCTGGTATGATTCTTTTTGTATGTGGACAGTTACCCAGCTCTGGCGGCAAGAACCACCACATCCGGCGAGCTCAAGCACGGCATAAGCGAACACATCAGCGCCACCGCTAGTCTGGCCAATTTGTCAGTGGTTGTTTATAAATAACCGGCTTTTGTTTTAGATTTGTTCCGTCTCACGTACCAATTATGTGAAAAATCCCACATTTTCAATAATAAAAATGTTGACCTTAAAAATCTTATAGTATAATTGTGATAACATTTATTTGAGCTTCAAATTACTGAATTCTTCATTAATAACTTTATAACGAGTTCAAAAATTATTTTTATTCGTATGTATAGTCGCTTCGAAAATATTCAGACTTAAATTTGCAAATTTTTTTTAATAAACGTCTTCTATAAACTTTAAAATAAAAAAATTTTTATACATCATATATATACATTGAAGAATTTCTTTCCAAAATTATTACATATAATATGACTATTTTATAATTGGAGTTTTTCGATTAAATTAGTTTCATATAAGTAAAACGTTGCAAATTTCACATGTGTACTGCATTACCAAAAAATGAGATTTTTGTATTTTTCTACGTTACTTTCCCTCAAACTGTTTAATTTTGCACCAATAGTTAGAGATTCCTTCTCCATAATGCAGCTGTTTACTACTTTTGGCTTCACAGTTTTTTTAGTCTAGTAAGACTGGGTAAATTCTATTTTGAACCGAAATCAGTTCAAATTAAAATAAAATTAAAAAAAAAAACATTGAAAATTTACATATTTTGTAAAATTTGTTATTTAGTTATCTTTTCCCTGAACAGAAAGGGACTTTTTCAATGATTTTGAAGGTGCCCGCATAGAATTGAAGAAAAACAGATGGATGATGCAAACAAAATGAATAAACGACCTGGAAGCAATATTATCTGTTAAGTTTAAATGATCTTATTCATATATATATTATTTGATGTATAATTTATTGTGAAATGTTACAGAGACTTTGTGATAGCATGACATAATGTTCATAGATATTATGACGTACACTCGATTTTTTAGGGGTACTCACCAAAAATAATACAAAGGACTTGGTGGATGATAAAAACAAAACGAATAAGACATGTGGTGTTATCTAGTAAGTGCAAATATCTAAAAATTTCAAAATTTCAATTGAGGTTTCTATCTCGAGAATTACAGGAATTTCCCGGGAATTTTTCCAATTTTTCACTACCCGCTTTTGCACAATAGTGTTATATATTTAGAACTAAACTAAAACAAGTAAGAAAGATGTAGTCGGTCACGCCCGACCATATGATACCCCAAACCATTATGCAGGGGTCTTATATTTCGTGGAGGGTCTTATATTAGACATGTGGACAATTGTGGACCGATACTTTTACTAAGTGTAAAATGAAATATATGAATACAGAATATTACGTTAATACTAACATTTATATGAATTTATGGACTTTAGGGTGATTTCCGAAAGTGGGTTTATATAGAAGCTATGGTAAATTATGGAGCGATCCTCATAAAATTTGTCACTATGACTTCTACTTATATAAAACTTATTTGTGTGGAATATAAACCTAATACTAACATGTGTATGTTATTTATGCACGTTAAAGTGATTTTCGGAAGAGGGTTTTATATGGGAGCTATGGTCATTTATGGACCGATCTTCATGAAATTTAACACAAAAACGCATACTTGTACAAAACTTCTACACCGAATTTCACTAAAACATTGCATTATTTGTCCGTGTGTCATGAAAGTCCTATCTGCCAACTTTCATTGAATTACCTTCAAAATTTAGACCTTTACTTCATGCACAAGGTTTACATGGACAGCCAGATCGATTCAAAATGTGATTCTGAGTCGATTGGTATACTTTAATGTGGATATTGGATGATTTTTTCTGTGCATTACAAACATCAGCACAAACGCATAATACCCCAACCACCTATGGTGGGGTATAAAAAATAGTTTTTTTTTATGCTCGTCCAAGTGAGATTTCAAAAAACAAAAAAAATTCTCGAAGACATTTATGCTTTTTAAAAGTAAGTTCTGTGGCTGTGATGAACCTTAAACTGGATTCTTTCTTATGTTTTTATTTTTGGTGATGAACGTTTATATTTCAATGTCACGCCTACATTTTACGACTACTTTAAAATAATCGATTGTTTCAGCTTTTCACCTTATGAAGCTATTCATATGAAATTTAACACACAGGTAGTATTTGGAACGCTCACATTTTACCCCAACTTGTTTAAAACTCTCAAACGACTGAACCAATTTATTTAAAATTTTCACATCCTGTAATCACAGCAGAGGAATTGGTACCAGTTTTGTCAGATGGTGAGAAAAGAAAGAGGCTAAATCGAGATTTAAAAAAGGTTAAAAAATCTAAATGCCGCAAAGAAAATAAGGCCAGAAAACAGTTAAACTTATTTTTTTTTTTTAATTTACAAACAATTTTTTTCGTTCTCATTTGCTTTTGATATTTTTTACAGATATTATGATAAATTTATAAATTAAACACAGAAAGGCTACCAGCAAAATACCCAATGAAAAATCGCCCAAAAAATTTTGTAATTTTTAAACTTTAATTTCTTTTTGATGTGACTTTTCGCTTGTATAATTTTCTTAAAATTATATTCATAAATAAATTATACGGTTAATGGAGTATATTAACAAAAAATTATAATCGATAATTATTACATAGTTAAGTTAATTCGGATTTAGAAAATAAAACGCCGCAAACAAAAATTTTTGTTAAATATAAATGATCTTGATTTATTGTGCAAATAAATAAGTACGAAAAATGCTTAAATAAATGATCCTGTAAAAAAAATAGTAATAGCAAATAAGAAATTATTTTTGCGGCTAAAATCTAACTAAAAAAGCTTTAGATTTAGACTTAAAAAGGCTAAAATGGCAACACTGATTGGTACCCCCCATACAAAAAAAAAAAATATTAATTATGGCATATATTCAAATTTCGTGGGAAACACTATCTTATCATATCGCATTGATGAAATGAGTATTATCGCATATCCCGGGAAGGACCAGGGCAAATGGTACTCCCATAGAACGAAAATATTTAATATTGGATATCTTATGCAATATTAAATATACCACATACCAAGCAAATATTTTTATTGGCATATCTAAAGAACTATTAATGTGAGAATCCTCAAATTTTGTCTGAACTACTTCCTTATTATATTGCATTTTTGAAATGAACGTTGTAGAAAAAATATTCATATAAAATTTTGAATAGGGCAGATAACTCGAGAGAGTAGTAGTAGTAGCAGTAATAAAAGTAAATATCACTTATCGCATCAAAAGGGGTAGCGAAGAGCACCGAGATAAGCTAGTGTAAAAATAAATAAAACAAAATAGTAAACAAAAAAATAAAATAATTTTTTCAATTATCATTTTGCTATATTCAATCATCTATTTGATTGATATAATTAAGATATAGATTTTTTCATTTAAATTTGGATTCATTCAATTAACATTTTGTTTAAAGTTAATACTTTTTTAAATAATTTTTATAATTAAAATTTTAATAATGTTTAATTGGAAAAAAATCTTTGTTCACCTGTTTTTACAATCATTAGTAATTGATGTAATCATTTTGTGAGAGGTGTGAATTTAAATATTTTTTGATTGAAAGAACTATTTTAATAATTAAAATCATTTTTTATTTATTTATTTATTCATTTATTTATTTATTTATTTATTTATTCATTCATTTTTTCTGTTAACGAATTAATAGAATCAATGATCTTGTACGTTGGATTTTAAAACGGTATAAATACTAAAGTATGTCAATACGTTGCTTCAACGTACCTGTACGTTAAATCAAAATTAGCGAACAAATTCGTTGAAACAACGTAAGTTTTCGTTATATTTATGTACTTTTTGGTTTAGTGTAACAATTTACTTTTTCCTCAAAAAGGGACAATTTTCTCAAACAACTCTAAAAAATCTAATTTAAAATTTTTCTTAGTGAAATATTCTTTTTCAGGATATCCAGGGATAAAGGATAGATTTCTAATTTTAGAGATCCTTGCGTCAGAAAGATATGTAATTTTATAAAATATTTCTAAAGAGGAATTTCAGTTCTTTCCAGTGACACTAAACGATGACATGATTGCTGACAAATATATTAATTTATTATTTTGCATGATACAACTAAACCAGGTAGAATTATTATTGAGAGTTGTCATTTTCAAGTTTGTAAAGTAAAGTAATTGAAAACAAAGAAATACATTGAGAAAAATATAAAAATATTTTATTGACATTAAAAATGTTGAATAATACTTGAAAAGCAGCTCACCATTTTAGCGATATTTTGCGAAATTTAACATGTATATTTGCTTTAAATGAATAATTAATACACAAATTATTACTCACATTAATCTTCTTAACATAAAATTTAGTTTATTATTTTTTTCACAATTTCTCATTATTTTTATTTAAAAATAATTTTTTTTCTAATTTTTTTGAAGTTTGCTTTATTTTTTCACATTTTCTTTTATTTTATTTGTGACTGACTTTATTTATTCTACCATGTTATTTTGAATATTATTTTATTATTAAGTATTTCTCTCACATTATCTTAACTCTCAAACTAGCTACAATATTGATTATAAAATTAGCTCGCTAAAAAAAATAGCTATAAAACCCAAACACGAATTATTTGTTCCTTAGCAACAGTTTGGTTAACAAGTGTTTTTTAGTTTTAAATATAATCCACCGAAAATGACTATGGTGTTGCTGTATCCTACTATAGCCATAGTTTCATTTAAATTATTGAAAATATCAGGGAATACCTCATGAGGAACCACATTTCCTTATGGTAAACTTTAGGAGCTTGCACATTAAATATCAAGTAGGTGAAATTATAGCCAATTATTATCGCAAATTCAAGGGCTCCAGATCATTTGCGAGTATTTATAATGTTACGTTTTTACCTTTTAAAAACAGTGGTTTATTTCCTTTTAAATAAACCGGTACTTTGATTGCAAATAAAAGCAGTTTAGTAGTTTAAAAGTTGTATTGACTCTTTATTTTATATAAAATGTACAAAAACAAAAGTTTAAATAGTCACTTGTGTTATAATACACACACACTTAAATTACACACTTTAAACACCACAATTTAATAATGTACAAGAATATACAGCCAAGGCAGTCATTTTGTATTTATTTAACGATGCTTCCAATTATGGATGGTAAGTTATGGCGTGTATTAGAAATAAGCTATCACTTAATTTTGACTATGGAAAAATTAAATATATGTGCCCCATTCTCCTCCATGGAAATTTTAAAGCAAAAAGTAAAAGAAGATTCCATTATGAATGCACGCGATATGTTGCAGGTATGCTTTTTGCATAGAAGTTAATAGTTTAAGATATCCCTATTCTGATTTTCCAAGATTGGGTAGAAAATTAATAGAACAGCCCAGACATAATACTTTGATCATGCCTTTTAAAGATGGTTTTCCTAATTTTTCACGTAAGCATAATATCCGAAAATGTACATCAATTTTTCATGAAAAACGTAAAATATAAAGAAATAATTTTTTAAAGTTATTACTTGATATTGAGTATAATGAAAACGAAAATTTTACCAGTTTAATCTAGGAAGAAATGTATGCAGAGGTGTTTGTATTCTTTTTGGAAGGATTTTAAACATTTTCTCCACCATTTCTTTCGCTTTGTTCGAGTTTGCTCAGAATCCAGAGTTTCAAGAGCGTTTAAGGGAGGAAGTAAATGAAGTCTATGAAAATCATAAGGATTTAACTATGAAACTCTAAAGGATATGACTAATTTGGATCAGATATTGTCAGGTAAGTACAAACCTAAATTTAATAATACCTAGTAAAATTCAGTAACTAAAAACAATTTCTCAAATTATAGAAACCCTACGCAAATATTCCATTGTGGCTATACTTAAACGCCGAGCTGCCGAGTTGTTTTTTTTTTTTTTTTTTAATATAAAAAAGATAATAATTTTGAAGAAATTAGTTTCTTTGAGAAATGAAATTAGAGTGATTTTTTATGGATTGTTATTATGTTAAACAGTTTGTTTAAATATTTAATTAAAGTACATTAAGTTATGATTATAGGATAGTATTGTATCCATAGACTGAAAGTAATAAATAAAAAAATTGCCTTATGTGGAATTTGTATTTTATTCAAGATATTGGTATAAAAGCTATATGGGCCATTATCAAATATTTTAACCTGGCTGAAACTAACTTTAATCCTTAATAAATTTGTGGTGATACTATTTTAAACAAATGGGTTACAGATCTGAACTCATAAGACTTAAAACTAATAGAGTAAAAAATTTTAGCACCTAAGTTTCATTCTACAATCATGATTGCTGTTCAAAGTTCAAAAGCTTAGGAAAATGGGTTAAAATTACTTAACTTTTTTCTATTCTTCTATAATTTTTATTTATACTTTTTGATGTCATTCGTTCTTATATAAACTAATCGGACCTTGCGAATAAATTCTACACACTGTTGCCAGATTTGACGATTTATCGTTATTTTGAGGATTTTTGGTTCCAAAGGTGTCCTGTTAACGATTTTACTATTTTTGCTAAAAGGAAATTCAGAACTATTTTAATTTTGTTATAATTTTGTCATTGTTACAAAGTTCAGAATACGTCTATTAATTTCACGCTTTGCGGACTTTTGGAGATTTTAACTCTTAAAGCTGTTGACATTATAGATAGTTCTCTTATTTTTCTTATTAAATATTTTAGTATTTTTGATCTGCATAAACTCTTCTCTTCAAATTAGCCCAAAAACCTGCAATTAGTCGTAGTTCAGTAACATTCGAGCGGTTTGCGTCTTTAATCACATATGGAATTTTTTGGTGTCCATTGCTTCTTACGTTTTCTGAACATAATGGCTTGATGCTAAATGAGGGGAGAAGATTACATTCTTACCTCTATATTTCCTTTTTATAAACATTTCTTGATCTATCGTTCGCAATTGACCGCCAATTCATATTCAAAAAAGACAAGATCTGACATTCCTTTAGAACTAATTGAGAGCCATAATAAAACTTTTTTTGGGAAGTTTGTATGCTTAATATATGTATCTAGTTTTATCAGCAATATTTTTCTGCCCTTTATAAAAATAACCTAATGCCATTAATTTTCATCTAAAGTAGAATATGACTCTTCATCCATAATAAAAATAATGTCGTTCTGACTGTGAAAAATTTTCTTGACCAAATTGAATTTTTTGAGTTATTTTTTGCATATCTGAAACAGTTGTTTTATTTTTTCTGGATCTCTTATTAATTAACATATCCTTTAGATACTTTCTGACCGGTTTTCCGTCACAGTGACATTTTTTTCCTATCTCTCTATAGGATTTTACGATGAAACCATCAGTAAATTTCTTAAATTGGGACCTTACAATACAATCAGCCAATGCACTCTTTCTTTCGGAGCCACTTTTTCCTTTCCTTTTGTGTTTTTGCTTTTTTTATTATTTTTCTTTTTCTTTTGTGTTTTTTATACCTTACCAGTATTCTAAATAGAAAAGATCGATTTTCACCTTGTTCTACAAAATTATGTATAATCAATTTCTTAAAAAAAATACAAATAATATTTCGACGTCATTTCTCCTTCGATGACATTTTGAGAAAACTAAATGACATATCATCATAAAATTCATAACACAAAATAACAAAATATGTGACAATCCAAAAATAACAGCAAAAGATTGATGGCAAAATATTTTACTAACATCCAGGGTTTCAAAATTTGTTGCAATTTTATTCTGCATACGTTAGTGGGTACAAAAATATTAACAATTTAAATAAAAATCATCTTAAATTTTTTAACTTAAATGGTTCATTTATAGGAAAGATTTATGGGAACCAATATTATATTATTATATTTGATTCAATTATGTATGTTTTTATTATGAAATGACGAATAAACAATTTACAAATGGGAAAACCCTTTTGCAATTTTTATAAGATTTTTAATTTTATAATCAAGTCATTAGAGATACTTAAATAGTAATTCTATGTCATACGAAAAGATTTTTAATTATTTCATTCGAAATGAAATTGCGTGTGTCGTTACGCTTACAAAATGTTCTATATATATTTTTTTTCTATAACTTTTCAAGAGACAAGTTAAATAACTTATTTTTGTTTAAAAATCATACAAAATTGCTTAATTATCTATTAATTATTATTACTTGACTTTTATAACAGGTCCACAATATAAATTAATTTTTATTAATTTCTTTTCAATTTCGAATTTAAATTTTTCATAAAAAAGCATAGAATATGTTCATTAACATATAAAAAACATAATTTTTTATGTTGACGATTTAAAACAGTCGACTTGGTGATTTTGGCGATTTTTTTTTTCTCAAAACTTGACGATTTTTCACCAAATCATTTGGCAGCTGTGATTCTACACCTTCTTTGTTGTTCTGCAGACTTTCAACAACTACATATAGGGATGTCAAGTTTTGATGACGAAATAAAAAGTTTGAAATAGAGATTGATACTTGTTGTAATTAAGCGCATTTTACGCTATATCTCGTTGATGTGTCCAAAATAGTCAATATAGTAAATAGTCAAAAAGTTTGGAAAACAAGAGCGAAAATTTTTAAAAAGTTCCGTTTTTTGCGAGACAAATCCACAGTTTTTAATGAAATAGCATGGATTTATGCTTGAACTTATTTTTTTATTTTACATAATAAAATCACAGGACATTAAAAATGAATTCAATAAAACACCCGAAAAATTAAACTATGACTCCTAGCTCCTATAAGACAAGCAATAATATTGGTGCCTTCATAAAATAAATAATATATATCTCAATCGCACCTTGTAATGATTCCAATTTCATGCTTCCAGATTTATATTTAAGTAAGGAACATGCAGGTTAAGATATCACACCTGCCACTTCGTAACCCTTTATGAGGTTATCATTAAATAGCACAGGGTACCAAAAAACTACTAAAGTTTAAAGCTTTTTTCTTTGGTTGAAAAAAAACTATTTAAATTTTGCTCTTACATTACACAGTCTAGGAGATTTATAAATGTTATCTTCTAGGCCCACGACTCCAAATTTCTAGAGATGTTGGGAGATTTCTACTGTACGTTTTCTTTAGGCATTAACAAGAATTATTGTATTTAAAAAAGTAAAATACATAATAGGATATTCAAAAAGTACCAACGAAATATTTGATATATTTCTGATAAAGAAAAAATACTATTTAAAATGTGTTTCTATGTCTTTTGGTTTAGAAGATTCGTACCAGTTTTTTGCATCCTAAGCGTTCGAAGATTCAAAATCATCTAAATTATTCCTATTATTATTTTTCAGTAAAAAATAATGTAAATAATAGTGCTTGTGGATTCTCACCCACCAAATTTAAAAAGTACCATTAAAAGAACGAAAAGGTACCACAAAGTGAATTCTCACTCACCATAAATCTTCAATTTTATGTTTTTAGGCTTAATTTTAATAAAAATTCAAAAAAGTACCAATAGAAAAACAAACAAGTGAGAATGCTATACAGTAGAAGCTCCCTCCGTAGACAGCTCCAGAAGACGGAAAAATTTTTAGGTCCCATGCTTTGTACTATGGGAGTTTTCACTATATTCGGCTTGGCCGAATCTTTTATACTCACCATTAACAACTTTTTGTGCCACCGAGTTAACATCGAACTATTTGTACAAAATTTCGTTGTTGTACATGCTTTTATTTAAGAGATATCGGCAGAAATGTATAAACTGGAGTTACAAGGGAAACCCTGTATTTTTAGTATTTGGTCCCTAACTTTTTTGTTTATGAACCGATTTTACCCATACCAAATAAACCTTATATAAAACAAATGTTTAAGCCAAATTTCGTTCCCCTAGGTGGTCCACTCCAAGTACTATTCTGCTTTCAGCAGATAGACGGACGGACATAGCTAGATCGGTTCAGATTCTTATAAGGACCCTGAATATATATACTTTATGGGGTATTAAATGATTTTTTCGACATGTTACACATGGAATTACCCCCCATATGGGCCATTATCAAAAATTTTTATTTTAGGCCTTCAAAAAATTATTATTTTTTTATTTTTGTTTCTTTTTTTTTTTTTTCTTGGTAGCACACTAAAATCCATTTGTATAATATAAAGAGACACTTGAGTGTATGTAGAATAAGTTTGCGTTAATTACTTCGTGCAGAGGGCGCGAAAGTTATAACGGTTTTAAGTTGAACATATAAACATTTCTACAAACTAGAAGTTTATTAACCTTAATTATAATTAATTATAATTATCTGAAGTTTTCTAAAAGTTTATGATCCCAAAATAATGGATTTATTTGATAGAAACAATTTTTGAAAGACCTATGAAACAAAGAAAAAAGTAATTAAAAATGTGTGATCAATTTATACAACTTTTAAATTTCTTTAAAACAAAATTTTCATACAAATTATGTCTCTAAAATGCATTTTAAATTGGTTTGAGAAAACGGGAGTAAAAATTTAATCTAAGAGATTTGGATTTTTGGCTAAATTTATAAATTTTGGTGATATTTTGAATTTTTATTAAAACTTTTTTTAGTAAAATTTCAGATTTTTGGTAAAATTTTGGGTTTTTGGTGAAATTTAAAATTTTTGGTTAATTTAGGATTTTTAGTGAAATTTTGGTTAAATTACGGTCTTTCGGTAAAATGTCGAATTTTTGGCGAAATTTCGAGTTGTTGGTTAAATTTTGGCTTTTTTTATGAAATTTCAGATTTTTGGTGAAATTTCTGATTTTTGGTAAAATGTCGGTTTTTTGTTAAGGAAATCTCGTATTTGTGGTGAAATTTGGGGTTTTCGTGAGATTTTTGGCTTTAGTACGTTTTTGTGAAATTTCAAATTTTCGATGAAATTTCGAATTTTAGTAAATTGTTTCGAAAAATAAACCAAAATACAAAAAAAAGTTTTATTTAAAAATTTTTCTTAAGAATTTCAAAATTCTCATTCAAATATCTGAAACTGTATAAATATACAAGTCACGTAATTCATGTTCCTTGTAATAGATAGAGTGTAATTTTAAATAAAACTTTCCATCAGATGTAAATGATAGAGCATATTTTGTTTGTTCAACAATTAGTGAAATTTGAGACCGGATGAAATGAAACTGAAATTTTTCTGGTAATTGTAGAAATTCGTAACACAATTTTTAACGATATATATATATATATATATATATATATATATATATATATATATATATATATATATATATATTGACATGTTCTTACCTAATGTCCCATGTTTAGAATAAAAATATAAAAATTACCTTTTCAAAAGTCCAACTGAAAACTTTAACGTACTCATGGACATGTGGTAATTTTTAGAATTTTTTTGTCAGCAAAACTTTAACAATAAGATAGATATTTCATTTATAAATTTTTAAATCCATAACAAACTTATATATATAATAGGATGTAACAGAAAAAATTTAATTTAATTCTTCCTCTATTATCAATTGATGTTTAAACATTTGGACTCGAGGTTAATTGTAACAAAATATAATATTTTGTCAATTCATTTCTTATTTTGAATTTAGTTTTTCATTTTAGTTAAATTTAGTTGATAAGCATTCACAAACTAAACAAACAAAATATTAAAAAAAAAATATTTTGCATCTAAAATTTCATTAATAAAAAATCTACATTCGCTCTGCGTCACCTTAAGAATTAGGTGTAGAAAGTTAATATTAAATTCTAAAAAAAATTAACTTCACCTTAATGTATAAAGTAACATTTTAGACCATATGACCCTCTGTGTATCTGATTATTTATACAATCATTTCAAAGGTTCAAAATTATTAAAGTTTCTAACCAAATAAAACTCCTATTTTATTTCTTAACAAACAAAAAGTTATTACAAAAAAATCTTTGAAATAATTAAACTATACATTCACACAACTGAATACTATACCCTTACTTATTTTAAATAGGGTAAATCTATAATTTGCAATTCACTTTAAATGACTGAAAATATTTATTATCTGTCATCACTAATACTTTGAAATATTAAGAACAACTGAGAAACACGCTTATGGTATGTAATTTGCTTACACACGTTTGCTTATCAAGAAGCCACCAAAACCATTATCAAGGGCCACCAAAAATATACAATATTTTATTTTTATCGGTGCTTCAAATTAACAAAACTGTTTATAGGGATTTATCCATTTTAGACAATTTTAAGAATTTTTTACAGCATATTTTTGCATATTTTACTTTTAAATGCATATTTTGATGCATTTTTTCTAAAATTCTTGATTTAAATCATATGATAACATTTGAAATGGGTTTATATTTGCCTATTTAACACTTCAGAATATTATTTTACAAATTTCTTACTAAAAAGCATAATTTTCCATATTTTGCCCTAAGAGCATATTTTGTACTTTTTTATTTATTTATTTTTTTGGCATATTTTTTAGTCAGAGTTCTTTTTATTTTTCTGTCAAATTATCCATTTTAATATTATAAATTAATAAGAATTTTTTAAAATTTCTAAAATGACAATGTATCAGTTATGAATGTTTTTAAATGAAAAAATATAAAATATAAAAAATATAAAAGTAGACAATTTAAAATTTACCCAGAAAAAACTTTATTTAAGAGCATGTTTTCTAATTTTTAAAAACATTAAAAATGCGCATTTTTTCAGAGTATATTTTTGGTTACCCTGCTTATATTAATCACTAATATTAAAGTCTCATACAAAGACAATTAAGCTACTAACAGACTTGCCAATTAACTATAAAAGCACTCGTTTTCAAATATTTAATATTCAGTTATTCTATTAAATTTAAATATTAAATATCAAAAAATACGCGCACATTCTCCACAATGGAAGTGGCAACAGTTTTACTTTATCTCATTATAGCCTTAGTTTCTTTGGCTTTATATTTTATTAAGCGCAATTTGAGCTATTGGAAAGAACATGGCATACCTCATGAAAAACCCAACCTTATAATGGGCAACTTTAGCGGTTTACGCACAAAATATCATATTAGTGAAATAGTGGCGGAATATTATAGAAAATTCAAGGGTACTGGACCATTTGCGGGTATTCATATAGTACAACGTAAAGGTGTAGTGTTATTGGATAAATCGTTAATCAAAAATGTTCTAATTAAGGATTTTAATAACTTTACCGATCGTGGTATGTACTACAATGATAATACGGATCCTTTGACGGGTCATTTGTTTTTGGTAGATGGCCAAAAGTGGAAAATTTTAAGAAATAAACTGTCACCGACTTTTACCTCGGGAAAGATGAAATATATGTATCCTACTCTACTAAAAGTGGCTGATAAATTTATGGTTGTCTTAAAGGAAAAAGTTAAAGAAGACCCGGTTGTAGATATACATGATATGTTGGGTCGCTTTACTATTGACATTATAAGCAGCTGTGCTTTTGGAATTGAATGTAATAGTTTAACAAATTTCAATTCAGAATTTCCTAAATTGGGTAAGAAATCTATAATACAACCGAGACACAATGCTTTCATCATGGCCCTAATAGATAGTTTCCCTAAATTGGCCCGTAAACTGGGTATGCGTATTTTACCCGAAGATGTTCATCAGTTCTTTATCAGAACTATAACAGATACTATTAATTATAGAGAAGAACATAAAATCCAAAGAAATGATTTCTTAAATATTCTACTAGAAATGAAAAATAATGAAAATGATAAATCGGGCTTAGGAGGTTTAAGTGTTGAAGAAATATGTGCCCAAGTATTTGTATTCTTTTTGGGAGGTTTTGAAACCTCCTCTTCGACAGTGACATATGCCTTGTATGAGCTGGCTCAGCACCAAGAGATCCAAGAACGTCTAAGGCAAGAGATTAATGAAGTATTTAATAATAATAAAGACGACTCCATAACATATGATGATCTTAAGGAAATGTTATATTTACAGCAAGTGTTAGCAGGTATTATAAAATTTTGATATATATTTTTTTAATAGCATAAATTTAACACTTTCTCCCTAGAAACACTACGCAAATATCCTGTTGTGGCCCAACTTAATCGCCAGGCTTTAAATGATTATGTAGTTCCTGGTTATCCCAATTATGTTATTAAGAAGGGAATGCCTATTTTAATACCCGTTTTGGGTTTGCATCATGATCCCGAGTTCTATCCAAGACCACAAGAATTTGATCCTGAACGTTTTGCCCCCGAAATGGCCAAACAACGTGATTCTATGGAATATTTACCATTTGGTGATGGTCCCCGTAATTGTATTGGTGAGCGTTTTGGCCAAATGCAATCACGTTTAGGTTTAGCTTATATAATAAGAAACTTTCGTATCTATACATGTTCTAAAACTGAAATTCCCTTAACTTATGAAAGTAAGTCATTGGCATTTGTGCCCAAAAATGTTGTTTACTTAAAATTTGAGGCAATAAAGTAAAATATAAGATATAAATGAAATTCTAGATTGTAAATTATTAAAATTAAGTTAGTTTAAGTAATTTAAGTAATTTTTAAGGAAAATATAAAAATAAAAACTATTTCTTATATAAACCATTTGCAATTTGTAAATTATACATTTGGCAACACATAAACATACGCACATATACATAATTCCTTGCATGGTATGACTGACTTTGAAAATCATCAAAACTGAACCATTAAAAACTTAAAATTGTTAATTTTAATTATATAAGTAATTGATTTGAAAGAATTCAATCTTTTAAAGAACTTCATTTTTATGAGAAATCCGATTACAATAAAAAAGAATTGAAAGTGCTATATTTGGCTGTGCCGGATCTTATATAATCTTCTCCCGTATTAAGATGTTGTATGAAAAATTCATATGTTTTAATGTAAGATGGACTTGAAAAAAACCAAATATGATATAGCTCATTGTTGTTTGTTGTTTTTCAGTACCCATCAAAATAATAACTATATAAAAACTAGCCATTAAATAAGTACGTACCTTACATAGACCTAACAAAAACTTTGCTTACCTGGTAAGCTAGCAGGTATAAATGGAAAGAAAGATAAAGTACTTATTTTCTGCCTGAATAATTAATTAGTTATTTTTATGTAGCTCGTTTCAAATAACAAACTTAACTCGGGTTAATTTGGAAGTTAAAATGCTAACCATCGGCAAATGGACAAACAGATATAGCTAAATCGAAATAGGGTCATATAAATAAATTTAAAATGTATTTCAACCGCTCTTGGATTTAATACTGTTTGAGATTCCATTAACATTATACTGTCAGTTTCACGAGACTGGCAAACATACATTTTTGAATCTCCCGCAATAGTAATGTTTTATAAAAGCCCTATACGATGCAACAGCGAATACCAAACTATATTGATAACCTAAACAATACAAACAAAAAAAATTGTTTTCTTTAAAATCGCTTTCGAAATGTCTTTGTCTTATCAAATGTCAAAAGTTTGTTTTTTTTTTAATCTTTAGAAAAGTTTGTATTTAACTAAGTAAATATTTTAACAACAATTTATTCGAAAAAAATACTAATAATATAATAATACTATTTGCTGAGATATGCCCCTTGTTGCTTTGTACAAATACTTATCAGTTAATTGAAATAATAACAATATACTATACATACATACACAGAAAAAAAGAAACTCTAAAATTGCCATCAATTTCGTTTTATCAATATAAAAATGTATTTGATAAAAGTATAATTTAGTTGATAAAAGAACTACTCAAAAAACTTGTTATTCTAAAAAGCAATCGATAAATTTATTTATTTATTATATTTATAAAATTTATTGATTGGATTAAAAAGTTTATCGAAAATAAAAAAATATTAAATAAAAAATGTAATTGGATTGATAAATATAAATAAAAATTAATAATTATATTGAGGAAAAAAGCAAGCAATAAGTAATTTTGTCAAAAACTGTAAATTTTATGGCAGCTTTAACCAAAAAATTTGTTAATTGGATTAAATAACATTGTGTTTTGTTAAAAAATTTCTTCCTCTTTGTTGTTACTATGTTATTATAAGCCACACCACCATAAGCGGTTTGGGTATTATGTGTTCGTGCTGATATTTGTAACGCACAGAAAAAATCATCCAACACCAACCTTAAAGTATATCAATCGACACATAATCACTTTTTGAATCGATCTAATGATGACCGTCCGTCCGTGCATCCGTCTGGCTGGCTGGACGACTGTCTGGTTGGCTGGCTGGCTGTCCATGTAAACCTTGTGCACAAAGTATAGGTCGCAATTTTGAAGATAATTCAATGAAATTTGGCATGAAGGGCTTTCATCACACAAGGAATATTGAAGTTGATGATGATCGGTCCATTATTTCACCTATTACCCAAACAAATGTACTCACGGAATAGAGGTTTAAAAATCATAAATGCATTAAATATAGCAATATTTAAATGAAATTCGGTGTAAGGAAGTTTTGTGTAAGTTTAAATTTTTTGTGCCAAATTTCATGAAGATCGATCCATAATTGACCATAGCTCCCATATAAAACCCTCTTCCGAAAATCACTTTAACGTGCATAAATCACGTATCAGTTTTATATTCGACATAAATAAATTTTATATAATTAGAAATCATAGTGACAAATTTTATGAGGATAGCTCCATAATTTACCATAACTCTCATATAAGCCCACTTTCAGAAATCACCCTAAAGTGCATAAATTCATATAAATGTTAGCATTAACGTAATATCCTGTATTCATATATTTTATTTTACACTTAGTAAATGTATCGGTCCACAATTTTCCACATATCTCCACGAAATCTAAGACCCCTGCACAATGGTGTGGGGTATCATATGGTCGGGCTTGATCGACTATATCTTACTTGTTTTTAAATGTTTTTTTTTTCTTATCCATTTTATGCACAGTATGTTAAGTTATTATTTTCACAGTGAACAAAAAATTATTATTTCAACTTAATTTTACAAAATTCGCAAATGTTTTATAATACTGTAACTTTTTTGTTACATTTTTTTAATAGCTTTTACTAAAAACAAAATATTATGATTGCAATTTTGAAAATACAACAATAAAAACTGCACATACCCTTTAATCTACCGACACTGATGCATATTCCTATATACGCATTTAAAATTTTTGTTTTTCTTTGAGGTATATTCGTTTCTCTTAATCAAAACAACGTTGTGTTGTTACAATAACTCGCTTTACTTTCGTTGTTTAGCAATCACAACATATTGGTGATCATTTCAGTGGAATATTCTTATAAACGCAGTCGAGAAAAGTTTTGCCTAAAAAATTATTGGAAAAAAATGTAAAAAATTTTTAACAGTTTTAGCAGTTTGTTTCACTTAAGGTAAGTTTCTGATGACAACATCACTGGAAATATATTTTTTTTTTAATTTGAAATTTTCATCAGCAAAAGGAACTTTTCTTCTGCAATCCGTGACTTGAATCAATCTAAATCGGGGTTTAATAAACATAGTATTCCACCGATGAACTGGGCGGCTTACAATCGGTATTTAAATCCAATGGAGAATCTGTGGGGTACATGGCCCATAAAGTTTACACAAGAAATGCACAGAATGAAACCATAATAACAATACCTCAGTTAAAACTAAAAACCAAGCAAGCTTGGGAAGAAATAAACAGTGATTTTCTTCAAAAATTAGTCGAATAAATACCGGACCGAATTTTTGAAGTTATCCAAAACAAAGGTTCATCAAAACATTATTGATAATGCTAAATTGGTTCATTAGTTTAAGTGAATATATAGAAAAATGACATAAAAATTGACATTAAATTACTAAAGTTACAGAGAAAAAAATTAATGTATATAATAAGTTTTTCGTTATTAATTTTTTAAGTGAAGTCAATAAATAAGTTAAAAAATTAATTTGTAACATCTTAATTTTAATTTACAGTCCCATTTTTTGTAAGTTGATTAAAAAAATTGATGTGTTTTTATAGGAATATGTACCAGTGTATCAACAAATTGTGTTTACATATGCGTCTCTGTTGCTATTTAAAACAATTCTTCAAACTTTTGAATATATTTATATATTTATAGTCACCAAGTCTTCAGAGTGAAGTTTATAATAACGTAATACAAGAATATATATTCCAGTCTATAATATATAACACCAATAATTCTTAAATTATATATCAAGAATTTGAAGAGAAAAAATATAAAGGACAAACCCCTTTGGGGTTTATTATAACTCGAAGTCGGAAAATAATATCTAAGATATTTCATAAATGTATTCCTTAATGTAGACACTATACATTAGACAATTCTTTATCAAGACAAACCTCAAACTTGACACGAATTTGTGGAAGGTGGCAACAGTTGCATAAAAACAACAATAATATTATTGTGTTTTATATATGCAGTTTGACAACTGCAACAACCAAAATAATAATCAGCTGTTTAACTAAGGTTACATTGTATATATTCACACTGGTTTTGACGTTTTTTTTTTTTTTTTTTTTTTTGATAAAAATTTTCTACATTAGACAACGTCGAAGGTTTTACGTGAGTACCTGTTCATATAGACCCAATCTCACGGTGCTCGTCGCACAGGGTGAATACAATGCGTCCATCAACGCCCCCAAGTCTGACAGAAGCCATCCTTGAGTACCAATTTAAAGTCATGTATTTGGCCATGACTTCCCCCTTGGTTAGGAGCGGAGCCTATCTAAACTCATTCCGACCTTTGGGTCACGGCACCCGGTTGCAATGCAACTCCACACTGAGCTCACGCTCTACCCGCGATTTGGGTCTAAACCATAACCACCACGAAGCTCCCCGCACCATTGCCAGGCTGGAACCGAAGTTCCACGGGCTCCTGACACCCGTGGTACCAGTATTAAGTCACCGGTCGGACTTCGTAGCCAAAGATGACTACTACCAGTTGAACTCCAAACAGTTCAGGACTGGTGACCCGCCACCACACACAAAACACACAGCAACATGAATGAACAACAATTACATCACAAACAATCAACAATCGCCCTCACGGGCGATTCGTTGGCCACATGGTGTGACGCCAGCAAAGGACAAAACGAACAACGACTAGGACAACTTCGACGCTGGCACCCTCGCGGGTAATCTTGGTCACAAAAGTGACCTGAAACCAACAACGAGGAACAGCGGGAGAGACAGCAAGGTGAGACGCCAGGAAGAGACAGACAGCAAAATACAGCAACGGCGAAACAGGAAAGCGAAGCTGGAGCAAAAATTGCAATCCATCATGTCAACCACCGCCAGCGGACATATACATACCCGCAAACCGGGGACAAATAACAGCGACGAAAGGAGCGACCAAGCAACAACGTCAAGGAGCACCACTAACCTAATGTAGACACTAGGTTATTAAGGCAAATAATTATTTAATAATGTAATAAATCGCTTCAAGAATGGGGAAACTTTGGAGCTTAAATCCAGTAGTAGCCGTCTGCATAAAATATTCACCAAAGTAGAACGTAGAAAAGTTAAGGAAACTTTTGCAAATAACCAATACATAACGAAATAACGAATACAAATACGTGTTGAAAGCTACGGAAAAATAATCACTCTTATTGGAGCAAAATGTTGAAAAATTATTATTACTCGCTATGATTCATACTGATATACCCAAAAATTAATGGCGCAATTTTGTGGGCAGATTATGGCGGAAACATTCAAAAGCCTTTAGAATTAAAAAAATGATATTCGTACCTTCATATGTAAAAGACATTGTTAAATACAGACACATACAAACATATGTATTTTGTTCAAAGTAGTTAGAAATTCGGTATTTTTTTATGTTAAATATCGTCGATATGCAGCAATGTTTGAAGGATGGTAGTGATAGCTGTACAGAATCTAAAATCTTCTGCTAAATGTGGATACTACAGTGTTCAAAGCTATGTTCTTTAAAATGTTTACATTTATTTTCTTATATTTCCAATAACCCACTTATTCAACATATCAATATTTAGTGGTTATTTTCCTGAAGTTTGGAAAAAATTTTATATTATACCTTTATTTAAATCAGGAAGCGGATCCAACATTTCCAATTGTAGAGTTATTGCTAAATAAAGATATTAATAATAAAGTGCTATTTCAAAACTTTTCGAAAAGCTAGTTAATGAAATCTCTCGCATCAAGTTGTTTGCTATCTTTCCCCATTTCATAGATTTAGAAACGGATGTTCCACTATTATTTGGATAGGAGCTCACAACCTCAGTTATAACTGCATTTGATTCCGATTTACAGATTTCAGTAAGGCTTTCGATAAAGTAAATCACGATCTCCTATTGTTCAAATTGTATAAACTCGGATATTCTCCCGTTTTCCTTAAATGGATTTCTACATACCTTAAAAATAGATACCAATGTATATTATTTAGAAAATGTACATCGAAAACCATTCCAGTTTTATCCGGTGTTCCGCAAGGTAGTCATCTCTGCCGCTTTTGATTCCTAATATTTAAAAATAATTTACCAGCTTGCATTAAGAATTTCAGAATATTAATGTATGCTGATGATGTAAAGGTGTTCCATAGCTTTAACTATTCCTATCAATGTTCCTTACTCCAGGTCTTGCCAATCTTTATGTATATGGTGTATAAGGAAAGTGAAAACACATGATGTTCTATAAAAGAAGTCTGTAGATACACAATTAATGAATATCAACTTGATGTAGTTGAAGAATTTCTTGATTTGGGTGTGTTGCTTGATTGTACCCTTACTTAGTTTGTAACTGTACTTAGTTTCCACGTTTCGTAAATCGTTAATAAGGCAAAAGAAGTTTTAAGTTTCCTCAAGTATTGGGGAAAAGAGTGTAATGATCCTTATGTTTCCAAGCAATTATTCACATCTCTCGTAAGACTAATCCTGAAATATGCGTGGTCTGGTATCCTCAATACGAAGTTCATATAAAGAAAATTGAATCGGTCCAAAAACAATTTCTCTTATTTTGTCTTTTTAATCTTCCATGTAATCCTAATATTAATTTACCATTATATGAAAGTCGATTATAGCTTATTAATCTTAATTAATTGAAAGTACAGCCCGAGCTCGATTTATGCAACTACCTGTTATTGAAACACCCCGATTTGTGCAACCAGAGCTTTTTTACATTACGTTGTTTATATGTGTAACTTTTTGCAAAAAAAAAAATAAAAGAACTACCGATAAATGCAACTTTTTATTGATATTTGTAATATTGCGTCAATTTATCGTGATATTTTTTCTTGTTCATAATGCTACTTTTAATGATTTGAATTGAATTAACTCACAATTAAAATAAAAATGTAATTTTTTTGAATTAAAAAAGTAGTGACATTGAGAGGTAAACATTGAAATAAGGCATTCATTTTTTCTTTTATTTTATTTAAATGAATTATTTGAATAACAGACATAAATGTTTTTATTTCAAAAATATAATAAAACTCTTTAAAATTCAGTCATGGCAACTTTTTCGGTAATTGGAACAACCCTGGTTTGATATCAGTTGCGCAAATCGAGCTCGTACTGTATATTAATATTTCATCTATAATTAATTTAGTAAACGCTTCAATTAATTCTGAATTTCCGCTGCGTAAGATCGAATTCGCAATCCTGAACCGTCCAACTAGAAATTATACTCCTATAAAAATAAAAAATGTTCGAACCATTTATGCTAACTCTGTTCCACATTAAAATGAGTATTTTGAACTTAGTTAAAAATAAGATTTTATTATTGCATGATTATGAAAAACATTTTATTGTAAATAGCTTTAAGAACAATATGTATGTTAGTCTATAAGAAATTGTAATTTATTGGCTATTAAATAAAATAAAAAATAAATAAATCTGAGTTTATAAAGGACAACGGGCCAAAATTCAAGTCATGTTGAATTAATGACTCCAAGGATATAGGAACAAAGAGTGATAATGTGGCTATTGTTGAATTGCAAAAAGTTTTAAATTTAAAAGTATAGAATCCACACTTGAATCCTATGTTAAACTTGTACCCATATGTGAAGAAGTATGTGACTAAGAGGTATTACAAGACCATAATGAACTAAAACAACGCAATATTGGTGGAATATACATTCATTAATTAATTTAGTTGATAAAAAAAAGGTTCCCCAAGTAGTTATATATGCCAACTTTTATCATATTAAATTTTACATCCCGAAATTTTGTAATTTTCTTTAGCCGTTCTATAAATGTAATAAGAAATTCTTAACACGAAAATTTTTGTGCTTCTTTAGTTTTTGCTTTATTTTTAATAGTTTAAACATTTATATGTTATTTTGCTTGGTGTTATATATTTATAAATATATTAGTTAATATATTTTTTTTTAAATATTATATTAGCTGAAAATTATATAATTTTTTGTCGCCAAACTACGAAAATATCTTATTTTCTTTCAATGTAATAACAATATCTTAACATACTGTATATATACAAAGACATTACAAAACATACATATTATGTATGTGTCAAAGATCATGTCAAAATAAGACGAATGTAAAATTATAAATTTCTGGTTTATTCTTAGTGTTCTTTTTCATTTGAAAGTGAACGGACGTATTTTGAGTGAGAGTGAAGTGTGTCACAATAATAATAATAATAATAATAATAATAATAATAATAATAATAATAATAACAATAATAATAATAATAATAATAATAAGTAGTAATAATAACTACAGAGCAATTTATAAATACATACACAGAATATGAGGAACTTGTTTTTCATGAACATGAAAAAATACTTAGTATATGTTTAATTTTCCCTTAAGAAGACTAGCTTATACATAATTTAAATATTAATTTGTAATCAAATAACCTCAGAATTACCACAATACTGGCAAAAAGGCAAAATAACAGCAATATTTTTTTTTATAAACCACGCACAGTATACTTTTTTGGGTTATGAGTGATCAAAAATCATTATCATTATAACCAATAAACTTCGGATGGACGCCCGGATGCATATACAAGAAGGAAGTAAATAATGTTCGCAATTTTTTCCGCCATACGTCATTTAATTCTCATAATATTTTCGTAATTTTTTTCTGATTATAAACAAAAGTGTTCTACTAAATAAAATTTTGTCATACAAATTTCATATTTTTATTCAAATAAAACAAGTACGAAAGATATAGTCGGTCATGCCCGACCATATGATACCCCACAGCATGGTATATGTTCATCAAAATTCGTGGATGGGTGTTATATTAGACATGTGGACAATTGTGGGCCATTACTTTTACTAAGTGTAAAATAAAATATACAAATATAGAATATTAGGTTTAAACTAACATTTAAATGAATTTATGCACTTTAGGGTGATTCCCGAAATTATGTGACGATCCTCATAAAATTTGTCATTGTGATTTATACTTATATAAAACTTATTTGTGTCGAATATAAACTTGATACTAACATGTGTGCGATTTGTGCGAGATAAAGTGATTTTCGGAGCTATAGTCAATTATGAACCGATCTTCATGAAATTTGGCAAAAAAGATTGATACTTATAAAAAACTGCTTTATACCTAATTTCATTAAAATATTGCTATATTTAAGGCATTTATTTTCATTAAACTCCTATTCCGGAAGAACATTTATATGAGGCCTAGGTAAAATAATAGACCGATCATAACCATTTTTATTAGGCTTCTTCCTTGTGTCATCAAAGTCTTACGTGTCTAACTTCATTGAATTATCTTCAAAATTGTGACCTGTACTTTGTGCACAAGGTTTACATGGACTCCCAGTCAGCCAGTCGTCCTGCCAGACGTATTGATGGACAGACATCGTTAGATCGACTCACAAAATAATGCTGAGTCGATTGGTATACTTTAAGGTTGGTGTTGTATGGTTTTTTCTGTGCATTACAAACATCAGCACAAACGCATAATACCCCAACCAACTATGGTGGTGTAGGATATAATTAAATATTTCATTTAAACGAATGTTGTTAGACATTGTGCCCATATAGGTTGTGGGCGTGTGTTTTATCATAAAAAATATTAGTCGCAATTTTAACACATGGACATATTGGTGTTTTGATGACTTTTTTATTTTATGGAGTTATTTAATGAATGTTAAAAATTCCTTTTCATTTCCTTAAGCAAATTTAAATTATTATTTTTGTTTTTTCAAATACAAAATAATAAGATTTTTTGAATTAAAAGCTTTCCTACATCTAGTCTTGCACTTTCTTGTAGCTAAATTATATATAAAGAAGGATAACTTGTACTGTACGCCAGTGCAGGAGGAATTTTTTGCTGGGTTTTGCAAAAGAATTAAAAGCTTGGGTGAAGACAAAAATTTTTGCAAAAAAGTTAAAAAAAAATTTTTGTTAGAATTTTTAGAAATTAATAATTAAAGTTGCGCTTGATAAATAATGAACATGTCATTTAAATAGAATAATAAAAATTTTAACATATATAACCATTTGAAAAATATGCACCTCAAAACATTTAAAATTTTCCTATTAAAAATTATGTTCTTACTCTAATTAAATTTAACTGATTACAAAACCATATATCTCTTTAATTAAAAAAGATAGAATAAAGCCAAAAACTGAATTAGGAAAATGAGCATATTTTACATTAAAATCAATGTTAATATTTATATTATTCAAAAACTAATTAACATATATGTTTTTACTTATTTTTTATCACTCATACTCTAAACAAATATACATAGTGTTACGTTCCAAAGAGTTATTTCAAGTCTGAAAAAGAACGATACCAGCATTTGCAATAAGTTTGGTAAGATTAAAATTTTTTAATTTTATCTGTGTAAAAATACAAATATATATATATATATTTTTTTTTTTTTCAGATACAGCAAAAGACTAGAAGTAGAAATATTAGTAATGAAGAATTGGATTTGTACTGGATAAAATAGATTTAAACAAAGAGTCGGATTTATTTTAAAACTCCACTTAATTCATAAAAAAATATTTAAAAGTATTTAAGGTTATAAATGAAACTTTGAATTTCAAAATTGTATATAATATTAAACAGTATGTTAAATATAGAAATATTAAATTTTAATATAATTTTAAAAATGATAATTAAAGAAAGAAAGAGTAAGTATAAGAACATATGAACAGAGTAAAGAAGAAGATACTCAATGCAAATAAATAGGTAAAAAGTTTAAAAAAATTGAATAGGAGGACATATTGTCCAATGGCAAGTGTTGTAGTGGCGAATTTAGTGAAATTCGAGCTCTTTTGACTTTGAAGAAGGTATGACCAGTGGCCAACAACTGCTAAAGAAAATAAAAAATAGCAACAACAGTATCTTAAAAGTGGCAGTAGTTTTTATTTTAATAATTATTTTAATAAGAAATATATGCATATATACCGAATTACATTACATTACGAATTACATAAGATAAAATATACGGAAGAAGAATATTCCAAGCTGCTAAGCATCTTCATTAAGAGTTCCTCATTAATATCATTTTCGTTAATTTTTAATTTGTGGAAAATACTTGAGTTTTGGAAAAGTAATGTTATTATTTTGAAATCTAAAAAATTTTAAATTAATTTTTGATAAAGATAAAACGTTATAATCAAATGTTTGTTTGATAAATTTTAATTCATTTTATGAGAAATAGTTTTGGTTATTTTTCTTTTCTTTTTTTATTTGCTGAAATTATAAATCCTAACGAACGTGTAAAATTTGCTTTTCAAATTCTTTATTTGCAATAAAAACTATTATATTATAATGTTTAAATGAATTTTAAAATGCTTTATCATTTAATATGAGCGGCTAGAAATTTAAATCATGTGGTGACTAATCGGGGATAGTAAGATGGTGAGATAACTGAAGATTTCGGGGACATTCCAGAAGGTTATCTGTAAAATGCAAGGTGAGAATATTCTTTAAAGGGAGAGCTTCAAACTTGGCAAAACATTCGCCAAGATAGTATATTTTCCTAAAACGCATGTGAGTCTCTCCGGGCAGTTTTACTAAACTGCTTCGGACCTCAACATAAATTCCTTTTATTTAATAATTTAGTTTTATTTAGCTGGTATGAAATTTTTTGTATGTTGGCATTTACCCAGCTCTGATGGCAAGAACCACCCCATCCGGTGAACTCCAGCCCGGTCATCAGAAATTTTTCTCATTTCTCTGGGTGGGTGAAATTAATTAATAAAACCTTCAACTGAAAATAAATAAAAATGCAAATAATTGATAATTTTTTTTTATTTTTTTTTTTGCCAAAATTTATAAAATTTTTTGTCAAATAAATGTAACTCTTAATTGAAAAAATATAAAATCCAACAAAGAATTTGTTAATTTAATTAAAATTTTAGGAAAAATTCTGAAGTTAATTAACAATGAACATAATGAAATGAACGAATTAATTTATTGTAAATTAATTTTTATTCAACAAAAACCATGACTAGTTTGACATAAAAACGTTGTTAAAAACTAATATAAATATTCGATAAATTTCATAATAAATATGATATTTTTTCGTCAATTATTTAAATTAAGCAAGTTGACAAAAAAAAATTATAAATTTATTAGTCAATATGACAATATGGAAATTACAAAAAAATGTCTGTGGATCTTTGAATTTTGTAATCAAAAATGATTTTTATTCTTTTTTTATCTATTTTTTTTTTTTCTGTGTACATACACATACATTTTTTGCAATAAAACTTTTCATCAATTTTGTATATGATTTGCATACCAATTAACAACACATAAACCAAACAGAAATACATACATATATTTTGAGATGGAGGTGCAGCTACAAATTATATATTGAAGAAATCAGGAAAAAATTATTATTAAATGTAAATTTAATTATTATTCTCTTAACAAGTAGTAACTTTTTAACTCATATACTTAGAAAAAGAGAGGAGATTTGAAGCTTTTTATAATTATCATAATCAAACGATACAGATTGCAATTTGATTGTAATAGAGAGCTGTCAAATTATTTATTTGAAAAAGAGAGAATTCTCTTCAAGAAAAAAAGACTGTAAATACTCATTTAAACTCGGAATGAATATTTTTAAAAGACGAAATTATTTTATCTTAGTTGTAAATATAAATAGCTTAATTTTAAATTTAGACAATTTAACAAATAACTTGAAAAAAAACATTATCAGTTAGTGCTACTTGTTTTAAAACTGTCAACAAAGAATATGAAAAGTCACTAAAATTAATAAACATTATGAAAAAAAAACACTAATTTATTTTTTAAGGAAGTTATAGATCTTCGGTGAAAATTAATTTGACACTTCATAAAAAGATCCTATTGCTGACCTACTTAAAGCTGATTTTGATAAAAAAAAAAAACTAAAATATTTGATCTACAATTGAAACTAATTTGGAACTGTATAAAACTTTATAAACACCTTAAAAGGAATAAAAGATGGAACTATATAACGATATATCTACCACTGAGGCTGAATAACAAATAAGGTATTGAAACTAATTTGAAACTATTAATAGGCCCTTTGGTCATACTAAGTAATTTCGGTCTATATTGATATAATCTAATACTACATAACACTTTCTTGAATGCAGCCAATTTAATACTTCGATTTAAGTTTATTTAGGACTATTAACGATTATATCTGTGTGAGTTTGTAAATGGAGTTCTTTATATAAATATATAAAAACCTACGAATAAATCTAATTAGTGAATGTAAGTCTTACAATTTAGTTTAATATAGATCCACATGCTTATTAGAGAATATGAAAATACCAACTTTGAAAGAAGTTTAGAGTAATTTTAAAGAATTTCATTTAACACTATTAGAAGTCAAAAATTTGCAAAATTAATAGCCTTAGGTATCTCATATATTATGCGAGTTCTAAAGAATATTTCGTATGAAAATCTTCAAGATATTTTAAACCACTTTGACCACAGTGCACAATGAGGCCGATTCCGAAAATGTTGGTGATAAATCGTTATCTCTTAAACTACTGGACGAATCGAATTGACATTTTTGGAAACTTTTTCATACTCGAGGTGGTCATCTTTGACACCTTGTGGCTTATTTCGTATTATCACAGGATGACTACAAGATAGTTTTTCTGAAAGCTTGGGTCCTCCTCTATAGCTCATGTATTTCAGTTTGATTCAATATGTAGCTTCGGAGATATGCGCGCTGTGCGAAGGTGACTATTAATTTTAAAAACATTTTTTTTTTTCAAAAATTGAAGATATGTATTAATTAAAGTATGAATGTAAACTTTGTAAACAATGAACATGTCGCATTTTTGAGATATCTTGATGAAATTTGCCACAATTAATTATTTAGATACAAGGACGAAGCATATTGGTTATGATCGGTCTATTATTTCACCTAGCCCCCTGGAATAGAGTTTAATGATCATAAATACTTTTAGTATATAAATATTTTATTAAAATTATGCACGCACAAGTTCGATATAAATTTAATGAAGATCGGTTCATAATTGATCATAGTTCCCAGATAAACGCCTCAGCCGAAAATCACTTTAAAGCATTATATCCTAAACTACTTGTCGGATCGAATTGAAATGTATTGAAGAGCTGTAGAGAAGGAGCTAAGCTTTCAGAAAAATCAACTTGAAGTCACCCTGTAATAATTTGTGATAAACTATACGGCGTCAAATTTGACCACATAAAGTAAAATTAAAAAAAAAGTCTTAACAAAAAAATATAGTCCGATTTCAAAGACCTTTGTAAAGCGCTTGATAAGATAAAGAAAAAAATGTTTTCTCAAATATGTTTAAACTTATGGTTTAAAAAATATTTGCGCTAGAACTTGAAATTTTCGACTTTTTGTCTTGACTTTTTTTGGATTTTTTCAAATAATTTCCTCAGTAAATGTGTGACAATTTCTTTTTTTTAATATCGTAAGATTTCTAGTACATTTTAAAATACATATTTTTTTCAATTATCTCAATTCATCTAGCCGTGAAAAAATAACAAATTTAAGCTTAATTCTGTCGCTTTTATTTCAAAATTTAATTAATAAAAAAATATTTTTTTTCACACATTTCGAAAGAAAGAAACTTTTATTTTATTGAGAGTTGCACTTTATGTCCAGCAATGGTCGAAAATGGTGAAATTCTTTACGAAATTTCAAATTCATCGGGGTAGAGAAAAAAAAGGTAAGGGAGATTTTTCTAATCTGACAACCGACTTAGGTTTTTGATAACGCAACTACATATCTATGCTTCTAATTTGACTTTAAACTTTAAACTGGTTCCCGCATGCTCAAGTATGTAGACAGTAGAGTATATTTTATGAAAATAGTAAAAATTTTAGAATTATATTTTTGAAAACAAAACATATTAAAACAATTTTTTTTATTTATTTTTAATATAGTATATTAGAAAAATTACGTTCTGCTTGTGTAGCAAAAAAATAATTTTGATAGCTTTAGCTGTTTTTTTTTTTAATAAATTTTCAAATCCTAAAAAAATATTCTTTAAAATTATAAATATTTAAGTTTAAAAATTTTTTTAGCAAAAATCTATAAAAAATATAAACAAATATGAAAATATACATAGATGATTTTTTTGAAAGCCTAGGTCCTCCTCTACAACTCACTTATACATTTTAATTTAACCCACAGATTAGAAGATACAGCTTTATTGCAAAGTCTTTACGATCGGCCACACTGCGCGTTAGTATTATGACTATATTTGACACAAAAAAACTTTTATATACATAAGTTGAAAGCGAAGTAAGAAATTTAATGAGTATCGGTGCATAAATAACTGAGTCTCTCAAATTAATCCAAATATACAAAAATGTTTAGATATTGACTTATTTATAATAGGAATCGTGATATATTGGCGGTGCAAACAAAAAGGTCTGGCATAGCTTAAATTAGTCCAATAACGTGTACTATATTCGGAAAAATTTTGATATTTATAGGTTCTAAAATATTAGGGTAATGTTGTGGCAAATAGAGCAATATAGTTATGCCAAAGTGGGCCAAATAGGTATTTGATTTCCCTAAAGAATTTGTTGTAATTATAAAACATATTTTGTATATATATGAGTTGTTATATATGAATCGAATTTACAATACAATTCCCTTCACTAGTTTTGTGAGAAATAAGTGTTTTAAAAAGTGAGCATGACATTCGATCAAGTTCTAGCAAGATATAGGTTATGTAGGGATTAGTTCTTTAAATATTTCAATACAAAAATAAGCACTAGACTTTGTTATTATCCAATTATTTCGAACATTGCACATTTTTTTTTTTAAATAAATTTTTAACTTATAATCGGCCGGCTGGATTTACATAAAATTTCACAGTTTGTAAGATTGAAACAGATGTCTTTTCCGAGTCCAAAAACAAACGATTTTCTTTATGAACATATAATAAATTTATGCATTTTTGAACGGCATCTTTACGGAGCTGATCTCAAAGTTTAAAACGAGCTGAATCATCAAACAGAGATAAGTACAGACGTTCCAGAATTTGACCTATTTTGAATCGTAATTTTGAATTTAACCTATATGTTATAAAATCCCAAAGCATGAATTTACAAACGGAATGCCTTTTCGGAAACTTCAATATATTATAAAGACTTTGCAATTGTATTATATTGGACTTACAACAAATGTAGACTTTATGGGCAAAATACAAAAACAAAAATATTTTTTTGGAATTTTCGTCAGTTTTTTTTTTTTTTTTTTTTTTTGTTGAATTGTGGGAATCCTTTTGCAAAAATCTTAATTTTTTGACACTTCTCGTTATGTGAAAATTTTGTTAGATTATTTTAACAAACAATGAATGTATTTTAGATAAAATATTATAGTTTCTAACAAAAACAATTCTTTACAAAATTTTATTTTATTTTTCCAAAAGTCAGAAAAACTATGGATTCCAATTTTTTAGTAATCTTCAACTAATTGGATAAAAATAACAAAATAGGACGAAAATGAATGGCTATTTATTGAAAAAACTGGAACAAGATTTTGAAAAATTAAGATAGTCGAAATTTCAAATGTAAATAACTTGAAAACTATAAAGGATAAATAGCACATACATACACATGATTTTCATAGGCCTTATCTAGTGCTTTAAAAAGATGTAAAAATGTCTGAAATCGGATAAGAATTAAGAATTTTCTATGCTAGAAGTACCTAATCGCTCCGCTCCTGAGGTATCTGTGGGGCTCCCCTTCCAAACTTCAAATTTCACACTTTTCTACTATGTGAAATTTTAAGTAAATCCAACTAGGTGATTAGAAGTTACAGATTTATTTCTAAAAAATTTCGATACTGCCCCACTGTTCACTGTAACCGTAGCGAAAAATCTGCTTATTCATTTCAGCCTCTTACAAAATAAACTTACTTCATTCTCTGACATGCTGTTAAATCGTTAATATTATACAAAACTCGAAAGCTGAATTGAATACAAAATAAATTCCTAAAAAGCTATAAATACCTAGACTCTCAAAATATCACAGTTCAGTTGATTAGAAAACGTTGACTAATTCACTTGAAATAGAAAAGTTCTACACAATGGAACTAACATTCATATTATTTTATCTCATAATTGCTTTAGTTTCGTTGGCCTTATATTTTATTAAACGTAATTTGAGTTATTGGAGACAACAAGACATACCCCATGAAGAACCCCACCTTTTAATGGGTAATTTAAAGGGCCTACGAACAAAATATCATATAGGTGAAATTCTGGCAGAATATTATAGAAAATTTAAGGGCACCGGACCCTTTGCAGGTATTCATATAGTGCAGCGTCCGGGTGTAGTGTTGTTGGATAAAACTTTAATAAAAAATGTTCTTATTAAGGATTTTAATAATTTTGCCGATCGTGGTATGTACTATAATGAAAAAACAGATCCCTTGACGGGCCACTTGTTTTTGTTAGATGGTGAAAAGTGGAAAATTTTAAGACACAAACTGTCGCCCACATTTACCTCGGGAAAAATGAAATATATGTACCCTACACTCTTAAAAGTGGTCGATACATTTATGAAAGTTTTGAAGGAAAACGTTAAAGAGGATGCAGTTGTTGAGATACATGATATGTTAGGTCGCTTTACCGCCGACACTATAAGCAGCTGTGCTTTTGGTATTGAATGCAATAGTTTAACAAATCCCAATTCAGAATTTCCTAGACTAGGAAAAAAATCATTCGCGGTGCCTAGGCACAATGCTTTCATCATGGCCCTAATAGATGGATTTCCTAAATTGGCCCGTAAATTGGGTATGCGTATTTTACCCGAAGATGTTCATCAATTCTTTATGAGAACCATAACAGATACTATCAATTACAGAGAACAACATAAAATACAGAGAAATGATTTCTTAAATTTATTACTTGATATTAAAAATAATGAAAATGATAAATCGGCTCTGGGAATTTTAAGTATGGAAGAAATGTGTGCTCAAGTATTTGTGTTTTTCTTGGGCGGCTTGGAGACCTCATCATCGACTGTAACTTATGCTTTATATGAATTGGCTCAACATCAGGAGTTACAAGAACTTTTAAGGATAGAAGTAAATGAAGTGTTTGAGAACAGCAATTACAGTGGTATATCGTATGATGATTTGAAAAATATGTTATATTTAGATCAAGTTTTAAAGGGTAAGTATAAATTTTTAACAAAAAATTAAAATTATTACTTAATGAATTCATTCTTTTTTTGACAGAAACTCTGCGCAAATATCCTGTTGTTACCCAACTTAATCGTAAAGCATTAAATGATTATATTGTTCCCAGCCACCCTAAGTATGTGATTAAAAAGGACATGCCTGTTTTAATACCTGTGCTGGGTCTACATCATGATGCGGAATTTTATCCCAATCCCCAAGAATTCGATCCTGAACGTTTTGCGCCCGAAGTAGCCAAACAACGTGATTCTATGGAATATTTACCATTTGGTGATGGTCCCCGTAATTGTATTGGCGAGAGATTTGGTCAAATGCAATCACGTTTAAGTTTAGCTTATTTAATAAGAAATTTTCATTTCTCTATATGTTCCAAGACTGAAATACCTTTGATAGTTGATCCCAAGGGATTTTCATATATGCCAAAAAATAAGGTTTATTTAAAACTAGAGGAAATAGAAATGTAAAAATTATAATTTTAATAATTGAAATGTTTTTAAATTAATTTTCTACTGTTTAGCAGTATATTATTTGATAGTTTACTTATCATTTTTAATTAAGCTATGTAGCAATTGGTTTGGTCTTTAAATAGCTTTAGTCTTACAAAAGGTTATGAATGATTTTATATTTTAAATTACTGAAATACCTTTGATAGTTGATCCCAAATGATTTTCATGTATGAGTATTTCCATTTTAAATTTAAAAAAATTTACACTTAATTACCGATTTGGATAAAATTTGGTACATGTATAGAGGAGGATACACAAGCATATAAAATTAATTTTATTCATTTTTATTTTGAAAACTGTGGCAACTCTGTAGCTTTGATAGTGATTAATATATTTTTTTAAATGGCCATAACTTTTGTTGTATGAAAGATATAAAAAAAATTTTGTATTTAAATTAAAGAAAATGTTTTTTAAACATATTCTTTTACAAATTTTCTGTTTAGAGACGTATATTCAAAAAAGTCAATCTTTAATTTTTTTATAATTTTTTTTCTTAGGAAGCTTTGTTAGTATACATACTATACAGAAAATTTTATAGTGATCTGGAAAGTAGTTACTGAGATATAAGCAAAAAGGTTAATGTATATACAAGAAAAAAAATATATATTTTTTTAATTATTGTTTTTCATTTCTTTTTTATTAAAATTCTAATAGTCGCATCATAGCAGTCATTTAGATATTTGTTAAATAACCAACATATCAATTTTCATAAAAATTCGAATAAAAAATATTTTTGCGCTAATTAGCACTTCGGAACTAACCAAAATGCCACTAAAAAATCTGTTGCAATCCTTTAAAAAAACTAAATCACAGGATGCGAAAAACATCTATTCGAAAAATATCAAAAATTTCAGGTAATGTTTTTCCAAGTACTTGTCTGGCCAGTACATCTGTATACAATGCACAGTTGGTATAGGTGTAGCAAAGGAGTCTATAATGTTAAGTTTGGCAGGGAGCACAACAAACCCCTCAGGTGCGGAGCTCAAAGTTAGGTACCTCTGACATAAACAATTTTTAATAGCTTGCCAAATTTTTATTTCTCGCCCGATTTCAAATATTTATATACATATATATATTTTTGTAGGCCCTGAAAAGACTTATAAAAAACATGTTTACGCGTCCCATTTATCTCTTATATTTTTCGAGTTATTTGCGTTTGAATTTTTAAGCACCATAATTTTGCATGTTCTTGGTCCAGTTTTTCTCATATATATCCTAGTATTTCCGACCGATTTTATTAGTTTTTTTTCTTAACTGGTTAAAGAACAAAATTATCTATTGAATAAGGAAAATTTGAAGTCGATATCTTTACCGAGTACAAAAATAAACGATTTTGAATTTGAAAATGGCAAAAGAAGGCTTTTTGTGTTTTTTAGTCGAAAAAAGTATCTACATTCTTTTTTATATAAAATAAAATTTTATTTAGCTTTAGATAAAAAAACAAGCCCAATAACTCATATGGTCATGGTACATACCTTCCCGAATTCGACCCATTTTATATGAAAGTTTTGATTTTAGACCATATTTTCTAAAATTCCAAAGCACGAATCTACAAGCGCAATATATTGGATATGTTGTTATTTTTAAAAATTTTTGAGATAAAGTCTACGAGATTTTGGAAAACTGTGGATTCTATAGCCATAAATATAAAAAATCCCATTTTTGGGAATTTTGATTAGTTTTTTTGAGAATTCAGGAAAAACCTAACCCTGATTGAAATTTGGTTAACGTTAAAAGTATGTAGTCCAAATTAAGCTTATCTTTTGCAAAAAGATTCAAGTCAATATCATACCTAATTTCAGAAATATGCGCCTTTAAACTTTTATATTTCCAATTTATTGTATATATGAATATATTTTCACAAACTTGCAACTTTTGCCTTTAGCTTTGTGTGAATAGTTACTTAGAATATTTAGTTACTTATGAATATTTCTGTATACTTTTAATAATATCTATACACAAAATATTTTTATAAAAATAATTAATAAATATTTTTTATTTTTAATGGGGTTGCCACATTTCCCAAATTTAAGTAAATCTTTATCCTTTTCTAAGCATTCATATATTTCTATTAATGAATTTAAAATAACAAAACAAATAAAAATATCTATTCGAACTTAATCAATATTATTATTTTTGGTATTTATCATCTTCCTTAATAAATATTCTATTTCCAATAGGATTTTTTATTACTTATTTACATTAAATTTATGTAGACAATTTTTCTGATATTTTAAACTTATACTACTTAATTTCAATAAAATAATCTGCTGTATCTGCATACATATCTAAAAGATAATAAAGGTTCTTCAAGTCTTCAATATTTTGAGTTGATAAAGGCTCATAACAAATCCAACGTTTTCTCATTGATGATAGTACAGGGTCTGATATAACAATAGGCTATTAAAAATTTCCTGGTTTGTGACGTTCTGGAGCATTTCCTCGAGCTGAATAATTTAACGTGCTTAAAATCTCCGTTTCTTGCTTCTTGAGTCTCTTCTGTAAGCTCTCCAAGTAGAAGAATATTTCGTTCAATTATAATTTCGCCATGGCACAATACTTTATGTACAGTTGGTGTCGTTTCTTTCCATGGATATAGAGAAACAAGTAGTTTAGATATTTCCATTCCATATTCTCCAGAGTTAATTTTATGCTTACTATTAATTGCCATTAGCAGTATGTTAGTCCTTTCAAGTAACTCTTTATTAATACCAGTTATTTTTGATGAACCTTCTTGCTGTGTTTCCATCATTTGTACTACCATCAGTCGGCAGAGGTTTGTCGATGTTTAATCCCAACCTTTCTCTGAATTCATCCTGGATTCTACTTTTCACAGATATTCTAAGTGTTTTTAAATCCTCTTAGTTTTTGGTAGGTTTTGTTAAATTTTCTTGCACACTTCTATGCTTTAAATCATATGCTATGTGCAGAAAATGCTCCATGAACAGTACTCTGGCGAGAAGTGGAGATATTCCGAAAGACAGAAATTTTTCATTAATACTCCTTGCTTTACCAATATCCGAAAATTGTGATTTCTTCTCATCATATATTGAGCATTTCCGAAAAGAAGATGTTTCCGTAATGGCATTACTAACCTTTCCATCAATCATTTCTAGACTAAGTTTAAAGGATATGTCGAATGGTTTATGGTAATTGAAAGAGGTTGTAAGTCATCTATTTCATCTTTAATATATTCCACTAAATCCTTTGTTGTTGTCTTCGACTCCCTTGTGTATTCGAACCAAATAGGTCAGCAAAAATGTTTTGATCCTGGAGTGGTGTTAAGCCAATGAGTTTTTACACTTTGATGAAGATTGCTTTAAGGAATAAGATTGCATTCCTTATGGCACCAAAGATTCTATAAATACGCTTTTATAATCCGCCATTTTCTTACTTACACTAGCATGCTTATATTCAGGAAGGGTCACACCCCACTTACAGATTAATACAACGTCGCTGTTATTTACTTTTTCCAACTGATCTGCAGAAAAATTTGCAACTATCCTGAGTGTCCCTTTTCAAGCAGAGCTTTTCTTAAAATTTGATATTTGTTTCTGCTGAGGTTCAGTTCAAGCATTAAAGCAATTGCTTATTGCTCTGTAAAATTGGACTGTGATGTTGGAGTAGGTACACTTTCGGCAATCCGTTTAAGACGTCTTGGTGATGCAGTTGGCAGTATTTCAGCTAAATTAAAAGTACTTTTAGGTTGCTTCTCCTTTTTAAACATTTTTTTGAATGTATCACAAACTTCTTCATTCGAAATTATAGAAAGCTTATGGGCCAGTCTTTTTCTTCTTAGATCTTGTACTTAAATCAACATATGTTTTGCAGGGTGCTCCAGTTGATATTTTGCACGCCGATTTCTATATCAGTATCCATCCAATCGGAATGTTTAATTTTTAATCTGTTAGTACGCTGATTGAAGGACTTCATTTTTACGTCATACAACTTTAAAAAGCTCACTATTTGAAATTTACCACTGACGTCGACTTTTGCATGATATGTAGTTTTTATGAATTCCACTATAGCTTCTAAACGATCATTTTTAGATAAACTCCACAGCACACAAAACAATTGTTCATGTTTCAATGTAATCACCATGGTAATCAACTTCGTTATGATGTTGATATATATATCTATATATTAGATATATCGCACAGGTATATATATTTACAGGTATTCTGTGAATTTTCATTAGGTAGAATATCTGAAAGAGTCAATTTGGAAAAGTACCTATACCGAACTCATTGATATTATATGTTGCTGTTAGGTATCAACAGAAAGGGTATTATCTATGTATTGTTACTAGCTCATAAAAATATAGATTTTGAACCATCAGTAATAGATAAATGCTGTAGCTAGGTATCACCGGAAAGGATACCTACATGTACATTGCCACTGGATCATAAATATATAAATTTTTAACCATCACCAATAGATAAATACATTTGTTAAATTTAGGTAAACACCATAAATGTAAACTAATAAAATACCTATTGATTAAGTTAAAATATACATTTTTTTGTTGTTTTGTTATTTTAAATTCAATAATAGAAATATATCAATGCTTAGAAAAGGATAAAGATGTACTTAAATTTGGGAAATATGGCAACCCCATTAAAAATAGAAAAAGTAAACAGAAATATTCACAATTTTCTAAGTAATTATTCACGAAAAACTAAAGGCAAAAGTTGTAAGTTTGTAAAAATATAGTCATATATACAATATATACAATAAATATAAAAGTTTAAAGGCGCATATTTCTGAAATGAGACACGATATTGACTTGAATCTTTTTGCAAAAGATCGGCAATTATATATGCAAAACGACAGGCTTAATTTGAAATACATATTTTTAAAATTTCTTTCGCTATTTAGAAATAAACCAAACAAAAGGCCCAATTTGAGGTTTTTGGAGAAAATAAAAATTTTTTAATTGTAATAACATATTTGTTTATAAAGATATCTTAATGAAGTTTACAGAAAATATGGATCTTATTAATATAAATAAAAGTGCGTTAACAAAAATTCAATCTGGGGTAGGGTTTTCCTGAATTCCCAAATAAACTAATTAAAATTCCCAAAAATGGATTTTTTTACATTTTTGGCTATAGAATCCACATTTTTCCGAAGTCCGGTAGATTTTAATTTAAAACTTTTAGCAACATACTGAAGATTTTTAAAATATATTCCGCTTGTCGATTCGTGTTTTGGGATTTGAGAAAATATGGTCTCAAATCAAAACCTTCATATAAAATGGGTCGAATTCGGGAGGGTGTGTACCATGACCAATTGAGTTATAAGACTTGTTTTTTATCTTAAAATCATCTCCGTGAAGTTACCTTTTAGAAAAGTGGAAAATTATTATATATTGCTAAAGAAAATTTTATTTTAGATAAAAAAGAGTGTAGATACTTTTTCGGCTAAAAAAAAACACAAAAAGTCGTCTTTTTTGCAATTTTCAAATTCAAATCGTTTATTATAAAAATCTGTCGGAAATACTAAGATATATATGAAAAAAACTGGACCAAGAATATGCAAAATTATGGTGCTTAAAAATTCAAACACAAATAACTCGAAAACTATAAGAGATAAATGGGACGCGTAAGCATGGGACTACAACAATATATAAACATATTTGAAATCGGACGAGAAACAAAAATTTTGCAAGCGATTAAAAATTTTTTATGTCAGAGGTACCTAACTTTGAGCCCCCTTAGCTCCGCCCCTGCGGGGATTGTTGTGCCTCACATCCAAACGTAATATTACACACGCATCTGCTACGCCTATACCAAATTTCATGAAAATCTAACCGGCCGATCAGAAGTTACAGATTTATTTTCAAAAAATTTCTTTTCTGCCCCACTGTGCGCAGTCGAGAAAAATTTGCCTAAAAAATTACTGAAAAAAAATGTAAAAAAATTTTAACAGTTTTAGCTGTTTGTTTCACTTAAGGTAAGTTTCTGATGACAACATCACTGGAAATATATATATATATTTTTTTTTTTAATTTGAAAGTTTCATCAGCCAAAGGAACTTTTCTTCTTCTGCAATCCATGACTCTAACCAATCTAAATCGGGGTTTAATAAACATAGTATTCCATCAATGAACTGGCCGGCTTACAATCCGTATTTAAATCCAATGGAGAATCTGTGGGGGTACATGACCCATAAAGTTTACACAACAAATGCATAGAATGAAACCATAATAACAATAACTCAGTTAAAACTAAAAATTAAGTAGGCTTGGGAAGAAATGAACTGTGATTTTCTTCAAAAATTAGTCGAATAAATCCCGGACCGAATTTTTGAAGTTATCCAAAACAAAGGTTCATTAACATATTATTGATAATGCTAAATTGGTTCATTAGTTTAAGTGAATATATAGGAAAATGACATAAAAATTGACATTAAATTACTAAAATTACAGTGAAAAAAATTAATTAATTTTAATTTTTAGTCCCATTTTTTGTAAGTTGATTAAAAAAATTAATGTGCTTTTATAGGAATATATTCCAGTGTATTAGGAAATTGTTTTTACATATGCATCTCTGTTGCTATTTGAAACAATTCTTCAAACTTTTGAATATATTTATAGTCACCAAGTCTTCAGTGTGAAGTTCATAATAACGTAATACAAGAATATATATTCCAGTCTATTATATATAACACCAGTGATTCTCAAATTATATATCAAGTATGTGAAGAGAAAAAAATGTAAAGGATTAACCCCTTTTGGGTTTATTATAAATCGTAGTCGGAAAATAGTATCAAAGATATTTCATAAATGTATTCCTTAATGTAGACACTATACATTAGATAATTCTTTATCAAGACAAACCTCAAACTTAACACGAATTTGTGGAAGGTGGCAACAGTTGCATAAAAACAACAATATGGCGTTTTTATTATTGTGTTTTATATATGCAGTTTGACAACTGTAACAACCAAAATAATAATCAACCGTTTAACTAAGGTTACCTTGCCCCCAAGTCTGACAGAAGCCATCCTTGAGTATCAATTTAAAGTCATGTATTTGGCCATGACTTCCCCCTTGGTTAGGAGCGGAGCCTATCTAAACTCATTCCGATCTTTGGGTCACGGCACCCGGTTGCAATGCAACTCCACACTGAGCTCACGCTCTACCCGCGATTTGGGTCTAAACCACAATCACCACGAAGCTCCCCAAGGAGCCGCACCATTGCCAGGCTGGAACCGAAGTTCCACGGGCTCATGACACCCGTGGTACCAGTATTAAGTCACCGGTCGGACTTCGTAGCCAAAGATGGCTACTACCAGTTGAACTCCAAACAGTTCGGGACTTGTGACCCGCCACCACACACAAAACACACATCAACATGAATGGACAACAATTACATCACAAACAATCGACAATCGCCCTCACGGGCGATTCGTTAGCCACGTGGTGTGACACCAGCAAAGGACAACACAAACAACGACTAGGACAACTTCGACGCTGGAACCCTCGCGGGTCACAAAAGTGACCTGGAACCAACAACGAGGACAGAGAAGAAACACGAACAAGAGAGACTGCAAGGTAAGATGACAGTAAGAGGCAAACAGCAAGAAACAGCAACGGCGAAACAGGAAAGCGAAGTCGGAGCAAAGATAGCAATTCATCATGCCAGCAAACTTCAACAGTCATATACATACCCGCAAACCGGGGACAAACAACAGCGACGAAAGGAGCGACCAAGCAACAAAGGAAAGGAGCACCACTACGGTTGCTCATATAGGAGCCGCCTCCACTACTGATGTCTCCTTCTTCTCCTATCAAATACCTCCCGGGCGAAATCGTCCAACCTCCCAATTGTCCGTACGTCTACTAAGGTCCTACTAAAATCCCAACTCCCCGCAGTATGAGTTATGCCCATACTATCTAAACTCCTAATGTCATCATAGTAGTGGCATGTCGTCAGTACATGTCACACGTCCTCAAGTACCATCCCGCACCCACAGTCTTATTCAAAATGCACTCAGTGAGTATAAAACCCAGACTCAGACCGAAGCCAAAATCTGGACATTTCCTTACGAAGTCCACGTCACGTATGATCTCATACGTTACCCTCCCATTGTCACTGTTCGTCCATCTCGCCCTCCAGCTAGACAGAAGACACTCCTCTAAGAGTCCCTTCACCTGCAAACTATCCCCATTCATCAGATCAGAATCAGAAACCCAGTCATGACCAAGAAGTGGTAGCCCCTTCTTGATCTTGAAGCAATAGCACGACGTATTACCTCCAGATCAAGAGGTGCCACACCCAGAAGAACCTGGAGTGCGTCCGTCGATACCGTCCTACAAACTGGCATGCACGCCAACATCGCGACCCTCTGGCAGGATAAGACCTTGTTTCTGCTAACAACAGACATAACCGTTTCATACCATACAGGGGCACCAAACGTTGCGCAAGCAACGAAAAGCCCATCATACATGGTACGAACAGTACGCCTGCTGAGGCCCCAGTCACTTCTGAGGATGCGCCTAACCTTACCCGCAACACTAGACAACTTGTCCCTTATGTGAGTAAGATGAACCAGAAAGTTCATCCTCTCACTCATCATTATTCCCAGATACTTGACCTCAGTCGCATATGTGAGACTAACACTGCCAGTCCGAATGAGCAGAGGACGGCCCCGAGACAACTTACCCTTAAGCAACATTATCTCGGTTTTGTCCATCGCCACTTCGACGCCTGAACGACCGCTCCACTCACACACATCGCGCATGACCTGTGCACCTCTGCTTTCTAGATCAGCACGAGACTGACCCTCAACAAGAGTGAGCAAGTCATCCGCATACGCACACACCCTGAAGGAACGACCGAGCTGCGCCAATAGAGGATCCATCATAATGTTCCAAATAAATGGATCACAGATGAAACCCTGCGGACACCCACGAGTAACGTCCCTCCAAACCGTGTCGCTGGCACCTAAGAAACAAGCCCGCCTGTCGCTGAAGTAGCTCCTCCAGAGGGCTAACTCCCGACAGCCCACTTCCTCCAGCCTCCTAAAGACGCTACCCCACAACAGGTAGTCAAAAGCACCCTTAAAGTCTTCGAAAATGCCAAGAACGTACTTGGCAGAAGACTCGCTAACGCTCCTACGCACGTGCAGCCAGGCATCCTCAACGCTTCTACCCTTCCTAAAACCAAACTGGAACTGAGAAGGTCCCTCGTTGGCGTCCTCCCTCAGTCGAGACACCATAATTCTTTCCAGCACTTTTGCAAGTACCGGAAGGAGAGTGATGCCCCGTTAAGAGCAAGGATTACTCCTCACCCTATCAGGAGACTTCAGGAGGACTACAACGCGAGCGCGCTTCCAAGCTCTTGAGAAATAGCCCTCACTAAGACACTTCCCAAAGACCGACTCCAAATGTTCAGATATAACCTTCCAAATGCTTTTACACATCTCTCCAGTCATACCATCAATACCCGGAGACTTTCTACTTCTGACCCGACAAATACTGTCCACGACTTCCGATCTCTCCAAGTTTGGAGGATCAACCATCTCCCTAATGAGAGTAGTCAACCGGTTCCGCACTTGGGAATAAAACCCCCAGAAGTTCGTCAGTACATTCTCTTCAAGTCGACAATGTAACATTACCTACCTGAAGAGAAGCTAAGTCAGCCAGCCTATCCTTCCTACCCATACACACATGGTAGTGAACGTTACTACCACATAGTTCTGCTTATTTGCATTTTATTTTATTATTATTTTTTTTTTTTTAATTCAAGTGAAATCTTATTTCTTGCTTTAATAACCATATTTACTACTTTTTTTATTTTGATAAAGAGTCTGCACACACATCTCGAATACATTTTAATACAGTGTTAATAAGTAGCAAGTTTGAATTATCTGGAAACAGAATATTGCAAACAAATTAAACACCTAATTAATATCTGATTAAATTTATATGATTACCTACTCACTTTATTCTATAATCTTATTGAATCCATTTAGTTAATATATTATTATCTATTAACTTTTTTATATAAAATGTTTATTTTCCCCTTTCTTTCCAATATGGATCATATGTTTTTCGCATTCCCTGTTTTGATCTGATTTTTAATTTTTTTTTTTGGTAGAATACCATATTTTTGATAAATATATGTAAGTAACAGAGTGGTTTAAATCTTGGGTAAACTTATAGATCTTTTGCTTAACTGCTATCGATATTATGAACACCAAATTTGATTTTAGGTGTAAGTAAGTGGAAACTTTAATTTTCCTTAACTAGTGTAATTCTACCTCATATTTTGAACACTTCCCAAAAGACTGAAATGTCATAACTTACTTACTGTAGCTGACTGATGAGATACTTCCTTTTTAATCTGAACGTGGTCGAGATAACTTCAACTATTAAGAAAAGCTTTGGAAATTCTTAAATTTTAAATCGTTAAACATTCAAACATCTTAACTTGAAGTGCCCCGAAATACATTCTATCTCGATCACTAAAACCAAGTAAATAAATCTTCAAGGTAAGGTATGTGACTATTTTTTCATAATTTTTATTAAAACTGAGCATTTCGAATTCAGAGAAGCCTTCTGGTTATTCCGACACGGATTACCTACTTAATTTGTGACCAAATTCCTTTTTCTGTGTGGCTAGATATCGGCCACGTGATTTTCAAAAACTATTTTTGATAAATAAAAAGCGTATTTATATAAAAGCTCAGACAAAGGCACTGTCTTCAATAACGGAGCTTGTAAGGTGAAGAATTTTGGAACACGGTTCTCGCTTTGAAACTGTCTTAAACTGTTCAAATATCCGTCAAGAAAAATACGTTTCCAATTAAATAGGTAACTATATTAAAATCTAATTAAGAAAATTTTCAAACGCCTAATTTCTTTTCCTCATAGCTGCGGATCACAAGAGGTGGGGAAGCTGCAGACTTTTGTGATTCAGAACCTCTAAATATTAATGCTTTGGGCACAGTTCCAAAGCAGAATAAAATTAATGTTTCTCTCAGTTGTAAAGGTTATCATTCTCTACAAATTACTCACTGATCAACGTTCACACCCCTTAGTTCTGGACATAGGTACACAATATAAAAATTCAAAATAACCAGAATCGATCAAAAGTAGAAGGAACAGAAAAAATAAACCACAAACCAATAGAATATAAGTGCAGTGATTTCCCAAACAAAAAACCAAGATCAGAAAAAACATTAAAAAAAAAAAACAAAAATTATTTTAGTGTAACCAAAAAAATTCTTATTTGATCTCCCAATTTAGTTACTTTCTCAAAAAAAAAAAATAATGAATTCCAAGTCTAAAAACGTTTAAAACTGTTTTTTTTTAACCATGCAAAATAATTATTAAAATTAAAAATTAAAATTAATAATCTACCATTTTCTAAATTAAAAATTATCTACTTAGCCTAAAATATCACATAACAAATCACAGATACTAGTTAACTACAAAGATAAAAATATGTAGAAAAAAAATAAAAACAAATCACCTAAGCCTTACAAAAAAATTTCCCAAAACATCTAATCAGCTACCTGACTCGCAGGCGTTTGGACCGGGACCTGAGTTCGTCTGGGCAGCATAGAGACAGGTGGCACTGTCGGGACCCTATGAGCCACCGCTGTACCACCACTACCAGATTCGTGAACGTCGAGTCGTCCACGGAGCCGCTCGTTCTCAGTAACGAGTCCCACCAAGACAATCTTCGCCAGGCTGGTAGAGACGCTGTCGACCATGACCTCCTCCAAGAAGCTCGTCGTGACGGCCTTCATCTCCCATCTAGCTGCTCCAACCCAGCTAGAGCCCTCTTCCTGGGTCTGCTCTCCCTCTTCTCCTTTTAATTTAGTAAACGCTTCAATTAATTCTGAGTTTCCGCTGCCTAAGATCGAATTCGTAATCCCGAACCGTCCAACTAGAAATTATACTTCTATAAAAATCAAAAATTTTCGAACCATTTATGCCAACTTTGTTCCACAATAAAATGAGTATTTTGAACTTAGTTAAAAATAAGATTTTATTATTGAATGACTATGAAAAACATTTTATTGTAAATAGCTTTAAGAACAATATGTATGTTAGTCTATAAGAAATTGTAATTTATAAAATAAAAAATAAATAAATCTGAGTTTATATAGGACAACAGTCAAGTCATGTTGAATTAACGACTCCAAGGATGTAGGGACAAAGAGTGATAATGTGGCTATGGTTTAATTGCAAAAAGTCATGAATCCTACGTTAAACTTGTACCCATATATGAAGAAGTATGTGACTAAGAGGTATTACAAGACCATAATGAACTAAAACACCGCAATATTGGTGGAATATATATATATATATATATATATATATATATATTTATACATTAATTAATTTATTTGATAAGAAAAAATTCCTCAAACAGTTATATACGCCAACTGTTGGCATATTTAAATTTAAATCCCAAAATTCTATAAATATAATAAGAAATTCTTAACACGAAAATTTTTGTGCTTCTTTAGTTTTTGCTCTATTTTTAATATTTTAAACCTTTAAATGTTATTTTTCTTGGTGGTATATATTTATAAACATATTAGTTAATATATTTTTTTTTTTAAATATTATATCAACTGAAAATTATATATTTTTTTAAAGCCAAACTAAGAAAATATCTAGTTTTCTTTCAATGTAAAAACAATTTCTTACCATACTGTATATATACAAAGACATTACAAAATATAAGACGAAAAAAAATGATAAATTTCTGGTTTATTCTTAGTGTTCTTCTTCATTTGAAAGTGAACGGACTTATTTTAGTGAAAGTGAAGTGTGTCACAATAATAATAATAATAATAATAATAATAATAATAATAATAATAATGATGATGATAATAATAATAACAATAATAATAATAATAATAATAATAATAATAATAAGTAGTAATAATAACTACAGAGCAATTTCTAAATACATACACAGAATATGAGGAATTTGTTTTTCATGAACATGAAAAAATACTTAGTACATGCTTAATTTTCCCTTAAGAAAACTGGCTTATACATAATTTAAATATTAATTTGAAATCAAATAACCTCAGAATTACCACAATACTGGCGAAAAGGCAAAATAAGTGTAAAATAAAATATAAAAATATAGAATATTACGTTAAAACTACCATTTATATGAATTTCTGCACTTTAGGGTGATTCCCGAAATTATGGGACGATCCTCATAAAATTTATCATTGTGATTTATTCTTATATAAAACTTATTTGTGTCAAATATAAACTTGATATAAACATGTTTGGGATTTGTGCGCGATAAAGTGATTTTCGGAAGAGGGTTTTATATAGGAGCTATAGTCAATTATGAACCGATCTTCATGAAATTTGGCAAAAAAGATTGATACTTATAAAAAAACTGCTTTATAACTAATTTCATTAAAATGTTGCTATATTTAAGGCATTTATTTTCATTAAACCCCTATTCCGGAAGGACATTTATATGAGGCCTAGGTAAAATAATAGACCGATCATAACCATTTTCAATAGGCTTCTTCCTTGTGTCATCAAAGTCTTACGTGTCAAACTTCATTGAATTATCTTTAAAATTGCGACCTGTACTTTGTGCACAAAGACGGCTGGCTGACTGACTGTCCATAGTCAGCCAGCCGTCTAGCCAGACGTACTGATGGACGGACATCGTTAGATCGACTCAAAAAATAATGCTGAGTCGATTGGTATACTTTAAGGTGGATGTTGTATGATTTTTTTTTTTCTGTGCATTACAAACATCAGCACAAACGCATAATACCCCAACCAACTATGGTGGTGTAGGATATAATTAAATATTTCATTTAAACGAATGTTGTTAGACATTGTGCCCATATAGGTTGTGGGCGTGTGTTTTATCATAAAAAATATTAGTCGCAATTTTAACACATGGACATATTGGTGTTTTGATGACTTTTTTATTTTACGGAATTATTTAATGAATGTTAAAAGATTCCTTTTCATTTCCTTAAGCAAATTTAAATTATTATTTTTGTTTTTTCAAATACAAAATAATAAGATTTTTTGAATTAAAAGCTTTCCTACATCTAGTCTTGCACTGTTTTGTAGCTAAATATAACTTATACTATAAGCCAGTGTAGGAGGAATTTTGTGCTGGATTTTGCAAAAGAGTTAAAAGATTGGGTGAAGACAAAAATTTTTGCAAAAAAGTTAAAAAAAAATTTTTATGTTAGAATTTTTAGAAATTAATAATTAAAGTTGCGCTTGATAAATAATGAACAAGTCATTTAAATAGAACAATAAAAATTTTAACATATATAACCGTTTGAAAAATATGCGCCTCAAAACATTTAAAATTTATGTTCTTACTCTAATTAAATTTAACTGATTTCAAAACCATATATCTCTTTAATTAAAAAAGATAGAATAAAGCCAAAAACTGAATTAGGAAAATGAGCATATTTTACATTAAAATCAATGTTAATATTTATATTTTTCAAAAACTGATTAACATATATGTTTTTACTTATTTTTTATCACTCATACTCTAAACAAATATACATAGTATCACGTTCCAAAGAGTTATTTCAAGTCTGAAAAAGAACGATACCAGCATTTGCAATAAGTTTGGTAAGATTAAAAATTTTTAATTTTATCTGTGTAAAAATACAAATATATATTTCTTTTTTTCAGATACAGAAAAAGACTAGAAGTAGAAATGTTAGTAATGAAGAATTGGATTTGTACTGGATAAAATAGATTTAAACAAAGAGTCGGATTTATTTTAAAACTCCACTTAACTCATAAAAAGAAATATTTAAAGGTATTTAAGGTTATAAATGAAACCTTGAATTTCAAAATTATATATAATATTAAACAGTATGTTAAATCTAGAAATATTAAATTTAAATATAATTTTAAAAATGATAATAATTTACCCTATGGGTAAAATGAAAAGTAATTGGCAACGCGAAATTAAAGAAAGAAAGAGTAAGTATAAGAACATATGAATAGAGTAAAGAAGAAGGTACTCAATGTAAATAAATAGGTAAAAAGTTAAAAAAAAATTGAATAGGAGGACATATTGTCCAATGGCAAGTGTTGTAGTGGCGAATTTAGTGAAATTCGAGCTCTTTTGACTTTGAAGAAGGTATGACCAGTGGCCAACAACTGCTAAAGAAAATAAAAAATAGCAACAACAGTATCTTAAAAGTGGCAGTAGTTTTTATTTTAATAATTATTTTAATAAGAAATATATGCATATATACCGAATTACATTACATTACGAATTACATAAGATAAAATATACGGAAGAAGAATATTCCAAGCTGCTAAGCATCTTCATTAAGAGTTCTTCATTAATATCATTTTCGTTAATTTTTAATTTGTGGAAAATACTTGAGTTTTGGAAAAGTAATGTTACTATCTGAAAATTTTATATTAATTTTTGATAAAGATAAAGCGTTAAAATCAAAAGTTTTTTTGATAAATTTTAATTAATTTTATGTGAAATAATTTTATTTTCCTTTTCTTTTTTATTTGCTGAAATTATAAATCCTAACGAACGTGTAAAATTTGCTTTTCAAATTCTTTATTTGCAATAAAAACTATTATATTATAATGTTTAAATGAATTTTAAAATGCTTTATCATTTAATATGAGCGGCTAGAAATTTAAATCATGTGGTGACTAATCAGGGATAGTAAGATGGTGAGGTAACTGAAGATTTCGGGGACATTCCAGAAGGTTATCTGTAAAATGTCAAGGTGAGAATATTCTTTAAAGGGAGAGCTTCAAACTTGGCAAAACATTCGCCAAGATAGTCTATTTTCCTAAAACGCATGTGAGTCTCTCCGGGCAGTTTTACTAAACTGCTTCGGACCTCAACATAAATTCCTTTTATTTAATAATTTAGTTTTATTTAGCTGGTATGAAATTTTTTGTATGTTGGCATTTACCCAGCTCTGATGGCAAGAACCACCCCATCCGGTGAACTCCAGCCCGGTCTTCAGAAATTTTTCTCATTTCTCTGGGTGGGTGAAATTAATTAATAAAACCTTCAACTGAAAATAAATAAAAATCCAAATAATTGATAATTATCTTTTATTTTTTTTTTTGTTGCCAAAATTTATAAAATTTTTTGTCAAATAAATGTAACTCTTAATTGAAAAAATATAAAATCCAACAAAGAATTTGTTAATTTAATTAAAATTTTAGGAAAAATTCTGAAGTTAATTAACAATGAACATAATGAAATGAACGAATTAATTTATTGTAAATTAATTTTTATTCAACAAAAACCATGACTAGTTTGACATAAAAACGTTGTTAAAAACTAAAATAAATATTCGATAAATTTCATAGTAAATATGATATTTTTTCGTCAAGTATTTAAATTAAGCAAGTTGACAAAAAAAAATTATAAATTTATTAGTCAATATGACAATATGGAAATTACAAAAAAATGTCTGTGGATCTTTGAATTTTGTAATCAAAAATGATTTTTATTCTTTTTTTATCTATTTTTTTTTTCTGTGTACATACACATACATTTTTTGCAATAAAACTTTTCATCAATTTTGTATATGATTTGCATACCAATTAACAACACATAAACCAAACAGAAATACATACATATATTTTGAGATGTAGGTGCAGCTACAAATTATATATTGAAGAAATCAGGAAAAAATTATTATTAAATGTAAATTTAATTATTATTCTCTTAACAAGTAGTAACTTTTTAACTCATATACTTAGAAAAAGAGAGGAGATTTGAAGCTTTTTATAATTATCATAATCAAACGATACAGATTGCAATTTGATTGTAATAGAGAGCTGTCAAATTATTTATTTGAAAAAGAGAGAATTCTCTTCAAGAAAAAAAGACTGTAAATACTCATTTAAACTCGGAATGAATATTTTTAAAAGACGAAATTATTTTATCTTAGTTGTAAATATAAATAGCTAAATTTTAAATTTTGACAATTTAACAAATAACTTGAAAAAAAAAACATTATCAGTTAGTGCTACTTGTTTTAAAACTGTCAACAAAGAATATGAAAAGTCACTAAAATTAATAAACATTATGAAAAAAAAACACTAATTTATTTTTTAAGGAAGTTAAAGATCTTCGGTGGAAATTAATTTGACACTTCATAAAAAGATCCTATTGCTGACCTACTTAAAGCTGATTTTGATAAAAAAAAAAAACTAAAATATTTGATCTACAATTGAAACTAATTTGGAACTGTATAAAACTTTATAAACACCTTAAAAGGAATAAAAGATGGAACTATATAACGATATATCTACCACTGAGGCTGAATAACAAATAAGGTATTGAAACTAATTTGAAACTATTAATAGGCCCTTTGGTCATACTAAGTAATTTCGGTCTATATTGATATAATCTAATACTACATAACACTTTCTTGAATGCAGCCAATTTAATACTTCGATTTAAGTTTATTTAGGACTATTAACGATTATATCTGTGTGAGTTTATAAATGGAGTTCTTTATATAAATATATAAAAACCAACGGATAAATCTAATTAGTGAATGTAAGTCTTACAATTTAGTTTAATATAGATCCACATGCTTATTAGAGAATATGAAAATACCAACTTTGAAAGAAGTTTAGGGTAATTTTAAAGAATTTCATTTAACACTATTAGAAGTCAAAAATTTGCAAAATTAATAGCCTTAGGTATCTCATATATTATGCGAGTTCTAAAGAATATTTCGTATGAAAATCTTCAAGATATTTTAAACCACTTTGACCACAGTGCACAATGAGGCCGATTCCGAAAATGTTGGTGATAAATCGTTATCTCTTAAACTACTGGACGAATCGAATTGACATTTTTGGAAACTTTTTCATACTTGAGGTGGTCATCTTTGACACCTTGTGGCTTATTTCGTATTATCGCAGGATGACTACAAGATAGTTTTTCTGAAAGCTTGGGTCCTCCTCTATAGCTCATGTATTTCAGTTTGATTCAATATGTAGCTTCGGAGATATGCGCGCTGTGCGAAGGTGACTATTAATTTTAAAAACATTTTTTATTCAAAAATTGAAGATATGTATTAATTAAAGTATGAATGTAAACTTTGTAAACAATGAACATGTCGCATTTTTGAGATATCTTGATGAAATTTGCCACAATTAATTATTTAGATACAAGGACGAAGCATATTGGTTATGATCGGTCTATTATTTCACCTAGCCCCCCGGAATAGGGTTTAATGATCATAAATACTTTTAGTATATAAATATTTTATTAAAATTATGCACGCACAAGTTCGATATAAATTTAATGAAGATCGGTTCATAATTGATCATAGTTCCCAGATAAACGCCTCAGCCGAAAATCACTTTAAAGCATTATATCCTTAACTACTTGTCGGATCGAATTGAAATGTATTGAAGAGCTGTAGAGAAGGAGCTAAGCTTTCAGAAAAATCAACTTGAAGTCACCCTGTAATAATTTGTGATAAACTATACGGCGTCAAATTTGACCACATAAAGTAAAATTAAAAAAAAGTCGTAACAAAAAAATATAGTCCGATTTCAAAGACCTTTGTAAAGCGCTTGATAAGATAAAGAAAAAAATGTTTTCTCAAATATGTTTAAACTTATGGTTTAAAAAATATTTGCGCTAGAACTTGAAATTTTCGACTTTTTGTCTTGACTTTTTTTGGATTTTTTCAAATAATTTCCTCAGTAAATGTGTGACAATTTCTTTTTTTTAATATCGTAAGATTTCTAGTACATTTTAAAATACATATTTTTTTCAATTATCTCAATTCATCTAGCCGTGAAAAAATAACAAATTTAAGCTTAATTCTGTCGCTTTTATTTCAAAATTTAATTAATAAAAAAATATTTTTTTTCACACATTTCGAAAGAAAGAAACTTTTATTTTATTGAGAGTTGCACTTTATGTCCAGCAATGGTCGAAAATGGTGAAATTCTTTACGAAATTTCAAATTCATCGGGGTAGAGAAAAAAAAGGTAAGGGAGATTTTTCTAATCTGACAACCGACTCAGGTTTTTGATAACGCAACTACATATCTATGCTTTTAATTTGACTTTAAACTGGTTCCCGCATGCTCAAGTATGTAGACAGTAGAGTATATTTTATGAAAATATTAAAAATTTTAGAATTATATTTTTGAAAACAAAACATATTAAATCAATTTTTTTTATTTATTCTTAATTTAGTATATTAGAAAGATTACGTTCTGTTTGTGTAGCAAAAATAATTTTGATGATTTTCAAATCCTAAAAAAAATATTCTTTAAAATTATAAATATTTAAGTTTAAAGAATTTTTTTAGCAAAAATGTATAAAAAATATAAACAAATATGAAAATATACATAGATGATTTTTTTGAAAGCTTAGGTCCTCCTCTACAACTCACTTATACATTTTAATTTAACCCATAGATTAGAAGATATAGCTTTATTGCAAAGTCTTTACGATCGGCCACACTGCGCGTTAGTATTATGACTATATTTGACACAAACAACTTTTATATACATAAGTTGAAAGCAAAGTAAGAAATTTAATGAGTATCGGTGCATAATTAGCTGAGGCTCTCAAATTAATCCAAATATATAAAAATGTTTAGATATTGACTTATTTATAATAGGAATCGTGATATATTGGCGGTGCAAACAAAAAGGTCTGGCATAGCTTAAATTAGTCCAATAACGTGTACTATATTCGGACAAATTTTGATATTTATAGGTTCTAAAATATTAGGGTGATATTGTGGCAAATATAGCAACATAGTTATGCCAAAGTGGGCGAAATAGGTGTTTCATTTCCCTAAAGAATTTGTTGTAATTATAAAGCATATTTTGTTTATATATGAGTTGTTATATATAAATCGAATTTAATATAATTCCCTTCACTAGTTTTGTAAGAAATGACTGTTTTAAAAAAGTGAGCATGACATTCGATCAAGTTCTAGGAAAATATAGGTTGTTTAGGGATTAGTTCTTTAAATAATTCAATACAAAAATAAGCACTAGACTTTGTTATTATCCAATTATTTCGAACATTGCACATTTTTTTTTTTAATAAATTTTTAACTTATAATCGGCCGGCTGGATTTACATAAAATTTCACAGTTTGTAAGATTGAAACAGATGTCTTTTCCGAGTCCAAAAACAAACGATTTTTTTTATGAACATATAATAATTATATGCATTTCTGAACGGCATCTTTACGGAGCTGATTTCAAAGCTTAAAACGAGCTGAATCATCAAATAGAGATAAGTACAGACGTTCCAGAATTTGACCTATTTTGAATCGTAATTTTGACTTTAACCTATATGTTATAAAATCACAAAGTATGAATTTACAAATGGAATGCAGTTTCGGAAACTTCAATATATTATAAAGACTTTGCAATTGTATTATATTGGACTTACAACAAATGTAGACTTTATGGGCAAAATACAAAAAAAAATATATTTTTGGAATTTTCGCCGGTTTTTTTTTTTTTTTTTTTTTTGAATTGTGCGATTCCTTTTGCAAAAATCTTAATTTTTTTACACTTCTCGTTATGTGAAAATTTCGTTAGATTATTTTAACAAACAAAGATTGTATTTTAGATAAAATATTATAGTTTCTCCAAAAACCACCTTTTTCAAAATTTTATTTTATTTCCAAAAGTCAGAAAAACTATGGATTCCAATTTTTTAGTAATCTTCAACTAATTGGATAAAAATAACAAAATAGGACGAAAATGAATGGTTATTTATTGAAAAAACTGGAACAAGATTTTGAAAAATTAAGATAGTTGAAATTTCAAATGTAAATAACTTGAAAACTATAAAGGATAAATAGCACATACATACACATGATTTTCATAGGCCTTATCTAGTGCTTTAAAAAGATGTAAAAATGTCTGAAATCGGATAAGAATTAAGAATTTTCTATGTTAGAAGTACCTAATAGCTCCGCTCCTGAGGTATCTGTTTGAAAGGGGAGCCAACTTCCAAACTTCAAATTTCATAATTTTCTACTATGTGAAATTTTAAGTAAATCCAACTAGCTGATTAGAACTTACAGATTTATTTCTAAAAAATTTCGATTCTGCCCCACTGTTCACTGTAACCGTAGCGAAAAATCTGCTTATTCATTTCAGCCTCTTACAAAATAATCTTACATCATTTTACATTAAATCGTTAATATTATACAAAACTCGAAAGCTGAATTGAACACAAAATAAATTCCTAAAAAGCTATAAATACCTAGACTCTCAAAATATTACAGTTCAGTTGATTAGAAAACGTTGACTAATTCACTTGAAATAGAAAAGTTCTACACAATGGAACTAACATTCATATTATTTTATCTCATAATTGCTTTAGTTTCGTTGGCCTTATATTTTATTAAACGTAATTTGAGTTATTGGAGACAACAAGACATACCCCATGAAGAACCCCACCTTTTAATGGGTAATTTAAAGGGCCTACGAACAAAATATCATATAGGTGAAATTCTGGCAGAATATTATAGAAAATTTAAGGGCACCGGACCCTTTGCAGGTATTCATATAGTGCAACGTCCGGGTGTAGTGTTGTTGGATATATCTTTAATAAAAAATGTTCTTATTAAGGATTTTAATAATTTTGCCGATCGTGGTATGTACTATAATGAAAAAACAGATCCCTTGACGGGCAACTTGTTTATGTTAGATGGTGAAAAGTGGAAAATTTTAAGAAACAAACTATCGCCCACATTTACCTCGGGAAAAATGAAATATATGTACCCTACACTCTTAAAAGTGGTCGATACATTTATGAAAGTTTTGAAGGAAAACGTTAAAGAGGATGCAGTTGTTGAGATACATGATATGTTAGGTCGCTTTACCGCCGACACTATAAGCAGCTGTGCTTTTGGTATTGAATGCAATAGTTTAACAAATCCCAATTCAGAATTTCCTAGACTAGGAAAAAAATCATTCGCGGTGCCTAGGCACAATGCTTTCATCATGGCCCTAATAGATGGATTTCCTAAATTGGCCCGTAAATTGGGTATGCGTATTTTACCCGAAGATGTTCATCAATTCTTTATGAGAACCATAACAGATACTATCAATTACAGAGAACAACATAAAATACAGAGAAATGATTTCTTAAATTTATTACTTGATATTAAAAATAATGAAAATGATAAATCGGCTCTGGGAATTTTAAGTATGGAAGAAATGTGTGCTCAAGTATTTGTATTTTTCTTGGGCGGCTTGGAGACCTCATCATCGACTGTAACTTATGCTTTATATGAATTGGCTCAACATCAGGAGTTACAAGAACGTTTAAGGATAGAAGTAAATGAAGTGTTTGAGAACAGCAATTACAGTGGTATATCGTATGATGATCTGAAAAATATGTTATATTTAGATCAAGTTTTAAAGGGTAAGTACACATTTTTAATAATAAATTAAAAATAATACTCAATGAATTCATTCTTTTTTAACAGAAACTCTGCGCAAATATCCTGTTATTACCCAACTTAATCGTAAGGCATTAAATGATTATATTGTTCCCGGCCACCCTAAGTATGTGATTAAAAAGGACATGCCTGTTTTAATACCTGTGCTGGGTCTACATCATGATGCGGAATTTTATCCCAATCCCCAAGAATTCGATCCTGAACGTTTTGCGCCCGAAGTAGCCAAACAACGTGATTCTATTGTGTATTTGCCATTTGGTAATGGTCCTCGCAATTGTATTGGCGAGAGATTTGGTCAAATGCAATCACGTTTAAGTTTAGCTTATTTAATAAGAAATTTCTATTTCTCTATATGTTCCAAGACAGAAATACCTTTGATAGTTGATCCCAAGGGATTTTCATATATACCAAAAAATAAGGTTTATTTAAAATTAGAGGAAATAAAAATGTAAAAATTATAATTTTAATAAATGAAGTTTAAACTAAATTAATTTTCAACTGTTTAGCAGTATATTATTTGTTTACTTATCATTTTGGATTAAGGTATGTAGCAATTTGTTTGGTCATTAAATAGCTTTAGTCTTACAAAAGGTTATGAATAATTTTATATTTTATATTACTGAAATACCTTTAATAGTTGATCCCAAATGATTTTCATATATGAGTATTTCCATTTTTCTGAAAGGTATCTTCACAGAATTTAAAAAAATTTACAATTAATTACCTATTTGGATAAAATTTTGTGCATGTGTAGAGGAGGATACACAAGCATATAAAATTAATTTTATTCATTTTTATTTTGAAAACTGTGGCAACTCTGTAGCTTTGAAAGTGATTAATATATTTTTTTAATTTCCATAACTTTTGTTGTATGAAAGATATAAAAAAAAATTTTGTATTTAAATTAAAGAAAATGTTTTTTTTTAAACATATTTTTTTACATATTTTTTGTTTAGAGACGTATATTCAAAAAAGTCCATCTTTAATTTTTTTTATATTTTTTTCATAAGAAGCTCTATTAGAATACTTAATATACAGATAATTTTATAGTGGTCTGGAAAGTAGTTACTGAGATACAAGGAAAAAGGTTAATATATATACAAGAAAAAAAATATATATATATTTTTTTATTAATTTCTATTTCTTTTTTATTAAAATTATTGACTAAATTCTAATAGTCAAAATATCAATTTTCATAAAAATTCGAATAAAAAACATATTTTCGCTAATTAGTACTTCGGAAATAACCAAAATACCACTAAAAAAAATTTGTTGCAATCCTTAGAAAAAACTAAATCACAGGACGCGAAAAACATCTATTCGAAAAATATCAGTGGGGCAGAATCGAAATTTTTTGGAAATAAACCTCTAACTTGAATTTTTAAGCACCATTATTTTGCATGTTCTTGGTCCAGTTGTTTTCATATATATCCTAGTATTTTCGACTGATTTTATCAGTTTTTTTCTTAACTAGTTAAGGAACAAAATTATCTATTGAACAAAAAAATTTTAAGTCGATATCTCTAACGATGAGAAAACGTTGGATTTGTTATGAGCCTTAATCAACTCAAAATACTTGAAGACTTGAAGGACCTTTATTAGCTTTTGGATATGTATACAGATAAAGCAGATTATTTTATAGAAAATAAGTAGTATAAATTTAAAATGTTAGATAAATCGTCTACATAAATTTAATGTAAATAAGTAATAAAAAATCGTATTAGAAATAGAATATTTATTAAGGAAGATGATAAATACCAAAAATAATAATATTGATTAAGTTAAAATAGACATTTTTTGTTTGTTTTGTTACTTTAAATTCATTAATAGAAATCTATTAATGCTTAGAAAAGAATAAAGATTTACTTAAATTTAGGAAATGTGGTAACCTTATTAAATATTAAATATTTATTAATTATTTTTATAAAAATATTTTGTGTATAGATATTAATAAAAGTATACAGAAATATTCATAATTTTCTAAGTAATTATTCACGCAAAACTGAAGGCAAAACTTGCAAGTTTGTAAAAATATAGTCATATATGCAGAAGATCGGAAATTATATATGCTAAAGGATAAGCTTAATTTGGAATACATGTTATTAAAATTTCTTTCGCTATTAAGAAATAAACCAAACAAAAGGCCCAATTTTTTAATTGTAATAATAAATTTGTTTATAAAGATATCTTAATGAAATTTACAGGAAGTATGTTTTTAATACAAATAAAAGCGCATTAACTAAATTTTAATCAGGGGTAGGGTTTCCTGAATTCTCAAAACAAAGTAATCAAAATTCCCAAAAATTGGATTTTTTATATTTTTGGCAACAGAATCCACATTTTCCGAAGTCCCGTAGATTTTGATTTAAAATTTTTAACAACATATTGAAGATTCTTAAAATATATTCCGCTTGTCGATTCGTACTTTGGGATTTGAGAAAACATGGGCTAAAATCAAAACTTTTATATAAAATGGGTTGAATTCGGGAGGATGTGTACCATGACCAATTGAGTCATTATTTTTTATCTTAAAGGCATCTCTGTGAAGTTACCTTTCAGAAAAGTGCAAAATTATTATATGTTGCTAAAGAAAATTTTATTTTAGATAAAAAAGAGTGTAGATACTTTTTCGGCTAAAAAACACAAAAGTGCAATTTTCAAATTCAAAATCGTTTATTTTTCGACTCGTTAAAGATATCGACTTCAACTTTTTTTATTCAGTAGATAATTTTGTTCTTTAACCAGTTAAGAGAAAAACTAATAAAATTGGTCGGAAATACTAGGATATATATGAAAAAAAAAACTGGACCAAGAACATACAAAATTATGGTGCTTAAAAATTCAAACACAAATAACTCGAAAACTGTAAGAGATGAATAGGACACGTAAGCATGTCTTTGATTTGAAATCGGACGAGAAACAAAAATTTGGCAAGCGATTCAAAATTTTTTATGTCAGAAGTACCTAACTTTGAGCCCCCTTAGCTTCGCCCCTGAGGGGTTTGTTGTGCCCCCTTCCAAACTTAATATTTTACACTCCTCTGCTATGCCTATACCAAATTTCATGAAAATCCAGCCAGCCGATCAGAAGTTATAGATTTATTTCCAAAAAATTTCGATTCTGTCCCACTATGCAATGTAGATTAAATTTAATTGACCATGTAAAAGCGGAGAAAAGAGATAATGGTTATCTGTTTTGAGAAATCGAATGCATTTTATCATTTAAATAAGTGTTTAGAAGCTATGGAAGAACCACAAATTAAATTAAAGAAGTTTTCCAATGTTAAAAAGGAAGAAATTTTAAACACCTTAATTTCTGTATTTAGAGAAAAACTTTTTAATACAGAAAAAGTGATGGTGATGAGATTTTAACACGCTTAAAGAATTATTTAACCTTTTGCGAAGTGATAAAAGTAAACAGATGCAAATATTAACAACATTGCCGCAAAATTGGAGCGTTATTAAAATAAAAGAATACTTCCCAACTACATTTTGTGTGGCCAGTAAAGCCAAAAACTTTATGGGAAGTGAGAAATATATTAGTTCGAAACCTCCAAAAAATCGATTGAGTTTATCAACTGAAACAAAAGATCTAGTTCAAGACTTCTATAAAAACGACAAAAATAGTCGCATCATACCTGGAATAAAAAATTATAAATCTATTAAAAACAGTAGTGGTGAAAGAATCCAAATTCAGAAAAGATTAATATTATGTAATCTGAAAGAATTGTATAGCCTATTTAAGGAAACTTATCCTATGGAGTAAATAGGTTTTTCAAAATTTTCAGAATTAAGACCAAAAGAATGTATTTTAACTGGTGGAAGTGGCACTCATTCCCTTTGCGTATGTACTATACAGCAGAACTTAAAGCTTATGTATGGCGCAGGAAAATTAAAGAATTAACTGATGATAGGAATTGTAAATTTTGTCCAGGATATACATACCTCAAAACTACTCTAATAAATTCTTATTCTGACTGGGGAATAGAAAATATTCAATATAAACAATGGATACAGGTTGATAGATCAAATCTTTTAACTTTAACAACTCCCACCGAAGAATTTGTGGAAATACTTGCTAACAAATTAGAACAATTAATATTATAGTAAAATAACAGACTAAGTTATTGGATGAAACAAAAGCCAATTTAAAGAAAGGAGAATTTTTGGTTATTTGTGATTTTGCAGAAAAATACATATTTCTTAATCAAGATAGTATACAAAGCTATCATTGGAAAAATTCACAAGCTACTATTCACCCGTTTGTAACATACTTTCGAAATATACATGGCGAAATAAATCATATGAGTTTTATTGTGATTTCCGATATTTTAGAGTATAACATACTATCATTTCACTTATTCTAAGTAAAATTCATTAAATTCTTGAGGGAAAATATTAATCAAAATATTGAAAAATTTTTTTACTTTTCCGATGGCTGTGCACCCATCAATATAAAAATAGAAAAAATTTCGTAAAATTGATTCACCACAAAAAGGATTTTCAATGTAATGCCGAGTGACATTTTTTTGCAACATCATCCTTGTGGCGGGGTTGGTGGTTCGCCAAAGAGAGCAGCAGCACGTGCAAGCCTGCAGCATCCGACTAAAAACCAAATTGTTGATGCAGGTGATTTATATGAATACGCAAAAACTCTGGCTAATATAAATGCAGCTTTCTGCTCTAAAGAAGAATACCAAGAGCAAGAAGAAAAATTAAATGGCAGGTTTAAAAACTCTTGTATTATTAAAGGAACTCATAGACTTCACTCATTTGTACCATTTTCAAAAACACAAGTTATTGCAAAAACTTTCAAATTCAAATGAAATCCCAATTCCTATTAGTGTGATTAAATAGAATTAATGTACTTGTTGATAATACTTAATTAATATTTTTACTAAAAAAAATAAAAATAATAAAAAAATATATTTTTTTTAATATATATACATTAACATTATTGCTTATATCTCAGTAACTACTTTCTGGACCACTATGAAATTTTATATATAGTAAGTATACTAATAAAGCTTCCGAGGAAAAAAATTATAAAAAAATTAAAGATGGACTTTTTTGAATATACGTCTCTAAACAAAAAATTTATAAAAAAAATATGTTTAAAAAAACATTTTCTTTAATTTAAATACAAAATTTTAAAATACAAGTTCTGACAATTCCAGTTATGTCCCTTTAAAAAATATATTAATCACTCTCAAAGCTACAGATTTTCCACAGTTTTCGAAATAAAATTTAATAAAATTAATTTTATATGCTTGTGTATTCTCCTTTACACATGCACCAAATTTTATCCAAATCGTTAATTAAGGGTAAATTTTTTTAAACTTAAAATGTAAATACTCACATGCCAAAAAAATAAGGTTTATTTAAAACTAAAAATGTAAAAATTATAATTTTAATAAATGAAGTGTATTTAAGCGTCCCATCTTCCCTCATCTTCCTATCGTGCAGTGTCCCGTTTTGACCCCTATCATGATCCTTAAACTTTTACTACTCATACTCAGAAGAGTACTTGTGTTTGTCCTGTCGATCGCCGGCGATATCGTCCTCGATACCTTAGAGTCCATTCTACTCTTCCAAGTCAAATCTATTCCAACCGAGATCCATTCGTTGATCTTCCTAAACAAGAAACCCAGCGGAGGTTTCACAAGCCTTGCCTTGCCAATTCATCGGCCATTTCATTGCCAAATATATTGCAATGGCCTGGTATCCAGCAGAGTCTCACAGCTCCCTCAGTGACTTCTTGAAGGTGGCCACTAGCCTGGATTTTACCAGATGCGTATCCAAGGCCTTCAGAGCCGCCAGACTGCTTACATATAGAGTAATTTCAGAACCCCCCGCAACGTTCAATCTGACCAATTCCGCGGCTATAAGATGCCGAGAATCACAGCCTGAAAAACGCTACATTCATCAAGAAGTCTAAATGAGCATTTTACATTCATGCCCATAATATATACTCCTGCAACAGTGCCGATGACCATCTTTGATCCGTATGTAAATACTGCACAACCTTCATACAGCCTCTCCGTGTCGGACCAAACTCCCTATCAGGAATCACCACAATAGGATTTACCCCAAAGTCCAATTCAGTGGCCATGTAATCTGATGCCCCGTAGAGCGTGGATTAACCCTACCATAACTGATTTCGTACACGACTCGGGAGTGACCTGTTCTTGATGAACCTAATAATCCCAATTCATTGAGTTTCAACAGACTCCTTTCAGCCATACCCTCACAAACTCCTCGATGGGTAAGAGATGAAGCCTGTGGTGAACTTCTCACTGCACTTGTGGTGCCGATTGAGGTACACCTCTGTGCCTTCGATAAAAGGTTCCTATTACTCTTCCGCTCCAATGATTGCCACCAAACAGAACAACCATATTTAAGAATTGATCTCAATGCCGAGGCGTAGATCCAATTCACAAACTTCGGTTTGAGTTCCCAGTTCAATAATCAAAGAAATAATCCAAGATATTTCGCTGAGTTGGATAGTTTCAGTTCCGTTCCACTTAGTACCGGTAATCTAAAATTCTCATCATAAAATTCCGTTTTCCATTTTTTTTTCGCCTAAATTGAATAATATTTCCTATCTATCTCACATGTAAAAATATATGTATTAAAAAAATATTTTTCCTATTGAAAAATTGTGAGATTGAATATTCTAAAGGAAATGTTGTACAACACAAACCATGAAAATCCACTAGAAGTCGAACTTGCTCTAAGAAACCCTAAATTAGCTGTCACAAAAACCGAATTATTTGTATGTGTTAGTAGAAAATTCTACAGAACTAATTTATACTTGTGAAGAGAGTTTTTTTTTTGCTGGGCGAATTAAAAGAGTTTAACTTTTTCTATGCTACAAACCGTTAAACCTGAGTTCGTATCCGCGGCACTCCTTGACCATTCACAAAAAAAAAATCATTATTAAAGAAACCCGATTTGGCAGGAATTTCTAGGCATGTTGATGTGTTCTTTCTCAGTAAGCACAGAAATTTAATCCTTGGAAAATCTTGAAAAAAGTATTATTTAGCTATGAGATATGTGTTGGATTTTTATATAGGCTATAAATATAATAAAATTCAACTCATCGATGTGGTATACCGCGTGATTTTGTGACTGTAGGTCCCGACTTCAAATCCTAGCAAAGATTTCGAAAAATTGTTTTATAATTTAGCCTGAATCAAGAACCAAACATTTTGAAATGTCAGATAAGGAACTGTCAAAATATTTTTTATTATACACAGAAAAAAAATAAAAATAGACTTTAGGAAATTATAGACAATAAGAAAATTGTTTATATTAATTAAATATTTAATTGATTTTACTCCAATCACAAAAATAATAATATTAGTCAACTGAGAATAATTGATTTTGGTGAAAATTTCAATTATTATTTTAATTAAATTAATTAAAATTATGATTGAATGTTTGCTTAAAATCAACTGAAAATTCCATTAATTCTATTATACAGTTAATTAAATACTTCTATCAATAAAGAAACGTGAATTTTGTCATAGTTATTTATTAAATTATTAAAAGTATTTAAACAGTACAATGCAAAATTAACCGAAAGAAATAATAAGATTTCTGAAACCAGAGGACCTTTACGACCCAGGAAAACATACCAATAAAAAAATTAAAGGATATGGTAGATGTCTGAACAAATCGTCAAAAACAATCAATACTAACTGACCTTTTACATACTAACAATCTTTCATAGAATAGCCTTAATACAAATTTTGATTTTGAAATTAAATATAACACCCGGTACCATTGAAGCGATTAAAAATCTCATCATATATTTAAAATTCGTACTTACCAAATGATTATATATTAAACACGTCTCCGAAAACTAAGCAAATCCTTGCAAAATTTTTATATTTCGTACTACAGTTTTTAAACGATAGAATAAGCTCAAATAGTTGAAAAAATCAATTTTCAGATTTTATATTATTTTATTTTTATATTTTTTTTTATTAACAAGTTTTTCTTTTTTCAGTACATTTTTTTAAAGCTGTCGATTTTTGTCAAAAACCTTTAAGCTAATTAGAAAATTAATTAGATTAATTAATAATATAATTAAATGTCAATATAAAATAAATGAATAATTTTATAAAGAAATAGTTTGAAATACTTTTTTCTGTGCAAATTTACCAAACAAATTCGCCAGGATTCTAACCAACAAGTACACTTAAAAACTCCTAGCTTCGAATTTTGAAATTTCATATTCATAAAATAATTTTGTTTTGTTTTGTTAAACACAAAATTATAACATGCCAATATTGTTAAATTTTAAATATATTTAACATCTAGTGTTGTAGCTTAATTTATATACCGTTCACCTACATAGAAAAAATAAAAAAGTGGACTTCAATTATAAAATTGCTTATGTTAATAAAATTTTTCTTTGATTTTGCTCCAATCACCATAATGATGGTACTAATTAACTAGAATAGTTTATTTTTACTTAAATTTCAGTTAATTTTTTAATCAAATTAAATAGAATTATGATTGAATGTTTTCCTAAAATCAACTAAAAATTTTATTGATTCAATTCCACAATTAATTAAATCCCTCCTCCAATAAAAACACACATATTTAAATATAATTTTTTACTGAATTATGCGAAATATTTTAATGATGCAATACAAGTATAAATTAAGCGAAAAAAAATATTAAAACTCCAAATTTGATTGAGGGAAAGGAAACTTGGTGCATATATAGTTCCATCTTGCGTCATATACATTCTGTTTAGATCACCGATAATTACGTATAAATCAGATTTTTGTAACCCTTATGTTTAGGTTTCAACGAAACCAAAATTGATAAGACATCACGAATACTGCTGAAGCACAGAAAATACGTACTACATTGTGCTGGTGTTTAATTATAGTCCACAAACTCTGCTTTGATACTGCCAAATAGAGACAACAAGGCAATTTACGATTGCAAACTTGTTTACCTTGACCTCGAGTTTCTGATGAAGCTCACATGTGGTTATCGGTGACTTTTAAAAGGATTTATAATACGCTAGGACGTAACTATATATCAAGTTTCGTTGCCCTGTACTAAAAGTTGGTGTTACTTACTTATTTAACTAGATTTTAAAAATGTATGAATGTAGTGTAATATATTTCACTATATTGATTATAAAATATATTATATTTAATTCCCCAAAGCTTAACATAAAAATGCTAATCTCTGCGGAACGTTCCAATAAATATCATATTATCCTACCTGAGTACCCTTATGAATTAGGATGAGATACCAATAATATGACAAATGTCTGAACAAATCGTTAAAAACAATCAATATGAACTGATCTTATATACATATATAAATAATCTTTTATAGAACAGCTTTAAATCCAACTGGAATTTAAATATTGAATATAACCTCCGGTACCAATGGCAGGAGCATCTACAATAGTATCGAAAGATTAATAACATCATCAAATATTTAAAATTCATACTTATCAAATATTTATAGATTAAACGCGTCACGGAAAACTGAGGAAATATTTTGGAATATGATTTTTGTTAAAAAATACACACAGAGAAAAAATATAGCTGTAGTGACTATAATCTAAGAGCAACATATTATGATTGAAACATATGATCGCAGCAAAAAATAGAAATGATTATAAGTAATAATTATTATGATTCCACTTTGTCATATTTTATCTGATTTTATGATTTGTTTTTTCATGTTATGATTGTAGCTTTGCACTTAATTGAACCAACTTATTATATTAATATACCACATTTATTATGATTCCATTTTATCATATTATTACCTCATGTTATCATATAGCTATCCAACCTTATCATAATATTATTTCATTTTGCCCTATTATTATTCCATGTTATCATGTATTAATTATAATTATTGTTATTTTTATAAAATTTTTAATGAGAAATTTTATATATATATATATTTTTATTTATTCACATATAAACTAAATGAAAATTACGTTGAAGTTAGAAAATAAATATTAAAAAATATTATATCTTTAAAAATAAACAAGTATTAAAGTTTTCCACTAAGTTTGTGAAAAGTATAAGTATTATATGTATTTACTTGTAACATTTTATTGTTATAGGATTAATAATGTTAATGTGGTTTAAAAAGAGAATATGGTTTGAGAATAACGAAAAAGACTTCAAAAATTTAATGGTTGTAGAAGTAATAATATGTTTCATATTAACAAAATTTTGTTTCTGTGTAAAAATATTTAAAAACATATAATTTTTCCAGTCAATCATATTAAAATTCTTATTGAGCGTAAACACTAAAATCATTGTTACCATGAACACAGAGTTATTAAAATTCAATAAAATTAACAACGATAATATTGTACTGTTGTAGTGATAAAGCTATAACCATATTTTTTCTCTACGTGTACTTTTGACAAGTATACTCATATTTACTTTTCTTGTATCATATATTGTTACTTAAAAAATGTAAAAATTAGCACTTATGTAACCTTAATTATGTTTTTGATTTTAAAATATAGATAATAAGGTAAATTATGTAGGTAAAACATTTTTGGTGGATTTGTGTCTTACAGCTATGCGCTTCTGGGATCTTTTTAGGGAAGAGTTTTGAGCAAACTTATTTTACATTTAATTAAAAGAGATATATAAAATTTTGAAGTAAATACTTGACAGAAGCTATCAAATAATTTTAATTTTTGCAACTAAAATGTTTTTCTAACCCTTAAAGAACTATTTAATAGTTTTTGTCTGAACATTTTAAAATAGCTGTTAAAAAAAAAAAAAAAAAATATCTGCAAAAAAACATTTAGAAAACTCAAATAGCAATTTAAAATATTTTACATCTCTTCTTTATTCGACTCTTCAACATAGATAGTCTGTTTGAGCGATCTCCCTAAGTCATATAACCAAGAAAATATTTTTTGGGTATTACAAGTTTCCGATGTTATGGTTACCGTCTATTTACAAATATTAAGTACGCTTTTATTATAAAGTAAATATGAATATAAATCCATTCTTTAGGATATTTTTAATTGAGTATATTTTTTCAGAAAAAGTGTTTAATTTTTCTTTTATAAATATAATTTAGTAAATTCTCGATATTTGTAAACTCAATAAAAATGTAATATATTATAATTTTTTTTCACAAATTGATATATGCATAAAACTGTTATATAATTTTTTTTATGTGTACAAATGACCTTTAATGTAATTAAAGTTGTAATGAATTGATATTCAAAATTTGTATATTTGTTTAAGAATTTATGAAGGGTCTTAAAGATTGGCCCCAGCCGAATATAGCACTTCCCCTTGTTTTCTTATTACAAACATTCTGTTGAACTTTAGAATTAAGACTAAAGAGAAAAATTAAAAAAAAACTCTTTTCTATGAAGTTCGTTAACTAAAAGTTGACGGTGCACAGTGGCTCAAAAATTAATTCCATTGGTCAAAAGTCCAATGTTAATGTGTTTTTGTTAACACCGATTTCCAAAATTTTCATGTCATTCTATAGTAAGCATATTGAAACTAATGTGACCAAAAAATTTTATTAAAATTAAAAAAAAAAAAATTAAATCTAATTGTGGGCATGGCATGCTGTTAAAAACAAATATTTTATGTTATTTTATAAAAAAATGTGATCTTTGTAAATTATCATTAAATTATCATTACTCGCAGACTATTGTCGATAATTTACTGCATTTTATTTTGCTATATTAGTAGCACAATAGTATTTAAGAACACTTTTTATATTTGAATGAAATTACTCCCAAAATGTTTTCTATTTTTATTTTACCTGTTCACACCACTCAAATATAAATACACCAAGCCCCATAAGTTGCGATAGGTATCTTAAGTATATTATATAGTTATTATTTTATTATTAAATTTCTTTTAGCATATTTTATCTATCTTTAGCCATTTTTAGTTTTTTAGCCCTTTTTGTGGTACTTATTTATGCTACCTAGGAACATGCGAGTAGTATATTGTAATGTAAAGAAAAGGGTAAAAACTAGTGGTATTCTAATATAAACATTAAAAAACCTTTAATTGTTATAAAAAATAAAGATTATTGTCCTTAATGTTACTTAAATAAAAAAAAAAACAAAATAAACATTAAATAATCGTAAATTATCCTGGGTATTGCTAAAATAATTTTTTATCTGCTTATAACTGGTTTTTTAAGTAAAGCTGATGAAAAAAACAAAAATCCGCATTTTCATATCTAATGCTACAAAGAAACTAAAAGTTCAACTTTAGCCTTAAATTTCTCCACAACTACTGAACCGGTTTTTATGAAATTAAAAAAAAAATATTTCTTTCCATTCAAAAGTTACAGAGTTATGGCCGAAGAAAAACTATTCTGAGACACTGTGCGATGGTAATAAGATATCCCTGAATGCCGGGAGTGGAATTTGCAGTGAATGTCATTATATAATACATACACTCAGGCCTCGATTTGAGTCATTTCGCTTTGCGTCGTTGTTTGAAATTTCAATATTTCGATTTGCGTCATTATCAAGAATTTTTATAATTGTTAGTAACAGGTGTAAAGGTATTGAGAAAAACATTAATGGAAAAAATAGATTAAATTCTCTGTATTGTTAGAAAATCAAAATAAATTTTATATAAATATTTTAATTTCACCTCTTTTTACAAAAAATTCTCCTTTTTTATTAAAAACTAACTTCTTTTCTGTTCAAATGTTTTTTATTCTGAAACCAGTTATTAATAAAATACGTTTGCTTCGCAATTAGGTTTTGGGGTTTCCTGCAATATTTCTTTTCTCGGAAAACGGGAACGAAAAATCAATATACCGGGAATTGTTTTTTAAATCTTTAATTATAAAGCCATGAAATAAGGTCATAATTTCTTATAAAGGAAATTATTTTTTACTTAATAAAACAAAACGAAACATTATAAATCATATTGAATTAACGAAAAATGAAATCATATTAAAGTATAACGTAATTTCTAATATTAAAAAAAGATAATATTTTACACAAATAAAATTAATACCTTTCTTAATTTACGTTAAAAACTGTATCTCAGATTTTTACGTTATTGTGTTTTTAATGTAAAAATTTTTTAAAAATATATAGTGATATTTCATTATAAAGAGCTTGCCGTATATTTCTACTTTATTTCTCCATCTTAAGCTATGTTCACATTTGGCAAATATTTGATCAAAATTGCGTGACCACTAGTTTTACAATAATATTATTTGCCGTTGTTTGATCTTGCATATGTTTTTAGGAAAAACAGCGTCAAACAAAATTCGATAAAATGTCAGCTATGAAAAATGTTTTCCTATTAAAAAAGAAAAATTTGAATATAATTTAAATAGTGGTTACGACAAATATTTGACTAGTGTGATCGTACCTTTACATTATTTTTTCTACTAGTTCTTACTATATTAAACATAAACCTGGAAAATACTAAAAGCTAATTCACAACAATGTTTTTCGGATCAATTATAGTTTTCAAAAATCTGATGAAAATAATCTCTGATGAAATAATCTCATAACATTTAGATATCCATTGCTTGGATAAGAGATGCTATTTCAAAAGAAAATGTTGTGTTAGAATGAAAAATTTCCCAACCGAGAATTTTTTTACAATAGTGAGTATTTTCGAAGTCCAAATATTTATTTCAACAAATCTATAATAAAACTAAATTGTCTAAAATCTTAACATGTCAAAAATAAAGTTGATTTAAAATTTCACGTGAAACAACTTATAAGTAAATTTGTTAAACTATAGATAGACAAATACATAGAAGCAAAAAAATATAAAAAAACCTAATTCATGCAATATTAGCATTCCTCTCAGAGAAAGATCTAGTTGTATTACATGCGTTAAACTCTTGCAAGTGTAACCTCAATCTTTCACTGATATAAGGTGTCAAAAAAAATGTTTGCTATAGAATTTTCCCGCCTCGGACCCCAAACCACAGTCGCAATTCTCCGACGTTTAACGACGCAGACCTGTGCCTAATTGTGCACTACAGTTTGGTTTATATTAGAAAAAAAAATAAATTCATACAACAAGCAGTAAAATTATCTATTAACTAGAGTACCATTTCCCAACTCTGTCAACAGCTTAATAAAAGCTTTTGCAATAACGAGAATTCTCTCACGTTTAATAGATCTTTATCTCTCCCCAACGAAAACTTTTCTCAAACAATTTAAAAAATATATAAACAAACTAAAATTTATTACCAAAATCAACAATATTTTATTCAAATTTTGTATACGCTAAACTGTTATTAATAACTAGGGCAAGTTTTTCAATCTTTCTACTTGGAAAGTAAGATTGGAAGATAAGATGCATATTTCAAAAGTATTTTACAAAAAATCCAATTTCTTTAATCAGTGCATAAATTTGCATATAATGAATGCAAAAACTAGTTTTCTTAAAAAAACAATTTTTAGTGATTTTTTGAAGTTTGATTACCCGATTAAATAAGTTTTTTGAATACTTCATACAAAAATGTAAAGAAAGAAGTGTATATTTTTATTTTTATAAAGAAAAATCGTAAATTATCAGATTCTTAAAGTTAGAGAAACACATATTTATATATACTTACATAAGAAAACATAAGAGATTGTAAAATTTTCTATGCATATTCATAATATTTTTGTATATTTCTGCGCATATTATCCCATTTTTTCATGCTTTTGCATAAAATTTTTAGTATTTTCAAGCAGGATCACTTTTAGATTTATGCCATTTTTGGCTGTAATCAAAAAATTCTTTTTATCTATTTCCAAAGGTATTTCGGTTTGGAAACAACACTCAAAACGATAATGTTGTAATAGTGAGATTAAACCAATCTTTGTTTGCATTTTAGCAAAACGAGAGCCAATACAATGGCGGGGACCATCACCAAAGGGTAGATATGAACTAGTATGACGTTTTTCCATTTCTTCTGGTTCAAAACGTGAAGGATCAAATTTCAAAGGATTGGGGTAATAGTCTGGATCTTGATGGATAGCTGTTACAGGTATAACAACAGTAATACCTTTTTCCAAGCTATAAGAAGAATTGGGTACTTGGTAATCGCTCATAGATTTACGTATCAAATGGGATATGACGGGATATAAACGTAGAGTTTCTAAAAAAAATAAATAAATGCAATTTATATTCAATTTCCAAGCTGATACATTTTTATACCCTACACCACCACAGGTCTAACGATGTTCTTCCGTTCGTCCGTCTGTCTGGTTGGTCGGCTGGCTGTCCATGTAAAGTTTGTGCACAAAGTACGGGTAGCAATTTTAAAGCTAATTTAATGAAATTTGGCACGTAGGACTTTTATGATACAAGGAAGACTGAAAATGGTTCTGATCGGTCATTTAATTTACATAGACCCCACACAAATGTCCCCCCAGAATAGAGTTTAAACACTCAAAAATGGGTTAAAAATAAGAATATTTTAATGAAATTCGGTGCAAAGAAGTTTTGTATAAGTATCAATCTTTGTACTATATTTTATAAAAATCGGTCCACAATTGACCATAGCTCGCATATAAACTTCTCTTCCGAAAATCACTCTAACGTGCACAAATACCATACGAATGTTAATATCAAGTTAATATTCGACACAAATAAGTTTTATGTAAGTAGAAATAACATTGCCAAATTTTATGAGAATCGGTCCATAATTTACCATAGCTTCCATATAAACCCACTTCCAGGAATCGCCCTAAAATGCATAAAATCATCTAGATGTTAGTACCAACGCATTATTCTGTATTTGTATATAAATTATTTTACATTTAGTAAAATTGTCCACAGGTGTAATATAAGTCCCTTCGCGAATTTTTATGTTCGTACACAATGGTGTAGGGTATCTCTTTCTCGTTTAGTATAACACAATATTACCTGCTACAACTTGTTCCAAATATTTCATAGAATTCATACCCTCATAGGAAAGTTCTCCATTATTTACCTTTATATTTAACAAAATTTCTGTTCTCAATTTCTCTTGTATTTCAGGATTTCTTGCCAGCTCATATAAGCAAAATGACATGGTTGTAGAGGATGTTTCAAAACCTGCCAAAAAGAAAACAAATGTTTGGGCAGCCATTTGTTCTATGGTCAAACCCTGCGAGAGATCAATATCCTTAGATTCTCTAGCCAATTCTTCGTTTTTAGCTTTCAACTCTATAATCAAATCCATAAAATCATTGCGATTAATATTATGCTCCAAACGATATTTCACTGTTTGGCGTACAATATTCAAAAAGAATTCTGTTATATGATCACTTAAAAATTTCATGTGCAATTTCCGGGCCAGTTTGGGATTTGTTACCATAAATGTTTGCACCAAGGGACCATGACGAGGTTCAGCAAATATTGATTTACCTTTATTTCTAAATTCAGCATTGGGATCTATCAAACTATTGCAATCAATGCCGAAAGCACAGGTGCCTATCACATCAGTGGTAAAGCGAGCACATAAATCTTTTATCTCCACCATTTGCTCTTTAGACTTTTCAAATTCTCTTTTCACAGCTTCTGCAAAACACTCCCCCACTTTCACCACCGTAGGAAACATATATTTCATTTTAGCCGAGGTAAATACGGGTGTTAATTTTGTTCTCATGGCCCGCCATTGTTCACCCTCCAAAGTCAGCAAATGTCCGGTTAGAGGGTCATCTTGAACATTATTAAATATTTCACGATCATGGAAACTAGAAAAATCTTTTATCAAGATATTTTTGATTAAATCCAAATCTAAGATCAAAGCTGCCTTGGTGAGAAATATATAATAACCACAAAATGGTGCCTGGCCTTTGAATTTCTGATAAAGACGCTGATTGATGTCACGGAAATGTAAAGTTTTACCAATACCCTTAAAATTGCCTAAAAGGGGTAGCGGAGTCTCATAGTAAACACTGCGCCGTTTCCAGTAAGTGTAGTTGTTGTATAGATATACCAAAAGCAATGTAACAATACTAATCAGCAGAGTGCCTAACAGCGATATCATTTCTTCTCTTTTTTTTAGTCGACCGAATTGTGTTTAATTTTAAATTATACTGAGCATTTAATGTCTAGTATAGATTTGAATTTAGTGTTTTTTTTTTTAAAGAGACAAAGAAAAAGCTTTTTCTTAAAAGCGCATGAAGTTGCCATTATTATTTTTAAAGCTTTGTTTTATAAAATATTTCTAAAATATCCAGAATTTGAAAAAAGAACTTGCAAAATTTAATCTTATACTAGCAAATACTAATGTTAAAAAATAAACAAATTTCAAAGAAGAAAATTTTTAAAATATTTTTGGTATTTTATATCTAAAAATGGTAACCCTGATTAGAAAAAGCTTTTGCTTACTAAAATTATGCATTAGTTTTATAGTATACCCAAAACTCGTTTAATATTTAGTATATCTTAACCTGCGTGGATGGCGTACTAATCAACTATTTAGTGTTAAAATACTTAATTACTTTGTGTTAGAAATCAATTAAACGCAAATGTATATATCTCTAGTATTACTAACTATAGTCTTTGTACTATTATCTTACTTTATATGGTGGTATTATAAACGTTTAGTATATTGGTCTGATCATGGTATACCCTGTGAGAAACCACACTGGCTGTTGGGTCATTTTAAAGGACTCATGACTGAGTTTAACTTTCATCATATGCTTAATGATTACTATTGGAAATTTAAAGGTACAGGACCATTCGCTGGTTTTTATTTTTCAAGCAAACCCACAGTGTTCGTCTTGGATCCCAAACTGATACAACATGTGTTAATTAAGGATTTTTCTAATTTTACCGATCGTGGTTTCTATCACAATGAAGAAGATGATCCTTTATCAGGTGAATTGTTTCTATTGGATGGTTTAAAATGGAAAAATATGAGAAATAAATTATCGCCCACCTTCACCTCGGGAAAAATGAAACATATGTTTCCCATTATTTTAGATATAGGAGAGGAATTTATTACCACCATGGCAGAAGAAATTAAAAAGCATAATAATATTATAGAAATTAAGGATCTTATGGTACGTTTCACCACCGATGTTATAGGTACCTGTGCTTTTGGCATCGATTGCAATAGTCTTAAAGATCCCAACACTGAATTTTTCATAATGGGCAAAAGAACAGTTAAAGAACAAAGACATGGCCAATTCGTTAATGGCCTAATACAAAATTTTCCCGAATTGGCGCGTAAATTACATATGAAAATAATACCTGATGATACAGAAAAATTCTATATCAATTTGGTTAAACAAACAGTGGAATACCGAGAAAAGAATAATGTGCGCCATAACGATTTAATGGACACTTTAATCGATTTAAAAAACAAAAAACTCATACAATCAGAACATGGTGAAGAGTTGACCAATTTAACTCTAAATCAAATTGCCGCCCAAGCTTTTGTTTTCTTTGTTGCTGGCTTTGAAACCTCTTCGACCACAATGTCATTTGCTTTATATGAATTAGCTAGAAATCCAGAGATACAAGAGAAAGCTCGTTTAGAAATCGATGAAGTTTTGGAAAAATATCAACAGAAATTTACATATGAAAGCATGAAGGAAATGAAATATTTGAATCAAATAGTATCAGGTAATTTCTTACATGAATTAAATAAAAATTGTGTTCCTTAAACAGATTTTAAGTGTTTCCAAAAGATTAAATGCACAGGGTTTAAACTCCTTTTGTTTAAGAAAACTATAAATTTGTCTAGTTAGAATGCAAAAAAAAAAATAAATAATATTTCTGCAAATCTCTAAAAAAAAAAAACAAAATGCAATAAAAAGAATAGTAAAATTATATTTATTTTTCATCAACAGAAACTCTTAGACTCTACACTGTTGTACCCATGATTAACCGAATTGCCTTAAATGACTATGTAGTGCCTGACAATCCAAAATATATTATTAAAAAAGGTATGAATATAACCATACCCGCCTGTGCTATACACCGTGATCCTGACTACTATACCCGACCCGATGATTTCAATCCCAATCACTTTGCCGAAGATGTAGTGGCTCAACGTCAATCCTGTGTTTGGTTACCCTTCGGCGAGGGACCACGTAATTGTATTGGTATGCGTTTTGGAAAAATGCAAACTCTTATAGGACTAGTAATGCTTTTGAGAAATTTCAAATTCTCTGTATGCGATCAAACTCAAATACCATTAAAATTTGATAAGACTAGTTTTATGCTAGCCACGGAAAAGGGCATTTATTTGAAGGTGGAAAAAATATAAATGAGATTATGATAAATTAATAATATTATTGTTACTTAAGGAAAGAGTATAAATAAAAATATAATTATTCATACTTATTTTTCATTATGAGATTCTTTTAATTTATTTTGATAGTAAAAGTATATTTTGGGGCAATTAGATTGCTTCCAGTGAACAAATGTCTTTTAATAAAAAAAAAAAACTCTGCGGTTTCAATTAACAAAACAATAGATAATCAAGTTATTCGTTAGTGCCGAATATTATATAGCCTACAAATAATTTTACCCTTCCCAAAGTTTTACCCACAAATAAAACAATACATAATTTCATAAGTCAAAAAAATTTGTTCTATACTAATGAAATATTAAAATGATCTCATTTATATCAAATAACTAATCACAAAAATTTTTTCCAAACTATCCTATTGAAACCAAAAACAATAACAAATACATAATACTACACATGGCGAAATGAGACAGGTGGCAGCAGGTCTAGAAAAACAATAATACAGCGAATTCATAATTTTTTTATACATGGAGTTTGACATTTCAGCGGGTAAGAAAAAATTGTGCTTATATTTAGTTTGACAATTTCAAGTATTAAAAAAAATAATCAGCTGATTAAGTAAGGTCACCTGTTTGAATTCGCCTTCATACTACACATACATAGTACAGCTAACACGAAGGTTTGATGTCTAATTCAGAATGATTTAAAATCAAACTTTTTTAAAATATCAAACGTCTGATAATTTTTTTTTTTTTTTTTTGAAATTGTGAAATGCATTAAATCAAATCATTATCAAACATATGTTAGTAATATTCAAAATGTAATTTTCATGTGGAACTAACACTTTTTTATCCATTAAGTTTCAATAAATTTTATTTAAAATATTGTATTCAAACTTCTATATTTGGATATAGTTTGAGAAACACGTTTGGTAACAAATTTTTAAATTATTACATATATTTCAAACGTTTGTCTTTATGTTTGCTGGGAAATACATAAAAAAAAAACAACAATAACACTGGTAATCAAAGCACACCGCTTCTGTTCATACACCAAAAACTTATATATATAATTAAATGTTTGAGTGTGTGTGCGTGCAGTATCTTACGAATTAAAATTAGCTACATCAGTAGTTTTATAAAATACACTAGATTGGGGTTTTCGTTCATAACTGAGGTAAATCTTCTAAATCTAATATGGCGACTTTTGAGACCGAAATTTATGAGCCAAAGTTGATGAATTCAAATAGCGAAATTCTCGACAAGATTAATCTTTTAAGATAAATTTATTTTGTTCTTTACATTTTTTTTAACTTTTAAAAATACTCCCTTCTGTGGTCCCAAAAGATATGAATTGTAATAAAAACTGGTGCTATTTCAGTTTCATCACATATATGTAAGATTTTGCACCAATAAAGCCAAAGCTAAATGGATTTGCAAACGCATACCAATACAATTGCGTGGTCCTTCGCCAAAAGGTAAATATAAAATGGTGACACGGTCAAGAATCTTAGAGGGTAGGAAATTATCTGGCTTAAATTTATTTGCCTTGGGATAAAATTCTTCATACCGATGTACACCAATGATGAGTATGAGAACATTCATGCCACTTTTGATGGGATGACCAGGCACCTTATAATCCTCCAAACAGCAGCGGTGTAATAATAATTAATAATAATTATATTACTTAATTATATATATTTTTTAAATACCTTGTATTACTTGATTTAAATATATCATTTCCTTTAAGCTTTCATAATTAACGTTTTTGTCATATTTCAGCTAAATATCACTTATTTCTATTCTCAATTCCTCCTGTACTTATTGATGTCTGGCTAGCTCGTATAAGCTAAAACTTAATGTAGTGGAAGAAGTTTCAAAGACAGCTGTGAAGAGCAAAATAATTTGTGTTGTTATTTCCCCTAAAGTTAGAGTAGTCTTTTCTTAACCATTTTCTATTTTTATAACTTTATTATATTTCTTTTCACTTGATTCTTTTCTCTATAATTCACGGAGTCTTCCGCCAAAGTCATAAAAAAAATCGCATACCCCTTCAGTTTTTATTTTCGAGTGTAATTTTTTAACCACATTGGGGAAATTAAAAGCCCAAGCATTGCCCAAAACGACGTTATTCAGTCATCAAAGGTCTCCCTATTACACGAAATTTGGCCTCGATACTACTTAAACTATTGCACTCAATACCAAAAGCACAAGAGCCTTTAACATCTGTGACAAATCTGGCACAACCACTTTCTTTATTGCTGAAGACATTAACTTGCTTTTTCCAGAAGAAAACATAGGCGTAAGTTTATACCTTAAAGTTTTCCATCTAGCACCATCTAACATAAATATTTGTGGGGAAATAGGATTACGTATTCTTACTAGCAATCGACTATTTTCAGTATTTACCTATCTAACAAAACGAAGAGCCTTAATTTATAAATTCATCTTCAACTTAGATTGAGAAATGTCAAGATTTTGCTCGTAAATTCCACAATGCAAAAACAAGTAAGAAAGATATAGTCGATCAAGCCCGACCATATAATACCCCACACCATTGTGCATGTCCATAAAAATTATATTAGACATGTGGATAATTGTGGACCGTGTAAAATAATAAGTGTAAAATAAATTAAACGAATAGAGAATATTACGTTAATACTAACATTTATATGAATTTATGCACTTTAGGGTGATTCCCTGTGAGCTTATATGGGAGCTATGCTAAATTATGGAGCAATCCTCATAAATTTGCCACTATGATTTTTGCTTATATAAAACTTATTTCTGTCGAATATTAATCTGATACTAACATGTGTGTGTGATTTGTGCACGTTAAAGTGTTTTTCGGAAAAGGATTTTATATGGGAGCTTTGGTCAATTATAGACCGATCTTATACAAATACAAATACTTATACAAAAGTTCCTTACACCAAATTTCATCAAAATATTGCTATACTTAAGATATTTATGATCGTTAAACCCCTATTCCGGGAGGACATTTGTATGGGGGATAGGTGAAATAATGGACCGATCATAACTAATTTTTATAGGCTTCGTCCTTGTGTCATGAAAGTTCTACGTACCAAATTTCATTGAATTGTCTTCAAAACTGCGACCTGTACTTTGTGCACAAGGTTTACATGGACAGTCAGCCAGACGGACAGACATCATTAGATCGGCTCAAAAAGTGATTCTGAGTCGATTGGTATACTTTAAGGTGAGTATTGGATGATTGTTTCTGTGCGTTACAAATACCAGCACAAAGGCATAATATACCAATCACCTATGATTGTGTAGGGTATAACAAGTCATGACAGTATAAACGCTTTTAAGTGTTTTGATCAAAAGTGATTGATTTCAACTCAATGGGAAAATAACATAAGAGAACAAATATTGTAAAATGTTAGAATTACTTTATTTATTTATTTGATTATTATTATTATTATTATTATTATTATTATTATTGTTATTATTGTTATTATTATTTTTTAATAAATATCAATAATTTTTTAATGTTGTTGCCCTAAAATGGAGATATATGTGTTTATTGTACCGTGTACAATTTGTGCCCAACGCGTTGTCAGGATTCCCATAATACCCATCTCTACTCAGTCCAATGAATTTGTGGAATTATTCTGTAGAAATAACTCAATTTTTTTTGCCTTGACCGTCAGGCATAAATACTAAATGTATGTAATTATTATGATATATTGAAACTTTTTGTAGAAAAATCTGTTTAATTTATGAAGAGAGTAAACTATTTATTTCCAAAACTGCGGACGCTGTAAATATATTTATCTTGGATGTTCGCTTACAAAATTCTGTATTTTGGCTAAAAATGTCTACCTTATTCGGAAGAAAGATCATTAAATGTAACTTAATCTGTAAACAGAATTCAAATAGAAGAGAAATTAATAAATATTTTTAAGATGAGACATATTTTAAAGTTATTAAAGAGATAGTATTACATTTTGTATTCATTATATTTTAAAAAGCTTAATTTGTTAATAAACTACAACTCTAAGGACCTTTAAGGAATTGATTTTATAAAATTTCCTTCCAATTCTACTGTGTCTTAATTTTATTTTAAAGATATTTTGTTTTGCAATTAATAAAAATATCCATTAAAAATTTTAGTACTTTGATTATGAAAAAAGTACTATTTTAATATCTTTTTGATAACGAAATTTTTTTCATTTTCCATCCCTGATCTACAGTCTTAAAGGATATGCTACATCGAAAATATTTTCATCATGCCACAATTTTCTAAAGGATCTACCAAAATCAATAGAAACCTACCAAAACTTAATTTTGGAGGAAAAATCGTAGGAAAACCATTTCAAAATTTATGGGTTGAAAATATTAAAGTAAACTGAAATTCTTTGTTTTTTTTTTTTTTTTTTTTTTATTCACAGTTGTTTTGTATTTATAATCATTTTTAAAACATCAGAGTAACTATTTGCATTCTAAAACCTACTTCAGTATAATTCTTAGTTAAAACCAGTAAAACATAATTTTTTTAATAAAGATATGATTTTGGCTCATTGATATTATAAATCAGGACTAATATTCATATAAAGGAATTAAAAAACAAAAAGTTACACTTAACTATTTTGAATAAATTTTTCGAAAAATCTGTAGCTTGCATGATTTTTACTCTGTAAAAGCAGAATATAAAACATAGTTCCAAGCCATTCAATTGACAGACATCAGATTTTATCAAGTATTTTTGAAGTTCTTTTAGTTGATTTATTCTTTTCGAAATACTCGATTGGATATAAATTTTCTAATAAAGCAATTATAGAACACGTTTTTTCTATACATATGCAAATTTATACTAGAATAATTTTTTTTTTTTTTTTTTTTGTTTGAATTATTATTAACTATATTTATACCCTACACCACCATAGCAGGTTAGGGTATTATGCGTTTCTGATGTTTGTAACGCATAGAAAAAGTTATCTAACACCCACCTTAAAGTATACCAGTCGTCTCCGAAACAATTTTTCTAATTGGATTTAATGATGTCCGTCCGTTCGTCTGGCTGGCTGACTGTCCATGTAAATATTGTGCACAAAGTACGGGTCGCAAATTTAAATATAATTCTATACAATTTGGCACGTAGGACCTTTATGATACAAAAATGAAGGCTATTGAAATTGATCGTGATCGGTCCATTATTTCACCTAGCCCCCATACAAATGTCCCCCCGGAATAGAGTTTAAGCACTCAAAAATATTTTAAAATTAAGAATATTTTAATGAAATTCGGTGCAAAGAAGTCTCTACAAGTATCAATCTTTGTACCAAATTTTATGAATTGACCATTGCTCCTATATAAACCCCTCTTCCGAAAATCACTTTAACGTGCATAAATTCTATACGAATGTTGGGATCTAGTTAATATTCGGCATAAATAAATTTTATGTAAGTAGAACCAACATTGCCAAACTTTATGAGAATCGGTCCATAATTTATCATAGGTCCCATATAAACCCAGATTTTTAGATTTTTAGCTGCTGAGTATTATTTTGGTACCTTAGAATGGCAAAAAAAGTTTTGGTTTTAAACGATCTTTTATTCGAACTACATATTAAATATATGATATTTTTTAACACAAATGAAAATATCTTAATAATAATATATCTTAATAATAATAATAATATCCAATCCTATAAGATAAGTACCATTATCATTTCATTTGTTTATCATTTGTTTAGGGAGACAAAAAGCTTCTTTTCAAATTGTCTCTCTTCCCAAAATAAAGCTTTAATTATTAAAATTGTTTACGGAGAGTACAGAAAAAAAAACACACATATATTAATGTTCTAATAGATTACACTGTAGTGCACTGGGCAACAGTCATTGTGCGGCCTGGAACTTTATTGGAAATTTTTACTAATTTGAGGTTGCTGATTTCAAATCGAATCTCCATTTTTCTCTATCAGTTCGACTTTTCTACATATACCGTATAAAAAATAAAAATGCGATAAAAATCACAGTTTTGGTCTAAAAAATATTTAGTTAAATATATTTCGAATGAAACGTGCTTTATTTCATTGCTATCGGTGCACAATTTTTGATTTTGTTCACAACTTACTAAGAAAACTGAATTGATAAAAATCACAATTTCCATAAAACTGTTGACTGTGTATATATATGCACAAACTTACTATTTATGACCTAATAGTAAAAAAATTACCCAAAAAAGTATTATGACCTGTGCTCCAATTTTATTACCTGTGAACTGCTAATTGACCTTAATGAAAAGGTCATGAATTGAGTTCATTTTAAAAAAGAATAAAGTTTTATGACTTGATCATTTAACAGATTTTTAAGAGATTGTCCTGAGCAAAACCATGACAAAAAAGCTTACAGAAAAAGATTTTTGTAATTTTTTTGTTAATTATTGGATGATTTATTTTGGATGTACTTTTTTTTGTTTATAAAATAATTCAGTGTTTTATTGGACATTCGGCAGAATGGATTGCATTTTCTGGTCCGTCACGACCTACATCAGCATTCTTCAGCGTCCCACCGTGTTGTTCTCTGTAAACATCATCTACATAATTTTTTGGGAAATTGAATCTGTAACTTATTTTTCCCTATATGTTATTAAGTAAGACGAATGGTTTACGATAAAGCTTTTTACAATTATTTTGTATTCTCCTTTTTCAATTACTATTGTTTCTATGCTTAAAGCTGCCAGTTTTTAGGTAATAAATCAGCAATGTATGATTTGTTATTGTTTAGCTACTTATAAAGTAGCAATGAACAATGTTGCTGTTGTTGCTATTGATTTGTTCCTTCTGTTTGTTATTTTTCTCATAACTTCAACGATATTTCTAAAACTACTGAGAAACTTTAAAAACAATGTAAGCACGGCTTAAAGATAATATTGTTGCCGAGTTTTGGGTTTTTTTACTGAATATGGTGAAGCGTTTTCAAGTTATTCCAATATATGTTGTGAAAGTGCCTTAATTGTGGACATAACGGTATATCTCAAAAATTCGCGCTTATAGAGAAAAATGGAGTTTATATTTGAAATCAGCGACCTCAAATTAGTAAAAATTTATAATAGAGTTCCAGGCCGCACAAAAAAAGTTTAATTTTGTTCCCCTGTGTTTTTAATACACAGATACAAATATTGTATGCACATGAACTTGTAAATCAAAACTTTTTGGTTAATCATCTATAACAATAATATAATTATTAGAAATAATAAAATAATTTATTTTCTATTTAACAAATAAAACTCATTTGTGTGTATATAGAAACAACATGAACAAATAATTAAGTAACTGTATACATATATTTATTTATTCACACTTATTGAACATGCAATTGCAGTAAAGAATGACAGTTTTTATATATTAAATAGAAATAAACACGCAATTATATTTTTTAGTCACTATTTCCTATACACTTTTGTTACTTTTAAATAAATACCCTTTTCGGTACTTAAAAGAAAGCTTTGTTTGCTAAGAGTTAAAGGAATTTCGGTTTGTGAACAAATAGAAAATTTGAAATTTTTTAAGAGTAAAGCTAAACCTATAATAGTTTGCATTTTACCAAAACGTAAACCAATGCAATTACGTGGACCTTCGCCAAAGGGTAACCACAATACTGAATCACGTTGAGCCACTTTTTCAGCGGAAAAATTATTGGGATTGAATTTGTGCGGCTCTGGGTAATATTTCTCATCACGATGTATGGCCCCAATGGGTATGATGATGGGCATGCCTTTTTTAATGACCAGTTCAGGGTGGTCAGGTACCACATAGTCTTCCAAACAAGAGCGATTTAAAATTGGCAAAACTGTATGGAGGCGAAGGGTTTCTGGAAAAAGAAATTTAAGATTTAGAAGTAAAAGTAAATGAAATAAAAAGTTTCTAAGTTTATAACTCACCTGCCATTATTTGTTCCAAATAGGTCATATCTTTCATGCACTCATACGTAAACTGCTGATTATGTTTTTCGAAATTGTTTAAAACCTCTTGACGAGCCTTCTCTTGTACCTCTTCATTTTGTGCCAATTCATATAAAGCAAAACCCATAGTCGTCGAGGAAGTCTCAAAGCCGGCATTGAAGAAAACAAAAGCTTGAGCCGCAATTTCCTCTATAGTTAAATTGGTTAATTCATCACCATGTTCCGTTTTTATTAATTTTTTATTTTTCAAATCAATCAACATATCCATAAAATCATTACGTCTTATATTATTCTTCTCACGATATTCTACAGTCTCCCGTACAATGCGCATGAAAAAGGCTTCTATATCGTCGGGTGTCTGCTTGATATGCAACTTGCGGGCCAAATCTATAAAACTGGCCATAAATGCTATAACCAAACGATTGTGTCTCTGCTGCACCAAGGCCTTACGGCCCATGACCCTAAATTCGGCGTTAGGGTCCTTTAAACTACTGCATTCAATACCAAAAGCACAAGTACCTATAACATCCGTAGTAAAACGTGCCAAAAGTTCTTTAACCTCTACTATATTTTGTTGTTCTTTAACCATTTTATCGAAGACCTCTATAAACTCCTCTCCCACTCTTATTACGGTAGGAAACATAAATTTCATTTTACCCGATGTAAAAGTAGGCGACAATTTGTTTCTCATATTTTTCCATTTTAAGCCATCTAAAAGAAATAATTGACCCGATAAAGGATCATCTTTTTCATTGTGATAAAAGCCACGATCGGTGAAATTTGAAAAATCTTTTATTAAAATATGTTTAATCAATTGAGGTTCTAAGACAAATACTGCCGGCTTATAGAACCAATAAAAACCCGCAAAGGGACCGCAGCCTCGAAATTTATCATAATAATCTTGCCAAATTTGATAGAAACCCCTTGAGGTTTGTACACCCCTCAAATTGCCTAATAGTAAATGAGGCTCTTCACACTGTACCCCTAACATTTGCCAGTATGAAAGCTTTCGGCGTAAGTGCAAAAATAAAGCGACTAATAAACCGGTGAGAGTAGTGAGAAGAAATGATAAAAGCGACATTTTCTTAGACCACTGTTCTCTACGGAAGTTAGAAATAAACTAAATTATTATAACATAAGTTAATAGATTAAAATATCAAACCATGACAAAAAGATATAGAGGTAAAACCGTTCTCTCTTACTGTGCTTCTAATGGTTGAGCGATTTATTATTTAATTGTGCTACCATATCTTTTTCAAAAAATCCGAGTTTTTTGTTTACTTTTTATTTTAATTTAATTTTGAACGAATTATATTTTTTTTAAGCAATTGGTACATGATTTAAAATAAACACGAAAAAATTAATGCATGCAGTTCAACATATAAAACTGAAACCAATGGTTTGATCTCTTTGTTAAAGGCCGTTTTATTTCAGCTTAAAATTTAAAAGAAAACTTAATATTTTATTCGTTTTAAAAAAATATTTAATATTTTCTAGAATATTCTAGAAAAAGGATTTATTAAGTTTTCGGTCACTTTTTTGTACGAATGGGTCCACTTATTTTTAAACTCTATTCTATTTTTTATTCAGCTTTAATATATAATTTTAATATAACCCAATACATTTTACATGGGCAGAGTTTTGGACGGCTAAATTGATTGGCCTCCCTTGGTACATAGCAGCACTAATTGTTTGCTAATACTCAGTTACTTTTTTGTTATAATAATGAGAAGATATATGAGGCCAAACAAATTAAAATTCGTTATGTTTTCTAATGATAGGGAGGAATCTTTCTTGAGGGTACTAATTTACGTACATTTCTCTGTTAAGCGTTATTTATTATGAATAATGTGATGCTTTTTAATCTACGATCCCGCTTAAAATATTTTTCCCGCTTTTTATAAAAAATCCCGATTTTAAATTATTTAATTACTGAAAATATATTTTTTCAGTATTTTATTCACAAAAATATAATAAATGTTACTTGTTTTTATACTTTTGACAAAAAATACCGAAATTTTGTTGCCATTATGTACTAAAAAGTCTTCTTTTGGACTCAAATTTCTGCGAAAAGAACTGTACTAATATTTTTTCGTAACGATGACAAAACTATTTTGTAGAAAACTGGAGATGAATTTTAAAAATTTTAAACGTATTTTTTCTGCATTCAGCTCATCAAAAAGGTTACATCTAAAATGAAATAATGGTAACACGAACTTTTATAAATTTAGCCTGATTTTGTCAATTGAAAAATGATAATTTCTAATTTTTTTTCTTTCGACAATTAATTTTTTTTAGATTTAAGAATTATTGCTTAAGAACAACTTTTGAAATTAAATTGTTAAAGTATTAATTTTTTTTTTTTCAATTAGTACCAATTTTAATTCAAATGTATAATTTTTTGAAATTTAATTTGGCATTTTTTGGAAAATATTTTGAGAAACATATTAAAATTTTAATAATTGAGTTTGTAAAGATATACTTAATTTTTTGCCCCAAAATTTCGGTAAATTGTAACGCTTTAAGTGGGTTGCAAAGCAAAAGCTTGTAGAACAGCTTATTTAGATTTACAACTGGAATAAAAAAACGAAAAACGGTCTATTTTAAACTTTTCAAAATTCCGCTTTTTCTATAGAATTTAGAATTTTTATAGAATTTCTTCAGAATCCCGCTTTCTAATCGTTCGGTTTCCGCTTTTTGACAAAAACCCTCTTGTCACGTTAGCTGTGAATGAAGTGGTTTTTTCCTAACATGTACAAATGTTCAAAAGTTTAATTTCAATTTTTTTACTCGATCTTTATATGATACATTTCCAATAATATCTCTGATATGGAATTCATGACCAGTATATTGTAAATAGTCCGCAAGTACGCACGTTTTATTACCCTTTAGGCAGCATTCATATTTTTGGAAAAAAATTATTTCATTAATTAGCGTCCATTATTTTATTTTTTTTATTTTGCTCTGTGGGTCTTCAGACCAGTTCTTTTTAACTTTTCTGATCAAATATATAGAACAATTTAAAGAGGAATTCACATTCAAACCAGAGATATATTGAGATTTTCTCATAAAATTCGTATTATTGTGTCTACAATCCTACAGTCTGTAAATCAACTTTTTCTTCAGTTATCAGGGTTCCTTTATGTGATGTTGAACTCCTTGTATTTTTATGACTCAAAAAACTGAAATTCCTTACTCAACTTACTTAAGGTATCAACATGTGTTTTAATTATAAATTTTGATTATGCCTTTGCACGAGTTTTGTGGAATTATCATTTTAAGAAAAACTAATTATGCTATTACAACAAAATTTACCACGTAGTTACTGAGAATAGTAACAAATGTAAACAAGTTAAAGGTATTAATTTTTTCATACCTAATAAAAATTTTAAACCTTAAAGTGTGTACGGATTAAAATTTAGTTTTTATGTTCATTATAAAACTATTTGTATGTTTTATTATCTACTACTTCATCTTCATTCATCCTTTTATAATCTACTATTTTGAGTAAATAATGACAAAAAATTAAATACCGCTACTATAACATGTTAAATAATTTTGTTTAAGATAACAACACAAAGAATATATAGAAGATACAATTTTTATTTAAAGCAAATTACACAAATTTTGATAAAAACTTCCTAAATATAATTTTAGCTTATTTGAATATGGCAGCGATTTTTTAATTTGTTTACAGAAAAATATAATTCAAAAAAACTCTGAGAGAAAACGATTCTTGTATCATGTATCAAATTTATTAAACTTTTTATTATTATCCCAGTAAAAACTTGATAATGACTTATAGTGAGTTAGTTATAATGTCATCTTAGTAATGAATTTCTAAAATGCTTACTTGTAATAGTAATAGATAAGTAGTTGCCTACAATGACATTGCCTTGTTAATATAATAATTTATATTGCTAATGTATAGATAGTGAAGAGTCATTATATTAATTAACATTTTAACTCACTAATTGCTAACCAAATTTTTTACTGGGAATAAATTAATACATATTTAGAAATTCTATACTTTTTGAAAAAAAAATGATTACAAGTGATGATTGTTATTTTTTTAGTATATAAAAAGATATCAATTATTTGTTTTATTGAACTAATAATGTGTAAAACGTTTGTAATAGATATTCATTAAGTTTATACAGAATCACTCCTGAACTAATTTTAAACCATCTGAATCTTGTATACAAAAGTGCGAGGATAATATATGTTCCGGCTTTGCCAGCTAAAATTTTATGACTGGTTTTTATATGGTGTTTAATTATTATCATAGCCAAGGCAATACCAAACTTTATACTAAATAGGGAAAAAAATTCCTCTCTCTAATTAAACGATCAAATAGTGGGGTCGACAACAAACATTTTGCTAATAAATCTATATCTCCAAATCCATTGATCGGAAGGAATTGAAATGCAGGACCAAAGCTTGTAGAGAAATTATCTTGTAGTCTCTCTGTGATAACACGAGGTAAGCTAAAGGGTGTCAAATTTAACCACCTCGAGCATGAACAAATTTCAAAAAATCGTAACTTGTACAAATCAAGCCCGATTTCAATGATTTAAAAATCTTTATAAATAACTTGATGAGATGCTTCTATAATACCTCTTATGGTTAAAAAGATATTTACGCATGAAGTTGGAATTTTATATTTTTGTATTTTTTTGCTTTTTCTCAAATAATGTCCGTAATATAGGAGTGGAAATTTATTTTTATTCACCTAATATATATCTTATGGTTAAAATTATTCGACTTGAAAAATCTCGTGTGACTTTTTTTCTAGCCCAATGAACTTAAAATTTTGTTAAAAATTTCATAATGCTCGACCAATGCTGGTCGAAAGGAGCAACTCTCAATCAAATAAAAATATCTTTCTTTTGAAACATGAGAAAAAATATATCTTTTTATTAAATATATTTTGAGAAAAAAATTAAAGCATTAGAGCAATTTTTTGTAAAAAAAAAAATAATAAAATTACAAAAAAATCACTTATTTTAAAGTTTTTACTTTGATAATTTTTCACGGCTATACGAATTGAGATTATTCTAAAAAATATTCAACACATTATTTTGGAATATATTTGGAATCTTAATAATCATATATTTTTCTTCATATCATCAAGTTCTTTACAAAGGTTTTTAAATCTTTGAAATCGGGCTTGATTTGTAGAAGTTACGATTTTTTGAAACTCTTTTATGCTCCAGGTGGTAAATTTGACATTACAGCTTATTGCGTATTATTACAGGGTGACTGCAAGATTATTTTTCTGTTAGCTTAGGTCCTCCTCTAGAATACTTCCATAAATTTTAATTCAATACAACCAATATTTTATCAGATTCATAATTATTACAAAAAAAAAAGCAAGGGTGTAATTGTTAGTTATTCTCTAAACTTCGCTTTTAGTTTTGTATTTTCTCTTTTTACGAATTAAAAATTTAGCGAAAAGCATTTAGAAACACGTTATAGCCCAGATTATTTAAATTTTGTAATTACATGATAATTAGAAGTAAATTAATATAAGTTACGTAACATTATTACTAGAGCAACAATTACATAAAAAAGACGGATGTAGTTAGCAGTGTTGCCAGTTTAGCCTTTTTAAAGCTAAATCTAGCCTTTTTTGCTTTCAGCCTCAAAATATTCGTTTTAGTTTCTAGCTTTTTTAGCCTTTTTGACTTAAAATTGCCTTAAAAATTCTAAAATGTTAGTATTTTAGCAACGAAGAATGTAACTTCTTATTCCTTAATACTAATTTTATTTTTCAGAATCATCCATTTAATAACTTTTGTGTATTTATTCACACAAAAAATCTAGATTATTTATATTTGACAAAAACTTTCGCCTGCGGCCTTCATTCTCCAAATCAAAAATAACAACTAATTTTATGATTATCGATTATTATAATTATTTTCTAATATATTACATTAACCAAATATAATTTTAAAAAAATTCTTATAAATATAAAAGATCACACAAAAATTTGGAAATGCTTAATCAAAATGGAATTATAGTCCAAAAATGACGAAAAACAATTCAAAATATTGAATAATTTTTCATATGAAATATAACCAGTTTGTATATGAAAGACTAATGCTAACTTTTTCTGGGCTTATTTTTTGGAGCATTTAGCATTTTTTGGTCTTTTTTTAGAGTTAATTTCACCTCCTGGCAACACTGCTAGCTAGAGTGCTACACATTAATAGTTTAACCATTATGTACTCTACATTTTTAGCATTTATGGTGCAAAACATAAATAAAAAATTGTTGTAAGGTTCCAAATGCAAAATTCGAAAATTTATAAGGCGCGACTTAAAAACAGAATATATTTTTGGAAACTCCTTTATTGTTTAAAAAACCAAGTCCACAATCGCCAAAAATTTAATTTAATTATTGATATCGGATCAAAGACAAAAATTTTTCAGGAAAATAAATATTGTGCGAATATATATATATATATATATATATATATATATATATATAACATATTAGCGTCAAAATAACTAATATTTGCGTCAAAATAACTAATTATATTTAAAATGTAAATTTTTATAAAATTATTATCACTTCTATGAACAGAATTTCAAATTAGTAATCAGATTAAGCAGATTAAAATACACCATTTTGATCGTTAAAAGAGCGACTTTTATAAAATGCTATGCCACAATATATATTTTTAGAAAAACTAAAAATAACTTTTATATCTGCTCGAAAAAATAGAAGTTTTTTTTGTTCTTGCTCGAAAAAAAAAATCACAAAATAATTGTTATCATATGATTTTTATAATAAAAGTCATAAAAGTTACACTCCCTGTTAAATTTTCGTAATAAATATATAATTTTCGTTGGATTTTTATCCGTAAAATATTTAGGATTGTTTTTTTTTACTTATCACTGATATGTTTTAAATTTGTATAAAACTTATTTGTATTGAATTTTATTTAAAACATTTCTATATTTAAGGCATTTATAATCGTTAGATTCCTATTCCAGGAAGGAATTTTCATGGGGGATAGAAGAAATTCTACCAAAATAATTATTCGTATTAAATTTCATAAAGATATCTTCAAAATTGTGACATGTACTTTATTCCAAAGGTTTACATAGACCAGTGTTGCTAATTTAACATTCTTCGTGCCATATCTAACACTTTTTAAAATCGTTTAGCATCTAGCACTTTTCGAATTATTTTTGTCATTTTTTAGTACATTTATCACATTTTATTAATTTGTAGTTTTATACTTCAAAAACATCTTAGCGATGGTACTAATGCAATATTTAAAGAGTGTGTTTAGCAAGATAAACTCAATAAAAACCAGTACAATTACAAACAGTTAACCTAACTGTTAAATAAAGTTTGGCAGTTATGTTACTCATAATTTTATTGTTACAAGAAATAATAACGATAAGATAACTTATTAATTTTTAAATATAGTTTTCAATTTAGTTATAAACGTAACTGAATCGATGTCGTAAATTAAAATAAAACAAAATTTTAATTAATTTCGAATCTTCTAAAAAATTCAAATATTTATACTTACATAATTAAATAACTTATTACCAAATTCAAAACATTAGTATTTTATTTTTTGAAATATTTATATGAAGAACAAATTTTCAAAAAAAGGTAATACTTAGAAAAAAATCATATATTTGAAATTTTTTTCTATAAATATTATGAATCGAACATGACTTTTTTCTCCAAATTTTTTCATAAAAAATAAAATTTTGTTCATAGATATTATTAAATTGTTCATAATGAAAATTTTAGTAATTTTGCAATAATAATAAATAATTTTGTAACATTAAAAATTTTTAGAATATTGACAATAATCAGAGAAAATATCATTTATATTTTATTTAAGAAGAGAAAACTGTAAAATAAAAAATACGATCTCATATTTTAGATCATAAAAGTAACGAATATTTTTGTAGGGCATCATTGTTTTTATTGAATATATAATATATATTTTATATATTCATAAATATGTATAATATATTGCTTACATATTTAGAAATTATACAATTGTTTGTCAAATATAAATGTATATTAAATGTACAATATACTTAATATTTATCGTACTATGTTCTCGTCTCTCTAATAGTATTTATAAACATAAATTTATTTATGCACTGTTGTCCATTCTCTTTTGTTGTTATTTTTTTTTTTTTTTTTTTTTGGCTTTTTACCATATCTGCTATACGAATGTATATTTTGTCTCCCTCACACTTCAAACATTTAAAATTTAGAAACAAACAGAACTGGTTTTATTTATGAATTGCTTTGTTGTTATTTAAGAAATGTTTCTTTGCAAATAATTGAGTTTATATTTATACTAAAATGATAAACGAAATATTTGCAAAATTTCGTTAGCGTTCGTAATGATGAAGAGTAGATTAATAAACTTCTAAATGCTTCGTTCAAAGCTTTAATATAAATAGTAATACGAAATCGTAACTGGTTTAAATGCAATTTATCTTGCGTAATAGAAGCAAAGCTTGATTTGGCTTCTGTCAGATTTGAAACGCGTTATTTGAATTTGGAGAATAATTTTAGAAGGTTTGTGAAAAACTCTATTAACGCAGTTGTATCAGTATTGATATAATATATTAAATCAAAGTATTTTATTTTTTAGAATATTGATAATGATCAGAGAAAATATCATTTGTATTTTACTTAAGAAGAGAAAACTGTAGGAAATAAGATCTCATATTTTAGATCATAAAAGTAACAAATATATTTGAAGGAAATCATTGTTTTTATTGAATAATAATATATTGTTTATTTATTTATAAATATATATAATATGTTATTTAAATATCTAGAAGTTATACAATTGCTTCTCAAATGCAAAATTTTATTAAAAGTACAATGAATTTAATATTCATCGTAAAATGTTCTCTACTCTCTTTCTAATAGTTTTTATAAGAATACATTTATTTATGCACTGTTGTCGATTCTTTGTTGTTGCAGCTTTTGTATGAATTATTTATTTTTTTTTTTTTTTTTTTTTTCAACCATATCTGCTATACAAATATATATTTTGTCTCGCTCACACTTCAAACATTTAAATTTTAAAAACAAACAGAACTGGTTTTATTTATAGATTGCTTTGTTGTTATTTAAGGAATGTTTTTTTGCAAATAATTGAGTTTAAATTTATACTAAAATGATAAACGAAACATTTGCAAAATTTCGTTCGTGTTCGTAATGCTGAAGAGTAGGTTAATAAACTTCTTAATGCTTCGTTCAAAGGTTTAATATAAATATTAATGAAAAATCGCAACTGGTTTAAATCCAATTTAACTTGCGTAATAGAAGCAATGCTAAAAGCGAAGAGGTATTTGATTTAGCTTGTTTCAGATTTGAAACGCATAATTTGAATTTGGAGAATAATTTTAGAAGGTTTGTGAAAAGCTCTATTAACGCAGTTGTATCAGTATTGATATAATATATTAAATCAAAGTATTTTTTTTATTTTTTAGAATATTGATAATAATGACAGAAAAAATATCGTTTATATTTTACTTAAGAAGAGAAAACTATAAGAAATACGATCTCATATTTTAGATCATAAAAGTAACAAATATATTTGAAAGAAATCGTTGTTTTTATTGAATAATAATATATTATTTATTTATTTATAAATATATATAATATATTATTTAAATATCTAGAAGTTATACAATTGCTTCTCAAATGCAAAATTTTATTAAAAGTACAATTAATTTAATATTCATCGTAAAATGTTCTCTACTCTCTTTCTAAGAGTTTTTATAAGAATACATTTATTTATGCACTGTTGTCGATTCTTTGTTGTTGCAGCTTTTGTATGAATTATTTATTTTTTTTTTTTTTTTTTTTTTTCAACCATATCTGCTATACAAATATATATTTTGTCTCGCTCACACTTCAAACATTTAAATTTTAAAAACAAACAGAACTGGTTTTATTTATAGATTGCTTTGTTGTTATTTAAGGAATGTTTTTTTGCAAATAATTGAGTTTAAATTTATACTAAAATGATAAACGAAACATTTGCAAAATTTCGTTCGTGTTCGTAATGCTGATGAGTAGGTTAATAAACTTCTTAATGCTTCGTTCAAAGGTTTAATATAAATATTAATGAAAAATCGCAACTGGTTTAAATCCAATTTAACTTGCGTAATAGAAGCAATGCTAAAAGCGAAGAGGTATTTGATTTAGCTTGTTTCAGATTTGAAACGCATAATTTGAATTTGGAGAATAATTTTAGAAGGTTTGTGAAAAGCTCTATTAACGCAGTTGTATCAGTATTGATATAATATATTAAATCAAAGTATTTTTTTTATTTTTTAGAATATTGATAATAATGACAGAAAAAATATCGTTTATATTTTACTTAAGAAGAGAAAACTATAAGAAATACGATCTCATATTTTAGATCATAAAAGTAACAAATATATTTGAAAGAAATCGTTGTTTTTATTGAATAATAATATATTATTTATTTATTTATAAATATATATAATATATTATTTAAATATCTAGAAGTTATACAATTGCTTCTCAAATGCAAAATTTTATTAAAAGTACAATGAATTTAATATTCATCGTAAAATGTTCTCTACTCTCTTTCTAATAGTTTTTATAAGAATACATTTATTTATGCACTGTTGTCGATTCTTTGTTGTTGCAGCTTTTGTATGAATTATTTATTTTTTTTTTTTTTTCAACCATATCTGCTATACAAATATATATTTTGTGTCGCTCACACTTCAAACATTTAAATTTTAAAAACAAACAGAACTGGTTTTATTTATAGATTGCTTTGTTGTTATTTAAGGAATGTTTTTTGCAAATAATTGAGTTTAAATTTATACTAAAATGATAAACGAAACATTTGCAAAATTTCGTTCGTGTTCGTAATGCTGAAGAGTAGGTTAATAAACTTCTTAATGCTTCGTTCAAAGGTTTAATATAAATATTAATGAAAAATCGCAACTGGTTTAAATCCAATTTAACTTGCGTAATAGAAGCAATCCTAAAAGCGAAGAGGTATTTGATTTAGCTTGTTTCAGATTTGAAACGCATAATTTGAATTTGGAGAATAATTTTAGAAGGTTTGTGAAAAGCTCTATTAACGCAGTTGTATCAGTATTGATATAATATATTAAATCAAAGTATTTTTTTTATTTTTTAGAATATTGATAATAATGACAGAAAAAATATCGTTTATATTTTACTTAAGAAGAGAAAACTATAAGAAATACGATCTCATATTTTAGATCATAAAAGTAACAAATATATTTGAAAGAAATCGTTGTTTTTATTGAATAATAATATATTATTTATTTATTTATAAATATATATAATATATTATTTAAATATCTAGAAGTTATACAATTGCTTCTCAAATGCAAAATTTTATTAAAAGTACAATTAATTTAATATTCATCGTAAAATGTTCTCTACTCTCTTTCTAAGAGTTTTTATAAGAATACATTTATTTATGCACTGTTGTCGATTCTTTGTTGTTGCAGCTTTTGTATGAATTATTTATTTTTTTTTTTTTTTTTTTTTTTTTCAACCATATCTGCTATACAAATATATATTTTGTCTCGCTCACACTTCAAACATTTAAATTTTAAAAACAAACAGAACTGGTTTTATTTATAGATTGCTTTGTTGTTATTTAAGGAATGTTTTTTTGCAAATAATTGAGTTTAAATTTATACTAAAATGATAAACGAAACATTTGCAAAATTTCGTTCGTGTTCGTAATGCTGAAGAGTAGGTTAATAAACTTCTTAATGCTTCGTTCAAAGGTTTAATATAAATATTAATGAAAAATCGCAACTGGTTTAAATCCAATTTAACTTGCGTAATAGAAGCAATGCTAAAAGCGAAGAGGTATTTGATTTAGCTTGTTTCAGATTTGAAACGCATAATTTGAATTTGGAGAATAATTTTAGAAGGTTTGTGAAAAGCTCTATTAACGCAGTTGTATCAGTATTGATATAATATATTAAATCAAAGTATTTTTTTTATTTTTTAGAATATTGATAATAATGACAGAAAAAATATCGTTTATATTTTACTTAAGAAGAGAAAACTATAAGAAATACGATCTCATATTTTAGATCATAAAAGTAACAAATATATTTGAAAGAAATCGTTGTTTTTATTGAATAATAATATATTATTTATTTATTTATAAATATATATAATATATTATTTAAATATCTAGAAGTTATACAATTGCTTCTCAAATGCAAAATTTTATTAAAAGTACAATTAATTTAATATTCATCGTAAAATGTTCTCTACTCTCTTTCTAAGAGTTTTTATAAGAATACATTTATTTATGCACTGTTGTCGATTCTTTGTTGTTGCAGCTTTTGTATGAATTATTTATTTTTTTTTTTTTTTTCAACCATATCTGCTATACAAATATATATTTTGTCTCGCTCACACTTCAAACATTTAAATTTTAAAAACAAACAGAACTGGTTTTATTTATAGATTGCTTTGTTGTTATTTAAGGAATGTTTTTTTGCAAATAATTGAGTTTAAATTTATACTAAAATGATAAACGAAACATTTGCAAAATTTCGTTCGTGTTCGTAATGCTGAAGAGTAGGTTAATAAACTTCTTAATGCTTCGTTCAAAGGTTTAATATAAATATTAATGAAAAATCGCAACTGGTTTAAATCCAATTTAACTTGCGTAATAGAAGCAATGCTAAAAGCGAAGAGGTATTTGATTTAGCTTGTTTCAGATTTGAAACGCATAATTTGAATTTGGAGAATAATTTTAGAAGGTTTGTGAAAAGCTCTATTAACGCAGTTGTATCAGTATTGATATAATATATTAAATCAAAGTATTTTTTTTATTTTTTAGAATATTGATAATAATGACAGAAAAAATATCGTTTATATTTTACTTAAGAAGAGAAAACTATAAGAAATACGATCTCATATTTTAGATCATAAAAGTAACAAATATATTTGAAAGAAATCGTTGTTTTTATTGAATAATAATATATTATTTATTTATTTATAAATATATATAATATATTATTTAAATATCTAGAAGTTATACAATTGCTTCTCAAATGCAAAATTTTATTAAAAGTACAATGAATTTAATATTCATCGTAAAATGTTCTCTACTCTCTTTCTAATAGTTTTTATAAGAATACATTTATTTATGCACTGTTGTCGATTCTTTTTTGTTGCAGCTTTTGTATGAATTATTTATTTTTTTTTTTTTTCAACCATATCTGCTATACAAATGTATATTTTGTCTCGCTCATACTTCAAACATTTAAAATTTAAAAACAAACAGAACTGGTTTTATTTTTGGATTGCTTTGTTGTTATTTAAGAAATGGATCTTTACAAATAATTGAGTTTATATTTATACTAAAATTGTAAACGAAATATTTGCAAAAATTCGTTAATGTTCGTAATGATGAAGAGTAGATTAATAAACTTCTTAATGCTTCGTTCAAAGGTTTAATATAAATAGTAATGCAAAATCGCAACTGGTTTAAATGCGAAGAGGTTTTTGATTTGGCTTGTGTCAGATTTGAAACGCATAATTTAAATTAGGAGAATAATCTTATAAGGTTTGTGAAAAACTCTATTACCGCAGTTGTATCAGTATTAATGTAACATATTAGATCAAAGTATTTTTTTTTTTTTATTTTTTAGAATATTGATAATAATCAGAGAGAATATCATTTATATTTTACTTAAGAAGAGAAAAATATAGGAAATACGATCTCATATTTTAGATCATAAAAGTAGCAAATATATTTGAAGGAAATCATTGTTTTTATTGAAAAATAATATATTATTTATATAATATATTATTTAAATATATGATATATTATTTAAATATGTAGAAGTTATACAATTGCTTCTCAAATGCAAAATTTTATTAAAAGTACAATGAATTTAATATTCATCGTAAAATGTTCTCTGCTCTCTTTCCAATAGTTTTTATAATAATACATTTATTTATGCACTGTTCTTTGTTGTTGCTGCTTTTATATGAATTTTTTATTTTTTTGTTCTCAACTATATCTGCTATACAAATGTTCATTTCGCTTGCACTTCAAACATTTAATATTTGGATTTGTGAAAAACTCTATTTACGCAGGTGTATCAGTATTGAAATAATATATTAAATCAAATAATTTTTTATTTATTGGGCTTAGAACGTTTGTATTGCTTCCAACAGGACAACGATCCCAAACACACCTCTACATTAACATAGAAATGGCTCATTTATAATATTCCTAAGCAACTAAATCACCCAGCTCTGTCACCTGATTTCAATCCGTTTCAGCATCTATTAGATCACTTGGAACGAAAGATTCTAGAATACAATATAAACAATAAGGATCTGTTATTAAGGAGGAGTGGAATAAAATAGATTCTCTGACAACAACAAAGCTGGTGTATTCCATGCATAACCGTTTAAATGCTGTAATTTTTATTTAATATAGTAATTTTTTTTGCTTTGAAACGGTTAACAGTACGGAGATTTAATTAATTAAGTCCATATATATATAAATATATACTCTATCAATTAAGTTTGCAACCACATAAAAAATAAAATTAATAAAATTTTTAAATACTCAGTTTATAAACTGTCATAAACTGTCCATAAAATCTTTTACTGGATAGTACAAATTATTGGGTAAACGAACGCTGCTTAAATATAACTAAAAGTGATAATCTTAACATTTTGTGTGATCTTGCAGCGAAATTGCAAGATTGTTTGCTGATAGCGAATGCATTATATTCGGCCAAGTTGAATTTAAAAAGTTTTATTTCAAACTTTAGCAGACTTATCAAAAATGTGGACTTTAAAAAAATGGATTTTTTTTTTATTTATTAGGAATTGTGAAATTGCTTTTAACCAATTTAAAAATGCTGTTATACCATGTTGTTAAAGAAAATAAAAGATAGTCGCCAAAGATTTAATTAATGAGGTTTAAAAAAAAAAAAAAAAAACGAATTGTCAGTCGTTTAAAACAGCCCTTTTCTATAGCAGCAATTATAATATCTTTAAGCCCATATATGAATAGAATTTCAAAAAATTTCATAAGTTTTAGTATAAGAAATATAAAATTACACTGTGCTACAAATGGTAGGGGTCGGTGATCGGGAAGGGTTCAAACTATCGGGGAAAGTTATATCGGTAAAAAAGAAGTTATACGTGTCCCGGCGTTTCGCTGGGTCAAGTGTAGGAATGGAGATATAGCGATTTGAAGTTAGTAACTATCATATAGGGGAAATTGTGACCTTTGGTGGTTTTTTTTGACATAACTCGAGAACCACCAGTCCAATTTTGCTGAAACAAATTAATAATTACAATTCCTTTAATCTGTTCATACAACGTTTCGCTACATAAGGAACAGTTTCGCAGTTATAAATAAATGTATGAAGAAAAAAACTATTTTGTACCTAAAAATTTTAATTTTTTTATTTTTAATTCATAAAAAATCCAAAACGGAAAAAGATGTGTCAAGTCCTATTACTTTCACGTAAAGTCACATAATCTTTGTACAAAATGAGACATAGATCATGAAAATCGATGGACGCGTTTCGCTTTTATTCACAATTAAGTGAAGGTATCTCATTTTGACAAGAATATTGATTTTATGTTTCAATGAATTTGGATAATATTCATTATATATTATTTATAATAATTATTAACACGTAAAATTAAAAATTATTACAGGTAATTATTAGGTTATTACATAGATACAAAGGTTATAAAAATCAATGAACGCAAAACTTATTTTTGTTTGTTTGCGCCCTTTATTTTCTTGCGTGGTGGTTCGCCCACTTGTTCAGAGTCTGTATCGGATGAGGATCTGTCTTCATCTGGAAAAAATCAAGTGTTTTTAATCATTTTTGTGACTTACCCTCGCAGGAAACTCCCATTGTATATGATATTAGAATTATTTTGTTCGATGGGCCGGCTTCTGGTGTTGGTTTATAGGTGAAATCCGATTGATCCATTGTTTCAATAGAAAAAGAAGTTTCTCTGTCAGGACTTGGAAGCGGTGGAATTGGTATTTCATCCGAATGCGGTAGAGGTATTTGTGAACTTTTAACAGATATGTAAACTCTTCGCTTAAGGCTTTTACGATTTACTCCACATATTTTGTTTGCGCAATCGTAATAGTTGTCGGAATTATGCTCTCCTGTATCAGTCCAAATCATTGTTACACGAAAACGAAGTGAACTGCGTTTCCCTTAGATCCACATGTTAAGACCATTGTAGCACGTTTTACAATTTTTCCGCGAATTATTTCGCAATCAAAATAAAGTTTAAAAGCGCGCTCCACTTGCTCAATGAGTAATGCAGCATTTGTTGAAAATGCTCTTTTACCACAAACGTAACAAAATAAATTGATATTTTCTGGACAATTTGCACTCATTTCGGTTTTATACTTTTATTACTTTTTCGTCACTTTAAAAAAACCGTACTTTAGGCGTTCGGAGACACTTGTTGAATGACAAAAATCGATCAGTGAACACCTATAAATACTACGTAAGTTTCAATATTTTACTGAGAGGTACTTATGAATTCGCGCATCTTTTAAGGGTGGCTATAAACCTGATTCGTGTGCGTTTTAAATTTTTCGAAACGTTCTAAAACATGACCACTCATAAATATGGATGCAATTTGTGTAAAAAAATCATGCAGGTAGCCAACGGAAAAAACCCAAATAATTAAAAAGGTTCACTTTCCTTTTTTCCTTTTAATTGTCCACGCACATTTATGATCGTTTTTTAGTTTGTTACCGCTACCATAAAAATCAAATAACCTTTTGTTTATTACTTTTTTTAATTCTGACAATCATAAAAAAAGTCATCAATGTTTTTCGTTTAAAGGTTATGTGACTTTACGTGAAAGTAATAGGACTTGACACTTTTTTTTTACCGTTTTGGATTTTTTATGAATTAAAAATAAAAAATTCAATTTTTTAGGCAAAAAATAGTTTTTTTCTTCATACATTTATTTATAACTGCGAAACTGTTGCTTATGTAGCGAAACGTTGTATGAACAGATTAAAGGAATTGTAATTATTAATTTGTTTCAGCAAAATTGGACTGGTGGTTCTCGAGTTATGTCAACAAAACCACCAAAGGTAACAATTTCCCCTATACGATAGTTACTAACTTCAAATCGATATATCTCGATTCCTACACTTGACCCAGCGAAACGCCGGGACACATATAACTTCTTTTTTACCGATATAACATTTCCCGTTGGTTTCATCCCATCCCGATTTTGACTGTCGCATAGTGTTATCATTTGAATTTTATCAGTATATGTTTTGGTTTATTTTTATAACTTATCATTAACATTCCGAAAAGAATTTCATAATTTTAAATAAATTAAACAATACAAACTCAAAAAGGGGAAATGTAAGAGACATTTTTAACAATTAACTTAACTAAAAACTTAAAATATATTTCACATAAAAATAATTTAACAATTTTCTTTACATTATTAAAAACAAAATAGATTTTAATCTATTTTGTTTACTTTAATTAAATTAGAATTAAATTAAATTGAAAATTACTTTAATTTTTCAAAACTCCTTTTTTTATTTTATTTTAAATTTACTTTTTATTTTTTTTTTTTTTTTTTTTTTTTTTTGCTGAAGAAAGTCTTTATACTTTCGATACTTTCAAGTACAAATTGCCATCCGGTGTGGTCATGAAATTTTCCTTATCATACTTCATAGGTATTAAAGTTTCTGCGCAGGCAGAGAATTGGTAATTCTTCAATAATAAAGCCAAGCCGATAAGTACTTGCATTTTACCAAAACGACTGCCGATACAATTGCGTGGACCTTCTCCAAATGGTAAATACAAAACAGAATCTCTGACAGCCACCTGTTCGGCTGAGAAGTTTTCGGGATTAAATTTCATAGGATTGGGAAAATATTTCTCATCGCGGTGAATACAAATAGCGGGTATGATAACAGGCATGTCTTTTTTTATCACAAAATTAGGATGACCCGGCACCACATAGTCTTCTAAGGCCACACGATTTAGGACGGGTAAGGGAGTGTAAATTCTAAGGGTTTCTTGAAAGGAAACACAAATCTTTGTTACTTAAATATTTCTCTAATATATATATGTACATATATATTGTTTCTTACCTTGTACCACTTGCTCCAAATATTTCATTTCACTCATACACTCATAGCTAAATTCCTCACTATGCTGTTTCAAAACTCGATTCACTTCCTCTCTAGCCTTATTTTGTACATCCTCGTTCAAAGCCAATTCATACAAAACAAAAGTCATGGTTGTAGAAGAAGTATCTGAACCGGCCACCAAAAATATAAAAGCCTGAGCCGCTACTTCTTTTAAAGATAAATTTGTGAAATCCTCGCTATTTTTCGTTTTGAATATTTTATTATTTTTCAATTCCAGTAGTAAATTCATAAAATCATTACGTTTTACTTGATGCTCTTCACGATATTTAACCGTGGCCTTAACTATGCCCATAAAAAAATCCTCTACTTCATGTACAGTATCACGCATGCCTAAACGTAAAGCCAATTTTGGAAAACTGAATCTGAAAGCCACACCAAAGTTGCCTAAATGATTTTCCAGTAAAGCACGTTTAGCCATGACATGAAATTTAGCCTGGAGATCACTTAAGCTATTGCATTCCAAACCAAAGGCACAATTACCAATAACATCGGTAGTATAACGTGACAATATATCTCTTATTTCCACTTTGCTATTTTTCTCTAACAGTTTGTCAAAAGCCTGCTCTAGCTGATGGGCCACCTTAACCACCGTAGGAAACATGAATTTCATTTTACCTGATGTAAAGGTAGGCGATAATTTACTTCTCTTATTACGCCATTTTTGCCCCTCCAAATTAAACAAATGGCCCGACAAAGGATCATCTTCTTCATTGACAAATAAACCACGATCCGAAAACTTATTGAAATCTTTTATCAGGATTTGCTTAATTAAAGCCAAATCTGTTACAAATACAGCCGGTCTAAAGAACCAATAGAAACCAGCAAAGGGTCCTGTATTTTTGTATTTATAATAATAATCTTGTAAGATATCTAGAAAAGTGTATTCAGTCACCGCACCCTTAAAGCTGCCAAATATCCAACTGGGCTCATTGCAACCAATACCCAAATTTTGCCAATACTTGAAATGATTTCTCAAAGCATTTAAAAGATATAAAGTCAGCAGCAATATGATAATTGATAATATTAATAAAATAGACATTATTTACAGAATAATAAAAACTTAAAGCTGTTATTTGGTGGAAGGTAAAAACGAAACTAAACGAATTACTCAAATTTGTGAAATATTTAAAATGTTTACGAATTTATTTGAAATCTTATCTTTAAAAATTTGTGGATATGTTTGCATGGATGCCGTATTGTTATGTTTATAGAAAACATAAAGATTTAAATAAATTACACTAGTAAGCAAACAAAATTTTTTCCAATAGAAATAGGTAAACTAAAAAAATTTCTGGTTTCAGTTTTTTTTTAATCACTTACTGCTTTATTATGGGCATGTCTAATGTTTCCCCATTAATAAGGTGCACAGTGTGAGATTTTCATGATATAGCTGGCCAAATTTGAATTTGATGAAAAAGCGGCTCGTATATTTTAAGGAACTGTCTGTGGATTACATAATCGGAAAAACTGAAATTTTGCTTACAATAACTGTACAACGACGCTTCAAAGTGTGAGTTAAAAAACCCAATAAGATTGTTGAAAATTGCTTGTCTTTGAACTGCCATAACATTTTTGTGGAACCGTATTTCTTCATAATTACTTTTTTTATTAGGTCTTTTATTTAGGTATTTAATTCTATTTAAACATATAACAAAAGCATTCAAGTTTTGTGCGAAAATTTATTAAATTTAGACCTATTTGCGAAAGCCTAAATGTGAATCAATTTTTTTCTTTAAAGCATAATTTTTGTTATTTGCACATATTTTCAACCACATGAGTTTTAAACTATAATTGGATATGCATATTATAAGTTCCAAAAAAATCAGGTGCTTAATCCTGTCCCTTCACCTTTTTGACAATATGAGAATTTGGTCAAATATGAACCGGAAGTGATATTAATTTCTGAAATATTTTTCTAATACTTACAATTTATTTATATTATGTCAAGAATTTTGGATATTTGAAGAGATTCTAAGAAAAGTGTTTTATAAAAGCTAAAATATGAATCGATCTTATTTTGTAATAAATGTATTGACTACTGTGTATAAAATATATTTTAGATCAGTTTTTAACTCAGTAATAACCAGGGCAAACAAAAATATGCAAAATAATATCTTTTTCCTGTATTTCAAATGAACCAAAATTTTAGCTGTTTATCCGTTTCAGACAATTTTATGATTTTTAGCGTTAATTTGTTACTGCATATTTTTGTATATTTTGATCCTAACAGCATATTTTGGCTTTAACAGTATAGTTTGTCATATTTTCATAAAAACTCCTTATTTAGAAGCACATTTTAGCAACTTAAATGACATATTTTAGCATATTTTTTACTTAAGATCATTATTTTTCATGCTTTATATTTAAGGGAAAAAGTTTACATACTTTGCACCCAAGAGAATTTTTTACGTAGCTTTTCATTAGTGAAACTTTCTTTTTACTCTCACATACGTTTTTCAAATCTAGCTCCCCACAGTGGGGTCAAACGCAAATTTTTGGTAATAAATCTGAATCTCCTAAACTACTGGTCGGATCAAATTGAAATGTATGGAAGAGTTGTAGAGGAGGACCTAAGCTTTCAGAAAAATCATCTTGTAGTCACCTTGTGATAACACGAGATAAGCTACAGGGTGTCAAAGTTGAGTACCTCGAGTATGTAAAAGTTAAAAAAAATCGTAACTTGTACAAATGAAGTCCGATTTTAAAGATTTTTATATTTCTGGAAAGTGCTTGGCAAGATAAAGAAAAAATAAGCTTTCTCATCTAAGTTATCTCTTACAGTTAAAAAGATATTTACGCTTGAATTTTGAATTTTTGATTTTTTGGCTCGACTTTCTTTCGTTTTTCGAGAATAAGTCCGGAGATATATGAGGTAAAAATTTTTTAAAAATATTCTGTAATTTGCTACATATTTCAAAATAATATGCTGAAAGAATTTTTAGACTATCTCAATTCGTCTAGACGTGAAAAATATTCAAAGTCAGCACTCTGAAATTGGCATGAAAAATGGCTATTTTTTTACAAAAATATAGTACAATTCATTCACTTTTTTCTCAAAGTTCCGTTAATAAAAAAATGTTTTCCTTATTAATTTCAACAGATAAGGCTTCATAAATGGTTAATAAAGAAATTTTGAATTGATTTAAGTTTGCACCCTACATCCAGCATTGGCCGAAAATTTTCAATTTTAAAAAATAGTTTCATTTTTATCGATTAATAAAAAAAATGTCACGCGAGCTTTTTTAAATTTTATACCCATATTTTTTATAGAAATAGATTTAAAATGATTTAAAACTAAACTGCTTCCCGCCCGGCCAAAACCGAATGCAGGAGTGGAGATTTTATGTTAAAAGTCATTTTTTTTAACGACTATTTTTAAAAGCATATTAAAAGCATATTAGCATAATATTTTTAATATTATTTCTTATGTAGTGTATAAAACACAAATCAAGCTTTCATTCCTAAAAAAATCAATAAAATAGCTCCAATAACCTATTTTTGGTAATTTTTCAAAAATAATTTTTTTTTTAAAAAATAGCTGAAAATCCAAAAAAATTTAATTTTTTTAATACAACTCCACTAATTTTACAAATACTTTAAAAATGTTAAAATAATATAAAAGTAGACTTATTTACCAATTCAACGATATATAAAATGTTGATATAGGTCATTTAATAATAGTAATATAATGGCCGCAAAACTACCAAGTCACGTCAAAAGTTGCAAAATTCACTATTTTGTTTCGTATTTCCATATGTGTGTATACGTAACACTCAACTGCATTGCTTATTTTTGTTACGAGATAATAATATTTATTAATGAATTTATTTAAAGTGATCATAATTTTTTTCTACTGAAAAGGTTTTTAAAATTACCTAAGTACATAAATAAGTATATTTTCCTTCGTTTTTTATTACATTTTTTTAAGATTTTAAATAATTTACCTAGCTACTTAATTAATGTATTATAACAAAAATGATTTTTTTACAATCGCATAGGTACATTTTCTGACGTACCTGTTTAATTCTACAGGTCATAAAAATAAACTGAATGAAATTGGGGGTTTTGAGCAAAAATTACAATTTTTTAATTCATTTTTGCCTGTCACCATTTACCTGATATAAATATTCTTTTTCTATATATAAGTATCCTTATAAATATGCAGATTTATTAGTGAATTTGCCATTATGGAGATTACATTAAAACAATTTTCTATTTGCAAAGTAATCTGGAATAATCTATCTGATATTATAAATCGTCCAGAAAAAATAAGAAAACTCATTGATACAGTAGTATCTTTTGGTTTAACTCTTACTGCAGAAGACAGTTTAAAGCTCGAAAATTTTTATAAATCATACGAAAAAAGGATGCAAGCTTCAGATTGGTCAATACCAAAGTTCAAGAAGAAAAATGAAGAGTGGTTGGAGGGAGAAATACCAATTTTCATCGGAAAGCAGAAAAAGGGTCGACCAAAAAAAAGTTACAATGAAGTTCAGCTAAGAACAAAGAGGACCAAACAGGAATCTATTCTAAATTCACATACGAATGCCGAAATAAAAGATACATTTAAAGCTTTAGTAACACGTACGCAACCAAATGAAGTAGAAAAAGTTATAGATGTGATACCAACAGCTTCTCCCAATCGATTACATCGGATAATCCAAAGCATAGTGACACCGAAATCAACATCGTCCTTTACCTCTGAAGATGCTTTAGCTCTAATATTAAATTTAGGATTATCAAGAAACCAATACGAGATTTTGAGGAAATCTGTTAGCGAAAAAGGATATGATATCTTTTCCAGTAGCAAATCAGTGAGAGAAGCGAAAAGTAATATTTTACAGCCTATGGAGCACCCGGTTAATGCTTCTGTTAAAAGTGCTAAAGTTAATATATTGCAATTACTTGAAAATACTGCCTCTAGAATTATATCTACCTTCAGCAATGATAACATTGAAAAATGCAAAGCCTCTGAACTTATTTTAATATTCAAATGGGGCTGCGATGGAACGTCAGGATTTTCGGAATACAAACAACTGGATGGAAGTAATTCTGGAAATAATTATTCCTCGCTGTTTATAGCATCTCTGGTACCACTTCGAATGCGCTTAAATAAGCCTTCCTCATCGACTAGAAATGACTCGCTTTTTGATGATATATGGATAAATTTAACTCCAGGTTCCAAATTTTTGTGCCGTCCAATCCTTTTTGATTACACAAAAGAAACCACGGTTACAATAAACAGCATTGCCAACCAATTGGAAGAAGAAATTAAAGCATTGCCCCCGATATATGTAAAAGTATCAAACAGAACTATTAAGGTTAAATTTCAACAACAATTAACGATGATTGATGGAAAAGTTGCAAACGCTATAACAGATACAACATCTACATGGAAATGTAATATATGTGGAAAAATAAGTTCACAATTTCAGGATAATTCTGAAGTCCTTGTTAATAAAAATTCTTTAAAATTTGGAATATCTCCACTCCACGCAAGGATAAGATTTTTGGAGTTCTGCTTACATCTTGCATATGATATGAAGTACAGAAATATTCCCGGGCAGGAAAATGACACAGTAAAAAACAATTTGGAACTTCACGAATTACGAAAAGAGGAGAAGAAAAGAATTCAATTAGAACAACTCGGATTAATAATTGATAAACCTCTACATGGCTATGGAAGCTCAAATGATGGAAATACAGCAAGATGTTTCTTTGAAAATCCGGAACTCACAACTTAAATCACAGGCATTGACTTAAATATTTTGAAGCGTTTTAAGATTATATTGGCAGCCATTAATAGCAAAAAACAAATTAATGCGGACAAATTTAAAATTTTTGCTTACGAAACTAAAGAACTACTTAACATTACATACCCCTGGAAATCAATGACTCCAACAATTCACAAAGTATTGGCTCATGGTAAAGAAATAATAGAAAATAGTATTTTGCCATTGGGAGAGCTAACAGAAGAAGTTCCTGTGCCCGAAATAAAGATGTTAAACATTTCCGACTCTTCAATACCCGAAAATGTTCGAAAATAGCGCAAAATATGGACTTAATGGAATATTTATTAATATCATCAGATCCAGTTATATATTCTATAAGAACACGATGGCTACCTAAAATCACTCTTGAAATATAAAAGAGGATTCCGAAGCTAAGGAAGTTAAAAATTTGCTAACGTTTGATGTTTCTGATTATTTTCAAGAAAATCTCTAATAATATCTTCGATAATATATTCTTAATAAAATAAATATAATATATAATAAGTATGTAAATATGTAGTACAAATTAAATAAACATTACTCAAAGAATTTACTACTTTATAATAACAAATATATACCTACATAATACATTAAAAAAATAAAATGTTACGTATACACACATAGGGAAATACGGAACAAAATAATGAATTTTGCAACTTTTGACGTGACTTGGTAGTTTTGAGGCCATTATATTACTATTATTAAATGACCTATATCAACATTTTATATATCGTTGAATTGGTAAATAAGTCCACTTTGATATTCTTTTAACATTTTTATAATATTTGCAAAATTAGTGGAGTTGTATTAAAAAAATTAAATTTTTTTGGATTTTCAGCTATTTTTTAAAAAAAAAATTATTTTTGAAAAATTACCAAAAATAGGTTATTGGAGCTATTTTATTGATTTTTTTAGGAATGAAAGCTTGATTTGTGTTTTATACATTACATAAGAAATAATATTAAAAATATTATGCTAATATGCTTTTAATATGCTTTTAAAAATAGTCGTTAAAAAAACTGACTTTTAACATAAAATCTCCACTCCTGCATTCGTTTTTGGCCGGGCGGGAATCAGTTTAGTGTTAAATCATTCTAAATCTATTTCTATAAAAAATATGGGTACCAAATTTAAAAAAGCTCGCGTGACATTTTTTTTATTAATCGATAAAAATGAAACTATTTTTTAAAATTGACAATTTTCGGCCAATGCTGGATGAAGGGTGCAAACTTAAATCAATTCAAAATTTCTTTATTAACCATTTATGAAGCCTTATCTTTTGAAATTAATAAGGAAAACATTTTTTTATTAACGGAACTTTGAGAAAAAAGTGAATGAAAAAAGTGAATATATTTTTGTAAAAAAAGCCATTTTTCATGCCAATTTCAGAGTACTGACTTTGAATATTTTTCACGTCTAGACGAATTGAGATAATCTAAAAATTCTTTCAGTATATTATTTTGAAATATGTAGCAAATTACAGAGTATTTTTAAAAAATTTTTACCTCATATATCTCCGGACTTATTCTCGAAAAACGAAAGAAAGTCGAGCCAAAAAATCAAAAATTCAAAATTCAAGCATAAATATCTTTTTAACTGTAAAAGATAACTTAGATGAGTAAGCTTATTTTTTCTTTATCTTGCCAAGCACTTTCCAGAAATATAAAAGATGATTATAAGATGATTTTTCTGAAAGCTTAGGTCCTCCTCTACAACTCTTCCATACATTTCAATTTGATCCGAAAAGTAGTTTAGGAGATTCAGATTTATTACCAAAAAATTTGCGTTTGACCCCACTGTGGTCCCTAATAATTTTCATCTCGGTAGAAAACAAAAATTTTCGAACAAAAAAAGCGTAATTTTTGACCTCACCACCTCCGATTTTGATAAAATTTGGTATACACACTTATTACGTCAATATAAAATTTGAAATTCTTCAAATTTTTTAAATTCATTGTAGTATAATTTTTATCGCGGTTCAAAGTTCACGTTTTTCAATTTTTTTGTTTTTTTTTTTTCAAAATACAAAATCCTATATCTGCGGATTTATATGTTGGTTTTAAACAAACTTTGGATAATGAAATTAATATTCGTCCTATTAAAAACTCATATCTTCCTTTTTTATAATTTTTCTATAAAATGTTCCTTAAAGTGTTGGGCAATAACACATAACGAAATTTAAAGTGGGTCCATGAGGGGATGCTGTGAAAATTATCATTTAGTAAAAAAATCAATTATTTCATTTATTTTCTTCAGACAAAGACCCGAAAAACTTAAAATTTAGAATTTAAGTACATTTTTGCGAAATAATGTTAATATTTGGACCCAAATAAAATTTAAACAATTAAAAGTATTTCAATGAAGAATATAGATAGACTTGCCATAAATTCAGGGAAATAAGAAAAACTCTCACTTATTTATACCAAAACTTGTTTTTAAAATTAACCTTTTCATCACATGTATGAAGGTACATATAAGTCTGTCATTCCGTTTGTAATTTCCATAATTTTCGTAGGAGAGCAAACAAGTTAATATTTTTTAGATCTTTGTAAGATCGCTTCGATTGAAATGGCATATATATATATATATATATATATATATCAAACGATTAAAATTCAGCAAGATCCGGTTTTCCTATTTCTGAAACCTTTATATAAGCTAGGAACTTCATTTTGGCAGAGAAGAAATGAACTAAGTCGGTCCATTAATAACCGAGATATAGAGGCCAAAATGCATTTTGACTTTCTGAATCCTCTGTTTAAGCTACGGATATCGTTTTTATATAGATTAATGATAAATATTTTTGTAAAATTTCGCTTTTTTGAATCAACCAAATTGGTTTATAAACAGCCAGGTTAAAGGCCAAAATCTAAAAAAACAAAAATCCGTTTAAAGTATATACACACAAACATTTTTACTCCAGCATAGCAATAACTATATGTTGTTGTTGCTTTTTGTGTAAGCAAGCACTTTAGTTGACTACACACAGTGATTTTTGTGATTCGTTAAAGATATCTGAATAAAATTTTACATGGCCACAGCTGAGGTATTTTCAAGTTGATTTGGATGAGCACAGTACCCTAGCGGGTCAGGGCAGATCTCCAAAGTTGGTCAACTCAGGTATATAATTTCTTTAAAAAATCGTCAATATATATAATTTTTTTGTAAAGAAATTTTAAACATAGATCGTTCTTGTAAATCTCTACAAAAAAGATGCCTACGTGTGTAAGTTATCTCTTTTAGATTAAGAGATATTTAGGTCGAAGTAAAATTTTTCCCTCATTTTTGGCTTCGTTTTTTATATTTTTTAAACTTAGCAGGTTTAATTTGGGTTCTAAGTTTTTTTAAATATTTTAAATAATATTGCTGCAAGAATCATATAAAGATATGGATTCAATAAAAAGTTTTATTAGTCTAAAGTTGAATTTATATACTTTAATATGCTTTTTCTAATTATGATTGTCCATGTTCTAACGTTTCATATGATACCAAATATTTTCATTAAATATTTATATTTTTGCTTGAAAATTAACAAAAACTTTTCCTTCTTATGTATAATAAATATAATTTTGGCGATCTTTTTTTTTTTGAATTAGACATCCGAGATTACAAAATTTGAATTTTATTTTGATATATCCAACGGTTCACAAGTTACACAATTATTTAAAAAAATGTAAACCAATATATTTTTTTGGCTACCCTGCAAAATGTAAGGTCGTGGAAAAAGGAGAAATTTCTGAAATTTCACCTCTCATAAATTATTGCCTTAACTCCTGATATAGACTATACTATACTTTAGACTATAGACTAAATTATACTGTATACAAAGATTTAAAGTAGACTAAATATGTCAACACCTATTCTGTACTGCTTTTAGATTTGTTCATTAAAATTCATTAAACTACTTTTAAGAGTCCAATGAAAATTTTTATGTATTTATTTAAGCATTTTGCAAAAAAAAACATATCCAATTATTATTACTATTATTATTATTAATTAATTTTTAATTACTTTAGCACGCTTTTAGTGTAAAAGATAAGATAAATAAATATTTGTATACACACAATAAATAAAAAAATAGTGGTCATTATTTGTTGGTTATTTTGTTTTTATTTTATTTTTCTTATTCATTCACTCTCTCTCTCTGTCTCCCACACCTTCAAAACTTCTACACTTTGGTGACTCTTAAATGTATTCCTCGCTCTGAACTACATAAGAAATTCTTTTTATCGAATTTCAAAGGAATTTGAGTCTTGTCACAAACTGAAAATTTGAAATGCTTTAGGAGGACAGCCAAACCTACCGAGGCCTGCATTTTGCCAAATCTCATCCCTATACAATTGCGAGGACCATCACCGAAAGGCATATATAAAACTGAATCACGTTGGGCTCCCTTTTCGGTGGTGAAATTTTCTGGATTAAAATCATTGGGATTGGGATAGTAACGTTCATCGCGATGAATACATCCAGCGGGTATTAGTACCAACATGTCTTTTTTAATCGTAAATTTGGGATGGCCTGGTACGGGGTAATCTTCGGAGGCACTGCGGCTTATTAGGGGTATTACAGTGTACAGGCGGAGGGTTTCTAAATGAAGATTAAGAAAAAATATAATAATAGATATGAACTGACATTAATTAAAAATAAATAATTATTAACCTGTAGTTATTACTAACGAATATATCTTGTTACGACTCTTAGTTAATGTTAGCTACAAGTTAATTTTTTATGATCGAAAAAGTTTCTAACCTAATAAAACTTGTTCTAAATACACCATTTCTTTCATAGCTTCATAGGTAAATTCTTGATCGTGTTTCTCTAAAACCCTTATAACTTCCTCTCTAGCTTTTTGTTGTATATCCTGATTCTGAGCCATTTCATAGAGAGCAAAACCCATTGTGGTAGAAGAAGTTTCAAAACCTGCTACTAAAAATACAAAAGCCTGGGCCGCTATTTCCTCCAAAGTAAGATTAGTTAATTCTTCTCCATTTTCCGATTTCATTAACTTATTATTTTTCAAATCAATTAACATATCCATAAAATCATTGCGTCTAACATTGTTTTCCTCACGATAGCGTACTGTATCCTTAACAATACCCATGAAAAAGTCTTCCACTTCTTGCAATGTATCTTTCATATGTAATTTCTTTGCTAATTGAGGAAAACTGTTACGAAAAGCTATGCCGAAACGGCCATAACGTTGTTCCACTAGAGATTTGCGACCCATCATGCGAAATTTGTTATTGGGGTCCCTTAGACTGCTCATTTCTAGACCAAAAGCACAACTGCCTATAACATCGGTGGTAAAACGGCTCATCAAATCACCCACTTCAATAATTTCATTTTCCTCTATCGCTTGGCCAAATACATTTACAAATTCTCGACTGATATTGATTATAATGGGAAACATGGTTTTCATTTTACCCGAGGTAAAGGTTGGTGACAATTTGTTTCTCATATTACGCCACTTATTGCCTTCCAAATTGAATAGCATGCCTGATAAGGGATCATCCGCTTCATTTACATACAAGCCACGATCCACAAACTTGGAGAAATCCTTTATCATTATCATTTTCAGTAAAGCAGGATCGAACACAAATACCGCTGGTTTAAAGAACCAATAAAATCCTGCAAATGGTCCAGTATGCTTATGTTTATCATAAAATTGCTGCCATACATCCATAAATGAACGTGTCGAACCTATGCCGGTTATATTGCCCAGCAAAAATGTGGGCTCTTCACAGGCTACGCCTAATTTTTGCCAATAATTATAACGTTGCCTTATTATATAATAGCAGTAAGCCAGCGTAGCAAATAAGCAAATAATTAAAAATTCAAAAATCATTTTAGGGATTCTAATTGAATTTTAAGACTTTTAAATATACCCGCTTTAATGAAGTACATCCACGCAGAATGTCAGATTAAAAACTAAATTCTAAACGTGCGTTTTAAGTTTTCATAATAAAAAAATATATTTAATTAAAAAGCTTTTTTTAAGCAATAGCGTTAAATAGAAGCAATAAGCAATAGAACTAAATAGTGATAAACTTAAGCTTATCAATTAAAAAAGCTTAATTCAATTAAAACCAGAACTTTTTTCACAACCGTTTTTAATTTTTTAGCTGATACTTTTGTGAAAATAAGTTTTTTTATTATTCTCTGAAAGATTGGTATTTATATATTTTTCTTCTAAATTGGTACTTATTAAATTGGTATTATTTTTATGGTTATTATTACAGAATTGTATTTAATTAATTTTAATAATTTAAAATTTCAAAATTAACGGTCTGAATAAATATGAGTGACACCTAGTGTTAATTTAATAACTTACGAAGAAAGACAACCCTATCGTTGTAATCAGTGTGACCATTTAAAATTTTTTACTCCGATATAGCCGCAAAATTTTCATTTAGAATTTGGCATATTTTTTAGCAGTTCTTAAAGATATATATTGCATTTTTCAGCATTTTTAAAAATAAAGACAAAATTCAAATATTTAAATTAAATATATTCAAATTGTTCGGTTTTTCTCTTGTTCGAACAAAACGAATAATAAGCCATTTTGATTTGTTCGAATTATTCGATCACGTATTTAAAGTTATTCAAATTATTCTAATAATTAAAAAAATAAATAAATATTGATTTTGCAAGCTTTTTTTATTTTATTAAAAAGAAATAACGGTAACATATAAAAAGTTAATGGAAATATCTTCAAAAAAGCATTGTCAATATAAATGTAAATATATTGTCCATTCAAGTATTCATATATCATATTTGGTAAACTGCATTAAGCCTTTTTCATTAAAAATATAAATTTTATTGAAGATTGTCATTTTTCTACTAATTAAAAAATCGTCAAAATAGTAGCCTATTAACATTAGGGATTATCGCAGCATTTTTTTATTGATATTTTGTTTTGAAGTTGCTTCAAAAATCCTTCTACGTTAACACATTTAAATTTGTATTGTTAAACTTAAAAAAAAATGTGTTTGTCAAAAAAAAAAAATACTAATTAGAGAAATAAAATCAAAATCCCCTGAAATTTCTATTTTTTCTTAACCGCTTGCTTATATACATCTCTTGCCTATAAATTCTCCTAGAAAATTTAAAAATCAATTTTATATTTAATTCAATTTTATCTAATAACTGTTTAAATAATTTGTTGATTGTGAAAAAGTTAATTTTCTGTCAACTATATCGCAAAAGCAAACAATATTAGAATGACATCGATGGATATAAACAATCCATCTTCGAAAGGTTTCTTTTATGATTAAAAAAATATGAAGCCTCTCAAAAATCATTAGAAAATTAACTTAAAAAACAATAGAATTTGAATGAGTAGATTTAAGTAAATTTTGTTTTTATAAAATTCGATTTTGAAAAAGTTTAAAATTTTGTTGGCAAAATTGCCAAAAGTAAATTTATTTAAATTTAGCACAATATATATATATATATATATATATATATATATAATTCCAAAAAGATCAAATTATTCATTTTATTCGATATAAAAATATTCGAATTATTCGTTATTCGAAAAAGAACATTTTTAAATTCTTCGAATAATCATTCGTAATAATAGTTGGAATAATTCGAACGAACATTATTCGAATGAATATATAGACATTAACGAAAGTAGCAGTAATTTTAATATCAGCACCAGTAAGAAGTCATCAATGTAATCTTTAAGATGCGTTTTAAAAATGTTTAAATAAATTTGCCAAAGTTTTGAAATAGAGGTATATTTATTTGATGAAGTATTTAGTTTTTAAGAATATATTATTATTGCAAACAAATGTTATTTTAACAGAACTGACTATGCAGTTTGCAGGATGTCAAGGGCTTCTATCCGATCATATCGAGGTTAAGTAGATGGCAAAACGGAACATCGTATTTTTTAGGTTATGAGAGGATATAATTTCCACTGTTCACGTTTACAACAATCAGATGGTACGCAATGCCAGGACGAATTGGGTAATGTAACTAGAAGCTAACTGAATAATATTGTCGGCTTTATTATATAAATTGTATGTCCTCTTCTTGTTCTCTTTACGTTCTTTTCTTTATTTTTCGGTATGAAAAATTAGCATACACCACTGCAAAAGATATTTTATAAATTTAGCATTATTTTTAGCATTTTTAAATAACTTTTAGCATTTTTTAGCTTTATTTTAAACTCCATTTAAATGAATAATTCTTTTCCAATCTGGTCACACTGGTTTTAATACTACACATGGTGTACAACTATGATCGAGGGAACAAAAGGCGGGTTAGCACTGCAGAAAAGCAGAAAAGTTCTCCGTAATTCTGAAATCTTACAGGTAACTTTAATAAGGAACTAGTGAGAGAACAGTAGTACAAGCAGAAGGTAAACTTCTTAAAATGGACTCCACTGAGCTGCCCAGCAATCAGCATAATCGTGTAGTTGCAATATAAAATGTCTAATCTGTTATATCATAAATGAGATTTTGGCGATTTTTTGAAAAAATAACATACCCAAGATGGCCAAATTTGGAGAGCCACCTACCACTACTCTAACACGCTAGGAATCTATACTCCATAAAATAAACCTAAAAACACCACACCTCTGGCAACATGAAATTTTATTGAGACATCTCTAACGGTTCATATGTTACAGAATTATTTCCAAAAAAAAAAAGCGTTTTGGAACCACTGTGTGTCACCTATTATGAGCTGCTAATACCGCTTGAAACGACCACGGAAGACATGTACTGAATACAAATAATCCGTTAGAAGGGAGCATTGAACGAAAAACGGCCAGAATAAGCGCCTAGACATGATTCCATAATTTTCCATCATGGAAATCATGTTTACGACCATTTAAAATAATTATTTGGAAAATAGCAAATGAGAAGTTTTTCTCCATCCGCTCAGTCATTTGACCCTTCTGACCACTATTTGCTTTTTTCGATTCAGAATGCTTTAGCTAGAATTAGTTACTCTTCTGAAAAAGGTATCGGAAGTTGTTTTGATTCATTTCTGATCACAAAAAATCAGAAGTGCTTTGTGGTTTTGGGATGGACTCCATAAATTGCTGAAAAGATGAAAATGGACATTACTTTATATAAAATACATTATATCTTTATTATACTGCTTAACTCCATAAACGCTAACGATTGAAGTTAATCTCAGACTATATAAAGACCTACGATTAAAGCTATTTTAGATATATAGAATATATATTTATATATTAGAAGTTAATATCTGACTATATTCAAACCTACTATCGAAGCTAATGTCAAGCTAATAACAGTCTATAACAAGAAATATAACTTAAACTATTATTAGGCTATGGAGCAGACTGTGTAAAACTTAATTGAAGCTAATGAAACACGAACTATATAAAGACCAAATTTTTGAACTTATGTGAGCCATTATAAAGGCTTACGGTGGAATCAAATATAATACTATATAATGAACTAAAATTGTAGCCAACATAAGTCTGTACAAGCCTATGATTGAATCTAGTATCAAAATATATTAAATTCTGTAAATTAAGACAATGTGAATCTCTATAAGGATTATTTAAAGAGCAAATATTGAAGCTAACATCCGACTATATAACGTCCTATTATTGAAGCAAATATTAGATTAAATAAAGTCTTACTATTAAAGCTAGTGACAGACTGTATCAAGACATATGACTAAGATCCTAATTTTGTAAAACACTTCCCGTGACTTTGAAAAATTTTTCATAATTTTCTTGCTTTTATTTTTTTATTTGTATGGAAGATTTTCAAGGTAAGGTAAAGCGATTTACAAAATAAGGGAATAAAGCTATGAAGACCTAATATCAGACTACGACTGAAGATAATGTCAGACTATATAAACCTTCCAGACAGAAGCTACTGACAGAATATAACAAGGTGCGGATCCACGGAAAGGGAAAAAGGAAATTCACACCACCTCCCCCCATAAAATGAATTTTTCAACTAAGAAAATTTAAACACGAAAGGAACATTTACAATAGGAAAAGTGTTAGGTTTCAATGAAACCAAAATGGATAAGGTACCACAAATACAGACGAAGTGTATAGCGGCGCAGAAAATACGTATTTACGATTGCAAACTTGTTTAAAATAGAAAAAAATAATATTAGTTTGCCAAAAAGGAATGATGAATTCATCTTCATTATTTGAATCTTTTTTCGAAAATTTTTAAGTAAATCAATAGGTTTTAAAAATTGGCACTTGTTTAATCGAAAATATAGTAAATGCAAATTTTAGGTATTTTTATTTCACTTTTTTTAAATAACTACATACTAACATATTTATCAATTTTTGTAAAATATTAAATTCTAATAGTAAATAATTTTGTAATTTCATTTCATTATATTCATTACATCCTTTTACACGTCTGTATTCTATTAACATTTCACTCCTTTACTCGGCTCTAACTACATTATTTTACACTAATACATGAACGTGTTTACCTTAGCTACCAACCATCACATTAATAATTCTCATTCAGTTTATGGAATTTTTCACATAAGTATTCTAAGTTTGAATGAAGTAGTTGCGATTCGAGCGATAGAAGAATTTGCCAAAAACCAAGGCAGCTGATCTTACAATATAGTTTGCTTTATTCCCAAGACATCTGATATTGTGCAATCAGCCACTGTTTCTCTGTTACACGGATCAAGTCCGAGCGTCAGGGGGACACAGCGGCTTTGTTCTGACTTTTTTGGTTGACTGTTTTAGTATAGCAACTTCGGTTGACTGCTTTGGCACAGCAACTTCGGCTAACTGTTTCTCTTTAGATTAAGTCAGAATTTTGTAATCTAGTTTTAAGGAATTGTATTATTTAAATCAGTACTCGTAAGATATTTGTAGGTATCATAAACGAGGCGGCCTGCTGTATAGTAGCCGAGGGAACCGAATCTTCAACCCGGCGTTTACCATTATTAGAATCCAAATTACCTGAGAAATACCCGACTGAATCTCTACGTATCAACGTGCTGCAAGTAATTTATCTAACACAAAATATTTATTATAGTTTATTGTTACCGATAACCAAAACACTGAATTAATAAATAAAGATACACTGTATATTTGACCCCCAGAAAGGGTAAATCAATTGTGTTATCATTTAAGGTTCGTGGATCCCGTAAGTCGACCCTGGGCACAACTGAACTAGCTCAGCCGACGACAAAACCACGTTACAATGTTTTGATAAAAAAAATAATTTGTATAAGTACTAGTTTATCAGTTATATGTCATTAAAATTTCGCCTTAATGCAAAATATTGTTTAATTTATAAATCTAAATCTATCCAACACTTTGTACAAAAAGCGCTCAAGTTTTCCCAAAATTTTTTCATACACGATATAATATTTAACCGAGATATTATTAAATTAGAGACAATTTAGTTTTGGAAGCTAAATAAAAAAACATTAACGCATAAATTGTCAACGATAAATGCCTAAAAATGGCAATTTTTCAAGTTAAATCTTAAAAAAAGGGTTAATTAAAAATATGCAGAATTTTGTAACTAAAAAGTTTTTTTTGTAAGTTCCTGTATAAATTCTATAATTGTTTTGTTAATTTCTTCTTTTTAAGATTTTTTGGAAAGTAGAATAATCAAGCTTGCGCTAAATATACATTTGTTTATATTGAAAGAAAATTTCTAAACAACATTTAAACAAAAAAAAAATAAATTCTTCAAGTTCTAATGCAATTTATTATAAATTTTTATACAAAAGACTATCCACCCATGTAATATTTTAAAAAAACTTTTTTTGTAAGCATACCAAGATTTATTTTCTTTTAAATTGAATAAAAATTTTAGATCTTCGATTTTATATGAAATGATTTACTTACACTTTTTATACGTTTTTATTTTTGCCCCAAATATGTATCAAATAATGCTTAAAATAAAGTGATTTGCTTAAATATTTTAAAAATAATTTGAAAAAGTTTTGAAATATTTAAATAATTGTTTGAGTATTTAAACGATTTTAAAGATTGATGTCTCATTTTATTGCAAATGAAATTGAAACTTGATATATTTAGTCTTAAAGAAAAAAAAATCTAAAGATATACATCATTATCGAAATTTTGAAATGGGAAAGCAAATTAAATTAAAAAAATGAATAATTAATTTCTTATGTATAGAGGAGATTAGGGTAAACTGAAGCACACTCTAATCTTAATAGAATAAAAAACTAAACATTAATCTTTTGAATCCTCCTATTTAACTTTTATATAGAATGCATTGTATTCTAGACTTTTCTATAGTCTTGTCTGAAGACTATTCTATAGTCTGGACTATAGACTATTCTATAGTATGGACTATAGATTATTCCATAGTCTGAACTGAGGACTATTCTATAGTCTACAGTCCAGTATAGAATACATTGTAGTCTATTTTATATATTGGTATTATTTTCGGCGGATTTTCAAATCATGTATTTTTGGGTAAAAAGGGAAATATAGGGTTAAATGGAAATTATTAAGAATTACAAATTTTAGGATATTTACTGTTTATCAAATATGTTTAAATGATTTCTCTGTTCACGAGGCCACCTGAAGATCAGAATTACAATAAGTGGCGAAAACAGATAGGTAACAACCCAGCAAAAACTTTGTTTTCCTGGTAAGCTAGCAGTTATAATTGGGAACAAAATGAAATACTTATTTTTTTTTTGCCAGAATAACTAGTTGTTTTTGTTCGAGTTGTCCACAAATTTATGTTGTTATTTTTGGACTCTAAGGATACTCAAAAATATGTACCGAAACGAAAATAAAGGTAAAAAAAAAACAAAAACATTTTGCCGTCAGTGAGATACGAACTTGGATACAAATTAACAATTCGTATTTTAAGACTAACGTCTTACTCAGTGCACCATCTCGCACTTAGTTTCCTCTGCGACAAAAACTTTTTTTAGAATAAAATATCTTTTTAGACATTTTGTTAAAAAATAACATCATCAGAACCTTCTGGTTGTTAATCCAGCGCTCTGGCTAACTCATCCTCATGATTGCAATATTACTGTGCTATTATACTATTGAGTACTTATTTATATAATATAGAGTAGGCTAATAATAATGACGCCTCATTACCAAGAAACTACTTTAATAAGTAGTTGCCACTACCAAGAACCAAAAAGTTTTTACTGGGAACTGACAAAATTAATAGATAATAAAACAAAATGTTTAAAAATAGAGAGTTATTAACTTTACTTCAAACATATTTTCATAAAATTGATAATTAAACCAATTATTTATTATATTTTTAGCAAAATTGCAAAAAAATATATGGAAAATATTAGTAAATTATACATCGCATTTTACTCCAATTTGTCCTTTTGCCTCTATCTCCCTTTGTTTAGCTATAAAATCGATTTTTATGTTTTTCATATAAAAAATCGATTTTAGAAGGAAATATGACTGATCACAGATTTTTGTCCTTTGCCTCTATCTTCCTCCGTTTAGCTATAAAATCGGTTTTTAAGTTTTTCATATAAAAAATCGATCTTTAGAAGGAAATATGAGTGATCACAGATTTAGTCCTTTTGCCTCTATCTCCCTTTGTTTAGCCATAAAATCGATTTTTATGTTTTTCATATAAAAAATCGATTTTAGAAGGAAACATGAGTGATCACAGATATTTGTCCTTTTGCCTCTATCTCCCTCCGTTTAGCTATTAAATCGATTTTTAGAAGGAAATATGAGTGATCACAGATTTTTATCCTTTTGCCTCTATCTCGATGCCGAATGATAATCATCTTACTGATAAAAATATACTACGCAAATGACAAAATATACTACGCAAAAAAAATAAAAATTTTATATATTTTAATGGTTTATTGCCTAATTTTCTTTAAGCTGATAAAAATACAATATTAGAAAAATATTACTTTAATAATTCGTCCAAATAATAAAATAATTCGTCCAAATAATAAAAAGAAGATATTGCATAAATATTTTCTATAGAAGATTTCTTCCAAATGTTTATAGGGATAGATTCATAAAAATTTTTGCTTGTATTTTAAACTCTAAAAAGGAATAATGAAATAAATTATCGAGTTTTTTGATGACAAAAATAATAAGATTTTGTAGTTCAAAAGTTATTTATAAAAATATTGTATAAAATTTTAAGTGGTGATCGAGCTAAAAATTTTAGAATTAAAATCTTGAATATAATTTCGAATTTTTCAAAAAAAAAAGTTTCCCTCCTAAAATGCTTTGACGGATCCACGCTCGGTATAACAAAACTTATGAAACTATTATTAAACAGTATAACCTAGAATTTTAGATAAACTAATAGCACGACTAGATTTCAATTATTATTATTTTTATTTTTTTATTTTTTTATTTTTTGTTTTGAAAATAATTGCAAATAGTGTAACTAGAACTGTTAATATTTATTGTTTTATTTAAATGCGAATAATAAAAACATATAGCTTTTACAATTTTGCTCTTGACAATAACTAGTTTTGATCACAAAACCTTAAATGCTTACAGCTTTTCATGTACATTTGTAGACGTTTAGTTTCAGTACACATAATTGTACAATTGAAAGCTTGTTTCTTTTTTTTAATTTTATTAATTACCTGCAAAACAAAATCACTTGTTAATGAATTTTATTTATGATAATAATAACTTAAATATTAATTGAAATAGATAAGATTTCCCTGACTCCTAAATTTATAATTTTTCCACTTTCAAGTGTATGCCACTTTCATTACCCACTAAAAAATTCATTTTCGATATACGTAATGGAATCTGAGTCTTTTCGCAAATTTAAAATCTAAATTTACTTAGTAAAGAAATTAAACCAAGTTGAGCTTGCTTTTTACCAAAACGCATACCAATACAATTACGAGGACCTTCACCAAAAGGTAAATAGGAACAAGGATGCCTGTTTTGCACTTCTTTAGGTAGAAAACGTTCTGGTTTAAATTCATCAGGTTTCGGGTAATAATCAGCATCATTGTGTATGCTATCGAGAGGTATAATAATGCGTAAACCTTTTTGCAAGATTATATTGGAATTGGGTACTTGAAAATCTTGAACACATATACGCACCAAATGAGGAGTGACAGAGTATTTGCGCAATGTTTCTGAAAAAAAGAAAATTAAAATAAATTAATTATAAAAAATAATTACCTGCTATAACGATGTCCAAATACTTCATTTCTTTTATGCTCTCATAGGTAAGTTCATTATCATTTTGTTCTAAAACTTCTAATATTTCCTTTTTCAGATTATTTTGTACTTCTTGATTTAGAGCTGATTCGTATAAACAAAATGACATGTGGAGGAGGTATCAAAACCAGCCAAAAAGAATACCATTACTTGGGCAGCCAATTGTTCTATATTAAGACCACTAGATAAATCATTTTGATCTATTTGTTTATCCGTTTTAATTAACTCATCCCGTTTTTCTTTCATTTCTATAAGCATATCCAGAAAATCATTACGTTTAATATTATTTTGCTGTCTAAACTCCACGGACTCTTTAACAGCCTTCATAAAGAATTCACCTACATCATCACGGAAATTTTCCATTCTTAACTTTCTAGCCAAAGAAGGATTGGTAAACATAAAAACTTGTATAAACCCCTTGTGACGTGGTTTTTCAAATATTGATCTACCCATTTGTTTAAATTCAGCTTGAGGATCTATTAAACTATTACATTCTATACCAAAAGCACAAGTACCTATAACATCAGTAGTATAACGAACACACAAATCTTTGGCCTCCACTAGGCCTTTATATTTCTCAATAAATTTCTCACAGGCGAATTGTAATTGCTGTGCCACCTTTACTATAGTGGGAAACATATATTTCATTTTTCCCGTAGTAAATACAGGAGAGACTTTGTGTCTTAACGCTCTCCATTGTTCACCATCCAAAAATAGTAAATTCCCCGTTAAGGGATCATCACGTTCATTGTGAAATAAATTCCTTTCACTAAAACTTTGAAAATCTTTAATCATTATTTGTTTAATCAAATCCAAATCTAATATAAAAGCAGCTCTAGTAAGAAATGTATAGACGCCAACAACGGGAGAAGTATTTTTAAATTTTATATAAATACGTTTATTTATATCCCTCCAACGATAGAGTCTTCCTATGCCCTGCATATTGCCGAGAAAATATATGGGTTTTTCAAATGGTACCTTACGTTTCTCCCAATAGGAATAGTGTTCCATAAGCCCGATATATATGGTTACAATAAAAATTATTAGTAATGTTAGAATCCACATTATTTTTTTATAGAATTTTATTTTTTTATTAATTAAATATTTAAAATATCAAAGTGTTTTCGGCAACTTGTGTATCTCAACTGTTTGGATGAATTTTTTTTAAATGTGTAAAAATATTTTTGTTTTTAAAAGTTTAACTACTCTCTAAGCTTAATAGAGTTAGATCTCTAATGTAGTTTTCTATGTAGTGTGCTATTCTCAATAATAAGTTGTTAGATTTGATAGAGCAGGCGCAATTTTGTAGTACATTGAAAACTTTGAAGGTACTTTTTAAACTTTTAAGTATATTCAAAAGATTTACATATGTACTATTACACCAAATTAGCTTTAAAAGTCGTTAAGTCGCAAGTTTTTAAATAGTCCCAAATTATATTTAATAAAACGATTTTATATAGTCGAAATTTAGCATCAATCTTAGATATTCGTAAAGTCCCAAATTATGAATTCATATGTTCCCATATTATCTTCAGTCTCAGGTTTTAACGTAGTCCCAAATTAGCTTCATTAATAAGTTTTTTTATTGTCGGAAATTATTTTCAATCGTAATTTTTAATACAGTCAAAATTAGCTTCATTAATAAATAAAATTTATTTATGGATGTTTATATTGTCCGAAATTTAGCTTCAATTGTAGGTCTTTATGTTGCCCCAAATTAGCCCCGGTAATAAGTATTTGTATCGTGCCTGCTGAATACGACTTCTCAATAAACAAATCCTCCAAGTTTTCTTAAATTGCAATTGTTACTAAAATACCAAAAGAAAAACGTTTTTATTTATTATTTATTTTACAAAAACAAAATATATTTTTAATCTGCTTAAATTCTGGACTCATAACTAAAACCTAAAAATCTCTCAATATTACTATGTATTATTATGAATCAATTCTTCTATATTATGAGTGCCATATACTTTTTCTAAAGCACGACTAAAGTAATTTTTCTAATAATTCACTTATATTAAATACTTTGAAGTAAAAAAAATAGCTTTTAAAATATTAAGCAAAAAAAAAAAATTCTGCGATTTCATTTTAATTTTTAAAAGGAATTTTATACGTGGAAAATTTAAATCTATGTAATTAAAATTCAAACACATTATATGTAATCCCTTTAACGCTCAAAGTATATTACATCCGATTTTAATTAAAAATGTAACATTATAAATTTACTTTTTAATATAAATTTTATTCAAATCCGTTCAGTATTTAAGAGTGTTATAAGCGTTAATAGTTGCAGCTAATACATATGTATACAAAACACTCATATAGTATGTATGTGTAAGCCTCAAACTAAAGAAGGACTCAAATTATTAACCTCTTCTCTATGTTATTTCTCATGCTTATCAGACAACTCTCTCAATTCAATGTAATGATATAAATATAGTGAGTTAGAGTTTTTTCCAATTTTAATTGACAGAGTTGTATGAAAGGAGTGACAAACAAAATAGAAAAGAGTTTAATACTTTGAATTGTTTTTTTTTATTTTTTTGTTTGCGTCTTATGCTTAATAAGAAACACAGTAGAAAATGTAAGCAATTTGAATTGCTTTTTGAAAGGTGTTTTTCTTTTGTTTTCACATCATTCCTTTTTATTTTTAGTAAATGCACATTTTTATGTAAAATTAATTGTTTTACTTCTGTTGTCAAAATAAGCAAATTAGGGATCGTAGCTATCATCTTCTATATATGTATATCAACCTCTAAACTTAGAATGAAAATGGGATTGCTAGGAGCAGGGGGAGTAGCACCCTCATATAACGAAAATATTAAATATAATATATCTTAAGAACATTTATAGCAAAAGTCTTACAATTTTGTAGTAATAACTTCCTCATAAACCTCTTTAATTTAGAATGGGTAGGTCCAGGAAAAATGGTACCCCCCTATACAAAGAAAATATTAATTATCCCATATCTAAAGTATTACCACAGCAAAAGTGCAGAAATTTTGTGGGAATAACTTTATCATTAACTTCCGTAATTGAGATGAAAATACGACGGATGGGACCAATGGGAAGGGTACGCTCCATACAAAGACAATATTAATTATCCCATATCTAAAGAATAATTATAGAAAAATTAATAAAATTTTGTGAAGATAACTTTCTTATCGACTTCTATAATTGAGATGAAAATAGGGCGGTTAGGTCCAAGGGGAGGATGACCCCCATACAAAGAAAATTTTCATTAACACATGTCTAAGGAACTATTATAGTAAAAGAGTTAAAACCTTATGAGAAGAACTTTTTGCAACTGAAATGATAAATAGGACGGCCAAGTGTTAATCCAAAACTGAAAATTAGGAGGGTAGCGAAGCGCACTGGATAAAAGCAAGTTTATTATAAAAGTCAAAGGACTATTTTTTACTTTTACATTTTTTGAGCAAAAACAACAGTTATTTTATGATATTTATTTTTTGGATCAGAAAAAAGTTATTTAGTAATTTTCATTTTTTCTAAATAATATAACGGAAGAAAAAAAATTGGCAAAAATATACAAAAGCTTAGGGAGAAAAATGGTCAAAAGGAAAAAAACGCTAAAATTAAAAAAAGTCGCCAAAAAGAAAAGAAAAAAAGGAAACGCCAAAATAAAAAAGTTGCCTAAAAACTCCATAAGGAAAAAAATCGCTAAAACGGGAAAAACTAAAACAAAAAAAGAAATCGTCAAACTGGAAAAAGGAAGAGAGTTTTTACAGTTCTTTGCAAAAAAAAGGCTTGAGCAGTTTGAACCGTTATTCTTATGGTAGTTATTTTTCACGATTTTTTCGAATATTCGCTGTTTTTTGTAGAAAAAGGTTGAAAAGCATTTATTTACTTTACAAATTACAATTGATTCAGTCTTTGTACTACACTTTTTATTAGATTCTTTGGAATTTCTGGAATATATTGTATACGAAAAATAAATTTTATTTAGATTAAACTTTTTTATTTCAATAAGATAGGTATAACAGAGCAGCCCAGGTATAATTTAGTTTAATTTAAAGGCAAATTAAAAAAATGGGTAATCATTCATAATTCCAAAAAAAATCGTTTTTGGTTTTATCAAAAAATTTGTATATATCGCTAATTTGAGGGTTTAGAGTGATAATAATGAAAATCTTTCGTCACTCATATTTTCCACTAATAATCTTTTTTGTATGAATAATCTAAAATAGTTTATAATTCGATAATTTTAGGGTTTAAAGCAAAAATAATGAAAATCTGTAATCACTCATATTTTTCACCAAAAATCAACATTTTCTATAGAACATTTAATTTCATTAATTTGAAGGTTTAGAGCAAAGATTATGAAAATCTGCGTTCAAATTGTTCACCAAAATTCAATTTGATATAAAAAAAAAACAAAAATTGCTTTTATTTCGTTAATTTTAAGGTTTAGAACGAAAATACTGAAAATCTGTGATCACTTATATTTTCCATCAAAAATTTATTTTTATATGAAAAATAATAATAATGAAAATCTTAGATCAATTATATTTTTCAATAATAATAATAATAATAATAATAATAATAATAATAATGGTTTTTTATATGAAAATTCTAAAATTATTTATATTCCTTTAATATTTTTCTTCAAAATATATATGTATAATTTATATTATGGCCGCAATAATTAAGGCCTTTAATATTTTACTGCTGGTTACAAATTCGTGATCTTGTATGTACACGAACTTTAAACCTTGTGTCATTCTTACGAGTTTAATAATACAACTAAATTGGGGATTTTTATAATAATCAAAAGAGAGAATTTAAAATAAATCGCATTTCTCTTTAACTTTTGTATTAATTCATATACTAAGTAATTATTTTCCAAACAATTAATTTTTCTCAGTATTAATATAATCCCCGTACAGAACACAGTCATTCGTATAAATATGTAGTATCTAAAAGATGACGAAGTCAATATTTATTTGTTTACTTATATATTTACCCAATAACACATATAACAACTAGATCCAAACTACCCCGTTCTACACATAGTGTCAAAAGAAAAAAGTTGGAAATAAAAAAAGAGTTAATGAAACGCTTTTTATGGATTGATAACGACAACAATAAAACGAAACAAAACTCTCAAATATCGCACCAAAAGCAATTGATAACCAAAATACAAAAAAAAAAATAACAACGAAGTTAAAAAATAAAAACATTTCATATTACTGCGATGAGTTCACTCTGCTCAGAGTTTATAGAGCAGTTGAGAAAAATAGTACGTTGAACGAAACAAGTGCGCTACGAAATGAAACGATTAGTGAAAATATAATTTATACAAAATGTTTTCTTTTTTTTTTTTTTTTTTTTGTTTTTTGCCACTAAATAACAATTAGAATACAACAAATAAAAGAAAATTAAAATAATTAAAGAAACGAAATGAAAAATTAAATAACAAATAAATGAATGAACGAAATAAAAAAGTTAACATTCTAAAATGTGGATAATTTTTTTAATATTGGGATTAATAATTTTTTTATTATTTACTCTATGCGCCATTGGCTTTAAATATATACGAGACTATTGGCATTTCCTGGGAGTGCCTCACGATCATCCTAAACCCATAACGGATATTATTAAAACCTTGAGTAAATATGGCACTTGTAAACAGTTAATGGAACAACATGAATATTTTCAAAAACTCTACAAAAGATTCAAGGGCACAGGGCCATATTGTGGTTATTATCATTTGTTGGAACCTCGTGTTTTAGTACTGGATCAAGAGTTAATGCAGCAAATATTGGTAAAAAACTTTTCCAATTTTAATGATCGTGGCTGTTATCATAATATCAAAAATGATCCCCTATCGGCGGACTTGTATAGTTTGAGTGGTGAGCAATGGAAAGAGATGCGTTTAAAATTAGAACCAGTATTTCAAAAAGCTTGTATGAAAGCTTTTCATGAGAGCATACGTGAAGAATGTGAGAAAACACTCTTACTATTCGAACTAAAAATACAAGAAGAGAGTCATCGTGGTGGCGAAAGAGAAGTTAACTTGGATGTACAACCTTTAATGCATCGTTTTATTTTGGGCAATATAGCCAAGACAGTTTTTGGTTTAACCCAGTCCATGCAACAGAAATATCCTCTAGATGAATTTGATGCCATGACCCAGTTTGCTTTACATACTCACAAACATGGTACATTTCTCACTACCATAATGCAACGTTACCCAAATTTGTTTCGTTCTTTTAAATTCTCTACCACCAAACAAAAAGTGGAAACTTATTTCCTTTCTTTATTAAATGATGTCATTATGCATCGTGAAAAATGCGGTGAATATAAAGACGACTATTTACAATTACTCATTAATATTATGACACAAGAAATGAGTACCCACGAAACGGAAATGCACGCAGATCCTAAAGAATTAAGGGATCATTTGGTAGATGAATTGGCAGCTCATGCATTTACATTTTTAAGAGCTGGCCTAGAGCCAACGACGAAAACCTTAACTTATGCCTTGTATGAATTGGCCAGAGATACAGTTATGCAGCAAAGGGTCAGAGAAGAAGTGCTGAAAGCCTATGAGGAGAACGATGAAAAATTTAATTATGAGTGCATACATTCTTTGAAGTTTTTGGGACAAACTATATCAGGTAAGAAAGGAAATTAAAAGAGAGTCAGGAGATTAGTCTATAGAGGGTTCTATAGAATAATTTATAGAGTAGTCTACAGAATAGTCTATAGAGTAATCTATAGAATAGTCTATAGAATAGTCTATAGAATAGTCTATAGAATAGTCTATAAAATAGTCTATAGAATAGTCTATAGAATAGTCTATAGAATAGTCTATAAAATAGTCTATAGAATAGTCTATAGAATAGTCTATAGAATAGTCTATAAAATAGTCTATAGAATAGTCTATAGAATAGTCTATAAAATAGTCTATAGAATAGTCTATAGAATAGTCTATAGAATAGTCTATAAAATAGTCTATACAATAGTCTATAGAATAGTCTATAGAATAGTCTATAAAATAGTCTATACAATAGTCTATAGAATAGTCTATAGAATAGTCTATAGAATAGTCTATAAAATAGTCTATACAATAGTCTATAGAATAGTCTATAGAATAGTCTATAAAATAGTCTATACAATAGTCTATAGAATAGTCTATAGAATAGTCTATAAAATAGTCTATAGAATAGTCTATAGAATAGTCTATAGAATAGTCTATAAAATAGTCTATAGAATAGTCCATAAAATAGTCTATAGAATAGTCTATAAAATAGTCTATAGAATAGTCCATAAAATAGTCTATAGAATAGTCTATAGAATAGTCTATAGAATAGTCTATAAAATAGTCTATAGAATAGTCTATAAAATAGTCTATAGAATAGTCTATAGAATAGTCTATAGAATAGTCTATAGAATAGTCTATAAAATAGTCTATAGAATAGTCTATAGAATAGTCTATAGAATAGTCTATAAAATAGTCTATAGAATAGTCTATAAAATAGTCTATAGAATAGTCTATAGAATAGTCTATAGAATAGTCTATAAAATAGTCTATAGAATAGTCTATAGAATAGTCTATAGAATAGTCTATAAAATAGTCTATAGAATAGTCTATAGAATAGTCTATAGAATAGTCTATAAAATAGTCTATAGAATAGTCTATAGAATAGTCTATAGAATAGTCTATAGAATAGTCTATAGAATAGTCTATAGAATAGTCTATAGAATAGTCTATAGAATAGTCTATAGAATAGTCTATAGAATAGTCTATAGAATAGTCTATAGAATAGTCTATAGAATAGTCTATAGAATAGTCTATAGAATAGTCTATAGAATAGTCTATAGAATAGTCTATAGAATAGTCTATAGAATAGTCTATAGAATAGTCTATAGAATAGTCTATAGAATAGTCTATAGAATAGTCTATAGAATAGTCTATAGAATAGTCTATAGAATAGTCTATAGAATAGTCTATAGAATAGTCTATAGAATAGTCTATAGAATAGTCTATAGAATAGTCTATAGAATAGTCTATAGAATAGTCTATAGAATAGTCTATAGAATAGTCTATAGTATAGTCTATAGAACAGTCTATAGAATAGTCTATAGAATAGTCTATAGAATAGTCTATAGAATAGTCTATAGTATAGTCTATAGAACAGTCTATAGAATAGTCTATAGAATAGTCTATAGAATAGTCTATAGAATAGTCTATAGTATAGTCTATAGAACAGTCTATAGAATAGTCTATAGAATAGTCTATAGAATAGTCTATAGAATAGTCTATAGAATAGTCTATAGAATAGTCTATAGAATAGTCTATAGAATAGTCTATAGAATAGTCTATAGAATAGTCTATAGAATAGTCTATAGAATAGTCTATAGAATAGTCTATAGAATAGTCTATAGAATAGTCTATAGAATAGTCTATAGAATAGTCTATAGAATAGTCTATAGAATAGTCTATAGAATAGTCTATAGAATAGTCTATAGAATAGTCTATAGAATAGTCTATAGAATAGTCTATAGAATAGTCTATAGAATAGTCTATAGAATAGTCTATAGAATAGTCTATAGTATAGTCTATAGAATAGTCTATAGTATAGTCTATAGAATAGTCTATAGAATAGTCTATAGAATAGTCTATAGTATAGTCTATAGAATAGTCTATAGTATAGTCTATAGAATAGTCTATAGTATAGTCTATAGAATAGTCTATAGAATAGTCTATAGAATAGTCTATAGTATAGTCTATAGAATAGTCTATAGTATAGTCTATAGAATAGTCTATAGAATAGTCTATAGTATAGTCTATAGAATAGTCTATAGAATAGTCTATAGAATAGTCTATAGAATAGTCTATAGAATAGTCTATAGAATAGTCTATAGAATAGTCTATAGAATAGTCTATAGAATAGTCTATAGAATAGTCTATAGAATAGTCTATAGAATAGTCTATAGAATAGTCTATAGAATAGTCTATAGAATAGTCTATAGAATAGTCTATAGAATAGTCTATAGAATAGTCTATAGAATAGTCTATAGAATAGTCTATAGAATAGTCTATAGAATAGTCTATAGAATAGTCTATAGAATAGTCTATAGAATAGTCTATAGAATAGTCTATAGAATAGTCTATAGAATAGTCTATAGAATAGTCTATAGAATAGTCTATAGAATAGTCTATAGAATAGTCTATAGAATAGTCTATAGAATAGTCTATAGAATAGTCTATAGAATAGTCTATAGAATAGTCTATAGAATAGTCTATAGAATAGTCTATAGAATAGTCTATAGAATAGTCTATAGAATAGTCTATAGAATAGTCTATAGAATAGTCTATAGAATAGTCTATAGAATAGTCTATAGAATAGTCTATAGAATAGTCTATAGAATAGTCTATAGAATAGTCTATAGAATAGTCTATAGAATAGTCTATAGAATAGTCTATAGAATAGTCTATAGAATAGTCTATAGAATAGTCTATAGAATAGTCTATAGAATAGTCTATAGAATAGTCTATAGAATAGTCTATAGAATAGTCTATAGAATAGTCTATAGAATAGTCTATAGAATAGTCTATAGAATAGTCTATAGAATAGTCTATAGAATAGTCTATAGAATAGTCTATAGAATAGTCTATAGAATAGTCTATAGAATAGTCTGTAGAATAGTCTATAGAATAGTCTATAGAATAGTCTATAGAATAGTCTATAGAATAGTCTATAGAATAGTCTATAGAATAATCTATAGAATAGTCTATAGAATAGTCTATAGAATAGTCTATAGAATAATCTATAGAATAGTCTATAGAATAGTCTATAGAATAGTCTATAGAATAGTCTATAGAATAGTCTATAGAATAGTCTATAGAATAGTCTATAGAATAGTCTATAGAATAGTCTATAGAATAGTCTATAGAATAGTCTATAGAATAGTCTATAGAATAGTCTATAGAATAGTCTATAGAATAGTCTATAGAATAGTCTATAGAATAGTCTATAGAATAGTCTATAGAATAGTCTATAGAATAGTCTATAGAATAGTCTATAGAATAGTCTATAGAATAGTCTATAGAATAGTCTATAGAATAGTCTATAGAATAGTCTATAGAATAGTCTATAGAATAGTCTATAGAATAGTCTATAGAATAGTCTATAGAATAGTCTATAGAATAGTCTATAGAATAGTCTATAGAATAGTCTATAGAATAGTCTATAGAATAGTCTATAGAATAGTCTATAGAATAGTCTATAGAATAGTCTATAGAATAGTCTATAGAATAGTCTATAGAATAGTCTATAGAATAGTCTATAGAATAGTCTATAGAATAGTCTATAGAATAGTCTATAGAATAGTCTATAGAATAGTCTATAGAATAGTCTATAAAATAGTCTATAGAATAGTCTATAGAATAGTCTATAGAATAGTCTATAGAATAGTCTATAGAATAGTCTATAAAATAGTCTATAGAATAGTCTATAGAATAGTCTATAGAATAGTCTATAGAATAGTCTATAAAATAGTCTATAGAATAGTCTATAGAATAGTCTATAGAATAGTCTATAGAATAGTCTATAAAATAGTCTATAGAATAGTCTATAGAATAGTCTATAGAATAGTCTATAAAATAGTCTATAGAATAGTCTATAGAATAGTCTATAAAATAGTCTATAGAATAGTCTATAGAATAGTCTATAGAATAGTCTATAGAATAGTCTATAAAATAGTCTATAGAATAGTCTATAGAATAGTCTATAGAATAGTCTATAGAATAGTCTATAAAATAGTCTATAGAATAGTCTATAGAATAGTCTATAGAATAGTCTATAGAATAGTCTATAAAATAGTCTATAGAATAGTCTATAGAATAGTCTATAAAATAGTCTATAGAATAGTCTATAGAATAGTCTATAAAATAGTCTATAGAATAGTCTATAGAATAGTCTATAGAATAGTCTATAAAATAGTCTATAGAATAGTCTATAAAATAGTCTATAGAATAGTCTATAGAATAGTCTATAGAATAGTCTATAAAATAATCTATAGAATAGTCCATAGAATAGTCTATAGAATAGTCTATAGAATAGTCTATAGAATAGTCTATAGAATAGTCTATAGAATAGTCTATAGAATAGTCTATAGAATAGTCTATAGTATAGTCTATAGAATAGTATATAGAATAGTCTATAGAATAGTCTATAGAATAGTCTATAGAATAGTCTATAGAATAGTCTATAGAATAGTCTATAGAATAGTCTATAGAATAGTCTATAGAATAGTCTATAGTATAGTCTATAGAATAGTCTATAGAATAGTCTATAGAATAGTCTATAGAATAGTCTGTAGTATAGTCTATAGAATAGTCTATAGAATAGTCTATAGAATAGTCTATAGAATAGTCTATAGAATAGTCTATAGAATAGTCTATAGTATAGTCTATAGAATAGTCTATAGAATAGTCTATAGAATAGTCTATAGAATAGTCTATAGAATAGTCTATAGAATAGTCTATAGAATAGTCTATAGTATAGTCTATAGAATAGTCTATAGAATAGTCTATAGAATAGTCTATAGAATAGTCTATAGAATAGTCTATAGAATAGTCTATAGAATAGTCTATAGAATAGTCTATAGAATAGTCTATAGAATAGTCTATAGAATAGTCTATAGAATAGTCTATAGAATAGTCTATAGAATAGTCTATAGAATAGTCTATAGAATAGTCTATAGAATAGTCTATAGAATAGTCTATAGAATAGTCTATAGAATAGTCTATAGAATAGTCTATAGAATAGTCTATAGAATAGTCTATAGAATAGTCTATAGAATAGTCTATAGAATAGTCTATAGAATAGTCTATAGAATAGTCTATAGAATAGTCTATAGAATAGTCTATAGAATAGTCTATAGAATAGTCTATAGAATAGTTATTTATAATACTCCACAGACTACTTTATAGACTATTCTATAGACTATTCTATAGACTATTCTATAGTCTGGTCTATCTAGTCTATAGTCTAGTTTGTACGCTACTCAATAGTCTAATCTATATATTGCATATATTGCATTCTTATGTTTTAGGTCATATATTTAATACATCTATATTTCATCTCTTTACAGAAACTTTACGCCTTCATCCCGTCACACCCTATATTATGCGTCGAGCTCTAAATAACTACCAGTGCACCGATCATCCTCAGTATCTGATACGAAAAGACATGTACGTTATCATACCCACCCATGCCATACACAACGATCCAGCTCTCTATTCTCAACCACATGCCTTCAATCCTGATCGTTTCTCCTCTCTAGACAATAAACGACGTCAGTCTTGCCTATGGTTGGGTTTTGGTGAAGGACCTCGTAATTGTCTTGGTCTACACTTTGCCCAACTGCAAATGCGTTCGATTTTGGCGCATTTGTTACATAAATATGAATTTACTTTGGATACCCAGCATTTGGTGGTATGTTGTCAAGACGGAGTGGCTTTAGGTATAAAACCTCTCCATGAGAGGTTTGAATATATAGAGTATGAGGGGAGGGAATCAGCTGTAGTTATATAGTGGTAAAAATGCTTTTATTAGTTAGTTAATGAGTTAATGTTAAGGAGTTCTGAAAAATGTGTTTAAGATTTGAGAAGTTGTTTGGATTTTGGTTATAGCACTTGCCCTTAAAACAGTATTTAGTTAATGTTGTTTTTTTTTTTTTTTTTTGTTATTTATTTTTTAAATATGTTTTAAAATATGTGCATATAAAAGATTGTTTGTAAACATAAATAAATTTATTTGTTGGTTAGTGTAGTTTTTTAAAAAGTGAAGTTTTATTTAGTAAATAATTAAAAGAAATATTTAGGAGAATTTAAGTCAATAAACTTTACAAATATTTTAAATTGGAAATTTATACCTTTAAAGGTTCGTTTCCGTACTTTTTGGGAAAAGTGCGGTAAAATGAGAAAAAGCTAATTTTTCTCTCACAAAAATACAACAATGTCCAAAAGTACGGGAACACATATATGCAAATTGTTTACCCAAAAATAAAACATCAAACTGTTATAAAAGTTCGTATATGAATGAAATTTTATTTTTCAACATATTTGAATGTTTTTAATTTTAATGGAATTTTTTATTAATTTTCGTTCAAATTTTATTTTTATTTTTCAATTATTTGACAATTTACATAATCTACCCGAAAAAATATTCTGGGCTATTTCGTGCTAGAAGAAGATCATTATTCTTTCAAAATAGCTTTCATTACGAATGAAATTTTCGAGTACGGGAACTCTTTTCGGTAACTTTAGGATTCCGCGTGCTCCCCATACATAGTACAGAAACAAAGCTTAAAAATGTCTTTTAGAATAAAACACATTTCTAAAGTTTTATTTTTCAAAAATGTTCTTTATTTTTTAAAACTACTATAAAATAATTGAATATATTATCTTTTATAGCAAATTTTTTATATGATTTTGTCACAATATATATTTTTAAAAACTTTAGATTATTTAAAAAAATTTTTTAGTTTTTGAATATTTCTCTTCTAAAAAAAGTGTTGCCTTTCTACTACTTACGAAAAAATTTTTAACAATAATATGAACTACAGAATCAACACTTTTATTTAATAAATTTTTTTAGTTATAGATTTGTCATTAATTTGATATGATTGGGTTAACCACATTTTTGATTTTTGTTTTTATAAGATTTTTAAAACTAAACTAAAATAAAATTTAAACTAGGTTTGTTTTAAAATAAAATTTAAAATTAACTAAATTACTTAAGTTTAATTGTTTAAGGTTTTCAACATAAAATATTTAATCAGAATTGTAAAGAAAACAATTAAATTAAAAATAATTAAAGATTTAAATACCTTTAATTTTTTGAACTTAATTCATGTTAGTTACAAATCTTTTTAAAAATGCCTTTATAAGGGTTTTCTTAATAGCTATATATTAACTTTCCAAAACTTTTTTTTGTTTTTAATATAATTTTGTTTTAATTATTTGACTTTTAAAAAATTCTTTTTGAGAACCAGGTTTTCTATGCTTTAAAAAAAAACATTTAATGGAGGGATTTAAGTTATTTTTGTTAATTTTTCATTTTTAAGTATTTAGCAATTTTTACAAAAATATTTGTGCTTTTATTAATTCTTGTTAAAATTGTGCGTTTTTTTTTTTTTTAATAAAAATTTAGATTTGCTCTAAAATTTTGCTTGATTTTCAAAGAAAAGAACACCTTTTTATCGTTTACCTCTTATGTGATCGTTTTATTTCGTTGTTTTTAGTTCTTTTGTAATGAGTACTAGTTGTTATGTCATTTTTAAAGAATTGGAATGTTGTCGCTTCTTATTAACAGGAGTTTTCTTTGATTTTATTTTTCTAATATTCGTTTAAGTTTGTTCACATTTTTCTTTTGATTTAAAACTTAATTAACGTCTAGAATTTATATTTAAATAAAAGGCATTTTAAATGCTTTAATGTAATTAAAATAAATAAAAACTAAGAAACTTTGTTCGTTTGTTTAATTACCTTAAAAAGCTACTGAAACATTAAGCAAATATTTGAGAAAATAAACGTTAAAAATATTTTCAGCAAAAAAAATTAAGAAAAATAACGGGATTGTTCCGAAAAAGTATATTTTATATACTTTAATTGTCACATCAATTCATCAAATATTCGCTTAGTGTGACTGTACCTTAACATTGGCTCTTTTTCTAAATATTTTAAAAAATTCCTTATTTAGAAGGTTGCCTTTTATGAGTGTAACGTGGTGAGGTGGCGGGTGGACTACGTTTTGCTGGCAAATTTTCTCCCCTAGTGGGCATTTTGCTGCGCATCATTTGCTCATGAACATATAAAAATATCCCAATATCACGGTGACCTGCTTGCCAGGCAATCTTAAAGGCAGTGCTGCCATCCTAATAAATAAATAAAAAAGAAATAATTTAAAAACAGCTTTCTTCCAAAAAGTCCTGTTCTAAACCCTACTCACCACATCTTGTATCAATGAATCGCAATCAGGATGTGTTAGTAAATATTTAACAATATCACTGCGTCCATGTTCGGCGGCACACATCAATGCGGTGCTGCCATCTTCATCTTGTATATTTATATCAGCTCCAGCGGCCAATAATAGTTGTACCATTTCTAGGTTACCATGCGACACAGCTAGCATTAAAGCGGTCTGACAATGCTATTTTTCACACAAAATTGTACTGTTAATAAGTTTTTATTCTTTGGACAAGAGTTATAGTATTACCTACCTTTTTAGCTCGTATATTGACATCAGCCATCTGAAACAGTCGTTCAACGACGGTACGATGTTCAGGATTTTTCAATTTTGCCAATGATACGAGCATGACGCTAGTGTATCCTGCATTATTCATTTGGTTTACATTGCAAACCTTTGAATCCAACAATATTGATACAACGTCAAAATTGCCATGAGATACAGCATAATGCATAGCAGTGTTGCCCTATCGAAAAAAATAAAAAACAAAATATATGATAAAAAACTAATGTCGTAAAAGGTATCCTAAATCTGACTCAGTAGAAACTATAGAATATACTAGAATAGAGATTACGTAATAGACAAGACTATAGTTAAGTATATTATGAAGACAATAGACTAAACTGAAGACGAGATAATAGACCAAACTATTCAAAGGAATATAATCTAAAATGTAGTCAAAACTTTGGCATAGACTATAGTATATTCTATAGCATATACTATAATTTATTCTATAGCAGACTAAAGACTATAGTCTATTTTATAGCACAGGCCATAGTCTATTTTATAGCACAGACTATAGCCACTATTGCCTATTCTATAGCACAGACTATATAGTCTCTTCTATAGCACAGACTATATAGTCTCTTCTATAGCACAGACTATATAGTCTATTCTATAGTGCAGACTACATTATAGTATACACTATAAAACATACTATAGCACGGACTATAGCCTATTCCATAGCACCGACTATAGCCGATTCTACAGCATGGACCGACTGTAGTCTATTCTATAGCACAAACTATAGTATATTCTATAGTACAGTATTTAGTCTTCTCTATATTAAGTTATGGACATATACTAGACCACGAATGGGTAGAAAATTATTTTCTGAAATCAGAGGAGCTCCTATATATCCTTTTTACGAAAAATTATAAATTTCTAAAACTACTTACATTGGCATCCACCATATTTACACAATATTCTAATAATGGCACCGATAATTCTTCAAAACAATCTAAATAATCTTCAACTTCATGGGGGTCTGCATTTTCCGAACTGGATAAACGGAACCATTCCGTTTGGATAGTTTGTTTGGCGCTTTTCAAACTCAAAGATGAAATAGGTTTAGCGCCTAATTTTTTCAACAAAGAATTGTTAATGGTTTTCAAAGCGGCCAACACGTCTTTCGGAGGAGTAATTCTAAAAAGATACCAACAAACATTTATTTACTTTCTTCGAAAAATTAAAGAAAATAACTTACTTCTTCCTGGGCTCTGTTTCTTTCATGGCAATTTTTTGTAACAAAGCTTTGGAAGGTAATGGTTTTTGTGGCATTTCTTCCTCTGCAGTTTCTTCGTTTTTGCATTCATGACTAGATTTTAAGGGTGAGGGTAAGATTTTCTTGCGTGCTCCTTGTGAAATTTCTTTAGAGCTGGGTGTTATATCTTCCGATGTCTTTTCTAACTCCGCTGCTGTTTTGGTTAATGGAGTGGGTGCTGGTGAATTGTCTCTAGACCAGCTAATGCTTACCCTTTTTTCTTCTCTAACTATGAGCTCATTATCACCTAATTGACTGAGGTCATAGAGGGATTTTCGTTGTGGTGAATCCTCTGGAGAGTTGTGTGAAGATGACGATAATGTTAATTTTTCTTCTTCGGTGGAGGGTTTGAGATTTTGTGTAGTTATAGCACTTAAAGTAACTGGCTCACTTATAAAACTTTGAGATTCACCTGAAGATTCCAATTGATTGAACGCAGAGGAGGATTTTTCTTGCAAGGAACTGTGGATAATAAAAATAATAAGTTAAAGTTTTTTCGTGAAAAAGTAAGTTTTATTCTCGGAAGTTTTATTATTTACGTGAATACCAAGGCCGAGCAGCCACTTACTATCAAAGGATAGCAAGTAAAACTGCTTAGACTCCAAAACATTAGAGTTTTTTTATGCTAAAGAAATTTTGCTAATGTTAGTTATTTTTAAAAAATTTTAGAAAAATATAATTTTAAGCGAAATATTTTGGACAAGCTGCTAAGCTTTCGGGATCCAACAAAAACGTAACTGCGAAGGTCATTGCTATTGTTTTACTTTTTTCTAGCTGAGTACAGGCTGTTTATAGGATAAAAGCTTTAAATAGCAGTTGCGCAGTGGAAATTGTTGCCCTGGCAAAAACATTTTTAAAAGTGAAGGGAGATTTGGAAGACAATTTTCTTTACATTTTTAAGCCATAAGGCGAAAATTTAGAAGAGAATTTAAAAATTTTGTAAATTTTGAAAATTAATTTATGAATTGAAAATTTTCCTATTTTGTTCTAAATAAATCGAAATAATTTTCAAAAGTCTGTAGAGCATAACCTATTGAAAACTCTTTTAAGTATTTTTAATGAGTTTCTGGTATTTTTGGGCTTTTCCTTAAACCCTTTGGTAATTAAATTCGTTTATACTTTGGCCACTTTGCGTGTTTCCTCTCAGCGGCATTATTTGTTTATTTATTTTATGTAGATTAGGTCAGTATGTAATTGAGTTTCCTCACCTCAACCACCACTAGACAATTTATCCACCATTCCTTTACATTAGCAAAAACGAAAAGGTTGTTGTCTTTACTTAAATTTACTCAACACAAAGTTGTCTTGACTAACGCAAAAAACTTACCTTGCCATACATTTCTTTTCCGCCTTAGGGCTGGGTGTTGGTGACGGTGTTACCGTATAGGTATTTTGTCGCGAAAATTGCCTTCTCACCGGACTAGGACTGGGTAAATTTTTCGGTCTGGGTATCTTCGATTCGGCAGCTCTGGTAGGTAAAGGACTGGCCAATACTTTTGAAAAGTCTTTAGCTAAATTTTTAATGGCATCTTTACAAGAATCACAGTAATTATCGGCACAAGCTATGGATATATGGGGCTTGACTATATCACCACAGGCTATATCACGTTTGTGTATTTCCTCAGTATTAGAGGAGGTAGAGCTGGTTGTTACAGGTGGCAAAGTATTCACACCATAATCTTTAAAGTTTTTAATATCCGTATTGCAACTTTTTGTTTGTAAAACTGGTTTGACTGGTTCGGGTTTTTCTTCTTTCGGCGGCGAAGGTGGTGAAATCTCCTCGGTATTGGTTTGTGAGGTACACAATCTTATCAAATCCTTAGTATCCGTTTGCCTAGCCACGGTATAAAGCTCAAATTGTGTACCAGAATTTTGCTGCTGGGGAGAGAATTGTATACCTTTAGTATGTTGTATTGGAGCTAGGGTTTGGCATGCTGATGTTTGCAAAGCTACGGGAGTATATTGCGTTCCTGCGGTTTTTTTCATTATATTTAAGTTCTCATTGTCGCCCAAACTAAAGGTATTACTACGAGCTGGCATATCCAATAACTTAAGTGAGACTGTTTTTGATAAATCTCCTTTACCCTCATCTTCAGTAGCACATGCTATTGAATGTTTCGTGACCAAACATTTCTCACACAATACATCAGTCACGCGATCATTAGAGCTGCCTACTGACCGCACATCAGGTTTACAGTTGGTAAAACTTTCACGTGTTGCTGGCTGGGCCATAATGCTAACATTGTGCCTTTTCACCACCTTCTCCGGTTTAGTTTGGGCTCCATTATCTTTAGTCTCCTTCTTGGCCACATACATTTGAGTGCCCACCGTTATAAGATCTTTTAGGCGAGCTAATTTCATTTGTTCTTCATGATGCTTAATGGACATTTTGATGCGCTCCTCTACTTCGGTTTTAGTATACAAATTTTCTTGAATATTTTTCGTCAAGACAGCATTACAACCAACATCTCTTTGTGTTTTATGGTTTAGTATGGGACTGCCTACAGCTATATCTCTTGTTGTCTGTTTACTGCACATTGTAGCTACATCTCGTTTTAAAATAGAAGATTTTAGAATTTTATCCGAAGATGTAGTAGAGCTCTGCATTTTGACTCCCATACTTTCCAAGGAAATGGGACTTATACGTTGGGCTTGAAATTGTACAGGTGATGTTATTTTGGGACTAAGTACTGGACTAGGAGAGGAAGAAATACGTGAGGCTTCTTTAGCTTTTTGTAGTTCTTCCTCTTTGTTTTTGACAGTCTGTTGTAGGCGTTGTTTCTCCTCGCGCAATTGGGAAAGTTCACTCTGGAAGAGAAATAAGAGTTATAGTTTTTAAATATGTTTATAAATTTTCTTTAACTTACCTGCAAATCTGGTATGGCCTTTACCTGCTCTTCTAAATCTTTCATTCTTTTCAAACTAAAGGCCATTTGCTGACGTATATTAAATAAAGTTTGGGCATCTGCCGAAGAGCCTGCAGTAGCCATCACCTCTTTACCAGGTGAAGTCATAGAAATGGGTGTCAAGGCTTTATCGGAACGGGGGGATTGAGCGCTATCTGTAGTAGTAATGGCAGTGGGCGGGCTCGATAGAGATAATTTAGCCGTTAAGGTATGACGTCGAGGTGGTGGTGTAGGGGGTGATAATAATTCCTCCACCGGTGACTTGGCATTGGCTGCCACCGTGGCTTTAACATACGATTCATATTGCTGTTCAGCCGGTGATAATTTCTGTTGAAATGGCAAAGGTTTCGAGTAAATGCTAGAAGTTCTGGGAGACTTATTACCCGCCACGCAGGAATCTAAACAAAAAAACAATTAAAAATATCCATTAATCCCTGCTAAATTCCAAAATAAAATCAACCTTGTTTTTTTATAAAGCTTTACAATTTTTTTCATCATTCTCTGCCAATTTAACTAAAACAATTTTTATATTAAGTGTTTCCATTAACGCGGCTGTTTAATATCTACAAGCCATAAAATACATTTTCCAAGCAAAATGTCTCGAGCAGTTTAGAAAAGAGTTATAAATTAGTTTGCATTTTATTATTTAGTTATAAATAATTAATAAACGTGTAGCATTGTTGCTATAGATTGGATATTACAATTTTATTGTTTAACCGCTAAATAGTGAACTCGCTTAACTTGACTTTAGATGACTAGTATTGGGATTTTTTAACTCAATAAAAGTGTGTCAATTCTCATATATATTTTTGGCTGATACGAAAACTAATTTGTTTTTTATCTCAAGTTGAAAAAAATTGTCAAACTAAATAAAGCTTTTTTTCTTTTTTGTCTATTATTTTCAGACGTTTCGATGCTACTGTTATGCTCTGCTTTTGCAAAAAAAGAAAAAAAACTATAAGCTTCTAAACGACGATTGATGTTAGAGGTTTGAGTATTATTGAAAATAAACCTCAAAAGCTCGTTATCAATAGATTTGTCTAATTAAACTTCTTTAAAGTGGGTACGCATATTATAAGGTAACGGTTCTCAAATGGGATCCGCGACCAGTGTTGCCAGTAGGTGAGAAAAAAGAGGCTAAATTGAACTTTAAAAAAGGTCAGAAAAGGCTAAATGACCCAAAAAGTAAGGCCGGAAAAAAGATCTTGTTAACTTTTATTCATATTGAGTAATTTCATTTTAAATTTAAAAAATTTTGACCACTGAGAAATTTTCTCTATAGTAAGTAAACCAATAAGGCAAGCAATACCAAAAAAAAAAAAATTAAGATGGAGTTGTTCAAAATAAAAATTAATAAAATTTATTTTACATGCTTGTGCATCCTTCTCCACACATGCCCTAAATTTTATCCAAATCGGTAACCAAGGATCAACATTTTTTAAATTTAAAGTGGAATTCCTCCATCGTAATAAATTTATAAATAAAAAAATGAACTAACAAAAAATCCAAAAAAAAAAATGCCCATACAAATTTGTGTCATAAATGATTTGAAGTAATTTTTTCTAATTTTTGAGCTATAATTTCTTTTTGATTAAGAATTTCCAAATTTTTAGGTGATTTTCAATTTTATATTCAAATTTATATTCATAAATAGTTTCTATTGCTAATGAATTGTATTAGAAAAATAATTATAATAATCGATTTAATAAAATAAAATTAGTAATAGCAAATAAGAAATAATTTTCTTCGTTGTTGAAATACCATTTTATCGTTTTTTAACCTAAAAATCAAAAAAAAAAAGGATAGAAAAAAGCTAGAAGCTAAAACAAATATTTATTTCTTCGTACTTACAAAATCTATCGATATTATGAATGAAGGTTGCAGAATATTATACAATTTTTAACAATACTGATCTGAAATCGTTGACATGAAAGTGAAATTTATCTCGATTTAAAGTTACAGAAAATTTCAATATCAATATCATTTAATGGAATTAGTTCAATAAATTTTAAACATAAGTAAAAAAAATTTAAAGATTATCTCATTGACCAATTTAAAAAATGAATGTCCATTATTTTTTATGAAAAACACTTTAATTTATTTAGTAATAATTCATCCATAACTCAAGACTTGTAATAGTAATTTTTCAAATCATATTTTAAACACAAAGGTTTTATTACAATTTATAAGTGAGTAGTTCCATTTTAAATTTAAAAAAGTTGACCCTTTAAATAAAATTTGATGATTGTGTAGAAGAGGATACAGAGGCATGTAAAATGAATTTTTCTCATTTTTATTTTGAGAACTGTGGCAACTCTATAGCTTTGAAAGTGATTAACTGATTTATTTAAATGGCCATAACTTTTGTTATATAAAATATATCAAAATAAATTTTTTGCAGTGAATTTATCAAAGCTTGCATTCTAAGTCGTCATATAAAAATTTTGAAGATATTTTTATTAACATATTTTTTTTTTTTTTTTTTTTTTTTGTAAGAATTTTTTAGTGAAGTGTATCTAAAAAAGTCCATCTTCAATTTTTTTAATATTTTTTTTGTAGGAAATCCTATCGGTGTACTTGCTACAGAGAAAATTTCAGAGAGGTCAAAATTTTAAAATTTAACATGGAATTACTCAATTATTAGAAATCAAATGTTAATATTACTAATATTTATTTATTTTTAGATTTATAAATTGTTTCAGGATAACTTTTGATATCAAATCGAGAAAGTATACATTTTTTGCAATTGAATTCAAACATGAAATTTAACTTGGATTTTTTTAAATTATTTTGAGAAACACGTTAAAATTATTTATTATTTATTCAAAATTGGTTCAAAATTGCGGTGGGTTATCTTCAAGTTCCAACATCTCAAGTGGGTCGTGAATCAAAAGCTTGTGAGAACATCTGTCATTTGTTATTTGTTTTATTAAAAATCTTATAGCTTTCCACCAACGATCAAATTATTTCATTTCCACTCATTAAGATTATCAATTATTTTTTTTTACAATTACTTCTCTGATGGGTGATTGTCAGCTCCAAGATTGTTAATTATTTTAATTTAAAATTTTTATTTAATTTTCTGTTATATTATCATTTCAATTGATATTGCAGCAACAAAGATTAAACAAAAATACTCAGTTCATTGAAGTGTTAATTAATTTAAATCAAAGTGCCAATATACTGTTCATATGCTGACTCTATTTATGGGCAATACTTAAGAGATAAAGTCCATATTCATACAACTATATTATTATGAACAATACACGTACAAATGCGTTTGTACTTATGACACAAAACAATTTAATTTAATAATTAACGATGTATTATTCTAAACAGATTAACTTGCTAAAGATTTAAAGTACAAAGAAAGAAAATTTGGGGTTTAATTTTACGGTGCAAGAAAAATATGTTACAGTCTATAGTTCAGACTATAGGTTTGTCTAAATTTCAGATTACAGTCTAGTTTGTGATTCAGACTATAGTATAGTCTAATGTTCACACTATAGTCTAGTCTATTTTTTAGACTATAGTCTATAGCAAAAACCATGTTCCAGTCTAAAGTTCAGATTATGGTCTAATCTATAGTTCAGACTATAGTCCAATCTATAGTTCAGACTATAGTCTATTCTATAGTTCAGACTATATTCTATTCTGTAGTTCAGACTATAGTCTATTCTATAGTTCAGACTACAGAGTAATTCCATTTCAAATTTAAAAAATGTTGTCCCTTGGTTACTGATTTAGATAAAATTTGGTGCATGTGTAGTGGAGGATACAGAGGCATGTATCCTCCACTACACATTTTTATTTTGAGAACTGTGGCAACTCTATAGCTTTGAAGCTGACTTATTTATTTAAATGGCCATTACTTTTGTTATATAAACATATCAAAATAATATTCTTGGCAGTGGATTTCTCAAAGCTTGTATTTTAGGATGCCATATAAAATTTTTGAAAATATTTTTATTAACATATTTTTTGTAAGAATCTTCCTTAGTGATGTGTATATAAAAAAGTCCATCTTTAATTTTTTATACTTTTTGGTAGGAAGCCTTGTCGGTATACTCGCTACAGAGAAAATTTCAAAGAGGTCAAAATTTTTAAATTTTAAATTTATAGTTCAGACTATAGTCTAGTCTATTTTTCAGAATATAGTCTAGTCTATAGTCCAGACTGTAGTCTAGTCTATAGTTCAGACTATAGTATAGTCTATAGTTCAGACTATAGTATAGTCTATTGTTCAGACTATAGTTTAGAATAGTTCAGACTATAGTCTAGTCTATAGTTCAAACTATATTCTAGTCTAGTTCAGACTGTAGTCTAGTCTATATTTCAGACCATAGTTTAGTTTATAGTTTAGACCATAGTCTAGTCTACATTTCAGACCATAGTCTAGTCTATAGTTTAGACCATAGTCTAGTTTATAGTTTAGAATATAATTTAGTCTATAGTTCAGACTATAGTGTAGTCTATAGTTCAGACTATAGTCTAGTCTATAATTTAGACTATAGTCTAGTCTATTCTTCAGACTATTCTATTAGTCTGAAGACTAATAGACTAAACAGACTACAGTCTATTCAGTCAGTAGTGCAGATTTTAGTTTACAGAATATTGTGTAGTCAGACTATAGTTTGTAATATAGTCTAGGCAGACCATATTGCAGACTATAGTCTAGTCAGTTTGTAGTACAAATTATAATCTACTCAGCAATACAGATTGTAATATCGTCTGTAGTAAAGACTATAGTCTATTCTATAACATAAACAGACTGTAGTCCATTCTATAGACTATTCTCTGTTCTATAGCACAGACTATTCTCCGTTCTATAGCACAGACTATAGGCTATTCTATAGCACAGACTATAGGCTATTCTATAGCACAGACTATAGGCTATTCTATAACACAGACTATAGATTATTCTATAGCACAGACTACAGTCTACCCTATAAATTCTCTCTATAGTCTTGTCTATAATCTAATCTACAGTCAGAAAAATATATGTAAATCATCTTTTAGCTCTTAGTATTATTATTATTTATTTTCTGCTATTTTGTTGTCTAGTGTTTGCAGAAAATATAAAACATTTACTGTTGGCTGTAGCTAAATAGATTAATTTTAAAAATTGCCAAAAATTATTAATCATTGTACTATCTAAATTGTAGCTACTACAAATAAAATTTGGCCTATAACTTAAAAAAAATAAATAAATAAAAAAGCAAAACAAAAAAGAGAATATATATATATATATATATATATATATATATATATATATTTTAATTTCACAGAACAGCAACAAACTAATTTAGTGTTTAGGTTGACAGTGATGATGAAAATGAATAATTAAAAATAAAATATTTAAAAATAAACTAAACATAAAATAAGACAGAAAAATTAAAAAAGAAATAGCAAAGATTTTATATTTAAATAAAACCCAAGAAGAAATTTAGCATAAAAGTAAAAAAATTAATACATCGTTACTAATATCTATAATAAATATTTACTATTGTTTTTAATTTTTTATATTCCTATATTAGTTCAGATTTAAACATTTTTTAAAAACTGTATAATATATTCGGTCACATGTCGTTTTATATGTTTTTTAAACAATTTCGAAAATTTTCCTAATGGGTATTTTGTTTATGTTTTACCGGGTCAATAAACATATGAAAATTTAAATTTAATATAATAAATTTTAAAAAATAAAAATATATATTTATCTACACAGTGAATAGCAACACATGTGAGATGCTAATTTTTTTAACCTTGATAAAATAATTACTTTTAGAAATATATTTTTTAAAACAAAAACAGAACCTACATTCCTTCCACCAATTTCGATGTAACAAAGCTCTAGCTTTTCTGGCTGTGGTAGAACCAGATATTTCATCTTTTGTAGTTTCTGAAGGTGAAGTTTTCTTCTGACGTTTTTTTATAGAATTTGTTGAAGTGAACATAGTTTTTTCTTAATTTTTGTGAGCATAAGAATTATATATTTTTATTAATACAAGCAAACAGCAACAAATGAATAAAGTGCGAAAAGTTTATAAATTTCAAAAGCATTTTTGTTTTGAGCACTCTTATTATTAGTATTTTTATTTATTTATTTAATATTATTTGTCAATTTATTTCATGTTTCTTATTTTTAGCTGATATAAAAAAAAACGTTGCAAAAAAATATTATCTATTGTTATCATTATTTTCTATTTTATTTGCATGAGTGTCACCTTTTTTACTATTTGTTATTATTTGTTTAATTTTTTTATATTTTTAATAAATTAATTTCATATACAAAAAGGAAACCACGTAAGATTTGGCTTTTTAAAAGAATATTTATATATACATAAAAAGCAAGAAGAAAAAAAAAACATGCGACAAAATATTAAAATTTTATTTAAAAAAATTTATTGCATTTTATTTAAAGGTCATTGTTTTTGATTGCTAATAGTTAACAGCTGCTTTATGTTATTAGAGGCCATTATTTGTTAAGCAAATTATTTATCTCTGTCATGAGTAAATAGAAAAACTCACTATAAATTAATTCATTTTTTATTTTTTTCAGTACTGATAATAACATTTTTGTGGTATTAAAATTTTTATTTAATTCGTTATTAAAGATCGTTAGCATTACTAAAGATTTAATAAATTTTTATAACAATTTTTGAAAGATTTTTATTGGTTTTTAGTCGTTTAGTAGATAATAATTTAATAAAGTTTTCTTTTTTAATTTTTATATTTATATCGTTATTTTTTATGTATTTTCTGTTAATCACAATATGCCACAAAATGACAGTTTTTATTTTCATTCGGAAAACGATCTAATGTGGTTTGTAGACCTTCTTGAGGGCATCACAAAACACTTTTAATAGATTTCCAAACACCCCATAAATTTCGAGATATTGCGAAAACCCCGTTTTTAGGGTAGTTCCTGCACTATAGTTCTCGTAGCTTCACAAATTTTAAGTCAATTTAAGAATTTTTAATTAATTTTCAAAGCAGAAGTACGTAGTTTTTTACCATATTATCATCTTTTATATATACTCAAATTAAATAATGAATTATACACCATTTTTAAATTTATTTCCCTTTTCTTTTTCAAAATTTTGACTGATGCAATTTTTTTATTATTATCTAAAAGACCACATATTTGTTTACTACTTAGCAAAAACTTTGCTTTCCTGGTAAGCTAGTAGGTATAATTGGAAACAAAAATAAACTACTTACTTTTTGCGTGAATAACTAGTTATTTTTGTTCGAGTTGTCCACAAATTCATGTAGTTATTTTTTGACTCTAGGGGTACTCAAAAATATATAAATAAACAAAAATAAAAAAACCAAAAAATTTTTCCTTCAATGAAATTTGAACTTAACCATTAGTTTTTAATGATTGATACACCATCTCGCACTTAATTTTCTAAGTGACAAAAACTTTTTTAGTGTCAGTATATGTTTTTACACATTTTGTTATAAAAAACTAACTGCATCTGAATGGAGTTGAACCAGCAACCTTCTGGTTGTTAATCCAGCGCTCTAGTCAAGTCATTACTGTGCTATTATACTATTGAGTACTTATTTATGTAATACAGAATAGGTAAATAATAATGACGCCTCATTACCAAGAAACTACTTTAATTAGTAGTTGCCATTACCGAAAACCAAAAAGTTTTTGCAGGGTAAGTTTGAAATATTATTTTGTTCCAAATAAAATTAGATATCCCTATATAAAATCGCTTAAAAATTCAAAAAGTTATTAAGTATTCTTTATTAAACAATTATTTTATATATTTTAAGACAAAATATTTTTATTTTTTTTTTACATTTCTTACCTGGTTTTTAATTTTTGAGGATAAAATTAAAAATGTATGGAAAGTTTTAGTAAGGTTTGGCTCAATTTAAAAATAATTTTTAATATTTGGTTTAATTCACAACATAAATGCCATTAAAAATTATTGCATCGTTGCATAGGCTTTTATAGTAAAAATAAATAAATAATAAATAATAAATCGCAGTTAAACCCGAAAAATTATGGAAAATTTTTATTTTATGATTGAAAAGTCTGTTTCTTCTACTTTCAAAAAAACTTTAAATAGGAAAAATAAATAAAAGAATAACAGAATTAGAAATACATTTATGTAGGAACCTACCCAAAAATAGTTTTTGCATATAACTTGAAATTTCGTATTGCAAATTTTTAAAACTGATTTATGATGTCCTCAACAAGACCTAAAACCTACATTATGCCATTTCTCGAGTGATTTTTTGTTGTAACAGTGTGTCATCAATTATAAATTTATTTAAATTATTTAGTTAAATAAATTTCATAATAAATTTTTAAATAATTTATTCTATACCCTCCTATGAAATTTTTTTACTAATTTAGACTTAGGTTTTTTTTTGACATATGAAGCTCCATATGTTTCATTTATTAATAGACAATTGGGTTTGGCCGTAAACGCTGAGGGTGTAGATGTGATATCCGGCTCGAAGGACAAGTTACAATTAGTAATTTCCCTTGTCTCTGTTGGTGATAACAAAGCAGACTTAATGGTCTTTATCATTTGGGTTTTTTGGAACTTAGACACAAGATTTCCTAAGCCAGACAGAGGAAAGAATATACATTTTCTTTTATATATATATATATATATATATATATATATATATAGGAAATCTTGTGTCTAAGTTACAATATATATATATAATTAATATATATATATATATATATATAAATTAATATTGGACCCATATCGTGCTAATTCGTCTTCTTTGTAAAAATCTTTCATAAACTTTAAGAAAAGATGACATAGTTCCTTGTTGATATAAATTAGAAGTTTACGAGTCTACACCCAGCAAAAATTTTGCTTTCCTGGTAAGCTAGCAGGTATAATTGGAAACAAAAATAAACTACTTATTTTTTAACTGAATAACTAGTTATTTTTGGTCGAGTTGTCCACAAATTCATGTAGTTATTTTTAGACTCTAGGGATACTCAAAAATATGTACCTAAACGAAAATAAAAATATAAAAAAAAAACAAAAAAATTTTGCCTTCAGTGAGATTTGAACTTGAACACAAATTAACCATTTTTTTTTTTAAAGACTACCGTCTAACTAAGTACACCATCTCGCACTTAATTTTCTCAGTGACAAAAACTTTTTTATTATAAAATATCTTTTTAGACATGCTATTATAAAAAACTAATAGCACCAGAATGGGGTTGAACCAACAACCTTCTGGTTGCCAGCGCTCTAGCTAACTCATCCACGTGATTGCAATATTACCGTGATATTATACTATTGAGTACTTATTTATGTAATACAGAGCAGATAAATAATAATGACACCTCATTACTGAGAAACTACTTTAATAAGTAGTTGCCATTAGCGAAAACCAAAAAGTTTTTGTTGGGCAGTTTACTAACAGCGCACAGAGGAATGAAATTGAGAAATATGGCGATTAATTTAAAAATTAAAAAATAATATTTTGAAAAAGTAATTGGCTCTAGGTGAAAATAAATAAAATGAAGCATCAATATCTGTTAAAAAAATTTTTTAATTTTTTCCCCTCTCTGTGTAGTGCATCGTCAAAGTCACAGATTTTTTGCAATTTTTAATCACAACGGGACCAAATTGGACCCAAGTGAGCTGCCTCCTATTGAATAGACAGCAGCCCATCCATCACAGTAGTAAAAATTAAATTTTTTTTACAACGGTGTTGTTAAATATAGGTATTTGGAAACATATTTACGTATTTTTTGTTGAAGTTAATGTTATAGAAATATTTATAATATTTTTTTTCTTTAATCGGTCTAAAAACGGAAATTTTTTACTTATATATAGAAATTCAAAAAGCTTTTAAACGAACTTTGGGTGAAAATTAAAATTTTGTATTTTTAATTAATACGTGTAATATGAAAATCAAAAAAAAAAAACATTTTTCGTATCTGGAAGAAAAAAATATTTGTTTTCACAACAAAAACTAAATAAAATTAAAATAGTAAAAATTTAACCTAAAAATTTTATTAACTTAATTATTATTAAATTAATTATTTAAGAATTTTTGGAAAATACTTAAAACAAGTAGAAAAGTAAGAGAAGAGCAAGTTTTGCCATATTATGTCACTTTAAAGAGCAAACGCAATTTTGAATATGCGTTAACGTGGAAGGTTCTTATGTGAAAGCTATAGTTATTTATGGACCGATCCTTCTGAAATTTGGCTGTAATACTTAAATGAGATTTTTTACTAAATTTTATATTTATGCGGTCATTTATTATGAATGAAAAAATAATTCCGAGAGATGTTCCTATATGAGAGTTACGGTAAATTTTGGACCGATCTTCATGCAATTTGGTAGTATAATTTTTGCTTAGACAAAACTCATCTATGATAAGTTTCATTTAAATATGGGTATATTTCAGATATTTATGAGTATTTGATCTATTCTCGGAAAATTTTAATATGGGGGCTGAGTGAAATAATAATTACATAATTTTATTGTGTTACGTTATTGGCGCAAAATAGGCTTAAGTAATAAATTTCATAAAGTTCCCTTTGAAACTGCGACCTACAGATGAGCAGGATGGTGGTTTTTGATTTACGGACAGCCGAACAGAGAGTTTACAATAATTCAAAAAGTATTTTTTCGATGTATTAATGAGATAATTATTACAACAAAATCTTCTCTGAATTAAGCGCCATTTTTGGCGACTATATCCCACAATGCACCGGGTCTAGTACATTTTTCCCTAAAAAGTTTTGAGTTTTTTCTCGAAATGTGTCTCGTAATTTTGAGCTTGTTATGGAACAAAATATTTTTAAATATTTCCCCATGGGATTTTTTTATCGAGAGACTTTAAGCGTTACAAAACAACTTTTCAATATTTGACTAACAAAAGGAACATTTTGAACTTAAATGAAAGCTTATGCAATGAAATTTTTGTAAATAAAAAAATAGTGTCTTTTTCATAATAAGCTCAAAATTTTATTTTTTTTTTTATTCCCATTTTAAGACAAAACTTTATACTTTTTTTTTGGAACAAAGTGTATTTTACCCGTGCGTGATTTTTAATCATTGATAGGGATCTGAGAAACATTTTTGTAAATGTTTTTAATATTTTTCCTATGTTCTGATCATTAATAGACATCGTTTTATTTTTTTTTTTTTTCCTATATTTTTTGATATTGTATTTACATTTCCTGCAATTTTTTTCTGACATAAAAGTAATTTAAAACTATTCAAATACATTATTCTCGGTTTTAATTTGAATTTTTAAAAAAATATGTGTGTATTTGAGGTCATTGTGGAAAAGAATTTCGAGTTCGTGATGGCTGTTTAACCGTCTGCCTATTGAAACCCAAGATACCGTTTATCGCTTGAGAATTTTAAAGCAATTAAACTGTATTATTTTGTAAATTTCCTATACTAGATTCTAATTGAACTCCATACAGAATATGTGAGGTTTTGAGGTCATTGTGTAAAGGAATTTTTTTAAATTTACTTTCCGAAGGCGGTGTTTAACTTAGAGATATATTTGTTCGGTTATAAGTTAAAAATTCCCCTATTTCTACTCTTAACAAGTTAAAAACTTTGTCACAGATCTACCAGAGAAAACTTCTATATACTTTCCTCAAAAACTACAAACAAATTACGCACTTTGTGATTGATCTACCAGAGAACTGCTTTGTAGTTTTTGTTAAAACAAACGGGGCCCCCAGCGGGGTTGCAAAACAAAAACAAGAAAAGAACAAATGAGATTAATTTAGCTAAAGCAACATTTTCATGTAATTATCAATATTAGGGTGGCAAAAATTGTTCGGATGACAAAAACAAAAAGAGCGAAAGGCAGCAAAAACGAAAACTACGTAAAATTTAAAAAAAAAAATACCCTAAGAAACTAAGGATCTAAAATTAAAACCTATCTTCCTATCAGTTATTGAAAAATCATAAGTTCCATATATTTAGGCCAAGAAAAAATGTTGATTTTTTCCCAATTTTTTTCTCGATTGGTCTCAGAAAAGTCGCCATTTCGAACTTGCTATGAAAACAATATTTTTAAAATTTTTCACCATTGGATCTTGGTTTTCGGGAGAACTTTTAAATGCATTTTTGTGAAATTTTATGCCTCTCGGTGGGAGCCAGGTTTTGATTTTAAACCCATTGTTCTGAGGGAAGTTTGTTTTTTGGAATTCTACGTAATTACGTTTTACTAAAACAAGTGAAATCAATATGCTTAAGGAAATTCGATTTTCATCACATTTACTTAAATTCAATGTAGCCGAACTTCTATAATTTATAACTTGGAGGGTATAGAATATTCAATTAAAATTCTTAATTGTTTCCAAATTAAATTTTGTCTTACATTTGTATTCATTTCTATTTTATTGAGATTATTTAAAATTTTTTTTATTGTATTTTTGTAGTATTTTTATTTTTGTTATAATTTGTGTATTATTTATTTTTATAAAAAAAATCTAAAAACTTTTATTTTCTTTTATATAAATTTAATTTTCCATTTTCGATTGAAATTGAATTCTTGTTTTTTTTCAATTAAAATTTTTAAATTTAAATTTTCCATTTTTTTCAATTAGTCTAACAACTTAATTACAATGTTTTAATTTTTATATCTCATACCAAAAATTTTACTAAGCTTTTTTATCATTTTTCCGATCCACTCTTTTAACAATTAATTCTTTACAGAAATTTTCTTCAATTTTGAATATAGAAATTATGTAAATTTTATTTTCGGTTCAAAGTTTTCCATCGAATTTGAATTTTTTTATTTAATTTTATTTTAAATTTTCGATATTGTATGTCCGTGAATTACATTGGTTTTTCTTTAATAATTTATTAATTTTGTATATATATTTTTTTCATTATTTTATTTTATTTTTTAATTATTTTCATTTAAATTATTTTTTTTATCTTAAAGTTTCAATTAGTTTAAGCGCAGTTTGTTTTTGAATTAGTCTAATGAATTTATTTCAATATTTTTCTTTTATAATTCATACTAAAATTTTGTTAGTTTCAAAATTTTTTGTCCGTTTGTCGATCGATTTTTAATATTTTTTTTTAGCAATTTAATTTTTTACTACTTTTTTGTTATAATTTTTATTATTCCTTATTTTTAGGTGTTGTAGTTTTGATTGATTTTTAAAATTATTTTATTATATATTAAATAATTTTATGTTTGTTTCTCCTTTTTTATCATTTAGCATTTGAAATTCTAAAACGGTTTCAAATAATATTTAGTTGCAATTATAGCTTTTTTTAGAAATTTTTAATCAAATTGTTTATTTTTATTATTTTGATATAATTATTATTATTATTATTATTATTTTTTTATCTTCGATTTAGAAATTTTAAATGGATTTCAAATTTAAATCATTAATTTCTTTTAGATATTTTTCATAATATTTATCAAAATCATTTATTTTTATTATTTTGGTATAATTAGAATTATTATTTTCTTTTTTTACTTTTCTTTTATTTATATAATTTAAATAATATTTTGGTTTATAACTTTTTCTTCTTTTGATTTTTGCTATTTAAATATTTAATCGATTTCGAATAATGTTAATTTCTTTGAGATATTTCAATAAATTTTCATCGAAATCGCTTACTTTTATTATTTTCTTTTATTATTATTTTCTTTTATTTTATTATTTTTATAATTATTGAATAATAATTTCATTTATAATTTTTCTTCTCTTTGATCTTCGCTTTCAAATTTTTAAATCGAATTAGAATAATGTTCATCAGCGGACAGATTTTTTTTCAAAATATATTATAATGTCAAAATTTAATAGAAATAAATGGTTTTCTTAAAAAATATTTTTTAAAATCACTTGATATTCTATATTATTTGATTTTAAATAATTCGTTTTTTTAATAAATACTATATTATTATAAATTTTTTATTTTTTATTTTATATTACAGCAAATATTTTTATTACTTTTTGGTTATATTTTTCATTAAATTTATTTAAATTTTTTTTAAATTTGTTATTAAATTTTATATTACTATTTATCTTTTTAAATTAAAATCGTTTCATAATTATTTCGTTTAACTTAAATTTTATTTTAATAGAAAAAAAATTATTTTGTTTTTTTTTATAAAAAAGAAAAATCTTATTTTGCCATAATTTTAACGTGTTCGTTTCGAAAGTTTTCTACAAACTAAATAAAGACTAGCGCAAAAAAATATCTGCTAAAGAGTCAGTAGCAATAACAAAAAAAAAAAAAAAACACATAACAGCAGAAGAATCATATAATTTGAGGAGAAGAAAATTATCAAAAATAAAATTAAATATTTAAATTTTGTTTAAGGTAGTCTTTTTTTATATTTTCCTTTAATCTATAATTAAAAAAGAAAAATTTAAATTATAAAAACACACAAAAAAATCTCTAAAAAAAGAAAGAAAAAAAAGCTTATGCTCTTATTTTTTTTTTTTTTTTTCATAAAAATATCTAACAAAAAATGAATAATAATATTATTGTTATTGTAACTAACAATCTAGGGGTTTTGGAGTCAATCATTTGCTGGCTCTCTTTTGAAAAAAACATATAAAGCTTTACTAAATAAACAAAAATAAATTAATAATATTTTTCAAGATAAGAATTGAAAAATATAAATTAAAACCTCTCATTTCTGTCAGTTTATATTTTTGCTCATTTTTTTTTTATTTTATTATTATTTTGCTATTTTTTTCTGCTTTTGTTATTAACAATCTGGTTTAGTTTTTTTTTTTATTATTATTTTTTAATTATAGTTTTAATGGTGTGATTAACTTTTTGTGGTCTTAAATATTTATACCAAACTGTAACTAGTTTTTCTTTTCTTTGTAAAAAATAGAAATAATTTTCCCTTTCATGTGTAACGAAATTTTATTTAAGTTGTTTTATTTGTAAAAAAAATTGTGCAAAGAGCATTATTTTGTTTTCTTGTTGGTTACTCTTTGTTTAAAAAACAATAAAATTGTTTAGACTCTCTCAATAGAAATATAACAAAATAAAACATAAATAAAAAAAAATATTGGCTTAAATTGTTGTCAAAGATTATTTGACCCCTTGGAGTGTCAGCTAAATAGTTTCAAATAAATAAAAGCCTACTTTTGGGGGTTTATATGGAAAGTGAAAAAGTATGTAATTCTTTTTAATAAATACTGTATACATATATTAAAAAGGATTTATAGCGCATGCGCTGGGGTCTAAGACTTTTAAGGCATACATCGTTCAAGCCATAGATTCAATTGTCGAAACCCTAATTCATGCAACAGCAAAATACATATAGTCACATAAATTTTGTTTTTGTGTTTTTAAAAAATGAGTATTTTTTTTTTTTTTTTTTTTTTGAAAATTTAGTTCGAAGTGCTTCTCAAACAAATCCTCACATGATCGTTGGAAACTTAAGTGAGAGGTTCCACTAGAAATTGATGTTTTATTTTTTTCACTGAACTAATGAAAACGCGGGTTTCTGATAAAATATTGAAGGATTTAATAAAAATAGGTCTATTCTATTTCTAGGTAAAATTATTTTAAAAAAGTTAGGTTTTAGGTGAAAAATATGTTTTTTTATTTGAAATCCTTGTTTATTTATTTATTTATTTATTTATATAAAAAACTTATTATTACATTAATATCGTTTACATTGAAAAATCAATTACACAGGGCAACACTGATTCTGGGGCACGGAATTTCTCAGTCAATTTGGCTACACGTGACTGTGAAATTATTAACCTAGTTTTCACGATAAACCGTAATATAGAAAATTAATGATGGTGCATCACATATTTCAACATATCTCGAGAACGAAATGTCTGATTTGGTTTAACAAAATAACAAAAAATGTTAATCTAGATTATATTCAAGCCATATTCACATCATATTTTAAACTGCTCAATAGTTTTGGATATACATATTTAAGAAATGTGTCGAAAAAAATCAAATTTTTAACAAAATTTAAAAATTTTTGTTTTTCAAAAAATTAAAAAAAAAATTTAAAGCTATAAAAAATGCTATTTGTTCAATTATATCATAAAACTGTATATGTCACAATTAAAAGGAGTCATATTTTTGACTAAAAAATTCCGTGCCGCACAAAATAGTTTTTATTTGTTATTTAATCTCGTTCTAACTCTACGTCTACACGAAAACATTTTTATTTCCTAACGTAAGGAATAACGTCGGCAACTTTTCCAACTTTACAACTTTTTAAAACAATATTAATTCATTTTTCACCATGTTTTTATTAAAAAAAAACAAAATATTAAAAACAAAATATTAAAAACTAATATTAAAATTATTAGCTTATGTTAAACATTATTACTCAACTTTGTGTTTAAACATTTATTGCGAAATAAATTGCGCAATAGATTTCTAATTGGTCCACAAGTAACATTTTAAAGAGAGAGATAGAATCTGACAATTACCAACATAAAAATGTGTACGTATAGGCTAGGGGTAAGGAAAATTTAGATTTCTAGTGAAATTTTGTTTTTTAATCAAAAAATAATTATAATTGGTTTTGACTCACTTTTTGCTGAAATTTAGTGAAAATCGGGTTTTAGAGAAAAATTTAGTAAAATATATATATTTATTTAGAAATACGGTTTTGTAAAAATTGGATTTTTGTGAAAATCGATTATTTAATGAGAGGTCCGCTTTTTGGTGAAATTGAGTGAAAAATCAGTCTAAAGTGAAATTAGGTTTTAATTTAAAAAATTGATTTTTAGTGAAATTCATATAAATGTTATTATTTAAGTAATATTTTGTATTCGTATATTTTATTTTACACTTAGTAAAAGTATCGGTCCACAATTGTCCACATATCTAATAAAAGAACCCTCCACGAATTTTGATGGACATACACAATGGTGTGTATGTTAATGAAAAATCGGGTTTAAGTAAAAATTCGGCTTTTTATGAAAATAGAGTTTTAACGTAAAATTGGAAAATTGACTTTTAGTGAAATTCAGATGAAAAGTGGGGGTTTTTAGTGATAAGTCCGTTTTTTTTTTAAATTCGGGTAATATAAGTGAAAAAATTATGTTTTTTTAATGTATTTTTTAATGAAATTTAAAATAAATGTATTCTGTACGAAAAATAAAATTTTTTGTGATAAATGGGGTTTTTGATGAGAGTCCACTTTTAGGTGAAATTGAGAGGAAAATACTTCTTCCCGTAAAAAACAGGTTTTTGTAAAAAGGTGATTTTTAGGTAAAACATCGGGCTTGGATGAAATTCTTATGAAAAATTTTAATTTAGTGAAAATCGGTATTATTTTTTTAGTGAAAATTTTTTGTGAAATTTTGATGAAAATTTTATTTAGTGAAAAATACTTTTTTTTTTTTGCTGAAATATTCACATTTTAATAAATTTAGTAAAAATCGATGGTTTACGTTGAAAAATCGTATTTTTTTCAAAAATCGTTTATTTTTAGAAAAAGTTATTTCTTAGAAAAATAGATCTCTTTGAAAAAATATTTTTTAAGAAGAAAAATCGCTTTGGTTATTTTGTAAAAAATCGATTTTTATTTATTTATTTTATTTGAAATTTATTTTCATACGCAACGAGATTAAATCTTATAAATTACAGTGTAGACATTTTTGAGTAAGAAAATGTGCCACCAGTTATAAAATGAAATATAAAAATTAATTGATATAATAATTAGAACATTGATATAAAAATTAGAACATTAATATAAAAATTAGAACATAAAAGATATAGATAAAAATTAGAAATAAAAACATATTTTTTAATGAAGTTAAGAATAAAATTTAAACAATGATAATTTAAACATTTGCGTTACTTATAATTTGTTGATCATTAGGGAGTGTATTACAGATACGTGTGACATTTATAAGAAATTGCCATTCTGATATGAGATCGGCGCGCAGGTGTGATTAGGTTTTTACTCCTTCTAGATCGGGCGCATTACAACATGTTAAACATATAATCTGGCTTTGAGTTGTAAATGATTTTATGTAGGAACATTAGAGCTCTTATGTTGGAAAGATTTTCAGAAGAAAAAAGCCGTGTCAAAAGTGGTTTTTAATACGGCTTTTGCCATATTTTTGATACTTTTAAATATTAACAATTTTCCAACTTCTTCTTTTTTATAGTTTTTTCTTTAATCAGATATTCATAAAATATTTAAAGCTTTTTATAATTCAAATATTATTAAAACAATGTGTAGTTTTTAGGATTTACCACTTTTGACTCAACTATTTATACCTAATCCATAAAGTATATTATTTGTGGAGTCCTAGATGTATATTGCAGAGATCCAATATAACATTATGAAGAGTAAAATTAATATTTTCTTTTAATTAATTTCATTTGAAAATACTTAAACTTAAATTTAAGAAAACAATTTCAGAATCTTATGATCTGCAACTAAATGTGTTTAAGCTCAAAATTATTATTTTCCTTAGCAATAACGAATTCAAAGCTAAAATGGTCTAAAATTTTTGGAATTTTATGAACAGAAACAGAACTTTGAAAAGACAATTATATTACATGAAATTTTGTTTGCATTATGTCCACTTTTGGGGCATTTTCAAAGAAATTGAATGAAGCGCTTTAGATATACTATACTAGAAACCTTTTCATAAACATAGTTACTGTTGAAAAATTTTAATAGAAAAATAATTCTCGTATACAAGGTAATAAAACCATTTTTATTTACCAAAATATTACAGAAAAACTAACATGTATCATTTAATTTGTTATTTTTATTTATTAGAAAATCTTAAAATCTGTAACATGTGACGCATTAATATATTTTTTTTTTTTATATATAATTTAAAAACGTTTTTTTTTCATCTAAACTCGTGTATTTATAATTTTTTGGTTTTGTTAGTACGACGTGGGAAAATGAACTAAAATAGAAAAAACACCATTTGTCGAAACATATACAGTGTACACAAAGTTTTTTAAAATATGTTTTTTCTAAAACAATTTGCACGAGTTGTATGTGGAGTGATTCATAGACTCACGCAACTGTTGCTAAATGATTAAAAAAAAAAAATAAAAAAACAACATTAGCAAATGATCTAAAAAATATAAAAAATAATTGAATAAATAACTAACAAAAAATTAGGCAATTAATGTTTATTTAATATTTACAAGTATTTTGTCAAATGTTAAATAAACAAAAACAAAATAAATAAATAATAAATAAAATAACAAACAAACATAAGGCAAATGTAGGATTTGTTTTGAGAATATATAGAAAAACAAAATTATGCCTTAACCATATTTATCATTTTAGAAAATTTGTTTGTTCAATTGTTTAATATTGCATAAAAATCCAACATAATTTATGCAACCCACTATTTTTGCAACTATTTTTTATGTTTTCTAAAACTAAAAAAATTCAATCAACATTTTTTTATTTAAAATAAATTTTTATATGCAATTGCTTTTAAAATTCCTCACTTGCCAAAATCAGTAAAGAAATAACAAAAAAAAGCCAAGTCAATTGAAAATTCAAATTTGCAAATGTACACGAGGGTAGCCGTTTATATTATAAGACTTCGTAACAAATCTTTATATAATGTTGTCTAGACTTATAATATTAACAGTTACCCTCCTATGCGTAATATTAATAAAAATAAAAAATAATCATTTTGGCTACATTCAATGTTTGTAGAATTGTTTACGGTTTAATGTTTTTCTGTCTGCATTTTAATTTATTTTGTTTTTATACCCTTCACCACAGGCATAAAGGGTATATATAAAGTTGTCATTCCGTTTATAATTTACACAATTTTCATTGGAGAGCAAAAAAATTTGCTGGATACTTGTTAGAAATGATGTCGATAGGACGATGTGCATCCGTCCTTTTGTCGGTTGAAATGACATTTATAAAGCCCACCGATAACTGCCACATATAATATATATGTATAAAACGATCGGCTCATAAATGACGAAGATATGTCAACAAAACAGGTTTTTCGATTTCTCTATATAAGCTAGGGACTTCGTTTTTGCAAGGAAGATTAGGAAATTTTGTTCTAAATTTTTATGCTGAAGAAATGAAATAAACCGCAAAACGCATTTTTGATTCTTTGAAGCCCTTGTTTAAGCTACGGATTTCGTTTTTATATAAATTGGACATAAATATTTTTATAAAATTTCGGTATTTCGAATCAACCAAATTGGTTCATAAACAACCGAGTTGTGGGTCAAAAACTGAAAAAATCTGTTAACAATGTACACACACACATTTATATTAAGCATTGCAATGACTATTATTGTTGTTGTTTTTTTTTTTGTATAAGCAAACAGTTTAGTTGATAACAGCAGTATTATAATGGCCAGGGATGGAAATGTTCATACTATAATACTTTTTTCTTATACTATTTAACATTAAAAAAGTAAGTACATCGCATTTGCTACTATCAAACAATTAGCTTAATATTCCACAATTCGAATTAAAATTTTTTAAATTAAAATATATGTTATAAGTATATTTTCGAATAAAAACCCATTTCTTAACACGTTTAAATTAAATTTACAGTTTGTGTTCGGAAATTGTAATGATTAAATGCTGATTTTTCGAGTTCCCAAAAAAATTAGACACATAATGGACACAATTCAAATAAGTGTATAAGGCAAACAAACTACATTATAGAAACATTTGAGTTGTAGTTTAATCTATAAAATTGTAAACTCTAAAATATACTTATAATCATTGCCAAAAACTACAAGTTTCTATGCTCTGTAAATCAAATTGAAGTGAAAATATTCCAAATATCAAAGACATGTGATAATGAATTATATTTTAACAAAACTAAAGCTGAAATGCTCGATTTTAAGAAATTGTTATTGAATAACTTTTTTCTTCGTAAGTATATATCAATAAGAGGGCCACACGTAAGATCTTCATATTTTACTATAATATTTAATCTGAATAAAATCATTTAATGATTTGGTATTGTATTTAATTCTTCGTTTTATATATACAAATTACATTCTTTGAGTTTTGCATTAAATAAAAGATAAATAACTGTCATAAATTTAAATTTTAATACTCTGAGGATGAAAAAAGTACTATTTGAAATTTATTTTAATACCGAAAAATATTTATTTTAATTTTTTTTGTTGCTTTTTATATATGCAAGTCAGTTTGTTTGGATATACAATAATGTAATTATAAAGTGTTGCACATTTACAAAAACAACAATTTCTTGTATTTTGTTAGTGTAAAACTACTGCACATAATGTCAGAATGCTATGAACAAAAAAATGAAAAAGAAGAGTAAATAAACACGGCAAAAAATATTACATACGAATACAAAAATAATTTGACAGTTTCGCGCGATACGCACATGAAAAAATTGAAAATCAGCTGTTTTTACGAGGTCACTTTCTTATTACACTATGGTATATATGTATGGTTCTAAGTTATTGTAGTGTTTTCTTTTTTTGTTTAAGAAGGCATAATATTTCTTTTTATTTTTTGGTAAAGTGGTGAAGGGTATACAAGATTCGGCACACAGCAGAATGTAGCGCTCTAACTTGTCAATTTTTTTTTTTGCATAATATTTTGGTAAAGATTTAATGTAGTTTTTAAAATGCAAATTTTGTTTTAGATTTGTCAATAAAGTAAAATATATATTGAATTATTTATTTAGTTTTTGTTTTATATCTAAAACAGAATTAGGCAATTGAAAATGATTTTTTGATGTAAATTTTATTAAAAGTGACAGTTACATTTGCTATGAAAAAGCTATGAAAAACTAAAAAAAATTTATGTCATTTGATTGTAAAGCAAGTTAAATATAGTAAATTTGTATTAAATTCGAGGTCTTTAATATTACTTTAAACATAGTTCTTTATCCATACTAGAATAAATGTAAATCGTAAGTCCTAACCGAATAAGAATTTTCCTTTAGTCTTGGGCCTTTATATTTTAAAGTTAGGTTTAATTTAAGTTTTTTTTTTTTATATTGAATTAATTGTAGGCATTTATGTACATACTCGAGAGTTTTCTATATTTTTTAGTCTTTCTATAGCTTTAATAGTAGGACTTCTTATAGTCTGGAACTTGCATTAGTCATACTTATTTATAGAGTTCAAATTTAGCTGTAATACATATTAAAAAACTAACTATAATCTGAGGTCCGCACATAGTTAAAAAATTTGATGTATGCCTTCACAAAGTTCTTTATAGGTTTTTATATAGTCCAGAATTTGTTTTAAATTAAAGCATAGCTCAAATATAGTTTATAATTAGCTTTAAACATAGCTATTTCTATATAAACCCAAAAACGTGCACCCAACAGAGGTTTTAATAATCCAAAATTATTGAAAAATTGGTAAATGAACATTTTTTTTGAGATATTTTTAATGAGATTGAAAAATTTTGAATGGAAAATTTTTATTGAAAACTTTTTAATGGAAAATTGTTATTGCAAATTATTCTAATAAAAATATTTTATTAAAAAATTATCTAAATTTTTTAATGAAAAATTTCATAATTTTTTTTATGAAAAATGTTTACTAAAAAAATTATAGCAAATGTTTAATTAAAAAGTTTATTTTTTTAATATTTTAATGAACAATTTTCATTGAAAATTTTTTGTTGAATAATTTTAATAGATAATTGTTTAATGAAGCATTTTTAAAACAAAATAAAAAAATAAAATGAAATAAAATCGTTTTATAGAAAAAATTTTTATTAAATTTTTTTATTATTTAGAAAAGCATTTTGATATAAAACTATTGAATGACACTTTTATGAAACATTTATTAATGTAACAATTTTTAAGCAAACAAAAGTTGATAGGAAATTTTTTAATCAAAAAATTTTATAGAAAATTTCTTAATGAAAAATTTTTTTTAACTAAGAAATTAAAGAAATTTCTATAAACATTTTTCTATAAAAAATATTTATTAAAAATTTTCTGCAAAAATACATAGCAGTTTTTTAATCAAAAATAGGAAATTTTTTATGACAAATTTTTAATAGGAAATTTTTTAATTTTTTTTTTTTTTTTTTGTTTTTTAATGAAGCTTTTTTTGGTAGACAATTTTGTAATGAATAATTATATAAACAATTTTTTAAAGAAAAGTTTTAATAAAAAAATTTTTAATGAAAATTAAATTTTTTAGTGTAAAATTTTTATAGCAAATTTTTAGTCTTTTACTTTTTTTAATTTTTTAATAAAGCATTTTTGGTAGAAAAATTTTTTATGAACAATTATATAGACAATCTTTTAAAGAACAATTTCAATAGAAAAATTTTCAATGGAATAATTTTTATATACAATTTTTATTGAACAATTTTAATACAAAAATTCAAAATTTTTCAATACAAAATTTTAATAGACAATTTTTCGATAAAAAGTGTTAATAGACAGTCTTTCAATAAAACATTTTAATAGCTTTTTTAATGAACAAATTTTTATGGAAAATACCTTAATTAAAAAATTTTGTACCTAGTATTTTAATGAAAAAATTTTATAGGAAATTTTTTAATGAAAAAAGTTTACAGGAAATTTTTTATGAAAAAAGTTTACAGGAAATTTTTAAAATAACTCTTAAATAAAAGAACTCTTAAATAAAAAAAATTATAGAAAACCATGAAAAATTTTAATTAGAAATTTTTAATGAAATAATTTTATAGGACCTTTTTGATAAAAAATTTTTATAGGAAATTTTTTAATGTAAAACTTCTATATGATATTTTTTAATAAAAATTTTATAGAATATCTTTTAATGACAAAATTCTATAGAAAATATTTTAATGAAAAATTTTAATAGAAAATTTGTTAATGAAAAATTTTAATAGAAAAATGATTAATGAAATATTTTGATAGGCAAATTTTTAATGAAAAATTTTAATAGAAAATTTTTAATGAAAACTTTTAAAAACAAGTTTTTTAATACAAATTTATTGATAGAAAAAATTTATAGGAAATTTTTTTAATGAGCAGTAAATATTAGGTTAGGTTAGGTTAGGTAATGAACATATTTTCTCTTTAATTGTGAAAACAGAATTAAATCTTATCTATTTTAAAAATTCACCAAATTAATGTTTGTTGTCTCCAACTCAAAACATTATAGTTAAAAACATTTAAAGAAAGAATTAATAGAATAATTATTTTTAATACAAAAAAAAAAACACACACACACACACATAAAAAAAATTTCGATATATTAATTATCATATTTTTACTCAAATTGTGAAATCGTTTAATAAATAATAATCAATCAATACTTGTTGTTGCTCTCCCTTTCTTTGCTTATATATCAGAATTTCTTATCAAAACATAAATATGGCCTCGTGGCGCAATTGGCTAGCGCTTTCGGCTATTAAAACATTATAAACATAAACACTTACCCTAGAACTCTCAGTTTAAACAAAGAAGTGGACATTTAAACAATTAATAGTACAATAATATTTACTACAAAAAACACAAAAAAATGTCGATAACTCTATTGCTACTAACAGTCCTAACAATCCTTATAACAATCTTAATGTACTATGTCAAACGTAAACTCAACTACTGGCAAAATCTGCAAATACCCTGCAAGAAACCCAGCCTATTAGCGGGAAATTTTCAAGGTTTACGTAAAACATATAGTGCGGTCGAAATTTTTAGTCAATATTATGAACAATTTAAAGGATCGGGACCATTTGCTGGATTTTACCTTATACATCGAGCCGCTGTAGTAGTTTTGGATTTAAAATTATTGAAAAATATTTTAATAAAAAATTTCAATAATTTTACCGATCGTGGTTTGTACAGTAACGAAAAAGATGATCCCCTAAGTGGACGTTTGTTTTTATTGGATGGTGTAAAATGGAAAAATATGAGAAACAAACTATCACCCACATTTAGTTCTGGTAGAATGAAAGCCATGTACCCCTTGGTCCTAAATGATGCAGAAAAACTGGTAGAAGTATTAAACGATTTAATAAATGTTGATAACAAGCTGGAAATAAAAGATATTATGGCTAGATTTACTACCGATGTTATAGGCTCCTGTGCTTTTGGTATAAACTGCAACAGTTTACAAAATCCCCAGGCAGAATTTCGTGTAATGGGCTTACGATCCTTAAATGAACAAAGACATGGTCAGCTAGTAACGAATTTCATGCATGGATTTCCCAATTTGGCCCGTAAACTACACTTGTGTATAACGCCCGATGATATAGCAAATTTCTATAAGCGTATTGTTAAGGAAGTGGTAGAATATCGTGAGCGAAATAATATTCAAACTAGTGATTTTTTGGGTATTCTTGCGAATTTAAATAAGGAAACAGGAGTTAAATTAAGTTTGGAACAAATGGCAGCCCAGGCTTTTGTATTCTTTTTGGGAGGTTTTGAAACGTCTTCTACAACATTGAGTTTTGCTTTATATGAACTGGCCTTAAATCAAGAAATACAGGATAAGCTACGTAAAGAAATAGAAGAAGCTTATATTAAAGATAACATGGAATATGAGACTCTACATCAGCTCAGATATATGGGACAAGTTATTTCAGGTAAGACTACACAACTTATTTTACAATATAAAGTTTAAGTATTTAAATTTATTATTTTTTTTTTAGAAACTCTACGTAAATATCCCATTGTACCATTTGTAACACGCCAGGCCCTAAATGATTACGTGGTTCCCGATCACCCCAAATATGTCATTAAAAAAGGCATGACAGTTTTTATACCCATCTATTCCTTTCATCATGATGCCGATTTTTATCCGGAACCTGAAAAATTTATACCTGAGAGATTTTCTTCTAAGAGTGATGAATATGAAGATCCACTACCCTGGCTGCCTTTTGGTGACGGTCCTCGCAATTGCATAGGTTTGCGTTTTGCTCTCATGCAAATAAGAGTGGCTCTTGCATATCTATTGCGCTATTTTAAGTTCTCGCTTTGTGAGAAAACTGAAATTCCTTTAGTTTTTGATAAGAAATCTGTACCCTTATTAGCCAAGAATGGTGTTTATTTGAAGGTGGAGAAAATTTAAATAGAGAATTTTTAATAAAAATGAGTTTAGTAGAAAATTTCTTTTTGAAAAGTTTTTTAATAAAAAATGTTTATATTTCTTAATAAAAAAATGTTTAATAAAATATATTTATAGACAATTTTTCAATAAAAAATTTTTATAGAAAAAATTCGATACAAAAATATATTAAAATTTTTAATGAGAACTTTAAAGAAAATTTATTAAAATTTTTTAACTGATTTAAGTAAAAAACGTCAACAGACCACTCTCTAATTAACATTTTTAATAGAACATTTTTTAGTTAACAATTCTAGTAAAGATTTTTTTTCATGAAAAATTTTAATAGAAAATATTTTAATGAAAAATTTGAAGAGAAATTTTTAAAGAAAAATTTTAACAGAAAATTTTTTATTGAAAAATTTTAATAGAAAATCTTTTAATGAAAATTTTTAATAGAACACTTGTTTAGTGAAAAAAATGAATAGAAAATTATTTAAAAAAAATTGTTTAATAAAAAGTAAAAATAAAAATTTTAATAGAAAATTTTTCAATTAGAAGTTTAATAAAACATTTTTCAATAATAAGTTTAATAGAAAAATTTTCAATAAAAAATTTTTCGATTAAAAAAATTTTTGATGAAAAATTCTTCAATGAAAAAAATTTTAATCGAAAAATTTTCAATGAGAAAATTTGTAATTTACTTATACATAATTTTTTATAATGTTTAATAGAAAAATTCTTAAAAAAAATTTTAGTAGTAAAATAAAATTTTTTTTTGTAAAAAAGTAGAATAAAAAATATTTAATTAAAAACAATTTTAATGGAAAATTTTTTAATGCAAATTTTTAAAAGATCATTTTTTTAATAAAAAAATTCAGTAGAATATTTTTAATGAAAAATTTTAATAGACAATTTATTGCAAATTAAAAATATATATAATTTTTACCCAAAATGTTCTAATTTCTTTCTGTCCTTTCTTCCTATTTTTGTAAGAACTTTGTAAAAACAATTCCAGCCTTTAAAAAAAGTTCTTTAATAAAAAATTAAATAATTAATAATTTTTTAATCAAGAATTTAAAAAGTATTAATAGCAAATTTTTGAATAAGAAATGTTAATAAAAAATTTTATTAGAAAATTTTTCAATGAAAAGTAATCTTTTTGTTTTTTTTTTATAGAACATTTTTATAATGTACAATTTTTAATAGAAAATTCTTCAAAAAAAAAAAAATAATTTTAATAGTTAAACAGAAAATTTTGTAGTAAAAAATTTTAACACAAAATATTTAATAGAAAATTTTTAATGAAACTTTTTAATAAAAATATTTTTGATAGAAATTTTTTAATCAACCATTTTAATAGAAAAATTTTTAATTTTTTTAATTTTTTTAGTAAAAAATGTTTAATAAAACATTTTTAAGAAAAATTTTTAATGAAACATTTTAGTAGAAAATTTTTAATGAAACATTTAATAGAAAATTTGTTAATGAAATTAAAATTTTTCATTTTTTATGAAATATTAACAGCTTTTACAATTTTAATAAATTTTTAATGAAAAATTGTAAAAGAAAACTTTTGAATGAACTATTTTATTAGAAGATTCTTTAATCAAAAAATAATTAATTAAAAATTTTTTAATAAAAGATTGTAATAGAAAATTTTTTAATAAACAATTTGAAAAATTTCAGTGAAAAAAAAATTAAAAGAAAATTTTTTAATGAAAGAAAAAAAAATGTAAAAAAAATTAATAAAAATTATTCGTTGAAAATTTTTAGGTGAAATACTTTACATGAAAATTGTTAAAAGAAAAAATTTTGGATTAATTTTTAAGTTCCCCTTTTCCTAGGGTTGGAATTTATATTTTTTCCAACAGTGCTCATTTTTTATTTTTCATTTTAAATTCGTTTTTTTCTCCAAAAGTAATTCACTTTTAACTTTATTTTTGTTATATTTCATTTAAAGTTACTTAAGATTCTATTGAATCTAAAATTAGCTTGTTAAAGTTTTCAAAACAAACAATAAAAAAAGCACATAGCAAAAAAAGTCACAACCAAATAAAATGTTTGCATAAAAAGATTTTGCAACGACACATTTGATGTGAAATGAACGTGATCTTCACAATGTTTATTTGGTGTAAATAAAGCATGAAAATAGTATCAGCATACAAAATGCTAAATTTGCATAAAATGCAAACAAAAAATAAGTATAGAAAATCTGATTTGATATAAAGTAATCAAAGAGTTTAGTTTTTTGAAATGCAAAATTTCATAGCAACTGAATAAATCTTATTTAATTCAGCAAATGACTAAGAAAATTTCGGAGAAGATGACGACTAAAATTAGAATTAAAGCGACAGGCGTTAGGCCAATGATTTTTTTGTGGATATAAATGATAAAATCGGAAACCTCCATAAAACAAATCAAAAGAATAAGTATCAACTTACCTCTGCTTACAAAATTTGCTGAATCCCAATTCCAACCACCATTACGCGGTCTCTCCTGATAACTATAACTCATGACCTTAGGAAAGTTATTATTACGATCCATACTTAAATAACTATTAATTACTGGCTTCATTACTCTCCCACCTCCTGCATCATCTCTCTGCCCGGCTTTTCTACGCTTCATAGAAGCTCTTTCCAAAGTTCTCTCAAAATCACTACACACTTCATCTAAAGCATCATGTAGAAAAGCTTTAGTTTCTGGTGGACTAACTGCTGGCTTACGTATTGGATAGGGTATATCACTTTCCGCTCCTCGATAGGAAGAGCAGGTTGATGAGGCCGTACCAAAGGGAGATTCTGATCGAGGATAATGAGAATTTTGTGAACCATATGTAAAACGTGGCACTGAGGAGGAACGCTGGCGTAAAGGCTGGTATTGATAGGATGTAGAGGTAAATGAAGGCGTACGCTGCAAACTGTGATAGGGTGAATCCAATTCATGTTCCTGAGGCAACTAAAATGGAAGAAATTTTAATTAATTTCTTCTTTCTCATAATTTCAATTAAATTTCATTACAGTGATGAGTGAAAGCTCTTCATAATTTTTTTACTTATGTTTGTTTTTTATGGACCGCTTTGATGTTTTCAACACGTGTTGAAATTTGCTACAGTTTACTACTGTATGGTTAATAGATTTTGTCACACTTTTGAAATGGCTGTACAAATGACTAACATGTTGGCTTGTGCCAGCTAAATGCTGCTCAACTGTATTTTAGTTGCATTTTCTTAAAGATCAAAGTTTTTTTTTATGAGTTTGTAGAAAAAAACTCCTGACTAAAGTTAGCAAGCAGCCAGATATTTTTTACATTTAAATATTATGTTTTAAATTTATTTCTTGTGATTTTTTTTCCTTGTTTTTAAAGTGTTGAAAATTTGAACGAACTAATGAATTTTTTATGATTTTTTTTTTAATTAAAACGAATTGAATATAAAAAAGGAAAAATATATTTCTGTTAATTTAAGTAATCAAGTAAAGGTATTAAGAAGTAATAGTCATTAAAGAAGAAGTAATAGTCATTAAAGTTTAGTATTCCTTATAAACTAGACCTTTCGTTATAGAATAGACCTTTGGCTGGGCTATAGAAAAGACTATAGACTACGCTATAAAAAAGACTATAGGCTAGGCTATAGAATAGAGTATATACTATGTTATACGAGTAGAATATACTGTAGACTAAGCTATAAAATAGACTATAGACTAGGCTATAAAATAGACTTCGGTATGCTATTAAATATACCATAGATTGTAGAATAAGCTATTGAATAGACTAGGCTATAGAATAGACTATATATTAGACTATTGATTAGGAAATAGGATAGACTATGTACTAGATTTTAGAATATATTGTAGAATATGTTAAAGAATAGACTATAGACTAGGCTATAGAATAGACTATAGAATATAATATAGAATATGCTATAGAATAAACTATATAATACTTACGCTATATTATAGACTATAGAATAGGCTATAGAATGGAATATAGACTAAGCTATATAATTTACTATAGACTATGCTGAAGAAAAGACTATATATTAGGATCATTCATTAATAAATTTAATACTAATATACATTTTCAATTAAAAAATTAAATACTAAATTCATCATATACTATCAATTATGATTCTTTTCTGCATAAGGAAAATTTCAAACATAAAACAGTTAACTTATAATTTTTTTTTGCCATTAAATTAATCAAAATAATCATTTCAACTTATAACGCCCGCTCAATGATTTAACCAAAATAACAAATTCCCAAATAAGCTAAAAACGAAAAAGAAAAATTTGCAAATAATACCTTCATATTTTATCTGCATTTGTATAAGACAAATTTTTTTTTTCCAAATTATTTTTTCAATAGGCGGCATAAATTATTTGATTTTATATATTTCAACCTACACTTGAGTGAACATTTTGAGAGTCAAAAAAAAAAGCAAAAAATCAACTACAAACCTCAAACAGTCACAACCATAAGCAGCAAACAATATACCAAACTTACCTCTGTTAAAGTTTGTTGTCTATCGCTAGCATCCCATTGATCGAATATTGAATCCAAACCCAACATAAATTCCATTGATTTTCGTGATCGTCGTCTACTACGTCGCTGTAATTCTTCTTCGGATGGTTTGGCATTGGCTAGCGATTCACAATAGCGTACAAAATCCAAATCGATGTGATAGCCATAAGGACAACAATTACAGCTGCGTACATTGGCATATTGTGGTAAATTACCTACAGCAGAGTTGAAAAAAGAAATAAGATACATAAATAAGAATAATGTTTAAAATTTTTTTTTATGCATAAATAAGCAAAAGAAATATTTATTGTGGTATTTATGCCACAATAATGTTAATATATGATAGGTATTTTAAATTTAAGCTAAAGTTTGCTACATAAAATTTCATAAAATATAAAATATAAAGAAGATATAGGTTTTCTGTATATATATGTACTTCTAATCGTTTATATTATTCTTAAGTTTTACTTTACGTGTTCCTTTATAAAATTTTCAAAGTCATTTTGTTTATTTAGTCTTGATTTCAAGTTCAATTTCTTTTGTTTAATACGTTCCATTTGGATTAAATATCAAAACAAAAAAAAAATCAATCTACAATATTTTCATATATGGTCAATCGAGTTTGTTTTTTTTTTTTTACTAAACATTTTGCCTTTCGGCTAAAACATGATTTAAAAATTTTTAACCAGAAAAAGTACAACAAATACTATAAAATATGGTCGAGTATGGTCACACCTGAGATTTAAGTATATTAATAATAAATAACGACAATTCCATGAAAGAACGCAAAGAAATTTACCGAGTGTCTTTCGATTTTCATAAAATTTTGCAGCAAATAATTCATGGATACCTATGGACTGTCACACATTCCGATCGGCATGGTTTTGATTCCGTACTTGCAATTTCGATCGAATTTGCTTTTGCTTCTTATGATTTCGATCGATTTTGTCAATTTGCAAAAGTTCATTTTATCTAGATTCATATGGCAACGTTGCATAAATCAAAACAAAAACCATATGTTTTAATATAAACAAAATAAAAAAAAAAAAAAGAATTGGAAAAACAAGCAAATTTATTATTTATTTTGTTTTAAAATTGAAAAAAAGTGAAAATATGCCGGCACTCTATTGAAAAATTGCGTCGTCGGACTTTAAGAGATGCTTCGAATTCATTATCATACCCAAATGCAGTGTAAGTACCAATATTTTATAAAATTAATTTTTTTCTAGATTTCTAGATTATTACCGACTAAACAAGGAAGCTTTCATAATGATATTAGAAAAACTTAGCCCACATCTTCCAAGTTCATCAATTCCACCGGTATTACAATTGTGTACCACACTCCGGTTTTTAGCAACCGGCGCTTTTCAAGGCATAATAGGTACATATGTATGTATGTATGTATATATACTTTAAAGCATTTATTTAACATTTCCTTTTTACATAATATAGCTAAGGATGTTGACATTAGCCTAGGAAGAAGTACTCTTTTAACATTGATGTGGAGAGTTCTACAGGCAGTGGAAAATTAATAAATTCCACAAATATTTTTTCTTGGGCTCGATTTCTGTGCTTTCCTCTTAAATAATAAAAAAGTTTAAAAAATGTCTCAATAAAATATTTAATACTTACATTTTGTTTGAACACTTTTTGTTTTGTATTTTTTTTATTTTGATTTAATTTAGCATTGCCAGATTGTAAGCTTTTTATAAACTCAACGTTTTTGTTAAAAAAAAAAAAAAAAATGTGGTTTGCTAGAAAAGATAATGTGGCAACAATTTGTTAAAAAGTGGTTTCATTTATGTAAATAAATATGTGGTTTTCATTGCAATTATGAAAATATGTTATTTTTAATCAAACAAAGGTTCATTAAGCTAATTTTATTAATATTAAATCATTAAAACAACATATCTTATAAATACTACTTTTAAGTTACTTACTTACGAAACTGAAAGTGGTTTCATTCCGAAAAAAAATTCGTTTTTGGTTTTCTAAATATGGAATCAACTCCACTTTCGATCGGAATGGTTTTCTATGACAGGCCTTTAAATAACAATATTTCTGGGAAGACTCAGTCGTATTCAATGATCTAAACGGCATCTGAATTGTGATTACATCTGCTTCAATACGAATATTTCACACAAAAATAGACTTGTGAAAAATGCATTTTAATGCAATTTCATTTTTTAAAAGCATTTTCTGTTGAACATATTATTTCAGATTTTTGATTTTTGAGCATATTTAGAAAGAAGGGAATATTTGCATTAAAATAAATATTAAATTTTTTTTTTTTTTTTTTTTTTTTTTTTGGACGAACGCATCTACTAGGCCCAATTTCGCTTTTTCTAAAACCTATTCACATGTTTTCATATAAAAAATCTGTTTCTGGTATTATTATTATTATTATATTATTAATATTTTTTTTAATGTGAATGGGATTACATATTTTATTTAAAAAATGTATTAGGTTACTTTTTAAAAATTTATTAAAAATTATAAATCTTTATGTGCTAGATAAATTTATATTGCAGTTTAAATTAAACAAAACAATTTTAAATACACTTAAAGATAAATTATAATTTAATGAATTCACAATTGTCAAAAATGCAATTTTATATCGCAAATATTTTTTAACGAAAAGTACATTTTGGAAATGTTAACTTATTGCTAAAAAAGAAGGCAATAGTCTTTTATATGTTTTTAAAATTATGAAAATCCGTCAATAACTTCAAGAGATATAAATACTTAAATTTTAATACTTTCTACATTTTATTAACTTTTATACAAATTTAAATCATTTTTTCAAAAAGTAAGAAAATAAAATTATTTTTATATGAAAAATGTGGGACATGTTTTTTAAAAATTTTATTATACATAGTAGATGTACGCGTTCAAAAATTTTAATTTTGTGTTTTCATGTAAAGATTCCATACTTTCGAAATATGTTAAAAACCTAACGAAAACTGCACTTATGTATATATAAATTAAGTAAAATATACTTTGTCAGAAATTCCTCCCAATGTTAAAAAATTATTAAAAACAAGGATATTTTGTTACATTTAATATTTTTAATTGTTCATAGTTTTCATATTTAATAAATAAATGAATTTTGGTAACGTAATTTTATTTAAAACAAATACCTTTTGAGTTTTAACTATTTTTCATCTCTACTTTACTAAAAATCAAAATATGACAAGCGGTCCGCGAAAAAACAATAATTTCCAAAAATTTCTATGAAGCATGATGAGGTCGGAACTCCTGGACTAGACAGTAGCTGAGTTTATAGACTAGACTATACTCACGTTTATAAACTAGAATCCACACTATAAATAGTAAATTTATGCAAAATTTAATACAAACAGAAAATTTATTTAAAATTTCCTATAAATAGAAATTTATGAAAAATTTCTCACAAATAGCAAAATTATGAAAAATTTCTATAAATATTAATTTGTGAAAAATTCATATAAATAGAAATTTATGAAAAATTTCTTACAAATAGCAAATTTATGAAAAATTTCCTATAAATAGCAAATTTATGAAAAATTTCTTACAAATAGCGAATTTATGAAAAATTTACTATAAATAGCGAATTTATGAAAAATTTACCATAAACAGCAAATTTATTAAAAATTTTCTATAAACAGCAAATTTATGAAAAAATTTCTATAAACAGCAAATTTATGAAAAATTTTCTATAAACAGAAAATTTATGAAAAATTTTCTATAAACAGCAAATTTATGAAAAATTTTCTATGAACAACAAATTTATGAAAAACTTTCTATAAACAGCAAATTAATGAAAATTTACTATAGATAAAGAGAGATTTTCTGCAAATAGATAATTTATGAACATTTTTCTATAAATAGCAAATTTATGAAAAATTTTCTATAAATAGCAAATTTGTGAAAAATATATGAAAAATTCCTATAAATAACAAATTTATGAAAAATTTCTTACAAATAGCAAATTTATGAAAAATTTCATACAAATAACAACTTTATGTAAAATTTACTATAAACAGCAAATTTATGAAAAATTTTCTATAAATAGCAAATTTATGGAAAATTTACTATAGATAATAAATTTATTTAAATAGTATGGAAATTGCAATTTAAAGAAAGATTTTCTACAAATAGCTAATTTATGAAAATTTTTCTATAAATAGCAAATTTATGAACAATTTTCTATAAATAGCAAATTTATGAAACATTTTTTATAAATAGCAAATTTATGGAAAATTTAATATAGATAGTAAATTTATGGAAATAGTATGGAAATAGCAATTTAAAGAAAGATTTTCTACAAATAGCTAATTTATGAAAATTTTTCTATAAATAGCAAATTTATGAACAATTTTCTATAAATAGCAAATTTATGAAACATTTTTTTATAAATAGCAAATTTATGGAAAATTTAATATAGATAGTAAATTTATGGAAATAGTATGGAAATAGCAATTTAAAGAAAGATTTTCTACAAATAGCAAATTTATGAAAAATTTCTTACAAATATCAAATTTATGAAAAATTTCTTACCAATAACAAATTTGTTAAAAATTTCTTATAAGTAGCAAATTTATGAACAGTTTCTATAAACAGCAAATTTATGAAAAGTTTTCTATAAACAGTAAATTTATGAAAAATTTTCTATAAATAGCAAATTTATAGAAAATTTAATATAGATAGTAAATTTATGGAAATAGTATGGAAATAGCAATTTAAAAAAGATTTTCTACAAATAGCAAATTTATGAAAAATTTTATGTAAATAGAAAATTTATTAAAAATTTCCTATAAATAGTAAATCTATGAAATTTTCCTATAAATTGCAAATTAAATTTTCCTATAAATTGCAAATTTTTAAAAAAATTCCTATAAATAGCAAATTTTTAAAAAATTTCGTATAAACACCAAATTTATGAAAATTTCTTAAAATAACAAATTTATGAAAAATTTTCTGTAAATAGCAAATTTATTAAAAAATTCCTATGAAGAGTAAATTTATTGAAAATGTCCTGTAAATAGAAATTTTATTAAAAATTTCGAAAAGTAGAAAATTTATGTAAAACTTACTATAATTTGTGGAAAATTTCCTATATGTATATAAATAACTTACTACATATTTCTGGTATTTGTCTAAATTCCATTAATTTTTCGTCTTCTGGCTGATTTTTTCGTTGTTTTTCTTTTCTTTTAAACTTATTTAAATACCATAAAAATATTATGGTTAAAAGAAAAAAATTTATAATCATTTTGATGATATTTCTTATTTTTCTAATAATGCTGGAAAAAAATTATTTTAGTTTTTTAATAATTCTCTCAAACACTGATTCATTCTTCTTTGTATAATAATTACACTTTTTCTTTATTTCGTTAACAATTTCAAACTAAATTCTATTTTACTTTGTTATTATTCATGTTGTTAATAAGATTTCATTTAAATTTTATCAGTTTGTCTCAATTTATTATATATATATATATATATATATATATATATATATATATATTTTGCTGATTGAGTAATATTTAAATCTAATTGTTTATACTAGAGTTATGAATATTAAATGGTAACTGAAATAAAAACAATTAAAATAACTCAGTATTTCGTAAAATAAAAGAGGTGCTGATAAGGTATTAGCTTTTTTATCTTAATCAGAAGGTAAAAAACGTTATTAATACTGGGTGAACTATTAACTAATTAAAACGAGAAAAAAAGGAAAACTTTTTCTTTAAAAAAGCTGTTGAAAGCTTTAAGCTTTTTTTAATAGTTTTAAAGGAAAATTAAGGTATTTATACGGTATAATTAAAATATTTGTGCCAAACTCCTGAATTTGTCATTTTTATGTCCGTGTAATTTTTTTAAAACAAATATATACACCCTTGTGTTCTGTCTTTCAAAATTTTTCAAATACCTTTTTATTTTTTTCCACAAAAAACTTATTTTCGATTAAGAAATCAACACACCATTGATTGATGGTTCATTTAAAAAAAAAACCAGCTGAACCAAAGAAAAAACTTAAATTTTTTTCCTATCCAGCATTTAAAACTTAATTAAACCATAAGATCGTACACTCTTAGCTAGCTCCCTTTATGGGGGTTTATAATAAACATTATTCATTTCCAAAAAGCAAAAACAGCAAATTAATAAATTAATTTCATTTTCGTATATTTTTCATGTTGTTACATGTCACGCAAACAATTTTGTCATATAAAACACTTTTTTTGTCATAAAGTGTTTTTTCTCTTTTTTTTCGTACACATATCGCCAAAAGCAAATTACAAACAACATTAAATGTTTGCAATCACAAAAACCTCCCCCTACAACTCACCACATAAGGCGAAATTTATAAGATCTTATACATTCGCAAAAATATCGCTTGAAAGAAGTTGTAAAAATAAAAAATAACGAAAAATCACCAAACGTTCTCTGTAAAACTATAGTCGTGTTATGAATTTTAATGATCATATAAAACGACTTAATGCAATCATCAGACAAACACACATTTAAAACTGCTAACACGGCAGTACTTTAATGCATTTAAGTTCTTTTTTGGTTTCTTAAAACTCTTAGACCAAAAGACTCTACAAAAGTGTACAATTTTAGACGCTAAATTTTTAGCTTCATTAGTGACGTTTATTAAATAAACTGCCAATAAAGGTGCATATAAATTTAGTGGCTCTTTACATGTGTTTTTAATGCATTTTGTTGAGTGCGTGTTTTGGTTCATTGATAAAAAAAAAATAAATAAATAAAACAAAAAGAAAAAAACTTAAAAGAAAAACATATTTTTATGATTGACATTATGGCTTTAGGTTGTTAATGTCTTACAAAAATAAAAAAATAAAAATAAACTAAATTGAATTCCAGCTGCTTTTGCAGTAGAGAGAATACATTAAATGTGTTAATTTTTATTTTCTATTTTATTTTATTTTATTTTATTTTATTTCCTAAACGCCAGACACGCATGCGCCCACTACAATAACATGGTGAGTTTTTTTTTTTAATTTTTTATTTTGAAATACATTTGGGAACGCCTACACAATTATAAAAATTTTAAAATAAATTTTTTCTTAAATTATACTAGTTTTATTAGCTTTACTATTTATAGTAAATTTTCCATAAATTTGCTATTTTAGAAAATTTTCCACCTTTATACTATTTACAGTAAATTTTCCATTAATTTTCTATTTATAGTAAATTTTCAAATAATTTTTTATTTATATTATACTTTCATTAATTAACTATTTATAGTAAATTTTTCTTATATTTTCTTTTTACAGTAAATTTTCTAAAAAATTTCTATTATCTTTTTAGCATAGAATTGTTTATTTATAGGAAATAAATTTGCTATTTACGGGAAATTTTTCATAAATTTGATATTTATAGGAAATTTTTCATAAATTTGCTATTTATAGGAAATTTTTCATAAATTTGCTATTTATAGTAAATTTTTCAAAAATTTGCTATTTATAGGAAATTTTTCATAAATTTGCTATTTATAGGAAATTTTTCATAAATTTGCAATTTATAAAAAATTTTCCATAAATTTTCTATTTATAAAAAATTTTCCATAAATTTGCTATTTAAAGGAAATTTTCCATAAATTTGCTATTTATAGGAAATTTTCCATAAATTTGCTATTTATAGGAAATTTTCCATAAATTTGTTATTTATAGGAAATTTTCCATAAATTTGCTATTTATAGTAAATTCTTCATAAATTTGCTACTTATAGTACATTTTTCACAAATCTGCTAATTTTTGTATATTTGTTGATATTAATAGCAAATTTTTCTCAAATTAGCTATTTATAGAAAATTTTTCTCCAATTAGCTATTTATTGTTAATTTTTCACACTACAAATATTTTTTCATAAGTATGCTATTTATAGTAATTTTTTCATAAATTTGCTATTTATAGTAAATATTTTACAAATTTGCTATTTATAGATATTTTTACAGATTTGTTATTTAAATTTTGTATTTAAATTTTACTAGTTTTGTGAACTTGCTGTTTATAGTAAATTTTTCATAAATTAGCTATTTATAAAAAATTTTTCATAAATTTACTATTTATAAAAAATTTTTCATAAATTTACTATTTATAGGAAATTTTCCATATATTTACTATAAATTGGTTATTTATAGTAAATTTTTCATAAATTTAATTATTTTATTGTATATTTTGTAAATTTTACATAAATTTAATATTTATATTAAATTTTACATAAATTTGTAATTTATGGGAAATTTGCTATTAAAATTTTTCATAAATTTGCTATTTGAAGGGAATTTTTCATAAATTTGCTATGTACAGTAACATTTTCATAAATTTGCTATTTATACTAAATTTTAAATAATTTATTGTAAATTTTAAATAAATTGATATTTACATTAAATTTCTTATAAATTTGCTATTTATAGTAAATAAATTCGACTATAATCTAGTATGTAAACCCGACTATAGACTAGTCTATTAACTCGATTATAGTTTAGTCTTTAATCTCGACTATAGCCTAATCTATAAACTAGGTTATAATCTCGACTATGTATCTGACTATAGTCTAGTCTGTAAACTTTAAAATCGACTATAGCCTAATATATAAACTTAATTCTATAAACTCAACTATAGTCTAAGAAGTGGAAACAAATTTATTTTCATGACATTTTTTGGAATTTGCTATTTACAGCAAAATTTTCAAAAATTCAAATATTTGATATTTCATTCAAACTTTCCAAAATTTTTTCTAGAAGTAGGGCTATTCACTGTTCGTTTTGATTATAGTTTTCATTCAATACAATTTGCTACTCTGTAACTAAATTTGGTTTATGTTTTACATTGCTATTAGAAAACCCAAAAAGGTGTTTAAATTATGATGGACATAAATAAATTAATAATTACAAATTTGTTTAGACATGAACATAAGAGGAAATTTCATTTTTTTTTTTTCTTACTTACATGTACTTAAATAATAAATAAGATTTTTAACGTTTTTTTTTATAAATTATAAATTGTGTTATATTTTATGTTACACTTTTTGTCTGGCAAAAAGAAAAATTTTTTCTTTTTGTAATTTATGATTTTTGATCAAAAAATTGTAAGTAAGTGATATGGCTTTTAACTTAAGTTAAAGTAAAACTGAACAAAATGTAGGTCAAATGTAACACGTTGTTATTTTCAACACTCCCACATTATTGCACATTTTATGGCAAAGTCTTGAGACAGACGGACAGACAGACAGTGTTAGTTGGATAGACAGCTACTGACAGTTAGTAGTTAGTTGTAGAGTCTAAGAATAACCAGAGTTCTATATGATATGTAATTATTTTGATTTGAAACGAGTTTAGTTGACACCCACATAGGCTGTGTCATGTATAAAGTTTTTTTTTATGCCAGAATTATTAGAAAACCTAGAAAAGCAAACCCAATTGCAATAATTTGTTATTGGCAAGACAAGAATTTCTAAAGAATGTTAAATAAGGATTTAAGAAATTAATAAATTAGAAAATAGAATAGAGAGTTTGAAAAAGAAACATTGGTATTAATTAAGAAGGTCATAAGAAGTTGCATTTTATTATATTAAGGGTGTTCACAGATTTCTTAAATTATAAAGAAATATTTTAAGTAAAAGCTATCAAGAAGGCTAATAAATATGTAATGCATACATGAAATTTGAGCTGTGATAATATGTCCGATTTAATTCCTCTTACTTTGTATATGCTTTATAAAACACTTTTATCCTCTTTTTAATTTTTTGTTTTCTTATTTTCCAAAGTAATTTATATTAAAATCCTGCCTACTCAATTTTATTTATTTTGCTCTTTTTTCAATTTCAATAAACTCAATTTTCATTGAGTTTTAAAAATCTTGTAAAATTTGTTTTTTTTTTATTTCAAACGTTCAATCAACCTTAGTTTAATGATATTTTTTAAACATTTTTAATTAACCGTAATTTTAGCTTGATATATTTAAAGCTGCCTTTTGGCTTTATACAACTAGTCTTAGTAAATATGTAGATGGAGAAAAAAAAGCCAGTTTTGTTAAAATTAAATACTTATTTCATTGATAATTGAACGGATATGGGTGTTGCCTTGTGGGCGGTTTTAATAAACGCTGAACAAAAAATCTGGTATTTATTAATGAAACATTTTATTTAAACATAATCTTTTATCACAATAATCGCTTCAACGCTTAAGTTGACAGTTTTATTGTTAAAAATTTGTGTTAAAAGACCGGTATATAAAAACATTTCTGTTTCGTTATAAACAAATTAAATTATTTTATTATTTATTATTTTTTTGTTTTATTATTTTTCTTTTATTTTTTATTTTTTAGCTGATTTTTGTAATTTTCTTTTTTCGTTATGATATATTGCTTGTATTTGTTTCGAGTTTCTAAGAGAAAATGATTTATTTGTGTTATTTTTTATTTTTTATTTTTTAAGTTAAATGTTAATTGGTTTGTATTGTGCAATAGATTTTTTAAAAGAAATTTGAAAAATCAGCTTTTTAGAGTAGAACGCGCCCAATTTAAAAATAAAAGTAGGATAATGTATATGATCACATGAAATATTTAATATAGGAAAAAATTGTAAATTAAATTCTAAGTACTTTTAAGTCAGTTTTAATCTAACAAAAGCTAAAACAAGTAAAAATATAAAAATGTTAACGAAGATTCTAAATACTTTTAGTTCAGCCACTGAATACAGCTCAGTTGTAGGTTCATTTAGAACTCTCAATAAAACTCAACTTAAACTTAAATTATAGATATTTATACAGTATATTTTAAGATTTAAAAAGATATATTAAAGTAGTCAAATATTAATATCGACTATAGCTTTTGCTAAAGCTCAATTTAAGCTTTGATCATAGCTTTTAATATAGTTCAATTTGTAATTCAATCGCTGTTTGCACATAGTCCAATTTTAGTTTCAATAATAGTTCCTTAAAAAGTCATATTTTAACTTCAACTGTACCTATTACTGCAGCCCAATTTAAGCTTTAATTGTAGCTTTCAATATAACTAAATATTGTACTCAGTCATAACTTTCAATATAGCACAATTTCAGCTTACGTATTTATATAAATGAATTTCTGCTAAATAGGTAGCTTTTATAAGCCGTTAACTTTATTAGTAGCTATTAAAACATCCAGCACAATTTTTAATTCAATTATAGAATTTGAATTTGTTGAAGAGTAGCTCATAAAATAGTTAACTTTTAGTTTTAATAGTAGCTCCTTAAATACGCCAATTTTAACTTCAATCTTAAATCTTGGCACATTGCAATTTGGTATCAATTTTAAAAGTCCCATTTAAGCTTTTATTGTAGCTAAATAAAGCCTAATTTAAACTTCCATCAAAGATGATGTTATAGATTTTAATGTAGCTCAATGCAGCTCAATTCTTGTTTGGAGTTAAGGTTTTTATATAGTCTAATTTTCAGCCTTAAAAGTAGCTCATAAAATAGCCTAATTTTCAATCTTAGCTCTTTATACAGTCCAATTTTAGCTTTTTTTATAACTTAATTTTAGCCATAATTACAAAAAAAGCCTATTTAAAGCTTCAATAGTAGCACCTAAAATAGCAAAATTTTAATTCAATCGTAGTTCTTAATGTAGTTATATTTTAGCTTCACTCGTATATCATACTAACGTCTTATTTTAGCTTTAATCGCAGCCTTAAATACAGCTAAATTTTAGTTTGAATTAGAGGGATTAAAACAGTCGAAATTTAGCTTTAATCTTAGTTTAATATAGCCCAATTTTAACTTCAAAAGTAGATCATGTTATAGTTTAATTTTAGATTTTATTATAGTTCAATATTGCTCAATTATAGCTTGAGGTTTCAAAAGCATCAAATAGTAAAATTTTAACTTTTGATAACGTCAAACTTTAGCACCAATTATAACTCATATTGCAGTCAATTTTAACCAAAATTAGCATCAATGGTTGTTTTTAGAACAGGTAAAATTTTACTTAAATTATAACTTTTTATATAAACTAATTTTGGCCTCAAAATAGCTACTAAAATAGACAGATTTCAACTTCAATACAGCTTAAAAATTAGTTCAATTTTATTCCCAATCATTGAATTGAATTTTAATTTCAATCGCAGATCCGAATATGATTATGAATTATGGTAGTACACAATATAGCTCCGCTTTATTTTGCTTTAAGGGATTAATACTGTTGAAATGTGGCTTTAAATGTAGCTGTTAAAATAGTTAAATTTTAATTTCAAAATAAAGCTAAATTTTACAACCAAAACTATTGACATAGTCCCATTTTAGCTGCAATTGTAATTCCAATTCAAGCTTCAATCGTGCTCTCAAAATAGCTAAATTTTAACTTAAGTTTTTGCTTTTTATATTGCTGAAATTTAGTTTAAATTATAGCTCTTTTTATAGTCTAATTTTAGCTACAAAAAAAAGCTCCTACAATAGTTTAATTTTACTTTCAATCATAGCTTTTGATATAGATCATATTTTTCTTCAATTATAACTCTCAATTTGGCTTAATTTCAGCATCAGTTCAAAATTTGCAATTATACATTTTTAGCTTCGAATTTGTACAGTCTTCTTTACTTTAGTTGTAACTTTTAATATAGTCTAACTTCAGCTTTATTCGTAGCTTTTAACAAAGTTTAATTTTAACCTGTATTTTATATAGTAAAATTTTAATTTTATTATTAACTGCCAAAAATAGGTCCATTTTGTTTTCCATTTTAACCTTAAAATTTCTATTGCATTTTTTCTCATATTTTCTTTTAATAATATTTAACCCTGACATTCCTTTTCTCCAAATTAGATTAAAACTTCACTTTTCTAATTTCATTTAATAATAAAAATATATGTGTGTGAAGATAAATTTTAAAATTTATAACCCCAGACGCAAACCACGTTAGTTAACAGAGGTCTGTTAACTCGTTAACATAGCTCTGTTAAGCATGGAAAAACTGATATATTCAATAAAAATGGAATTAGGAACACATTTTTGGACCAAATGGGTCCAGAAAACCGTTACCATTACGAAATACACTCACATATCTTAAATTCAGGCAACTTTCTCAGAATTGGCTTTAAAACATGAATTTCACGATCATTCAAAATTTGGGATTCTGAGTGGGATGAATCCAGATTCCAGGGAAACAAGGCAACGTGGGCGGACAAAACTTTTTGGAGATGATAGATAAGGTATCCCACTATGTCCTCCACTTTTCAGATCCTTTAACAGTGTGAGTTGGAAGGAGTTATACAAATTTTTCAAAAATTTAAAATTTGGGATTCTGAGTGGGATGAATCCAGATTCCAGGGAAACAAGGCAACGTGGGCGGACAAAACTTTTTGGAGATGATAGATAAGGTATCCCACTATGTCCTCCACTTTTCAGATCCTTTAACAGTGTGAGTTGGAAGGAGTTATACAAATTTTTCAAAAATTTAAAATTTGGGATTCTGAGTGGGATGAATCCAGATTCCAGGGAAACAAGGCAACGTGGGCGGACAAAACTTTTTGGAGATGATAGATAAGGTATCCCACTATGTCCTCCACTTTTTAGATCCTTTAACAGTGTGAGTTGGAAGGAGTTATACAAATTTTTCAAAAATTTAAAATTTGGGATTCTGAGTGGGATGAATCCAGATTCCAGGGAAACAAGGCAACGTGGGCGGACAAAACTTTTTGGAGATGATAGATAAGGTATCCCACTATGACCTCCACTTTTCAGATCCTTTAACAGTGTGAGTTGGAAGGAGTTATATAAATTTTTCAAAAATTTAAAATTTGGGATTCTGAGTGGGATGAATCCAGATTCCAGGGAAACAAGGCAACGTGGGCGGACAAAACTTTTTGGAGATAATAGATAAGGTATCCCACTATGACCTCCACTTTTCAGATCCCTTAACAGTGTGAGTTGGAAGGAGTTATACAAATTTTTCAAAAATTTAAAATTTGGGATTCTGAGTGGGATGAATCCAGATTCCAGGGAAACAAGGCAACGTGGGCGGACAAAACTTTTTGGAGATGATAGATAAGGTATCCCACTATGTCCTCCACTTTTTAGATCCTTTAACAGTGTGAGTTGGAAGGAGTTATACAAATTTTTCAAAAATTTAAAATTTGGGATTCTGAGTGGGATGAATCCAGATTCCAGGGAAACAAGGCAACGTGGGCGGACAAAACTTTTTGGAGATAATAGATAAGGTATCCCACTATGACCTCCACTTTTCAGATCCTTTAACAGTGTGAGTTGGAAGGAGTTATACAAATTTTTCAAAAATTTAAAATTTGGGATTCTGAGTGGGATGAATCCAGATTCCAGGGAAACAAGGCAACGTGGGCGGACAAAACTTTTTGGAGATGATAGATAAGGTATCCCACTATGTCCTCCACTTCTCAGATCCTTTAACAGTGTGAGTTGGAAGGAGTTATACAAATTTTTCAAAAATTTAAAATTTGGGATTCTGAGTGGGATGAATCCAGATTCCAGGGAAACAAGGCAACGTGGGCGGACAAAACTTTTTGGAGATAATAGGTAAGGTGTCCCACTATGTCCTCCACTTTTTAGATTCTTTGACAGTGTGAGTTGGAAGGAGTTATACAAATTTTTCAAAAATTTAAAATTTGGGATTCTGAGTGGGATGAATCCAGATTCCAGGGAAACAAGGCAACGTGGGCGGACAAAACTTTTTGGAGATAATAGGTAAGGTATCCCACTATGTCCTCCACTTTTCAGATCCTTTAACAGTGTGAGTTGGAAGGAGCTATACAAATTTGGGATTCTGAGTGGGATGAATCCAAAATTCTATTTCCAGGAAAGTAATTGTAAATAAGAAGTAAAAAAGAGCTACATTTTTATTATTAAAAAAAGTTCATTATATTTAATTTAATTTCGACTTAAATAAAAACAAAATCCTTAAATTATATTATCACATACATATGCATCCATATTTTGCAAAACGATCAAATTAATTAACTTTCATGCGAAATAAAGAATTTAAAATTTAATTTAATTGATAATTTAATAATAGTTTATTATTGTTCATAACATTATTCTTAAGCTTAAAAATAAAAGGTAAAATCAAATGTTTAAATATTTAAATATTAAATATTAAATATTTATTACACTATGTTAAGTGTATTTATTTTTTTTATTTTTATTCTGTAGCACCGAGTTGTTAATAAAAAAAATTTGTACATTCTTAAAGCGCATGGATATCATTTGTTTAATATAGGATTAATGAAAATAGAGGACGCTGATTCTGGGTTGCGAATTTTAATACACGTGATCAGGGAGTACTAAGTCTGTGCTTACTTTTGTGAAATTACGAGGCATATTTTGTAAAACACTTCACTTTGAAAACTTTTTCATACGTTTTTGTTTTTCAAAAATTTTTGCGGACAAATTTTCAAATCGAAGTGAAACGATTTACAAAAAAATTTAGTACTTTACTTGTCATTTCAAAGCGGTGATCTACGTGTGTCGTCCTCCATGATTACGTGTATTTAAAATGACTTATAAAGGGAAACAAAATTCTTTGCCATCCTGTGACATTATTATATTTTATTTTTTACAAAATATTCATAGCTTTTCTTTTTCATTACACATGTAATGGTATTTAATGCAGTCGAAACATGCAGGGCGATTGCACTCAGAACATTGAAATGTAGGGTTTAGAACTTTATCACCGCAATGGACACAAATTTCACTCATGTTATCGGCATATTCTATTAGACACTTTTTAATTGTTTCCCTATAAATGTTAGGGTTTGGTAAATTCGTTAGGGGCTTGTCATGGAGTAAAACTTCAATAAAAACACCCCAGTTGTAGCTATCATTTTGATAGTCATGTTCAATTTCAATATAATTCCACGATTTATCATTTACATTATCCAAAAATGTTGAAATATTGTGTCAAATCGATTGTTAAGGGATAAGGAGCAATCTAATTTTTGTATACCTTATTATATGACAGCAATATCTAGCGTTTTTCGTTCATATCCCTTGGCCACGAGGAGATTTGAAATAATACTTTATCGAATATTATTTTTCGGTTAATTTTCCGTTTTTTTTTTTTTTTTTTTTTTTTTGAGTCCTCTTCCATTGGTCTTCCTCTAATATAATTGGCTTTTGAACAGTCTTACTTTGTTTTTTGGTACTTTGAATACAAGCATACGTATTTTCGGCATCAGATATTTTTTCTTTGACATATGTATAGCTTTTTCGGACGTATTTTGTAGGCACCAACCAAACTTTTCCCTTGTAAGGTTACATTTTTTGTTATATTAAAGTAGCTCTCCACAGGTCTGTTGGAAACTCTTGTGTTGGTTTTGTCTACGAACTTTCCCATTATGCACAGTAGGGCAGAATCGAAATTTTTTGGAAATAAATCTGTAACTTCTGATCAGCTGGTTGGATTTTCATGAAATTTGGTACAGGCGTAGCAGAGGAGTATACAATGTTAAGTTTGGAAGGGCGGCACAAAAAACCCCTCAAGGGCGGAGCTAAGGGGCTCAAATTTACCTCTGACATAAAAAATTTTTAAACGCTTGCCAAATTTTTGTTTCTCGTCCGATTTCAAATATTTTTATATATTGTTTTCGAGTTATTTGTGTTTGAGTTTTTAAGCACCATAATTTTGCATGTTCTTGGTCCAGTTTTTTCATATATATCCAAGTATTTCCGAACGATTTATTAGTTTTTTTTCTTAACTAGTTAAAGAACAAAATTATCTATTGAATAAAAAAAATTTAAGTAGATATCTTTACCGAGTCCAAAAATAAACGATTTTGAATTTGAAAACTGCAAAAAGACAACTTTTTGTGTTTTTTTAGCCGAAAAAGTATCTACACTCTTTTTTATCTAAAATAAAATTTTCTTTAGCAACATATAATAATTTTGCACTTTTCTGAAAGGTAACTTCACAGAGATGACTTTAAGATAAAAAACAAGCCCAATAACTCAATTGGTCATGGTACACACCCTCCCGAATTCGACCCATTTTATATGAAAGTTTTGATTCTAGACCATATTTTCTCAAATCCCAAAGCGCAATGTCGATTTGCAGAATATATTTTAAGAATCTTCAATATGTTGTTAAAAGTTTTAAACCAAAATCTACGGAACTTCGGAAAAATGTGGATTCTATAGCTAAAAATGTAAAAAGCCCATTTTTGTGAATTTTTATTAGTTTTTTTGAGAATTCAGGAAAACTGTACCCCTGAATAAAATTTCGTCAACGCGCTTTTATTTACATTAATAAGATCCACATTTCCTGCAAATTTCATTAAGATATCTTTATAAACAAATATGTTATTACAATTAAAAAATTTGTATAACTCCTTCCAACTCACACTGTTAAAGGATCTGAAAAGTGGAGGACATAGTGGGATACCTTATCTATCATCTCCAAAAAGTTTTGTCCGCCCACGTTGCCTTGTTTCCCTGGAATCTGGATTCATCCCACTCAGAATCCCAAATTTTAAATTTTTGAAAAATTTGTATAACTCCTTCCAACTCACACTGTTAAAGGATCTGAAAAGTGGAGGTCATAGTGGGATACCTTATCTATTATCTCCAAAAAGTTTTGTCCGCCCACGTTGCCTTGTTTCCCTGGAATCTGGATTCATCCCACTCAGAATCCCAAATTTTAAATTTTTGAAAAATTTGTATAACTCCTTCCAACTCACACTGTTAAAGGATCTAAAAAGTGGAGGACATAGTGGGATACCTTATCTATCATCTCCAAAAAGTTTTGTCCGCCCACGTTGCCTTGTTTCCCTGGAATCTGGATTCATCCCACTCAGAATCCCAAATTTTAAATTTTTGAAAAATTTGTATAACTCCTTCCAACTCACACTGTTAAAGGATCTGAGAAGTGGAGGACATAGTGGGATACCTTATCTATCATCTCCAAAAAGTTTTGTCCGCCCACGTTGCCTTGTTTCCCTGGAATCTGGATTCATCCCACTCAGAATCCCAAATTTTAAATTTTTGAAAATTTTGTATAACTCCTTCCAACTCACACTGTTAAAGGATCTGAAAAGTGGAGGACATAGTGGGATACCTTATCTATCATCTCCAAAAAGTTTTGTCCGCCCACGTTGCCTTGTTTCCCTGGAATCTGGATTCATCCCACTCAGAATCCCAAATTTTAAATTTTTGAAAATTTTGTATAACTCCTTCCAACTCACACTGTTAAAGGATCTGAAAAGTGGAGGTCATAGTGGGATACCTTATCTATCATCTCCAAAAAGTTTTGTCTGCCCACGTTGCCTTGTTTCCCTGGAATCTGGATTCATCCCACTCAGAATCCCAAATTTTAAATTTTTGAAAATTTTGTATAACTCCTTCCAACTCACACTGTTAAAGGATCTAAAAAGTGGAGGTCATAGTGGGATACCTTATCTATTATCTCCAAAAAGTTTTGTCCGCCCACGTTGCCTTGTTTCCCTGGAATCTGGATTCATCCCACTCAGAATCCCAAATTTTAAATTTTTGAAAAATTTGTATAACTCCTTCCAACTCACACTGTTAAAGGATCTGAAAAGTGGAGGACATAGTGGGATACCTTATCTATCATCTCCAAAAAGTTTTGTCCGCCCACGTTGCCTTGTTTCCCTGGAATCTGGATTCATCCCACTCAGAATCCCAAATTTTGAATGATCGTGAAATTCATGTTTTAAAGCCAATTCTGAGAAAGTTGCCTGAATTTAAGATATGTGAGTGTATTTCGTAATGTTAACGGTTTTCTGGACCCATTTGGTCCAAAAATGTGTTCCTAATTCCATTTTTATTGAATATATCAGTTTTTCCATGCTTAACAGAGCTATGTTAACGAGTTAACAGACCTCTGTTAACTAACGTGGTTTGCGTCTGGGGTTATAAATTTTAAAATTTATCTTCACACACATTAAAAATATTTTCTTTCACTTTTATTTTCATCAATGAAATATGTACATGACAAATATGTATTTCTTCATAATAACACACTGTTACGAATTTCTCTTGTTTTAAATACCAGTTGACCATATAAATAAAAACATGTAAATAAATTAAACAAAAAAATAAAAAATAAAAATGCAACAAATAAGCCGAAGAAAAAGTTGCTGGCCGACTGACTAAACAGCAAATCAATGAATGAATGATGGTAAAATGTCTAAATAGCAACAAACCTGTCCATTAGTTAAAAATATTGTAAATGAAGAAAAAAAAAGAATTACTACAACTACTTTTTATTGAACACCCACGTAATTACTATAACATGCTGTTAAACTTCATTAATATTTTATTAAATAGTTGTTTATATTATTTTTAACACACATATATGGGCCATTATTAAAAATGTTTAACCTGGCTGAAACTGTGGTACTGTGGTAGTTTTGTGGTAATTTTTAATTTTTTTTACTTGTTGTAATTATATGTATTTTGCGTCATATCTCGTTGATGTGCCCGAAATAGTCCACGCAGTAGATAGTTTGGAAAACAAGAGCGAAAATTTAAAAAAGATAGCATGGATTACTGCGTGAACTTAGTTTTTTGTTATGTTACACAATAAAATCGAAGAAGCATTAAAAATAAATTTAATAAAAAAAATTTTATGGATATTTTGAAAATTACGCAAAAATTACACTTTTTGTTTTTGTATTTTTATATACCAAATTGCAATTTGAACAAATATTGAACGGCGATAAATATAATAATTGATCGAGACCATAAATTTAAGTCAAATATCATTGATAGTTGAAAAAGGGACACTTTTGTCAAAACACATTTTGCTAAGCCACATCGCATGGACATCACAAAACTGACCATAATTGGCATAAATATTTGGAGTTTCTAATGCTTAACAGAAATGTAGAGGCGCTTCAAAAAATTTCGAAATATAAACATTTTATGAACCAAAAAAAAATTTACTTGTGTTAAAAAAGGATCACAATATTAAATAGCATTTCTTTGTGACAAACTTTAGTAAAACTTTAGTAAAATATATTTTTCATGCTATATATGGAGAAATAATTTTTCGCAAAATTTAAAAATCGCGATTTTTAGTATAAGGAAAAATTTTCAAATTTTTGCTTGGAAACCCTAAAATGTGCTACACTAATATCATCAAACACTGAAAGTATCATAAATTTTACTTAAATAACACAGCAATTTTTACCAGAATTATACGTAAACCGCTAGTTTATAGAAATGTTTAAATGTTTAAATTAAAAACTCTATAAATTTAACGCGAATTGATTCTACTTGGATTTGAGTCACTTTATATTTACACAAATTAATTTTAATGTGCCATAATTTTTTTTTTTTTTTTTTTTTTTTGGAAGTTCTAAAATCAAAAATTTTTGAGAATGGCCCATATTTTAGCCAGTATTTTCTTATATTTTTTAATTAATTACTGTTTTGAGTTTGTTATGATTTATTGTAGTTTTTTTATAAATAAACTTTAAAGAAATATAATAAACATAAACTCAGGGCCAGGGTCATCAAATTAGAGGTAAAAAATTAAAACTCTAAAGAAAACAACTGCAAACTTTGCAAGTTTATTTAGCTGAAGATTGCCCAATGATATGGTTAATTATTTATTTAATTTATTATGGTCTAAAAGTAGGTACTTAATAAATAAATTAATTTGTTATTAAATTGCTAATGAATAGAAGTCTAAATATGTATATAGTTAATACTAGTTACAGATACAGTTAAAGTGATTTTTAACAACTTACCATTGCTTTCAGAGAAGGCTCTCTGTGAGCGTAATACTAAAGACCTGGAAAGAAAAAAATAAAAAATTATTAAATAAAATTTTAAAAATTAAATTATTGAGTTAAATTTTATATTTTTTTATTTAGTCTAAAGTCGTAGACTTTATGTATCCAAGACTTTATGTAATCCAAGATTATGTGTTCAATCTTAAGTTTTTAAGATCTTTAAATAGTCTTACTCCAGCCTCAATTACAATTCCTAATATAGTTCTAGTTTAACTTAAATGTTAGTCCTTTATATAATCTAACATTAACTCAATCATAGCTTTTTATATAGTTCAATGTCAATGTCCAATTTTAACTTCTCTCATAGGTCTTTATACAGTTTAAGATTTTATTTACCCACAGGTCTTTATATCATTGCTATCAATATAGCTAAGATTATAACAAAAGTATAATTTTACCTTCAAAATAGCTACTAAAATAGTTTAAAAATTAGTAAAATTTTAACTTCAGTTATAGCTTTTTATGTAGCCCAATTTTAGTCTCTTGCTGTAGCTCATAATATAGCTCCATTTTATTTTGATTTAAAGACTTAAAACGGTTAAAATTTTACTTTCAAAGTAGCTTAAAAAATTTAAATTTTAAATTCATAATAAAGTTAAATTTCAACTTTAATAATAGCTCTTAACATAGTCCAATTGTAGCTGCAATTATAACTCCAATTCTAGCTTTAATAGAGCTCCCAAAATAGCTAAATTTGAACTTCAATTGTTGTTTTTTAAGTAAGTCAATTTTATCTTCATATAGCACTATTTCAATTATAAATATACCTTCTAAAATAGTTAATTTTTTCTATTATAGCTCTTAATATAACTTAATTTCAACATGAGTTCAAAACTTTAAATACTCCATTTTGTGCAGTCTCCTTTACTTTAGTTGTAGCTTTTAATTTAAGTAGTTGAATTTCATCTATATTTATACTTTCTACAGACCACAAAATTATCATTAATCGTGGGTCTTTTTGTATGTAGTTAAAAATGACAATTAATTATAGATTTTTATATATAGTCTAATCTTAGCTTCAATCAAATACCTTTATACAGTCCAATTTTAGTTTCAATAGTAGGTTTTTATATCGTCCAAGTTTACGATTAACAGTAGTTCTTTATATAGTCTAATACTAACTACAATCAAAGGCATTAATATAGTCCAATTTTAGTTTCAATCATAGATATTTGTATAGTCCTAGGTAAGCATACATTTTAGGTTTATATAAGGTCTAATTTTACCTTCAATCACAAAATTTTATATGACACTATTTTTGGTTTCAAACGTAGGTCTTTATAAAATCTAAGATAATCATTATTTCCGGATCTATATAAAGTCCAATATTAAATTTAATATAAGCTTCAATATAATCTAAGATTGACTTCAACCAAAGGAGATTTATTTAGAATAAAATTAGCTATAATCCTAGAACTCTATATAGTCCAAAATTGGTCCCAATTTTAGATCATTTTCTAACCTAGAATTAGTATACATTGCAGACCATTACAAAGTTTAATCTTAGATTCAATCGTAGAAATATATTAAGTGTTATTATAGATTAAATAGTTGGTCTTTGTATAGTTGGCTTTAACTGTAGGCCATTATATAGTTAAAAATTTGCTTCAATCATAAATTTTTATATAGTTCAAAATTGACTTCAATATTTTAGAAAATTCAAAAGTAGTCTCTTTCATAGCTCTTCATATAGACCTCCTATTCATAATTCAATCGTAAGCATTTCATAGCCTATGATTAGATTTTTATGTAGTACTTTTCTTGACCAAATCATTGATTTTTATGTACACCTATTCTTGATTTATTCTTAGCTCTTTATATTGTATTAACTAATTTTTGATTTCACCTTTACGCTCATTTATTATTTTTTCTTTTACTTAATTTCTTTTTTCAATTTCTCAAATCTCAAATTTGCTATTAATTAGCAACAAAATAATTTTCATCACTTGTGTAAGTAGGTGGCATTTTTTTTTAATTTCTTTCTACTATTATCTTGATTATACATATATCACTATATCTCTCTATAATTTTTCATGACTTAATGGCTAAAACTACAAAAATTCAAAGCATATACCATATTATTCACACAAAACCTCAAAAAATATAAAAATAAAACTTTAAAAAATAAACATAATTATTGGCATAGTGTGTCAACGGTTAGAAGCAAATCATAATTTATGAGCTTACTATAAAAAAATAAAAAACTGGAAAGAAAATAAATTAATATGATCAGGAATATAGTGGATTTAAAAGGAAATATAGTACTTTATTACAAATTAATTGAAATGATTAATAAAAAATTAAATAATCATTTTTTAAAAATATATTCAAAGAAACTCTTTGAAATTTTCTTGCATGTAAATTTAAAGTTATAAAGATATATCTTTTGTGGTAGACCTTCCCTTTTATTTTATTCAAATATACATATATGATTCAGTTTTACATATTTATTTGAACTAATTTGTTTTGTATGGAAGTTTTTACTTTAAAAGATATTTTTCTAATATTTTTGTCTTTAGATTTTCTTCTTGGCCATATGTAAACTTTTGATGAGTGATTTACGAGTGTATAAACTGACATGTCTAAAAACATCAACCACAGAAACAAAAATATTGAATAAGAATTATTTACCAAATCTTTAGTTTTTTAGTCAACTAAAAACAAACAAAACATTTTCCGGCTGTAAGCTAATCAATCAAGTGAAAAGTCAAACACACTTTTCACAATTTTGAATTTTTAATTATGTAAGAGAAAGTTTATGATTGTTTTTAAAAATATTAATATATATATATATATATATATATATATATATATATGTATATATATATATATATATATATATATGAAAAGTAGGTATCATAGAATACAACTAGAAGTTTATGTGAGAGACACTGCTAAATTTTGAAAATAAATTACTCATTTTTTTTCAAAACACAAAAACAAAATATATGTGACTACATGTATTTTGTTGTTGCATGAATTAGGACAATTGAATCAGGTTTTTTTCTCTCATATAAATATCTAGTTATTAATCTATGGTAGGTATTATCAGGAAATTAAGTTCTAAAAAATATTTGATTTTAATTCATTTCTCTACTTTTTTCTTACTTCAATCTTTATTAATAATGAATTCAAATTAACATTTCTCATATAGAAATATACTTAAGTGCCTGATGATTAGTTTGATTATATATCTTACTTCAATTATAGTTACAATTTTACACATGCTAGTTATATCAACATGTGTCTGTCTATCTATCTATCTTTGAAATAAATTAATAAATTACACGCAATCTATCACTTAATTCTTTATAAAGGAAAGAAAGATTTTAATTTATAATTAATCATAATGATTTGTCTGCCAACAAACACGACAACATAGAAACCCTTTTGAAACTCAACACTTTGTCTAATTTTAAAATACAAAATTTTTTTTTTCGAAATTTGAAAAATTTTCAAAACAAATTAAATTATTACGAAATTATCAAAATAACAAACATTTTAAAGAGAGAAACTTCTCTGCAGTATAAAGAAAAATAAACAAAATTATTGTTTATTTATTTTCTGCTTAAATTAACGCTTTAACATTCTTTTCCTGTCCTCAAAAATAACAACAGCAGTGAGTATCAATATTGTATTTTCCCTAGGGTCTTAACACCACTCACTCACTCATTCATTCGCTCACTTTTATACTACGATCAGTTGGCACTTCACACTTTTATCATATAATTAACAGCAACTCAGTGGCGCCCACTTAATCTTAAAACATTTTGAAATAATTCCAAACAGGGGAAAATAGATCAAAATAAATATTGAATATTGCATGCAACACAAATGAAAACAAACTTCTTTTTTTCCAAATTAATTTATTATTTACTATATTTTCTTTAAGGTTAAAATTTGTTGGTTGATTTCAAATGAAATATGAGCAACTCGTGCTAAAAAAATGCCACCAAATGTTTTAAAATGAAAACAGGAAAAATGTGTTTCATAAAATTTTTGATTTACGTTTTGCTTTGATGTTTATGCCTCTGGTGCATTTATTTAATTTCCCCAAAAATCTTTGGCAGGGTTCTTTATTTTTAATTGTAGAGCTAATACTTTACATATTTTATAGTATTTGTATAAGTGTGGGGGCCGTTTTTAAATTTGGGGTAGGATTTTATTTTGTAAAAATTAAAAAAAGAATTTTTTAGTTATTAAAATTGTACAATAATGATTGTTGTGTTAATCTGTTTTTTTTTTTTTTTTTTAACAAAATTGAACAAGTGTTTTTAGGCAGATTTGATGAAAATTACTAAATTTATATATACAGTACGATCTCGATTTGCAACCTCCTATTATTGAAACTACCAATCCATTCAGAGAAAATTTTGTAATCAAATCTATTCCTTGTCTTTGATATTTTGATGCTAACATTTGAGGGGTTTAGAACTTTAATATAAAATAATGATATGTGGCAAAAGCTTTCAAATAAAACAAGGAGTGTTGATCGGTTTTTGGATCAATTCAAACACAAATTAAATGAACAAGATCAACCTTCCAATCAGAGTTACAATTGCGGTGAATTTGTATTATTTCTTGTCAAATGCAAATTTTGTGAGTTCTAAAGAAAAATTGGCTCCTGGGTGTAAATACAAAATAAAATTAGATTATGAGTTATAACAGCCTTTTCTTAGGAAAGAAATGGTTGAATATGATCATTAGTTTTTAATTGTATCTTTTATTGAAATGAATATTATAAAATTTGTAAATTTATAATTTTTTATTAAAAAGCACTCAACTGAAAGCTTTAAGATTCAATAGTTGCTCATTGTAATTGTGTAAAAAAAATGCAACAATCCTGGTTTGATATCGGTTGCGCAAATCCAGCTCGTACTATAATTAGATATATCAAAATTTTGACTTTTCTGAATCTTATATATCCTTCATCTTACGTTAGGTAACATGTAACTATACAGCTCACTTGGGTGCTATTGGTCCCGTTGTGTTACCCTAACGGAATATATTTGTGAATATATTTTCACATGTCAGAAAATAGGTTTTAATCGAACCAACTTGACGCACGAGCAAAAGATCTGATTCGTCTGACATCAATTACAGAGAGATCAGATAGTCCGTGCATATACGGACTGCCAAATTCAGCAGTCCTTATATTCACAAGAGCAGGACAGTGACAGAGAAAATGTTCTACTGTCTCTTCCTCCTCCTCGTTAAAGCAACTTCTACAATATTCGTTAAAAGGGTGTCCTAGTCTCTTAGTGTGTGCACCAGCAAACCAGTGCCCTCTAATAAAGGCTACAAGTGTTCGTAGCTGACACTTTGGCTATCCCAGAATGAAACTCGACCGTTCCTAGTCGTACTGGGGCCATATCTGCTTCATTGTTGAGCTATTCTCGACAGTACTAACTGTTCCGTTTCTTAAATTTAAAGAAGGGAACCAGTTCTGGCTAATACATCCGCAATAATATTTCCCGGGGTACTTGAGTACCCAGACCAATTCTAGGTTTGAATATCTCGCCATCTCATTTAGAGATGCCAGGCATTAATGTACCAGCTATGCTGTCGAATAGACACCCGAAAGAGACTTAATGCCAGTTGACTATCGGTACAAATTTGATTATCCACTCCTAATACTCTATAGTACATTAGTCAATTTACCGCTCTCCTAATGGATGATATCTCCGCTTGAAGAACAGTGGTGATCCAGCAAATTTAATGGAAATGTTCCTCCAATATGCGGGCATGAAGACACCTCCCCCTATCATCTATCAGTGTAAACCTCAATCTTATAGTGGGATTGGCTGATACTGACACTGAGAAGACTCTGTCTAGAAAGGATTTGTGTATACAATAATCAATATTGTCAGGGATGTCATCCGAGATTCCCAAAATGGTCGCATGGCCATAGCTTCTACCGTTCCATGCACCTATAGTACTGCATCCTTTGTCTCAACTAACTTAAAATCGATTTTGGTTTCTTAAATAAAAATTGTATGTGCATTAGAGTGGAATAACATCGTATGAAAAAAAAACTAAAGGAAAAACCGTGAAATATGGGCCAAAAAAAATTTAGCTTTCGTTTGGTACGTATATCGCTAATATTGATGAGAATAATTTTATCCACATTTATTCTAGGCTTATCAGCAGAGAAACCAAAGTATGCCCTAAAACAAGTGCTTTATGGGCATAAAAAATTTTCTTAAAATTAAAAAATATGCCCTTAAAATTGGAAAATATGCTTTTAAAATATTAGTTTTTTTTCTAGCTAAATACTATTTATATTAAAAATAAATTGAATTTATTAGCATTTCAAAAAATATTTTTCTTTTGCACTTAAAACAGCTAGTAAATGGTATCAGTAAATTACAAAATATCTATTAATTTATAAGATGAAAATTATTATTAGGGAATCGGATTTGAATAACCTATGACAGTAAACGGAAATTTCACTAATGGCAAACTGTTGAACTTATTGGTGGCAAAATATGCAATTTTTTTTTCTTAAATGTAAAATATTCAAACTAATTATTTTAAGCATAAAATATGCGAAAAATATGCTATTTAAATTGCTAAAATATGTTCCAAAATAAGAATTTCCAAGGAAAATATGACATAATCTGCTGCTAAGCCCGAAGTATGAAAAAATATGCTGTTAGGACCAAACTACGCCAAAAATTTTAAAAATTGTTTGAAACGGCTAAAAAACTAACAGTTTGGTCCATTTGAAGCCCAGGGAAAAATATTATTTTGCATATTTTTGTTTGCCCTACTCATCAACATTAGAGATCGTATAGCATGCTGTTCTAATCGTTGAAATTTGGCCAAGATGTTACAAACATTGTCATCTTTTATAATATTAGGTACCTTTAAAGAAATTTTGAACCATATTAAAGCACTTTTTAAAAAATGTTGCATGGTGAAAAAACGGTATTTGTAAAAATTTAACTTTTCATCAAAATTACCTTTTAATTTTTTAAATCGGTACTCTTTTTGATTATTAGTAATGAATAATTTTGGAAAATTAGAAATATTTTTAATTGGGTACTTTTTATTATTATTTTTCTCTTATTAGTACTTTTTTTGAAAATTGATACTTCGGACGTATGTGAAACGGTAGAAAAGTTATAAGTAAAAACAAGTAAGAAGTCGGTCAAGCCCGACCATATGATACCCCACAACATTTTCTATGTCCATCAAAATTCGTGGAGGGTTCTTATATTATACATGTGGACAATTGTGGCCGGTTACTTTTACTAAGTGTAAAATAAAATATATGAATATTACGTTAATACTAACATTTTTACTAACTTATTCACTTTTAATTCCCGAAAGTGGGCTTATATGGGAGCTATGGTAAATTATGGAGTGATCCTCATAAAATTTGTTACTGTGATTTATACTTATATAAAACTTATTTGTGTCGATAATAACATGTATATGTGATTTATAAATGTTAAAGTGATTTTCTGAAGAGGGTTTTATATGGGAGATATGGTCAATTATGGATCGCTCTTTATAAAATTTGGCACAAAGATTGATACTTTCTTCCTTACACTGAATTTCATTAAAATATTGCTATATTTAAGACATTTATGATCGTTAAACCCATATTCCGGGAGGACATTTGTATGGGGTTAGGTGAAATTATGGGCCGGTCATAACCAATTTCAATAGTCTTCGTGGTTGTGTCAAATTTCATTGAATTGTCTTCAAAATTGCGAACTGTACTTTGTGCACAAGGTTTACATGGACAGCCAGTCAGCCAGTCGTCCAGCCAGACGGATCGACTCAAAAAATGATTCTGAGTCGATTGGTATAATTTAAGGTGGGTGTTGGATGATTTTTTTCTGTGCGATACAAACAACAGCACAACCACATATGGTGTAGGTTATAAATATTTTTCTATAGTAAGAAAAATTTGTGTTTCAGCTGCGTGAAATGAAAACTTTGTAAATTATTGACAAATTTAAATTTTATTATTAAAAAATTAAAAAGAAATGTTTAAATATTGAATATGAAGAATTTTAAAGATTGCAATGTGTTTGAAATGTTAAAATATTTGAAAAAATAATATTATTTTTTGTAAATATTTATTCAGTTGAAATTTTTCTATAAATTCTACAACACAAAAATTTACAGTCATTTGTCAAAAAGCCCCATGAACTAGTAAAAGTGTATTCACTTCATAAATATCAAAAATTTATTAACGATCATGCTTTTCTATCGTTTCACACAGGTGCTTTATGTGATTTTTTTTCCCAGAAAATTTATACTTTATGTGATTTTTTTTTAACATTTATCACTTTATAAGGGTTGTATTTTTTAGTACTTTTTTGAAAATTAATATTTTTTTAACAAATTAGTACTTATGTGAAAATGTATAATTTTTTTATTGATACTTTTTTTATTAATTGGGTAGTTCTGTTATTAATTTTTTTAGAGAATTGGTACTTATTTAAAAATTGGTTTAATAGGTACTTCTTTGAAAATTGGTATTTTATTTTTTTTTTCAAATAGGTACTTTTGAGATTTTTTAAATATAATTATTAATATAAAATTTGTACTTATTTAAAAAATTAGTATTTTTGTTATTTCCTACATTTGGTATTTTTAGTACTTTATTGAAAATTTGTAAATTTTTTGGAATATTATAATTTGGGTATTTAATATTTTCTTCTTTAGGAGTTTTAAGTTAGAAAAGTGATACTTTATATGAAAAATTATATATTTTTATTAACTATTAATATTTTATTAATCGAGTACTTTTTAATTTGTTATATTTTTTCAATTGCTACTTTTTAAAATCATTTTAATTTCTTTAAATTAATACAATTCTTTTTTATATTTTTTTTTTTTTCTTTTTTGTAGGTACTTTTTTGAAAATGATTTTTTTAATGAAAATTGATGCTTTTTTATTAGGGTACTATTTTATTTGTACTTATTGAAAAACTAGTTGTTTGAAAAGTACATTTAAAAATGTATACCTTTTATATATTGTTATTTAACTTAAACTTTTAAAAAAAATTTCCGTTATTAAAATATTGTTTTTTTTTTTTTTTTTTTTTTTTTTGTTTTCATGACTAGTACATTCTTTAAAAGTTTTACAATTTTTCTAATTGCTATCATTTTAAAAATTGGTAAACTTTTTCGAATTAGCTCTTTTATAATTTTATTACCTTTTGTAGAAATTGTTACATTTTTAATTTTTTTCAAAATTGGTATAAAATTAGAAATTTTTTATATTTTGGAAATTTCTTTTAAATATTTCTGGAATTGATGCTTCAGAAATAACATTTTTTTGGAAAATTATACTTTCTTTTGATAAAAAGTATCATTTTTATACCCTACACCACCATAGGTAGTTGCTTTTTTTCTGATGTTTGTAATGCCCAGAAAAAGTCTTCGGACCCTAACCCTAGAGTATACGTCCGTCCGTCCGTCCGTCTGGTCGGCTGGCTGGCTGTCTGTTCATGTAAACCTTGTGAACAAAGTAGAAGTCTCAATTTTAAAGATATTAAATTTGACACGAATAAATATTTTGGCACAAGGAAATTGGTTATGATCGGTCTATTATTTCACCTAGCCACCGTACAATTGCCCACCCGGAATAGTAAATCAATATTTTAATGAAATTCGGTGCAAAGAAGTTTTGTATATTTATCAATTTTTGTGCCAAATTCCTTGAAGATAGGTCCATAATTGACTATAGTTCACATATAAACCCTTCTTCCGAACATCACTTTAAATTGTATAAATTCCATAAAAATGTTAGTGTCAAGTTAAAAAATAAGTTTCTTATAAGTAGAAGCAAACGAGTATTGGAAATTAATTTATAATAGCACCCATATAAGGCCCACTTTTTGGAATCACCCTAAACTGTATAAATTTATATAAATGTTAGCATAAACGTATTATTCTGTATTCGTATGCTTTATTTTACATTTAGTACAGATATCGGTCCACAATAGGCCACAAGCCTAATATAAGACTCATCTCCGAATTTTGGTGCACATACACAATAGTGTAGGGTGTTGGGCTTGACCGACTATATCTTTCTTGTTTATTTATTTTATTATTATTATTATTATTATTATTATCATTATTATTATTATTATTATTTTCAAAGAACGTTTTTTTTTTAAGTACCATTTTACTAAATTGATTTATTTTTCTCTCAAACATTTTCTTTAATTCTGCTTTTTTGAAAAAGGTAAATTTGAAAAAGAAATTCTTTGTGAAAAGTTGTACTTTTAACCAAAATTATTTAATTAAATTTTCATAAAGCTCCCATCTGTTCAAGTCCATTTTAAACTGCCATCCTAATTTTTAGAATTTTCCCCTAAGGATAATTTTTTCAAGCCTCTAGCAAACAATAAAAAAACAACAATAATTTTCAATATCAAAATTATTAGTATTTTTGACCGATATTTTTCTATACCACACATGTTTACAAACTAACTAGGGCCTTCGAAAAGTTGATTCCTACAGACAAATTCGTTATTAAAGACTTACGATTGAAACTAGCTTTGGATTAAAGAATTTTAACTGAAGCTAATGATACGTAATAGAAAGATAAAGCGTTTTTATAAATATTTGAAATTATAACTATATAAAAGTCTATGATTCAAGCTAATCTTTAACAATATAATGGTTTATGATGAACTATATAATGACCTATGATTGAAACGGATAATATACTGAGCTACAAATGAGACTAGTATTAGACTGTATAAAGGTCCATAATTTAAGTTACTGTTATTCTATGTAAGATTGATATATAGGATTAATATATAGGTACGATTTAATTGAAGCTATTGTTACACAATATATATAGACCTACAGCTGAAGCTAATGTTAGACTATATAGAAGCCTACGATTGAAACTAAAATGTGATCTTATAAAAATCTATAATTAACTCAATTTTATAAATATTAAACTGTATATATTTATATAGTTCTATAATTGAAGATAATCTTGGACATTATAAAGGCTGTAGCTAAGATTGAAGCTTTCTAAAATTCTATAATGGAAATTAATATTAAACTCTATATAGCTCTACGATTGAAGCCAGTATTGGACTATAAAAATACCTATGATTGAAGCTAATATTGGACTGCATAAGGACCAATGATTTAATTTAATTGGGAAGTTTAAAAGGACTTAAGATTAAAGCTCATGTTAGACTGTATGGAGCTTTATTATTCAGACTAATAGGGTACTCCGATCGAAGCTCGTCGGGGACTATATCTAGTTCTAGTTAGAGCATTTTTCTTTAACTTTTTCCCTCGAATTTCCAGTTTGATATAAATAACTTTGTCTCGTAAATATTATATAGTAACTTCTTTAATAATTATTTTTAGAGCACATTTGTTTTTAATATTTCTTCAAGATAAATAAAAAAGAAAAATCTAGACACACTTTTAAGCATATTTACATAAATATGAAATAGCTTCAAACAATCTAAGCCGACAACTTGTTAAACATTTTTGTCGCAAAAATAAAACGAAAGACGAATTTTTAGCCCAGGAAAATACAACGTAGAAAAAATTTAAAACAAAACTAAAATCTTGTTTCCAACAAATACATATGTATATAAATATAAATCTGAAGTATTTTAGGTAAAAGGTAAATCAACAACAACATAAGCAAATATTCATATTTTTTCTCTAATCTTTTTATTATCTTTATATTATTTACCTCCAAAACTTTTTAACCGCTTCCTGTTCTTGCGGCTGTAGATCTTTAATTTTATCTTCAAAATTTTGCCAAATTTCAGTGTCATTTTCATGTACAGCAACACTCATTTTTTTTTTTTTTTTTTTTGAGAAATATATTTTTATTATGTGAAATTTATTTGATTATAATTTAATTAATAGATTATCTGTTAATATATAATATTTGTTAATATATAATATTTGTTATATAAGTGATATTTCTTGGTATTGTTGGGGAAATGACACAATAGTAAAGAACTTGATAGATTTGGCTATTGAAACCATGGGCCAATGATAACAATTTGTTACTCATAATGAAGTTGGATCTTGTTTTTTTATGGTTTTTTTTTTTTTTTGAATCCATAGATAATTATTTTATTTAATTTCATAAAATTTATTATTAAATCATTATTATTGGAAAATTTTCTGTAATATATTTTGGTTAAGTAAATAGATAAAAATTTCATTAAAAGAAATTAAAGAGATATTTAAACAACTTTAAAGTTTTTATTCTTTGGAAATCACTAGCTGCGCTAAGTAAGATTAAAAATTATGAATTAAAAAAATTTTGTGAATTTTTAAGTGAATTTAAAATTTTTTCTCAAATATAGCACAAAATTTATATAATTTAAAAATTAGAAAATGGATAAAATTATTTCAGTTATAGAATTTACTATCAAATTTCTATTAATTTCACTTAAAGTTATCATTAAATATTTTTTTTTTTCATTTTTCTTTCATAAATATTTTTCTCAAATTTTCTTTTATAAGATCATTTTGTTTGTTATTTTAAATATTTTCAACTTAATTTTTTGTCATTTCAAAAATTGTATAAAAACTTCAAAACTGATTTTTTTATATAATTTTACTTAATATTTTTTAATGTATTAAATAAATATATTATTTTTATTTATTTATTTTTTAATAGCATATTTTATATCATTTCTTTATTATTTTTCTTATTTTTCCATTAAAATCAGTATTTTTTTTTTCTTTATTCTTATTTTAGCGCTCTTTTTTTTTTTGTCATTTTTATATTTCTATTTTAAGTATCAATTCTTAAAGTAGAATTTTTGTGTTGTTGACTACCGCAACCGTCATCTACCAAATACGTTGAAATCTTACTAAACTTGGCAAAGCAATGGCCACTTGAAAAAAACTTCAACTTCTGGTTGAACTTTATAGTTTTTTTATAGACTTTTTTTACACATAAAAGAGCAAATGAATTTGTTTTTGTTTTATTTTGGTTTGTTTGTAGTTTTGTCTTTTTTCATATATTTTTATAAAATGTTACACTTCTCTTTCGACTATTAAAAATCAACAACGAAAAAAATCGAAAAAAATTAACAAATATCTGTTGGATTTGCACTATAAGGTACTAATAATTTATATAAAAATATAAATAAAAATGATCTTTTAACTTTAAGCTTTAACGTTTCAATGATAATTAAACAACATACAAATTATAATCAGACAGACAACAAAATGATAGCAATTGTAATATTGAATATGACAAGCTAACAACACTGTAATGAAATGAAGAGAATTTAGACGCTACTCGATTTTATTATACTCGTTTCAATAGCTACCCACCAAACACGATATCAAACGTTTGAAATATGATGACTTTAACGTTTAATATCAAGTGTATTTCTCAAACTTGTTTCAAATATAGGTAGAGATTTTAATTTTAAGTTTGATTTCAAATTGTGAATCATTTGAGAAAAAAAGTCTGTAAATTCTCAAATTAATATCAAATGTTATTATTGAATCATTTTCAAGCCTAATGATAACTTTAAAAATATTTGAAAAAGTTAACAAATATTTGAATAGTACTATTTTATCAATTTGATATGAAATATTATTATCAAATCATTCTTAAAGATATTTGAAACAACATATTAAAAAAAAATAAAAAATACTTTAAATATTATATACAAATGAATAAATTAATAAATAAATTTATTTAATCAAATATTTTCCAGTTAATACGTACATATATTGATAATTTGAAATTACAAGTCTATACAAAAGAAAACTTCCCAAAAAATAAAGATGCAAATTACTTTTACTTATGTTCCACATGTAGTCACAATCCACATTTGAAAAAAGTTTGAGATTTACATTTAACAATGATTTGATAATAATAGCATTTCTTAATTTGACAATTAATTCCCCTTTTATGAGAAAGCTATTATTTTCAAGTTATTTGCAAATAATTCTCAAACGTTTGACATTTGAGAAAGGATTTCCAATCACTCCCAATTTGATATCAAACATTTGTGTTTGCTGGGTATAGATACTTAGAGATAGAGTAGTGTGTGTTTTAGTATTTTTTGTAAAGATTGTTGTTGTATTATTTATTGGATGTATTGAGTAACAACAAAAACTTGTTGTTTATTTGGCTTTTTTCTAACTCCCAAACACTTTTTTGTATTCCTCAAAGAAAAAAAAACAAAAAAATAATGAAAACAAATCACACAAAACTCTAAAAATGCTGGTATACAGAAAATATCACATACCTTATAAGAAAACTTAACTAGTATATAGCCTAGTTTTAAGCTTTAACTATAGTCCAAACTATAGGCTGAACTAAAGTCTAAACTATAGTCTACATAATATTCTAAACTATAGCCTATACTGTATTCTAAACTGCTAAACTATAGACTAAACTAAATTTAAAAATATAGTCTAACACATATTTAAAACTATAGCCTAAACTATAACTGGCCTGAAATATATTCTAAACTACAGTCCAGATTATAGTCTAAATTAAATCTGGAATGTAGTCTAAACTATAGCTTGAACTATAGTCTAAACTATAGTCTAAATTATGGGCTGGACTATAATCTAAACTATAGTTTAAACTATAGTCTAAACTATAGTCTGGACTATAATCTAAACTATAGTCTGGATTATAGTCTTAACTATATACTGGACTATAATCCAAACTATAGTCTGGACTATAGTCTAAAATACAGTCTGGACTATATTCTAAACTATAGTCTGGACTATAGTCTAAAATGCAGTCTGGACTATAGTCTAAACTATAGTCTGTACTATAGTCTCGACTATAATCTAAACTATAGTCTGGATTATAGTCTAAACTATATAATGGACTATAATCTAAACTATAGTCTGGACTATAGTCTAAAATACAGTCTGGACTATAATCTTAACTATAGTCTGGACTATATTCTAAACTATAGTCTGAACTAAACTATAGTCTGGACACTGGTCGAAACTATAGTCTGGACTATAGTCTAAACTATAGTCTGGACTATAGTCTGGTCTACAATCTAAGCTACAGTCTGGACTATAGTCTAAGCTACAGCGTGGACTATAGTAACCGCAAAACCTTTTGGCTATAGTCTATTTTATAGTCTAGGCAATAGTCTATTCTCTAATCCAAACTATAGTCATTATTCATTCGAATTTGCCCTTAATGTGGTCAGTAGCGTACACAAAAATTATTGTTTATTGAAGAGAGTAACTAAGCACTTAAATCTCTGTTAGTTTGATCTCCTATTTCTATGTGCCTAGCGTATAAATGAGCATACCTAACTCTAGCAGAGAGTGTTCAATTTCAGCTCATATTTCAAATTACTAACCGATAAGAAAATGCGTTATTTTTATACGTTGATTATTTTTTTTATTACACCCTTTGAAATTGTTAGCAGCCAGCCTACATCTATTGAATATTTCTTTGTTTTTTTTTTTTTTAGATAGAAACATGTTTATTTTGTTGTTTAACCTACCTATTTGTTTTCGGAATTGAATGTTATTAATGCAGTTTTTTCACATTTTAGTTTATTGCGGAAGAGAGATAAGTTTGCAGTTGTACTTATAATGAATGGAAGGTAACCAACAATTCGATGGAGTTTCCTGTTATAACAGTATGAAGGTATAATTATCACATTTGACAAAAAATATATAAAATAAGGGCAGCCTAGTAAATGGAATTTAAGGGTTTTATAGCAAAACTGTAGGGTTTACTAGTATTTGATTAGAAGATGAATGATTAGGTGTGAAATGTGGTAATTAAAGGCCACTGAAATATTTATACTTAAATAACAGTGGATTAGAGCTACTAAAAAAAGGAAGTTGGTTAAGAAATTTAATATGCAGTATGTATAAGTATTGTGGGTATAAGAGTATAATAGTTTTGGAAAGAAAAGCTTAAGAGTACTTCTGACAAAAATGTTTTACAATTTTTTATTGAAAAATTTTATTTAAGCCATTATTTGAATGTAATAACAATTACCAAAAAAAATTAACATTGGCCTTTTTGAACTTTTATTTCAAATTTAATTTGTTTTCAAAATCTTTTTTTTTGAAAACACTTAAATAAGTGCTTTTTGTAAACATATGTATTTATTTAAAAGTTTAACAAATTGTTTTTTATTATTTTTATTCATGTGATACTCTGTTTTTAACCCAAATTTTGTAAATCTTTTTTTTTTATTATTTTTGTTTACTAAACAAGAGAATATAATAAAACTTATGACGACGACGTTGTTAATGATGATTATGATGACAATGCTTTTAATCATAACATTAATGTTCTGGGTTCTTTTTAAGTTCAAATCTTTTTCATATTTAGTTCACTAAATTACTTTTTTACACAAATGTCTTTCCTACAAAGAAGTAAAAAATATAATTTGTGTGCTAAATGCGTTTATAGCTCCGCAAACATACTGTGTGTAAACCAGGCGCGGATCCAACGGAAAACATTTTGGAGGGGGCTAAAAATTTAAGTTGATAAGTGGTGATCAAATTTTATACAATATTTTTATAAATAACTTTTTTTGTGTCACTAAAAAACTTGATATTTCACTTCATATTCAAATTTAGCTTTTGAAATACAAATACAAATTTTTAATAATCTTTGGTTCGAGAATTTCAGGAAATATTGAATAGATTTTAATAACTTAAGGTATGTTTTTATTTTAATTGTTAAACTCTAAAGCATTTCAATGAAATTAATTAGAAGAAAGAAAACGAAAGGTTTTGATACTTGCAATATAAATTATACTTAAATGGAACTAATTATATTCTTTAATATTAAAAATTTGCTGATGCAAAAATTTAGAACTAATCTGATCGAGAATCGATATTTTTGTTATAAAAATAAAATAAATACTTTATTTTTATTTAATTTCAATTAATAATAGGTTTGCTTCATTACTTGTAAAAAGTAAGAAATCTTAAGAAAAACAAAAAAGTTTTCAAATGCGAAAAACTAAAAAAAATTTCAAAATTTCTAAATACCCTCTTTTTTGAGATATTTGGAAAAAATATGTTTGATGATAGTTAATGCCCTAAAGATCTCGTAGCTACCTAAATTTTAAGGCAATTTTTAATTTAATTGAATGAAGAATTAAGCAAAAGAACGTAACTTTTAAACTTTATTTAAATTTTTTATATTTACTATAAATAAAAATAATTTATTAATTATTTTTTTAATTAAATTTGCTTTTTTGCTTTTTTATTTAATTTTTTTTTTTTTTCTTATTAAAATATTTTTACTATTTATAAATTTGAATACTTGAAAATGTTAATATGGTTTAATGGATTTTTTTAAGTAAAACAAAAAAAAATAATATTTAATTTTCAGTAGATATTCAAACAATATTTATTTTTGAATCAATAAAATTTTTTATAAAAACTTATATTTTTTTTAAATATTGCATATTTTATAATTAAATTGCGAAAAAATAATCTAAAAAAGAAGAAGAAGAATTGGAGATTGACTCAAAGTTTCTAGGTCTGCAAGAAGTGCGATTATTGTGTGTAAATCAAACAACAGTTTCCAGACATGTAAAAGTACCGGGTTCACCCAAAAGCAATGAAATTAGGTACCACGGTAGAATTTTTAGAATTTTGCAACGAGTTTTTAAGGACGATGAAAAGTGGATCTATTATGATACTTCAAAATGCAAAAATCGTTTATGAAGTCTGGACAACCAGGAAAATCCTGACGAAACGATCACGGGAGATCGAACACAATCGATTCGTTTGAAGAGAGCATAGAACGAAACACTGTTCGTGCACCTATCTATAAGGACGGACATTTCTAAATTAATTCAAAAGATATTATGCATAGAGGATGATAAATAATATTACTTCCGTATAGTTATTTTATGGGTTAGAACACATTTATCGTCTGAAAGATACATAAATCTGTAATTATATAGAGAGAATAACTTACTTCCGAATGTCTTCAAATTTTGGATTTCATATTTTTTGATTTCCTCATTTTTATAATTTTATTTTTTATTTTGCTAAAATTATTAAATTTTCAAAATTGTTTTCTGTATTGGCTTTAAAATAATTTTAAACCAATAAAATATAATGTTAAAATCTAATTATTTTTTTTATAAAATTTTTATAAATCATTATTTACAACCGAATAATTATTTATTAAAAAAAATATTTTGGCCATAATTTTTTCTGTGTACTCAAACAATTATTTAAAAATTTCTAAGCTATATTAAATTACTTTTAATATATTTTTAAGAAAATTACTTTATGCTTTATTTGAAACAAAAACGTATAAAAAGTTTAAGTAAATCATTCCATATAAAATCAAATAAGTTCTAAAATTCTATTTTAAAAGAAAATAAATCTTATTATGTTTACAAAAAAAGTCTTTAAAAAAATATTGAAGTTGAATTTTTTTAAATGATGTTTAAAAAATTTCTTTCAATATTTGACCAAAATATACACAAATATAGTAATTATTTTACTTTCCAAAAAAGTTTAAAATTTTTAATTATTTTTAGTTACAAAATTATGCATATTTTCAATTAACCTTTTTCTTAAGATTTTACTTGAAAAATTACCATTTTTAGACGTTTATCCTTGATAATTTATGTGTAGATATTTTTATTTAGCTTCCAAAATAAATTTGTCTTAAAATACGCAAAATTATGTATAATTTAATAATATCTAGATTAAATATTATATTTTGTATGAAAAAATTTGGGAAAGCTTGTTCTATGTTGTCACTTAAGCTTATTTTGTAAAAAGTTTTAAATAGATTTTAATTTATAAAATAAAAAACATTTTTCATTAATTTATAAAACTAGTACTTAGTAAAATTATTTTTTATCGAAAGATGTATCTTTAATCCTATGGTCCGTAAAATTTAAGCTTAAATTTAACGTAGTTTGGAAATTTAGACTTTCGGAATTCCAAGAAAAATTTATGAAATTACAAATTTATTTACCATTAGAAGAATTTAACATTTTACAAAAAATTCATAAATAATCTTTAATTTTTTCCCCCTTTCCTATTGTAAATGTTTCTTTCTTTTAGTTGAAAACCCTCTCCCCGTGAATCCGCGCCTGTTGTAAACAAATAATCATAAAGTGGTGAAGAGATAAGATAATGATGATCAGGCAGTTGAACGTAAAAACACGTAAAAACGTAAGAAACACAATAGAAACTGCGGAAGACAATTGTTACAAGACCTACGATTGAAGCTTATTTGGGCCTTTTTAAAGGTTAATGTGGGACTATATAAAAACCTGCGATTGAAGTTTGTTTTGGACTATATGAAGACCCATGATAGAAGCTAATTCGGGACTATGTAAAGATCTACGATTGAAGCATATTTGGGCCTTCGATTGAAGCTTATGTGGAACTATATAAAGTCGCACCTTTGAATCTTATTATTTTTTGCGGACTGTATAAAGGCCTTTGTTTGAAGTTCTTTTGAGACTTTATAAAGACCCGATTAAAGCTAGTATGCACCTACAATTGAAGTTTTTTGGAGACTACATAAGGGCCTTCGATCGAAGCTATTTTGAGACTATATATAAGAACGATTGAAGCGTATTTGGTACTATATAAAGGTCCTCGATTGATGCTTTTTGATACTACATAAAGACCCTATTAAAGATAGTACGTATGTATAATTGAAGCTAACTTAGACCCAAGATTAAAAATAATTTAGAACCATATAAAGATGTTTGATTCAATTAAACATGGAACATTGTATAGACCAATTATTAAAGTTTATCTGGAAGTACGATTAAAATTGATTTGAGATAAAGCAAAAACCTATGAATGAAGAAAATACTTACAGCTAAACCTATTTTGGAACATTTTTATATTTTGTGGTTGTGCGACTGCCGCTTTTATTATGGTTTTTAAAAGTTGCATCAAAACTTGTGTCATTATTTTTGATTATTTATCTGATTTTTTTTTTTTTTTTACTTTTCGTCATAACAAAACAGCAGGCCCATTAAAAAGTGAAACAAGTGTCAAAAATAAAAACAGCAACACGACAAAAACTGACATTTATTGAAATTAAAAACAAAATACACATGATGATTATGACGACAACGATGATGATGACATGATGAGAAACAATTTTAAAGATTTAAAGTTTTTTTTATTTTTGATCACACAAACGTAGTATTTTGAAAGTGAAGTGCAATTTTGTAATTTAAAACAAAATGAGTCAAGATTCATACAGAAGTAGAAATCACAAATGTTGTAGAACTGTATGATTATTTGCTTCAAAATAAAGTATTAATAACAAAAATATATTAATAATAATGGGAACAAATAAATTTGGTGTTATTTTTAAATTATGTTTTGTAATTTATTTTGCTTAATCAACAAGCTTGTTTTTTTTTCAAATGTTTCCAAACTAAATTTATTAGGAATTTAAAAATTCTTAAGAATTTGTTTATTTTTTACACTTTTCTTAGTAATTAGAATAAAATATTATGTAAAATTATGCAAATTTTTAGATGAAATATAAATAAATTTATGTGTTTTTATAATAACAATATTTACTAATATTTAATACTCATATAAATAATAATAACTATTAATAATCCTCAACAAAAAAAAAAAAAAATTAAAAAAATTTTGTATATTCGCAATTATCTTATTAATAAATAAATCATTTTGAGATTTTGTTAAACCAAAGTTTTGCATTTATTTAAACGTTTATAAATTTTTTTTTAAATTATCATTTCCATGAATTATTTTCTTATTATGCAAACCAGGCTTTTAGTCGCAGTAATTTTATAAAATTTATTTATAAAATGTTTATAGAAATTTTATTTTATTAAATATAACAAAAACCGTTGGAATGTAAAGAAACATTTTATTGAATTATTTTTTTATAAAATTAATTTAAATGCTAATTTCTTTATTATTATTTTTGCTTTTTCATATATTAATTTTATATCTATATCCTATCTGTCAATTTTGATTAATTACAACTGATTGTCTAATATAAAAATATATAAAATAGCATGATATAAAAAATAGGTAGTTTTATTTAAAATTCTTTTTGAACATATTGGTTGAAAATCGTGCTAACAGGCGGAAGTTTTGTTTATTTTGAATTCAAATTTTAACAATAAAAATATAAATTAAAAATTTAAACACAAATGTTGATTTTTCATATTTTAATTAAAAATAAAACATCTTTTAAGAACCACAATTGCAACATACATACATGGGCATACAAAAAAGGACAGTTTTTCGAATGGACATTATTCTCATAATCTTCTAAAGAAAATGTAAATTAATATCCGTAAGCAGAAAACCATAGCCCTAAAATTTGAAATGAATAATTTCAATTCATTTGTGTATTTATAATGAAGAACTTTTTACTATTCATATTTCTGGATTAATATAAAGAAAATATAAATCCATTTATTCTTTTTTATATTTTGTTCAGGTACTGGTTATACCGAGAATAATTCGAAATCTTTTAAAACTGAACTTAAGGAATGTGCATGGAAAATCCAAGATTAGTTTGCACAATATAAACCAAAAAGATTTCCATTTCCAAGGAAAATATGATTTCTTAAAGGCATACATGTTTTCTGCCATTTCTATAAATAAAGCTTAATAAATGTAGCAAAAGTTTGCAAAATATATTATGATTATACCCTATACCACCATAGATGGTTGGGGTATTATGCGTTTGTACTGATGTTTGTAACATACAGAAAAAATCATCCAACACCCTTACCTTAAAGTATACTAATCGACTCAGAATCACTTTTTGAGTCGATCTAACGATGTCCATCTGCCGTCCGTCTAGTTGGACGGCTGGCTGTCCATGTAAACCCTGTGCACAAAGTACAGGTCGCAATTTTGAAGATAATTCAATGAAATTGGGCACAAGGACGAAGCCTATTGAAATTGGTTATGATCGGACCATTATTTCACCTAGCCCCCATACAAATGTCCTCCCGGAATGGGGGTTTAACGATCATAAATTCCTTTCCTTACGGTGTAAGGAAATTTTGTATAAATATTAATCTTTGTTCCAAATTTCACGGACATCGGTCCATAATTAACCATAGCTACCATAAGAAACCCTCCTCCAAAAATCACTTTAACGTGCAAAAAACATGGTTATAGCATTACAACAATATTATATTCTCATTGTTAATTTTCTTGTACTTTAATAACTCTGTGTTCGTGATAACAATGTTTTTGTTTAAATTTTGACATTTAATGTTTAGACTCAATAAAAATTTTAATATGGTTAACTGCATGAGATATATATATGTTTTTAAATATTTTTACCAGGAAAAAAAATATTATTAATATGAAAAATATCATTACTTCTATAACAATTACATAATTGCCGTCTTTTTCCTTGTTCTTAAACCATATTCTGTTTTTAAACCATATTAATATTATTATTCCCATGACAATAAAATATTTCAAATAAATATAATAATTATCCTGTTCACATGTAGCAAAATTCATAACTTATTTGTTTTTAAATATATTTTGTTTTTAATGTTTGTTTTCCAACTTCATTGTAATTCTCATTTAGTTTACATAAGAATAAATATAAATAAACAATGTTTGGCTATACTCGGTGTGATTCAAGCAATATAAGATATTGATTAACTACCATTTATTTTAGTATATGATAAGATGGATTAATAATATGACAATGTGGTATAATCATATAATAAAGTAAAATAATAATAAAATAATATCAAATCATAATCTGATAGAATGGCATAATGATGCAGTAATATTGTTCAATTATATGTAAAACTAGAAGCATAACATGGAAAAACAAACCATAAAATCGGACACAATATGAAAAAATGGAATGATAATAATTATTAGTTATAATCATTTCTATTTTTCGCTGCGATCATATGTACCAATCATATTATGTTGCTCTTAGATAAATCATATACACATGTTAGTATCAAGTTTATATTCGACACAAATAATTTTTGTATAATTTTTGAAATCACAGTGACAAATTTTATGAGGATTGCTCCATAATTTACCATAGCTCCCATATAAGCCCACTTTCGGGAATCATCCTAAAGTACATACACTCATATAAATGTTAGTATTAACGTAATATGCTGTATTCGTATATTTTATTTTACACTTGGTAAAAGCATCGGTCTACAATTGTCCACATGTCTAATATAATTCCACGAATTTTGATGGACATACACAATGGTGTGGCGTATCATATCGTCGGGCTTGACCGACTATATCTTTCTTACTTATTAATAAATAGCTTTCTTCTTAATCATGATATTTTTGTTTAACCTGTGAGCATCTGTAAAACCTTCGCCAACAAACTCGCGTCGCTGCTACGTCTTATTTTTGAAAACTTAAACAATTGTTTTTAACCCATTACCACGATTGTAAAGGATATATATAAGTTTGTCATTCCCTTTGTAATTTCTACAATATTCATCTAAAACTTCAGATATTGGATACGTATGTTTTATACATGAATTTACAGAAAATTTTCTTTACACGAACGCTAATAAAATGACCAAAATCTTTCTTAAATATCTGAGATATCGCCGAAAAACCGAAGGTACCTCTGAAAAAACGTATTTGTTTTCGACTTTTCTAAGCCCCTGTATAAGCTAGAGACTTTATTTTTCATAGAAAATTTGTAATTTTTATGCTGTGGAAATGAACTTAATCGGTCCATTAATATCCGAGAAAATGCATTTTTGAACTTTTTGAAGCCCCTATATAAGCTACGGACTGCGTTTTGGGTTTTTTGAATCAACCAATTCATTATATAAAGAACCGAGTTATTAGCAAATCTTTTCTCTATTTATTTGATGGCTGCTTTCCAAATAGTTGTTGTTTTTATGGGCACTGAAAAACAACAATAAGCTTTTTAACTTTTTTAAGCCCCATATAAGCTAGAGATTTCGTTCTTTCACAGAAAATTCTGTTTTGTTTTCAAAAATTTTGTGCAATCGGTCCATTAGTATCAAAGATATCGGCGAAAACTTCTTAAAGGTCCTAAGTAAGCTACGGACTTCGTTATTAATTAATGTTGCCTTCATTTGTTTTTCTAATAAATATTGTCTTCATTTCTTTGGTATTATTGTTGTTTCATTAACTTTAAAATATATAATTTTTTAATATAACATCTCAACAGGGTGTATAAGATTCGGGATACCCGAGTGTAGTACTGTAACTTGTTTTTATTACCTTAATAATAAATTACACATTTTTGCCTAAAAATTCCTGGGAATATTTTTTTATTTTTCCCAGCTTGGTAAAATTTTTTAAATTGTTTACAAAGAAAATAAATTTTAATAAACTCGTTTCTTGTCAAATAATTTCAAATGGAACAACCTTATTTTTTGTATCATGTAAAATAGTAAGTCTACTGTTTAGCTAGAGTTGCCAAAGTTTAAAATATGAAAAAATAGCTCAGGACGCAAGAGGAATTTTTTAAAACTTTACTTTGTTCCAAACTATTCCAGATATTCCAAAATATTTTGATAAATTTATACAGCTTAATATTTTAGTTATTTATTTGCAGCTTTATTTATTTTATTTTATTTTATTATATATATATATATATATATATATATATATATATCTAACGGTGCGATATCACACGATCTTGGTGGTCAATCGACCGGCCCAAAACGTGAAATTATGTGTTCATCGAAGTGTTCCCTCAATAAATCCATTGATTGATGCGATGTGTGGGAAGTAGCGCCGTCTTGCTGAAACCAAATATCGCAGAGTTCACGAGCTTCAATTAGTTGGTTATCATGGCACGATAACGGTCGCCATTGACGATTACGTTCGCACCGGCATCATTTTTAAATAAATATGGACCGATGATTCCACCGGCCCACAAACCACACCAAACCGTTGTTTTTTCGGGATGAAGTGGCAGTTCTTGAATCTGTTCAGGTTGCTTTTCGTCCCAAATGCGGCAATTTTGTTTGTTTACATACCCACTGAGCCAGAAACGGGCCTCATCGCTGAACAAAATTTGCCTCGAAAACGTCGGATCTTCTTGGAACTTTTCAAGAGCCCATAGAGCGAAGCGATGTCGCTTGGGAAGGTCGAGCAACTTCAGTTGTTGCGCAAGCTGTATTTTGTACGCTTTCAATTTAAGATCTCGACGTAAAATGTGCCAAGTCGTTCCATACGTGATTCCGAGTTGCTGAGAATGGCGCCGAATCGACTCTCCACGGTCTTCGTGTACACTCTCACGGCCTCTATATTTTCTTCACAGCGTGCTAGACGTGGTCTATTCGGTGGAATATTACCCAATAATGAATGCTGGGTCTCAAAATGGGTGATCGTGTTGCGAATAGTACGCTCAGTAGGCCGATTATGTTGACCATAAGTTGAGCGAAGTGCACGAAACACATTTCTCACAGAAGGTGAATTTTCGTAATAAAGTTGAACGATTTGTAAACGTTGTTCAGGCGTAAGTCTTTCCATTATGAAATGCCAAAGAACACTAAACAAAAATAACATGACAGCATGACACGACTCAGACGTGATTTGTCAAAAAAGGCTATTGAAAAAAGTATCTCTACTTGAATCATTATATATATATATATATATATATATATATATATATATGCATATAATGCCTGTCGCTTGAATAAGGAATCACATTTTTTTAACTTTAATTAAGTATATCTCCTAAAATAAAGTTCAGAAAAAAATAATTTTTTGCGCAACCAAATTTCAAAGTGTTGGCTTTAGTTTCCTGAAGAAATAAAAAATATACATATTTTGTTATACTAAAATTATGCATTTATTTTCTGTGGTACTATATATATATATATATATATATTTCAATTACAAAATTGTATTTCATTTTGTTGAAATCTCTTTAACCTTAAATTTTTACTTTCAAGTAAATCATAATGAAATTGCAAATTTGTTTTTTTTTTCATTTAAATATCTATGAGTAACTACAAATGTCTGCAATTAAGGTTTAAAAGACAACAAACAAAAAATTTAATTACGCAGTTATAATTATATTCATAGAGTCAGCAAAAATGCTAAACCATCTTGAAATGAAGCTCTCATGTGTGTGGTTTGAAGTAAAAAAAGATTTTAAATTAATATTTTAATCGGTCATTAACAATGACATAGAAGGAAATTTTTAAATTATTATAATTTGTTTAGTTTGCATAGTTTCTGTACGTCGTTTAGACATCATTTATAAAATTTATTTGTAAAATAGATTTCTTTGAGTGTAAGAGTGTAAGTTTTAAAAGAGAAAAATAAAAAGTGATTAAAAGAGAACTTTTAAGGGCTTTTAGTTTCAAGTAAATAAAATAAATGTTTCTCTTCTTTAAACACTTTCTCAGAAGTCCTTCAAAAGCAATTCTCACAAATTTTTTCAAAATTTCTTCTCAAGAAGTCCTTGAAAGTGGCGGTCCTTCATAAGAAAAAGAAAATAAAATTATTGTATTTGGAAATAAGCTAAGGCCTTTTAAATACAATTATTATGACTAAACTTATTACTAAGGAACTTCTAAAGATGACCTTTAAGAAGCAGTTTCACAATAAGAGAAAATTAAAAGAGTAATAAATATTTTAGACCCTAAAATCTATTTTTGTTTTTATCCTTTCGAGGAAAAATTGAAGGATCATGTTATATATCTCTTTTCGAATTCTAATAATTAGGTTTAAAAGCTAAAATAATAAACTAAATATCTAGATCTCAAATCTTTTTTTTTTAATTTTTAGTTGGATTTAAATCTGTAAATAAATTTTATAAAATTTTGCTCTAACCTTTAGGAAGTTAAAAAGTCTTCTCAAAGAAAATAAATTCTTTCCAAATCCTTCAAAATTAATTAAATTAATTTTAAATTTAAATTCTTCCGAAATCCTTCAAAAATTGTAATTAAGTCATAATTACTTGTAAATAAGTCAGAATACATTACAGCATAGTAAAATTAAGTTAATATTTCAAAAATAAAACTAGACTTTTTAGAATATTTTCTTCTATTTACTCAGATTAAACGCTGCCGCAAAATGACACTCGGATAGTTTTTCGATTGCACGCTGTAGATCTTCTTGAGAACATCACATAACAATTTTAAAAAATTTAGAGACATCATCTAAATTTTGAGATATTGCTAAAAACCCGTTTTAAAGGTACTTGCTGCACTAAAGAAATCGTAGCTCCTTAAATTTTAAGTCAATTTAAGATTTTCAATTTGGTTTAGATAGTGAACTTTTTAATTATATAAAAATCTTTAATATTAACTCCAAATAAGTAATAACCAAGGCAATCAAAAATATGCGAAATTACATTTTTTTTCTGGGTTTCAAATGAATCAAACCATTTCAGACAATTTTAAGAATTTTGGCATCGATTTTTTGCTGCATATTTTTGCATATTTTGATCCTAAAGGCATATTTATGCATATTTTGAGCTTTACAGCATATTTTTTCGTATTTTGATTAAACAAATTTTTTTCATATATTTTAAGACAAAGTATTTTTATATTTTTTACTTGATTTTTACTTTTTGAGGAAAAAATTAAAAATGTATGGAAACTTTTAGTAAGTTATTACAGATAAAATAGAATAATTTCTATTTCTAATTTGTCTAATTTGAAAATACTAAATTTTGTTACGTTTACAAAAAAAGCCTTTAAAAATTATTACTTCGTTATATGGGCTTTTATAGAAATAATTGTAATAAATCCAGTTAAACTCGAAAAATTGTGGAAAATTTTGATTTTTTAGATATTGTCAAAAAATTTGCTTTCAATATTTAACCAAAACATAAAAAGAATACACAGTTGAAAAGTTTGTTTCATCTAATTTCCAAAAGTGTTTAAAAATAAAAAGATGAACAAAAGAATAATGGAATTAGGAAAACATTTATACAGGAACCTACGCAAAAAATAGTTTTTTTTTTAACATAAAGTCTTGGAGGCAAATTTTAAATTATCGAAACTGATTTATGATGTCCTCAATAAGGCCTATTACGTAAGCTTTCACTATAGCAGCGTGTTATTAAAGGGCCTCTTAATGAAACCTTTTAGAAGTAGTTTTGCAATAAGAAAGTTTTTAACATCTGAAAAATATTCAAAAAATAAAGCTTTTAAAAGATCCCAAATATGAAAAATGGATCTTTAGGAGTTCTTCAGACTTCGAAATAAATCCATTTTAACATATGAAAAGTAAGGAAAACTAGTTTACATTTAAAAAAATAATTCAATATTATATAATCGGACCTGAAATACATTCGGAGAATCCCTTTAGAATGAATGAATTATCTCAAGAAAGTAAAGTTCCTGGATAAGGCCTTTTTAACTAAAGCCTTTTGTTCTTCCCTTCGATGCAATTAAGAATGCATCATTACATCTCACAAAATGTTTTCGCAATGACTATAAGCTCTTAACTGCTGCAAAAGCTAAGATTATTTTGCATCTAATTATTACAGCTTTAGATTTCACAGATGATAAACAATTTGTTAGTTTTTTAGTAGTAAATATTGTTTTTGTCATAATATATTTTTTTTTTTTTTTCTTTTTCTAAAGCTATGACTTTTCATTAACATTTAGCAAGGCTGCTAATATTTACTTATTTTGAATACGGCTCAATACACTTAGAAAAAAAGCAAATGTTTTATGGATTCTTCAAAAGAAAATGACATCAACAAATTTAAACTAAATACTTTTTACAAAAGATTAATTGAGCATTTTTTCCCCCAACAGATTTTGTTCACCTTCAAAAATTAAATATTGATTTTATAAACAATAATCATCTTATGTTTAAAAGAAGCTACACGAAAATAATTTAACAGATTTAAAGACATATTTTTAAGAAAACAAATAATGTGTTAAAGCAAAAACTTATATCAATTTTATTTAAATTATTATAAATTTAACTTTAATTAATATTTAAATATATAATCTTCCGTTTTTTTTTTAATATTTTGAGAATGATTCATTTTTCTTCGTGTTCACACTTTTTAAGATTTTTTGTTTCACAAATTAAATGCAAATTTGTTTTACCATATTAAAAACAAAAAATAATCATGACATCAACACATATCAAACAAATTTTATAGACTAAAACAGAAAAAAAAAAAACATTTAGACTTTTAACAACCTAAATCTTTAGCAAATGTTATTTACTGATCTTTATTATTAAACAATTAAAAACGATTAATTGACAAAAATTTTAAACAAATATAATTATTTATAAATCTAAAAAAACAAGACTAATTAAAATAATATCATATTAATAAATAAAAATTCTATATAATATTGAAAAAAAACCTTATTGTTTTATTTTTTATTTATTTTCAAATTTTATTATAATTATTACAACTATTACACATATGTTTTTATCTCACTTATCTTCTTTTAACAATCTTGTAATTCCTACAACTTCCTCTCAGGTTATACAATTATATTTTGTTATTAATTTCATAAGAAATCTCTCACAACATCTTTGCCTCTCGGTGTCTAGCTTTAATATTATCTATACATAAAATCTTGCTATATCGGTTTTTAGTCATTAGAACAAGCAAATATTGATTACACGCTCATAAAAATAATGTTTATTATTACTTTATAAAATTGGCAAGACAGAACAGGTAATAACAACAGCAACAACAGGAATAATAAATTGCTAAATATATGCAACTTGGAAAATAAAAACTATTAAATTTAATAGTTTGCATATATGACTTAAAGGCTAAAAATTTATGGCATAGATATTTATAAAGTGAATAAAAAAAATATTTAAATTTTAAAATTTTCAAATATCTATATTCTAATTTTAACTTTAGACGTAGTTCTATATTATAAAGTCTAAAATTTGTTATAATCATAACTCATTATGTGGTTAAAAATTCGCTTTAATTGCAGGTTTTTATGAGACAAAAACTAGCAACTAATGCTGCGCTTTATTTAGCTTTTTATACACCAAAATATTGCCTTCTAGTCTTAATATTTTCATAATAAAAAAATTGTTTTTATTAAGACTAAATAAAACAATAAGACTAATATAAACAATTTATGTAGTCCAAAACTAAATTGGATTTGAACCCTTTGTGGAGACCAATATGCGTCAATATTTGGTTTTTGTGCAGTTGAAATTAGGTTTAGTTCAGAACTTTATATAGTTAAGGAATGTTATAAATGTAGCTCTTTATACAAGCAAATTTATAAAGAAACCCTTTAGTAGCCCAAAGTAAGCTTAAATTGTAGCTATTTATATAGCTAAAAGTTAACATCAATTTTAGCTATAATAAAGTAAAGAGTAGCTCTTTATATGGTTCACACTTTGTTTTAGCGGTACCCATTTATATAGTAGCTCTAGATATTATCGAAAAATTATAACAAAATGAGCTCTTAGTAAAAACTAAGTTTGTATGTTACCATTAAATAGTTAGGACTAAACTACAATTTTAGCTATTTATAAAATCTAAAAATAGCTAAAATTTTTGCTACTATTGCTGCTCTTTATGTAGTCCTCAATTAGCTTTTCGATATTGTTTAAAAATGAACTCTTATTTACATAGTACAAACTAACTTAAAATGTAACCTTTTATGGTCCTAAATAAAATTCAATTTTAGCTATTTATAAAATTCTTTATGTAGTCCCCAATTAGCTTTTTTCAGCATAAAGTTTGCTTAAATCGTAGCTTATTACAGATAAAAAAAAGTCAGGTTAATTACAATTATTTTTTATAGTTAAAAATTTTCCAAATTTTTTATTTTTATGCAGTTAAGTTATAATCATAATTTTTTTTTATAAATGTAGTTCAAACTTCAGTTTTAGACTTTATAAGTGAAATTATGGTCTCAATCCCATTTTATGTATATTTATTTCAACAAATATTTGATTATTTTGCCTGTAACTTTAGTTACAAAGGTAATAATTTGTGTTTGTGTATAAAAAAAAAAACTTATTGGAAAAATGTACAAAAGTGTTTGTTATTTTAAATGGCCTTGAGCAAAATGCAAGAGAATAACTGAAAATTTATAATAAAAATTAAAACAAACTAAAACAGAAATTTTTTAAAATAAATTTCTAAGATTGAATATACTGATTAGAGTGTCTAGATTTAAAAAAAAAAAAACTAAAACGTCAATATAAAAAATGTTTACTTTTATATTCTGTAGGTTAAATACAGCAAATAGATATGCAAATACTAAATAGTATTTTAATACAATTCCCAGATACTAACATTTTTAAAATTATCCCAATTAATATATTTGTTTTTCCCCCATTTAATTTTTTTCGTAATTATGATATTGCATAATATTATCTATTAAAATTGCTATTAAACAAACAGCTATTTAATTTTTTAAAATATTTATATTGTATACCTTAAATATTGTATTATTTTAAATAGTTTTTCACTAACTTTCAAACACCATGTTGCCAAAATTTTTATTATTTATATTTCACTTCATCGGTCTAATTCAATTAGGACATTTGCAAAATGGTATTATATTAAAGAAAGTTCAGTGCCAAGCAGTTGATAAAGAATTTTTTCGTATTAATAAATGTGGCTTTAAGATAAACAAAGACAATATTGAAGAATTTGAGGCAGAAGTTACACCTTTAAAAGGTCCTTTAACTAAATGTCTGTTTCAATTAGAATTTGAAATAAAAACATTTTCTGTACCGCTGAAATTTAACGGCACCCATGATGTTTGTAAATTTATGGAGCAACGCAATAGGGTTCGATTATTAAAACGTATATATGATGTATTTTTACGATATACGAATCTAAATCATAGTTGTCCTTTTGATGTTAGTTAATTGTTTCAAATTAAATATAATATAGTAATTTTTAATATTTTATTTTTGTTCTCTTTTTTCAGCACGATTTATATTTTAAAAGTACTAAAGAAATTTCTATCGCTATTGATGTCCCTTGGCCCAAGGGCACTTATAAATATTTATTCCAATGGATTGTGGATAAAAAGGTTCGTTTGAGATTTGATGGTATTATAGAATTTTATAAGAAACTTTCTAAGGGAACTAATTTAGAAGGAATAAAAGATTGAGTTTTTCGTGAAATATTTATTTGATTTTTTTAAAGAAAAATAAAAAAATAATTGGAATTAAAGGAGAATTTAAAAGAGAGTATAAAGAGAGAATTATATAACGATTTAATATGATTTAGTTTCACGTATTTAACTACACAAAGACCTACGATGGGAGCTAAACCAGGACTATATACCTACGAAGTAATTCTATAAAAAAAAAAATTTTATCGAGTGTGTTTTTTTTATAGAATTAATCTAGTACTCTATATGTAAGGAGTGCGCACGAAAAAAATCTATGCACACTTTAAGGCTTATAATAAAAGATTGAGTTTTTCGTGAAATATTTATTTGATTTTTTTAAAGAAAAATAAAAAAATAATTGGAATTAAAGGAGAATTTAAAAAAGAGTATAAAGAGAGAATTATATAAAGATTTAATAAAATTTAGCTTCAAGAATTTAACTATGCAAAGACCTATGATTGGAGCTAAACCAGGACTATATACTTACGAAGTAATTCTATAAAAAAAAACTTTTAGCGAGTGTATTTTTTTTTTATAGAATTAATCTAGTACTATATATGTAAGGACTACTCACGAAAAAAATCTATGCACACTTTAAGGCTTATAACTTTTATTATACGTGAAAAAAAATTAATACCGTTAACTTCCTTACATTTGTTATTGTACTTAGTAATGCGCTAAATTTTATTCTCATAACAAAATCAGCTATTCTTAAAATAAAAATTTAACAAAATTCATGCAAACGTATTTCAAATTTATAATCAAAACACATGTTGTCCATATTATACAATTGCTATAGTTTTATAGTTTACAAGTGAATTAGAAAATTCAGTTTTTTGAGTCTGAAAAATACAGAGTTCATGATCACCGAAAGGAACCGTTATAACTGAAGAAAAATTTTACAGACTGTAGGATCGCAGACAAAATAATACGAATTTTAAGAGAAAATTTCTACATCACTGGATGGAATGTGGTTCATTCTTCAAAATGCTCCGCATCTTTAATTAGAAAAGTATCCAAAGAAAATATTCAAGAAGTTAAACAAATTCCTAATAAGAACGCTAAAAAAAATTTAAGGTAAAAGAGAGGACGAAAATTACTGAGAATAATTTTTTTTTTTCAAAAATATAAATGCTGCCTAAAGGGTAATAAAAAGCCTGTACTGGCGAACTTTTTACAATATCCTGATCATATATTACATATCACAGATGATATGGGAAATGTATCCAAATTCTCGAATAGACTCTTAATCTGGCATGACAAAAAATCACTTCATTCATAACAAATGACACATTTAGCAGAGAAATTTACACAAACGATTTCCGTCAGATAAGATTTGTTCGGCCTGAACTATCTTCTCATTACTACAACAAAAAAGTAACTGAGTGGTATTAAACAAATGATGTTGCTATGTATCAAAGGAGACCAATCAATTAATCTGTACAGAACACTGTCCATTTTAAATGTGTTGGGTTATAGTAAACAAATATTTAAAGAATACTTAAAGCCTACTAAAAAATAAAATGGTGTTTAAAAAGAAGTGGTGCTATTCCAACAAAAAAAAAGTAAGAAAGATATAGTCGGTCAAGCCCGATGATATGATACCCCACAAGATTGTGTATGTCCATCAAAATTCGTAAAATTATATTAGACATGTGGACAATTGTGGACCGATACATTTACTAAGTGTAAAATAAAATATAAGAACAGAAAATATTACGTTAACACTAACATTTTTATGAATTTATGCACTTTAGGGTGATTCCCAAAAGTGGGTTTATATGGGAGCTATGTTAAATTATGGAGCGAACCTCATAAATATATAAACTTGATACTAACATGTATATGTGATTTATGTACGTTGGTGATTTTCGGAAGAGGGTTTTATATGAGAGCTATGGTCAATTATGGACTGATCTTCATGAAATTTGGCACGAAGATTGATACTTATACAAAACTTCCTTACACCGAATATTGTTATATTTAAGGCATTTATTATTAAACCCCAATTCCGGGAGGACATTAGTATGGGGTCTAAGTGAAATAATTGACCAATCATAACCAATTTCAATAGGCTTTGTTTTTGTGTCATGAAAGATTTACGTGCCAAATTTCATTGAATTATCTCCAAATTGCGACCTGTACTTTGTACACAAGGTTTACATGGACAGCCAGCAAGCCGTCCAGCCTGCCAAACGGACGGACATCGTTAGATCAATTCAAAAAAAATTCTGAGTCGATTGGTATAGTTTAAGGTGGTTGTTGGATGATTTTTTCTGGGCGTTACAAATAACAGCAGAAATGCATAATATCCCAACCACCCATGGTGGTGTGGAGTATAATAATATAAAACACAATAAAGCTCTTATGGAGGGTACTCCAGAAAATATTATATATTTTATTAAAAACGAATAAAAAATAAATTTTTCTCTTAAATTTAAAAATTGAATATAACAGCCTTTAACAAAATCAAAATTGCAAAAAATTTGACCGACCCATTGGTTTCATTTTTATAAGAACTAAATTTTTCGTGCGCAGTCATTATTTATGTTTGAACTGATTTAGAATTTTATAAAGATGTAGCCTTAAAGTCAATCCAAAATTTACGATTGAAGAAAATCTAAGACTCAATAAAGACCTTAGGCTAAGTGTAATTCAGAGTTTCGATTAAAGCCAATCTAGAGCAAAATATAGACATAAAGATCAAATTCTTAGATTAGACTTTATAAGAACCTACAACGAAATCTAAAATAAGGTTTAAACAATCCTGCAAAGAAACAAATCTAAAAGTCAATAAAGACCTATTACTAAATAATTAATAAAACCTGCAAGAAAAGCTAATTTAAAAGTTATTAAAGACCTATTATTAAAGATTTAAAAAAGCCTGCAAAAAAACTAATTTGAAAGTTACTAGATATCTACTATTAAAGCCTTTTTTAATTTACCTAGGGCTATATAAAAACCTACAGTTAAAGCTAATTTACGACTAAAGCTAATTTTGGATTACAAAAAGACTTACATTTAAAGTCAATCTAGGACTTTATAGCGGCTTTTTATTAAAATTAATCTAGTGCTATATAAAAATGTACAATTAAAATTATAAATACCTATAATTAAATATCAGAATTTAATTGATTGAAGCAAATTTTGGACTTTATAAAAAATTATGATTGAAGTTAATCTAAAACTTTATAAAGATTTCCAATAAAGGCCTTTAGAACTGTCAAAAGACCTTCAACTAAAGCTTATTTACAACTTTATAAAGACATTTGATAGAAACTACTCTGGTATTGTCTGAAAGCATACAATTAAATATAATTGTAAATAAACTAATTAATTATCGTTCGTTTTTGAATATAAGAATTAAATAGCTATTAATTATATAGCAGCACATAATTTCTCAATATTTATAAAAATTACTAAATGAAAATAAAAAAAATGCCCTGAGGCAGCTTTGACCTTTAGAGGGTTAACATTTATTAAATTTTTAATAACTACAGTTTCGAAATTTTAAAATTTACCCACTTAAAGTCAAAATTATATATAAATTATTTATATTCTAATTATGTAAAAATTGTTGAAAAGGAATTAATTTGTTCTCTATTTTCCTTGCAGAAAAGAGATATCAACACTCTTGCGCTTTTAAGGTCAAAATGATTTAAGTGTAATATTAACCTTAAATTCGGTATAGTTATCTATACTTTCATAAAATATATTTCTACTTTAATATCAAATTTTAAAAATATTGCCATTAACACTCGCTTAAGGGGTTAATTTTGTTACTTCATTTTATAAAAAAAAGACATTAATGTAATCAAATATTAAAAAATCAATCCAAATTGAATCCTCCTAAATTAAAAGATTACTAAATAAATATTCATAATAACAAAACAAATGTTTGATCTTTAAGGTAAAAACTTTAAGGCTTTAACTTTCAGATGCATAAAAAGATTAAAATGTATTGCTGCGCTGCCAAACCTATAAATAAAAATTAGTTTCTAAATTTAATAAAATTTTAAAAAAGAAATGAAATATAATAAAAATTATTATTTTTTCTAGCACCCTAGGGAAAATTTTTATTTCATGACAACAATTTCAAATTTTTTGGTCAATTAACCCGAATTATTATTGAGTTTAATAAATATACAAATTAAACAATTTCAATTTAAAATTTAAAAAGCAAATTAATTTAATAGACATTTAAGCACATAAATCGATTTAAATTAAAATAAATTTAAAAAAGCAAAAATGAACTATAATAATATATAATTAATATCTCTTTTAAACTAATATACCATATAACAAAACTAAATTTATATTTAGTGTTAAAACAACCATGAAGCTTAAATATTTTATATTTTTATTAATATTCTACATAAATAAGGTAAGAATAAAATTTTTAAATTATTAAAACCAACTTATTAATTTCTCTTCTTAGCTCCACTGTACACTAATTCTGAAAAGAGTCATGTGCCTAAATGTTGGTGGCGGTCCTTATCATTTCAATGTCGATCGCTGTGAACTAATCAAAAAATCTGAAAATCCTCCTTTATTTAGTTTTGACCTACGTTATGCTGACATGCCTGTTACAAGTTGTCAACTTCGAATAGTTTTGAAAAGACGTCTAAATAAAAGATTCTCTCCAGCAGTTTTTAATAATACGTTCGATGCCTGTGTATTGGTGGATAATGTTAATAAAAATAGAGTATTTGCAGCATTTTACGAACTTATAGCATCGTCTACCAATTTAAATCACAGCTGTCCTTATGAAGTATGATAACAAGCGATAAAACGAAAAACAGGATTTAATTTTATTCATTTATTTATTTAATTTTTTATAGCACGATATCCATATGAAAGAATTTAATCCTAACAAAATTGCCAATTTCTTTACAAAATTTATACCTTTACCTTCCGGTGGTTATTTTTTTTCATCGGACTGGAAGTTTGACAAAAATTCAACTCTAAAGGTTACCGTAGATTTCGAACACTTAAGAAATTAGAAAAAGAAAGTTTTCAAATAAAAAGAATTTATTTATTTCCATAAAGAAAAACATCAAATTTAACGCAATCATGGTCAAAATTAAAAATGATTTCTCAGTCTATAGTCTATATTATAGAATATACTATGATTTATATAACAGACCCGACTATATTTTATATTATAGACTAGACTAAGGTCTATATTATAATATAGCTTATGCTATAGACTAGGCTATATTTTATGCTATAGATCAGACTGTAGTCTATGCTATAGAGTAGAATATAGTTTATACTATAGGATTAAGTTTATAAATATAGACTAAATTTTATAAATATTAGCTAGACAATAGTAAATATTATAGATTAGACTATATTTTATGTTATAGACTAGACTATAGTTTATGCTATTGGTTAGACTATATTTTTTGCTATGGGCTAGACTATAGTTTATGCTATAGAATAGAATATAATTTATACTATAGGCTAGGCTTAAGTTTATAAATAGTGACTAGATAATAGTCAATATTATAGACTAGATTATATTTTATATTATAGACTAGACTATAGGTTATGCTATAAATTACAGTCTAAATTTATCATATAGAATAGAATATAGTTTATACTATAGCTAGGCTTAAGTTTATAAATATTGACTAGACAGTAGTCAATATTATTGATATATATTTTATATTATAGACTAGACTATGGTTTATATTATTGGCTAGACTATAGTTTATGCTATGGGCTAGACTATAGTTTATGCTATAGACTAGACCGCGACTTATGCTATAGACTAGAATATAGTTTATACTATAGGCTAGGCTTAGTCAATATTATAAACTTGACTATATTTTATATTATAGACTAGACTAGACTAGACTAGACTAGACTAGACTAGACTATTGTTTATATTACAATATATGTTATGCTACAGACTTACAGTTTACTAGAGAATAGAGTTAATCTATACTGTCGACTATTCGTTTCTTTCAGTGTTATTCTGTGTAAATTCACAGAAAAAATTCACCGATTACCGAAATAATTCGTTCAATTAAAAATTTCACCAAAATGATTATATCAATTACTAATAGCTATAAATAATTAAAACAGAAAATATTTTCAAATTTACAAATTTATTAAATACATCAAATAAATGATTAAATGAATTAAAAATTTAAATGAGAAAAAAATCATACTTGGATTTTATCAAAATTGAATATATTAATTAAATTTTGATGTAAAATGAAACAACTATGTTATTTGAAAAATATAAGGTAATCACTTTTTCTATGTTATTGAACTGTAATTGAATTGCTAGCTGCAGGGAACATGATTGTGGAATTTCTTAATGGGTAAGAAATAATATCCTAAATGCAATATTGTTTCAATTTCAGATATTATTTACTTAATTAAAAATATTCTTTAAATTTAACACAATCATGGTCAAAATTAAAAATGATTTCGCAGTCTATATTATAGAATATACTATGATTTATATTACAGACCAGACTATATTTTATATTACAAACTAGACTATATTTTATATTATAGACTAGACTAAAATCTATATTATAGACTAGACTATAGCTTATGCTATGGACTAAACTATATTTTATACTATAGACTAGACTATAGTTTATGTTATAGAGTAGAATATAGTTTATACTATAGGCTTAAGTTTATAAATGTAGTCTAAAGTTTATAAATATTGGATAGACAATAGTCAATATTATAAATTAGACTATATTTTATATTATAGACTAGACTATAGTTTATGCTATAAGCTATACTGCAGTTTATGCTATAAGTAAGAATAGAATATAGTAGGATATAGTTTATACTACAGGTTAGGCTTAAGTTTATAAACATAGACTAGACTTAAGTTTATAAATATTGACTAGACAATGGTCAATATTATAGACATGTCTATATTTTATATTATAGACTAGACTATGGTTTATATTATTGGCTAGACTATAGTTTATGCTATGGACTAGACTATAGTTTATGTTATAGACTAGACTGTAGCTTTTGCTATAGACTATAATATAGTTTATACTATAGGCTGGGCTTAAGTTTATAAATATAGACGAGACTAAAGTTTGACTTGACTATATTTTATATTATAGACTAGACTATTGTTTATACTATATGCTAGACAATATACGTAATGCTGCAGATTATGCTATAGTTTATACTAGAAAATAGATGTAATCTATACTGTAGACTATTCGATTCTTCTAATGTTATTCTGCGTAAATTCACAGGAAAAAGTCACCAATCACCAAAATAATTCATTCAAAAAAATTTTTAAATTTACACCTCTTACCGAAATGATTATATCAATTACTAATAACTGTAAATAATAAAAAACAGAAAAAATTTTCCAATTAACAAATTTATTAAATCAATCAAATAAATGATTAAATGAATTAAAAATTTAAATGAGAAAAAAAATTCCTATTTAGATTTTATTTTTACTATTTCTTTTATTTTATTGTTGTTGAACATATTAATTAAATTTTTATGTAAAATGAAATAACTGTATTAATTGAAAATAATAGGATAATAATTTTTTCTGTGTTAGTGTACTGTAATTGAATTGTTAGTTGCAGGGAACATGACTGTGGAATTTCTTACTGGGTAGGAAATAATCTCCTAAATGTAATATTGTTTCAGTTTCAGTATTTATTTAGTTAATTAAAAATAATCTTCCTGTTTTTTAATAACACTTAAAAATAGTTTTTTTGAAACTTTCTATTAATGAAAATGATAATGGCAATTATTTTTCTATAACCATTAAAATAAATAATGAAACTATTTTATTTATTTCCCCGTAACAATTTATTTATTGCACAATTTTTCAACCAATGATAAAGTGGCGCTATAATCTATTTTATTTATTATTTACTATTTATCATGGTCTCCACTACCCCATGACTTTATTTCACTTAAATATTTTACAAAAGCCTGATTTCATTATTCAATTACTTAGACTTATTTTATAGTTTGTTTTATTTTTTCTACAATCAAATATTTGAATTGTGCTAATTTTATGCTACGAGGGCGGATCAATAAATCCGTGACTTTTCGAACTTCCCTAGTAGTTATATGAAATGCAACACCATTCGAAACCACACTGCCATAAGAAATGCCAATGGCATCAACAATCTCACGCACTGTTACTCTTCGGTCGGCCAACACCATATCGTGGATTTTCCCGACATTTTCGGATGTACTGACCTCAATTGGCCGTCCAGAACGTCAGCGCCATTTGTACTTGTGCAGCCACAACGAAAGTCAGTAAGCCACTTTTTTACCACTGAAATCGATGGTGCAGAGTCCCCAAGTATTTATCGACCTTTTCCTTGGTTTGATTGACGGTTTTTTCTTCGCAAAAGTAATGTTGAATGAGCACTCGAAATTCACTTTAGAAAAATACACGAGGTTGTATGTTTTGAACAGCTATTAAACGCAAAGTATATGACGACACTTGCTCAAAATTTTACAGTAGTCTATTAACAGGTAGAACTTGATGGGAAAAGTGTTTCATTTCATATAACTACGAGGGAAGTTCGAAAGGTCACGGACTTATTGATCTGCCCTCGTAAACAGGCAACAAGCAAAAAATATTATAAGAAAAAATCAAATTAAATAAAAAGGCATGAAAAAAAAAACAACTTTGCAAAATTATAAATTTGTATATGATTTAAAAATAAAACGTGTTTTGAATAACTAAATAATTGAAATTAAAACCTATTTAAGCAAGCAAAAAAACGGAAGAAATAATGAATATTTTTTAAGAAATAAGTACATGCAGTCATAAACAAATTTAACAAGAATGACATACATTTTGTTAATATTTAGATTTTTTTAATTTTATTTCTGTTGTAAAAGTAAGAATGAGAATTTTATTTAGAAAGTGAGCGTGATAATAAAATAAAAAAAGTAAAATATTATTAAAAAAAATAATAAAGGGAAGAAACTTGAAATTTACAAATACTAAATACAAAATTTGGCAAACATTTTAAATGAATAGCAAAATTTTATGAAAATTTACTATAAGTAGCAATACAGAGAAAATTTGCTATAAATAACAATTAAAAAAATAATAAATAATACAAATTATAAATTTATGTAAATTTTGATATACTTATGTAAATAAAATTTTTTTCAGAACTTTTTTCCATAATTTAATTTCTATCATTTTATTAAACGTGTCTACATTTACGGCCTTGTGTAATAATATTATGTAATTCTCTTACAACATTTTTTGTATTATTTCAATATTATACAATTTGCACTTTGTTTGAAAATAATTTGTTTATAGCGTCATCCTACTTATTTAAATTTTTATTTTAAGATTATTCTGAGAGCTACTATTATTATAAAAATATTATTAAAGATTTTTTATTAAACGGAAATTGCTTGAAAACTTCATTAGTATTTTTTTTTTTTTTTTGCAAAACTACTAATTGGCTTTATACGCAAATATTTGCCAACAGAATATTGATCACATATATGAGCAAAAATGAGTTTCTAAAAGGCATCAAACCAAAAAAGACTTTAAGGAAATTTATGTTTTTTAAACAATTATAAATAGATTAAGTAATTAAGAGTTTAAGGAAAATATAAAAGAAAGATATATTGATATACAAAAACAATTACAGTGTAAGCTCGGTATGCACGACTACCCATTATCGCAAAGGACCGGTTATCGCGACGGCTTAATTTTTATAATTGCAGGTTCTTAATCGCGACTGTTTACGAAAAACGGGTTCTATTTTCGCGACTTTTATCTGTTTTTTTTTAATTTTATTACAATGTCTATAATCAAAAAATCCCCGTCTTTTGATATTATAACCTTTTTGGATAATTTTGACCTTCAATTTTGTCAGTTTATTCGTGTCAGTTGTTGTGTGAATACATCTCTTAATATGGAAAAAGTTTAACATATTTTAAAGCCAACGATTTCTCAAAAATTAGAGATTTAAAAAAAAATTAAAATTAGAGATTCCATAAATTCAATTTGCGTGAATTACAATTTGCATAAATCTTCGGTTTACCGCATTGTTTGGAAGGCGGGCACAACAAACCCCTCAGGGGCGGAGCTAATGGGGCTCAAGTTAGGTACCTCTGACATAAAAACTTTTTAATCGCTTGCCAAATTTTTGTTTCTCGTCCGATTTCAAATATTTTTATATATTGTTGTAGGCCCTGATAAGACCTAGAAAAAATATGCTTACGTGTCCTATTTATCTCTTACAGTTTTCAAGTTATTTGCGTTTGAATTTTTAAGCACCATAATTTGACATGTTCTTGGTCTACTTTTTTTCATATATATCCTAGTATTTCTGACCGATTTTATTAGTTTTTTTCTTAGCTGGTTAAAGAACAAAATTATCTATTGAATAAAAAAAATTGAAGTCGATATCTTTACCGAGTCCAAAAATAAACGATTTTGAATTTGAAAATTGCAAAAAGACGACTTTTTGTGTTTTTTTTAGCCCAAAAAGTATCTACACTCTTTTTTGTTTAAAATAAAATATTCTTTAGCAGTATATAATAATTTTACACTTTTCTGAAAAGTATATTCACAGAGATGACTTTAAGATAAAAAACAAGCCTGATGACTCAATTGTTCATGGTTCATACCCTACCGAATTCGACCCATTTTATATGAAAGTTTTGATTTCAGACCATATTTTCCCAAATCCCAAAGCACGAATCGACAAGCGGGATATATTTTAAGAATCTTCAAAATGTTGTTAAAAGTTCTAAATCAAAATCTACGGGACTTCGGAAAAATGTGGATTCTGTAGCAAAAAATATAAAAAATTCCACTATTGGATTATTACAATTAAAAACTCCAAATTGGGCCTTTTGTTTGGTTTATTTCTAAATAACAAAAGAAATTTTAAAAATATGTATTTCGTTAATTAAGCTTATACTTTATCATATATAATTTCCGATCTTTTGCAAACCTTGCATCTTAAAGAAAGCTAAGTACTCAAGAATGGAAAAAATGCTTTATAAGTGGTATGTACAACAAAGGGAAAAATTTTCCAATATCAGCACCGATTTTACTATCAAAAGCCAATCATTTGTATTCCAAAATTTATCAAAACAATTCAGGTTTCAACGCCAGGAAGCATGGTTGAGTTGATCAAATTAAATTATAAAAAACAACTTCTCACCCACTTGCTTGGCGAAAACGGAACAAATTTGGACCTCAAACTAAAAAACTCCATTCTCAAAAATACAGTTCAGATTCTAGCTACGTTCTGCGATAAAATTTCAGTGTCCAATATCCGAAAATCCTGGAATGCCTTGCTTGAATTCAGTAGTGAATGAAGTAAAGGAGATAACATGCCCTTAAATGTTTTACAAAATATAATTCAGCAATAAAACGAACTATTGGTAGACTTGTAGCTTAAATTGGTACGGAACACCTTTTCACGAATGCTGACATAAACAACTGGATTCAAGAAGAATTTTCTGTGGAAAATAATGAGGAGCAAATGAAATTATCAGATACGAAATCGGAGGATTTATACGATAGTGGTCATGAAGAAAACAAAATTAAATAGAACGATTGTATTACATCGATAAACAGATGCATACAATTTACTTTGGAAAATGATAAGCCGATAACAGCACTACGTGATTCAGCTGTTACTTTAAAAAATAATTTGCCAAAAAAGCAACTCAGAATCTCAAGTTTCTTTAAAATCTTTAAAATGTAAATATATCAATAAAAACAATTCTAATTTTAAAAATTACATAAAATTTTTCAATAAAATTAGTTTTCGCGATAGGTCTGGTTTTTATTTAGTCGCAAAAATCGAGCTTGCACTGTGTAATTGAGAAAAAGTTGTATTATAAATTAAAATTTGTTTAACTTTCAAAATAAAATCAAGATTTTTTAAAATATTTTACCTTCATGCATTTAATGGGTTAATAGTTTTATTTACTTAATTAAATGAAAAAAATCTTTACTCAATTATTTATACATATTCATAAATTATTATTATTATTCATAAATTATCCACTACTTGTCTAATAATCATGGGTCAATGATATCATTTTTGTGGATTTTTTTTTTTTCTCAATTCAATCTTTAGACTTGTTTAATACTTAAAGTATTTAAATCGTTTCAATGTTATTTAACATAAATATTTTCAATAATTTTATAAATATTTCAGTATTTAACTGTGAACGGAACTACATTGATTATTTCAATAAGCTTGTTACAAAGATTGCAAGTAATAGAGTTTTAAATTCATAATTTTTAACATATGATATCACATGATACTCTACTACTCGTAGTTTTCATATATTTTACTCAAAGATTTGCATTAACTGAAGGAAATACACACAGATACATATTTTATAAATATGACTACAACCATTTCCAATAGGATTTATTTAAAATGTTTCAAAAAGTTATCAAAAAGTAAACTTAGTCAAACAGAAAGACAGTCGGACGGACACCACTAAATGAGTTCAAAAAATGTTTCTTAGTTAGCTTTTTAAATTGAATGATAGTACAAATATCGCGTTAATTATAGTTTTATTAAATTAAAGGAATAAAATTATTTTGTTAATTACGAGTAGTTTCCTCAAAATATCTTAAGAATTTCTCGTTCTAGTTTGATGTACATAGTTTACAAAGACAGACGGAAGGACAGACATGATTTGACTAACAAGTAAAGAGATGCTGAGGGAGACTATTACTATTATTATTATTATTATTAGTATTAGTATTAGTATTAGTATTAGTATTAGTATTAGTATTAGTATTAGTATTAGTATTAGTATTAGTATTAGTATTAGTATTAGTATTAGTATTAGTATTAGTATTAGTATTAGTATTAGTATTAGTATTAGTATTAGTATTAGTATTAGTATTAGTATTAGTATTAGTATTAGTATTAGTATTAGTATTAGTATTAGTATTAGTATTAGTATTAGTATTAGTATTAGTATTAGTATTAGTATTAGTATTAGTATTAGTATTAGTATTAGTATTAGTATTAGTATTAGTATTAGTATTAGTATTAGTATTAGTATTAGTATTAGTATTAGTATTAGTATTAGTATTAGTATTAGTATTAGTATTAGTATTAGTATTAGTATTAGTATTAGTATTAGTATTAGTATTAGTATTAGTATTAGTATTAGTATTAGTATTAGTATTAGTATTAGTATTAGTATTAGTATTAGTATTAGTATTAGTATTAGTATTAGTATTAGTATTAGTATTAGTATTAGTATTAGTATTAGTATTAGTATTAGTATTAGTATTAGTATTAGTATTAGTATTAGTATTAGTATTAGTATTAGTATTAGTATTAGTATTAGTATTAGTATTAGTATTAGTATTAGTATTAGTATTAGTATTAGTATTAGTATTAGTATTAGTATTAGTATTAGTATTAGTATTAGTATTAGTATTAGTATTAGTATTAGTATTAGTATTAGTATTAGTATTAGTATTAGTATTAGTATTAGTATTAGTATTAGTATTAGTATTAGTATTAGTATTAGTATTAGTATTAGTATTAGTATTAGTATTAGTATTAGTATTAGTATTAGTATTAGTATTAGTATTAGTATTAGTATTAGTATTAGTATTAGTATTAGTATTAGTATTAGTATTAGTATTAGTATTAGTATTAGTATTAGTATTAGTATTAGTATTAGTATTAGTATTAGTATTAGTATTAGTATTAGTATTAGTATTAGTATTAGTATTAGTATTAGTATTAGTATTAGTATTAGTATTAGTATTAGTATTAGTATTAGTATTAGTATTAGTATTAGTATTAGTATTAGTATTAGTATTAGTATTAGTATTAGTATTAGTATTAGTATTAGTATTAGTATTAGTATTAGTATTAGTATTAGTATTAGTATTAGTATTAGTATTAGTATTAGTATTAGTATTAGTATTAGTATTAGTATTAGTATTAGTATTAGTATTAGTATTAGTATTAGTATTAGTATTAGTATTAGTATTAGTATTAGTATTAGTATTAGTATTAGTATTAGTATTAGTATTAGTATTAGTATTTAGATGTAAATCTTTATCTTATTTTAATAAAATTAAACTTTGGATTAGACACAGTTTTTCCCAAAGCCATCATATAGTATTCAAAATTTTTCACTTTAATTACAAAGTTCTCTTATAAACACAGAAGGACGGAATGACCGATATTAATATAATAATCAAAAATATATTTTAGAGAAAATCATATCGTTGGTAGAAGATGTACATTTTTGAAAATGTATAAATTAAATTTCGGCGATCTGGAAGACTCTTATGTTTCAATTAAATAAACTTAACATCAAAATTACCGTAGTTTTATTAAAAATTCTTGATGAACAGTCGGGTTGACGAAAGAATGAACATTGCTGCACAGACTCACAACATAAGTCCGAATTGATCTGGTACTAAATGTAAAATATCAAGCTTTAAAACAGTTCTTTTTTGTACAGAAAAGTTTGTGTTTAAAAATTCATAGCACTTTAATTTGTTAAAAATTTTATTTAAAGGTTAAAGGATAGACGGAAAGACAGACGTGGCTAAACAAACAGTTAAAGAGATTTTAAATAAATTTTACATACGTAATTGTAGACAAAGATCTTTTATTTATTTCCATAGGATTTGTCTTTGAGCAAAGAAATTTGTTGTGGTTTCTTAAAGTCTAAACTCTCATAAAGATAGATTACATAGTCTGCATTAGCAGACGGAAAGACAAACTAATAAAATGATATTGAATAACTTGATTGATAAATAGTTAAATTCTGAACTACAACTAATACTAATATAGTTCATCTTTGTTTAAAAAGAGATCTATACCCTTTGCATTAATTTCTAGCTTTATATAGATAGACAGATGGACGAACATCCCTAGGTCAACTTCAAAATATATTTTGAGTGCAATTTTATACTAAATAAATTCACTTTTCTCATTTAAATTCATATTTACAAAGTTACAGGAGTTTAAAGATTTTTTTATAAATTTCATATAAAAAATCGATTTTTGGTTAAAAATACTAGTAATCACGAATAAAGTATGTTTTTCAAATGCGTATTAACAAGGTTACGGGGGTTTAAAGATTTTTTATAAATTTTATATAAGAAAGTCGATTTTTGATCAAAAATCATAGTGATCACAATTAAAGGCTCTTTTCTCATTTAAATGCATATTTACAAAGTTACGGGGGTTTAAAGATGTCTGACCGTTTGTCGGTTGAAATGGCGTTTATGAAGCCTAACTTCCACATATAATTTATCAAACGATCGAAAATCCTTTCGAGAGTTTTGCTATTGAAATTCAGTACGATCGGTTAATAAATGGTGGAGATATGTAAAAAAACGCTTTTTTAAACCGGTTATCGATTTTCTAAAGCCTCTATATAAGCTATGGATTTTTTTTATGCTGAAGAAATAAACGAATTCGGTTCATTAATAATCGAGTTATGGGGCAAAACGCATTTTTGGCTTTGGCCCCTGTTTAACTTCGTATTTCGTTTTTATATTGATCGGTCATAAATATTTTCATAAAATTTCGGTTTTTTGAATTTACCATTTTCGCCCATAAGCAACCGAGTTATAGTCAAAAATCTGAAAAAAGATTAAAAATATACGGACAGAAATATATATAAAAAGCATTGGAGTGACTTACAATCTTGTTGTTTTTTTGTATAAGCAAGCAGTAGTTGTTACAGATAAACAAGCCGAAGGAAAATTTTCGTCGGCAGCGTTGCGACACTCTTCAGTCGGCGGCGCATAATAAACTGAATGTTTGCACTGAATTTTAGTGAAAATTTAAAAATTTCGTCGGCTGATTTTAAGCCGTTGTAACAATAATGAATAGTTGACAAAGATAAACATTTTAAAACATTTAAATTTCAAATTTTCGCCCTTCTGAAAGAATACAGATTTCTTGGCAACGTGTTTGCTAAATTTTTGGACGAGTGGATTTTTACAGTCACTAGGAAGTATTCTTCCATTTTCAATAGGTCTGATCTATTGGCACTGGCTGAGCTCCATGATGCGATAAAATCTATATTTTTTATGAGCAAAATATAAGAATATAGATTTCTTCAAAACATGGTTGCGAAAAATTTGCACTTTTTATGGTCTCTAAGAAGTACTCTTCCATTTTCCATAGGTCTGATCTCTTGGCACTGACTATGTGATTTGATATGATGTGATGGAATCTATACTTTTTAGGAGGAAATGGAAGAATACTGATTTCTTGAAACGTGTCTGCAAAAATTTTACACGGTTGGCTTTTTATAGTCCCTAGAAAGTATTCTTCCATTTTCCATAGGTCTGATCTCTGTGTTCCAAAATTTAACAGAATCTATGAGCAAAATGAAGGAACTCAGATTTCTCAAAAACATATTGAGGAATTTTTTGTACCGAATGCTTTTTATAATCTCTAAACAGTATTCTTCCGATTTCCATATAGGTAGTTTCTTGGGACTGACCAGATTGCAAAATATAATGGAATGCAAAACTGTTAAAAAATATGTAAAAAAATATGTAATTCGTTGTAAACTTTCGTAGCTATCTTGGCACGCGTTATAATTATTTAGAAAATTTCCTATTAATTGAAAATATTTAAGCCAATTCAATAATAAGACTCCTGCTTTCAATTTTTATTTTATTAAATAAAAATGATACAAATTAATTAAAAGAAGTTCGTTTCTTTTGTTTTTATTACAAATGTACTGCAGTGATGATAATATATCGGTTGCAAAACAAAAAAAAAATTTAAGCTGTTAAACGTTCAAATGCCCTAATATAGTGTCTATACTAGACAAATTTTTAACAAGGAGGAAGGTGGCAACAGTTGTACAGATCTGAAAGAGATTATTTATTAAATATTTGGATTAAAAAGTTATATTGTTGAATTTTTATCAATTTATATTCAAATAACAAACACCAGTTTATTTTACATGAGCAGACAGATGGATACACTGACACACATTGTTAAATTAATTCTAAATGAAATTTTTAGTCAATTTCTATAAGAAAAGGTCTCTAAATTTATTTGCTACGAATATGAATATAAAAGTAAAGTATTACTTTTTCATAAAATTGTGTAGGGCACAAAAATTGTTACCTTTTATTTTTTAAATATTTCAACTTAGAATAATAAATATTCGACCTTCCCCTTTTCAAAATCTCTATAAATAACTTATTTCTTTATTCATACGCATAATGCAAAACATATTCATACTGGGATTATCTCAGATATTAGCCCCAGCTGTTACACGCTCATACAGGTAAATTAAAACGTAATCAGCTAAAATTTACACAAATCTAAAGTTATTTATTATGATGTAAAAATGTGTGTTTGCAGTTTTAAACTTAAAACTAAAAAATACAGAAAAAACCTAACAATTTAAAGTCATTAGTCAAGTGTAACCAATGTACATTTTTTGATTTTTTTTTTTTAATATTTGTTGTTAAAAAAATTTTTTTTTTTTTTTGTAAATATTCATTGAAAAGAAAACATACAAAACAAATCTAGACAACAAAATCTGCAAATAGTTGTAGATTTACTTCAATGTATTTTAAGTGTAGTTAAGTCTCTAGAGTATTTTAAAGCTCAAACAAAAAAAATTTAACTTGTAGTAAAAAAAGAGTTTAAATAAGCAAAAAAAGTGTATGTCTTGATGGGGTTTTAACGCAAAATGTGCGTTTTCTAAACTCATTAAATTTGCCAAACACGTTTTGGTAATCAATTTCGTTATTGGTCTTAAGAAGTGTTTAGTTTTGTTGCTAAAAAGATAATGTTGTTATTGTTGTTTTAGTTGTTGCCATTGTGTACCAAATATTTTGTTGTTTGTGTAATATTTTGCAGCCACAAATATTTGTAAAATTAAACTGTTCTTTTTGTTTTTTCCTAAACAACTTTTGATCAAAGCCGCCATAATAAATCAATTTCTATTTTATTTGATTTTTTATTAGCAGAAAAGAAGATTTAACACTTTTTCTTGATGAGTATTTAAATGAAAATATAAATAAAACTCCCACCATTTCAAAGGGAAATTAGAAAAAAAAAAATAACGCTATTGTTTAATTTATCCTAATAAAAAATAAATATAGTATAATGTTTTAAAATAAGAGGCAAAAAAAATAAAAAAAAAATGTTTTTTTTTTACTTTATGTAAATAATGTAAAAAATTCAGTTTTAATATTAATATGTGTCGAAATATTTTAGAATAGAATTTTTAATTGTTTACTAAAAATAATTAATGGAAAAATGATTTGATTGTACTAGAAGATGAAATTATAGATTTAATTTTATTTATTCTTTTATTTATTCTAATGTAAATGTAAAAAATTAAAAATTTATCTAAAATGTAAAATATTGTCCAATTAAAGCTTTGAAATCCAAAACTTAATTATTTACACATATAAATTACAATCAATTTACGAAAATGATTCTTTTTAATTTTTAAATTGTAATAAAGCAAATTGTGTATAAAATATATATCGTTTAAATAATGTACACAATATCCTGAAATCATAAAATAGTTTTGATGTTTAAAAGGCTATTTTGATGATTTTTTTTTCATGTAAATTTAATTCTTTACATGATGTAAACTATGTAAACAATTTAATTATTATTATTAACATAAAGAAAATCAGATTAATTTTGTGAAATATATGGATTGTAAAAGTATTCAAATTTAACACATAAATAAAATGTGTTATTACATGATTTAAACAATGTCCTGAAATGCTTGCACATTTATAAAATAGTTATCTTTAATGCTTATTAAAAATTTCTGTTGTTTTTTTTTTTTCATTAATATTTAATTATATACATAATATAAACAATGTAAATATAAAATTAAATATAACATAAAACATATTCATTTTGTGATTTAAGACAATTTTTTAATTATTTACTCTAACAAATTAATTGTTTACTTAATGTAAATAATGTAAAAATTCCAAAACATTTCGTTACAACTTTCAAAATTTAATTGTCTACATGAAGTAAACTATATGTAAATAATTTTTTATTTTTATTAATAATGTAAAATAATGAAATATGAAAGTTGTAAGCTATTGTTTATAATTTTTATATGAAAAAATAAAATAGTTTGTTTTATTATTTAAGCACAAAATTAGTTTTGTGTTTCTCCAATAATTTTATTTAAAATTTTGATGATAATAATAAGTATATATATATATATATATATATATATATATATATATATATATATATATGATGTAAATAATGTAAATAAAGAAAATTTTTATTATAAACTTGAGTGCAAATTTAAATTACTTTCTCTCACAAAATAACTGTTTACATAATGTAAACAATTTATAAAAAATAAAAATTTAAAAAAATCTTTAAAAATTTTTAATTTTGATCAATTAATTTTTTACGCACAAAATTTAAATGTTTACATGATGTAAACTAAGTGTAAATAATGTATTTATGTTAATAATGAAATATGAAAGATGTAAAATATTTTTTAACACTCCTATATCCGCACACTGGTCTGTGAGTTTATTTATTAAAATTTTTCTTTTTTAGGTGAACAGAAAACGATCAAGAAATTAGGGTTAATGACAGCTTTATAATTCCTTATAAACTTAAATTTTTTGCGGTAACAAAATTCTTGCAAACAAAATAATGGTCGCATATAAAATTTAAATTGGTCGGTTAGACTAGCGTTACAGTTTTTGACGGGAGTAGAGCATGATTAAAGTTTTTTAATAAAAATGTTGTAAATAATGGTTAAAAATATTGATATATCAATCAATCATTTGATTTAATATTTATATAGTTATTTTTCTCTATTTAAATTTAATTATTTACATGATGTAAGCAATACAAAAAATGCTAAACCCAACAAAAAACTTATTTATTTTAAGTATGAGGGCAAATTTAAATTATTTTCTCTAACAAATTCATTGTTTACATACTATAGTTAATGTAAAAAGTTTAAAAGTTCTCCAATAAATCCAAAAATATCTAAAATGTTGATCAAATAATTTTTTCAAATAAAACATTTCATTTCCTATATGAAGTAAACTATAGGTAAATAATATTTATTTATTATATTAATTTAAGTAGACAAATTGCACAATATTGTTTATAGTTTTACAATAAAAATTTTAAACTTTACATGATTTAGAATGACTACGGAGCTATAAAACTGCAATTTTTAATGCAAATAAAGCAATTTCGGTTATTTCCCATTAAATTTTAATTGTTGACATAAGGTAAATAATGTAAAAAGTATAAAATCCACATAAATAATATCAAATTTATATTTTGAAGGATGATATTAAATATAAACTTTTAAAAATTATTATTTTACCTAATGTAAATAATGTAAAAAATATAAAAACTGCAAAATAAATGGTGAAAGAATAAAATTGTGTATTAAAGCACAAAATTTAACTTTTATATAATGTAAGCTATATAAAATGTTTAAAAAAAATCAATAATACATTATAAAAGTATCTAGTTTTTATTGATAAAAATATAACTATATACACATACTTCAACTTCTCCATTACTAAACATTTTTTTCTGTTTTCTTTAAAACAAAATTATCTTAAGTTTTGTAAAGTCTTTCAGCCAACTGTCTACACTAATGGATTTCTTTTTCTTAAAAAAAATCTTAAGATAAGTTCTTTCTTACCTATAACAATGGCAATAAAAGGAAACCTTTATAAAAGGGTTTTTTTCTTAATATGTCCTCAGGTTAACTTGAAGATTTAAAACCACTTTTGCTTGAAATACTTCTATAAAATTGGCCACACTAGACACATATACCTACATACATATGTATGCATGGAAGCAGAATTTTTATGTGTCCTTGAAATTGATAATAAAACCCATAACTCTTTTAACAGAACATACAAAATATTTAAGTTTTTTTTATGTAAAATATTGTCTGGAGTTTTTTATTTATTTAGATTTTGTTAAAATTCCAGCCTAAAAATTTAAGTAATGTTTGATATCAAGCTGACATAGAATTTGAGTTAGCAAGAAATTTTTTTACGTCTTTTAAATGTTTTTTTTTTGCAAATGCTTAGCTATAAAATTGTCAGTAAATTCCTTGCTTAATTCCAATAAATCTTAAAAGTTAAAAAAAAACTAAAAAAGTTTGCACTTTGTGTTTAAATGGTCTTTCAAATATTTTATTTTAAAAAAATTTTACATTCAGATACTTTCCACGTTTTCTCGACTGCTGTTTTTTTAACATATGTATGACCCAAATTTTGATATCGAATTATAAATGCCATCAATTTTTATATTTAAACTCTGGAAAAGTATAAAGCAAACAAATACACACATATAAAGTGAGTAAATGAAGTGATTGTGACGATAAAACAGTCTATAGTATAGACAATGAAACAGTCTTTACTATATAGACTATTTCTAATATTACTACGAAATAGTCTATAGAATAGACTATGAAATATTTTATAGAATAGACTATGAAATAGTCTATAGAATAGACTATGAAATTGTCTACAGAATAGACTATGAAATTGTCTACAGAATAGACTATTAAATAGTCTATAGAATAGACTATTAAATAGTCTATAGAATAGACTATGAAATAGTCTATAGAATAGACTATGAAATAGTCTTTAGAATATACTATGAAATAGTCTATAGAATATACTATGAAATAGTTTATAGAATAGACTATGAAATAGTCTATAGAATAGACTATGAAATAGTATATAGTATAGGCTATGAAATAGTCCATAGAATAGACTATGAAATAGTCTATAGTACAGGCTATGAAATAGTCTATAGAATAGACTATGAAATTGTCTACAGAATAGACTATGAAATTGTCTACAGAATAGACTATGAAATTGTCTACAGAATAGACTATGAAATTGTCTACAGAATAGACTATGAAATAGTCTATAGAATAGACTATGAAATAGTCTATAGAATAGACTATGAAATAGTCTATAGAATAGACTATAAAATAGTCTATAGAATAGACTATGAAATAGTCTATAGAATAGACTATGAAATAGTCTATAGAATAGACTATGAAATAGTCTATAGAATAGACTATGAGATAGTCTATAGAATAGACTATGAAATAGTCTATAGAATAGACTATGAAATAGTCTATAGAATAGACTATGAAATAGTCTATAGAATAGACTATGAAATAGTCTATAGAATAGACTATGAAATAGTCTATAGAATAGACTATGAAATAGTCTATAGAATAGACTATGAAATAGTCTATAGAATAGACTATGAAATAGTCTATAGAATAGACTATGAAATAGTCTATAGAATAGACTATGAAATAGTCTATAGAATAGACTATGAAATAGTCTAGAATAGACTATGAAATAGTCTATAGAATAGACTATGAAATAGTCTATAGAATAGACTATGAAATAGTCTATAGAATAGACTATGAAATAGTCTATAGAATAGACTATGAAATAGTCTATAGAATAGACTATGAAATAGTCTATAGAATAGACTATGAAATAGTCTATAGAATAGACTATGAAATAGTCTATAGAATAGACTATGAAATAGTCTATAGAATAGACTATGAAATAGTCTATAGAATAGACTATGAAATAGTCTATAGAATAGACTATGAAATAGTCTATAGAATAGACTATGAAATAGTCTATAGAATAGACTATGAAATAGTCTATAGAATAGACTTTGAAATAGTCTATAGAATAGACTATGAAATAGTCTATAGAATAGACTATGAAATAGTCTATAGAATAGACTATGAAATAGTCTATAGAATAGACTATGAAATAGTCTATAGACTATGAAATAGTTTATGGAATAGACTATGAAATAGTCTATGGAATAGACTCTGAAATAGTCTATAGAATAGACTCCGAAATAGTCTATAGAATAGACTCTGAAATAGTCTATAGAATAGACTATGAAATAGTCTATAGAATAGACTATGAAATTGTCTATAGAATAGACTATGAAATTGTATATAGAATAGACTATGAAATTGTCTATAGAATAGACTATGAAATTGCCTATAGAATAGACTATGAAATAGCCTATAGAATAGACTATGAAATAGTCTATAGAATAGACTATGAAATAGTATATAGAATAGACTATGAAATAGTATATAGAATAGACTATGAAATAGTCTATAGAATAGACTATGAAATAGTCTATAGAATAGACTATGAAATATTCTATTCTATAGAATAGTCTATAGACTATAGTATTCTATTCTATGGACTAATTTTATAGTCTATTCTATAGACTGATTTCATAGTCTATTCTATAGAATAATTTCATAGCCTATTCTATAGACTATTTATTTTAAGTCGAGAAAAGAATATGAAATAGTCTATAAAATATAATATGAAATAGTCTATAGAATGGACTATGAAATAGTCTATTCTATAGAATAGTCTATAGACTATAGTCTATTGGCTATTTCATAGTCTATTCTATTCTATGGACTAATTTTATAGTCTATTCTATAGACTGATTTCATAGTCTATTCTATAGAATAATTTCATAGCCTATTCTATAGACTATTTATTTTAAGTCGAGAAAAGAATATGAAATAGTCTATAAAATATAATATGAAATAGTCTATAGAATGGACTATGAAATAGTCTATTGGCTATTTCATAGTCTATTCTATTCTATGGACTAATTTTATAGCCTATTCTATAGACCAATTTCATAGTCTATTCTATAGACTATTTATTTTAAGTCGATATTCTACAATAGAATTGGGATTAATGTTAGCCTATAAAAACCTACGAATGGTATTTACTGGTTATACTAAAAAGAATCTTATCGAGGTGTATATGAATAAAATCTACAATAGAAACTAATGTTTTACTGCAACTGGAGATAATCGGAAATAAAGCGAGCCTGTATAAATAATTAATAATTAATATATCCAAATGAAGCTTAATTTTGACTCTCTAATAATCCACTCGCTTAGCTAATATAGGCTATATTTTCACCTAAAGTTTAAGCTCTTTTGAAACCTTACAAAGGCTTCTGATTGAAGTTCATCTAAAACCAATCCTACATTTCATTTACCTACTTTATTTCTAATTTAAATAAAAACAATACTAAAGGACAACATCTTGTAGTGAAAATAACCACATAAGTGGTACAAAATGCATGAGTTTAAAAGCTGTTCGAGTAGTAAAGAAAAACAATGTTAAATAATGTTTAAAAAAGAATTGACTTAGAAAGCCATTTCGCTATTCAAGATCAGCAAAGAGCAAAACAATTGAGAAAAAAAAAAGAAAAAGCTGTACTTACATTTTTGGTTTTGTTTTGTGGTACAAGTTTATAAGAACAGCAATAAAATTGTGGTATCACGACCAAATACTGTAGATTATGATGAAGGCAATAATGATGTTGAGGCGTTCAGTGATGTTGCAAGAAGCAAAAGGTTTAACAGGCCAGCAGTTCACTCACACACACAGGAAACAGGCTACTTTTTTTATTTTCTATACATATATTTTTTAGTTTAAAACAAAAAAAAAGTAACATCTGCTGGTTAATTTAAAACACACAACTCTAGACCAGAATTATTAACTTAAACTGGTTTTCTTGATCTTTCTTTTTGCAAAAAGTTTTTGAATAAACCAACCATCTAAACAGCCAACATTCCTCTCAGGAAACAGGAGACTGTATAAATAAAATCACTCTATCTTTTTACAATCGTTAAAATCTTATTAACATTTTTATTTAGTTTAGTGGTTTAATTTACACTTCACTCTATATATAAAACAAATTTCAATTAATAAAGTCTCCATTTAACACATTAAAACTGAAAATGTCTAAACGAGACTTTTAGACGACGTCTTTTTATCATGTAACTGCCAATAATGTGCAAAGTGATTTTACTGGTGTTAAACCTTTTTTCTCGTTCTGTTTCTGACACTCTTTTGCTAAATACTCGTTTCAATTTCCATTTAAGAGGATTTTGTGGTAAATATTTTATCAATCTATAGGTTTCGGAGCTATTAAATCATATGACAAGTAAAAGACGTCTATGTGTTGTAGGAAAAAACTTAATAAAATATTCAAACATTTGTCAAAGACTTAATCAATGCAAATGGCATATTAATTAATCGTATTCAATGCTGTAAATAAATAAAAGAAAAAAATTGTGTATTAGAAAAAGCCATTAAATTAAACATTTAATATTCATTATTCATTCATATAGTTTCACTATTGCGAGTGGTTTTATGAACACCCCTCTATTGTAAGAAAAAAAAACTGGACTTGTTATTTCATTGATGACACGTTGCAATAAAAAACAAAGTTTAATACATTCATAACATTTTAAAATTTCTAAAACAATTAACAAACAGCTATACGCGTAGTGGTTTCATTAGCAAATTATTTAATTGTTAATAAAGCTTTAGTCATAGATATTTATATAGTATTAGCTTGAGGTGTAAGGCTTAATATAGCTTAAGTTTACCTTCAATCGTAGAACTATTCAAAGTCATGGATAAGCTTTAAATTAATTTCTATCAGAACTCTTTATACAATCTTAAATAAATAATTTGCATAGTTCAGATCAAGTACAGTTTGTAAAAATTGTTTTAAAACTCTAGTCCTAGAACTTATTATAGTCCTAATGTTTACTTATTATTAAATATTTTTTTTTTTTTTATAGCTTTAAACAAAAACAATTTCTTCCAAAATTTTGCCGCTTAACGCCTCAATTGTAACCCAGCCTCTTATTACCACATTTATTCTATGTCCACAATAAGTCATAATTCTAAATATTTGCCATTTTCTTAACTGCATATTACATTATAAAAACAAATATTTATTTACTATTTCTTTAGTCTATCTTCAGGTTGTTTTCATTATAAATATTTAGAGTAAATAGCAATAAATAAACAAAGAAATTCTATTTAAGAAATTTCAATATGCTAATTATTGAAATTATTAAATTAAACAAAATTTATGTTTTAGAACTAACAAATACTCGCAATAAAGATATTTATCTGTATATTTGCCAGTGGGTGTAACAGCGTTTTAAAAAAAGTTGTATAGAATTAAATAACCTTGTTCGTTATGAAATCAGCAAAAACAAAAAAAAATACATTTTTTATGTACTAAATCATACCTTTTACAGTAAAGATGTTCTTCATGATTTAAAATTCTTATTCATAAAGTTTTTAACTACAATAAATTAATCCAAAATTTAATTCAAAATTCGTTGCCGCATAAATGTCAAAACATTGAATGATATGAAATGATTTTTGTGCGGGGGTGGAACTAGAGAAATCAATAATATTTTTATATTAAGATATTTTGTGAAATAAAAAAACAAAAATATTCGTAATTTTTAAAAGAATGAAAACAATTTCATCAGAAAATATTTTTAAAGTGATTGTATTGACACTGATTTCGATTTTAAAATATTTGAGTTATGTTGTAGTTAATTGAATAATATATTTGTATTTATAAAGCTTCCGGGTTTTATAAATGATTTATAGAGACTTAAGGTGCTGCCATAAACTAAAATACCTTTGCGAGAATTTCGTTTTAAAAATCCAAATTAAAAGATTAATAAATAATTGATATATAAATAAGAAACCAGAGTGGCTTTTAGCATTAGCGATTTTTTTTAAATCTAACATTCAAAGGAGACCAAATAACTTGGTATCCAATCTACTTATATTTAAAATGATCAAATCTAGGAAATATTAATTCTAGATTATAGCCAATGAAACTTTTTTAAATTGTTTGGAAATTAAAGGAACATTAAAAAAAAATAATTTTTCCACAATTTATTATTGTCAATTTTTATATAAAGTACAATGAAGTTATTGCATTGTACTTTATATAAAATATATATACTTATATAAAAATAAATTTGTTCTTGTTAATTAACAAAAATTGAATTTTTCTACTTTTAAATTTAATTAAAAAATATAACATTAACTTGAAATTAAACAAATAAGAAAGATATAGTCGTTCGTGGAAGGGTCTTACATTAGACATGTGGACAACTGTGGACCGCTACTTTTACTAAGTGTAACATAAAATATACGAATACACAATATTACGTTAATACTAACATTTATATGAATTTATGCACTTTAGGATAATTCCCGAAAGTGGGCTTATATGGGAGCTATGGTAATTTATGGAGAGATCCTCATAAAATTTGTGACTATGATTTCTTCTTATAAAAAACTTATTTGTGTCGAATATAAACTTGATACTAATATGTGTGTGTGATTTGTGCACGTTAAAGTGATTTCGGAAGAGGGTTTTATATGGGAGCTATGGTCAATTATGGACCGATCTTCACGAAATTTGGCACAAAAGATTGATACTTGTACAAAACTTTCTTATACCGAATTTTATTAAAATATTGCTATATTTAACGCATTTATGATCGTTGAACCCCTATTCCGGGAGGTCATTTGTATGGGGGCTAGGAGAAATAATGGGCCGATCATAACCTTGCCAAATTTTATTGAATTATCTTCAAAATTGCGACCTGTACTTTGAGCAAAAGGTTTACATGGACAGCCAGCCATCCAGCCAGACGAACGGACGGACATCGTTAGATCGACTTAAAAAGTGATTCTGAGGCGATTGGTATACTTTAAGGTGGGTTGGATGATTTTTTTCTGTCCGTTACTAACATCGGCACAAACTCATAAATGATATGAGATCTTTAGTGCAAAAAATAAAAATAAAAATTATTTTTCGCGTTTTCTTAAAATTTATAAGGTATTTAGTAATTTTTAAAAATTGTTATTGTCTTCAAAAATATCTACAAGCCACATTAGAATGATTTTTGAGTGAAATTAAAAAGTATGAGAATATGGAGATTTGGACTGAAATAAAATTTAAACTAATAAATATATCATATGTAAATTTTGGCATAATATTGATAAGCTTGTCTTAATAGCAAAGAATTTAAAAAAACGCCCATTTTTAATATCAAAATGCCCTAAATAACAAAACGAAAAAAATATGTTTCAAAAATTAAATTTTTTCTTTGAAATGGTCGCCCTATCTTTAAACAGACCTTGACTCATAATATGCTTTCAGTTTTGAATTTTAACAATAAATATAAATCTTAACAATAAATTGAAAAAAATGAAAATTTACGTGGTTTGACTTATCAAATATTTTGAACATGTCTATAATTTATATATATGTAGTTATAGAACCTTTTTTTCGTTAAAATTTTCACTATTTTTGACCAATGCTCCAGCTACTCTCAATCAAATAAAAATTACTTTGTTATCCATTCTTTAAATTTTGCCTTTTTTTCCAACCACCTATGGCAGTGAGCGTTTGTGCTGATGTTTGTAAGGCACAGAAAAAATTATCCAACACCCACCTTAAAGTATACCAATCGACTCAAAATCACGTCCGGCTTGCTGTTCATGTAAACCTCGTGCAGAAAGTGCAGGTCGCAATTTTGAAGATAATTCAATGAAATTTGGACAAGGACGAAGCCTATTGAAATTGGTTATGATCGGTCCATTATTTCACCTAGCCTCATACAAATGTCCTCCCGGAATAGGGGTTTAACGATCATAAATGCCTTAAATATATCAATATTTTAATTAAATTCAGTGTAAGGAAGTTTTGTATAAGTATCAATCTTTGCTCCAAATTTCATATATGGGAGCTATCGTCCATAATTGACCATAACTCCCATATAAAACCCTCTTTCGAAAATTACCTTAACGTGCATAAATCACATACACATGTTATATTCGACACAAATAAGTTTTATATAAGTGGAAATCACAGTGACAAATTTTATGAGGATCGCTCCATAATTTACCACAGCTCCCATATAAGCCCACTTTTGGGAATCAGCCTAAAGTGCATAAATTCATATAAATGTTATTATTTACGTAATATTCTGTATTCGTATATTTTATTTTACACTTAGTAAAAGTATCGGTCCACAATTGTCCACATACCTAATAAAAGACCCCTCCACGAATTTTGATGGACATACACTATGGTGTGGGATATCATATGGTTGGGATTAACTGACTATATCTTTCTTACTTGTTTTTTAAATAAATTTTAAAGAAAAAGTGAAAGAATCACTTTTTAGTAAAAAAAAAAGCCATTTTAAGTTTCTGTGTTTGATATTTTTTCACGGCTAGACAAATTGAGATAAACACATTATTTTGAAATTTATTGGGAATCTTAGAATATTAAAAAAGAATTACTCCTATATTACAGAAATTATTTTAGAAAAACCAACAAGACAAAAATTGAAAATTCCAAATTCCAGCGCAGTCATATATAAGTGCGTAAGCATATTTTGTCTTCATCTCATGAAGTTCTTTACAAATGTTCTTAAATCCTTAAAATCGGGCTCGATTTGTAGGTTATTTTTTTTTTAATTTTTCATACTCGAGGTGGTCAAATTTGACAACCTGTAGCTTATCCCACGTTATTACAGGGTAGCTAGAAGATAATTTTTCTGGAAGCTTAAGTCCTCCTCTACAAATCTCGCATACATTTCAATTTGATCCGACCTGTAATTTAGGAGATACAGATTTATTACCAAACTTCTTGCGATCGGCCCTGCACTGCACGGTGGTAAATTCCGGCCAAAAATGCCGAAATGAAAATTTGATTTTTGATAAAATTCTTATTACATTCAAAAGCCTACAGTTCAGATAACATAATTATAACTTTTTGCGGTTAATTTATCTAATTTGGTAGTTATAATGGCGCAAACTTAAATATTTTTCATTAATCATTGTTTTAAAAAATAACGTTTAAATTCTTGTATACAAAATATGCTATGTATTTCTGTCACTTATATCTTTTTAAAAACATATAAGTTTTTATTATACAAAATACTGGTCATAAAATTATCTTTTTCATACATTTATGAACTGTAGAAAAGTTGGTTACTTTTATCATCACAAAAATTTTAAACCCTAATTTTAAAGGACCAGACATTTTTTTCCAATAGGTTTCAGAGGTTGAATCTAAACATAATAGTACATTCCTAAGTATCATGAGTTAATATCAATAAAATTCAGCTGCTACCCTTCTTACTACAGCATTTCTAGTAACCACTTAAAATGAGTATTTTTTCATATTTTTAAAAGTCAATTTAAAATCTGAATATGTAATATTAATGATGATATAATTAGTATAAGATCGACCAAAAAAATATATTTTAAGCATTTTAATACATAGAATATTAATTTTAGACTAGATAATTGGAAATTTTGAGCAATTTTAATATGAAATTCATAGAATAAAATTTTTAATATGTGTGATTAACTTTTTCTCAAATTTTGGTCATCTAACTAAGTTCGACAACTCATTTATAGATTTCGCGTAATTTTTAAATTAACTATATTTTTAAATTTTTTTATTTTCAAAAATTTCTCACCAATACAATTTATTTCGATTATATGTAAAGTAAATCTCCTATATCTCTTCTTTTACTTAACTGATTTTTACGAAATATATATCATTGGAAAACTTATAACTATATGTTATGCTTAAACTATTTAAATTATTTGGTATTTATAAAATATGAATTTATCATAAATCTTCTTTGTCCTCATTCATCTGGCCATCACGTTATGATATCTGTAAAAACTTTGGTTTGTGAATAAAATATTATATTTTTTATTCTAATACCAAATTAAAATTATTTATACAAAAAAAAAAACGAAGTTGTTGATTTTCGGCCACAATTAGACTGTTCGTTATAAATATGGACCGATCATAAGCAATTACATGAGAGAATAATCATTAATTAATGAAAAAACCTTTTCTTTCTCACAAATTTTGTTATACTCTAGTAAAACGAAGGGTAAACGAAACTTGATATATAGCTTCATCTTGGCTTTTATGCAACATGTTAAAAATCACGTATCTGCTACATGAGTTATATGCGGTCAAAGGTCACAAAAAGTAAGTTGCATATATCTCGCTTATTACTGATCGTACGTGATTTTGTGTTATTACAATATTTATAGTTTATAAATTTTCCTTATTTTCCTTGAATTACATTTTTGCGTAGCATTAATGGTGTTGGAGTTATAGTGTGTTCTTTTCTCGCATTAATGTTTTTTCTCCCTCACACTTTATGATATTTTGTCTTTTAGATTATTCATTCAATATCTAAAAATTTTTTTAGCAGATCGGATCTAAACCTAAAATTTTAAAAAATAAAAAAATGTATATCATTAATTAATCATAAAGCATTTAACACGATATGTATTAGGGTTGTCATTCGAATAGAAATTAATCGATTATTCGAGGAATAAATTTCTTATTCTTTTCGAAAGAACAAAATTTTTAAATTTAAAATAAAAAATTATTCGATCGAATTAATCGAATAGTTTTTCAAAAAAAGTTTTTGTTAAATTATTATGTCTTTTTTAAATTATAAGTGCAAAATGTTTTGTTTAGTTGAAAAACCCTACTGAAAATTATTGAAAATTTCATTACCAATTAAAAATAAATGGAAGTCATTTTTAGGGAAGTACTTTTTCATTACTTCCAAAGTTTCAGTAAGTGTATGGTTTCTTGTGCTTAAAAAGTTATATAAGCATCATCCAAAGATGTTATAAAAAGCGATTCAGATAAATTTTTCTGATATAAAACGTTGAGAATTTACTTATGAAAAATATTATTATGCATATTTTTTTTAATAAGAAGTATTTGCTTTATATAAAAATAAAAATTAATTTTTTTGAATTGATAAAAAAGTACATAAAAAAATCAATTTTACATGACATTGTGAACATGACTTCCTACTCAGTGAATAGATGTCATTAGAAGATGAATGACAAGCCTTTGTTAAATACATTGGAAATGAATTTTCACTAGTTCTGGATCACAAGTTTAGGATCTTTTTAAATTGTTTGGATGTTCTTTTTTTGCTGGGTATAAATGTGTAAACCACGTTTTAATAGATTTCGGTTTATAGCCTTTCACGCACACTGAAGTCTCAGTATTATTTGGAAAAATAGAAAACCTTTTCTAAATATTTAATCAAACGTATTAAAGTCAGAATAAACGGGAGACATATAAGTTATTGTTAAATTCTGGAAATTTTCCACCACATATTAGTTTTTTTTTTTTTTTAATATTCAACAAAAAGTAAAAAAATGCTTTTTTTGAGAATTTTTCATTTATTATTTATTTCAAAAATTATTTTAATGATTCAAGCGATGTGGAAATAACAAAAGATTCTGAATTGCATAACCATGGTTTGTTAACTGAACTTAATCATTCAATAAATAACATCAAAAATTAAAAAAATAGATTTTAACAATATTGATATCATTGACTTTATTTAGAAAAATCTAAAAAAACAGAAGAATTAGATTTGCTTTTAATACTACGTATTGCCACCATTAATAGTAAGTAAAAGGTTTTTTACCACACATCTGTTTTTATAAAAAAAAAAAAAATTCGCTTCAAAGCCAAAATGCTTAATTATGTTCTTTATGAAAGATAATTTTAAAAGAAATTTAATTTCTTTATATAATTTGTCTGTTTTGTTCTGTGTTAATGACTTATTATTTTTAGGTCTGTTTTTTATTAATAAAACCAAAAATTAATTTAAAAAATATTAGTTTTTACATTTTTTAACTTTTAATTAATTATTGTAATAATATATTTTATTCTTTATTCATTCGATTAATCGAAGAAAATTCAAATTTTTTTCGATTACATGAATAATTAAAAATAAAGTTATGAAATTTTATTCGATCAACTTAAATGTCGAATAATTGACAATCCTAATATGTAAACATATATGTATAATAGTAATCGGTTCTAAATCATTTCATTATAATCTTTTTAATGTGTACATGACTCTCGAGTTCTTAGAATTTAACTAAATAATTGATATTCTTTGTTTATTCGCCTTCTGTGCAATTTTTAAATTACCAAAAAGGATTTTTAATCGTTTTCGGATATTTCAAAACATTTAAAACCATCTGCTTTAGTTTAAAAACCAAAAATGCACCTGTCACCCAAAATAACCAAAAAATTTCAACTCTTCTTTTGTGGGCAATTAAGGTTTCTACATGAAACTTAAGGAAAAATATAATTTAAGTAATTAACTAAATAAAACAATTTAAATTACACTCGTAAAAACATCTTAGTTAAATAAACTATAATTACATAAACAAATTTTTAAAAAAGCATTTTGAAAAAAGGTAATAATTTTTTTTTTTTACTAAATTAAAGTTCACAATTTTGTTAGTTAATCACTAGTGGACAGAAAATCTATTAACTATTTAAAAGAAAAAATAAAACAAATTGTTTCATGTAACAAAAAGTGGTGGTTTGTTTGATTTTTTTAGCTCTTTTATGTCATATGTAGAGTAAGTTCAGTTGCTTTTATAGATGAATGATTTAAACACCTTTTTGAAACGCTAATAAAACCGTAATGGAAAAACTTTAACATAACCCAGTAGTACGGGGGATTAGAGACTTTGGGTTAGATATGAGTAATTAATTTACACATTTTTAACATTAGATAGTCCTCTTAAAGAAGTCTATACACTTTGTGAAAGATTATTAGAAGATTATTAGAAGATTATATAAAACTGATTACACTTTGGGTTAAAAAAGTAATCAGTAAGCAGAACTGTAGGTTTTTTTAATACTTGTTTATATAAACATAAATATTTTTTGTTTAAACTTTATTTGAAGAAAGATACGTTAATTAATTGTGAATTAAATTGTATTGAAAAAAGCGAATTAAATGTGGAAAAATAATTTAATTATAAAACGCACCTGTTTAAAGAATGTTATGGTTTTTACTAAGACTTTTACACTTACACAAATTATTTGCTTTATATTTGTTATAAGTTTTAACTTATTTTTTTTTTTTTTTTTAATAATTTGTTTTATTTTTATTTTAATTATTAAAATAAATCTTTTTAATTTTCTTAATTAATTTTATTTAAATTTGTCGTTTGAATTATAATTCCAATTAAGATTTTTATAATTTCGTTTTAATATAATTTCCTTTTTTAGCATTTTTTATTTTTAATTTTATTACATTTTGCTTATATGTAAGTAATTATTCCCCCGAAAGCCAAAAACTATCGCATGTTGTACCAACGCTTTACAGCACTAACGTATAGCGTGTAATGTAAAGAGATGTTGCAAACACGACGTTTTATTTTAAACTAAATATCTAAATGCACAGTTTTGTTTATGAAAAAACCGGCAGATACAAAACAAAACCAAAATCTCACAGATGCACACTCCACCAACCACAAACAACACAACCACTACTAACACAAAAGAAACATACACGTAATAGTGAGTAAAACGGAGCAGAATTTATTTTACATTAAGTATTTTTTTTTTTTTTTTATTTAGTCTTTGGAATAGACAAGTTCAAGATACAAGATACATTTGCATTTTGATTTTCTTTTTTTCCCAAAATTCTTTAGATAAATGTCACGCAATTTAATTTTGGAAATACCGACTTTTTTGCAATTAGGAACTAAATTAAATAGATGATATTTATTTATTAAAACCGTTTAATCTCGTCAAATGTTTTTAGTAGACTGTTTATTAAGCTGATTTAGTTAGTCAAAGTATGGCTCATAATTTTACTCGCAGTTGTGTTGTTAGATTACAATTAAGGTAAGTTATTAACCCTTTGAGGGATAAAGAATTTAATAAAGTTTTCAGGAAAAATATTATAAATAAATAATACAACTTTTTAAAACAGTAATGTTGTGCTATATAAAGCGCTTTGAATAATGCTAATGTAAGATTATGTTAAAATCCATAATTAGAGCAAGAGTTAAAATACAATACAAAATGTTCGGAAAGTTGGAACCGCCCTATTGTAAATACATAAAAGCTTAAAGCAATTTATTTATTTTCTTGCCAACTTAAGTTTGTAAAATGAAACATTACTTAAGTATGAGCTTTAACTTAAATGTTTCTTAACTAAGTTTGCACTTAAGTATACACTAAGGGAACAGTTTTAAACCAGGCCTAGGATTTATACTGGACTGCAAAAAACAATAATATAGGATCAAATAAAAGCCCATGACTAAGATTTAAATTGGATTATTTGAAGATTATTTTGCCACGACTAAACCTAATTAGGACTATAGAAAGACCCTGTATTGGAGCTTTATTTGGACTATATAAACAAAGTGATTAAAGCCATCGTAGGACTTTATAATGACTCTAAATTAAAGCAAATATTGTAAATATAATCATCCTGAATTAAAGCTAATATTCAATTAAATAAAGGCTTTGGATTATAGTTAACGAAGAGCTATATAAAATCCAATATCAAAGCCAAAATTAAGGATTCAATATGACTTTATAAGACTCACTACTATAGCTAATGTTACACAGTAAAAATATCACTTTTTAAGGCTAATATTTATCATATAAAGAACCTGGATTAGAAATTAATTAGAAGTTTATAAAGACCCTGTTTTAAAGCTAAAAAGACCTACAATTAAAGGTAACATAGAACTATATAAAGACTCTGGATTGTGTCTAATATTACTGCCAATATATTACTTGAGAAAGACCAACATTTAAGTCTAAAGTTTAAGAAATAAAATTGCAGATTATGTCAACTTTTGAACAATATTAAAACCCTCCTTTAAGGCCTATGTTAGGATACAAAAAACCTACAATGGGCTTTAGTATTAGGCTATATAAAGACTCACAATTTAAACTAATGTTAGACCTTTACAAATATCTTCAATTAAAGCTATTGCTGAATTAAACAAAACTCCCAATTGAAGAATGGACGTGTATAAGGGCGTATAAACCGTAAAGAAAATTTTACAAAAGACGATAAAAACTTCATAAAATCATAAAACTTAATCCTTTTATTACCTTTTTTCAATATCTGGTAATATTTATTAAACATCTATCTGTATACAAAGTATCGCTAAAAAATTTGTATTATAAGATTAAACACTTTGCAGCTGAAAATAGCTTAAAATGGAATGAGGGCTACCACTACTGCAATTGTTCTACAAAAATATATGGGTATATATATTGTTTGTAGAACAACGATAGTAGTGAATGTGTATAATAAATCATGATTTCATTAAAATTCGGACCAAGTGAGCTGCATATATACATAAATCAGTGTGCCAATTTTAATGAAAGACATGGTAGAAAACTGATTATGACTTTCATATAAGCCCATATTCTTAAAATCACTTAAAGTGCATAAGTCCAATATAAATGCTAGCATAATAATAATAATAATAATAATATTTGACGCGAATAAGTTTTATATCGGTAGAAAACAAAGTGAAAATTTTTATCACTGTCCATAATTGTCCACAGTTCCCATATGAAACCTGCTTTCGGGAATCATTCGCATAATAAATATAATATAAATGATAATATGAAGATATCATTACATATACATATGTTTTACAGAAATATAATTTACATCATTAAATCTTATAATAATCGGTCTCATGAAGACCTCCTCCACAAATATTATAATGCATGGTGTAGGGTATCAAATGATCGGATCTGATCGATAACATGTTTTTCACTTGTTTTTTTTTTCGAATAAATTTGCTGAAATTATTAACAAAATCACATCAAAAGATCATCTTATTATATTATTTAAATTATGGATATACGGCCTTGTTGGAGTAGGTGTTGGAATTTGGATACTGAAATAGAACTTTAATCAATCAGAACAAAGTAAATAAAATTAATAAACGCAATGGACAATTTTATGAAAGTAAAGAAGAAATGCATTAAATTAGGATAACCTTTTTGGTTCGTGGTAGAAACAGGAAGAAGTTAAAAAACAGAAGATCAAAACGGAAGCAGCATTTTTGACGTTTAACCAACTTGGCATATATTTTGATAGGCGTTATGTAGAAGGAAGATAGCAATATATATATGTATCTTTCAGCTTTTCTATAGGACCATTTAATAAGGAAAAGGACAGTACATTAACTGACTTAACGACCTCCCTTAGTTCACGCCTTTTGGCATGAACAGCCATCTTACTTGTTCTTGCATTGATGCATTAAATCTCACAAGATAATACATTTTTTTGTAGTATGAGTAAATATGGTATAAATTTTAAGTGTCTTCTTCATATTCTATCTAAGTTTATGTATCAGTATAATACCGGATTGTATTCTATTTGTTCAAAAACACCTTTGTGAATTTTTTAAAATTATTTTTTATCAATAGATGTAAATTGGTTACTAAAACAATATTATGCAAAAAAAAACACATTTTGAAAAAGTAGTTTTATACGCCTTTATACGCATCCGTGCTACAATTGATGATAATGTCAGAAGTTATGAAAACATAATTAAACCTAAAGTTAGACTACATATATATATATATAGAACCACGATTAAATATCGTCTATTGAATCTAATTTTACACTATATAAAAACAAACAAATATTAATAATATTTTACCCATTACCCACCGTCCACAATGGGTTATAATGTATTAGGCTTAGTTGCTAAAATAACAACAAATAAATATACATTAGCAATTTTTTAACCGCAACAACAAATACTAATGCAGCAATTACTATTTTGCAAAGAGTAGCTAAACAAAAAGAGACTAACAAAATAACGCTCAATAAACATTAGTAAAAGTCTAAAATGAATGTAAACATGTTGCTAGAGTTAACAAGCAACATGTAGCAACATGTAGTAACCACACATAACAAGACAATCAAAACAAAATGCTTTAAAGATTGATTTATTATGACAAATTTTAGAACAGTTATTAATTTGTTTACAACTTATGATTGATTATAATCAATCACATAATTATTTAAATTGTTTTAATTTAAGATTGTCCTAATTTTTTCAAGAGTTTGAGGTTTTTGCGAAAGAAATTATAATTAGAAATAAAGTTCAATTTTTTTCGATTTTATTTTAAAATATTTAAGATATATATTTGAATTTATGTAATTTAATATTTATTTCTCTTATTTCAAAACCATTTTTGATGACTTTTTTGTCTAGATCTTCCAGCCATTTGTCAGACAATTTCTCTGCTTGAAAGATTTATCAAACAATTGTTTCTTGTAATAACGTTTAAAAAGTATTTATTTTTTATAAATTTTGACACGTTTTTATCAGCATGACGTATCTAAATCTAAAAATCATATCATACATCAAACATTTCTTAACAAAATAAACGAATGCGTTTATTGCTATTATAACTTCAAAGTAATGGTTAACAAAAACACCAAAAAATTATAAAGAAACATTAAGCTACATGTAGATACAACATACTTTTAAAGAAAAAGAAAAAAAATCTCTTTTAAACATTCATTCATTAAAGTATCATTTTATCACTAACTAAAATTAAGCAACCGCATCAACATCATTTAGCTGGTAGTTTGTTGGTAAAGGTAGACAAGGGAGGCTCAAATGAAGAGGTGGGCTTTGTACAATTTACAATTTAAATAGTAAAACGCATTAATGAACACTTGAGGTATTAGATTACTTTTAGTGGAAGTGTACACCAGCAACAGCTCAAAAAGTTATACGACATATAGATTACCAGTAAGTACTTCTTTTAATATTTATACGGAAAAGTATTTTAAACAAAGACGACAACTTCGAAAAAAACACAAAAAAGATAAAATATTTACTACAAATTCAAAAGACTAAAACGACCTTCTAAATTATATCGCCAACAACAAAATGATTATTCTTTGAAGCCCCCACAGTTCTGTTGAACGAGCACGAATAAGTGGTTTTATTAAAAATTTTTAGTTCATCAGCAAACTTATAAGCGATTATGCTAAAATAAAGAAAAACAAATGTTTTTCTTTACTTTAGCGAAAATATATATTTCAGAACTGTAGGGCCACTAAACTAAACTCGCACTCACACACCACGAAATGATAATTAAGAAAAACTACCTGTGTATTGAGGAGTGACAGCACTCTTATATTTTTTTCCTTTTTCGTCTGCTATGAGGCGTAAATGATAATAAATAGGAATGCAAGTAAAACATCTGATGCATCAGTTTATTTTAGGGAAATTTGAACAAGACAAAAAGAAATCAAATTAAAATAATCACACACAAGTGTGAGTAAATAATGCATGAAATTTAAATAAGAAAGTTACTCAAAGAAAAAGGTGTTTGTTCTTAAAGGGGCATGGACTAAATATACATACACATATTCTTTTAACTAAATGGATATTTCGTCAATACGATTGAATAAAGGGTTTAAGGGTTACAAGGAATTATTAATCATTATCAAATTAAAAAAAAAACAGATGGAGTCTTGTTATCAAATACAAAGATCTTTCAAATAATAACTACGTTTTTGTTAACAGTCGGTATCCAAAATTAATCCAAGCTTTTTTATCTCTATAAAAGTAGAACAGAATTAGCTGTAAACCAAATTTTCATGAAGAATTTTAGTTTTCACACATTTTCAATAAAATCACTCTATCTCTTCTATTTAACGAAATATAAGCAAATTTAGATTTTTCATATAAAAATCGAATTTTGATTAAGAATTTGAGTGATCACAGATTTTCAATAAAATCGCACTATATCTACACAAAAATCGAATTTTTATGAAGAAATTGAGTGATCACAGATTTTCAATAAAATCGTTCTATCTCTTCTATTTAACGGAATATAAGCAAATTGAGATTTCTATAAAAAATCGAATCTTAATGAAGAATTTGAGTGATCACAGATTTTCAATAAAATCGCTCTGTCTCTTCTATTTAACGAATATAAGTAAATTTAGATTTTTCGTATAAAAATTGAATTTTAATAAAGATTTTGAGTGATCACAGATTTTCAATAAAATCGCTGTATCTCCTCTATTTAACGAAATATAAGAAAATTTAGATTTTTCATATAAAAATCGAATTTTGATGAAGAATTTGTGTGATTACAGATTTTCAGTAAGATCACACTATTTCTTCTGTTTAACGAAATATAAATAAATTTTGACTTTTTTTTTATAAAAAAAAAAAAATGAATTTTGATGAAGAATTCGGGAAATCACAAATTTTCAATAAAATTGCTCTATCTCTTCTATTTAACGAAATATAAGTAATTTGAAGAAGTTAAATTTTTTTTATAAAATTTTATTTATCTTATTTTTATTTTAAAATCATAAAAACTTTGTTTAACAAACAAAACCCCAGCTTATAATAAAAACGATAACAAATACAAAAAAAGAGGAAAAAAATCACTTAAAGAATTTGCAAAAATTAGGGGTAAAAAAACCTTAACACATAAATATAATAAATTTAGAAGATTTATAAATAAATATTTAACAACAGAAAATTCTGATGATTTTTTTGCTTTTTTAATACATATATCTCTGTTGCATTCTCATTATCAAAAAAAGTAGTAGAAATAACGATAAAATTAAATGGAAATTGGCAAAAAGTAAAATTGTACCAAATGCAGTCACTTTGAAAAAATCTAATATTTGTCCTATGCGTGACCATAGCTTAATACATGATTGGTTAATTAAAATTTATGGAAACATCAAATTCCTTAAATTTAAAGTTTAGATTTTACAGTCACATTTGTTGGTAATGAATTACTGATTTCCCCTTGAGGCTGTTCTTCTTCAGGCAATAAATTTCCTGTTGCAAATATATTTTTAGGATCCAATTGGTGTTTGGTGGCTTTATATAAGTTTGCTCCCGTTTCTGTTATGGTCTTCGTATACCATTGGGAACGTATTTTACCCACACCATGATGGTGAGACAGTGAACCTCCACAAGTTAAAATCTCATCCCGAGCAGCATTTTCTATATGCTCAAAAAGTTCGACAGGATTTGAAAAACCCTTATAGTTAAATGCAAAATAAAAATAAACACAGGCACCGGCATCATAGGTTTGAGTGACACGACATGAGATCGAGAAATGGTGAATGCTTTTCGCATGACATTCCTGGAAGAGAAATATTAATTAGCTTAGAATGGAGTGATATATATTATAATCAGAATATAATGCAATAGAATCCATTACAATCGAATTATAATGCACCATAATAAATATCCATCGAATAATGATGCTTTAGATATCATCACAATAAGTTTATAATGCACTATAATGATTATAATCGAATTATGATACAATCATGATAACCGGATTACAATGTAAATTAACAAAAATTAATTTATCCTTCTTACCAATTCTATTCGCCTTTTAACATTTTGACATAAATTATAGCAGCGATCCCAGGGCACTGATGTCTCAAATGATTCCGCCACTATGTCATACAACAAAGCTAAATCCTGCAAAAAAAGTCATAAACATTATTTTCCATATTCCCTCTCATTAATCTCATATCTACTCACTCTCATATAGGCAATAACAAAAGTCATTATATAACCCCGTTCACCATTTTGCCCTCCTCCCGAGATTCCTTTATATTTTTTCGCTATATTTATTATCAAAGATTCCTGGCGATTCACATCTTCCAATTCTCCCTCAAACAATAAAGTGGCTGCACATATTTTTGTCAAATCCAAACATTTTATCGTCGTTAAATATTTTTTCTTAAAAGTGTCCAGCATATCTTCTCGCCAACCCTTTACCGGTTTCAAACTCTGACCCATAATAAATTGATTGTTATCCATCAAACGCACCGATGCCGGTTGACAGCGTCGTTCGGCCACTTCACGCATAAAGCCCACACCACTTTCAAAATCGGAGAATACTAAGGAATTGTAACGTTTTACTGGAGGCAAAGGTCTTACTTTCAAAACAACCTCGGTTATAACACCCAAGGTACCTTCGGAACCCATAACAACATGATTGAAATCGGGTCCACAAGAAATTCTAGGTGCTGTGCATTCTCTATCCAATACACCACTTGGAGTAACTAATTTCACTCTTACCACTAAATCTTCTATATTGCCATAGACATTTTTCTTCATACCAGAAGCCCGGGTGGCCACCCAACCTCCCAAAGTGGAAAATTCATAACTATCCGGTTCATGACCCACTGTTAAGCCTTCTTTGCGCAAAATATTTTCCAAATCCTGACCAGCTATGCCAGCCTCAAAGCAAACTGTAAGATTTTTTCGATTCAACCACAGCATACGATTCATTTGCGATGTATCCAAAATGCAAATCATACGTTTCTCTTTTTGGGGGCAAGTGGTAGCTCCTGACACAGAAGTCCCGCCACCATAGGGTAATAAAACCACATTGTGCTTATGGGCTAAAGCCACTATTTGCTCCACTTCATCATGATTACTGGGCCAAGTTACAACATCTGGTATTCTTTTAAATTTATTATGACTTAAGTAGTAAATATCATGTAATGTTTGACCATGACATCGAACAAAACGATCTATGTCCTCTTGACTGTAGGAAATTTCGGTTTCGCTTAATTCTTGCAAAAATTCTCTATTAACGGTGGGTTGTGGAAATTCTTGGGGTAACATAGGTTTGGGAATATTATCGTAAACAGTGACATTGAAAGTTTTGCGAACCCAATCCGTGAAATACGGCAAAGCGGCACCTTCCAGGGGATATCTGCAAAAGAGAGAAAATATTAAGTTTTGAAAAAATAATATAATCGCATGTATTATAAACGGATTATAATATATTAGAAAAAATATAATCAAATAATATACTGCAATGTATTATAATTCAATAAAAATGCAACGTTATAATGTACCAGATATTTTTTTAAATTATATAAATTACAGGTTAATCCGATTAAAATATACCAGAATACATTATAATCGGATTATAACGTACCTAAATATATTATAATCGGATTACAATATACCATAATATGATATAATTGTATTATAAAGTACCAGAATACATTATAATTGGATTATAATGTAGTATAATACGTTATAATCGGAACATAATGTAATAAATTATATTATAATCGGATTACAACGTATTATAATGTATTATAATCGTATTATAATGCATTAAAATATATTATAATCGTATTATAATGCACTATAATATACTATAATAGAATTATAATGTATTAAAGTATGTTATAATCGAATCATAATGTACTGGAGTACATTATAACAGAATTATAATGTATTAGAGTATATTACATCTGAATTATAATGCATTAGAATACATTATAATCGGATTATAATGTACTGGAGTACATTATAATCAGATTATAATATACTGGACATACATTTTAATCAGATTATAATGTAGTAGAAAACAATGTATTTAGATTTATTATAATTTTATAAATTGTAATTCTTACATTGCACATAATTTTTTCAATTGCAATTTGTTTGAAAAGAGATATCCTTTATCTATTAATAATTTAACATTTATTTACACTCACCTATTACCGCGAAAATGTATGACATTACTTTTTACATAAAACTCTGAATCCTTATAACCCCAGCCATACCATTTAAGGACATCTTGTCTGCAAAAAAGAATTTTAATTTATAAACAAGCAAATAAATAGGTCAATTTTAAAACTATTTGCAAAAAAAATCATAAAAACTACCCTCCAGTTAAGAATTAAAACCAAAAAGAAAAAAAAACAATGATTTTGAAATATATGAAGGATAGTCTGTATAAGCTAGAGCAGACATTTGGGGGGGTAAGGGGTGTCTGTTATATTACTGGTACTTAAAAAAAACACAAACCTTCTTTTGGGAAATACACCATTAACATCCTTAGTTAGACGTTCATCTAAAGTTATGGTTGTCTTTGAGGCGCCGTTTAAAATTTTCTTATTACATATTATATCCTCAGCTTCGTTTTTAGTTGTTGAAATTAAATTTTGTTGGATTTTAACAGGAGTTTCCTTGTTATTTAAACAATTAATGCATTTATTTCTTGAAGCCATTGTTAGTATTTCTTAATTTCGTTATTGAGGTATAGGGATTTTGTTAAAGATTTTTTTTTATCGATTTTTAGCCACAATTTCAAAAGGCTATTTTATTAAGGATTATTTAAGGATTTTTTTCTTTCTGTTATTATTTAACTATTTATATATACCTAAGTATTTGTAATAATTTTATTAGTTTTTATTTATTTTTTATATTTATTTAATAATTTGTTTATTTATTATTTTTTTTTTCTAATTTATTTTCATGTATTTCTTGTTTAATATTATTTTAATTATAAATTTTAGTTATTCTTTTGACAGCTTTCTTTTACAATATGTCTTTTTCAACTAGCTGACAATATATATCATGGGGGTTTATTTTGTTCGAAATTTGTTCTATATTAAACACTGAATAAAAATCACTCATACGCTTTTATATACATTTACAGTTATATAAATATTTAAGAAGAGTATAATTCTAGAGAGCTATTTTAATTAGAGTAAAAATTTGAGCACAGCTCAAAGTTGCATGTTATTTAATTGCATTTACTTACAACTTGCCTTTATTTTTTATTAAAATTTTATTAATTATTAAGTTTTGTTAAATTATTTCGTTGAGTACTATAATTTTAATTTTTTTATTGTTTTCTTTATTTATGTTTAAATTGTAAACCCTTGATAAACAATTTTTTTGTTGCAATCTATTTGTTTTAGTTTGAGAGTTTTATTTTAGATTTGCGTGCGCATAAATTTTACAAACAATACTAGATTTTTACATTTAATTTTTGCCGGTATGTAGTGCAATTTGAGGTCTTTTGCTTTTTGTATTTATTTATGCACGTTTTTAGAATAACAATGTACATAATTTAACCCTTAAGACCTTATGGATATAGAATTTGATTATGAAAATGTGACCTAACTTAAAATAAAACTAACACTTCAAAAATGTTTTATATGAACATATTTTTATTAAATATTATAGGATAATAAATTTTAAGAGAAAATGATTTGTTCTCTTTGGGATTAAAGGTTACTACCGTTAATAAAACTTCTAAATGCAGAATTCAGTAGACATTTATATAAGAACACAGGGCTGCTTTATATTTTTGATTAAACAATTTTAGTTTTTTTGAAACATATTGATAAAAATAAAACAAACACTTTTTATATATAAATATATATTTAACTTCTTTTTTAAATCTTTGGAATAGAAAATTAATTTTACAACATTTCTAACAAAGCTAGATATTTTAACCATTTTCCATCTTGATACTCTCAAAATCAAGTTATATAAAAATTATCATTTTAAAATTGACTACAATTTTGAGGGTTAATAAATCATCTAAAATTAGTAAATCTGGCAAACCTGTGTAAAAATTATATACGCATGTGGTAGAATAAATAAGGTACAATTATTAGAGAGAACATTCTCAATTTTGTTTTCCCTGAAAAGTCAGGCGAAAAGAAAATGTAAAAAAAAAAATCAAGGCAAAATAGAAAAACAAGTAAGAAAGATACAATCGGTCAAGCCCGACCATATGATACCCCACACCATACCCCACGAATACAGATTATTACCTTAATACTAACATTTATATGAATTTATGCATTTTAGGGTGATTCCCGAAAGTGGGCTTATATGGGAGCTATTGTAAATTATGGAGCGATCCTCATAAAATTTGTCACAGTGATTTCTACTTATATAAAACTTATTTGTATCGAATATAAACTTGATACTAACATTCGTATGGGATTTATGCACGTTAAAGTGATTTTCGGAAGAGACTTTTATATGGGAGCTATGGTCAATTATGGACCGATCTTTATGATGAAATTTGGCACAAAGATTGATACTTATAAACAACTTTCTTACACCGAATTTCATTAAAATATTGCTATATTTAAGGCATTTATGATCGTTAAACCCCTATTCCGGGAGGACATTTGTATAAGGGCTAGGTGATCATTAGGCTTCGTCCTTGTATCATGAAAGTCCTACGTGCCAAATTTCATTGAATTATCTTCAAAATTGTGACCTTTATTTTGTGCAAAATTTTTACATGAACAGCCAGCCAGTCGTTCAGCCAGCCAGATAGACGGACGGACGGACATCGTTAGATTGACTCAAAAAGTGATTCTCAATCGATTGGTATACTATAAGGTGGGTGTTTGAAGATTTTTTCTGTACGTCACAAACGTCAGCACAAACGCATAATACCTCAACTAACTATGGAGGAGTAGGGTATAATAATATTTCCAATTAAAAATAAAAATTTTTGTGAACAATGTTGAGATCTTTGAATTTTGTTAAAAAAAAAAAGAAAACACTGTGATGTATAAAATGGGAATATCGTATATAGATATAAATGTTCGTGATAAAGTTCTCGAAATGTTCCAAAAATGAACCGCTCCCTTGCAAGAACTATTCCCCATTGAAAATGTAAGCAAAACATTTTTCTATTTTTTTCATTTGGGTTTCTAATTTTTTGATTTTTGAACAGGTCATAAAAATGACAGTTCTTCCTAATAATTCTACCTGGTCTAGTTGTACCATGGATATTTACATGTAGTTATAATAAAGTTTTTTCTATTATATTTTGCATAAAAAGCTAGCGGAAAATTTTAAAGATTTTAGAATTACTAAGTCGACCCTAAAATATAATTTATTTGATATTAATATTTTTATTTAAGTTAAAAAGAGAAGTGTTTAAAATTAAATTAACTTCATTTAGTAAAAAAGAGAAATATTTAAAATTCATCTTTGCCGAATATAGAGTTCTAACTTATTTCTTTTCTTCTTATTTATTATCTTAAAATTTTTATTTTTAAATAATTTAAAAAACCAATATTTTTAATTAGCAAATAGCATCAAATATAATAATTTGTAGTGATTCTTTTTTTAAAACATGCTGGTATTTATTTTTATGAGTAATTTTTTAATTAAAACGTTATAAAAAGTTTATAAAAATAATTAATAAATTTATTAAGTAAATTATAAAATGGTCACACGAAAAATAAAATGATAAAAGATTTTGAAGTTTAACGCAAAGTTCATGTACATTATTTAACAAATTAAACTATATTGAACAAAAAAAATGTTCAATAAATTTAATAAACATAAAATTTGAAGTCATATTTTTGATACTTATTGAAGATAAAATTGGATTATATAAATACATCTATGATTAAAGTTAAAATTGGACTTTATAAAACCTACGGTTGAAGCTAAAATTATTTATATGAAAACATACTATTGAAGCTTAAATTGGATTATATAAATATCTACGACTGAAGCAAAAATTGGACTATATAAAAACCTACCATTCAAACTAAAATTTACTTATATTTAACTAACATTGAAACTAAAATTGGACTATATAAGGACCTACAAAAAAAGAGAAAGATAAAGCTAATACTGGACTATATAAAAACCTACGAAGCTTAAATTGGACTATATAAAGCCATACAATTAAAGTTAAAGTTGAAGCTTAAATTGAGCTATATTAAGACCTACGATTGAAACTAATAATGAACTATAGAAAGACTTACAATTGAAGATAAAATTGGAAAATATAATGACCTACGATTGAAGCTAAAATTGGGCTTTATAAGGAACTACGATTGAAGCTAAAATGGACTATAAAAAGACCTATGATTGAAGCTAAAATTGGACTATATATAGACCTACTATTGAAGCTAAAATTGGACTATATAAAGACCTTCGACTAAGGTTAAGATTGAGCTATATAAAGACCTATAAAATTGGACTAAATAAAAACCTACAATTGAAGCAAAAATTGGACTATATAAAGACCTACGATTGAAGCTAAATTTGGACAATATAAAGACAATATAAATTCGACTAAATTAAGACCTACAATTCAAGCTACAATTCCATTTCAAGTTTTTGTTATATGCAAATCTTTTTTTTACATACTTTAGGTTATTTGTGATTATAATAAAATTTCAAAAACTCTATTGTCCATGCTTGCTCCTGCAATAAGTGACAATTTAATTTATTAACAGTTGTCAAAAAAAACCTAAGTGTAAGAATGTGTTAGATAAGAAATTTTGAAAATCAAAACAATTCTGGTACATGTGCTTTTTTGAGTAATTTTTTTCAATTGAGTTTTTTTTAGTTTCGAGGGTTGAGGGTTGATTTTTGAGTCAAACACGTTACACTTACAATTCGAAAATATAAACAAAAAGGGGTGGGAAAAAAACAATAATTGTAACAAACATAAACACTAAAATGAAGTTAATACATATTAGGTAGAAAACTTTCTACTTATGGGAATTTTAAAAGCTGAATTTCTCATAAATTATTTATAAAGTACAGAAAAAGAATTAAATTTTATAAATAATAACAAATAAAATAGGGTGTATAACCATAATTATTAATTAAAATACACTTTAATTTAAATGTAACACGCAAGTCAAATAATTTTTAGAATTTATTATTAGTTTGTACAATCTAAATGTTTGTAGATTTTTTTGATTTATTTATAGTTTAAAATTATATTTATTTAATTTAAATCTTATAGGAATTTTTATAGACTTTTTACACTTAATTTAATTTTATAATTATTTTTTATCATTATTTTATTTTAATTTCTCGATTTCTTTTCATAAATAATTGTTACTAACTCAAAGCGTAAATTACTACTGCAGCCAGTCACTTTAACAAAGTTTAACTTTGCAAAATGCATCATCTGTTTGTGATTTTTTTTTTTTTTTTTTTCAATAATTTACTAACGTTTATTTACATTTAGTAACTTATCGTTTGTATTATAAAGCTTAAGTTTTTTTATTTTTGTTATTTTTTAAATAAATAAATTAAATATACATGATTTCCTAGCAAATATTATTAAGCTAAATAAATAAAAACAAACTAATTTTGAATACGGTTTAAAGAAATAAAATATAAAATATTTTCTAAAATAGAAATTGTTATTGAATATTTTAATATTTTCTTTTAAAAGCCCACTGTTCTGCAACTGCCTGACTAGGTCTTTAACATCATTTATTATTTGAAATCTATAATGTATCTTATATTAAGCAAATCACAATTGCTTTATTTACAAACAAAATATTTTACATCACAACTTTAGTTTTGTGCAAATAATTGTTTATTTTTTTTTTATATATACATTTTCTTCAATAGATTATTGCATATTTGTTATTATTACTTAAAACGTGCTGTAAAATATTGTTCCCTTTTGTTAAAATAATATAAAAACTGAGACGTATGTATTTGTTTAAATTAAAAATAATGGACTTTGAAATTCAAAGAAATATTTTAATTGTACTTTAGAAATAAAATGATGTACTAAATGCTTTAGTTCAAAAGAAATTAAAATAATGGAGAATTAAAAATATGTTGGAAAATAAATTTTTCACAGTTATGAGATGAATATAATTTCTACATAAATTATTAATAAATTAATAGAAAATTTTGACAATCATAAAATAAATAAAAAAAATAAAACATTTTAAAATCGTTTGTACAGTTTAATGTTTTTACAATTATATAATTTTACAAAACTGTTATTTTTTTTCTTCACAAAAACAAATAATTATTTAAAAACATATTGAATTTTCTAAAAGTTTGAGAATTTTTGTTAAAAACAAAAATGGCAAAATTTAACATAGAAAAAAGTTTTCATTTGGCACAGCAAAAGTATGAAATTTGTTCACCACAGGAAAACTGAAAATTTTCACAGAATTTTGCTACCGTTTGGCACATGCTCTTATTTTCAATTATATTTATAATAAATAGAATGAAATGTTAAAATTTTAAATAAATAATACAAACTTCATTGACGAAATAAAAATAAAGAATATAAGTGTAAATTGCAAATATAAATAATATAAATTGCAAATATAAATATTATAAATAAATAAAAAAAAAAATGATATAAAGAAAAACTTATTACACAGAATTATTAAAAATCGTTTCCATAGCTGAAGTATACTATGTTAAATTTAAATTTACCTTTAAAATTATTAAAAACATGCCATAAATTAAATAAATTCTTATTTGCCTCTAACAAAACCGTTACAATTTATTTGAAAAAAAAATATTAATACAACCCTGTAACAAGAATTATTCTGCAATGCTTACTGAACACATCTTTTGCACATTTTCTCTCTCTCATACTTGATCTCTTTTGAGCACATGTTTATGTTTTGACATTTCTTGTTATTCTAAAACAACAACAAAACGTAAACATTAAGCAAGTGAATATTTTTTAATTCTTACTACAATTTTCCCAAAAAATTAAAATAATTCCTTAGAATTAGAATTTTTATATAAAGTATATAATAAAACAATGTTAAGTGAAGAAGAGGTAGCCAAAAAACAATGGACCGAACAAGAACGTTTGGAATTAGCCGCAAAATTGGATGCAGATCTGGATGCCTTCATAGATGGTTTGGAAAAGAAGCGTTATGAGGAAGGCTGGCCAGAAGACAGATGGCAGGAGGTAACTTTTAATAAATTGAACAAGAAAATAATAAGTAAATGTTTAATTTGAAAGGAAATGGAAAAACATCCTTTTTTTATGAAAAAAGCTCCCCAACCGGGTGATGAGGTGCATCCCATGTTTGAGGGTCTGCAAAAGCTTAAATATGATCCAGAAGAAAATACCGCAGAAGACTTAGCTTTGAGTTACAAAGAGGATGGTAATTTCTATATGAAACATAAAAAATTTCGTATGGCTATCTATAGTTTTACCGAGGGTCTTAAGGCAAAATGTGAAAACCCGGAAGTGCAAGCAGTTTTATATAATAATCGTTCGGCGGCTCAGTTTTTCTTAAAGAATTATAGGTTTGCTAAAAATCTATTAAATTACAAAACTAAAAATGTAACAAAATTCCTTTTGCCCTTAGATCAGCCTTAGCTGATGCCCAAAAAGCTTTAGAATTCAAACCTGATTATGCTAAAGCTCTCTGGCGTGCTGCTCAATGTGCCTTTGAACTTGAACGTTTTGAGGTGTGTTCTCAACTTTGTGAGGAAATCTTAGAAAGAGATGTTGATGATAAAAATGCCCAAGAATTGTTAAAGAAAAATAAGCTGAGAAAATTGGAAAAAGAGCGTAATGAACGTAAGGAGGCTGCAGAGAAAAAGAAACAAACTCAAAGTTTTCATCGTTTGTGTAACGCCTTAGAAGAGCGTAAAGTTAAATTTGATGATCAAAGACCGGGGAAAGAAGCAATAACAGAAGAACTTTTGAAGCCTAAATTTTTGCCTTTGGAAGATTATCCCGTGCATTTGGATGATGATAATAAGACATTGATATGGCCGGCGGCATTTTCTTACCCTGAGTTTCTTTACAGTGATTTTCAGCAACAATTATCGGAGGAGGCTACGTAAGTAGAATATTCGAAAACTATTTTTTATTTAATTTTCAAAATTCTGAATGCAGGCTTGAGATTCATTCTTTCTATAAATTGCGATAATTCGAATATAAAGTATTGGAACTGTTTTTTTTTTAATTTTGAAATTGTTGATTGTGATTTTTTTTTTTTTTTTTTAAGCATGACCAATGTAGTTGACTCCTTGTTTGCTGAACCCTTACCTCTAGACAAAACTAATAGCTATCGTCCAGATACCATTAATGTTTATTATGAAAATCGTAAAGTAGGATGTGTTCATAAAGTTGATCTACAAAAGTCTATTAAAGAAATAATGCAGGAAAAAGGGTAAAAATATGCTTAAATTATAGAAATAAATTTTAATTCCTTTTTAATTATAGCTTTTTTGTTAGCGGTGGCTCTTTGCTGTTTTATATAGTACCTAAAAGTTCCCGAGTTGAGCAAGAATTTATACATGCGCAAAGAAGGTGTTTTCTTAAATAGAGAAATTAAACTTAAAACAATATAAAATTGTTTATAATATTTTTTAAATTGTGTATAGATCTAATTAAATTCATGACAAGTCTAAATGAAACAATATGATTATGAATTAAAACTTTTAAAAACTTAATGGGTTTTATGTTTTCAAATATTTGTAAAAAAAGTATTTGAAATATATATATATATATATATATATATATATATATATATATATATATATATTTAACTACAATAATTTAAAATTTATTTTTAGATATTAGATATTGAACTTTATTACTTTCTTACAACGAAGTGGTCCAATTATGAGAGAATTATCCATATATTAAAACAGCAATCTTTTATTGTTCTTTATAAATAAAAACGTAATAATTTCAAAGAATCAAATCTAAATTTAAGGTATTTAAAATAAAATATAAATATATATAAAATATAACAATGAGACTTAATGTGAAACTCGTTGTCTTTTAAATATCTGTGCCATATACACTTTTTAAATAAGGTCTGTGTATACTCGGAATTACTGCAAACTGTATTATATTTATATGTATATGTCGTGATGACAACGACATTCACAATTTGGCTGAATGTTTAAAATTTATATATTTATTTTAGATTTTCAAATGGACATTGGATGATACAACTATTTTAGCCACTATATGAATTATAATAAGTGGATTAATTTCAATAACACACATGCTACTTATAATTGTAAGTATATGTAATAAATTTTAATTTCTTTCAGGTTATGCTGATTCTAAATGAGTATGATGGATTTGTTGCGGACAGGTAATATAAAAACTTTTTGCAACAGCAATCTCTTATTGTACTCAATAAATAAGAATCACGAGATAAATTGTCCACCAGTATAAAAGCATGTACTAACCAAAATACAAGCAGAGGGGTTAATGTGGGTATTAATTATAAAGGGAAGACTTTTGAATTCGAATTTAATTTACGAAATTACCCCAGAGTTTGTATTAAGTATTGCATAGGTAATAAAAAGATAGATATGATTTCTTTAAAAAATCCTATTAAAATAAATTTTATTTGGCTTTATAAAGAAAAATCTAATTTTTTTACCAAAAAAGCATTTCTTTATTTCCTTTAAATATCAATACAAATTTCATAATATATATCTATGTATAGGTATAAATCTTTTATCATTTTTTAGTTATTTTTTAATATTAATACAACAACTAAGCAAAAATTGCGTTAAGTATAATCTATAATTTAAAAGCCTCAAAATAGTTTATTTTATATAAAATGTTTTCAATTAATGCTATATTTTCTTATTACATTAAACAGCATAATTAGTTATTTTATTAGTTAATTTGGTGGTATTCTTTATTGTTTTCGAGCATTAATTTTCTTTCATAAGTCTTATTAATTACTAGCATAATACTGAATTAAACTAGCTTTATTTTTTTAATTAAAGATATTTAAAAATCATTGCTTTTATTTTAAATTATAAATATTTGATATGTTTTTTAGAGTATTAAAAAAGCGTTATAATTTTTCCTATAAAAATTTTGATTTTAGCAACAAAAAAATAGTTTATTAACAAGCATATTTTTTAATAGTTAACAACATTTTTTTTTAAGAATTTAACTAAAATTTTCATATTGAGCTTAAAATTCCAAACAGGATAATTTAGTAATTAGATATAGATTTGTATATTTTAACATATTTTAGGGGATTATAAAAAATTGAACACAATTATTATTATTTTTAGTAGTAAACTTAGAAATAGACTATCCGAACTCCTGAAAAGAGATCAGGTCATTTATTATTATTATTATTATTTTTTTTTTTTTTGAATTTGTTTATAATTAATTTATTATTATTTTTAATTTAAATTTGCAAGCAATTTTTTAAGCTATTTAGATATGTTTCATATTGTTATAGTATTTTTAATTTATTAACTTAATTATTAAAATAATTGACCTAAATCCTAAATTGTTTTAAAAAAATTAACCAAAAGTCGCAAGTTTTTTTCAAAACAAAAATTTATTTAAAATAAAAAAGAACTTAAAACAAACATAAATTACAAAAAATTAAAAGAAATTTTTTACAAAGTAAATACAGATAAAATAAAAAAATACAAAAATTAATGCGAGTTTTTAATTAATAGTAGTAGAAGTATTTATAATTACTTAAGGTTTTACAAATAAAAACAAACATTTCATGGATTCTGTGATGAATCCTTTATTTAAAAAAATTTTTTGAGAAATCTGCAGAGCAGACAACAATACATTTCATTCGATATCTAAAATTTCACTTAGCCATCTTTATACTAAATTAATACGTGTATTTTTAACAATATTTTTTTTATAACTAAATCAAAATCATTTTTAAAAGCAAATTTCTTTTGAGGAGATCACAAATTTTAAACAAAATTATATTTAAAACTGAAAACAAATTAAAAATTTTAAATACATTAAATCCATTTTAATATAAAATACATTTTAACATAAATTACATCTTAACTAAATTATAATTCAAATAATTCAAAAATTCTTTTTCTTTCTAAAAACTTAAATTTAAATAAAATTTACGAAATTTTGTAAAACTTATTGTACTTAAAAATCTGGTGTTTGATTTCTTTGTAAAACATTATTAATTTTTAGCTTTAAAGGTGAAAAATCAATTTTCTTAAATCTAGGCAAAGAAGCAAATTTTTTGGAGCCCAAAGCAGCCGCACTTGAGCCGGACATATCTGAACTAGTTACAGGCGATTCCAATTTAGTGGATTGTGTCATGAGTATTTTTTGATTTGAACTTTGATTGAGCTGTAGATGATGCTGTAATTGTTGTTTAATACGCATCGATTGTTTGGGTGCCAAGGTAGCATATTTATTCAAAAGTCTAGTAGCATCTTTGGTAGCTTGATAGCAATGTTCATATTCTAATTCGGCTTGTTCTAATTTAGCTATACCACTTGGAGGTGGTGTGTTTGAGGCTTTTACGCTACTAGATGTGGCCTTTGTTGTGGACGTATCATCAAATTTAAAATCTATATTTTGTAATAAAGCTAATTGTAAAAGTTCTGTGTTTAGATTTTCTTTAAGCTGGGCGGTTTCAGTTATTTCATTATATGATGATTTGTCGGTATTATTATTGTTAGTGTGTGAATTGTTGTTGTTGAGCTGTAATGATTTCTTGTTTCCCAAATTGACGGTATAAACATTATCGGAGATTTTTTGTGCATTAGCTGACTTTTTCGACTTTGTAGCGCTAATGTTTGGAGGGCATGAATTGGTGGATGATATTTTGCGTTGTTCCATGATTTTTTGTGGTGATGATATGTAGAGATTTTCCTTGCGTTCACGTTTCATTTTGATGTTGACCAAATGCTTTAGACCCAGGGTGCTGGAGGATTTCTAAAAAAGAAGGAATTTAGAATTATTTTTAAAATTAAAAACTTTCTTTATACCCTTTAACTTACCTCCTTTTCCCCCGACTTATGAAGAGTCGCTGTAGTAGGCGTTGTCTGTTTGGAGGGACTACTTGAACGTCTACGCATTTTGACCGTATCACAACTATTTGGATAATAAGATGGTATTTTATCATCAACACTTATAATAGATTTACGCGGTGTTTGGTAGAAATTTTCCTGCTCCTCTAAACCACTGGGCGATGAGACCTTATCGGCCGGTGAATCGGTGGGTGTACTTGTACATATATGAGCTGGCACTGGTTGCTCCAATTCTTGAGCCGCTTTAATCGTAAGAAGGTTTTCATATAAATTACCCGTAAAATCTTTTCCTAGAGATGTAATATTTTCATAATGCCTTAAAATAGCACTGCTACCATTTAGTGATGAGCTATTTTTATGCATATTCTCATAGATGTTAGTAATATCTTGTTGCTCTATTACCGGTAAGGGTGTTTTGCGCAAAGGTACTTCATCGTAATCATTTTCTGCGGCCGCCACTATTCCAGCATTTCCTTTCATTAATTTAGGTTTTTGAAAAATATCTGCTGTCTGCAAATCTTTGTTCTCGGTAACTTGAGTGTTTGAGGAGGTGGTAGAACTAGAAGATGAACAATAAGAACCTGTAGAATAACCTGAAGTAGTGGAAGATGTGGTAGAAGAGGTAGCGGTAGTGGTAGCTTCTTGGCTATCCAGTTTTTTGCTTATTATAGGAGCCATAACACAATAACCTGTTAATTCATCTTCCATTATGATTTTATTACGTTTAAGTTTTTGTATAGAGGGTACAGCTCCACTGGATCCTATTAGATTAATTGAGGAAGTATTGCAGGCTGAGAAATTAAAGTTTTGTGGCAGTCGGCCAGAAACATTTAAACTTTCTATAGAGCCTGATTTTGATTTCAAAGCATGTAATCTGGCCATTACTAATAACGAAGTGGAAGGAGCTATAGCTGAGTCATCTAAACTTAAGGAGCTGTAGTTGTGTATACCAACCACTTCATTATCAAATTCATCATCTACATGAGCCTCCAAATCGCAGGAGGTATTCAATTGCAATAAAGCCGCCACTTTATCTTCATCAAAAGTATCCAAAAAATTAATTTTGGACAAATCGGGGCTCGAGAAACTATTACGTTTATTGGGTTTCGTACAAGATGGTGGTTTTAATATCTCATTGGCATAAATAGGCTGGAATTGTTCATTGTTCTCTCCTCCATCATTTATTATATCCTCCATAGTACAGGTAGGTGTTTCACTAACACTTTCTGCTCGTTTCGAACGTCCTGCTCCAAATATATTATCCAAGACATTTTTATATTTTTTCTTTTTGGCCATATCTGATTCGGGATTAGTATTTGAGCGTGTTATTTCACCCAGTATAGCAAAAGGATCCGATTCACATGTATTGAGTCTTTTACGATGAGGCGGCAGAGGTGGCAGTGGTGGTGGACAATTTAAATGTTCTTCAACGATTGAGTGTATATTGGGTGAACAGGGTTTCATTTCCTCATAAATACCGGAAGCAATAGAGGTACGCGATAAGCGACGCGACAAACGGGGAGGATAATTTCCTTCGAATATTTCTTCATAGATTTCAGAAGCTCGAGAAACTCTTAGGGACCAGTTTATGCTATTATTGGCATCAGGTATTTGTGGTAGAGGACCCAAGGCGGAAAGGGCATCTTTGACGGCACTAAAGGAGGTAAGAATAATTAAAGTATCTTATACAAAATTTGAATATGTTATTAAAATTTCAAGCTATCATCTCAAACAGTTGGAAACCTTTAAGAAAGTATGATATGACGTTGTTATACAAATTCAAATTTGTTATACAAATTACATACAAATTGTTATATAAACGGCCTCACAACACCAAATCATTATACAAATATTAAATTGTTTCAAAATAAGCCAATATTGTTATATAAATTCTGAATTGTTATACAAGTTCCTGTTTTAATACAAAGTACAAACTGTTATACATGTGAAAAACTATTATACAAATGTAAAATGAATACATTTGTATAAAATGGAAAACTGTTATAAAAATTTCAAACTGTTGTACAAATGTAAAACTAATTCCAAACATATTCCAAATTTTTATTGCAAATAATTATTTGCAAATTTTCAAACTATTATACAAATTTAAAAAGTAAGATATCAAGCTGTTATACAAATCTAAACATTTTATACTTATGCAAACAAGCAAGGAGATGCTCATAAGCCATCCAGCGGTCTTGCGCTTTCTCGCAAGGGAACGGACAGCATTTGCCCCGGTGCGCAACTAAAGGTTATACCAGCGTCGGAATTGCCGTTGCGACCAATAGTGGATTCCACCACCCATTAAACCGGTGGAAGTCATACTGGGAATATTGGAGGAGCAGAATATGGGGATCAATACAATTCAATGGAAGCTTGTCTCTTCATTGATTTGTAAGGAGAACCAGGGAAAAGATTTCCGATTCGCAGTAGATCGGGAATCTCTGAGGAAATTGGACACATTGGGGGTTGTTACGTTCGGGCTTGGCTATGTCAAATTTCGGTACTCGAATATTCAGGAAGATACTGTCGAAGGATCCTAGTGTTCCGGGTAGTATCCAGGAATCAGATAGTTCATGGACGGAGTCTAGCTCTGAGTCACTCAATGTGCCTTTAGAAACTCATTTTCCAGGTTGTAAGGATCAGGTGAGGAAGAGCACTTCCTTACAGAGTCCACCATCGGGATAGATGAAACGGTAGTGAGAGACCTGATCACGGTTGAGAAAGTAACATGGGCGGTGAATACATTCGAGCCTTACAAGTCACCAGGCTCGGATGGTATCTATCCGGTTATGTTACAGAATGCACCGGTAGCGGTTCGTCTACTACTAGTGGATATTTTTACGGGTGTCTGCTACATAGACACATACCAAAGGGGTGGAGAGAGGTGAGGGTCGTATTCATACCTAAGGGTGGTAAGACATGTCACTCGAGACCCAAGGATTATAGACCTATCAGCCTATCGTATTTTCTTTTGAAGACTTTAGAAAGACTGATATATCTATATCTGAGTACATCTATTGGCACCAACAGCATGAGTAGTGCTCAACATGCTTACCTGAAGGGTAAATCTGTTGAGAGTGCGCTTCAAGAGGTGGTGAGCTATATAGAACGAGGACTTCGGTACAGGGAGTGTACCATGGTCGCGTTCTTCGATATGGAAGGAGCGTTCAATAATATCAAAATTGACGCTATTAAGCAGGCGCTGGTGGATCTTAAAGTACATGACTTCTTGACCGAATGGATAATCCTCACGCTGAGCAGCAGGATCATCAATTCGAGCTTGGGTGGAGTATGTTTAAGGAAACTGGTGACTAGGGGGACACCGCAAGGGGGAGTACTCTCACCCCTGTTGTGGATATTGGCTGTCGACGTGATTCTGCGTCAATTTGACAGCAGGGGACGAAAGATCGTGGCATAAGCTGATGATGTGGTCATGCTGGTAACAGGGAAATTTCTCCCCACAATCAGTGAGATCATGCAGAGCGCGCCGGGTGAGCTGTCCTCTTGGACCGCTGATAGAGGGTTGGGAGTGAATCCTGAAAAGACAGAGTTGGTTCTGTTTAAAAGTACAAGGAGAACTTCATCAGATTACCGGTACTGTGTGGAACGGAACTGAGACTTTATGACTGTGCGAAATATCTTGGAGTATTCCTTAATAGTAAGTTGAATTGGAAGAGGAACATTCAGCACAGACTCAAACGGGGCCTTAATGCCTACTACACCTGTAGAAACTCCATAGGTAAGAACTGGTGATTCAAACCGAGAGTTGTAAATTGGATGTACGCCTCGGTGATGAGACCAATTCTTACATATGGTTGTTCTGTTTGGTGGCAGGCACTGGAACGTAGGAGTAATAGGAAACTTTGTCGAAGGCACAGAGGTGTGCTTCAATTGGCATTATGGGTGCAATGAGAAGTACACCACAGGCGGCTCTGGACGTCATACTTCATCTCTTACCCATTGAAGAGTTTGTGAGGGGTATGGCGCAAGAAGTCTGCTGAGATTGAAGGAAGTAGGGTTATTAGGTTCATCAAGAATCTGGTTAATCTGGGCTCCACGAGGGCATCAGATTACAAGGCCGCTGAATCGCACTTTAGGGTAAACCCTATCGTGGTGATACTTGGTCCGGCAACGACAGACTGAACGAAAGTTGTGCAGTATTCACAGACGGATGAAAGATGGACATTGGTACAAGTGCGGTAGTCTATATTATGGGCACGGCTTTCAAGGCCTCATTTAGACTCCCTGATGAGTGTAGCGTTTTTCAGGCTAAAATTCTCGGCATCCTGAAGATCGCGGAACTAATCAGACAGAAGGTTACGAGGGGTTCTGTGGTGTACCAACAGAATTGATCGATTTTTTTATAATTATTAAAGCTAAAATTTTTACAGCAATATTTAAATACCACTCACCTCAACTCCCTTTGTTTGTCCTCCTTCCTACCACCCTCACCAAACAATCCAGGACCACGACTATTTCTTCGCTGTTCCAAAAATACCTGACGAAATAATTCCAAATTCTTAATGGATTTCTTAATCCATTTCATATGTTTGCGACAACTCATTTCCGTATCCAAAGCAAAGTATATAAAACAATCACGACGATTGTGTGTCCAAAATAAACCATACGAATGCTGCTTGGTACGTGAGGTAGCCAAACTAATGGTCACACCTGGAACATTTATCGAAACACTCAGCTGAGCTGACTCCTCCTTTTCATCCTGCTCCAATGATTGGAAGTTTATGCGCAAAAAGCAAGGTAAACATTTAATAGCTTCGATTTTCACTTGACATTTTGTCCACGTTTTGAATTTTAAGGAATCTGGGCGTTTATCATAGATGTCCAGCTTAACATCCATGCACATAGAAATTTCATTAAACTCCATGTTTACGTTACAAATAGCAAATTAATAAGTTAACTTTAAACAAAATTTTATAATAATTTATTAATTTTTTCTTATAGTTAACATTTCTATTGTAAAAATATGTACTTGCTAAAAAAAAACTTATTGGTAATTATCCTTTTATTTTTTCTCTATTTGTTCTCCTACTACAAGCAAGTGTGCGCCTGAGCGGAAGGCGTCGAAATCATTCATCGACGGCTAACTATAAAAATGTCGGCGGCGTCTTGGAATCATCTGAGATTTTTAAATATTAATTAGTAATTATTATTTTTTAATCTACAAATTTAATTTTTTTTGATTATATCCTACATTTTCGCCCACACTAAAATAATTTTTTTTAAAGCAAAAAAATAATTTGATTTTCGTAAACTATATTTTTTAAATACACACACACATGTGTATTCCTTATGGACGCCATGATTTTTTTTAAACCATTCCATAAAGAAATACATGGTGTTTCTGTGTCACGGTTTACGGCAAACCAAAATGGTTTAACACAGGGAACACCGGATACTCATTTGCCCAGCTGATAATTTTTTATATATGAACAGTGGTATACTGGAACCCTCAAACTTCATATATAAAAAATAAGCATTTTACAATATGCCTTGGTTTGACGCAAACCATATGTAAAAAGGTGAAAACTGCAACAGGTATTCGTTTATTTCCAAACACTTCCTAAAACCATATGTTAAATGGTTGCCAAACACTTTCTAGCTTTTTTTAGTATTTGTTACTGTTTTGGCGGTTGAATATGTAAATTTGTTTCGTTTGTAGTAATGTTTGTATTTTTGTAAAATTGTTTAATTTCAAGTTAAGAAATGGAAGATTCTTGCATGGACATTGAAGAACAGGAACATTTGTAAGTGAGATTAAAATTTTGTTATAGGAAATCTTAATTTCAATAAAATTGTTTAAAGATATGTACGCACTTTGGAAGATGTTAAAGGCATTATTAAACATGCCAAATTGGATGAAAGAAATCTTACTCAGGTGACACAGGTAGGCAGTTGCGTATCAAATGAGATATCTCAGGTTTCTTTTAGTTTTTGTGTTAGGCCATTTACTATCCCTCGGCCGATATTGTCAGTGATAATTTGAAATTATTGGAATTAGATGATCACATGTTGGGGCAAATACAAGAGGGCCAGGTTTTGCATTTTAAAGGTGGCCTTAATGAAAAAGTTGTTTTGTGTACTGATGAAAAAACTTATGATGTTAAAACGGCCGAAATCTCCAACAGTTTGTTATTGGTGCCGGATTTGAAATTTGGTGCTGCCACTAGTACTTCCCCTCTAAAAAGTCCTCGTACCGGCAATAATACTTCGCTAGAAAGAAGTTTAAATGATAGTGCCGATGATGATTTAGATATAGAACGCAGCTTAGAACAAAGAAAAATTTTAAAAATATTCCATGAATATTTTGAATGCCGGGAAATTAAACCTAAATTCCGTAAAATGGGTGATCTGTTGCAATTGACCCGTTACTCAGGCCCAGAAAATGAAGAATGTATAGATCGTAAGCTGCTCTTTTCCTTTGAACAATTACTGGACACAGTTCAATGTAGTCGCAAACAATTTATTGAGGGTTTAAAACTTTATCGGGCAATAGAATATGAAGGTTGGATGCGGGTTTTGGAGTGTGAATATGAGTACAGAATTGTTAATTTAATGGTGGGTCTAATAAGTGAAAATTCCTGGCCTCTAGATGAGGTGGAAAGGGAAGAAACAATATCAGCTTTGGATGGCATAGCTCCCAAACAAATTGTGGAAGGTTTATTTGATTTGTATACTATACCAACGGATGGCAAGGAAAGCAGATTTACCTATAAAGAGGAATTAGTGGCTCGTATAGTGGCCCAAAATATTTTACAGCCAGGTTTAAAGTTTCGAGTAGATGAATTTTTAAGTACTTGGCAAGAGGCTCTGCCAGAAGGCATGAAATGTGAGGTAAGTAGATCACAATATAAAAAATATTCTTTAATAAAGATTTTTTCACCTTTATCTAGGAAAAGTATTTGAAAGGCTTGGGTATATTTGATAAAGATGGTGCTATACCCTGCATAAGATCTTTAGCAGAAGAAAATTTACCTTTAAATATCCATGATCGTATGCGTTTATTATTTAAAATTAAACATAAATGGACTTTGGATGAAATTGAACCTTATATAGAGTAATTATTTTAAAATTTACAACAAATCTTCTTATTCCAATATTTTATTAAAATTTTTAGTTGTTTTACTACTCCTGTGTTGTCGGTTTCATCGTTAATGGCCAAACAGGCTAGATCTTTAATGGAGAATGGGGTGCGCTATTATGTAGCCAAACACTAAGGTATATTTTATATAAAATTTATTTATACATTATATTTTTGATTTCATTTACATTTTTGTAAAACTAAGAGCTTTTCTTTTTCTTATTGCGCATCTTTTTGGCTTGTTTTAAATCTTCAATGGCATCTTTCATTACTTTAACCGCACTTTGTGTTTCATGATTTTCGGCCGACATTTCCGACATTTGTAATCCACCATTAATAGAGGGATATCTAAAAAAAATATCAATTTAATAAAATTCTAAATATAAAATCAATAAAATCTATAACTTACTTAAAACTAAAGCCCCTGGGGAATATGGGTCGAGCCAACAAAGATTTTAGCTCTGCTCTAACACTGTCCAATTGTATACGATTACGTCTTCTCTCAATGATGAAAGGATCTTCGTCTTGATCACTTCCGCTGCATTATATTATCATACAAAAAAAGTAAGAATAAAAAGAATTAAAAAGAAAAAAACGAAATGGAAAAAGTTTACATACGATTCATCATTAAAACCCTCTATCACCATATCCATTTCTGTGGCGTGTTTTTTCATCCATCCTAATTCTGTTTGGGTACGTTTTAATTTTAATTCTTGTTTGTCCACCTCCCGAGCTAAATTAACCCTTTCCTTTACAGCATTTAAATAACGTTCCGATACAGGGAATAAAGGTAAATCCTCAGCTGTAATTAATTATTAATTAAAAGCACGAAACTAGTTAATTTAAAAAGGTGTGTTTAAACTTTTTGTCTGTATCATACTTCTCTCTAAAGTTTTATATAATTTAACGTAACTTTTCACTTCGCCTGGTTCCATAAACATGACAGTTATACCATGTTTGTTGGCTCTAGCTGTGCGCCCAGATCTATGGACATAATTTTCACTAGTACGAGGAACCTTTAATGATATTGTACGGAAAATAAAAATACTGTTAACAAAAGGAATTTATAAACAAATTTAAAATTTCGATAAAATTATTAAAAATTTACCAATAGCATGAAATTTCTGTAGATTTATCGAATAACAAAGATGTTCATTAAATATTTATCGATAACAAAAATCTATTGAAAATTTATGAACAAAAATTTTCTATACAAAATTTAACAAATTTTTTGTTGAACATTTATCGATAACAAAAAATTTTTGTTGAAAATTTATCGACAAAAACATTTTTCGTTAAAAATTTATCGATAACAAAAATTTTCTATAAAAATGATAAAAAATGTTCTATATAAAAGCGATAACAATTTTATGTGAAAAATTTATCGACAAAATAATTTTATATACAAAATTTAACAAAAACTGTATAGAAATTTTTTTATTTGTAAAATGTATTTAGAAAATTTATCGATAACCGATCTTTTTTTTGAAAATTTATCGATAACAAATCTTTTTTTTTCTTAAAATTTTATCGATAACAAACCTTTTTTTCTTGAAAATTTATCGATAAAATTTTCTGCAGAAAAATGTTCGATCACAAACATTTTATATTAAAAATTTATCGAAAAACACGGTAACAATTTTCTACTAAAAAATTTTCTATGAAAAAGTGATCGACACAAATATTTTGTATGGAAAATCTATCGACAAAATATTTTTATATAAGAATTTACTGATAAAATTTTTTATGTAAATTTTCTATATAAAAATATATCAGGAAATTATCGTTAGCATGAAATTCTGTACGAAATTTGTCGATAACATAAAATTTCTGTAGAAAATTTATCGATAGCAAAAATGTCTATAGAAAATATATCGATGACAAAAAAATTTGTATAGAAAATGTATCGATAACATAAGTGTCTATAGAAAATTTAATGATAACATAAAATTTCTATAGAAAATTTAACGATAACAAAAAATTTGTAAAGAAAATGTAGCGATAATATTATATTTCTGTAGAAAATGTAATGTAAAATTTCTATAGAAAATTTACCGAAAACAAAAATCTATTGAAAATTTATGAATAACAAAAATTTTCTATATAAAATTTATCGATAACAAAATTTGTTTTTTGAACAATTACCAATAGCAAAAATTTTTGGTTGAAAATTTGTTGATAAAAACATTTTTTGTTGAAAATTTATCGATAGCAAAAATTTTGTATTCAAAATTTGTCAAAAGCGATAAAAAACATAAAAAATAGTTTTTTATATAAAATTTATTGATATCCAAAATTTTCTATAGAAATTTTTTATTAGTAAAATGTATTTAGAAAATTTATCGATAACAAAAAAATTTTTTTTGAAAATTTATCGATAAAAATTTTTTACAAAAAAGTTATCTGTAAATCGTTAGTTTAAATATAATACAGAGTTGCAAAATATTGTATAAGAATATACATACAAAAGGAACTGTGTTAAATAGAGTGCAGGAGAAATACAGTTTTATAAATAAATTTTCATTCAATCTCAACACTCTCCCTGAATGATAAATTTCCAAAATCAACATATTTTTCGTGCACTCTTTACATACATTAAAAAATAATAGATCAAAAAATTATAAAAATAACATTTCAATTCAAAAATAATTTTTCTTAATATGTGTCAGTAAATACCAAATTTATTTCTAAAGTATTCTAATTTCTGAGGAGTAACAGCTTTTGTGAATACATCTGCAATCATCTCGTTTGTACATAGATATTCCAAAATGACTTCCTTCATGTCGATTTATATAGAATAAATTTGGCTTTTATATCCACATGATATTTTGATAGCATTTTCGCTTCTGGTGATTTTTGTACCAAGTACTGAAGATACCTCTCCCATATCCTTTATCTTAAACTTGCAGGCGAGCTTGGATTTTAGCTTTTCAATTGATTCCACGTTGTTGGAGAATATTAAGACGTCGTCGACGTAAATAGCCACATATAACATTTGACCATCACCTACCCTAAGGTATACGCAAGACCCTTTGAGCAGTTCATTGTTTCGTTCCAAACACGTCCCGACTGTTTAAGACCATAAATAGATTTTTGAAGCTTACAAACCTTTTCGGAGCCATCATCGAACATTTCAGGTTGTTCCATATATTCGGTCTCCTGCAATGTTCCATTTAAATATGCACTTACTGCGTCCATTTGGTGTACAAACATATCATATTTAACTGCCAACGCCAATAAATATCGTATTGTGTCATATCTGATGACAGGTGCGAAGGTTTCATTAAAATCTATTCCTTCTCGTTGAGAAAAACCTTTGCCGACGAGTCTAGCTTTCCACCGCACAGCATTACCATTTTCATCTCTTTTGGTTTTGAATACCCACTTACATTTTATTGCTTTTTCTCCTGGTGGTAAGTTTGTCAGCATCCACGTTTTATTTGCCATCAACGAATCGAATTCTTCTTTCATTGCAGCTTTCCACTCGGCTGAGTTGTTTGACATCATTGCATCTTTCACGCTTATTGGATTCTCAGAAACGAACTGCATTGCACAAAAATTGTGTGACTGCTGATTTTTATTTGCCAAACGGTTAAAACGACGAATATTTGTGTTGGTTGGAATGTTTCGTGCCTCGTATGCATTAGGAGACCATTCACCATCATTTACTTCAACGGGTGATGGCATAGGAGACGACCACGCAACAGAATCATCATAATCGCTTTCGCAGGATTCAATTTCTTCAGGGGTTTCATTTGTCGTAGGGGTTTCAGGTGTTAATTCCACCTCGTTACCATTCTCCCCTGAATTAACACTGTCGTAGGCTTGAATCAATTCCGGATAATAAATATCATTTTCGACGTTCATATTCACTTTGCTTCCTTCTAAAAATACGACACCACGACTAATGACTATACCGTTGTGTTTAGGGTTAAACAGTCTATAACCTTTACTTTCGGTACTATACCCCATCATGATGCATTCAATCGATTTTCCATCTAGTTTACGACGTTTCTCTTTGGGTATATGTACTAGGGCTGGACATCCAAACACTCTTAAAAATTTTAAATCAGGACGGCGGCCACACCAAATTTCTTCGGGAGATTTTTTTTCACTACGACAAGGGACTCTGTTAATTAAATAACCGGCTGTGTTAGCAGCTTCAGCCCAAAAACGTTGATCTAATCCGCTATCGATTATTCACATACTCACATGCGTTGTCCGTTCTTAGAATTTTTATTTTTGTTTCACATTGGTTTTCGGCCATTTTTTTAAATTCAACAAACATTTCAAAAACATCAGATTACCTCTTGAGTGGATACACAAATAATTTTCTGGAAAAGTCATCCACAAATGTGACTAAGAATCGAGCACCGGAAAATGAATTGACATTAATTGGTCCAACAACGTCGGAGTGTATCACTTCCAATAGTTTTGTGGCTCTCGTACCATCTTCTCCAATTGGTTTTCTGGTCTGGTCTGCTTACCTTTTATACAGACTACACAAGGCTCTCTATTTTCATTTCCAAAATCAATGCCAAAAGAAGATTTTTTCACTTTATACAAATTTTGAATCACAAATATGGCCCATTCTTCTATGCCATAAATTAATTTCCTTTCTAGCAACAAAAACTTTGTTCTGCTTTATTTGTGGTTCACTATTTATACGATACAAGTCGTTGTAAACTGTAGCACAAGTAACAAGATTGTTCAACTTTTCGTGTGAGACCAGTATCCTCATAAGCGCTCATCAACGCATTGCACTCTTATTTGGCAGTTGTAGCTGCTGCAATATGTCCATAATTACATGGATCCACCATTAAAGTAATTTCCGCGAAGACACGTTCAAGGAAGCATCAACTACATCAGATTCCACAACCTTCCAACAGCCCTTAATAATGAGACAAGATTTGGCCTGCCTCTTCCACACATCGAAATTCTCGCTTCCTCTTAAACGCTCCAACGAAAATCCTACAGGAAGACTAGCCATCTTTTTGCTTCGCGAAGAAAAAAAACTTTAATAAAACTTTCCGAAAAAAAAACTTTGTCTAATACACGCGCGACATGCGGCCCATAACCTGTTGGTTTGAATTCATTTATTAGACTCATCTGGTTCTTACAATGTAAATCGTTAGTTTAAATATAATACAGTTATATTATATATTGTATAATACACATACAAAAGGAACTGTGTTAAATAGAGTGCAGGAGAAATACAGTTTTATAAATAAATTTTCATTCATTCTCAACATTATCTATAACAAAAATTTTCTATCAAAAATTTATCGCTAAAAACAATTTTGTATTGAAATTTTTTCGGAATATTTTACGGAAAATTTAACAGTTAAAAAATTTTCTTTAGAAAAGTAATCGAACAAACATTTTATTTTATATGGAAAATTTATCAATAAAATATTTTTATATAGAATTTATTGATAATTTTTTTTTTTAATAAATTCTTTTTATCAGTAAATTTTCGATATAGAATTTTCTATTAGGAAATTATGGATAGCATGAAATTTCTGTAGAAAATTTGTCGATACCATCAAATTTCAAAAATTTTTCTGTAAAATATTTATTGATAACAAATATTTCAATAGAAAATTTGTCACAAAAACATACCTGATAATGTATAACATGTTCAACATTAGGAATATCCAAACCTCGGGCTGCCACATCAGTGGCTATTAACAAACCACAGCGATCGTCCCGAAATCTTTCTAAATTTTTGAGACGTTGTTTTTGTATCATATTAGCGTGTAAAGGTAAAGGATTACATTGCAATAAACCGAATAAAGTGGACAATCTTTTAACACAGTCAATGGAATTGCAAAAAACTATAGTTCTACCCGGATGACGTTGAATAAAATAGTACAAATAATAATCCTTATGTTCCAAAGGACAAATTAAACGACATTCCGTAAGAGTTTGGGCGGTTTCTAAAAGGAAATTAAAGTTAATTTTTTATATCTTAACATGAGTTAAAACTTACGATGGGATCTGGTTATATCCACAATTTTAGGTTGTGATATGCCCAATTCTTCTATAAAGCTTTGTATTTTCATTTCCGAGGTTTGTTTAACAAATTTGGGTCGTTTACCAAAATTAAGTCCTTAAGAAAACAAATTTAAATAAGAATATTTGGTTATTTCATGTAATTTCTACTTACTTTGCATATGTTCCGGTAGATCATGCACCAAAGTCAAAGTAGCTGAGAATATAAAATTCTGCCTAGATTGTTTTTTCTCCTCATTTTCATTGATTACTTTCAGTAAACTTCTTAACTCTTCAAAATGTCCTTTTTCCACCATACGATCCGTTTCATCTATGGCCAAGAAACTTATATCTTCTATTTTGGTTAAATGTTTATTACCCTGTTGATATAATTCCCACAAACGTCCGGGGGTTGCCACAACAATTTCAGGATGTTTATTTAAAATCCTATCCTGTTTGGCTAAAGCTAAGCCTCCAAATATGGCCGCCACTTTAATGCCCGTGTATTTTGCAGCTGCTACTATATGGTCTTTAACTTGTACCGCCAATTCTCGTGTGGGTGTTAAAACTAAAGCATATAGAGCTCCTGATTCTTTGGCATCATCTTTTTCTACCTCTGAATCTTTAAATTCAGAGCATTTGTCTTGGCCTATTGCCTCTTCTAATTCTTGTTTTTCTGTGTGTTTGTTATTTTTTGTTTCTTTAGCTTTATTCTTAACCAAAGGTTTTCTTATGCCTGTTCGGGCACTTTTTCTTTTTAATTCCATTATACCGGCCAACATGGGAATGCCAAAGGCTAAAGTTTTACCACTGCCTGTTTCAGCTGCACCCAAAATATCCTTTTTACCTAAAATAGCGGCTGCCAAAGTTCTAGATTGTATTTCTGTGGGTGATTTAAAACCTTTTTCGGCCAAAGCTCTTAGAATAGGTTCAGGAACTCCCAAACCATTCCAACCCTAAAGAGTAAAATTTAGTTTCGTTTTAAGAAATTTAGAATACAAACTTTTAAATTTACCTCCAAATCATCTATGCTTACAGCTTTGCTATCCATTAACTCGGGTACCTCATTCTCTTCTACCTCACTATCTTGGCTCTCTGCTAATTCTTCATCATCCTCTTCAGGTGGAGGTCTTAATAGTTTAAAACGATCTTCTGCTGGTTTTTCTTTTTTGCCTAGTTTATCTTTTTTCTTTTTGATTTTTTTATTTTGATTTAAAGTTTCTGTTCTATTACCACTTTGTTGTTTAGCCAATTTACGATTTAGCTTACGTTCTTCACGCTTTTTACGCCTTTTCTCCATTTTTTTATTTAAATAATCTTTTTTATTTCTTTTCTTTCTGGTTTTAACATTATCTTCTTCATCACTATTCTCTGAGCTTTCTGCCTCACTACCACTTTCTTCTGAACCTTTTTCGGCCTTAAGCTTTTTGGCTCTCTTTTTATGTTCCATTCTTTTAGCTTTGCGTGTTAATTTGGGCTTGATTTGTAAATTGAATTTTATTTAAATTTGTATTATTTCTTTAATATATAAAAAAAACTATTTACCTTGGCTGTTCCTATAAGATTGGCATCATAGTCTTCTAAAACTTCCAAACCTATGAGACCCTCCAAACCAACTCCCTCCTCTGTAATAACACTGCCCTTTATTTTTACCTTTTCCCATTTCATGTCATTTGATTCTCTTAAATTTTTATTAATTTTTCGACTTTGTAGTTTTATTTTCGGTGATTTCTCTTTACTTTGTACCATTTCTATTAATTTTTTAAATATTTTTTAATGAAATTTAAAAATTTATACGTTCCGGCACGTGTTTTATATTTTAGATTGATTAAAAAATGTTTTGTTTTGTTATTTATTTTATTTCATGCAAAATGAGAGAGAGTGACAGCTAGAAATAACAGTGTTGTTATTTGGCTAATAGAGTTGTATTTTCTGATAAAAACAGGGTTATTGCAGGTTGGTGGTGTTTTGTTTTTGAACAAAATACGTTATTTTTTTGTAATTTAAAAAAAAAATTAAATATTTAAAAATTAAATAATAAATATTATGTAAAATTTATTTATTACTTTGATTTTTTTTAGAATTAAAAGTATTTAATCTTACAAAACTTTTTATTATAATTTTATAAAATGTTTACTTTTTCTAAATATTTCCTTCCTTTTAATTAGAAATAAGTCTTTTTAATTAATTTTATTTTATAATTTTTGTTTATCTTTATTATTATCTTCTGCTTTCATTCGTTTGTTTTTTTTTTAATTTGCCTTAAACATTGTTTTTAAATATTACCAATTCAATTTAAAAATACAACTAGTAAAATAATTCTATTTTTTTTTTTTTTTTTTTTTTTTTGCTAGAAATGTTTTTGTTTTAATTACTTAGCATCTCCAGTAATGCCCAACTTTATTTTCAATGATTCGGGCATTTCTGGTGGTGGTGGTCTGGGCATACGCAAATATACTTTAACAGCATCATAGATAAACCATTGGGCAGCCGTCAAGGTACCAATCATAACAATTCTGGGCATTAAACCGCCCCACAAGCCTGAAAGAAGAGGAAAGAAAATTAAATATTAAATATGAAAAGTTAAAGCATTTGAATGTTTTGCTGGAAGTCAAGTAAAATTTAAACATTCCATTTTTTAAAACTATAAAAGTCTTTGATTTAGTTTTAAATAATTTTCCGTTAAGGATTTTTAGATAGAATTATACTTATTTTTAATTTGAATTAGTTTTGAAACATCTCCAATTTTAAATTTAAGTTTGGAATTCAATTTCTAATTTATTTAAAAATCTCAATCAACTTACCAGACCAACCCAATTGTTTGGCTACATCAAAAGCTGAAGCACCCTTGGCTTGATTCAATTTAGATACCACGGTATCGGCTGGATGTGAAACAATAGCACAGAAAACACCAGCAATATAACCAGCAGCAAAAGTAGTCAACAACTGTTCACCTTTGGTACATTCATTACGAGGTTTAGGTACAACATATCTTTAAAATAAAAAATAAAATAATAAAGGTCTTTCTCTTAATTAAATATCAATCTTACATGTATAATAATTCCAAAGTTCTTTCAAAACAAGCAAACTTCATCATGGTATAGGGAATTTGACGCATCCACAAGGGCACCAAACCCTTATAGAAAGCACCGATACCCTCTTGAGCCGACATCTTGGGCAAAGCTTCTCTCAAGGTATTAGCAAAACCGGGTGTAGTTTGAATCTTAACCTTTGCTGCTTCCATGGGAGCCAAAGCAATATCAGCAAAGAATTCAGCCGAAGCTGATGCAGCCAAATATAAACTAGTTCTATAGAGGTAGGAATTCTCTTCGCCAATAGCATTAGAATAAATAACTTTGAATACTTCATAAAGACCAAATTTGCAGAGACCTTGCATGGAATAGCCAATGAAGGTGGGTGCCCAACCCTTGGACAACCCTTTAACACCATCTTCGGTCAAGGTAACACGGAAACCATTTACCACAGTCTTGTATTTGGCCGGATCGACTTGAAGACGGCATTTTACTAAATCCAAAGGTACTACCATGGTATGGGTACTACCACAAGAGATAATGCCTCCCAAACCACATAAAGCGAAATACATATTGGAACCAAATTCACAGGAATCTAAATTTGTCATAAAAAAATAAAAATATAATTTAAAGAATTGTTTTAAAATATTTTAGATTTTTTAATTCATACCTCCTGAAGAAGCTGCAGCAGCTTGGATTGTATGATTCTTTGTTAACTGACCATTTTCCAAAGCTGGTTCACAGCTGGCTGTGGTAAAAGGCTTTTTAAATGGGGAGTTTTGAGCAGCCTCTATTAATGAAGAGAACAACATCTTTTTGGGCTGGCTGTAGGAAATATAAATTAAAAGCTAACCAATATATGTCTATATTCAATATAATTTTATTTTATTTATAATAAAATTAATCAAACGTTCAAGTTTACAATTTCTCTTAGGCAATAACGTCAAAGTCCATGAACTTTTTTAGGCCTTTTGGCCACGAGCGCTAAAAAAATGTCTATTATAATTTTTCAGGTTATGTTGTGTTGTAATCTGCCAAAAATGATGTAACTTTTATCTCAATGCAATTTTTCACTGAAGGTCATTAACACTTTACAAAAAATACTATGTTGCATTAAAAGCTAAACAATTACGAGATAAAGTCGAAAAATTAAATCAATTCTAGAGGAATTGAAAAATAAAATGTTTGTTTATTTGCAAAAATAATTTAATAAAGATTTTTTATAAAATTTTCCTTAGTGTATTTCTTTTAAACAAACTGATTTTAATAAGATCTTGCGATCAAAAAAAAAAAAAAAAATTATTTTTTGACACTAATGGCGCTGCAATTCTTAAGCATATTTTATATATTACATAACACAAAAATTATTAAATTATTAATGTTAAAATTTCCTTTGTTAAAAGGCCCTTGTTTATTTTTCAACTATTTGTATTTTTAACGTTTTATTTTTATTCTTATGTTAATATTTTTTCAAACTCACTTATTTTTTATAACTTATTTAGTTAATATCTAGCGAAATTTATCTTAATTAAGAATAAATTTCGTTTATTTAAAATTATTTATTTAGCGTATGTTACGCTTTCGTTAAACACCCAACAACTGAAATGATTTTAAAATTTAGCAAATAAAATTTAAATGAGAATTTTGCTAAAATAAACATTTTTCAAATACTAAAATTTTCTTTATTTAAAAGAGAAATTTTGCTTGCAATTTTCTTTTGTATAATTGCAAACTCAGAGTGCAGTACAACAACAACAATATCGAGAATGCGTGAGTTTTATGTAATTTTAAAAATAAATTAACAATCTTAAGACTGCATATGAAGGCCAAGAGGTTTTGAAGAAATTGTCTGAACTAAGAGATTTTTTAAAAAATTTAAAAGAGATTTTTTTTAAAGAAAAACACTGATTCCTAGAAAATTTATTAAAATATTTTTCGATTACAAGAAATATGTATCGATTCTATAGAAAACCTTTGTTACGATAATTTTCTATAGAAATTTTATGTTATCGATAAATTTTCTATAGAAATTTTGTTATCGATAAATTTTCTATAGAAATTTTATGTTATCGATAAATTTTCTATAGAAATTTTATGTTATCGATAAATTTTCTATAGAAATTTTATGTTATCGATAAATTTTCTATAGAAATTTTATGTTATCGATAAATTTTCTATAGAAATTTTATGTTATCGATAAATTTTCTATAGAAATTTTATGTTATCGATAAATTTTCTATAGAAATTTTATGTTATCGATAAATTTTCTATAGAAATTTTATGTTATCGATAAATTTTCTATAGAAATTTTATGTTATCGATAAATTTTCTATAGAAATTTTATGTTATCGATAAATTTTCTATAGAAATTTTATGTTATCGATAAATTTTCTATAGAAATTTTATGTTATCGATAAATTTTCTATAGAAATTTTATGTTATCGATAAATTTTCTATAGAAATTTTATGTTATCGATAAATTTTCTATAGAAATTTTATGTTATCGATAAATTTTCTATAGAAATTTTATGTTATCGATAAATTTTCTACAGAAATTTTATGTTATCGATAAATTTTCTATAGAAATTTTATGTTATCGATAAATTTTCTATAGAAATTTTATGTTATCGATAAATTTTCTATAGAAACTTTATGTTATCGATAAATTTTCTATAGAAATTTTATGTTATCGATAAATTTTCTATAGAAATTTTATGTTATCGATAAATTTTCTATAGAAATTTTATGTTATCGATAAATTTTCTATAGAAATTTTATGTTATCGATAAATTTTCTATAGAAATTTTATGTTATCGATAAATTTTTTATAGAAATTTTATGTTATCGATAAATTTTTTTAGAAATTTTATGCTGCCGAAAAAATTTCTACAAAAATTTTTTATTATAGATAAATTTTCTGTAAAAATTTTCATATTATCGAAAACTTCTATCTAAAAATTTCAAGTTATGGAATGTTTTTTTTTATAGAAATTTCATGTTATCGACAGATTTTCTCCACAAAATTTTTCTATGTTTTTGTTTGAGAGATCTTTAATCCCGATTTCTCTAAATCTCTCAAAAATAAAACCACTTTTTCTTTTATAAATATTAAACTTTTTATTATTGTTAATCTTTATTTATAAGACTTAATTTATAATTGGTAGTATACAAAATTGTAATTTTGCTTAATTTTTTCTCATTTTGATTTCGTTTTCCTTTATAAAGCATTAATAATTGGAAATAAGTACGTAAACATTTTTTAAAATTTTTTCAACTTAAGAAAAAATTAGTTATTTTTCTGCAAAATATTTATAAAAAATATAATAAAACTCACAAAAACCTAATTCAAATTTAACTTACTACAAAAATATGCATTCAAATGCAATGTTCTTTTTTTTACTATTAAACAACATTCTTTTTATAAACTTTTCTTATCTTTTCCTTAATAGTTAAACTATTAAAAATATGTAATTGAATGGAAAACATTTTACTTAAACTTAACTAAACTTAATAACTAATATTGGCAATCAAATGAAGGTGGAATTATTTTTGTTTGTTAAATGTTTTAGAAAACAATTCGTATATGGTTTTGTATAAAAAAAAAACTTCTTAATCTCTTTAATTTATTACAAAAAATTATGGCTACGATTCGGAAGTTTCCATGTGTCTGTGTACTGTAACAGGTGCTAATATTAGATGTGTGGCTCCTGTAACATTTGTGGCATCATCGTTAGGATGATGTAAAGGAATTGTTGTTTGCTCATAAACCCTACTGGGCGATTGATATTTTTTGGGTGATGTTAAATTATAACGTGATTCCTTTGAGGCAAAACTACTGTAGTGTGATGATTGTTGTTGTTGCCTATTAGTAGGTGATGATATGGATGTTGATATAGACATAGTATCAGATTTACTGTGTCTTTTATCGTTTAATAACAAGGGCTCAGCTAGAGTAAAACATTGATGATCTGAAGAATCTTCATGTGGTGTCATTGTGGAATAACCATGATCTGATTCTCCATTGGGAGGACGTCTATAACTGCTGCCTGTACTCATGTGATATGGCGATATATCAGCCGCATTCATAAGATTTCTTTGAGCTGCTGCATGATCATAGCCACCGGCATTTGGTCCGCTAGGAGGATCGTCATGAGCTTGACAGTCATCAAAATTGAAACGCGACAAAGGAAGACCATAATTTTCTTCTTGCATAGAGTCCATATAAAATTGCTCTTGGGAAGACGTATCAACATTTTGACGATAACAATAAATAGCAAATCCTATGACAATAGCTAATACAATTATAGCACCGCCGACAGGACCAAAGGCGGAATAAGTGCTAGGTTTTTGTGAGGGATTATAACCATGGGCAGCTAATAGATCAGCATCATCCAAATCACCATAAGGAGAAAGGCCTGCTAGGACACCTTGGGAATGAAAATTAAATGGTTTTAGTTTTAAAATTTTTGGAAAAAATTTCTACATAAAATTAGTATAAAAGTTAAAATTCGATAACTTTAAATTTATGTATTGAGAACATAAATTTTATATAGAAAATTTATAGATAACATAAATTTTATGTAGAAAATAATTTTTCTACAGAAAATTTATCGATAACATGAAATATATATATCGAAAATTTATCGTTCACAGATTTTATATTGAAAATTTATCGATAGCACAAAATTTCTATAGAAAATTTATCGATTACATAAAATTGAAACTGAACTGAAAATTTCTATAGAAAATTTATCGATCATAAAAATTTTATAGGAAATTTATCGATAATATAAAATTTATTGATAATATATAATTTGTATAGAAAATTTATCAATAACATAAAATTTTTATAGAAAATTTATCGATAGCACAAGTTTTTTATAGCAAATTTATCGATAACACAAAATTTCTATAGAAAATTTAGCGATAACATAAAATTTCTACAGAAAATATATCGATAACATAAAATTTCTATAGAAATCTTTCGATAACATACCATTTATATAGAAAATTTATCTGTGACATAAAATTACTAGCGGGAAGTTATTGATAATTTAAAAATTCTATAGAAAATCTATCGATCATAAATTTTTTTATATAAAATTTATCAATAACATAAAATTTTTATAGAAAATTTTTCGATAACATTAAATTTCTATAGAAAATTTTTCAATATCATAAAATTTCTATAGAAAATTTTTCAATATCATAAAATTTCTATAGAAAATTTTTCGATAACATAAAATTTCCTATAGAAAATTTATCGATAACATAAAATTTCCTATAGAAAATTTATCGATAACATAAATTTCCTATAGAAAATTTATCGATAACATAAATTTCCTATAGAAAATTTATCGATAACATAAATTTCCTATAGAAAATTTATCGATAACATAAATTTCCTATAGAAAATTTATCGATAACATAAATTTCCTATAGAAAATTTATCGATAACATAAATTTCCTATAGAAAATTTATCGATAACATAAATTTCCTATAGAAAATTTATCGATAACATAAATTTCCTATAGAAAATTTATCGATAACATAAATTTCCTATAGAAAATTTATCGATAACATAAATTTCCTATAGAAAATTTATCGATAACATAAATTTCCTATAGAAAACTTATCGGTAACATAAATTTCCTATAGAAAATTTACCGATAACATAAATTTCCTATAGAAAATTTATCGATAGCATAAATTTTCTATAGAAAATTTATCGATAACATAAATATTCTACAGAAAATTTATCGATAACATAAATTTCCTATAGAAAATTTATCGATAACATAAATTTCCTATAGAAAATTTATCGATAACATACATTTTCTATAGAAAATTTATAGAAAATTTATCGATAACATACATTTTCTATAGAAAATTTATAGAAAATTTATCGATAACATACATTTTCTATAGAAAATTTATCGATAACATACATTTTCTATAGAAAATTTATCGATAACATACATTTTCTATAGAAAATTTATCGATAACATACATTTTCTATAGAAAATTTATCGATAACATACATTTTGTATAGAAAATTTATCGATAACATACATTTTCTATAGAAAATTTATCGATAACATACATTTTCTATATAAAATTTATCGATAACATACATTTTCTGTAGAAAATTTATCGATAACATAATTATTAAATTTGTTATCGTTTTAGAACAGCACTATATAATTTTGAATTCTTTCAATGTGTTTTGTAGATCTTACAAGTGAATTTTTGTAAACAACCAAGTTATTTTCAAATTCGAAATACGCATTTCCTATATTAAGTCATCGATATGTATTAATAAAACGTCAATAATAGCACATTTACATATTTACTTTCTTGGGATTCCTTTATTATCCTTCCTATAACGAGCACATTATTATTAAAAATTATTGAATTTTTTTCTTGCTAATTGGGTAGGAATAAATGTTTTAGTTTTATTTAACAATTTTAGACAGGATTTTAATCAAAGGAATAACTTATTTATTCAGAAACTTTCAGATTGCCACTTAAGACTGACTCTCCTAATATACTTCATGAACGCTTTTGATCGTTATAACGCTAAAACTTCCACTAAAGTGGTATTAAGGGTCATTATATTGCAGCATAACCCTTTTCAATAAATCCCTTTATAATTTTTGGAACTTCGAGAATTTTTTGAATAATGCAAAATATTCCAAATAAGAGGAAACAACTTATTCAGACCCATAATGGTAATAAGTCATAGTATGTGACTGCCTTTGGTCGGGATGGTTATGTCTGAAACATTTTAATGAAAAGAAAAATATGAAGTTTTTGTACTAGGATTTCTTGGAAATAATCATGGGACCCTAATCTGAGTAAAATATTCCACCCTTATAGAGAGTTTGGAAGGATAATGACTTGAATAGTTCATCAAGTCTGAAGAGAATGTGGCCCTGGGAACGCTATAATATAAATTCTACCTAAAATCCTTAAATAGATCTAAATCAATAATACTCTCTCATTCAGTAACAAAAAAATCATAATTTTTTAATAATAACGGTATAATATCCTATCAAGGACTTTTAGGGTGTATGTCTTCGCTATAGGAAGGATAATAAAGGAAACTCAAAGAAGTAATTAGGACTTATTGAGCTATTGTTTTATGAATACTTAGTTTCAAAAATTGAAAATAATTTTGTAATTTAAAAATTTTTGCGAATACACCTATTTTAATGTCCATATGTTTATATATTGGATAATATAACTTTATTTTGTTTTGAAAAAATGTAGATTAGCTTTTGAAGTATAAATGTAAAAATAATAATTCATACTTTAAGGCAAAGTATAAACAAGTATTCCGACTCTCTTTTGGTAATATTTCTCTCTATTATATACGGGAGCCGTGTGAATTGTGATAGAACTAATAGTCTAATAGCCGTTAAATTATAAAAAGCATGTTTTATAGAAAAATTTTACTATCGTATTTTTTTCTATTAATTTTTTTCTAAAAATGTTCCTTTTTTAATTTTTTCTAGAAATTTTGTACTGATCATTTTTTTTATTGAAACTCACCATTATAACACGCTGACTGGGCACTACAAAACGCCGCCGCAAATCCATTACCATCCACATCTTGTTGACACCATTCACAACCCATTACAGCCAAACACTCTCTTTGTGTACCGAACACATCACAATTGATATTTACACATGAGGCCAACATAATATTTTCCTGCTGCATTAATAATTGTGGCTCCGCCACATAGGGCTCATAGGGAGGTTCACAGTAATCATATTGATGAGTTATATTTAAATATGATAAATGTTCTTTGCTAGAATTATCATCTTCCTCTTCCAATGTTTGCATCAAAGGCATGGGGCATTCACAGGGACACTCACAATCCGCTTGATCCATGCGTTTGCAATTCAAACACTGACGATCTATGGTACTGCAGGGACAAAATGCACCACCATCACAGGTGGAGTTGAGAACAGCAGCAAATATATTGCTACCTTTTAGTAAGGCTATGGCATATTTGGTTCTTTCACCATGCACTACATTGGTCAAGATCTCATTGAGTGAAGTATTGAACACATAATAACGTTGCAGTGTACGATTTTGATAGTTAGCACACGCCAATTTACGCACCAGATTTTTATGATTTAAAATGTCATTGGCCAAATAGGATTCTTTATGAGTTAGATGTTCATGGGGTCTTCTTTGATTTTTTAAACTGGACTTGGGCTCTAACATAGAGGGATGAGCTATTAGGTAGCCTTCATTTTCAAATAGCAAACATTTTATATTGTGCATTTGACACAAGGGCGTAGAGTCCAAAATCATTTTAAAGAAATAAGCATAGGGTAAATCTAAAGCCACAATAGCTACCGGTTGATCACGTTCTATGGAATGTAAAGCATTTGATTTACCCTCAAATATTGTGTGGGCTATAGTAATTATATAACCTGAACCGGCAGCATCTAAATAAGGTTCTGTGGTAATGATTTTGCCAGCATGTTGTATAGCCTTACGATACCAGGGTCTTTGGGAGGGATCATAGTTATTGTTTAGCAAACAGCCAGGGAAAACCTGTAACACACCATTTACGGAGGCTATGTAACGGCGTATTATATAGTTTTTGAGGGAACCTCGAGCATCTTGGTGTCTCTTTTTCAAATGTTGCATGGCATTATAAAGTGCATTTACTTCTTGCCTTATTTGTGGTCGTAGACCAGGATTTGCAAGAAGACCGGTGGTATCTTTTAAATAAGCCATTATACTTTCCACGGTGTGTAATTGTGTTTGCGATGAACTCATTCGATTATTGTGTAAAAAGGTAAAAGGTGATTCAAAAGCCAAAGAGCTTAAAAATAAAGTAGCTGATTCTAGAGTAGAAATTTGACGAAAATAGCGACAAAGATTGTTAGAGTCTCGCGAGGGCAATAAATCCAAACGATGATATATTAAATCAAGGGTGGTATAATACTCCTCATAGTTTTCTTGTTGATGAGGATATAAAGGTATATTATTTTTAGCAGAAAAATGTTTTAATGTCAAAGGCAAAGCTTGAGGCAAAGAGCCAACAACATATTTCGATTCTTTGTTGTTAGTAGAGTTAAAACTGTCTTCAAATTTCCTGGTATTAACCATGCATAAAATATAAATACCCAAAATATTATGCCATTGATAGGTTCTTAAGTATTTTTCTTGACGCCGATTTTTTGTCAAATAGATGGAGGTAGAAATATTGCCATTTTCCTGGTTTAAGATTTTTTGTCTTATGCTGAAAAATTCGGTGGAGTTTTCTAGATATTGAATATCTACTGGAAAGGGTGTTTGATTTTGTGAAAAAGGACGGGGAAAGGCAGGATGCGCCAGAGTATTGCCGTCTGATTCTATGAGAAAAGAATAGAAATATTCTTGTTTATTTGCCATTGAAAACTGCTGTTGTTGCTGTTGATAACTAATAATATCCTCAATCAAATCGGATAGATATAAATCCACACCCACCACACCAAAAGGTAGAACAGCATGTGTTATGGAAACAATAGAATCTAAGAGATAAATATTTAAATATTTTAATTAAAATTAATTAAAATGAAGTCACAAATTTACCTCTTGTATGGGCTTCCACTACGGGCGTATGAACTTGCCAGGTTTTTTGTATATGAGGCTCTTGAAAATCCTTAGCAAATATAGCAGTAGCCGCTTGTATTATAACATCTTGATGAGTTTTTGTGAGCATAAATAGTTTGCCGGTTAAGCTGTGTTCAGGTTTATACCAATCCTTGGTGTCTATATCATATTTGGTATAATTTTGTGAAGATATTTCTGTTAGAAATTGTTTTTCATACATAATGCGTTTTTCATCTAGAAGATATGGTAACATTAATATTTTGTAATAAAAAGCAAAATAATACTCCTGCTTACCCAAAACCACACCACAAGCATTAATGACAATAGGTTTTTGTAACGACCTTTGTCCCCTGGCCATGGCATTCAAAACGTGCCGCGAATCCGAGAAATTTATTAATAACCCTCTAGTAATATAAACAAATTCTATAGGATTTTGTGAACTTATCAGAGAATTATTTTGTAGTCTTGAAATCATTTTAAAAGAATACTCAAAACCCAAAGAATGATTGGTTAAAGCCCGACTTAATGTCAAACTATTGATATAATTCAAAATTTCCTCTTTACGTTCACGGGTAGTAGAATACAAGCCATTAGCAGCATCATATGATGAAGCATCCAGCAAAAGCATATTTTCTATTTCATCTGAAACACATACCAATGATATTAAATCATTGGCTGATAACATATGTAAAATATTTGATATGTAAGATTTGGCCAATTCCAAAAGTTCACCACTCATTGCCGAACCTACATCCAATAGCAAAAATACATATTTACTTTGTATGGCCGATGTATAAAGATAACGAAAATGTAAATCATTATAAAACTTGACATAAGAATCACTGGCATCATCGCTGCGCGACAGAAAGTAAATATGTTTAATATGATTACCCAAATACTTGGGATTATTATCTTGAAATTTCTCTCTACTCCAGGGTGTTTTTAAATCATTTTTGAGCAAGGATAGTTTTAAGGATTTAATTTTCTCTTTTATATAAGCGTTGGCTTCTAAGGTCAGTTCATTATTTTCATTGAGCAAAGATGTATCGATATAATTACGCAGAGAGCGTGTGGTAAAATCAGTCTTGTCATAATTAAGTATTTGTATTTGTTGTTTATTGTAACTTTCTGTGGCCGCTTCAAAAGTAGAAGAGTCCCTATCATAACAGGACTGTACAAAGGTATTAAGATATAAAGGTTTTATGTGAGCACTCAAAGGTTTTTCTATATCATTTAATTCCATATCAAATTCTGGTTCTATATCGCTATTATCCTCATCGTCTTCATCTAAGTCTTCTTCATATTCGGCAGTAAATTGCATAATTTGGGTTATATTCGATTGAAAAAAATCTCTCAAATCTTGTACGATATGTATGGCTTTTTCTAATTTCAAGGCCAAACGTTTGCTAAAATACTGCAAATCTTGTTGCATTTTTAAGTCCAAGGAAACATCAAAAGTTTTATCATTTGACAGGGAAAGATTGCGGTTGAAACTTAAAGATGCTGAAGAGGTAAAATGCATAGAATCAAAAATTTCCTAAGAAGGAAGAAATATAAATAAAATAAAGAAAATTGGATGTTATTACAAAATCTATCACTTACCTGTATTTTGGCTACTCTCATTTCTACATTTCTCATATTTTTTACACGCTCATCAATATTTCTCAGCAACTGTCTAACATTCTGTTGACTATTGTAATTGCTAAAGAAAGCATTAGCGGGTGTTTGTAAAAATGAGCTTCCAGCTCCATTGGCCTGCGTTATTATGCTCGAGGGCACCAACTCTACGGTCGCATTATTATATTGTAAAGGCACTTTATGTTTAACAATATTGACGGCTGCTATATTAAGGGCTGCTACTTTGGGATCTTCTGCTAACACTTTATAACTATCATCTACCTTTTCTTGTGGTAAACGTTGTTGCTGTTGGGAATTGGTATTAGTAGTTTGTGTTAAAGGAACATTAGTTTGCTGCTGTAGTATTGTATTCGAATTAGTATTTTGATAAGCCATACAAGTGTTTATAATAATGGCTAGGAATATAACCAACCACAAGAATGGCTGGTATTTGCAGGACGTTAATGGCATATTTTAGTTTTTGCATTTAAAAATTATATGGATTTTTTTATTGTTGATAAATCTGTAAAAAAAAATGTTTACTTTAATACATACATAAATGAAATAAATTTATAGTAAAGATTTTAAGTTTAGTTAAAGATGTTTCGGTTTCTTTTAAATGTCTATTCTAAATGCAGATTCTAAATAATTTTTCATTGCATATATGTACATTGTTTCAAAATAGCTGAGCTGTCAATCTCTAGTGGCTTTTTTAAAAAATATTCTAAAGTTTGTTAAAAACTTGTATACAGTTGTATAGAAAAGAAAAGATACAGATTATTATGTTGCAATACAGTTTTTAAAGAAATTTCCTCATTTAAAATTAAAAAAATTAAGTCTTATCTTAATAACCAAATTTTTTAATGAAATTTATAGTCACGATAAATTTCTAAGATATTTTATTATCGCGAATATTTTTTTTAATTTTTATATTAAAAAAAAAAATAATAATAATAATACTAATAATAATAAAATATTAGCGAATTAAGTTTTCTCTTCGCGATATTTTTTTTAATATTTTATTGTCACAAAAAAATTAAAAAAATAAATAAATAAAATAATAATAATAATAATAACAAAATTTTATCGTTGCGGTAAATTTTCTGAAGAAATAAAAAAAAAAATTATCCTTGTGATAAATTTCCTAAAGAAATTAACGATACTAGCCTGATTTTGTAAAATGAAACGATAGTTGCGATATATTATACATGCGATATATTTCTAATAAATTTTATCATCGCCATAAATTTGCTAAAGAAATATTTTTTAAAGACATTTGATCGACGTGATAATTTTTTTTTTAATTTTATTGTCGCGATTAATTTTATAAAATAATTTTATTGTCACGAGAAATTAAAAAAAATAATAAAAATAAAAAGTAAATTTTATTCTTACGATAAATTTTTTCATGGAATTTTATCGTCGCGATAAAGTTCGTAGAGGAGTTTATGATTAATAGCCAGATTTTGTAAGACGAAACTTCGTTACGCCAATTTTTGAAGAGAAATTAAAATATGTATATATATATATATATATATATATATATATATATCTTTGCGAAAAATTGTTTAATATAATTTTATAGTCGCTATAAATTTCTTAAATAAATTTTGATTAATAGCTTGATTTTGTAAAATGAGACGATACATTCGATACATATTTTAATTAAAATGTATAATATCAATCAATTTCTAAAAAACGAATATTCTTGCGATAAATTTTTAAAGCGATTTAATCGTTACTATACATTTTATCATCGTGATAAATTTTTTAAAGAAATATTTTTGCACATTTTATCGACGTAATATGTTTTTTATCATAGCAATACATTTTCAAAAAAAAAAAAAAAGATTGAATAAAGAAGTTTAAAAAAATGAATTTTATCCTTGCGACACATTTTTTAAAGGATTTTTATCGTCGCGATAAATTTGTTAAAAAAATTTATTATTAATAGACTGATTTTGCAAAATGAATCGAAAATTTTTTTCGACAATTTTTATTGAAGACAAAATAAATTTGGATTTTCAATACAATAATTTAAATAAATTAAAATTAAAGCAAAAAAAAAATCGAGACATTTAATCTTAGTAATAATTCTAAAGAAATTTAACGTAAAATTTGAAATAAATTCATCGTAACAAAAAAAAAAAAAAAAAAAAAAATTCCTAAATAAATTATAATGTAACGAAATAGTTACCCTAAGAAATTTTATCGAAACGATAAATATTATAGCAACGAAAAATTTTCTAAATAAATTTTTTTATCGTAACGCGAAAACTTAAAAAAAAAATATTTATCGTAGCGAAAAAAATTACCAAAATTTCTTTTAAGGAATTTTATCGTAACGAATACATTTTCTAAAAAAAAAAAAAAAAAATAAATCTAAAAGAAATATTTTTTAAGGCATTTTACGTGATCATTTCTTTTTTAAGAATTTTATCTTCATGAGAAATTAAAAAAAAAAAAAAAATTATCCTTGCTATAAATTTTTAAGGAAAATTTATCTCAATAAATTTCTAAAGCAATTTTTGGTAAACATTTTAAATAAATATTATCGTAACGAAAAAAACTTCCTACATAAATTTTAATATTACGTAATAGTTACCCTAAGAAATTTTATCGTAACGATAAATTTTATAGCAAAGAAGTATTTTCTAAAAAAAAATGCTTATTGTAACGCGAAAATTTTTATTTTGTATATATAGAAATACAATTCTTAAAAAAGTTAAATTAAAATCTTAAAAATATACAATTTTATTGTGTATTGTAAACAATCTCCAAAAATAATTCCTTCTTTGGGTGTATATTTTGCTGCAAAAAAAAACTAAAAACAATAAATATAAACTAATGCACAACATCAAAGTAGAAATTATATGTTCAATTTTTTTAATATTTTCTTTCTTTTCGTTTTCTTAATAAAATTGTTGTTTTTGCCTTATTTTAAAGCAAATTGTTGTATGAGTTTTTTCTTCTACTTTTGTTTGTTTTTATTTACAATCATTATTTTTCTTTGTTGTTTGCCGCTCTTCAGTACAAAAACGAAAAAAAAACAGCAACAACAATAACACCACACCACAATCAACCAAACAAATATAGAAAACACAACACACATAGATACTCGGGTATAGCACCACCACCAACACACATATTGTACACACATGCCAGAACACTGTTTTTTTTAATCTTTTTGGTTTTAATCCCAATTTTTTTCAGATTTTCACATTAAATTTTCTTTAAATTTGTTATAATTTAAACAAATTTTGTTAATACCTTTTTACATTATCATATAGCTAACATTTTTATTTAATTTTTTCTTAATTTTATACACAATTTATGGGGATTTTATTAAAAAAAATATATGCTAACATTTTCTTTACACGAAAGGTAGAAAATAAAAATTACTATGAATAAAATAGAGATGAGAAAATTGTAAGTAATCGTTGTTATTAGAGGTGGTAGAGAATGAATGAAAGAGAGAGGGAGAACGATTAGTTGTATACTAAGCAGGGTTGCATGTGAACCGTTACTTTTGGTAGGATTGTGTTTGAAATGAAATTTAAATTGTACGAAAATTATTTTATTTCTTAATTACATACTTAAAAATTTTTTTTAGGAAAGAATTTAATTTGGGAGAATTTAAATAATTAAAATAATTTAATAATTTAAATAAAATGATCATTCTAAAATAAAGAAAAAAATATTAAAATTAAAATAAAAGTACATAATAAAAAGTGGAATTCATTGAGATTCCCTAACTAACTTAAAATAATAAATATTTTCTATAAAAGTTTATTTAAAATTCTTACCCAATTTTTTTATAATAAAAAAAATCATATGAATTTCCTACAACTTCCAAACTATTCAATTGCACTTTAAAATTTAAACAATATTTTTTCCATTAAAAATGCTATCATTGATGAAAAAATTTGAAGTGAATCAGGGATCTCAATTTATACCTAAAAAAATTTAATTTAATTTCAATATAGAACTTGTTAATTTAAAATTTCTATTATATATTTAGGTCTAAATAAATACCTACGATTGAAGAAAATTTAGGAGTAAATAAATTATACGATTGTAGCAAAATTTGAATTATAGTTGAAGCATATTTAGGACTTAAATAAGATCTGGTTTTAAAGCAAATTCAGAATTAAATTAAAATTTAAATAGCAGCATATGAGTAAAGTAAATTGGAAATAACAAATTAGAACGTACAATTGGACTTAAAAAGAAGCTGTTTTATTAACAAATTTAGACCTATGATTAAAGTTAATTTAAGACTAAATAAAGGCCCACTATTGAAGCAGATTTAAGACTAAAAAAGGACTTTCGAAACAAACATAAGGGTAAATTAAGATCTATTTTTGAATGTGATAAAAATCTACGATTGAATCTAATTTAGGGCATAACAAAGCCTTCGGTTGAATACAAACTTATGACCAAATAAAGGCTTTTTTTGAAGGATTAATTAAAGTTAATTTATGACCAAATTAATCTACGATTGAAGCTAATATGGAAGTAAATTCAAACTTAAGATTGTAGCTTATTCAGAAGTTTATTACGATCTACTATCACACAACTTTTTGGATTAATAAAATATATAATTAAATTTAATTTGGAAGAAATAAGGGTCTATGATAAAAAAAATTGGTCTAAATAATTGATGCTGATATAGGGGTAAATTAAGACCTAAGATTAAATTTTATTTAATACCAAGTTTAGGCTTACAATCGAAGCTTATTTAGGAGAAAATTAAGACTAATTCAAATAAAGGATTAAATCTGAACTAAAAGTAAATTTAGACCCAAAATTGAAGCTTATTTAGGACTAAATAAATATCTGCGATTAGTGAAAATTTAGTACCTACTAAATAAAAACTTAAAATTAAAACTACTTTAGAAATAAACCAGGACCTTGGATTGATTATAATATAAGAGTTAAGAGCTAAGATTAAATTCGATTTAGGAGTAAATTAGGGCATACGAATTAAATATAAATTTTGGTTTTAATAATTCGGAAATTTTATAATTTTATTTCGTTGTATTATATTATGTTCACACACATTAGTTTTTGACTTGTTTTTTGAAAAACACAATGAGTTTAAAAATCACTGTTCACATATCATTTTATTGTGTTTTTCTTTTTGGCATGTTTTTTGTGGTCCGAAATATTTTCACAAATTTTTTATTTAAATAAAAATTTCACATATAAACTCTAATTCAAAAAATAAAATTTTTAAACAAGTAAAATTTATGAACAAATATAAATTTCATTCATAATTTTTAATTTTTGTTTTTAAACTATTTGACAATTTTTACAAATTCTTTTTTCAACAAATTTCTATATACTAACGAGATTAAAGATAATTTCGGTCAATACTATAAAATCATCTAGATGATTTTACTTTAGGAAGTGGAAGTGGGTTTATATGGGAGCTGTGGTAAATTATGGACCGATTCTCTTAAAATTTGGCAATGTTGTTTCTACTTATATAAAACTTATTTGTGTCGAATATTAACTTGATACTAACATTCGTATGGGATTTATGCACGTTAAAGTGATTTACGGAAGGGAGTTTATATGGGAGCTACATTTGGTACAAATATTGATACTTATACAGAACTTCTTTGTATCGAATTTCATTAAAATATTTTTATTTTTAAGGCATTTTTGAGTGTTTAAACTCTTTTCCGGGGGATATTTCTATGGGGGCTAGGTAAAATAATGGACCAATTTCAAAAGACTTCGTCCTTGTATCATAAAAGTCCCAAGTGCGAAATTTCATTAAATTATTTTTAAAATTGTGACCCGTACTTTGTGCACAAGGTTTACATGGACAGCCAGCCAGCCGTCAAGCCAGACGAACGGATGGACGGATGAATATCGTTAAGGTGGGTGTTAGATAACTTTTTCTATGCATTGCAAACATCAGCACAAACGTATAATACCCCAACCACCTATGGTGGTGTAGGGTATAAAAATACTAAAAATTTCTTCCCTGTATGGAAATTTAATATGTTTTTTGTGTGTTATATATTAAACAATTCGAATCGAGATGTTTTTGGCTTTGAAATATATGAAAAAAAAAACAAATTAATTTGTTTGTGTTTTTTGAGTAAACGACAGGTTTTCACAAAAAAAAAAAAAAAACTCGATATGTGAATCTCTTATACTTTGATATTAGAGTATCAAAAAACCGTGAATACAAGTAGGGTTGCCTACTTGTATGTAATTTCTTCTTATAGATGATTACAATGAAGGGGTTGTTGAAGATAAAAAGGGGGTTATCAATCTTTAATGGAGAATGAATTATAATTACTCTTTTGATGAAAGTAATTATAATTTAGGGGGGTTTTGGGAATAAAGAAAAATAGGAGGGTTCAATTAGTGGTGTAACTGGTTCTAGTTACAACAATATCTCACCTTTTTTTTCAGGGAAATCCAGGATTGAAGTAAGTCTTCTTTTGTTTTCGGTTAGACTTCAGTTCTTTATTTCACAAGATTTCTTAGATTTAGGTAACTTAGATTAAGGTAAGTATGACGAATAATTTTTGTAAGGTAAGTATTATTTAGGTTGATCGTGACGGCTCGATGGTAAGGTGGTACATTGCTAAGTTTAAAATGGTAAGTTGGTAACTTTAAGATGATAAGATGCTAAGTGTAGGATAGCAAGTATAGATGATGAGATGTTAAGACAGCAAGATGATAAAACGTTGAGTCTCAGCCAGCAAGTTGGTAAGACGCCAAATGAAAGATGGTAAGTTGTTAAGATGCCAAGTGTAAGATGGTAAGTTGTTAAGTGTACGACCGCCAGATATCAAGTGACTTTTACAATTTTAAGGCCAATCGTTTTTCTTTTGGGTTTTCATCAACCCATGAGCCTTTTAACGAAAACCGATAACATTACTTTTTGTTGGAGAAAATTAACTTTTGGCATTACCGGATTATTTTGTTCTTAGTAGCATACACTGAGAACAATTATCTTATATTAACTTTTTATAATTAATATAAAAATTATAATTTAATTATAATACAAGTGTCCAACTTGATTGTACAAACCGATTTTCGACTTAGCCGAAAAATCTCATTTTAAAAAATACCGGTTGCCTGGTTTTAAACTCTTGGAAAAACCGGTTAACCGGTTTTCAGTCATATACATTTTTTTAACAAGAAAATATTATTTTTTTATAATTTCTTTTAAAAAAAGCCTAAATTTATACGTGCATACAAGTTGTACTCTGCAAAAATAATGCATTTTGATTTTTAACAATTTCAAAATCAAAATTTTTTTATTTACGTTATAACTTTAGCGAATTTTTTAAATTTGAAATTGTTCTTATTTATTTGATTTATCTTATTTAATAAACTTTCTTTAATATTTTATCCCTAATCCTGGTATTTGAAAATATGTCTTTTCAAAATAAAATATATTTTGTGATTGAAATACTTATAAGTGAGCACGAAAAAAACTAGTCCATAAAATTCTGGTTATAAAAATTATACCAATAGAATCATCTATTGGTAGGTTTTCCATGAAAGAAAGTTTTAACTTTTGAATAATTTTTTATTGGTTTTAATAAAACTAGTAAGCTTTTCTGCAAAACTTTTATTGTGTAGTAGACAACTTTTTTGCTGTATCCTTTTGTAGTATCCTTTAAATATTTGTTGAATACGGCAAATCGGAGTTGATGCCATTTGGTTGATGGGGCTCATTTGGTACATATAATATCATGATTAATAATGATAAATATATTTTATTTTTAATGTATATATATACATACAATAAACTTTATAAAGTAAAAATTTAAACGTTTAAAATTTTTTGTGAGCCCTGAATACTTCGATTTTTTTCAACTAATAAAGAAAATTGTCCAAGCTAAGTAAGCTATCTGTCATTTTTAATGCATTTAGCAAGTTACATGTTTTTACATTGTTTTTAGTCATAAATAGCTAAATAAAATGCTGAAAAAAAGCGCTTAACCGCCTTTAAAAAAGTGTTTTTGAAAAATAAAACCGAAATCGGTTTGTAAAAAATCGGAAACCGATTTTCGGTTTTGGATACTCTATTTGATATAACTTTTAACAAAATGGTGAGCTTATAGTTTTTTTAGTAATAATTTTGTTTTTATATTTACATATCTATTTTATTTCAGATTTTTAACATCTATTTTTGTTCTTAATTTTCTCCTTTACTTTTTAACTATGCGCACCAATTGCCCTTCGGCTGTATACTTATACAAAGGATCATTGATTTCACCCACTTTAGTATATTTCAATTCGGCTGTAAAATCATTTTGTTTAGTTTCATCTTCACTTTTTTTGGTGGTAAACTTAACCTTCTGTATAGAATGATCTGGGTTTACCACAAAATATTGTCCTTGAGCAATTTTTTCACTATTATTTTCCTGTAAACGATTATAGTTTTGTACGGCTGCATTTAAAGCATCCAAAGCAAATTGTTTTTCTTGTTCCTCATCTTCATTATAATTTTGTGAGTTAGCAGGAGGAGCGCCATATTCTAAAGCAGGTTGTTGCTGTTGACCGAAATTTCCAGAATCAAAATTGTTATTGGGTGCACCATATTCCTGAGACGGTTGTTGCTGTTGGACTAAATTATTGTTATTATTGTAAGGAGCTCCATATTGTGAGGCAGGTTTATTATTTCTAGGATCTATATTATAATTGGGTGCACCATATTGTAAAGCTGGTATTTGTTGACTTTCAAATCTTTCATCGGTATTAGGCTTTGGCAAGGGATTATTATTTACGGGTATATTATTAACGGGTATATTATTAACGGGTATATTATTTACTGGTGGTAAATTTGGCTGAAATTGTGGTGGTTGATTTTGTGGAGTTTGTGGTGGGTTTGGACGTTGGGGTCTGTTGCCATTTTGTCTTCTGGTATTATGTCTATGGTTATGTCTGTGATTAAAATTTTGTGGTTGACGATTACCCGCACCCACTTGATTATTAATAAATACCAATTGATCATTTGGTGGTAAATATTGCTTCTCAGGTTCTGAAATTGGTATCCTTTGTATTTCTTGTCCGGCAAAATCAACTCGCTGTTTGGTAATTTCAAAGGAAATACCTCCTTGATTGGGCAATTGTTGTTCTGAATCGACATCATAATTAGGATAATATTCACCAGGTAAATCAAAAGGTATACTAGGACGAAATCCTGCAGCCGCATAAGGAGCACGATTATTTAAAGGAGCCTCAGCAAAAGTTCCAATTACAGCCAAAGAGGCCAACAGATATAGCTTTTAATAAAAAAAGGGAACATAATTGTTATTTTTGCTTTTTAAAAATATTAAAAAAAATTCTTACTTTAAACCACATTTTTTTTTAAGTTTTTAAAAGTTGAAAGTAAATGTCTAGCTCATTAAGATTGTAAAGACTGTTATAAATATTCTATATTTTGTGCGTTTTTATATAGAAAATTTATTAAACTTACGCATTTTAGTTAAATTTTTAGTTATTATGTAAAACACGTAAAGGTGCATCAAAATTGCAAAGATTTTCAAAGGGGTGGCTGCCAAAAAACTAAAAAAAAACCTGTTTTTTACAACATTTTTAAAATTAAATATTCTAGACACTTTTTAAATGTTTAATGAACTGTAATTTTTTTCTTTTATAACATTGGCTTATTACAGTCATTTTTAAAGCACTCAACTCACAGTTTATTTTTAAATAAAAATATGACAACATACATGACTGAGTGAAAGAATGAATGACATAAACCTAAAAAGTAGAACGAATTGTCAAGTTCAATGTTGAAATTGAAATGAAATTAATGAAAGAAATAAGTTTAAAGAAATGATGAAGATAATTTCAAGAGATAAAAAAATAAGGAAAATATTAAACTAAATGAGAGCTTTAATTAATATATTGTACTATATAAAAACAAAGATTAAAGCCTTATAATAGCCTAAAACAATACAAACAGCCTATAAATTAAGTTATATGCACCTAAAAAGAAAGCTATAACTAATACAGTTTAGTTAAAGTCTAGACTATAGTTAAGTCTATAGTCTGAACTACAGTTTAGTCTAGACTATAGTTTAGTCTACACTATAGACTAAACTATAGTCCAGATTATATTTTAGTCTAGAGTCAAAGTCTAGACTGTACTTAAGTCTATAGTCTAGACTCTAGTTTAGTCTAGAGTAAATGCCTAGACAATAATTAAGTCTATAGTCTATATATACTATAGTTAATAGTCTGGACTATAGTTAAGTCTGTAGTCCGGAATATAGTTTAGTATATAGTCTAGGCTATAGTTTAGTCTAGAGTCAAAGTTTAGACTATAATTAAGTCTATAGTCTATATAGACTATAGTTTATGGTGTGGACTATAGGTTAGTATGTAGTCTGGACTATTGTTTAGCCTATAGCATGGACTATAGTTTAGTCTGTAAACTGGACTATAGTTTAGTCTACAGTCTAGACTGTAGTTTAGTCTAGAGTCAAAGCTTAGACAACAATTAAGTCTATAGTACATAGACTATGGTTTATAATTTGGACTATAGTTTAACTATAGTTTATAGAATAAACTGGACTACAGTTTATTCTATACTCTGGACTATAGTTTAGTCTATAATCGGAACTATAGTTTAGTCTATAGCCGGGCCTATAGATTAGTCTATAGCCGGGCCTATAGATTAGTCTATAGCCGGGCCTATAGATTAGTCTATAGTCTGGACTATAGATTAGTCTATAGTCTGGACTATAGATTAGTCTATAGTCTGGACTATAGATTAGTCTATAGTCTGGACTATAGATTAGTCTATAGTCTGGACTATAGATTAGTCTATAGTCTGGACTATAGATTAGTCTATAGTCTGGACTATAGATTAGTCTATAGTCTGGACTATAGTTCAGTCTATAGTCTGGACTATAGTTCAGTCTATAGTCTGGACTATAGTTTAGTCTATAGTCTGGACTATAGTTTAGTCTATAGTCTGGACTATAGTTTAGTCTATAGTCTGCACTATAGTTTAGTCTATAGTCTGGACTATAGTTTAGTCTATAGTCTGCACTATAGTTTAGTCTATAGTCTGCACTATAGTTTAGTCTATAGTCTGCACTATAGTTTAGTCTATAGTCTGGACTATAGATTAGTCTATAGTCTGGACTATAGTTCAGTCTATAGTCTGGACTATAGTTTAGTCTATAGTCTGGACTATAGTTTAGTCTATAGTCTGGACTATAGTTTAGTCTATAGTCTGCACTATAGTTTAGTCTATAGTCTGCACTATAGTTTAGTCTATAGTCTGCACTATAGTTTAGTCTATAGTCTGCACTATAGTTTAGTCTATAGTCTGCACTATAGTTTAGTCTATAGTCTAAACTAGAGTTTAGTCTATAGCCAGGACTATAGTTTAGTCTGTAATCTGGACTATAGTTTAGTCTATAGTCTGGACTATACTTTATTCTACAGTCTGGACTATAGTTTATTCTATAGTCTGGAATATAGTTTATTCTATACAGTCAAACAGTCTAAGCTTAGACTATAATTAAGTCTATAGTCTATGTAGACTATATTTTAAAGTGTGGACTACAGTTTATTCTATAGTTTGGACTACAGTTTAGTCTATAGTATGTACTATAATTTAGTCTATAGTCGGGACTATAGTTTAGTCTATAGTCGAGACTATATCGAAATCGAAACAACTCAATAAAATACAATGTACCTTGAACAAACTAGTGAAGATGAAATATATAATATCCTTAAAACTTTAAATATAAAAAAGGGAGCTGGAATAGATAACATTAGGTCAAAAGTTCTAAGAAATAATGCTCATATCATTACACCAGTGCTTACTAAACTAATAAATATTAGCTTGGAAACCGGAATTGTGCCAGACCTTCTAAAAACATCCATCATTAGACCTATTTACTATAGGCCTATATCAGTACTGCCAATAATTGAAAAAATTCTGGAAGACGTTGTTATGAAAAGACTAACCCAATTTTTAAATAAATACAAAATTATAAATAATAATCAATTCGGATTTCAAAAAGGCAAGAGTATAAATAAATTACTCGGAAACTTTTCTAATTATATAAATGATTGTCTGAGCAAGAATTTTCACTGCCTAGTGTTATACATCGACTTTAGTAAAGCGTTTGATACGCTCTGTCATACAAAACTAAAGCAAATATTATACAATAATGTAATTAGAGGAAAAACATATAACTGGTTTAAAAGCTATTTCGAATTTCGATCCTATCGAGTGAATATTAACAATAGTCTAAGACTTCCTCAAGGATCAAAATTAGGACCAATCCTTTACTTGCTATGTGCTAATAATATGCTAAGATCTTTAAAGGAAAGCAAAACATTTGCTTATGCCGATGATACTGCAATCGTTGTCTCTAATAAAAATATACACATAGCTACACAAAAAATGCAACTGCAATTGGAAATAGCATCAAAATGGAGCCATGACAACGGGCTCATCATCAACGCTGAAAAGACAAAATTAATGCACATTAACTCCGACATCTGGCAGATTCATATATAGAAATAAAATTCCATAATTATAATTGCTTACACCAAAAAGCGCTAAATTTTTCAAATCAAAATGAAACATACACCACAAACATTGAACTTGTGTAAACGTACAAATACTTAGGCGTTTATGTTGACGGCAATTTTAAGTGGAAAACACATGTTGAAAGCGTAATAAAGAAGCTTCGCAAATCATCATACATGCTTTATTTCCTTAGCAATTGTTCGACGTACAGTGTACTTAGGCAAGCATACTTTTCCCTTACAGAATTCTATATAAGACATAGAATTGCTGCTTGGGGAAGTGCTACACATTGCAAAACTGTGAAAAAGTCGCAGATTCTAATTCTAAAATTACTTTGGAAGAGTCGTCGTATTGCAACAAACACCATTATCACAACACAAACAGCTCTAAGAACTCTACAAACCATAGCAACTCAAGAAACACCACACACACCTATGTATTAGATCGCACAACACTGAGCAATTCATTGAATAACTAACAGAGCAACAGAAGCAACTCAACAACAGCAAATCTAAACACTGTAAATAGCAATAACATCGCAAAAGAATTAAAAGTTCCAAATGTAAAAAGCATATTTAACACAGTAATGGCAAACGATTTCTTCAACAACATCGAATTCCTGAAAGAAATAGATCATGCATATAACACGAGACGTAGAGCACAAGGAGTATGGAAGAAATACGCTAAACGTCACTTTACCAACTATAATGAACAAAATCCCTATAAGAATTGTTAATACCAAAAATTAATTTAAAAGAAAAAAAAACTACTAAAAGACTTTTTTTATCGGTTCGCAATGAAAGTACCAATCATTTGATGTTGCAAACGTTTTTATTTTTATAATACATTAAATACATTAATAAGTGCTGTCAATCAAAAGGCTTAGTGGGTTAGAATTAAGAATTTATTGTTAACCTTTTATAAATCAATAAAAATGAATTTAAAAAAAATTAAAAAAACTATAGTTTATTCTATATTCTGGACTATAGTTTAGTCTGTAGTCTCGATTATATTTTAGAGTTTGGACCATAGTTTAGTCTATAGTCTAGACTAAAGTTGAGTCAATAGTCACTTTAGTATAATCTATAGTCTACCCTCTGTAACTAAAGCTTATTTAGGCCTACAAAAAATCTACTATTAAATATTATTCAACACGTGCTTTCGTATAACTGTATAGAAATGTTATATATATTTTTTTATAAATATTAAAATTTTCAAAAAAAAATTTTTTTTAATTACCTATTAAATTAACATTAAAAATTTATGTAGTATTTTATACATTTACATATTTATGCAATAAAACTGTTTTCAATTTCAATTATTATTTCTAAATCTATATAAATATCAACTTTAGAATATTTTTAAATATCAAATATCTACTTAAATATCAACAAGTAAATGTAGGCCTATTAATTCAATTTTAAAATAATTTGTAATTCATTTCAAATTATGTTAATTAAATTAAAATGTTAACTAAAATAAATGAATGTTATTTTTTATGTGTACTAAAAACTTAACCTTGCATTTAAATATTTTGCAATTTTTCTAAACAATAATTTTTCTTTTGGCAAAATCATAAAAGTGTAACGTTTTTTTTCAAATTAATTAAATAAGAAAATTAATATTGTTTATGAACATGAAAAACATAATTCTGTTATGATTAATTAAAAACTATGTTTTTAAGTAATTTAAAATATTTATTTTTTTCCGCAAACTTTAGCATAAAATGAGTCATCAGTTTTGAGTTGAGACATCACGTTTCATTATTTAAATTAATAAAAAAATATATATAAATTGTTAATGAAGTGAACAAAAATACTGTTTGAAAAAAAAAAAAAAAATAGTAATTAGTTAATGTTTGACAATCATTTGTGTTGGATCAGACTTGTAAATATTGATGAGTAAATGATGCTTATGGAAATTACAGCAAATACTATCATACCCTACTAAGTTTAAGGTAATCAGATCACTCCCTTAAAATATTTGCATTTTATATAAAAGCCTAAAATTGGCTCTAGTTCCTTAAAAAGGCCTGCAACAGAAAAAATAATGAAAATCTGAGATCACTTATACACTGCCTGCCACTTGAATAAGGAATCACATTTTTTTTTTAACTTTAATTAAGTATATCTCCTAAACTAAAGTTCAGAAAAAAATAATTTTTTGCGCAACCAAATTTCAAAGTATTGGCTTTAGTTTTCTGAAGAAATAAAAAATATATATATATTGTTATACTAAAATTATGCATTTATTTAAAGACTATAATTAAGTCTATAGTACATAGACTATAGTTTATAGTCTGAACTATAGTTTAGTCTATAGTCCCAACTATAGATTAGTCTATAGTCGGGACTATAGATTAGTCAATAGTCTGGACTACAGTTTAGTCTATAGTCTGGACTACAGTTTAGTCTATAGTCTGGACTATAGTTTAGTCTATAGTATGGACTATACTTTAGTCTATAGTATGGACTATACTTTAGTCTATAGTATAGACTATACTTTAGTCTATAGTCTGGACTATAGTTTAGTCTATAGTCTAAACTATAGTTTAGTTTATAGCCAGGACCATAGTTTAGTCTGTAATCTAGACTATAGTTTAGTCTATAGTATGGACTATAGTTTATTCTACAGTCTGGACTATAGTTTATTATATAGTTTGGAATATAGTTTATTCTATAGTCTGGACTATAGTTTTGTCTATAGTCTGGAATATAGTTGGTACTATTTAGTGTGTCACTTGAATAAGAAATTCTTTTAATATTAATCAGGAAGGCTATGATTTGAATTTCTTTCAATATAAACGGCTAGAGAATTTTTAATTTGAGAGTTTTTAAATAGTTTTTATTCAAAATGGGACGTGGTAAGGCTCTTAAAAAGAAAAAAATTCTGATTTTGAAATCTCAGGGTTAGAATCCGGTCCAAATAGCCAAAAACATTAATGGAGGAAAGACAGTACACAACGTGGAAAGATATGGGAAAAACATGAAAGGTCGGAAGAAAATGGCAACAACTCCAAAAGAAAGACGAAAAATTCTTAGAATTACATCAAATTCTGCCATGTCGTCATCAAAAATACGTGAAAAAAGTAGTCAATACCAGTCTAAGAACAGTGCATCGTATTTTAAAGTCATGCCCATACATAGTTCGATGAAAACTGCAAAAAACCACCACTTAATAAAAAACGCAAATCACAACGTCTGCAGTTTGCCAAAAATACAATAACATGGTCCGACAAATGGTTTAAATTGTATTTTTCGATGAAAAAAACTGTAATATTGATGGTCCGGACGGGTATAACTATTACTTCCATGACCTAAATAAGGAGGAATTATTTTTGAGCCGCAGACACAGCCGAGAATAATAGTATGGGGTGCCATTTCGGAATAATGGTATGGGATGCATTTCATATTATGGTACCATAGAATTGGTTTTTGTATCCAACAAAATGACTGCAACGACTTACAAAAACATTCTGGAGGAAGCATTTCCAACATTTAATGATTTCTTTGGACCCATAGCTTGGACGTACCAACACGACAACGCTCCGATTCATACCGCCAGAGCAGTAAAACAATGAATTAATCAACAAGGTGTTCAACTTTTGGATTGGCCCTCATATTCACCAGGCCTGAATCCAATGGAAAATGTCTGGGGTTGGCTTGCAAAAAAAGTTTATTAAGGAGGAAAACAATTTGAAACGATAGAATCCTTAAAGGATGCAATAACGGAAGCATTTCGCTAAATTACTTAGAGTCATTATACAAGTCAATGCCAAATCGCATTTTTGAGGTTATTTCTAAAAATGGTGGCAGTACTCATTACTAATTGAATGCTAGAAGATAATAACTTTCATTTTTATAACCTAAAATTTAAAAATAAATTACAGTTTGCTTAGTTTTAAAATATTCCTTATTCAAGTGACACACGAAAAAGTACCACAGAAATACATGTCTTTAAATAAATGCATAATTTTAGTATAACAAAATATGTATATTTTTTATTTCTTCAGGAAACTAAAGCCAATACTTTGAAATTATTTTTTTCAGAACTTTAGTTTAGGAGATATACTTAATTAAAGTTAAAAAAATGTGATTCCTTATTCAAGTGGCAGCACTTTTTATTCATATAAAATCTATATTTTATATGAAAAAACTAAAATCGGCTCTAGTTCCTTAAATAAGACTAAAAAAAACTAAAATTAGCTCTAGTTGCTTAAATGCGCCTCCAATCGAAAAAATAATAAAAAATTGTGATCACATATATTTTTCATCAAAAATGTATATTTTAAATAAAAATAAAAAAACTAAAATTAGCCCTAGTTCCTTAAATAAGCTCTCACTTATCACTTATCTAAATTTGATATATTTTTAATGAAAAATCTAAAATTAGTTATAGTTTCTTAAATACGCATCTAAACGAGAATATAATGAAAATCTGCGATCATTTATGTTTTTGATTAAAAATTGATATTTTATATGTAAGAACTAAAACTGCCTATAGTTCCTTAAAAGGCCCTCCAATCGAGAAAATAATGAAAATATTTGAACACTAATAATTTTTCTTCAAAAAATTGGTTCTAGTTCCTAAAATAAGCTTCCATTCGAGAAAATAAGGAAAATCTGTGATGACTTGAATTTTTCTTCAAAAATCGATATTTTATATGAAAAACCCAAAAATGGATCTAGTTTCTTAAATAGGCCTCCAATCGAGAAAATAATGAAAATCCGTGATCACTGATATTTTTCCTCAAATATCTATGTATATTTTCCATGAAAGAACTAAAATTGGCGCTAGATTTTTAAATAGGCCTCAAATCAAAAAAAATATAAAAATCTGTCAATTTTATATTTTTTAAGAAATCAATATTTTATTTTGAAATCTAGAAAAAATATGTGATATTTTACACGAAAAACTTGAAGCTAAGATTGGCGCCCATTAATCATTAAATAACTTAAACAAAAACTATTTTTCACATTTTAGTTCGTATCGTTTGTTTGAAGGTGCAAACATTTAATTATGATAACAAACTATTATATTAAATACAATTGTTAATCTTTATTAATCTCATGAAAATCTCATTAAATTGAAAGAACTTTATATTAAGATAGAAAAAAGGTTCCGTAGAAACCAAACATGTTGAAAGAAAAAAAGAAAAAAGTTAAAGATCATGTGCAGAAGCCCTTGAATTTTTATGCTTAACTAAACGTGAAACACGTTTTTTATTTTCTATAAAACTTTTTTTTTTTCATAATTTTAATGTAAAAAAAATTAAAATTAAATTTAATAAAAAAAATCCTGACAATAGAAAACAAAACAATTTAAAGCGAAAAAAAAAAACATGAATTTGGAAGAATGTTGTTTAGGGGCAATTTATAACAAAAAGGGTATTGTATTAAATAATGTTAAAAGATTCATAGGAAAGTGTTTAAAAGTTTTTGCAATTGAAGCTTTTTTTTTTTTTGAAGACTTTTTGTAGCTTTAATGTAGGGATTTATAAAGTCTTGACCAAAGCTTTGATTGCAGCTTCCTGACCTTTATAAGCTTCAGTCATACGTTTTTATTTAGTTGTTGATCTTTATGTAGCTCTAAATTGCCTACAATTATAAAATCATTATTTATTCGTAAATTGGCTTCAATCGTAGATCATTATATAGCCCTAAATTAATTTAAATTGTGAATCTTTAATTAGCCATAAATTGGTTTTAATTGTAGATCTTTATTTAGTCCTAAATTGACTTCAGTCGTCAATTTCATTTAGTCCTAAATTATCATTAATTATAAATCTTTATTTAGATCTTGGTTGATTTTAATTGTAGATCTTCATTTAGTTCTAAATTGACTTCAATCATCAACGATGATTATTTAGTCCTAATCTGCCTTCACTTGTAGATCTTTATTTATCCCTTAATTTACTTCAATCGCGAATCTTTATTTATTTCTAAATTCGCTTTAATCATACTTCTTTTTTTTTCTTGTAAATAGCTTTTAGTTCAAATTTAGCTTTCCTCCAACAGTATTACCTTTTCTTTATAGCAGACATTTATACGGTTCCTATATAGATTATTTTTACCTTTTAAATTATATCTTTTTACAGCACCCTTTCAATTTAACCGAAATTTTATTTGTTACATCAGAATTTCAATGATTTTTTTGTTTTACAGTTATAGTTTTTTCTTTAAATGTTTAAAAACATTGTAAACACTTGCCAAAAAAAAAGATATATATATATATATATATATATATATATATATATATATATATATATATATAATAGAAAAACAATAACAAAAAAGTATTGAATTTACTTGAAAATATGAAATCTAAAACCATGTTAAGGTGTGCAAACGACCGAGTCTTTTAGGTTTTTGATGGGTCAATGTTATTTTTATAACTGACTTTATTTAAAGCCAACAATTGTTACAATAAAACCATTATTAAATAAATGTATAAATAATAAAAATTTTAACAAATTTGTTAAACTTATTTAATTTGAAACTTTTATTAAGGCAAATTATTTTTCACGAATTTTATGTTAATTTAAAATTATATAGATTTTGTTACATTTTATTAAAATAATAAATAATAGTTAAGAAATAATTTTATAAGCTAAATGCTTTTAATATTTATACTATGTATACATAAATAAAAATTAAATTAAAGCTTTGGAGAAAAAAAAAAAAAAAAACGAAAGTGTAAAAATAATAGTAAAAAAAAAGAAATCATTATATCTTTAACTTATACATAATTAATTCGTGTTCAATATTGTGTAATAATTTAATTGATTTTGAACATACTTTTAAATACCAGCATCACATTTGAATACAATTGTTAAATTTTTAAATATTTATTATTATTACTTTTTGACTTTACAATACCATTTCTGTATTGTCTCCTAGCTGTTATCATTAAACTTTAAGAAAACATTCATTTTCATTATATTTTAAAAATATTTTTAATTATGACTCTTGACACCAATAACAAGTGTAGATAATTTTATTATTTGTTAACAAAAATTGATATTTTTTCAAATTTGTTACAATTTCTTTTCCATGCTTCTTTTTACAGTTAATGTACTTGTATTTGGGTTTTCGCTTTCAAAATTGTCTATTTTTGGCTTTGAGATTTTAATGTCAATATGTCTGGCACTTGATGATTAAAGTTTGATAATTATTTTGTGTAATATATACTTGTCAATTGGTAATAAAAAAAGAAAAAGTCTTAAGAAATGTCAGCTTTTTTTCTATGATTATTAAAGAAAAGGTTTATTTTTAATATAAAAAAGTTATTAAATACATAAATATTTATTGTTTTAATAAATAATTGCTTCTTAAGCCTTACTTAAGATTCAGTCATAGACCTAAAGTTTACTTCTTTTATAGACTTTGTTTTGTCCTAAAATATATTTAAACATGAGACTTTATTTTGTATTAAGTTGTTTTCAATCTTTAGGTTTTATTAAGCTCTAAATTGGCTGCAATTGTATATTTTTATGAAGCTCTAACTTGAATTCAGTCGTAGATCTTTAATAAGTTCTAAATTGTCTTCAGTCGTGCATTTTATTTAGTCTCAAATTATCAATAATTACAAATCTTTATTTAGCTATAATCGTACATCTTAAATCTACAGTCATTTTGTCCAGATCTTTATGTAGTCCTAAATGGACTTTAATCTTGGATATTTATTAAGCTCTAAATTGGCTTCAACTGTAAAATTTATTTAGTTTGAAATTGGCTCCAATTGTAGATCTTTATTAAGCTCTAAATTGGTTTCAGTGTTGGAATTTATCTAGTCCTAAATTGCTATTAATCACAAAAAATTTTTAACCCTTAGTTGCCTTTAATCGCAGATGTTCTAAATTACCTTTAATCATACATTTTTATTTTGTCCTAAATTATCTTTAATCGTGGATTTTTATTTAGCCCAAAGTTGGTCTTTATTTAGCTCTAATGTTAATCTTTATTTAGCCTTCAGTCGTGGCTCTCAATAAATCCTAAAATAGCTTTAATTATCGTTCTTAATTGAGCCCAAAATTAGCTTCAATCATGGTTCCTTATAGAGTCCTAAATTAGTTTTAATCAGAAATCTTTATTAGATCCTCAGTAAACTTCGTTTATCGACTTTTGTTTAGCCTAAAATTAAGTTGGATTAAATTAGATATATGATAAAACTTAATTTCTATATTAATTTACCTAAATTTGCTGCAATCATATTTCTTTATATTGTCTTCCTTTACAGGACGCTGTTTAACCCTAATTAGCTTCAGTCAAGGATCCTTGTTTAGTTCGAAATTAGTTTCAATTATGGATCTTTATTTGGTCCTAAATTGATTTAATTTATAAGACTTTATTTAATCCTAAATTAACTTCAGTCATGATTCATTATTTAGTCTAAGATTCACTAAAATTTGTTGTTCTTGCTTCTAAATTTTCTTTAATAGCATATCTTATTTTAGTTCTAAATTAGCTTTAATCATATAAATATTTATTTAGAGATTTATTAGTGTAAATCTTTACTTAGTCCTAAACTAGCTTCTATCTTTGAATAAGTATAAATAACCTTCAATCATAAGCTTTTATTTTCTTACATTAGCTTCCATAAATTTTCATTGACTTAAAACTTAGACTCCTCAGCTTTTTCTAATTTCCATAAGCATACTGCTCTAAAAGAAATTAAAGTCGTGGTGAAAGACTTAAGTTCCTCAGCTTTTTAAAATTTTTTTATAAAAGTTTAAGTCTTATTCCTTAAAAAAAACTCATTTTCATTTTCAATTTAAAACTTTAATTTTCTTCTCCTTTTGCAATTAGTTTTTTGAAGTTTTAAGCTTTCTTGTTTTAAAAGAAACTAATTTATCAATTATTTCAATCTTTTATTTTCCTCAATTTTTTTTTTCAAATTTTCTTATCAAAGCTGTAACTTATTGTTTTAAAAGAAAAAAATTTCACAACCTAGCTCCCTAGCTTTTTAAATTTTCTTATAAAAGCTTTATGCTTTATTGCTTTAAACAAACTCATTTTCAAATTAAAGCTTTAATTTCCTCAGTTTTTTCCCACTAAGTTCTTAAAGCTTTATGCTTTTTTGTTAAAAAAAATCATTTCTCAATTATAAGCTTTTTTTCTGACGTTATTTTCCACTCTAAGTTCGCCAGCATTTTCAAATGTTTCTTATTAAAGTTTGAAGCTTTCGTGTTTTTGAAGAAACCCAATTTAAAATTTAAGCTTTAATTTCCCTAGCTTTTTTTCCCGCTATCTTATAAAAGCTTTAAGCTTTTCTGTTGTAAAAAAGAAATCAATTTTCATATTTACTTTGTTTTATACAAAAATGCATTTTATTTTATTAATATATTAATTCTTCTTTTACATTATTTTCTTTATATAATAATTTTTCTATAATTTTTTTTTTTTGCATTAAAAAGAAAAAATATAACGTTATAATAATGAGTATTATACATTTGTCTATATTTAATTATATAGAATTTAAATGATCATTAAAATGGTTTGTTTTTATGTATGTATGTAAATGTGTGTGTGATTTATAATAGAGTTTGAAATATACAATAAAGAGAACAATGAAAGCACTTAACTCTGTGAATGATAGCACAATGTAATATTTAAATAAAAATTAATTAATTAAAATAAAAAAAAAAAAACAAATCTACAAAAAATACACAACAAAAAAAGCTTTTCTTGTTTCTCGTTTTTTTTTTTTTTAATCAAAGAAAAAAACTTAAAACAAGAAAACGCTTTATGGCAAGTTGATGGTTGGTTGGATGTGGTTGGTTGGTTATGCTTAAGGCTAAGGCTTTTGTTGTTTTCGAAGTTTGAAAAATTATTGAAAAACGATAGAGGTAGGATATATATAATAATATATATGAAAATGAAAATAGAAAAAGATTAGAAAAGATTATTTAAAAATAAAAGCTTTTAAGCTTTCTTTCCTCCACTTCTAATTTCGGATGAGTAGTAAGTTTATAACTATATTATTCATAAAATTCATAACGACTAAGTAAGGCAAGAATAAAATCTCAGGGTTTTTTGTTATGTGTTTAAGCCTAAATTAAATGAAATCTTTGTAAAAGCCTTATTGATAACCACCAAATTTGCCTTGTTGTTGTGCATTGCTATCATAACCACCGCCATTGTTGTAGCCACCACGACCGCCAGCTCCATTACCTTGACCACCATTGACTTGTTCATAATGTATGGTAGGGCGATAACCATTTTGATCAGCTTCATAGTCAACAATTTGTTTACGGCCATCGGGTAAGAGCACATAGTAACGGCCAACAGCCAAATCACCATCACGAGATTCCATATGACCGAAATCATTGCCAGATTCGTAATCTTGAACATCATATTTGAATTCGTATTTAGCAGGACCGTAGTTTTCTTCAGCACCGTAACCGTTTTGTTGACCACCATAACCGCCAGCTGAAGCACCACCACCATAACCACCAGCACCGCCACCTTGTTTAGGGAAAATGGCACCAGTTACAGCAGGAGCACCATAACTGCTTTGGGGAGCTTGGGCACCGCCAGCACCACCACCACGATTGGGAGGCAAATAATTACTGGAAGGAGCCTGATAAGAGTTTGAGGGTGGTAAATAATTGCTATTGGGTTGTTGTTGCTGGTTGGGAGGCAAGTAGTTATTTTGGGGTACTGGAGGTTCGGCGGAGACGAAAGAAAGGCAAGCTAAGACAGCGATTGTGGCAAAGCACTGTAAAGAGAGGAAGGTAAAGAAAGTAAAAGACGTTAGTTTAAAAGTTTAAATTTAAAAAGTTGTTATCAGAAAACTTTTAGCAACACAAATGCAATGTAAAAGCATGTTAAAACCAAAAGATTTGGAAAATTCAATTAATAAAAGCTGTTTATAAGATGTTCAATGGAAATACATCATTAAAAAAGCTTATAAACAGCTATATTGTAAACTTTGTTTTGAAGGAAAAAAACTTTTCTTGATAACTTCATTGAACAAAGCTTTTTCCTAAAGTATCATTGAAAAACTAAAATGGTTTGAATTTGTTTATTTCTATTTTCTTGTTACTTTAATTTTTTCCACATTTTGCTGCATTTTATAAAAAGTCATTTTCTAAAATCTAATTTATTTATAATCTCTGTCGCATCTGATCTTTATTTTAATTGATATCTTTTTTACAATTTATTTATCTCTAAATAGATATTGTAATGAATTGGTTTCATAATCTGTCTACTCTTAAAATTTAAACGAAAAAAATGACATTAACATTTCAATGTTTAATATTATCACACACCGACAGTCAAACAGACAAACAGACACTGATCACACTGAAGAATACATCAAATTTACTCTAATAAATTTTAATTTGCATTATAAAATATGCAAGATTTCTATCTATGAAAAAATAAAAGACTTAAGTCAGAAAAAAAAACAAACTACAAAATTGGAAAGATGTTTACAAATGTATATAAGGCAAATGTGGTATGCTACACGTTGCAGCAGTCAGACAAAGAGACAGCTAAAAGAGGAAAAAAAAATATTGTGTGTGGCTCCGTTTTTTTATTATTTAAGATAACTAAATTATTCATGTAGTAAGTTTGAAAGAAAAAAATATTTTTCTACGTTTTTTATAAATTATGATTATGATAAAGTTGTCACAATCTATTAGCACATCATAGATATTTAATGACACAATTTTTCATATTTTTTTTAAAGAAAAATCTTTGATTTTTTTTGCCGTTTGAAAAATGAGTGAAGTAAAAATAAGAATGTTGTTTTAAATTTGGTATTTTGTATGTTAGAGCTTTTAGATATTTAGTTATTATATAGAGTATTTCAATATTAAGATAATTTCATATGTTAATTAGCCAAAGAGGTGGGATGGTTTGAATAAGAAACTTATTGGGTGGCATAATTTTTTAAAGTAATTACATCTAAATAAATATCACAAACTATAAATTGTCATTTAAATTTTAGCAAAAGAATCTTAAAACTAAAACCGCTTGACAATAAAAATAAATTCGAATTCGAAATTAATTTCGAATTTTCCTAAATAGAAAAATAGATTTAAATTATTATATAACATTATATAAATAATATAAATAAAGTCAAAAGTTATATTTTATAGGTTTTAGAATTAATTAAAATTTTTCGAACTTAGCAAAAAATGTTAACAAATCCAAATTAACTTTATAGAAATAATAAAAATTAGTTGAAAGTAGCATTTTTATAGGTTTTTAATTATAATCGAGAAGTTGCACGAAATTAATTTTGAATTTTCGAATTTAAGAAAAAAGATTTAAATTGCGTTTAAACATTAAAAAATAACATAAATAAAGTTAAAAGTTATTTTTTTATTAATTTAAGCAATGTTCGAATTTTTGAATTTTCGAACTTGGCAAATAAGTCTCAAAAATAAAAATTACATTATAAAAGCAATGAAAACTAATTGAAATTAGCATTTTTATGGTTTTAAGTCATAATCGAAAATTTTTAAACTTAATTTCGAATTTTCGAAATTAGCAAAAAATTAATAATTTAAATGAAGTTAGAAAATTTTTACATAATTTTTAATTTTCTAACAAAAAAACTAAAATTTGCACTAAACATTACAACATTATATACGAGAAGTTCAAAACAGAGTTTTTAATGAATTTAAGCAATCTTTGAAAAATTCGTAAATTATTTTAAAATTAATTATTCGAACTTGGAAAAAGGAGGGAAAAAGAATCAAGATTATATTAAAAAAATAACTTAAATGACAATTTTTATGATTTTTAGGCATAATCGAAAATTTTTTAACTATATTCGAATTTTCAAATTAGAAAAAAAATGCTTAAATTGCTACTAAACTGAATAAGAATAATTTAGACAAAGTAAAAAACTATTTTTTTTATAAATTTTAGCTGCGATCGAAAAATTCGGCATTAATTAAAATTTTTCTATTATTGCCGAAAAGTCTAAAAACTGAGAAAAAAATTATAAAAATAATATAAATGAATAAAAACTGGCATCTTAATGATTTCTAATCTAATTTGAGAAATTCGAAATTAATTACGATTATCCAAACTTTGCAAAATAAGCTTAAATAGCGATTATACTTGATAAGGATAATTTTAATTAATGTAAAAATTACTTTTTATCAATTTTAGCTATGTTTCAAAAATTCGAACTTAATTTTGAATTTTCAAACTTAGCCCAAAAGACCAAAAACGAAAAATTGAATGATAAAACTAATGTAATTCAATAAAAATTAACATTATTATTAATTTTTAATTTTCAAACTTAGCAGAAAAGAGTTCTAAATACCAAATGAACATTAAACATTAAAAGAATAATTTAAATGAAGGAAAAAATTATTTTTTATGAATTTTAGCTATGTTCGAAAAATTCGAACTTCATTTAAAACATTCGAAAATGCAAAAAAGTTCTAAATACCAAATTGAATATTAAAAGAGTGATTTAAATGAAGAAATAAATTATTTTTTATGAATTTTAGCTATGTTCGAAAAATTCGAACTTAATTTTAAAAATTCTAACATGGCCTAAAAAAAAGTTTTAAATACCAAATGAACATTGCAGAAATAGCCTAAATAAAGTAAAAAGTTATATTTGTTGCCTTTAAAAAACAAATTAACTTTAATTTAGCTGTAATAAAAAAATTCTAACTAAATTTTGAGCTTTCGAACTTTTATAATCGAAATTTTAATATAAAAATAGTTCAAATGGAAGTATAAATTGGCATTCTTAATTTTTAGCCATATTCGAAAAATTCGAATTTAATACCAAATTTTCGAAAATCCCAGAAATAGCTAAAAGGTCGAAAATTTATTATAAAAATATTTTAAAATTATGTACAAATTTTTTATTTTATTTTAGAACTATTTTCGAATAATTTTAGAACTAATTTCGAATTTTCGAACTTAATAAAATATGTCTAAAAATAGTAAATATATAAATAATGGAATAAGAAATGAAGTAAAAATTAAAATTTAATTTCGAATTTTCGAACATGGAAAAAACTGTTTAAAAATTGAAATTACATTATGAAAGCCATATAGTTAAAGTTGAGTTTCATAATTTTTAAGCTTTTATTGTTAGATTCGAACTTACTTTTAAATTTTCGAATTGTTCGAAATTGTTTAAGATTATGTTATAAAATTAATATAAATATAGATTAAAATTGATGTTTTGCAATATTTAGCTAAATTTCGAATTAAATTTCGAAAATTCGAACTTAATTCGAAAGAGCTTAATTTACTCTAAAAACGAATAAAATTATATGAAGAAACGATTTATATAATTTTTAGAGCTAAATATAAAATTCGAACTTAATTTAAAATTTTCGAACTTTATGAAAAATGTTTAAATTTTGAAAAATTATTATAAAAATAATAAAATTGTTATAAAAAATTACTCTTATAATTTTCAGCCATTTTCGAAAATTTTTTAATAAATTTAGAATTTTTGAACATAACTTAAATAGTTAAATTTATGAAATTTACATCACAAAAAAGTAAAATTCGCTGAAAAGAACGATCTTTTTTAATGAAAAATTCGAATTTAAGTTCAAATAAATTTTGAACTTTTTATAAAAGAAAATAAAATCTGTTAAAGTTGAGCTAAATTTATTTAATTTGGAGAGAAACTATAACAAAATTTCAACAAAACGAAAAATTATTACTATGATTCAATTTTGATTATTGTTCCCATTTAAATTTCGATTTTGCTTTCAATCATTTCTTTACAAATTTTGGCATTTGCTTTAACGTTAAATGATTTTAATTTATTTTTTATAAAAAATTTTTAACTTCTTTTTTAAATCAAAATCTCACACCTTGGAATTGATATTTTCCGCCATGATCAATAAATATTTTTTATTATTTAAATTATCTTTTAAAATAATGTTTAATCAAAGATAACTAATAAATGTTTATAGCTTTTGTAAGAAAAAAAATATTTATTTAGCTTATAAATTAACATTGACACTTATGTAAATCAATAAAATTAAAAATGTAGTAAATCTGCATAAATTCCGAAAATTAATGTTTTTTAATTTATGTTGACAAGTTGGTTTTTAATTTTTTTTTACAAGTTCCTGTCTTTCTTATGATGCTTATCATTTTAAAAATAATGCAGCTATTTTTATTAGTTAGGCAGTTTTTTTATGAACTTGACTTTGATTTTTAAATTCATATTTTATTTTTAATATTATTAATAATTTAAAAACAAGAAAAAGAAAAAATTAAAAAAGAAAAAAAAAATCCGGTAGTAGCTGTTGACCTACGGCAATAAGATATTAATTACAAACAAATTTTGAATTATTTGGAAATAGATTTCATTTATTTTAATTTTAGAAATTTTAAAGAAAATTTATCAGAAAAGTTTTTGGGGGTAAATATAATTAAAAGTATGAATTTTTAATTATTATGAGAAAGTTTTGGAGATAAAGCTTTTTTAAATCTTTATTTTACAATAATTAATTCAACACCTCAGTGCCAAATTGGCATTTTAGAGGCTTGTTGGCAAAATAAAATACATTTACAAAATTTCAAAAATTATAAAAATTTACATTTCATATAATAAATATCCTATTTTGTATATAAGATTATTTTATTATTATTAAACCACTATGTTGTAACAAATAGTTTTTCAAATTTAATTTAAACTGAGAAAATCTCTCAACATTTTTTATACTTAGTGTTAAGTTAAACTCTTTACTATCAGAATGTTCAATAAGTTGCTTTGTTATTTCAGATTAACAAAAGGCAACTCTCAAATTATATCTATTTCGAGTATTAAATGCATTTTGATTCTGCAGGAAATTTATGATATGGTGTCCAATACTGTGGATGTATTTATAAACTAATAATTGTAGTTTAAAAATACCGTAAGTAAGACTAAATAATAGATTAGGAAAATTAGCTGCAATCTTTAGTGCTTTACATTGAAGCCATTGAGGTGACTTAAACTCTGTAGTCTTTTTGAATCCATAAATTAGTGTTGAATAGTTATAATGACTGAACTATATCCTGATAAATCAAAAATTTAGTTTTCTATCAAATTTGTTATTAAATTTATACAGTAAACCTAAATCTGGAGAAATTTCAAATTTGTAGATCCCATATGAGATTTCCTTGTAATACCTTAAACCCAGTAACTTTTTCCTTAAAACTCTGTAACGTAAGGGATTTTTTAAATCATTAAAGATGATTTTTTTTAAATGAAAGGTTTTTTATTTAAATGCTTTCTATTAATTTTTTTAAAGTTTTTTTTAAAGCTTTATAGTTAAAGCTTTTTTTTGAAGATACAACATTCTAAATCTTTTTTAAAACTTTTCTGAATACTTAAGAAAATCTAATTGATTTGTCCATGGTTTTCTATGGTTTGTTAGATCAAAATTGAACAAAAGACTGCAGAAACTCAATTTGAAAAAAAAAAATATTAGCTTTTAATTACAGTAAAACTTTTAAATTCCTAAATTTATTTTAAGGATTTTTAAACGATGGTGTTTTCACATGCCTAAGACTTAAGGCACGAGCTTTGTCATTTAAAAGCAAACAAAAGTCTTAAGAAACAAAATCAATTGGTATATTTTGAAATGAAAAAAATATTCAATTGGAAAACTTTCTTTAATTTATAGATTTTTTTTTCAATGGCTAAAATTTTTTATGATTTAAACGAAAAACTATAAAAACAAACTCGATTTTAGAAAATATTTAAAATATTATTAATAAATTTTCTTAAGAAAATTTTATTTAAAATTTGAGTTTTCTTCTTTTTCAAAATATTTTGAATTATTTCTTTTTAATATTTTAATTTCAGCTATAGGTCACAAATATTTTTCTTTAAATTATTAAGATTTTAAACAACAAATTTTAAAAATTAAAAGTTTTTTTTTTATTTTGTATTAACAAACCCCTTTTTAATTTTTTATAGTTTTTTCAGTTTTAAATTTTAAACACATTTTTCTTCAAACACTTTTTTAAATTTTATATAAATTATTTAAAATTTTTCTCAATGTCCTTTTTTTAAATTTTGCTTTAAACAATTATATTTTTTTAATACCTTCATTGTTGTATATTCAATATTTAATTTAAGGATCACACACAAATATGTTTTGTTAACTAAAAACAATAAGTTTTGTTGTTCTTCTTGTGAAGATGGTTGAATGGGATTTGATACTGTAACAATTTTGTAGGCCACTATTTATATTTAAACGTCAAACATTAAAAAAAATACACATCAAAATAAACCCCCTAAAAAACATAAAACTAAAACATCACAAGAGCAAAAATAATGCAAAACTCTAAGAAAAACAAATCACATACACATACACAAATCAAATGAAAGAAATAAGCGCGCCAAATTCAAAAAAATAAAAAAAAACTTATGCACTAAAAACAGAGTTAGAAATAATAAAAAGAGAATCATTATTACTACCAAACCACAAACCTTCTCTTTATTCCCTTGAACAGTTAAGAAACAATTTCCAACCATAAGCATTTAATGTTGATTTTTTCTTCTCTATATAAATACCAGAATCTATTTTACTTTAAGAAACTAAAGCATCAACATGTTAACTTAAACCGAAACAAAAACACAACAATAGCAATAACAAAAAACCCTATAAAACAAATGCATTATTATACATTTACTCATTGGAAACACACAGCAAACAAAAATCTCAATAATACCACACATTTTTTTTTCGTTAAATGAGCATTAGTTGTAGTGTTTTTTTTTGTTTTTGTTAATTTTTTGGCAAACTTTCATTAAGAAACCCAATCTGATTAACAGCAAAGCTGTATATATATATATACATATATATTTTGTTAAAGAAAAAAAAAACAACTTGAACCAAAATGAGCACTGAGGGAGTAATTTAAACATCACTAAAACATAAAACATGTGTATAAACATTAAATTCCATAACTAACGTCTGAAGCACAATGGGAAGGAAATGAAGGAAAGAAAAAGAAAACATACAATTTTAAATTTAAGCCACATTTTATGGGATTTTAAATTTTTCTTTATTTTATTTATTAAAGATTTTTAATCAATTTACTGAACCGTTGGTCAATGCTGCTATTGCTCTTTAATTAAAAAATTTAGTCTTATAATAAAGTTTCTTAAGAATAAATAAATTAATAATAACACGCTGCTATAAAATAACACTTTTTATTTTCACTCGAAAAGTAATCTAATGTGGGCTGTAGATCTTTTTGATCTTCACCCCTAAATTTCAAGATATTTCGAAAAAACCGTTTTTAGGATACTTCCTGTGCTAAAGATCTCGTAATTACCTAAAATATAGGTCAATTTAAGATTTTTAAATTGACTTAGAAAACACGAGAACGTACACAGAAAAAATTAAATTTCATATTCAATAACTTATTTCTTAAACTTAAATATTTTTTTTTTTTTTTTTTTTTACAGAGATCTGATAGGTCCGATTTCAGTAAAATTGTAGATGTTCAAATACGTAAAAGTTTTATTGAAAAAAATAATTTTTTTTCTTTCCCAGCAAAAACTTTGCTTTTCTGGTAAGCTAGCAGGTATAATTGGAAACAAAAATAAACTACTTATTTTTTGCCTGAATAACTAGTTATTTTTTTTCGAGTTGTACACAAATTCATGTAGTTATTTTTTGACTCTAGGGATACTAAAAAATATGTACCCAAACGAAAACAAAAATAAAAAAACAAAAAAATTTTGCCGTCAGTGAGACTCGAACTTGAACACAAACTAACCATTCGTTTTTGCTGACTAACGTCTTACTCAGTACACCATCTCGCGCATAGCAGCCTAAGCAACAAAAACTCTATTTAGTTTAAAATATCTTTCTAGACATTTTGTTATAAAAAACTAACAGCTTCAGAATGGAGTTGAACCAACAACCTTCTGGTTGTTAATCCGGCGCTCTAGCCAACTCATCCACGTGATTGCAGTATTACTGCGCTATTATACTATTGAGTACTTATTAATATAATAAAAAGTAGGCAAATAGTAATGACGTCTCATTACCAAGAAATTACTTTAATAAGTAGTTGTTATTACTGAAAACCAAAAAGTTTTTGCTGGGTTATTAAAACATTATACTATTTATGAAACACAGTATTTAAAAATTCTCTGAAATTTCAATTATATTTTTAATAAAAAATTGTTTGGTTTTAAACAGATAAAAAAAAAATTATTTTTAATTCAGTAATCATATTTATAAAAAAATATTTTTTTAAATCATTTATTAAGAAAACAATTTTTATGTGTAAAATTAATGATTACACAAGTCAACACTAGGTTTGGTGCCAAGGAACTGCATATATTTTTTAAACTAGGACTTCATACTGATTTTTGTAATAACATAAGATTGGAATTCTTATATGGAGTTTTCTAATATTTCGCTATATATGAAAAAAGTGATTTTTTGCATTATTATTTACATAAAAATTTTCTGTTTCGTGACTTTCATGAATGATGTACAGTAGAAAAGTCTCGTTGCATTCCCCAACAGTAGTCAGCCATCCCATCGGCCTTGGTACCTCTCTTCCATAGTTTTCAGATCCTGATGAAACCGCTCCCCTTGCTCATCGCTACAAGATCCAAGATTATCTGGGAATCGGTCGAGATGACTATGAAGGTTGCATCCCAAGTTTCTAAAGTTATCTGGCATGTCGTTAACATTTTCGCGGTAGTTGCTTGACTTGTAATTTCCAAAAAAGTTTTTAATAACTTCAACGAAAGAAGTCTTGTTCTCTTTTGCGATAGTATGTCATTTTTGTATGTGATGCCAACAAGTTTCTTTCTTTTAGTCTAGAAGCCAATACCTCTGCAGATTCCTTAGGTAATTCAAGATCTCTTACCATATCATTTAATTCTCCTTGTTTAAATGATTTAAGGTTTGTAGACGGTATTTCTTCAAAATCACTATTGCTACTCATTTTGTCAAGGATTTCCTCAAACAAGGGTTCATTTTTAGAGCATAATTTTGGAACAGGTACGTCCTGGGAATATGGTAGAGGTATTCTGGCTGATTCTACGACTGGGTAAATAATTTTTTTCAGATTAATTCCACGTAATTTAATACAGCAAAAGTAGCAGTCATCTAAGTGATTTTTTTTTGTTCTTCTACTGCATATTCACTCCGAATTTCATACGACGTCTTTGACCTTTCATACACTGTCTGAAATGTTCACAGCACATTTTACAAATGATGTGAGGAATCCACGGCTTATTTTTATCCTCAATTTCTAAATTAAAATAAGAAAAATAAGCACTTTCTGTAAAATCCTTCATATCCTTTATATGTTTTCTAAACTTTTTAACGGTGTAGTCAGTACAAATGTAACAAAACAAGTTGGATCATTGATACAACTTCTTCGCGACGACGAGATGTTATTAAAATTAATTTATTAAACAAAATTACCGATAGGATTTCAAGACGGTCCGAAAAAAAAAAAATTAAAAACAATTTTTTTTCACATTTTTATTATTACCAGTGTCGGCATGTTACAGAACCACTAATGGTTTCTCGGCATGATTTAACTTTTTTTAATTTGTTGACTTCTGTTATTTATGTATAAAATACGAAAAATTGCTATATTTTTCATCCTCAGCTTTACTTTGCATTACGCAATTGAATTTCAATTTGCATTAACATGAATCCTAAAAAGACCAAGGTGAGTTTATTACCTAACAGGGTGATGGTGACAACGTTGTGTAATGCTTGCTGTTTGATCTATATTGTTTATCTTCAAAATAGCATAACAATAAATGGTGAAATAGAAAATTACAGATTTATTGATTCGACTTCGTATTTACCTTGAAAAGAGACTGACGTTAGGCCCTGTGCATCTTTGTGCAAGTGGTCAAATTCCAGTTGCTCGATTCAATCGCTACCGGCTGAATATATTATATTTTCTTTCGGAAACAATTTTTTATAATTATGCTCTGGATGTCATCAAAATGTGTTGATATCGATGTAATTCTTTTTATTTTTTAGTTTGATTTTTTTTTTGCTTTTGGTTAAATGCATTACTCACTCAATAATCACCATTTTCGTCAGCATGTTCAGCATCATCCGAATCGACTTCTTGAAAATCTCGTTCTAAAACTGCAAAATCTTCACGAACCTCTGTAAATTCACCCTCCTTTGTTCATGCCAATGGACAAAAGCTTGTTTCTTAAACATCAAGTCAAATTTAACTGAACGCCACTGCTATGGCTGTAGTATTCAATAACATGCATATTGCTCGCGAGATATAAAGATTGATTTTTCGTAGATAATACCGATTCTGAAGCCTGTTTGACACCTGTTGACAAACTGAATGTGACGTTTCGAGTTGATAGCCGAAATAGCGACATTGAAATCTTTGCGTATAACATCAGCATGACACAACATACTACCAGCCCTGTATTTTCCAGCTCGAGAATCACATTGAACCAACACATTACCCGATTCACCAATGAGGCATATGCCACCAAGAGGAAATGTATACGTGAAAATAGTATCAAATTCCTTTAGAATTCATTCAAGTCCTCATTTATGGACCCATTAATACACAGAGAAGCTGTTGTGGATCTAACGATTTGTGTACTTAAACGATTCTAGTTTCTGTAGTCTGGACGATGTGCATTCAAACTATTTTTACAAATTTCGTAAACACTTAGCATCATTGTCCGCCATGAAAAACAATTGGAATGCTCCAGTGAAGAGTGGAGTTGTAGATATTTAAAGCGATGGGTAGGCGTTAAAATATAATTTACATTTCTTGCTAAAATCTATCGAAAAACGTTTTAAATTGAATGAAATATTTTTATTTAGCTTGTCAAAACATAACATTGTTTTTGTTTCGTTTACGAATTATTTCAAATCAATAAAACAAAATTTTAAAATCAAATAATTTTTTTTTTTTTTTAATAATTTCAAGTTGAAATCCAAGAAACAATTTATTAAAAAAGATTTTGTTCATATTTTTTTTCAGTGTAGCTTTTTAACTATATTAAAACAGTTTATTTACGCTTCAAATAAGTAAGGATTTATTCAACATTTGTTAATTTACTCGTATTATGATTATTTTTGTCGAAATTTTGTTTGTCATTTTTTTCTTTAACATTGAATATATTTATACACAAAATTTGAAATGGCTTTTCATTAAATATAAAACGAGTTGTCCCTATATAAAAACGCTTATAAACTCAAAAAGTTATTAAATATTAAACATTTTCTAAACTTTACAAAAAAATTATTCATATATTTTAAGGCAAAATATTTTTTTTTTTTTTTTTTTTGTTTACTTTTTGAGAAAAAAGTGAGAAATGTATGGAAAGTTTTAGTAACCCAGCAAAAGCTTTTTGGTTCTCGGTAATGACAACTAATTATTAAAGTAGTTTCATGGTAATAATTAGAATGATTGATTAATGCATCTAATTAATAAAGCACCTAAATATCCAAAACTTAATTTTTGTGATTTTTTTCCAAAATACCTACTTAAAATTTCAAAAGCACTTAAAAAATTCCTTGACTTTCTACAAGTTTACAAGTTACAATCATAAGTCTAATTCTTACAAATGCTAATGAGTTGTGTTTCATTAAAATTTTCACAACACTTGTAGCTTTTTGCACTTGTAAACTATAATTTCTACAGTTACAAGTTCTTGTATATATTGTGATATTAATTTTACAATTCTTATTTATTATTACTCAAAATGCTAAAATATCCTATAAAAAACGCAATTCCAGCAAAAACTTTGCTTTCCTGGTAAGCTAGCAGGTATAATTGGAAACAAAAATAAACTACTTATTTTTTGCCTGAATAACTAGTTATTTCTGTTCGACTTGTCCACAAATTCATGTAGTTATTTTTTGACTGTAGGGGTACTCAAAAATATGTACCTAAACGAAAACAAAAATAAAAAAAAAACAAAAAAAATTTTGCCGCCAGTGAGACTCGAACTTGGACACACACTAACCATTCGTTTTTACTGACTAATATGACTAACGTCTTACTTAGCACACCATCTCGCACATAGTAGCCTAAGCAACAAAAACTTTATTTAGTTTAAAATATCTTTCTAGACATTTTGTTATAAAAAACTAACAGCTTCAGAATGGGGTTGAATCATCAACCTTCTGGTTGTTAATCCGGCGCTCTAGCCAATCCATCGAAGTGATTGCAGTATTACTGTGCTATTATACTATTGAGTACTTATTAATGTAATACAGAGTAAGCAAATAATAATGATGCCTCATTACCAAGAAACTACTTTAATAAGTATTTGTTATTACCGAAAACCAAAAAGTTTTTGCTGGGATATAACACATTTTTAAAAATATTTCTTATTTTTTAAACGCAATCTATCGGAAAATGTTCGGGGAGCGATAAAAATAAATACTTTTGCAATTATGGGTACTCTAATGTATATCGATAATTTGTTGCACCTTAAGAGAATGGCTTCTATTTGTCTCCTTCTGCAGTATTGGAGACAACAAATTTTAATAACAAAAGAAATTTGTCCCGTTTTAGCCTGAAACGCCATATGTGGTCGAAAGAGTCTTCATCCTCTTAATGGGATTTCATTATCGCTTTCATCACTGGAATCGTATACAAGGTTCATTTGCACTAAAAAATAAAAAAAAAATAAAAAATAAAAAATGAACAATTTAATATCTCATATTTCACTTGCACGTGTGTTTATTTGTTTATAACATATGATTAGTGGTGTTGCCGCTTATCGATATTTCCGACGACCCTAAGCTTTTTTCTACAATTCTACAAGTGTACAAGTGCAAATTTAGTTTTATGAAACACAACCACTTGTAGAAGTATGACTTGTAGATTTGTGACTTGTACAGTTCACTTGTAGCCACAAACTTGTAATTGTATTTTTATGAAACACAATTATTCACAAGTTCATAATTTTACAGGCAAAAACGTTTGTAATTGTGAACTTGCAGCTTAGTGAAATGGGCCCCTGTTTTATGCTACTAATTTCACAATGAAAATCGAGACATATCTTGAATACTGAAAATCTCAGCTAAATTTACATCAAACTAAATTTACATCAAACAAATTTTTTTGGACTTTTTTCTACTAGAAAATTCATTGTGCGAGGCGAAATTTTGCTTATTTTTCTTAAAATATTCTATGTATTATGTAAGCGAATTAATATCTTTTAGGTATTTGAAAAAAAATATATATTCAAAAATTTAATAATATACTAATCGAATGAAGTTATAAGATTCGCTTTTAAGGAATTGATCTTTGATGAATTTGTCCAATTTAACTTTAACTTGAATTTGGTTTCCAAAGTGGGGACGAAAGTGTAGAAATTAATGTGTTTTAAGTAACTTTTATTTATAGTTTATCATATCCGTAGGATTATACTACCACAAATACCACATTTTTTTTCCTTTTTTCCTTTAAAATAATTATTTAATGTTTTCTCTTATTTTCTGTGATACCATAATTAATTGGGGTATTTTGAAGCTGTTCCTTGATCATAAAAAAATCTTCATTCTATGACGTTAGTAGAACGTTATATAAATTATTTTACAATAAAAAATATTTTTCACTATAGAATCTGTGTAAAAATAAAAATTTAAATACCCAAAAATTCCCGATATAAATTTCCCGGGATTTAAAAAAATAATATTTCTCGAGAGTTCCCGGGAAATTTTTTTCCAAATAGGCACTAATTTAAACTTTGTAATTGAAAAATTCGTATTGTTCTTTATTTGTAAAATTTTTTGGTTTTAAAAAGATGTTTATAGATTTTCAAAAGGTTTTCGTTATGAAAAGAATTGACAAAAAATATTCTAATTAAAAAATATTGAATAAAAGCAACTATCGCAGAAAAAAAATAAAATAAATAAATTTAAAAAAATAGTAATGATTTTAAATGTCTTAACATTTCTGAAAAGTTGTACTTTTTCCAATAATTTTCTTTTTGAATGAAACAATCCAGCAAAAACTTTGCTTTCCTGGTAAGCTAGCAGTTATAATTGGAAACAAAAATAAACTACTTATTTTTTGCCTGAATAACTAGTTAGTTCTGTTCGACTTGTCCACAAATTCATGTAGTTATTTTTTGACTGTAGGGGTACTCAAAAATATGTACCTAAACGAAAACAAAAATAAAAAAAATTTTGCCGTCAGTGAGACTCGAACTTAGACACACACTAACCATTCGTTTTTACTGACTAACTTCTTACTCCCCAGCAAAAACTTTTTGGTTTCCGATAATGGCAACTACTTATTAAAGTAGTTTCTCGGTAATGAGGCGTCTTTATTATTTGCCTACTCTGTATTATATAAATAAGTACTCAATAGTATAATAGGACAGTAATATTGCAATCACGTGGATCAGTTGGCTAGAACGCTGGGTTAGCAACCAGAAGGTTGTTGGTTCAACCCCATTCTGAGGCTGTTAGTTTTTTATAACGAAATGTCTAAAAAGATATTTTAAACTAAATAGAGTTTTTGTCGCTTAGGATGCTAAATTTTTGCCGTCAGTGAGACTCGATCTTGGACACACACTAACCATTCGTTTTTACTGACTAACGTCTTACTCAGTACACCATATCGCGCATAGCATCCTAAGCAACAAAAACTCTATTTAGTTTAAAATATCTTTCTAGACATTTTGTTATAAAAAACTAACAGCTTCAGAATGGAGTTGAACCAACAATCTTCTGGTTGTTAATCCGGCGCTCTAGCCAACTCATCCTAGTGATTGCAATATTACTGTGCTATTATACTATTGCGTACTTATTAATGTAATACAGAGTAGTCAAATAATGATGACGCCACATTATCAAGAAACTACTTTAATAAGTAGTTGTTATTACCGAAAACCAAAAAGTTTTTGCTGGGAATTTCCCCAAACATTTAAAAAAATAGGTATTTTTTAAATCAAAAAATTATTACACAATTTTGTTATGTCTTTTTTTTACTATTTTTGTTTAATTCACACTTTTTTGTTTTAAATCTGCTTTTCTTTAAACTACTCCTTTTTTAAGCTTTTTAGTGGTTTCTTTTTTAAAAATGAATCCTTATTTTGAAATTATTTGTAAATTATACAAATTTTTGAAACTTGTAATATTTCAACTTTGCTAGTTTTTTTTTTTACTTTTAAATAGTACTTTTTATTTTTATATTATACTAGCTTAACCCGGTGCACTTTGCTACACTGTTAAAATAAAATAAGTGTGAAAAATTACAAATATATTTTTATTATGATTTAATTTATTTATTTACATACGTATTGTATTTCAAGTTGTTTTGTAAATATACACTTTTAATAAAAAAATAATTTTCTATCTATGGGAGTTTAGCTCCTCCTCTATTCACCCAGCTCATTTTTATTTTGAAATTTATAGTTTTCCATTATAGTGGCTTTAACCACGTTCTTCAGTTACGCGTTATTTAATATGTGCATCATATGGGGATATTGCTCGCCCTGCGCCTACTCCCTTTATTTTAATTTTCAAAGGTGTAGTTTATCATAAGAGTAACTCCTACCAAGTTCTTAAGATATGCGATATTAAACATTGGCAGCTATCTTACTTCAATTTCGATGCTCACAAGATCCTACTACAAAAAATTCAAGAAAATGGGTGCAGCGGCTCTTAAGATATCCGATACTTAATATTGGTATCATATGGGGGATAGCACTTCCTCTGCGCCTATCGAAAAAATAAGTATTCTATTTTATTTTCAGGGCTCATGTGGTGTTACTGTAAAAATTTCAGGAAGATCGGTTCGGTCGTTTAGGAGTCTATAAGCCAACAAACAGACAAATATATTTCATTTCATTTTTACATATATAGATTTTTATTTGTACATTTTTATCAGTATTTGTTAAAAGTAGTATTGTTTTATTTTAAATTTGATACGTTTTTGATTTTTTTTTTCAAATTTATGCTTTTTGAACAATTTTTATTTTTTAAGTTCAATTTCTTTCTTTTCTAAATAATTTTTCTTTAAATAGTACCTTTTTAAATTTTTTTTATTTTTATATACAGACAATTTTTTTTGACTGAAGTTCATCTGATTTTGTTCATATTTAATACACATATAGGCATTTAGTCTTTCTTTTTCCAATTTCAAAAAAATCGCGAATTTTTTCATGATTTAAATTTTTAATATTCTTTTACGATGTAGACGAATTTTAGTGATTAAAGGCTCTAATGAAGGCCAACTGAGACCTCTTTAAAGGCAATAATGCAAAGGTAAATTGTTTATTTAAAAATGTACTCGTAATGCAATTGCAGTTTTACAATGCATTTTTGACTAATTTTTACCCCTTGAATTTTAATTTTTTTAATATATTGTTACGAAATTGTACTTAAATTCAAATATAACTGTTTTAGCGGCTGGTTTAAAATTAAATAATACTTCTCAATAGTTCTCAATGCTTCTAGACCTTTCTGTTTATGTTAACAGCAGTTAAATATCTGTAGAAATTATTAACATAGTTGTAAACATACAACATTGAATAAAAAGCTTTTGCCATTGTTTGTAAGTATGGCAACACTTAATGTTGAAACTGCTAACATTAACATCGAAAGCTCGAGAAGCATTTAGATGGCAGTGCAGTGTATATAAATTGGCCGTGAGAACACCATTGAGTGAGTCTAATTGGAAGCATCGTTAAGTAAAGACAAATTAACTGCCTCGGCTGTATATTCTTGTACATTATTAAAGTGTGCTGTATAAAGTATTATTGTATTAGAACACATAGTGACTATTTAAAATGTTATTATTGTACATTTTTAAATAAAATAAAGGGTCGTTATAAATTTTAAACTACTAAACTGCTTTTATTTGCAATCAAAGTATACGGGTTATTTAAAGGAAATAAATAAAATAAAAAAGTTAAAAACATAACAATATTTAAAAGGAATATCTTTATTACAAAATGTAATAATAATAGTTCTGGTACAAGGTAATCTACTATTTTTAGTATTGATTTTAGAAAAAAGACCACCAGTTTTTTCATATAAAAATTTAATTTTTCATAATATTTTTAGCTTTATTTTTATTTATTTTTATTTCTATTTATGTTTTGATTATTCTCATTCAGTAATATGTAATTTTAAATTATTCATAACTCTTTAACTATACGTTTGATTTTATTGATTTAAAAACCAAAATAAAGATTATTGCAATAAATATTGTAAATGATATTGTATAATTCAAAAATAACGTTTTTGCTTAAGATGCGCTCACAACAGGAATGCGATTTTCAGCTGTATTTTTATGAAATGTCTATCCTTTTAATTTTAAATGTTTTTGCTTAATATTGTAATATGTTTGTTACACAATTCTTTTGGAACAAAAAGGTATTATACCACAAACAACAAATTAAAAAATGTTATGACACTCAAAAAAACAAAAAAACAAAAAAAAAAAAAAAAATGCAAAAATTATAAAAAATTTTATCTGTATAAAAAAATTTGTATTAATATTAAAAAAAATTTAAATAGTGAACCATTTTGTTCCAGAACAATCTACACTGCAAGTGTTAGTAAACATTATAATTTGTTTAATATTAGAGGGAGACAAAAATTGAAAAATTGCATTATGAACGCATTTTTAAATGATAATATCATTTTTAAATTACCATATTTAAAGAGGTTAAGAGAGCTTAAAATTTCATCTTTCATATGTAATTTAAATCACTAAAATCCTTTTACAACTTTTGAAGATATTGGTGTTTAAAGTTACGGACTTTTTCGATTTTTTTGGATTTAAAAAGTTAAATCGTAAATAAATTGGCGTTTTTCAAAAAAAAAAAAAAAAAAAAATAAATAAATAAATAATAAAAATTAATAATAAATCAAAATGCAGATATTCAAATGAATACATAACGTATGCGTAAGCTGAATATTAACAAAATCCGAAGACCTAAGTAGAATTTTTGGGAAATCTTTCATGAAATGAATGATATATTTTTGAAATAATAACTTTTTTTAATTTTGGAAAATAATATTTTTTTAATTTAAATTTTAGTGAAATGTATCCTTTAAAAGTTCACACTTTTGTTAGTAATTAATAAATTGTGTTGATTTGCATGGAGGCAAAAAATGTTGCAAATTATATGTTTTAAACTAATTCCCAAAATATTTCTGAATCATTTTTAAAATACCCCCAAAAATATGGTTTTCGATTAACGTTGTATAGAATTTTTAACTTTTTGTCAAAAAAGTAGACAAATAATAGACAAATCACGTTTAATAAATAATGAGTAAAAAGAAATTTTATAATTAGTTTTCATTCTAGTAAAATTAAAATTATACTATTTTATTAAAGTTTCAATACTTTAAACATTTGACAGCGTAATTTATATTTTTTTGGGGCACATTGTAAAGGTCTCATTTAATAATATTGAAATATGTATTCATTTAACCCATTAGTTGCACAAGTAATATTTTGGGATTTCCGGTCCATAATTGGTTAAATTAATTTGTATGGCAAATAAATTGTTAGTTAAGAAAATATATATCAGCAAAAGCATATATCTATCATAGAAACTATAAATTCGTGTAAATTCTTGTGACTAAATTTCTAAAATCCCTTTAATTCGATTATTATCACGGTTTTAAAGGAACTTATTATATTTTTCATAAATTAATCTACAATTAAGTATAATAAATACTTTATTGTGACTTATTTGCTAATTTAATATTTTGGGAACAAAATGCTGTTAAAGACCTTTTGCTGTTAAAGGGTTAATTACGTGTAATCTTTAATAGTATCATTAAAACCCCAAAATATGTTGGAAAATGTATGAATAAAGAAAATATGACAAAAAAAGTTACTAAAATCTTAATATACCGCGAATGAAAAGAGACATAATTTATTTATTTTTTTTTTTTTTTGAAAATAGTTCTTTTTTACACTAGTTTTGAAATAAACTCTTTTTTAGTTGAAACTTTTTTGAAAATTTGTATTTTTTTATTATATGTTCTAATAATTATTTTTCCTTTTAATTGGAGCTTTTATATATGTACCTTTGAGTGTCCATAAAAAAGTTTAGAGTTTTCTGCCGAAGCGGGTGTCAGAAAAAAAATTCGTAATTTTAGGCATATTTTGAAAAAAACAAATTTTTGCTAAAATTTTGTCATGAGAAAAAATCTACTTATTTTTTTGAAAATTATATTAAAACTACACGCTTTTCTTCCTTTTATGGGAAACATATTGAAAACTTGTTTTGTAGTTATTAGCGTAGAAATCTTAAAAAAGTTTTAAAAAATTTGTTCACAAAAATGTACTCAAAAGTACTTTAGGGGACCAGAATCCCATAGATAAAAATTTTTAAATATTTTTTTCCATAATCAGAAAATCTAAGCTTTTTTTGGCCTAAATGTATGAGATACATGATTTTAGGAAAGTAAAGACCAATTTTTACATTTTTTTCTATATTTAGCTCATCAATATCCATCGAAAGAGGTGTTTTTCTACATCAGAATTACCCTCCCCCCCCCCAAAAAAAAACAGTTTTTCGTAACACTTTAATGTACATACATAAGTACTTGTCCTAAAAATTGTTTTTCTTTCTTTTTTTTGGTACTTTTTTAATTTGTACTTTTTTTTGGAAATTTAATAACTTATTTGAAAATTAATATTTTTTAATTAGTAGGTGATACTTGGTTTTTTTTCATTTTTCTTTTTGAAAGAGATTGGAAAAAAATTATATTATGAGATATGTTTTTTTTTTAATAGTTTTTTATGTTTCTACTTTTTTTTCTATAAAAGAAATGAATCTTCCCAAATTTTTTATTCCAATATTGATAAGCTATTGAAAAATTAGTACCGATTTTTTAAATGAAAAATGATATTTCTTTGAAAATTTAAATAATTTGTTAACATATTTTTCATTTTTAGGAAATATAACCTTTTATGAAAACTACAACTTTTTCAGGAAAATTTATAAGATTTCTTTGGAAATATGAAACTGGTTTTAAAAACTCTAAGATACCTACAGAGAAATTTATATTTTTTGTTAATTTTATTTAATTTTTTTTGAGGCTTTAGAAATTTATTTTTTTATTGTTTTATTAATTTTATTTAATTTTTTTTGTGATAAATTGGCTTTAAAATGTTTTCCTTTTAAGGCAATAACTAATAGAACTAATATTCTTTTTGAGAAGTTAAATCAGTTGATTTTGCCGGCCATGGAAAAATGCTAAAACAAATTAAACTTGTTCACTATAAAGACTACAAAAAACCTTATAAACTGTTGTCTGCACTTTATTTAGTTTGATCGACATTGACTAATTTCTGTCATCTGGCACAGTAACAACATTTTTATTAGAAGAAAAACTATTGCTTTACGCCTTAGTATGGTATTTGACAATTTAATAAAGAACGTTCGAAAAAGGTTCATCGAAATTCACATTGCACCAAAATTACTGACTAATTATTTCACACAAAAGTATAGAGTTCCAAAACAAAATATAAACAAAACTAAATGTGATTTATTAAAAAAAAACTAGCTGTTTTTAAATTAAAATTAAAATCATATCAATCATTTTCTTCTCCTCAGGCTGTAGTTTTTTTTAATATTTATTTTTTGGATTTTCAAATTTCTTTAGCTTTAAATTGGATTTTGTATAATTTAAACTCCATTTCAGAATAAAGTTGTATCATATAAAAACTATTTATCATAAATTAACATTTTTATAGCCAAATTATTTATGATATGTATTGGGTGGCTTAAAATGGTGCAGTGTTAATGATGAAATGTAAAGAAAATTAAAACAAAAAAACTCACGAAATGAATCAGAAACATTTCAAAAATCTTAAAGCAATTACCTGAAAATGAGATTTGAGGTTAAAAACTATTTTAAAATAACCTATAAAAATTTATAAATAAAAAAAAGTTAAAATGTAATTCATCAAAAACAAAAGACTTAAGACACATAAGTAGTAGAGTAAACAATTTTTTTAATTTATGTATTTTATTTAATTTTGCATATTATTTCAATTACATTTATACTACATACTTTTTGTCATTATCTTTTATATTTCATCCCATTGTTATTTTTTCGGTTACTTGTAACTATTGCTGTTAAACATCTTACCTACAACAATAAACAATTAAAATATCCCCAATGTGCATAATATTATAATCAACTCTATTTCTATTTATTTCCTACACCATCATAGGTGGGGAGGGTATTATGCATTTGTGTTGATTTTTGTAACACCCAGAAATATTGATCTAATATCCACCTTAATATATACCAATCGGTTAAGGATCACTTTCTGGGTCGATTTAACGATGTTCATTCATCCGTCCTTGTAAACCTTGTAATCGTACTATATATGTCGCAATTTTTAAAATAACTTAATGAAATTTGGTACATATGTCTCCTATGGTTCAAGGAAGAAACCTATTGAAATTGGTTATGATCGGTTTATTATTTCAACTAGCCCCCCCTACAAATGTCCCCTCAGAACGATCATAAATGCTTTAAATATATAAATATTTAATTAAAATTTAGTATATATAAGTTTTATACAAGTTTATATCTATAATTGGCCATAGCTCCCATATAAATCACAGTGTCAAATTTTATCACAATCGTTCCATAATTAACCAAAGGTCCCGTATAAAGTCCACTTCCGGAAATCTTCCTAAAAGGCATAAATAGCGTAATATAATATAATATAATATAATATAATATAATATAATATAATATAATATAATATAATAAAATATAATATAATATAATATAATATAATATAATATAATATAATATAATATAATATAATATAATATAATATAATATAATATAATATAATATAATATAATGCATATATATTTCATAGGACTATAAAAAACTCTTAATACCAGTATTGGTCAACAATTGGCCCCAGGTCTCATATAAGACTACACCCCAAACTTTGATATACTTACAGAATGGTGTAGGGTGTCATATAGTCCGTCTTGACCGACTATATTTTTCTATCTTGTTTTGTTTGTCTTTGTGCCTTTCAAAAAATAAAAAAAATTATAGAAACCAAGAGTGTTCTTCTATATCTTTAAACAATTTTTTTGTTCAATTAAATTAATCATCGCCACTTGAGTTGATTTCATTTTAAACTCTTCTCTGAAATATTTAAAAATTACTTAAGCAAAAGCAGCCGAAAAATACTTCTTCTCGCTTGGTGAGCGGAATTAGTTCACAAGCATTTTTTTTTTTCTTTAAACAAATTGTTTTTTTTCAACTTCCATTCACACTTTTAGTTGGCGAAGATGTTTGGCTGGTTGCTTGGTTTGTTGGCATCTTCTTTTGCTCTTGCAATTGCGGAGATATTCAAACGATGACGTAAAAACTCTAAAAAATATTTTCAATTTAAAAATTGCTCTTGAAGTGTTTGGTAAAAACAATTTGTGAGCTGGTTTCCATTTATTTTTTTCTAGCTTAAGTTTTGAGCTTCTTGCTGTTTGTTTAAAAGGAAGCATCTTCATTCATTTGTACAATTTTAAACGGATAAAATGACGCGGTTTATTTATTTATTTTTTGTATAGTTTTTAAATTTTAATAGAAAGGGAATAATTTTAATAAAAAAGGAATAATTTTGAAGCATAAAAAGGATTTTTAAGTAAATTATTTTATTATATATATATATATATATATATATATATATATATATATATTAATTTTGGTGTTTGTGTTTGAAATCTTTTGTTTGCATTTGTAATGAATATAATAAATGTAAAGTTCGTGTCTTAAATCTTTTGTTATCTTTAATGTTGTTTAATAAAATTTAACAGCGTTTTGTTAAACAATAAAAATGCTTTTATGAAATTTAAATAAATTATGAAGAAAAATCATAATTTGGACAAAAATCAGTGTTGCCATTTTAGAATTTTTCTGAATGAATTGGCAAATTGCATATTTACTTTAAAAAACTCTGATAAATGCTTTTTAGCATAATCGACCTACTTGCAGCAGTTTTTTTAGCATACATATCCAGCAAAAATAAATGGAAGTAATTTTTAAGGAAGTACTTTTTCATTACTTCCAAAGTTTCAGTAAGTGTACGGTTTCTTGTGCTTAAGAAGTTGTATAAACATCATCCAAAGTTATTAGTAAAAAGCGATTCAGATAAATTTTTCTGATATAAAACGTTGAGAATTTATAAATACTTGTTATTTAATAATAACAGTTCTAATCAAATAAAAATATTGTTATACATATTTTTTTCTTTATAAAAGATATTTGGTTTATATAAAAATTAAAATTAATTTCCTTGAATTTATAAAAAAGTTCATAAAAAATAAATTTTATATGACATTGAGAACATGACTTCCTGCTCAGTGAATAGATATCAAAAAAGAGAATATCTTCCAATGACAAGCCTGTATAAAATTCATTGGAAATGATTCGGATTAGCAGCACTTCTTGATCACAAGTTCAGGATCTTATTGACTTCTTTGTTCCCTTTTTGCTGGGTATTTTTTTTAATTTTTAATTTTATTTTTTGGTTTCTAAATCTCAAAAGGGAAAATATATGTATAAAAATATTTACAAAACTATGGCATTGATCCTTTAAAAATAGCCAGAGTATGTCCGATGTCATGTAAAATTGTTTTTTATTTACTTTTTTATAAATTCAAGGAAATTACTTTTAATTTTTCTATATGATATGCATGAAAATATTTTTTATTTGATTAAAATAGTTATTACGAAGTAATAAGTGCTTGTAAATTCTCAACGTTTTATTATTAGCATCCTCGGATAATGTTTATACAACTTCTTAAGCACAAGAAACCGTACATTTACTGAAATTTTGGCAGTAATGAAAAAGTACTTTCTTAAAAATGACTTTTTATTTTTGCTGAGATTTACTGCCTGGCTTGTGGTTTAATGCTAAGGTTGTTTAAAGTCTCGACAAATTTTTTGATATGTATAAGCAAAGTATATACAAAAATAATTTTCTGTAAATATTTTATAAAGAACTTAATTTTTTATAAAAGAAAAATGTTTACTTCTGTCTTTAATTCATATAATCTCTTCAGCACATTCATCTTCGAAATTCATCGAAACATTGGGCTTTGAGAATTTTATTTCTTAGGGCACTAGTTTTTATAAAATTTACTACATCTGTAGTAGTTTGAAGAGCACTTTTAAATATATTAAGTTAGGTTTTCGCAGCTAGTACTTGTCGGTGGATTACGCTGTGAGATTTAAGAAATTAAAAAAAACCTGATTGCGAACCTATCATTGATGCGTCTCCATCTGTACACCTATGGAAATCGTAGTCATAGGTTTAGTAAATAATAATACTTTCTTTATTTCATTTTCTGCAATAAAATAAAATTTTGCTTAAATTTGAAACATCAGGCGTTTCATGACACTGCAGACCATCAATTCTATTTTTTTTAGGGTTATCTGACAGTGGGATTTTTATATTTTCTTTTCTTATTTAGCTTTATAATCCCAACGTTAGTAAAATGTTAAAAGTTCACTAGTTTGTGAGGTTTCTTGTTATTGCAGACCCCCATTTGTGAAACCTTGATGTATGGCATTGTTAAATTTTGCACCAAAAAAAAATCAGGTCTTTTTGACAAAAATTTTGTTTTTTTTTAATTTTTAGAAAATAAGTCTTTGAGGTAAAATTTAGTTTTTTATTGAAAATTTTGTTTTAAAAAAACATTTTGTTGATTTACTGCTCATAACTCTGGTATTTATGAATGATTTTGAATAGGAAAATGAATGAACAGACAGCTAGATATACAGTGGAAAATATTAGACTTTAGAGACTTCAAATATTTCTTTTTCACAATTTTGTTACACTTTAAGATATTGTTTTCTCCAGCTAAAGACATAAGGGTCAGAGGTATATAGAAGTATACCAGCAAAAACTTTTTGGTTTTCGGTAATGGCAAACACTTATTAAAGTAGTCTCTTGGTAATGAGCCGTCATTATTATTTGCCTACTCTATATTACATAAATAAGTAGTCAATAGTATAATAGCACAGTAATATTGCAATCACGTGGATTAGTTGGCTAGAGCGCTTGATTAACAAAAAGAAGGTTGGTGGTTCAACCCCATTCTGATGCTATTATCTTTTTATAACAAAATGTCTAAAAAGATATTTTACACTAAAAAAAGTTTTTGCCACTTAGAAAATTAAGTGCGAGATGGTGTACTGAGTAAGATGTTAGTCATTAAAAACGAATGATTAATTTGTGTCCAAGTTCAAATCTCACTGAAGGAGTTTTTTTTTTGTTTTTTTTTAATTTTTATTTCCGTTTAGGTACAAATTTTTGAGTACTCCTAGAGTCTAAAAATAACTACATGAACTTGTGGACAACTCGATCAAAAATAACTAGTTATTCAGGCAAAATAATAAGTTTATTTTGCAAGAAATCAAAGTTTTTGGTGGGATGCTAAAAGCATTTTAATTGTTTACGGTCCGAGAACATTTGCTTGAATGGTTTAATCGATATTTTTTATAATCTTTATTTCTCAACTAGCAGACCCGGCGAACTTCGCCTCGCCCCAATTTTAAGCCTTTAGACAAACTTTAGAGTAATAATACAACACAAATATTTAAATTTTCAATGTTTTTCTTCCGTAAAAACCCTTCTCCTCGAAAATACGAACAACTGACTAAAATTTTTACAGAAATCGCCCCAGTCGTTCTCATTTTATGAATTACTATACATTTTTTACACCATTTTTATATATATAGATTCTAAAGTTTGTATTTCAAAATAACGAATAATACTTTTCGCATATATTAAAATTTTGCACAGAAGAAGGCGTATAATAACAATTGTAATTTTGTGTATGATGAATTTCAAAAAATTTGAAAATTTTTAGTAAAAATATTTAAACAATTTTTTTTCTTCTCACTCGAAAGTTGATCTGTGGTTTTATTAACCAATATTTATGCATACAAAGCCTGTTCGAGTTAATCATTTTTATCAATGCGCACAAAAGTTGTGGAAGTTTAAAATTAAAATAAACCAAATCACCGCGATTACATAAAACATCTAAATTGTTATTAGAATATGTCAAAGCTATTACCAAATTTGATATGTATCAATTTTGTAAATAGCAAAAAATGTTTATTGGTTAAAAATCTCTAAAAATAATGGATAATAGTAAACATATTTTGGAATTTTTTTATGAAAAAATCAAATAAATATCAGTACTGGTTTAAAAAAATATAGTCGTTTGAACCTTACAACTCATGTTAATATTCCTTACAAAAAGTTAAAAATGTATCTTACTTAGAAATAAATTTTTCATGAAAAATTGTTTTTAATATTTCAAAATTCGAATTATAATGCGAAATATTTGGAGCTGATTTTTAAAGTTATGAACATCTTTTTTTTTCGATACAATTATAAGTCCTTAAAATATTTTCAAGCCCCTGAATTTCAGTATTAAGTAAATAAAATGCTTTCATTTCACATCAACATTAATGTAGTTTATACTTCGCGATAAGCGAAATGTGTTTGGAGAAGAATGCCATTGTAGCCGATATAAATGATGTTTCTTAATTTCTTTTTTTTCACATTATCAATTTTAATCATTAAGATGATTCTTTACAGACACATACTTTTCAATAATCTAAAGCCATATCTGGTCTTCAAAATATGAGAGACAAACTTTAAAAATTTGATGAAAATTTTAAAAAGTACATACAATTTTGGTATTTAAAAATTTTTTAACTCCCTTTTGACTTGGAAGCATCATTTATTTAAAAAAAATCTATTTACGCGATATTTTGGACAATTTCTGTAAAAGCGGTATTTCTCAGTAGCGAAAAACATTAATTTCACAAATATTTACGCCAATAACATGGAAGTTTGTGATGATGGTATTCCATACCTAGTTCCTGACGTCAAAGAGATATACCTCCAAACTGTAGTGAATCACTTCCTCTTTAAAATTCTGTTCTCTAAATTTAATTTCACTTATACGCTCAAATTTTTTATAAAAAAAAACTGCAAAATTAATAAAATCGTCAATTTTTGGTTAAAATTTTTATCAGCTAGTAAAACTGCTACTTATTATACTTATTATATTCCTAAATCTTGTCTCTCAACTGTTTAATAGTTTGAATATAACAGATGCAAATTGTCAATGCAGAACTGATATAAATAAAAAATCCTTGAATGTTTTATCTCAATTTTTTATATTTTTTTAGATTTAAAAGGCTAAAAATAGTCGGTTTCATATAGTTTCGAAAATTCATATTCATATATATCATTCCTCAGCAATCAATTTTTTTTTCGCATAGCAAAAACTAACACCTTTTAATTATTTTACATAATTAGCTTAATTTTTTAAATTTATTTTTACTTTATTTAAAAAATAAATATTAAAATTTTTACTAAATAACTATTTAATTTAACTATTGAAGTAATTTTTTTAATATTTTGATTTCAAAAAAAAAAACTAAATTCATTTATTTTACTCATGAAATTTTCATAATTTTTGTTTATGATTTTAATTGCAGTTTGTTATGTTTTAACCACATAATTTAAGACAAACAAATAGCAATAACAAAAAGCAGATTAATTTTTTATAATTATTTTTAATTATCGACAACTATAATGAAAAAAAAAACAAACACATTTAAATACTTGAATAATAAAATTAGTATTTATTTAGGTGTTATTTATGGAGATTGTGTGTGTATTTCGTTTTTGCAATGATGATGATTTTAAGAAAAATTGCTATTAATATTAATAAAATTCCTCAAAAAAAAAAAAAAAAAAACAAAAAAAATTTTTTTTTTGACATTAAAATGATTAATTAAAAATATAACACAAACTTTAATCAGTGAGTTTGAATATGTTTTGTTTTTGCGAATTATCCGTAAGGTTTTTAATCTTGCTTAAAATTAATTTAAAATATATTGTTTATAAAATTAAAAATTTTGTTAAACACTTAATCAACCTTGAAGTTTTTAGTTTAATTTAACAAGCGTTTAAACTAAATATTTATTTGCAGTTTTCAAGTAACTGATAAGTGAAATGAAAAGAAAAAGATCAAAAGCCTATTTATTTAAAGTTCACATGGATTTTTAGAAAAAAAAATATTCACAGTTAGTTAATCATTTACGGAAACTTAACACTTAACAAAAGTTTTTAAATAAAGCAAATAAAAAAAAAAACTATTTAATTTTGAAAATTTTATAACTTCAATATTTTAAAGCTAAATAAATTCCTTTCAATCACAAGTTACTTAAAGTCTTTTGTTACAATATGACTATAACTACCTGCTTGTTCTCAGTCACTCTAAAAAGCGTACTACACTTTTATTATTTTAGCATTTCAAAAATTATAGATTTTACAATATTAAATAAGATTCTTAATAATTCCTACAGTTCTGGGGACAAATTTTATTTATGATCGACTATAATTTAGTTTATAGCCTGGACCATAGTTTAGTCTATAGTATTGACTATAATTTAGTCTGTAGTCTTCATCATAGTTTAGTCTAAAGACATGAATATAATTTGGTATCAACTATAATTCAATCTATAATTTCTACAAGTGTAGTCGATTATCTAGTTAAGTCCATAGTCACGACTATAGTCTAGTCTATAGTCACGACTATAGTCTAGTCTATAGCCTCGACTATAGTCTAGTCTATAGCCTCGACTATAGTCTAGTCTATAGCCTCGACTATAGTCTAGTCTATAGCCTCGACTATAGTCTAGTCTATAGCCTCGACTATAGTCTAGTCTATAGCCTCGACTATAGTCTAGTCTATAGCTTCGACAATAGTCTAGTCTATAGCTTCGACAATAGTCTAGTCTATAGCCTCTACTATAGTCTAGTCTATAGCCTCGACTATAGTCTAGTCTATAGCCTCGACTATAGTCTAGTCTATAGCCTCGACTGTAGTCTAGTCTATAGCCTGGACTATAGTCTAGTCTATAGCCTCGACGATAGTCTAGTCTATAGTCTCGATAGTATAGTTCACAGTTTCCATTATAATCTAGTCTAGGTCTAGTTTCTCGACTATAGTCTATAGCCTAGTCTATAGCCTCGACGATAGTGTAGTCTATGGTCGCGATAGTTTAGTTCATAGTCTCGGCTATAGTCCCAAATCAACAAATAGTATCAACAAATACACTATAATTTAGTCTATAGTCTCGACTATAGTTTAGTCTATAGCCTTCACTATAGTTTTGTATATGGAGTCGACTATTGACTAGAGCCTTGACTATGACTTAGTCTATAGTATTGTCTATAGCTTAGCAATAGTTTCGACTATTTTAGTCGATAATATCGACTATATTTTCGTCTCGGCCATATTTTAGTCTGTAGTTTCGGGTATTGTTTAGTTGATAATCTGGTTATAGTTTAGACTATAGTTTCGACTATAGTCTAGTCTAGGTCTAGTTTCTCGACTATAATTTTGCTTATAGTGTTATATATTTTAGTCTATGGTCTCGGCTATAATTTAGTCTATAGTTTCAAAAATAGTTTAGACTAAAGTTTCGGCTATAGTTTAGGTTATTATCTCGACTATAATTTAGTTTATAGTTGACACTATAGTTTAGTTTACACGGTCGCCTATAGTTTAGTCTAAAATGGCGACTATAGTTTAGTTTATAGTTTCTCCTTTATCTCATATATATTTTACGCTTTAGTCCCGACTATATTTTAGTCTTTAGTATCGATTTTAGTCCTCATTATAGTCTAGTCTGTAGTATAGGCGGTATTTCATTAAAACTGCAGGGTTTAAGTGCTCCTATACAGTAGTTTAAAAGAACTCTTATAGCACTTGATTAAACATAAATATTTTGCTTATAATATATCAAGTATCGAAAATAAACAAAAAGCGGAAATAAATATTAAACATGAAGAGTAAACAACAAAAATCTGATTTAAAGAGTTATTAATATTTGTAAATTAATAAAATCTATTAAAAATATTAAAATTAATAAAATTTAACACAAAACTAATAAAAATATATTAGAAAAAGACTATTAATTATGTAGCAAATATTTAAAAACTTAATAAGCGTTACTGATACCCTTTACAATTATAGTGATGTTTCTTTAGTGGAAAAAAATAATAACTTTTATAATAAAAATTTGTTTAACATCAAACAGTCAACGATTTAATTACTCGGCCAGAAAACATAGAAAAGAAAAACCCGTAGTTTTTTAGTGGGGTTTATTCAATTAATTTTTTAGTGTTATCAATTATTATAAATATTTGGCTAAAATGTAAATTATTGTCGGTATTTAACAATTTGTTCAGGGTCACTTAATTATGATGGTGTTAGGTTTTTAATAATGTATATTTAATATTTATGATGATAATGATGCTGATGAGGATGGTAATGGTAATAGCGGTGAGCATGCGAATTTTTGGAATCTAAGGGGCTTTTGAAATAATATTGTTATATTGATATAATATTTGAGGTCAGTTGCATTTTTATTAGTAATATATTTGAAATATAGAAATTTTGTAAATAAATTCCTAACTTTATAGAAATTTTAAAATTTTGTATTTTTTTTTCTTCTTTTTATTGCAATTATGAAATATCATTATTTTAAATGTTAAATTTTTTGTTTTATATTTTTTTCTCATCACTAAAGTTTTTTTTTTTCTTTAATAACTCATATCTAAAAGTACACATTAATTACTTAATTTCAGCGTCTTACATCTAAATGTCTAAAACTTTAAAACCTTTTCGTTAAGGAATTTCTATCGAATAAATCATACAACATCAACTGCAACAATAATATTAAATAAAATATGTGTATATGGTTACAACAACTATGAATGTAATCTTTCAGATAAAAATGTTTGTTAAGTTAATCTCTTTTAGACATCAAACAAACTTGTCAATTGCAGAACGCATCTAAAATAACATTTTGTGTTGGCATCCAACTTTTAGAGCGGGATTTTCTAACAAAATATTAACTCATCTTTAGTTATAACGCATAACTGAAATATTTTAAGATGATGAAAATATTATAATAAAAAAAAAAGATTTTAAATGTCTTTAAATACTGCAGCAGCCAGCCAGCAAGTGAAGGTTAAAAAACACGCAAAAAATTATTCATTTAATAGAAATAAAAACTGAACAAAATGTGTGATATATTTGAAACTATTAGAGTAAAGTGCTGTAAAACTATTAAACTATGTTCATGAGTATTAGGCTTAAAAAAAATGTTCTATAATTTCAATTTATTTTGATGTATTTTTTATGGCATATTTTTGTAAAAAAAAAACATGAGCGAATTTTTGAGTTAATATGGATGAATTATAATTGATGTTTTCTCAGCCATTTTGTCTTAAATAAATTTTTAAAACGTTTAGACTTTAAGCCTCAATCTATAAGTGTGGTTTCAATATATTTACTAGATTAAACATCAAGTATGTTTTGCTCATAATATTTATGACATTTTTAAAAACGATTTTTTTTTTCATAATTAGTCAAAAAAAACGTATGACATTAAAGTATTTCTAATAAAAAATATATATATGAAGAGCAGATAGAAACGTTTCAGTTTTATAAACAATTTGTTTTTGAAAAGATTGCAATTAGAGATTGTCTATTGAAGTACAAAAATATAACGATCACCTTGCTCTTCATCTAAATTAGTTGTTGAATTTGTTTATTATGTAAATAATGTAGATTTTATATATTTATAACTTAAAGATTGTTCTTCATGTAAAAAAAGTTAAAAATTGAATGCAAGGTTACATGAATTATTAACAAAGAATATAAAATAAAGATAAAAAATAAAATCTTAAAATCTTAAATTTGCCAAGTAAAGACTACCCAATGAGTTTATATCTTTGAAAGCTAGATCAGTATTTTAATTAAAAAATAAAAATAAAATTTTTAGCATGAGTTGGCGTTTAAAAATTCTGTAATTTTAGAATATTGTTTATTGAAAATAATAAAACAAAAGACCTAAGACAAGTATGTACTTGATTATAAGTGTTATATGAAAAATTATTGCTTCCTGTTTCCTCTTATTATTTAAACATTTTTATAAAAATGTTAAATTCTGAAAATGAATTTAATTTTATTAAATTCCTCCTTCTAAAAACAACTTTTATTTTAATAAAATTGAAAAAAAAACTTTTTCATTAACTTCTAATCCAATTTTAATGTTAATAATCGTTTACCTTCTTTTTTTATTTCTTAACATTAAAATAATACTAAATTATAAAATTCCTTTATATTTTAAATTACTACGTAAATATTTCATTTCATTAAAAAATATTTTTTAGTTAAACATTTTTAATAATTAACCGCAATATTTCTACATTTATGAAATAACCATATCATGTTGTTAGTAACTCGATAATAATAGTAATAATAAAATATTTCATTTATTAATGTTATCAAAACCATATTACCTTCATATTGATCATTTAATAGAAGGTAAATCGTCTCATTATAATTTTTTAAATAATGAGTTTGAAATTCTTCTTTTTTTTATATATAAAAATGTATGCCAATGCAATTAAATAATTTAAAAGTTTTGTAGATCAAAGAAAAATGTTACGCAATATTAAGGGTTATAACTTCAGAGGAATATCTAAGTCATAAATAAGTCATTTATTTTTGAAAGTAGATTAAGTCTTTCATCATAAAAATCGAGTTAGACATGAAAATAGTTATATTTTTAAGTACCTGATAGTTTTATATTAATCTAAGTTTTTTTTTCATTATTCTTTCAGAAATCTTAAAAATTTGTTATATAGAGAAAAAATCAATATAGAATAAAATTTAAGTATTATTAGGCGTCACAGTTTTATTAAACAAACTTAGGCCACTTAAAAATAATCGGCACAAATAAGATTTTGAAATATGAAATTTTATTTATTTCTTTTCACAAATCTTTAATATTTATACGAAAAGAAACTAAAATTTGTTTACTTCAAGATCTTAAAACGAACTAAATTTAATTGAAACTGTAATATAAAAATATCATAGAGGAGCCACACAATGGGTTGAAATGTACCTAAATTGGCACTTAACTCAAAATTAAAATTTAGAAATTTGCAATAGTATTTAATACTGCGTAAAACTAAATAAAATTCTACACCGTCAAAGCAACTGTTCCACGATCTATAGTTCTCCTGTACTTTATGGTAGAACATAAAGTTTTTATTCGGTTTTTACAAATTAGTAGAAAAATGATATATTGCCATATTTTCAAATCTTATTTCTTGTAATAAATCTAGAAAAAGCAAAATGTAATAACTAAATTTTTAATTTTAGGTATTCGTAAAGGTATTTATTATATAAAAAATATTTTAACAAAATTCTTTTCAAATACTGAAAAATTGCAATCTAAAAGTTTCTAAAATTATGTTAGTTTTATGAAAAATGTTGAATTTCAGTTGTGAATTCAGTTAAATGTTTCATATATTGGGATACTAAGGACAATCAGCTTCTAATCATATTAAAAAAGGTCTGCGCCTTTTTGCACTCCTTCGGAATATTTATTTTTTTTTTTTTGAAGTTTTTCTTTTTTAAATAGGTACCTTTTAAAAATATTGCCCTTTTTGAAAATTAATAAAAAGTATATTTTTAAATTGGTACCATTTTAAAATTTGGGAACTTTCTTTAAAAATTTGTTAGAAAGATACTTTTTTAGATTTTCGAATTTTGGAAAAATTGTACTTCATTAAGTTTGGTACTTGTTTTTTTTTTAATTATTTTTTATACTTTGATAATTTGGTAAATTTTTACTTTTTTTTAATTTTTTTTAATAGAAATTTTTAGAAAATAATAAAACAAATTTAACCTTAAAAAATAATAAAAATATTACATTTTATAACTTCGTACCGTTTTTAAAATTTGGTATTTTTTTCTTACACTTACACTCTCACACTTTGTTAAAAAAATTTTGTACCTTTTTCATTGAAATTGGTATTTTTTTAAGGACTTATTGAGGAAAAATGAAAATTACTACTTTTTTAAATGATACGTTTCTTCTCTTTTTTTTTTTTTTTTTTTGAAATATGGCATTATGTTCGAAAGTTGGTAATATATAATTTTTTAACACTTTCACTATAGTTTTAAAAATTTAACACTTTGCTGCAAAATTGTTATCTTTCTTTTTTTAAATTAGTACTTAAAAAATATATTTTGCTTTATTTTTGTTTCTACTTTTTTAAAATTATTATTTTAATGAAAATTGATACTTTTTTGAAAAAGTTTTTTCTTGCTAAAAAATATACTTTTGGTACTTTTTTAAACATTTCTACAATTTTACTATTTATTTTACTATTTTTTTATACTTGGTTCTTTTTTTAAATTAGCCCTATCTTTTTAATTAGATTTCTCTTAAAAATTAAGAACTTTTCTTATTTTTTTACTATTTTAAAAATTGCAGATTTTGGTCCTGGTATTTTTTTTTAATTTGGACCTTTTTTAATTGCAGTCTCTTTCTAAATAGAATTTATTATTAAAATTGGTAATTTATTTGAATATTGGATGTTTTACAAATATTATTTTTGGAAACTGATATTTTTTAAAAAAATAGTTTTTTTAATTCGACTTTTTAAAAATTATTCCTTCTTTGGAAATTAGTCCCCTTTTTAATTTTATTGTTTTATTTTTATTTTTTTAATTCGTACTTGTTTGTTGAAAATTCCGCTAATTTTTTTTATAACCTTACTATTTTATAAAGAACAATATTCGTAGATTATATTTTTTCTTAAAAAATTAAAAAATTCTTAATGCCTTTTTCGATATATTGATGCCTAAGCGAAGTCTAGCGGAAAATCAACTTCAAAAATCAAACGAGTGGATAGATGAAAATATTTATTTGGATATATATTTTTATATTCTTTATATTGCATAGTGGGCCTTTTGTAAAATAAATGGAAAAAATATGGACGTTTTGAAGGGCTTTTGTTGCTTTTTAGTTTACTTTTTTTTTAAATAAAACAAAAAAAAAAAGGCAAATCATGTTTACAGGAACATTTTTCATAAATTTGAGCCTGAGTATTTTCGAAATGGTTATATTAAAAAATGGAAGTTAGGAAGTTAACAAAGAATTCGGAAGTACAAAGTATATATAAGTTTATTATACATATATTTTTAAAGGTTTAAAAATCATATCATAATATCTTATCTAATTTAAAAAAGTTTCCAAATCAATAATCAAAATTTTTTAAAGACACAGAAAGTTGATATTTTGTTAAAAAATTTAAAATTTTGTACCATATTCGAATATAGGGTGCACGTTAAAAATTTTACAAAATTACACTTATATGCTTCTTTGAGGTTTAATACTTCAGAAAATATTAAAGTTGTTTAACAAAATTAAACAAAAAAATTAATTATAGAGATTTTCAGCATATTAAAAAGAAGTAGAATTTTTATTTTAAAAGTTGTAGGGAAAAAATGCAAAAAGTCAGGGAAAAAATTGGAAATTGAATTTTTGAAGTCAAGTAACTTTTAAACCATAAAAGATAATGTGGTACAGTAAGCATGTTTTTTTTGTCTTCAGAAATGTAAAAATATTTAAAATCGGTTCATATTTGTAAAAGTTACAAGTTCCCATATGTTTTTCATCCAAGTGGTGTTCAACTTTGGCCCATTGTAGCAGCCACCGTGTTTAAGTTATACACTGCAACACTTAATCCTATATATTTTTCGTCCAAGTGGTGTTCAACTTTGGCCCATTGTAGCAGCCACCGTGTTTAAGTTATATACTCCAACAATTAATATTCTGAAAACCTAACTCATTTTCAGTCCATATTCCAAAATCAATCCAGTCGTTTCAAAAATCCAAATTTTTACCATTTATTTTACAAAAGGTCGCACTCTGTATTGTAGATATTATAAAGGGAAGGGTATACAAATATATAGTTTTCTGAAAGATCAGTAAAATTACATTGACATTTATTTAGTCGTCCCTAAATCATCTGAGGCCTTAGAAAATCTCAAGAGATAAATAAGTGGAAATTATTCATAGCTACAGAAAGAAAAAACGTTAAATTTTACGATAATGGCAGCCATTCTATATTGTCTCTTCTAAAAAATGTTACGAGTACCTATAAATTTATTTATTTAAAATTTTTGCGAAAACTAATAAATAATCATAAAAATCAGTGAATTTTGGCATTATCGCATCCCATAGGCAAAACTTACCTGTTAACACTTTTTCACTAGATTAAATGCTATTAATATATTTTGTTTTATTAATTATTATACGAAAAATGTTACACCATAGAGATGTTATTATTACATTTTTATTCAATTTAATTTCTAAGCCCCATAAAAATTATACTAAAAAATATTAAAACAACATTTAGAAATTTCCGCGAAAAAAACTTATTCAAATTACAAAAATAAATAAACAAAAGACTTAAGACAGAAATGTTTTAGTGCAAAAAAAAAAAGCAATAAAAAATAAACATCATTAAAATGTATAAAAAATTTACAATTTGTTATGCATGTATTTATGCATTATTTTTCTAAAAAAAAAAAAAATAAATAAATAAAATGAAAAATAAAAACAGAAAACTAAAATTTGATTTTAAACCTCAAAATTTTATTAGTCGCTAATATTTGCAAAAAAAAACTTTTATAAAAAATATGAGGCTAACAAGAAAAAACAAAAGTCTCCACATAAAAAAAACCTTTTATGAACAAAAAACCTAATTAAGGTATTGAATTTAAATTTGCTATTGTTTAAAAAAGTACACAAAACTACTTAAATTTGTAAAAAGTGCTAAAAATAAATTCTCATAATATTCTTTAAATCATAAAAATTTTTGAATAAAAAAAATCTTAGGGGGCCACCTGTTAGCGGAACAATATGCGTGCAACAAGTTGCAACAATAAATGACAAGATTTGTTTTATTTAATTTTTTTGGTGTATGTTTCTAATTAAACGCATAACAAATGTGTGTGTGTTTTTTTTTTTCATTACATAAAAATAAATAAGGCTTGCCGGCAACAATAACAACATTTTTGGGGTATAAAAAGAATTATGTTGCTTAACTTTTTTGAAAAACCAAATTCAATTAAATTTTTGTCTATGGACTTTTAGAGTTCATAGTAAACATACTTACTATACTCTAAATGACATTCTTTTTATTTTTGTATATTTTTGTGTTATTTGTAAGTTGAAGAAGCTTTTTCAAAAATCTGTCTAGAGTTAACTTGTTTGTTGTAGTCAGAATGTCTATTAGAAATGATTGTTAAAATTTATTTATTATTTTTTTTTTTTTTTAATTTTGCTTTTATTAACCTCCGGCTTATGAAGCTTATAAACATTTAATACGCCTCTAAGGCCTTAAATACTTACATACTTACATATTAGTACTCACTCACTTGTTTGCTCGCATAAAACAAAAAGTAATTGTAATATTTTGCTGCGATTGTTTTTTTTTTCAAATTCTAATTCATTTATGGCTACTGTTGTAAGTAACTTTTTAAAAACATAAATTACAAATAAAAACCTAATGGAAAATTTTAAAAGAAAAGAAAAAACAAATTTATGTCTTTTTAAGTTTATATAATTTTTAGAATTTGATTTGATATTTTGATCTATATAAAATATTTAAATTTACTAGAATATAGAATATAGGTTTAAATACTTATTCGAATAATATTTGCTTATATTTGAAAAAATTTTCACTTAATTACGAATTTTTAAACTTTAGAAACTAGGAATAAGTATGAAAATATTTTGAAAATTTATTGAAAAATATCTTAAACAAAATAAAATTTTATTTTTATAGTTTTTAAGTATTTTGAAAATTTTCGAACATGATTTCGAATTTTCAAACTTCACAGAAATCGTTAAAACTACGGCAAAAATTGTTAAAATGAATTAATTGAAGCCATTTTGCGTTTTTAACAATTTTCAGACATGTTCGAAAAACTAAAATTCCATTTCGAACTTCACTTGGATTTTTAACTTCTAAAAACATTTTGAAAATTCATTAAAAAATATCTTAAACAGAATAAAATTTTATTTTTATAGTTTTTAAGTATTTTGAAAATTTTCGAACATGATTTCGAATTTTCAAACTTCACAGAAATCGTTAAAACTATGGCAAAAATTGTTAAAATGAATTAATTGAAGCCATTTTGCATTTTTAACAATTTTCAGACATGTTCGAAAAACTAAAATTTCATTTCGAACTTCACTTGGATTTTTAACTTCTAAAAATATTTTGAAAATTCATTAAAAAATATCTTAAACAAAATAAAATTTTATTTTTATAGTTTTTAAGTATTTTGAAAATTTTCGAACATGATTTCGAATTTTCAAACTTCACAGAAATCGTTAAAACTATGGCAAAAATTGTTAAAATGAATTAATTGAAGCCATTTTGCATTTTTAACAATTTTCAGACATGTTCGAAAAACTAAAATTTCATTTCGAACTTCATTTGGATTTTTAACTTCTAAACATTTTTAAATTCACAAAACAAAAAGTGTAAATTATGGCAAAAAATTATTAAAATAAATTAAATAAGACTATTTTGCGTTTTTAACAATTTTAATATATATTCGAAAAATTAAAATCTTATTTCGACTTCACTTGGATTTTTAATTTTTACAAATTTTTACAAAAATTAACAATATTTAAAATTCACAAAAAAAAAACGTGTAAATTATGGCGAATAATTATTAAAATAGACTAAATAAAGTATTTCTTTTTTATCAAATTTAAGCCATTTTTGAAAAATTCCAACTTAATTTGAAATTACCATCCTTAGTTTTAGTTTTGTAAATTATGGCAGAATAAACTAAATAAAGTAAAATTTGTTTTTGTTTTATCAAATTTGAGCCATTTTTGAAAAATTCCAACTTAATTTTTAATTATCATATTTAGTTTCTCCATCAAGGTATGAAAATTTGAAAAAAAAAACTATAAAAATAATATAAATAAAGTAAAAAATGATTTTAGTAATTTTATTCTATAATTTCAAAATTCAAACTTATTTTCGAATTTTTAAATTAATTAAAAATGGTAATTTTTAATTATTTGTAATAAAAATGAAACAAATATAATAAATAAGTTAAAAATTAGAGTAATTTTTAACCATATTCGAAAGTTTTGAATATAATTTCGAATATTCGAATTTCGCAAAAAAACTATAAAAATAATTTTTCTGAAACTCAAAAAATTTTAATATAATTTCGTATTTCATAAGAAGTTCTGCAAAGTCTCAAAAACATTATAAAATTATTTAAAAAGATAAAAAAAAAACATGTTCGAAAAATTTTCATTTAATTTAGTATTTCATGACAAAGTTATAAAACTTATTTATACATTATAGAAATAGCCTAAGTAAAATAAAAATTTTAGTGATTTTTTGTCACGATAAAGATATTAAAAATTAATTTCGAATTTCAAATACAAACGTAAATTTTTAAAATATATGATAAAAATTCTGAAAAATCTTTGCTACTACTAGCAATATTCGAAAATTTTTCAAAATAGTTTCAAAATTTCGAACTTTATAAAAAAATATTAAAAATATAGTAAAATTTATAAAATTCATAATGAGAGTTGTATGGAAATAAATGTTTATAACATTTATCCATATTCAAAAACAAATTTCGAATTTTCGAAATTTTTGGAAATTTTAAAAACTTTTTAAAAGCTAAAAATATAATAAAATTTTTTAAATTAAAAAATGCTATGGAAATATATTTTTATAATATACAGCCATATTCGCAAAAAAATTTCGAATTTTCCAACTTTAAAAAAATCAATGTAAATTTAATAAAATTATTTAAAAAATATTTTTAATCAAGAAAAAAATAATTTTCGCACTTAATTACGAATTTTCGAAGTTTAAAAAAGAGTTGAAATTCAAATAAAATTTTTGAAAACCGAGACAAATAAAATGAAATAAACGATTTTTTTTAGTTATATTCGGAAATGTTGAACCTAATTTCGAATTTCCAAAATTAATAAAAAATATTTCGAAAAATTTCGAATTTTTTAACTACACAAAAAGTAAAATTTTTTAAGATATATATTTTTATAACAGTTATTTTTTATATATTATATTTCCAACTGAATTTCGAATTTTCGAATATAAAAAAATGCAGAAACTAAAAAAGGTTATTAAAAACATTTTTTAACGGTTTTTTGATGCAATTGAAAAATTCGAACTTAATTGCGAACATTATAAAAAAGTTAAATTTCAAATAAAATTTTATAAAACTAATGCATATTATATTTTTAGCTATATTCGAGAATTTCGAACGTAGTTTCGAATTTTCGAACTTCATAAAATATATAACATAGAAAACTTGCAAAATCAATATAAAAATAACTTAAATCAAGTTAAAAATGTATTTTATAAATTTGTGGTAATAATCGAGGAATTTTAACTCAATTTCGAATTTTCGAGCTACACAAAAAGTTACATTTTTTAAGTTTCTACATAAAAGAGAGATATATAAATAGATTTTCATAACTTTTTTTTAGTTTTTCATGATTTTTTGATATAATTAAAAATTTCGAACTTAATTTCGAATTTTCGAACTTTACTTAGAAGTTAAAATTCAATTAAAATTTAATAAAACTAAGATAAATAAAAAGAAATAAATGACTTTTGGAACTTTTAGCTATTTTCGAAAACTTTGAACGTAAGTTCGAATTTTCAAACTTAAAAAAAAAATAAAATAAAACTTGAAAAATCATAATAAAAATAACTGAAATGAAGTAAAATATTAAGTTTTATGAATTTTTGGACATAATCGCGATATTCGAACATAATTGCGAATATTCGAACTTCTTTTAAAAGTTAAAAAATAGTAAAATCTATAAAATTCATGATAAAAATTGGAGTAAAAGAGATTTTGTTTAAACACTTAACCATATTTAAAAATTTTAATTTTTTTTCGAATTTTCGAAATTAACAAAAAAAATATTGAAAACTATAAAAATTTATGTAAGCACAATTTAATCATTCGAACATAATTACAGCCTAATTTTCGGCCAATATAAACAATTTTTTATATTTAAAAATGAAATAACTGAAAATGTGTAATTTTGTGGCATAATCGAGAAATATAATCGATAAGATCCAACTTCTTTTTAATTTTTCTATAAATTAAATTTCCATTTGGGTTTGAATTCAAACTACATGTGTCTGAACAATATGTATGTAAGTATGATTTTAGTTGGTTAGTCTGTCGCAGTGACTGACTTCTGGCATCCATCTTCATACATATAAGAAGAGCATATTTTTGATTTTTTGTTGATTTTATATTTTTGCTGTGTTCATATAAATAAATGTAAAACATTGTGTAATATTTTGTTTGAATAAAAATCTATTTAAAAAAAAGTAACAAAAATATTATAAAGATGACTACTACAAACTCTTCTTTGTGTGCAATATTAAAATGTATACAGTATTATTTCTATAACAAATTGAATACCCAGAGAATATTTAAAATAAATGGTTTAAAACACATTTAAACAGATACTTTAATAGCTTCAAACAACTTCTATAACAGCTTCCAAAATAGTAATTCAATAAGCCGTTTCAATTAAAAACGGATTATTTATTAAGGATTGAAAATATTTATACTGCTTATAAAATAGCTTACAAAATAGTGGTTAAATAAAACAAATCATATCCCAAAGCTATTCTAAGGCTTTCGTTCTAAAATGCTTTCTTTAGAAAACAATTTTTACTTCAAAGCTATTTTTTTTTCCTGAACACTTGTTGTCACAAAATTGTTTGCTTGGTTAACTATTCTTTATATACATTCATACTTACACATTTTTGTGGTGAATTGTTAAAAGTTGCTTTACAAATTCATGTTTAACTTGAGATAATGCAGTCATAGTTATGTTTTCTGATGTTACTCCATTACATGTCATGGCTTGAATCGTATTAAAATAAAAAATATAAGAAAAAAAACTATTCGTGTTTTATATTTACTGATGTGATGAGGCAGAACACATTTAAAGTCTTTCCTGAAAACTATATTAGATTGTTGTCGACAAATATGCATTCTGTATGCAATACGTTTTTACCATCATGCATGTAGGAATTAGTTTTATTATCAGTGAGCGTTAAAGTCAGAAAACAATTTGTGTTAGGGCAATAAAGATATATAGACAAAAGCATAACTTAATTAAAATTAATTTTTAATGCAATATAAATTATGTTAAGCTAAGGGAAAACATAAAAACCTACCATTATAGAATAGTAACATAATTTATTAGGTAGCTTAATAAATGAAATAATTTAAAAATGTAATAGTTTTTGAAATACACCTAGAAGAGCATGAAAATAATGTGTAGAATTTGTATTGGAAATCCTAGAAAAAAAATTATTTAATTAAAAAAAACTCCTTAAGCAACTCTCAAGATGGTCTAATATCTGGTAAGTAAAATGCTTTTCAAACTCAAAGAGAAAAGATAGTTGACATAAGGACTCATGGAGGTAGCATTAAAAGTTTTATTTGAACTCTACGTTCTCAATACACGTAATAAAACCATTACGAAACAAATAAAAATGCTATATTCGACTTGGCCGAATCTGTTTCACCCACCATCCGCAACATTTTGTGCCATCCTATTTAAAATTTCACTTTATATAGTAAATTTTTTAGTTTTCACCGATCATCAAATTATTTGTAAAAAAATTCATTGTCGTACATGCTTTTGTGGAATAGTATCGATGGATATCGATGGATATCGATGGAATAGTATGAACTAGAGTTTGTTATGCACCTATTTTGCCAATTTTCAATAGCAAACAAACCTTATATAAGGTAAATATTTTAGCAAAATTTCGTCCGCCTAGGTGGTCTGCTCCGAGCCCTATCCTACTTTCAACAGACAGGCCATCAGGCGGAAGGACATAGCTAGATCGACTCAGAATCTTACCAGGTCCCACAATATTCATATATACTTCATGGGGTCTTAAATGATTTTTTCGATATGTTACAAACGGAGTGACAAACTCATATAACCCCCCATCTTTTTTGATGGTGGGTATAACAAGGGATTTTAAGTGTATGTACTAGATCTATTCTTACTTATGGCATAATTATATATAAGGTAGCGTTAAATAAACAGCTGGTTAAAACTGTCAAACTCTATGTAAAAAACAGAAAAAATATTTCTTTCTCTCTTAACAATTGCTAGAGACGTCAAAATTCATATATAAAAAATTAGAGTAAAAAATCCTCTCCAAATTGCTATAATCTTCCTTAATGTGCCTTGGAGACAACTTTGTGTTATAGTTAGATGTGTAATAAGCTTAATTCTCAGACCAGCCTGATAACGATGCTAGACATACTTATCTGTCTTTGAAATTTTATTAAAATTACCTTAAATATGTCATCTCTAAGATTATCGTTGACAGATGTGATCATTAGTCCCCAAATTAAGAATTGCAACTTTTATTTAGGGACAGAGAAGGGATTTGGAGATTTTTGTAAAATATGTACATTTTTTCTTTTTAATAAATTTATATATTTATCAAATGTTAAATAAACGTAAACAATAAATTTACAGAAAATTTATAAAAATGTTCAATTTATATAAAAACTTTGTTAAATTCTTAATTTATAGAAAATTTTAAATATATTTTCTGCTAATAGAACTTTTCTATGAACTTTATTTCTTTTTATAGGAATTTTTCATATATTTACCAATTACAGAAAATATCGATAAATTTTCAATTTAAAATCATTTGATAAATTTAAAAAAAAAAATAGAAAAATTTTGTATTTCTCTTTTTTTAAATTTTTCTTTAAATATTTTATTTATAGAAAAAAATTGATAAATTTGCTTTTAATAGAAAATTATTGATAAAAATTTTTTTAAATGAAATTGTCGATAAATTATTGATAATACTCGATTCATAGAAAATTTTTATAAATTTTATATTTTTAAAAAATGTTCCTTAAATATTATATTTATATATAAATTTTAATAATTTTCCTTTTAATTTTTGATATATAGTTTTTAGGTTTTTATAGAAAATGTCGATAAATTTTCAATTTCGAAAAATTTTGATAAATTTTAAATTTATCAATATTTCGTTAAATATTTGGTTTAAAGAAAAAAAAAACGGCTGCTTCCTTTTTATACCAAATTTTTGATAAATTTTAGTTTTATACTCGTATGATATTTTTTATATATATATTTTTTTTTTTCTACAGAAAATTTTCGATAAATTTTTTTTTCATAGCAAACTTTCGACAAATATCCCTTTATAGAAAATTTTCAATAAATTTTGTTTTTACAGAAATTTTCAATTTTATAGAAATTTTCAATTTTATAGAAATTTTCGATTTTATAGAAATTTTCGATTTTATAGAAACTTTCGATAAATTTTCATTTTATAGGAAACTTGTGATAAATTTTCATTTTATAGGAAATTTTTGATAAATTTTCATTTTATAGAAAATTTTCGATAAATTTTCCTTTTATAGGAAATCTTCGATAAATTTTATTTTATAAACAATTTTTGATAAATTTCCTTTTTATATAAAATTTTCGATAAATTTTCGTTTTTATAGAAAATTTCATATAAATTTTTTATAAAAAAATGTCGATTAATTTTCTTTTTATAGCAAATTTTCGACAAATATCCTTATATAGAAAATTTTCGATAAATTTTGTTTTTATAGAAATTTTCAATTTTATAGAGATTTTCAATTTTATAAAAGTTTTCGATAAATATCCTTTTATAGAAAATTTTCAATAAATTTTGTTTTTATAGAATTTTTCAATTGTATAAAAGTTTTCGATAAATTTTCATTTTATAAGAAACTTTTGATAAATTTTCATTTTATAATAAATCTTTCATTTTATAGAAAATTTTCGATAAATTTTCTTTTTATAGGAAATTTTCGATAAATTTTATAACAATTTTTGATAAATTTCCTTTTTATATAAAATTTTCGATAAATTTTCTTATGGAAAATTTTTTTCATATTAAAGTATTTTAAATAGAATTTTTGGAATTTTTGGGTGTCGGAGCCAGTAATGTCAGATAAAATTTAGGAAAAATCCGTCTGTTTTGTATATTTTACAAAAAAGAAATCAATCCAGTTTTACCTCCTCCCTAAAATCGCTATTTTTAAAAATAAAATTAACAAAAGGTTAATTTTTGTTTGTAATTCGATAAAAACTACAAAAAAAAAATATTTTAAACGAGAATAATATGAACCCTAAGAAATATTTTAAATGCAAATAAAATCTTACTATTTATTGAAAAAATCCATTCAGCAAATTACAAATTTTTTCTAAAATAAATGTGATTCCTATTTTAGTCGCATTTTGAGAAAAATTGTAAATATTTGAAAAATTAAATTTCGTCCCTTTTTACCTTTGCTTTAAATTTCTTTGAAAAAATTTCCTCAAAAAGTGAAAATTCCCTGCATCTGGCATCACTATATCAAGCTATTATTTGGGCGAAACTTTTTAAGACTGCGTCATGAGCAAATTCTCTACTTCGAGATTATTTAATCGTGGTTTAAAAATGTTTTCTTGTTTTCCAGGTGGAAATTTTAGTCACTGATATAAGCTAAGATATTATGAGACTATCGTTGATCTAAATTCAAACGTGATTGGCGAAAATTCTAATCGATTTTATATATTGCTAACAAAGTTTTTTTTATAAGAGTTCATGCAGACTTGGGACATGCAAACTTTTGAGATAACAAAAAAAAAAAAACTGACAAATGTACCATAAAAGGTTCGAAACTGTAACTCATTGAAACTTTTATATATCTATAATTGCGAGATCGAACATGATCAGGAAGACGCGACTTTAATAATCACTTGTAGAATATCCCAAATAATTTGACTGTAATTGAAACAAAAATGATCATTGTTATTATATATTTTCACTGTAACTCGATCATTCATTCATTCATTCGTTCATTCATTCATTCATCATAAGCTTATTTTCTATTTAGGTTTATCATAAGTAAGGGCTGATTAATATTAACATAATGATTAATTTTTCTCAAGTATAAACAACCTAATGTATTTTCCTTAACACTTAAAAAAAGGTCTTAGCTAATATTTAATAATTTCTGCAAAAAATTTCAATGCCTAATGTGAACACCAAACATTTTATCGAAGCAGATAAGAAAACAGTTGATTTTGGTCAAACGAAAATATTTATTTTAAATCAAAAATGTTACAAAAGTTACCAATTGTGTGAACCCAGGACGGAAAATATTAGCCAATATTTTGAGTGAATTTTTGTTTAAACTCACAAAATAAATGTAAGATCAAACAAGTGCAAAAACTTAACTCTGTAATTTGCTGTGAAAATTGCGGGATAATACGACTAAATATGTTCTGATCAAATATTTGTCTAATCTGAACTTATCTTCACTTTTTAAAATAATTCTTAATTTTATAATCCAGCTAAAAATTATAACAATTCTAAGCAGTTTTTTTTTTTATAGCATTGACATATTTTATTAGGTTCAAATATAACTTAATTTAATGTCACTAAGTATTAATAACAACCTAAATTTATTAACATTTCAAAAGCAAATCAAAAAATGTTTATTTTAACTTGATTTTATCTTAAATCTGTCCCAAGTTGTCTTAATTTATTAATTCTTTGCTGATTTATACAATTACCAATAGAATCAATTATATTACGTGAATAAATTTTAAACTCTAGATAATTTAATTTATTTGCCTTGTGTCATAATTTAAAATCAGAAGTTAATAACATAGTTTTTTTTAATGATTTGTTAAATTTTAAATTTAATCTGATTAAAATTTTGTTAATAAAAAAACTATTCTTTTTTTCTTTATTTTTATTTATTTTAATTTTTTGATTAAAAATCATCACATTAAAAATATTAAATTGACAATTATTAATAGATGTCATTTTTAAGTTACTAATTTTAATATTTTGTCAATAAAAATTATAAATTCAATATAAATTATATTCATTATTTATTTATCTATAAACAAGTCTAGATAATGGATTATATAACAAAATAGCATTTAAAATGAATATTTTGTTAGTTTTAGCTTAAATTCAGAAGCTTAATTGTAAAAAAAAGAAAAAAATTAAATCTATTGCCAGATTGCTTAATAGCTTAAGACGACTTAAGCTAAATTACATATTTTTTTTTTTTTTTTTTTCATTTTCATGATAAGACGCATTAAACAGATGAGAATGTTCTAATTACATGATGAATTTAAATGTGTAACTAAAGAAAATTTCAAATTAGTTTTTAAATTCATATAAAAAATTGTAAAAACAAGTTTGATTCAACACAAGAACAATCAAGTTAACGGAAGTTCAACTTAAAAAAACTATTATAAATTTAAAAATTTATTTAATTTAAAGAATAACAAACAAACAAACAAAATCAGAAATGATTTTCACAAAATTAAAAAAAAAATGCTAAAAAAAATTATTAAAATTATAAAAAAAAATCTATAAAAATACATTTTTTGAACTTAGACTATTCCATTAATAATATCTTCTGAATTGCCTGAGTAAATCCAATAAAAAAGGAATTTATATTTAAACTTATGACTAATATTTTAAGAAATATTACTTTTATATTTGTTTAACATCTTAAAGATTTATAAATTTTTATGATAAATAATCAAGAGTATAAAATCTAATATTTTTGGATTATTAATCATTTATTCCCCCGTATTTTTTTGATTTATGTAAAAGTATCTTCGTTACCTTCAACTTCTTCAATCATGTATTCTACTTGGTTTCAAAATAACTTCATACATATTTTTTCAATATTAGCATAATTTAAAATTTTATACACTTCAATTTTAAAGAATTGAAATTTTATAAGTTTTTTGCTACACAAGTACAAACTATTTTATTTTTATTATTATTTTTAGCAAATGACTTTGAATGTTTTAAACGTGTATAATGTAAAGCAAAGAAAAAAATATATAACTGTCACGATTAAGAAAGAAAAAAAGGTTTGAAAATTAAACCAGATGATATGTGATACTATAACATTTAAAACCAAAAAAAGTTAAGATAGTGAATCTTAATACATGAAAAAAACTGTAATTGATCTTAATTTAAAACAAATGGTGGCAGGTTTTTGTTCCAAATCTTTTACAAAAAAAACTTTTAAATTACAGGTTAATGATGATTTTCAAAAAATAAAAAAATCTGCTCTGTTTTTAGTCTGTTTAGCAACAAAAATTAATTTATTAAATCAAATCAAATAGTAATAACTATTATTATAAATTAAAAAAAAAAAACATTTCATAATCTAAAAAAATCGAAATCACAACAAAACTAACTTATGATGTGAAGATGAGTTGGTAAATTTAAGATAAAATACTGAAGTTTTGTTTTAATGTTAATGAAATATTAGTTGTCAGTGCTCGCTCATGCCAATATGTAAGAGGTGGTGTATTCATTTTAATTTATATTTAATTAATTTATTTATAATAAATATTGTTTAGTCATGTAAACTATTATTTAAAACTAATTTAAAATTTTGATTAACTTTAATTAATAGTCTAGAACATAGAATTATGATTTTTTTTTAAATAAAATTGAAAGTAATAACATGTTGCAAACTTTATGACAATTATTAATACAGTAAATAATAACAAGTCTAGAATGTAAAATACACTAGCCTGTGGGCTCGAGTTGGATTCGATTTGAGACAAAATAATTGACTAAACTATTGACTAGACTATAGTGGAAACTATAGACTAGACTTTAGTCGAAACTATAGACTAAAATATAGACAAGATTATTCACTAAGCTGTAGCTGAGACTATAAACTAAATTATAGTTAAGACCGTAGACTAAACTAAAGTCGAGATTATAAACTAAACTATAGTCTAAATTACAGATTAAATTGTAATCGATACTATAGACTAGACTAAAGATTAGATTATAGCTGAGACTATAAATTAAACTATAGTCAAGACCATAGACTAAATTATAGTCGATATCATAGATTAAATTGTAAAGACTAGACTATAAACGAGATTATAGACTAAACGATAGTCAAGACCATAAACTGAACTATAGTCGGGATTATAAAATAAACTAAATTTTAGTCGAGACTAAAGACTAAATTATATCGAGATTAGATTAAAGACTAGCAGTTGAGGATATATATTAGACTATTATCGAGAATGTAGATTAAACTGTAGACCAGAATATAGTCGAGCAAATAGACTACATTATAGACTAAACTATAGTCGAAACTTAAGACTAAAGACTAGACCAAAGTCTAGACTATAGACTAGACTATAGTCACTCTATAGTCTTGACTATAGTCGATACTATAGACCAGACTAAAGTCGAAAATATAGATAAGACTATGGACTATAGACTATATACTACAGTTGAAACTATAGCTAATAATATATAGACTAAAGACTAGACTATAGTCGAGACTATTGACTAAGCTGTAACTGAGACTATAAACTAAATTATAGTTAAGACCGTAGACTAAACTAAAGTCGAGATTATAAACTAAACTATAGTCTAAATTACAGATTAAATTGTAGTCGATACTACAGACTACACTAAAGATTAGACTATAGTTGAGACTATAAATTAAACTATAGTAAAAAAACCATAGACTAAATTATAGTCGATATCATAGATTAAATTGTAAAGACTAGACTATAGACTAGATTATAGACTAAACGATAGTGAAGACCATAAACTGAACTATAGTCGGGATTATAAAATAGACTAAATTTTAGTCGAGACTAAAGACTAAATTAAAATCGAGATTAGATTAAAGACTAGCAGTTGAGAATATATATTAGACTATTATCGAGATTGTAGATTAGACTGTAGACCAGATTATAGTCGACCAAATAGATTACATTATAGACTAAACTATAGTCGAGATTTAAGACTAAAGACTAGACCAAAGTCTAGACTATAGACTAGACTATAGTCACTCTATAGTCTTGACTATAGTCGATACTATAGTTGAAACTATAGCTAATACTATATAGACTAAAGACTAGACTATAGTCGAGACTATTAACTAAGCTGTAACTGAAACTATAAACTAAATTATAGTTAAGACCGTAGACTAAACTAAAGTCGATATTATAAACTAAACTATAGTCTAAATTACAGATTAAATTTTAGTCGATACTACAGACTAGACTAAAGATTACACCATAGTTGAGACTATAAATTAAACTATAGTCAAGACAATAGACTAAATTACAGTCGATATCATAGACTAAATTGTAAAGATTAGACTATAGACGAGACTATAGACTAAACGATAGTCAAGACCATAAACTGAACTATACTATAGTCGGGATTATAAAATAGACTAAAATGTAGTCGAGACTAAAGACTAAATTATAATCGAGATTAGATTAAAGACTGGGAGTTGCGGATATATATTAGACTATTTTCGAGAATGTAGATTAAACTGTAGGCCAGAATATAGTCGAGCAAATAGATTACATTATAGCCCAAACTATAACTATACAATAGTCGAGACTAAAGACTAGACCAAAGTCTAGATTATAGACTAGACTATAGTCTATACTATAGAGCAGACTAAAGTCGAAAATATAGATAGACTATATACTATAGTTGAAACTATAGCTAATACTATATAGACTAAAGACTAGACTATAGTCTAGGCTATTGACTACGCTATAGCCGAGACTATATACTAAATTATGGTCAACACTGAGGATTAAAATATATTCGAGACTATAGACTAAACTGAGACGATACTATTGTCTACACTACTACGTTATAGCCGAGACTGTAAATTAAAATATAGTCGAGACTATAGATTAAACTATAGTCAAGAACATAGACTAAACTATAGTCGAGATTATAGACTAAATTGTAGTCGAGACTAAAGATTAAATTATAGTCGTGACTGTAGACAAGACTAAAGAGTAGACAAATTTTCTTCTTTAATAGCTATAAAACCACAATTATATTTAAAATATTGTTTTTAAAATGTATTATATGGTTATTTTAATAAATTCTTGTTGGTTTAAATAAATAAAACAAATTCAAGAGAAGTAACTGAAACAATTTTATATATCAAAACGAATTTTTGCATTTGAATTTGTATATGCAGTTAGAAAATTATTTGTATAGTGATAATTTTAATAGTAAATGTATTTTCAGTTACCCCAATCCTAAAATTCTATTGTAATAACTAAAGAAAAATCAATTCGTTATTTATAGTTGAACTAAATTCAAGATAATTAAATAATGTGTGAATTACAAATATGTCATTAAAAAAAAAAGAATTAGAAAAAATTTAAAAAGATAAAACAGAAGAAATGGAAGCTATTTTCATATGGAACAAACATTTGATATGGGTGAGTGCTCCATTATTAATATAAATGTAAATTAGTTACTTATTACTGGATAACGTTGTATATTAGTAATTTGCAAGAAAAAGAACATCCTTTTAGTAAAGGCTTTTTATGATGAAAAATTGAACAATTAGTAAGGAAAATAAGACTTGAGCAAACATTCCTTCAATAATCAAATTTATAGACAGATTTTTATAATGAAAAATCAGAAAAATAGTAAGGAAATTAGACTTAAGCAAACTTTCCTACAATAACCAAATTCGCAGAGACCTTAAGAAGTTTTTTTCCTCTTTCTTCACCTGCTTTAGCAATGTTCATGGATTGTTTGACGAATTTACATCTCTTCAAAGTTACCATAGTTGAAAAGCTTTCCTGATACTTGTCAAAATAGTGACCGCTTTTGTCGTTTCTCACTCATCCTAAGTGACGTTTAAATTATTATGTTCCTAATGCTTTTCTAGCTTTCATATTGTTGTAACTGTAAGAAAGTTATGTTCCGCAGTATTATTTAACGGTCGTTCAACAATATTTATTTTTTTACAGGTTTAATAAAAAATCCTTGATTGTATTTAGAATTGAGTTTAATTAGCGTTTTAGATACTTTGCAAAATAAAGATTTAATGTTACAATCATTCCAATAAAATTAATTGTTTAATGTATACACTGCCTGCCACTTGAATAAGAAATCACATTTTTTTAACTTTAATTAATTATATCTCCTAAACTAAAGTTTAGAAAAAAATAATTTTTTGCACAACCAAATTTCAAAGTGTTGGCTATAGTTTCCTGAAGAAATAAAAAATATATATATTTTGTTATACTAAAATTATGCATTTATTTAAAGACTATAATTAAGTCTATAGTACATAGACTATAGTTTATAGTCTGGACTATAGTTTAACTATAGTTTAGTCTATAGTCGGGACTATAGATTGGTCTATAGTCTGGACTACAGTTTAGTCTATAGTCTGGACTATAGTTTAGTCTATAGTATGGACTATACTTTAGTCTATAGTCTGGACTATAGTTTAGTCTATAGCCTAAACTATAGTTTAGTCTATAGCCAGGACTATAGTTTAGTCTGTAAACTAGACTATAGTTTAGTCTATAGTATGGACTATAGTTTATCCTACAGTCTGGACTATAGTTTATTATATAGTCTGGAATATAGTTTATTCTATCGTCTGGACTATAGTTTAGTCTATAGTCTAAACTATAGTTTAGTCTATAGCCAGGACTATAGTTTAGTCTGTAAACTAGACTATAGTTTAGTCTATAGTATGGACTATAGTTTATCCTACAGTCTGGACTATAGTTTATTATATAGTCTGGAATATAGTTTATTCTATCGTCTGGACTATAGTTTTGTCTATAGTCTGGAATATAGTTGGTACTATTTAGTGTGTCACTTGAATAAGGAATTCTTTTAATATTAATCAGGAAGGCTATGATTTGAATTTCTTTCAATATAAACTGCTAGAGAATTTTTAATTTTATAGTTTTTAAATAGTTTTTATTCAAAATGGGTTGTGGTAAAGCACTTAATAACTCTGAAATAGAAAAAATTCTGATTTTGACCCTGATGTCAGAATCCGGTCCAAATAGCCAAAAACATTAATAGAGGAAAGACAGTTGTGTATAATTATTTAAATAACGTGGAAAGATATAGAAAAACCATGAAAGGGCGGAATAAAATGGCAAAAACTCCAAAAGAAAGACGAAAAATTCTTAGAATTGCATCAAATTCTGCCATGTCGGTATCAAAACTACGTGAAAAAAGTGGAGTCAGTGCCAGTCTAAGAGCAGTGCACCGTATTTTAAAGTCGTGCACATACATAGTCCGACGAAAATTGCAAAAAAAACCACCACTTAATGAAAAACGCAAATCACAACGTCTACAGTTTGCCAAAAATACAATGACATGGTCCGACAAAGGATTTAAAGTTGTATTTTCCGATGAAAAAAAGTTGAATATTGATGGTCCCAACGGGTATAACTATTATTTCCATGAACTAAATAAGGAGGAATTATTTTTTAGCCGCAGACACAGCCGAAAGGGCGGAATAATGGTATGGGGTATTATTTCGTATTATGGTACCATAGAATTGGTTTTTGTATCCAACAAAATGACTGCAACGACTTAAAAAAACATTCTGGAGGAAGCATTTCCAAAATTTGATGATTTCTTTAGACCCAAACCTTGGACATACCAACACGACAACGCTCCGATTCATACCGCCAGATCAGTAAAACAATTAATTAATCAACAAGGTGTTCAACTTTTGGATTGGCCCCCATATTCACCGGACCTGAGTCCAATGGAAAATGTCCAAGTTTGGCTTGCAAGAAAAGTTTATAAAGGAGGAAAATAATTTCATACGATACAATCCTTAAAGGATGCAATAACGGAAGCATGGAGTTCAATTTCGCTAAATTACTTAGAGTCATTATACAAATCGATGCCAAATCGCATTTTTGAGGTTATTTCTAAAAATGGTGGCAGTACTCATTACTAATTGAATGCTAGAAGATAATAACTTTCATTTTTATAACCTAAAATTTAAAAATAAATTACAGTTTGCTTAGTTTTAAAATATTCCTTATTCAAGTGACACACGAAAAAGTACCATAGAAATACATGTCTTTAAATAAATGCATAATTTTAGTATAATAAAATATATATATATATATATATATTTTATTTCTTCAGGAAACATAAGCCAACACTGAAATTTGGTTGCGCAAAAAATTATTGTTTTCTGAACTTTAGTTTAGGAGATATACTTAATTAAAGTTAAAAAAATGTGATTTCTTATAAAAGTGGCAGGCAGTGTGTATATGTCTATATATGTGAATATTTTCAGAAGTAAAAATATAATAAAAACATAATTTTTAATATTTTGTTTTTAATTGGACCAGCCAAACGAACTGTTTTTTTTTTTTTTTTTTTAACAGTACATATGTATATAGTAGTTCCAATCGAATTATGGGATAGTACACACAACCCATCAAATTCGATTGGCGAAAAATTCGGTTGCTACAACGAAACTGTTTCTCTGGGTAGACTGTAGTCGATACTTTGGACTTAACTATAGTCGAGACTATAGATTACATTTTGTCACAATATTTCATGACATAACAACAAAAATAATTCTTAACATGATTGAAATCCCGGAAACATTATTTAAATCTTTTAAAAAATTGCTGTTAAATGACATCCATTGTAAAACAAAAAGAACAACATAAAATAGACATTTATAAAGTGTCTGTTTCAATTGTATAACTAAAATAAAAGAAAAAATAATAACAGTTATATTTTTAAAAAGTAAGTGATTTTGTTTTCGTTTTACATTAAATGACCTTCATATTATTGAAGAGTTTGTTAAGAAAAAAATTTATATAATTTGAAGCTGTCATCACTATAATTTTAAAAATAATTTACAGAAAAAAAATAATGACGTTCCATCGAAAAAATAATAATACCTTGAGCAAACATCTTTAAAATCATATTGGGTTTTAGATTTAGATTTTTTTTATTGAACAATTTAAAGATTTTTGTTTGGTTGATTGTATTACAAAAAAAAAAAAACATTCACTTATATTGTATTTACTTTATAGTTTGAAAATATAACCATATATTAATAATATCAATAAGTAAATATTGTAACATACCAAAAATCTTTATAATATTATTACGAACAACATGCCACCACCAGCGTCATCCTCATCATTTTCATCTACATCGACAAGCCACCACTCTAATACTAACCAACATTTTTTTTTTTTTTTTTTTATAAAAATAATTTTAATACTTTGCTGGTTACCGCCATAACATTCATTCATTCCGTAACATCCTATCGAAAATCCAATAATGCAATCAATACTTTTGAACATGATGATCTTCTTTATGTTTACTTTTGTTGTAATTGTTTAAAGAAAGAAAAAATCTTTGTTCAAGAATAATAAGAAATAGTCACACTTAAATTTTACTTTTAGTTTTTTTTTTCTTCATTCAAGTAACTGATGACAATTGTTTTTTTTTTTTAATTTGAAATTCCATTTAATTTTCTTAGGGATTTGTTTTTTGGTTTCTTAATGAACTGCAATTGTTTTTGTTTGGTATTTTTTTACTATTTAATGATTATTTTAGGCTTCCGTTTATTGTAATTTAAAAGACGTTTGTTTTTTAGATTTTTTCTAAATGTTCAATACTTGTTTTAAATTTAAAACGTTAACTTTATTTAGATGTGGTACAGTTTGGGACTAAGAAATAATAGTGTTTATTATATATCAAATATTTTTAAAAGTTTCCCATTTTCATTATGTTAAGCATTATTTTCTACATTACCTTATATGGATTCTAGAACAACTTACTGGTAATATCAGAAGTTATAGTTTTAAAGAAAACATAGCCCGCTAAATAAGTCAATCTAAAGATCAATTTAAAATACCATTTTCAACATTTGAATATGTGAAAGATCTTTGATTTGAAATTTATCAATATACATATAAGGAAAATCTCGTAAATAATTCGCAAAATGTCATATTGACTTTAAGAAAGATATCCTTTTACTTTAATGTTAACTCTTGTTATTAACAAAATATCAAGATAATTAAATTTAATTTTAAAATAAAATAATTTATTTTATTTTAGAACTTTAATGAATGAAGCCACATTGAAATCTCCAATTATTGAAACTAATACTTTGGCATTTAGAAAATTAAAATTACCAGAGTTATTAGACTATTTTGATTCGCTATTTTTAAGACCTCTACTGTATGATTGTTATTTTTCAAATAGTACACGTACTACATGTAGTACGTAAACCACCTTTAACTATTTTACAATTGTAACTAATTTTCTGTAAATATTTTCAAAGAATGATGCAACTTTTTTCTTCGGATTTCGAGGGTATGTAAACAAAATAAAATTAAAACAAAAATCAATTGGTTTTCGAAAGAAAATTTATATGGTTAACAATAATCTTCAAAAGATATGATAAAAAAGGGCAGATTCATAAGTAATTTTGATAACTATCCCAATTACCCAACGTATTTCTAGCAAAAAGTAAATAGACCTATGTTTGGCTCCATAACTTCCACAAAAAAAAAAAAAAAAACGATCAATCCTCTTCCAACTTTATATGAATTTAAACAAAGCTTTAGTTATTAACATATATTATTTTCAGATATTTATGAGAAACGGTTTTTTAGTTATACGAGTAAAACTTTGAACCTGGAAATAATTGTTGTTAATTATTTTAAAAAAGGAATATTTACTTTTATTACTTCTTGCAAAATTTAATGTATTTCTCTAAAGACTTTTAACTTTATCCTCGTATATAAATAATATGCGTAATCTAATGAATTTCCATTACATTGTTTGTAAAAAATTTCTCATGCTCATTGTTGTATTGTAACATGTGATAATTGAAACTTATTGGTAATTAATTATATAGTAAAAGCAATTGCTAGTGATTTTCGTATGTGGGAGATGGGTATAGCGACATTGTGCAAGGGATAAAATATAAAACAAATTAATTATTGTTCAAAATGAAACTTAGTTAATTGGGGAATAGTTGTTGAAAATAATAAAATCTCTTAAGATTGTAACAAACACTTTACTGCTCGTTGTTTTCAGTAAGTCAGACTATAGAAGACACCGGCGCCCATATCACTCCGGAGCCGAGAGTTTTTGCATACACAACACGAATGTTAAGGAAACAAAACAGTTGTATAAAAAGCAAAAAATCAAATCGCCTGGTTAAGCAAAAGTAAAAACAAAACACATAATAAAGAGCGTAAAAAAAATTATTAGTTTTTTTGTATTTTAAACTCATTATCAACGATGAACGTAAACAAACCAAATATACTAACACATTCAAATGTTATGTCCTCTCTTTGCGCCTATCGATGGACTATAGAATATATTACAGACTAGAATATAGGGTATCTGCAATGGGACTAACAGGATCTTAGTATTTGCAGTTATGGAGAGTATCCTAAAATATTTTAGGAGCTCCCCTCACCCTCTATTAAGTATTCATTCACACGGTACCCTCTAGAGAGGCGTAAATAAAAGGTTGACAGAATAGACTATAGACTACACTAGACTATAGACTGGACTATAGACTACACTAGACTATAGACTAGACTATAGACTAGACTATAGACTAGACTATAGACTAGACTATAGACTAGACTATAGACTAGACTATAGACTAGACTATAGACTAGACTATAGACTAGACTATAGACTAGACTATAGACTAGACTATAGACTAGACTATAGACTAGACTATAGACTAGACTATAGACTAGACTATAGACTAGACTATAGACTAGACTATAGACTAGACTATAGACTATAGAGAATCTGAGGAAATTACAGACACCAGAATTGGCCTAGATAAGGCTCTCCTGCCCTACGATGCAATAGCTTTTTAGAGAGTTTCGCAGGGTTGGTGAATGAAGAAAGAGGTGGTTTTAGTCAGTATGAATCCGACATTTCTAGACTATAGACTAGACTATAGACTAGACTGTAGACTTGACTGTAGACTAGACTGTATACTAGACTATAGACTAGACTATAGACTAGACTATAGACTAGACTATAGACTATAGACTAGACTATAGACTAGACTATAGACTAGGCTATAGACTAGGCTATAGACTAGGCTATAGACTAGACTATAGACTAGACTATAGACTAGACTGTAGACTAGACTATAGACTAGACTGTAGACTAGACTGTAGACTAGACTATAGACTAGACTATAGACTAGACTGTAGACTAGACTATAGACTAGACTATAGACTAGACTGTAGACTAGACTATAGACTAGACTCTAGACTAGACTGTAGACTAGACTATAGACTAGACTCTAGACTAGACTGTAGACTAGACTATAGACTAGACTATAGACTAGACTGTAGACTAGACTATAGACTAGACTGTAGACTAGACTATAGACTAGACTATAGACTAGACTGTAGACTAGACTATCGACTAGACTATAGACTAGACTATAGACTAGACTATAGACTAGACTATAGACTAGACTATAGACTAGACTATAGACTAGACTATAGACTAGACTATAGACTAGACTATAGACTAGACTATAGACTAGACTATAGACTAGACTATAGACTAGACTATAGACTATAGAGAATCTGAGGAAATTCCAGACACCAGAATTGGCCTAGATAAGGCTCTCCTGCCCTACGATGCAATAGCTTTTTAGAGAGTTTCGCAGGGTTGGTGAATGAAGAAAGAGGTGGTTTTAGTCAGTATGAATCCGACATTTCTAGACTATAGACTAGACTATAGACTAGACTGTAGACTAGACTGTAGACTAGACTGTATACTAGACTATAGACTAGACTATAGACTAGACTATAGACTAGACTATAGACTAGACTATAGACTAGACTGTAGACTAGGCCATAGTCTAGACTATGGACTAGACTATAGACTGAAATTGATTTAATTTATGACCAGAGTATATACTCAATCGATTTATGGTTTAATTTACATAAATAATGTCCCTTTTATTTCAAATTTACATAAATAATGTTCCTTTTATTTCAAATTTTCTATTATTTGCGCTAATTCAATAAAAAATTTAATCACAAATAACGAGAATACGAGCGCTAACTTCAAAAAAAGCCGTCACCATTAAATTCGGCGTACTCGAATTGGCCCAGCTTTTTAAAATTTGCGACCAATGCAGTCTTATTGACTATATTGGACTATAGACAAAACTTTTCAGTCAATCAAGTCCTATTAATGTTACATTTATACTGGAATAAAATTTCTTTGTTTTACCAAAAATTTGTATTTATATTCCTAAATTTCTTTAACACTTGAACTTGCTCCAATACATCAATCACAGAAACATGGAAACGAAAAAAAAAACTCCTAGAAAAAAATTCACAAAAATTAATAATGACTCAAAATGACACATTTCACATAGAGCAGCAAATCTCAACATGAAGTTGTTAGTAAAACAGCATGACTTCAATACACTTTTTCTTAACCATTATAAACAATTTTCACACAATCTTATTTTTTTCTTTGTAAACATTTTCCTTTCAGTCTAAAACAAATTACTCATAAATTTAATTAACATACTTTAAAACTGCAAAAAAATACCATGTTTGGTTTAAAAAAAATCAAAATAAATATTTTTAATTAATAAACGTAACAATACTTTAACTACCAATATATTAGAAATAAAAACTAATGAGAAAAGTAGACTCCTAAAAACAACACGCACTTAATAGACATCATACATGGACATAAAATATTAAAGAAGATGAACAACCACAAAATGTTTATACATGAAACCAATGACCAAATGGCAAAAAAGTGACGTTTTAGAAGAAAAAAATAAAACAAACAACAATTACCGCTCTTCATTACAACAAAAAAATAAAATACGAAAGAAAAAAGAAGGCACGAACGACAAAAATCGCAAAACCAACATAACCAATGAATGAACGGTCCTCTATGAACATTTGCCATCATGCCAATTAACCTTTTAACATTTTGTGGCATCTAATTCAAAAAAAAAAAAAAAAAAAAAATGAGAAGAAGACAACTTTTAAACTGAAATAGTTTCAAACAAATCAAAAAAAATTAACCGAGTAGTAAGAATACTTGGACTATGTACTTAAACTCCACGGATATGATGATAATGATGACCACGCATTTGTATGTGAATTAAAAAAACACTTGACTATAATAAATCAATGAATGCAGCTAGAGCGGATAATAAAATAAATAAAGAAGACCCAGAGTTATAGAAAAAACTACAAAACAAATAGACAATTCCACACTTGACGCGTTTTTAACTGTTTTGACTTCTGCTACTCAACAATCATCAAATCTTTAAAGCTGCATTATATTATTTCTTAGTTTTTTTTTTATTTTATTTATAAGTTTAAATATAATTTGTATGTTTATCTTGCCAAAAAAAAAAAAAAAAATCTGCAAAATTAAGAATAAAAAAACCCAACAACTTTTAAAATAACGTGCAAGTATTTATTTATATGCTAGAGTATAAAAAACAAACGGATATGGAACCTGTAGTTGACTCTAGTATACGCGATGATGAATTTAACTATGAATCATAAAGATTCACTTATAACACCAATATGGATTTCAATACATGTACCACAAGTAATTGTACATTTTTAAACGACATTCATATGGTTATGACAAGTTCAAACTGCTGCCGGAGCTGAATAAATAATATTAAATTTATAAATTGAATTATTTACAAAAAAATACATTAAATCATATTAATAGTTTATGATACACGATCAATATTTAACAAAAAATTGTTAAAATGATAAAAGTAATATATATAATATAATTTGGGATTAAATGATATAGATATTCTAAAAAAAGATCTTTCTGTTTTGTTCACAAAATAATGTTTATGACCCGATAGTCCTTAGGAAGTGCACAGTGGGGACTTTTACTAAATAAATGGTAATAAATCTGGATCTTTTAAAGGGTTGGACTGATTTTGATGAAACTTGAAACATCGCTAGACGAGAAGTTAAACTTTCAGAATATGTTTGTTGGAGTATGCAACTTAAGCAGGGTGTGCGTTACTGCGGGCCAAAGTTGACCACCTCGTACATGAAAAATAAATCGAAGCTTTTAACTTTTACAAATAAGAACCGATTTTAAATATTTACATTTCTGTATTCTGTTTTACATTTCTGTATGCTCACTGTACCTAATTATCTTTTATGGTTTAAGAGATATTTGACTACAAAAATTTAATTTCCCATTTTTTGCCTTAATTTTCTTGCGTTCTTGCCCTAAATAAAAATTCCAAAATTAAAAATAAAATATCTTGAAAATCTCCATAATTTTCTAAATTATGCTAAATTATTATTTTTTTTAGTTATCTCAAAAAAGTAAGTAAAATTAAAAAAAATACATATATGTAAATATACATATATATTTACATATATGTATTTTTTTTTAATTGGTCCGTATTTGAAAAGTAAGGTGTGCGTTTAAATAAAATGTAACACGTATATTTTTAAATAAAAATGAATGATCATGATTATTGCAGCATTTTTTTTTTGCACATTCTTCTGATGTATAATATAATTTTTTGTAGTTATTTGGTATGCCTTACGAAAAAAAAATTTAAGTAATTTCACTGAATTTTTGGCGAAACATGTCTATAAAAATTTTAAATTTATAATCGTAATCGAACATTGCTGGACCCTTTTTAAATTCATTTTGGAGTTTGATCTAATTTCTTTCTAATATTAAAGAAATAATCTTTGTGAGACAAAAATAACATTGTCATTAGTGTACCATTTCAAGCTGCTTCTACTGCAACGACAAATTTCCAAATCAGGCAAAACAAAATATTTCACTTTAACCTTATTTATTTTGTTGTTTGTTAATAGAAGTATAAAGTATTATATATCATTAGAAAACTTATAAATTCATTTAATTTCTCCTCATATTGAAACATTCGTATATGAAGAAAATTATGTCTCCAAAAAATCGAATAAAAATCAAACAAGTCTATGTGTAAAAAATTCAAATATCCATATTTTTTGTAAAAAATTGCAAAATAGGGACCCATTTGCGCGTCTTAAAGGCCTTTTTTACGATACCAAATTCTCATATTGTTTCTTTGGCAGAAATATGAAAAAATACGACAAATCTGAAGAATGGACCTTTTTTAATTCTGATCTAGTTTAGAAAAGGATAATGTAAGGATGAAAATTTAGCGAAACGGTATCTTAGAATGAAGTAAATTTTCATTTGAGCTGGGAACATGGATATCATATTTTATCTCAATACAAACGGGATCACCCTAGTGTATATTAAAGAGCCTCATGAAAGTTGCAAATAAATCCCTCTAGAAATGAAGATTGGTCTGTTCTAATTTACTAATATAAATAATTGTTATGTCTCTTTTCAGTCGCGGAATATTAAGATTTTACTAAAGTTTTTTTTTTTTTTTTTGTGATATATTCTTTATTGAAATATATAATTTTTATATATTTCGTATTGAAGATTACACGTTATTAACTCTTTAACAGTAAAAAGGTTACATTTATTTTCTTAACTAACCATTTATTTGACATAAAAATTAACTTGACCAATTATGGACAGGAAATCCCAAAATATTATTTGTGCAACTAAAGGGCTAAATGAATACACATTTCAATGGTTTTGAATAAGACCTTTCCAATGATGCCCTAAAATATAAATTACAATGGCAAATATCCAAAATATTCAAGCTTTAATAAAATAGTATTTAAAATAAAATCATAGAAAATTTAAATAAAATTTTAAGTTCGCGAAAATGAAAACTGATTTTAAAATTTTTTTTACTCATTAAATGTCATGTATGTCTATCATATGTTATATATTTTTTTTTTTTTTTTTCGAAAAAAAGTTCAAAATCAAGTGCATTGTTAATTGAAAACCATATTTTTGGAGATATTTTAAAAATGTTCCAGCGCACGTGAACGAAATAATTGAACCGAAATATTTTGGAGATTAGTTTAAAACATATCAATCTTTAATTTTAGGTGGGTACATTTGCAACATTTTTTGTCTCCATACAAATCAACACACTTTAACGTACATATGTATGTAAGAAAAAAATTACAAATTTAACATTTTTATTAAAACTAAGTTAAAAAATTTAAAATATAATTAATAAAAAAGGATTATTCCCATTTGACCCCGACGTGATTTGAACACGCAACCTTCTGATCTGGAGTCAGACGCGCTACCGTTGCGCCACGGAGTCTTATACATACTCGTTGTTTATAATGCTTTATAAAAAACCAGACAACAAAGCGCATGCTGTAACCAAAAGCCAACTCATAATGTAATAAGAAAGTGACCTCGTAAGTACAGCTGATTTACAATTTTTTCATGTACATTGTTTTTGTATTCGTATGTAATATTTTTTTTGCCGCGTTTATTTACTCTTCTCCTTCATTTTCTCATTTTTTGTTCATAGCATTTTGACATTATGTGCAGTGATTTTACACTAACAAGCATTTGTTGCTTTTGTACGAGATGTGATTTCACTTTATAATTACATTATGAACTAACTATTAATATAAACATCACCACACTAAGGTGAATTCAAAAATCCCCTTTGGGGAAATTTTTCTTGATAAGTAACGTAGTGTCTATATTAGACAAAATTTTTGTCAAGACCAACGTCAAAACCAGTACGAATATATACAAGGTAACCTCAGTTAAACAGCCGATTATTATTATTATTTTTTTTTTCATATATAAAAACCATTAATGAATTATCCTTATTCTTGTTTTTGTTCAACGTTTGGCATCTTCCATAAATTCGGGATAGTTTGTCTTGATAAATATTGTCTAATATAGACACTACGTTACAACAAAATCCAAAGCAAATGAATACATGCACAAATGGTGGGTTTATTACAAACTAAACAAAAACAAATTAATAAAGTAATTTGTTAAACAAAAAAATATATGTATAATTAAAAAAAAAATGAAAAAAAAAGAATTTATAACATGATCAATTACATGTTTTTATTGTGTTTTGAAATCTTTTTTTTATTTTTATGAAATAAAAAATGTATTAATAGCATAACTGTATTAACAACAAATAAAATAATGGGGGAGTGACGTACATATTGATAAAGCATCTTTAAAGACAATTTTAATAAGATAATGTTTATATTTCTGCTTTTAAATCATAAAATTTTAAAAGACTTGTTTTATTATTTAAAAATATTTCGAGTTATTTTTGAATTATTTTTGGTGAATTAAAAATGTTTCCACCAAATAAAAATTTTAAATATGTTAGGTTAAATTGAAAGGAATTAAGTCTTTCTCCTGTCAAATTTTCTTTTTATAAGCAATTTGTTTAAGTCTTTTATTAAAATTAATATTAAAGGCTTTTTAAGTGTGTGTTTTTTTGCTTTTTTACATAAATAATTTGCCTTATTATAGATGTTATTTTAAACTTTCAATTTTATTTTTATTAAATTTATATTATGGGGTTTTGATGATGAATTAATTTGGGGAGATTATCTTAAAACAGAAGCGTGGTAAATGGGTATTAATAAAAAAAATCAAAATCTTATTATAGAGATTCTAACTATTGTTTGTGCCAAATTAAAATTCTACTAAAAATTTAGATTTTTACCCGCAAACTTAATCCAAATTTTTGTAATTTAATAGGGTTTTGGAAGTGGCTTGATATTGCCTAAAATTCAAATTGTATTGAATATCTTATTATTAAAACTTTATCTAAAATAATAAATTTATTACCTTTCATTGAAATTATTGCCTTTATTTTAAATCTTTCATTAACCATTCCAACCCCATTCTCATTGTGTATAAATTGTGTTTAATCGCCTCTCTTGTTAAGTTTAATTGCTTACGCTTCTGTATTTAAATTTAAATAAATTCATTGATTAATAAAGTTAGTATTATAAAATTAAAAGTGCATATATACCTACCGCCACGAAATTGAATTAGTTTATCAAAATTGGGATTAAAAAAAAATAATGAATATATTTAATTTTTAATGTTCATTATAAAATTGTATAAATATATTGAAATTGTGGTAATATATGAGACATATTAGAGAAAAAAAAATACTTAAAAATAAACTATGAAATACTAAGAAAAGATAAATAAAATCAACAATTCCCGGACTCTATATAAGCATTTATGATTCAGGCTAATTTGGGACTTTATTTAATATTTAAGATAATTTTATACTCTAGGATTGCATTTAATTTGGGATTCTAAAATGACCTACGATTATAAATAATTTCGGGCAATAAAATAACTTAAGATTAAAGCTAATTTGGGACCATAAAAAATACCTAGATTAAAGCTAGTCTGGAACTGTTCATAGTCTTACTTTTAAAGCATATTTGGATCTCCAATAAACTCAAGATTCAAGTAAATTTTGGGATATATAAAGACCCACGATAAGATCTAATTTGAGACTCTATAAAAACCTACGGTTGAAAATAATTTAGTATCATAAAATGGCATAGATTAAAGGTAACCAGGGACTGTTTGAAGTCCTAGTTACGATGCATATTTGAATGCATATAGAAATCTATGACTTAAGCTAATTTGGGACTATAAAAGGACCTATGATTAAAACTTATTTAGGACTAAACAAAGACCTACATTAGAAGAACATTTTGGAATTTGTAAAGACTTAAGATTTAAACCAAACTTAATTGTATAATATAAAGGCGATAAATGAACTTAATTTGGGATTGTACTTGGCATAACCTTTTTGGAACCAGCTGTCAACTTGCGTTTAAAATTTGTCAATGTGTTTGGGCGCAGCATTAGTCCTTATTAATTCCCTTTTGACAAGGGTTGAATATCTTTCAGTTGACAGAAGATCTGGGCAGTTTGGAGGAATTTGGAATTTTTCGGAACTGCAATGGCACGATACAAATCAGGCCAAAATAATGTTGAGACCATATTTTCTTATAATTGGAAGTAGTCTTCTTTGTAGACACTCTTTGATATAAACATCCGAATTTAATGTGCCCGATGTTACATACGATTCACTTCTTACACCACAGCTATACAGTTTACCAAACAAGAAATATTTTGGTAAAATTTTATTGTTTTTTTGGTACGGTACTCTTCTGAAACATTTCTTCTAACATTTGCTACATAAAACTTTTGTTCAGGAAGTTGTGAGAAGTCAGAAATTATACAATATTTAAACTTAAAAAAATCCTCCTTTTTACCTTCTAACATTTATCTTTGTACTTAGTGTCAACTTAAGCCCTTAAATCCAAGTATTTTTTTTTTTCATCGTTATTGTGTTATAATAAAATCTATAATAAATCATTTAACATACATATCTTTTAACAAAACATTTTAAAAACTTGTTAACATTTTAAACAAATTACTCATAAAAAGAGGCGGCTTTAAATCAAATAATGTTTAAAAGCAAAAAAATGTAAATTATGTTGTAAATTTGTTTATAGCGGAAAAAAGTGTTACAAATTTTTTTCTTAAGTTACTTTAAAACATAAACTATTTGACTCGAGGCAATCATTTTTATTGGTTATTTTATGTGTTTTGCTGTTTTCCAAATACAATTGTGATAATATGTTTAATGTTTTAAGTTAATAAGGTAGATAAATGGATAGATAAATGGATGCTTTATCATATTTTGAATTTAAATGTAATATCTAAAAATATTTGTTTAAAATAAAACTAGTTACTGAGTGAAGCATCCTTTCTATTAATAGAGTACTTTTTAGTTTTATCATGATTTTGTTATTAAATTGATTTTCTGGTTTATAATTAGAGCACATAAATTTGTAATACATTTTTTGTAGCAATTTTAGATAATTTTAGTTTTATGTTTATTGTTTAAGAGATGTTTTCAATATAATAAATCTTAGTTTATTTTGGTTTTGGAGTAAAAAGATGTTTCCTACTTCTGCATTTTTAAAGAGCTACAAATGAGAGGGGGTATTATGATAATTTTATGTCATTTGCAATGATCGATCACAATAGCAAATGATAGAATTTTTTATTAGGGTTATTTGGACTAAATATATATGAACTAACAATAGAGGCTAATATTACACAACAAAAATACATATAATTAAGTCCATAAAGCCTATTTATAAATCTGGTGATAAAAATAATGTCATTAATTATAGACCAATTTCCAAATTAACCAATATTTAAAAAATTCTTGAACATATTGTTTATCATAAGCTTTTCTTTAATGTAAAGAGGCATATTTCTTTATCTCAACATGGATTTATGACTGGAAGATCAACCTGTACTAATTTGGCTGTTTTTACCAAGTATTGTGTTGATAGTTTTGAAGATCAATTGCAGATTGATGCGATTTACACGGACTTTGCTAAGGCATTTGACCGAGTACCACATAAACTTTTATTATTAAAATTATATAAATTGGGCGTTCATTCCCGAATGTTATCTTGGTTTCGTTATTACTTGTCGGATAGACAATCCGTGGTTTCTCTTGATGGTGTTTGTTCCACATCATTTATTCCTACTTCTGGTATTCCCCAAGGTAGTGTTTTGGGTCCACTGTTATTTAATATATTTATTAATGACATTGACCTATGTTTCAGAAAGTCTCATTATTTATTGTATGCTGATGATTTAAAAATTTTTAAAACAATTTCTAATGCCAATGACGTTTTTAATCTCCAGGAGGATTTAAATAGGGTGAGTTCTTGGTCAGTCCGTAATGGTTTACCTTTTAATTTAAACAAATACATCAACATTTACTTTCATCCGTGGATGAAATTTTAGATTTATTTATAGATTATTATTTGATAAAAAATTATCATTTAATAATCACTTAAATTATATTATACCTAAAGCTTATTCAATGTTAAGTTTTGTATGCCGTAATTCTAATAATTTTGATCATTACACAAAAAAAGTGCTATATACATCCTTTGTGAGATCTAGATTAGAATATGCTTCATTTATTTGGAGTCCTTGTACTCAATTACACACAAATAGAATTGAAAAAATTCAAGCAAAATTTATAAAGTTTGCTCTTTCATTTTTAAACTTTTCATTTGCAAACCCTCAAATTTCGATTCCTACATATCCTGATAAATGTGCCTTGATTCCTATGAAAACTTTAGAAACAAGACGTAAAATTTCTTCTGTATATTTCCTTTATGCTATAATTCGTGGATTAATTGATTGTCCTGATTTGCTTCATACCATAAAACTATATGTACCTCCTAGGTCTCTAAGGCAAAATAATTATATCTTTTATATAGATATTCATAGAACGACATATGCTTTGAATGAACCTTTAATAAAAGCTATAAGATTATTTAATAAATATTCTAATGAATTAGACTTAAGTATATCAAATCTTGAATTTAAAAATTTGTTAAACAGTTTGTTTAAATAATTAATTTAATTATGTATATTAAATTATCGTTGATGTCTGTAAGGATAATATTGTATCCATAGACTGAAACTAATAAATAAATAAATAAAAAAGGCTTACGATTAAGGCTAAATTAAGATCCTATAAAGAATTTCAATTCCAATCATTGACGGCCAATATAAAGACTTGCGATTTATGTTGAAGTTGGACTATATAAAAATCTACGGCCTGAGCAGATCTTATACTTTATAAATACATTTTATAAGGTCTAATTTGGAATGAATATAAACTAAAGTTTGAGGCTAGGGTTAGACAATAAAAAGACCTATGATTGAAGCTAATGTTTGCCTATATAAAGACATATAATTAGGTGTTATTAAAGTCCATATAAAGGCCTACAATTAAGGTTAATTTAGAATTATATAAAATCCTACAATTGAATCCAATGTTAAATACTATATATAGACTTGCGATTTTGCCATTTTTAGTCTATATAAAGACCTATGGTCAAAAGAAATCTTAGACTTTATAAACAATTATTACTAGAGCTAGTTTGTACTAAATATAAACTAATGATTAAGACGTTGTTAGGCAACAAAAAGACCTACAAATAAATCTAATGTTTAAATATATGAAGAAATGTGATTTAGTTCAATTAAAGTCCATATAAAGCCCTACGATTAAAGCTAAATTAAAATTCTATAAAGACCTTTAATTCAACTCAATGTTGGACAACGTAAGGACTTTATCAAGTCCTTTTATTATTGATAATTTGCACTAAATATAAACTAATGATTGAGCCTAATGTTACACAGATAAAAAGTCTACCTATTAATCTAATGTTGGACTACTAAAAGATCTATAATTAAAGCGATTTTAAGTCCTTATAAAAGCCTATGATTAAGACTCTATAAAGGCCTTAAATTCAATTCAATGTGGATAATATAAAGACTTACGATTTAAGTTAATTTCAGACTAATTAAAGACCTAAGTTTGAAGCTGTATAGAAGCATATAAAGACCCACGATTTGATCTTATTTTGAACAATAAAATTAAGTGTATTTTAAATTTTACTTGCCCCTATTAATTTTCTGTATGATTTACACCAGTATTTACTTCATTTATGCAAGTTAAGTTCAATTTAATTATGATTATTTTTGGTACTCTTCTTTTTTTTCTTTTGGAAAGATACTCATAAAAATTACTACATCTTTGTGTACAACATTCAGACATACAGACAGATAGACAGACAATAAACTTACATATTTATACGTATATTCATGCAACAACATGTTGTTGTTCACTGTCTAACAACAATTTGTCGCTGTCATTGGACGCATTTAAGTCAATTTTTTTTTGTGTTGTTACTTTTAATAGTTTTTATGTCTGCAACATACCATGAGCAGCATTAGAAAAAGGAAGATCACGATTTTTGACATATATTATTTGAATTTGAAAATTTACAAAAAACGCTAACGCAATATACATATTTGTAATTTGTTGTGTGGATTACAACATTTTTTTTTTTAAACTGATGGTATGAAATGTGGCAAAAAAAAATAATAATAATAAATAAATGTGCAAAAATTTTAAACTGTTACAATTTTCACATATTTTATCTGTGTAGAGAGCAGTAATATTAAGCTTATCAATTAAGGTGACCAGTTCTTTAAAATTTCTCATATACCAAGTCTTTTTCTTAACAAATGGTCACTTCTTTTATGTCAAAAAATCACTTATTAGACCCTCATTCTTTTAAATGTTTTGAGCGCCAAAAATTTTGTAATAAAAAATATATTTTGTGTGAATATTCTCATATTGATGACGTTTTCAAAAAACAGCTTTAAATCCTCATCATCTTTATACTTCAAATAAAATCTTATATCAAATAAAAAAAAGTCTTAAAAAAAACACCTGAAGTGTTTACAAATATCTCTTGTTGAAAAATTTAATTTTTTTGTAAACACAAACATCAAAAATTATATTTAAAAAAAAAGAAAAAAAATGAAACAAATTTACTGTAAGTACGTGCAACAATCATAGTGCAACATCATTTTGTTTTTACTTTTTTTTAGCCAAAACTGATGCTTCACCATTTAGGAAACAAAAAAATAAAAAATAAAAAATAAAAAAAAATCAAACTTCAAACAATAGAAAACTACAATAAAAAAATATATAAACCAAACCAATTATTTGAAAACTATTAACACCAATTTTTTCATCCAACAACTCCTCAAACCCAATAAACATAAGGGTTAGATGTCAAATTTGAATCAAATACCTTTTTAAATAATAAACTTTTGATTTAAATTTGAAAATATTTTAACAAATACTAAAGCTTGATATAAATTTGAAAGTGGTTTAAAGTTAAACATTTTAAATAACAATATTTGAGAATAATTTGAAAGCATTAAAAATGCTTGCAATCAAAAACCAAATCAAGGTCATTTAAAATCAAAAAATTTTAAGTTAAATTTTAAAATCAAATATTAAAAGCATCCCGTCAAACTTTTAAGAATAATTTGAAGAGAAATACTTTAAAATTTAGATCGACTACAAAATAAACAACTTTTTCAAATTGTTCAAAAACTTCACTATCAATTTTGAAATAATTTTGAACTCAATTTCCTGCTAATATATTTGCCAAATACTTGATATAAGATTTTGAAAATTTTAAATCAAATATTTTTGAACGGTTTGAAAGGGACAAGTGAAAAGTTTGACATGATCTGTTATACAATTAGTTTTTGAATTTTTTGTTTGTTGGGAAATTTTAATTGTTTTTATTTTATTTTTAGAGAAGTCTGTTAAATATTTAGTGGGTCTTCTTTCTACAAATAATATGATGGCGACTGTCGATGTTGCTGTTAAATTTATGAATCTTACAATGACCCCATGTTGGGTTTTTAAATTTTAAATAACAGTAATAAAATAAAATAATGATAATAATGACTGTTAATGTCGTAATGTATAACATCACGTAATAACTGTAAATTGATTATAATTTGCTATACGCCTGCACCCTATAGACGGGAGATATAAAATGGAGCAAATAACAGGATGTTGGATCTGGCATCTAGGAATCTTCGAACTTGCAATACTAACTCCATATGAAATAATTCTAAAAAAAAAATATTTTGTTTTTAATTTAAAAATACATTATTTATCATTTACTATCTTTTAAATTGTTTCTAGGTTTCGCCCCTAACCTTTTTCTTTTTTTTTAAGCCAATTTTAAATTATTTCTTTTTTTTAGTTTAGCAAGACTTCTTCATAAATGTCTTTGTGTAACAATTTTTGTTTTTGTGACTAAATTGTAAATTTCAACACTAAAAAAACTTTTAAATTTAATAATTAAACATAAAAATTACAACCAATTTTAATGGCTGTTATTAATAACTTTGCTTAATTGATTTGTTTTTAATGTCCTCTTCAAAAATAAATGTGTGCAAAATGTAATTTAATTAGTGTTAAAAAATTTTAAATAATTTAATTTTAATACTTTTTGTAGGTGTTTTAGTTTTAGTTCCAAGTCATAAAATTGCCATGAATATCTTTAACTAAAGAGGTCAATTATTAGTGTGGGCCAATAAATGTTAGAAAATCTTAAGTAAAATAGATATTAGAATGCAATTATTTTGTAGTTTAAAACAGCTAAAAATAAAGTATTTTTAAGAAAATAAATTATAAATTAAAAATTATGTATTATAAATTAAAAGTTATAAATTATAAATTATGAATTATAAAAAAGTTTGCAATCGTAAATTGCCTTGTTGTCTCTGTTTGGCAATACCAAAGCAGAGTTTGTGGACTATAATTAGACACCAGCAGAATGGAATACGTATTTTCTATGTCGCTACACATTTCATCAGCATTCATGGTGTCTCATCCATTTTGGTTTTGTTGAAACCTAAACATGGCGCCCGCCTTGCACTGGTTGCAATTTCGAGGGGCTAAATTAGCAGCGCCAGGCGTTTGGGGCAAGTAGAAGAGAGATTGAACCTAGCGTCGTAAAAGCTGTTATAGATGTGATTTCAGTATCCGGTTCGAAGGACCATAAACAAGTTTGCAATCGTAAATTGCCTTGTTGTCTCTGTTTGGCAATACCAAAGCAGTGTTTGTGGACTATAATTAGACACCAGCGGAATGGAATACGTATTTTCTGTGTCGCTACACACTTCATCAGCATTCGTGGTGTCTTATCCATTTTGGTTTCGTTGATTATGAATTATAAATTATAAATTTCAAATTTTAAATTATGAATTATAAATAATGAATTATAAATTATAAATTAAATTATAAATTATAATTATATAAATTATGTTATAAATTATAAATTATAGATTATAAATCATAAGTTATAAATTATAAATTCTAATGTGTTTATTTTCTAACTCATTTAATTTATTTCCCTTGTTATATATTACCTGTAATTATCTGTTCCAATTCTAATTTTAAATAATTGGCATAGTCTATATTCTGTGGCTAATTTTTAGTTGAAAAATTTATTTCATTCTCAAATTGTAAGAATATGGAAGACAAAATATAAGCCAGCAACTTCTTCAATTTGCATAAGAATGAGTTAAGCTTCTATTTACGTTTCGTTGAGTTTTATGGATCAGTTAAGGTTTAAACATAAAACAATAAAGCGGGGTATAAGCTATTCAAAAAAGGAACTTATATGATGGTTATAAAAAAATCTGCAATAATACATATAAAGCTTTCTTAGTAGATATATTTTTTTTTAGATGACAAAACTAAATTTGTTATTAAATTTGAAATAATTAGATTTCCCTCTACGTCCCTAAGTTTTTCTTAATATATTTTCTTAACTTAATATTTAATATAGATCCCACCTACACCTCCAGCCATTTGGTTGCTCTACTGTGTATTTTTTAAGATGAATTAAAAGTAACAATAAAACAACTTTTTTGTTAAATTGCACTTTTCAAGTTTTAACATAATTTACATTTCCATTTGTTTAGTCTACTACATGTTATTTAATCCACACACTCGTGTATTTATATGTTCTTGTTAGTTTGTTCATCTGTATTAAATGTTTGCTAAGTTAATTAATTTTGTTGTTACTACTTCTACTGCTGCTGTTGTTATTTTACAATCTGTTTTCCACTTGAAAACATCTTAATTTTAGGTGAGTGAGTGGAAGGTAAATACGTAAGTAGGTGTTGAAATTAAACGCAATATAGGTTTCGGTTTGTTACCTTCTTTTGCAAATGACATGGAAATTAAAATTAAGATAGATCACAACTTTATCACAGATTTTCAATCAAATTGCTCTATCTCTTCTATTTAACGAATATAACGAATTTTAGATTTTTTATATAAAAATCGAATTTTGATGAAGAAATTGGATGATCACAGATTTTCAATAAAATCGCTCTATCTCTTCTATTTAACGAAATATAACGAATTTTAGATTTTTCATATAAAAACTGAATTTTGATGAAAAAATTGGGTGATCACAGATTTTCAATAAAATCGCTCTATCTTTTCTATATAACGAATTTTAGATTTTTCATATAAAAATTGAATTTTGATGAAGAAATTGGATGATCGCAGATTTTTAATAAAATCGCTCTATCTCTTCTATTTAAAGAAATATAACGAATTTTAGATTTTTCATATCAAAATTGAATATTGATGAAGAAATTCTATTTAACGAAATATAACGAATTTTGATAAAGAAATTGAGTGATCACAGATTTTCAATAAAATCAGTCTATCTCTTCTATTTAACGAAATATAACGAATTTTAAATTTTTCATATAAAAATTGAATTTTGATGAAGAAATTGTGTTATCACAGATTTTCAATAAAATCGCTCTATCTCTTCTATTTAACGAAATATAACGAACTTTAGATTTTTCATATAAAAATCGAATTTTGATAAAGAAATTGCGTGATTACAGATTTTCAATAAAATCAGTCTATCTCTTCTATTTAACGAAATATAACGAATTTTGAATTTTTCATATAAAAATTGAATTTTGATGAAGAAATTGAGTGATCACAGATTTTCAATAATATCTCTCTATCAATAAAATCGCTCTATCTCTTTTATTTAACAAAATATAACGAATTTAAAATTTTTCCTATAAAAACTGAATTTTTATGAGGAAATTGGGTGATCACAGATTTTCAATGAAATCGCTCTATTGCTATTATTTAACGAAATATAACGAATTTTAGATTTTTTCTATAGAAACTGAATTTTGATAAAGAAATTGGGTGATCGCAGATTTTCAATAAAATCGCTCTATCTCCTCTATTTAACAAAATATAACGAATTTTAGATTTTTAATATAAAAATTGAATTTTGGTGAAGAAATTTGATGATCGCAGATTTTCAGTAAAATTGTTCTATCTCCTCTATTTAACAAAATATAACGAAATTTGATAAAGAAATTGAGTGATCACAGATTTTCAATAAAATCGCTCTATCTCTTCTATTTAACGAAATATATCGAATTTTAGATTTTGTTTTCAATAAAATCGGTCTTTCTCTTCTATTTAACGAAATATAACGAGTTTTAGATTTTTCATATAAAAATCGAATTTTGATTTAGAAATTGAAATTTGTCACAGATTTTTAATAAAATCACTCTATCTCTTCTATTTAACTTATGAAAACCAATTTTAAATTTTTCTTATAAAAATCGAAAATTTGATTAAAAATTTGAGTGATAACTGATTTTCATTAAAATCGCTCTATCTATTCTATTTAACGAAATATAAGCAATTTTAGATTTTTCATATATGTAAAATTGAATAATAAGTACACTGTAGATAACAGATTCTGTTCGTATATTTCAAGGTTTTGATGGCATACTTTTAGGATAATGCCTTAATATAAGTAATGTTAACTAGCGTCTATTAAACATTTATTTTTGTGGCAAAAAAAAAAAAAAAAAAAGAAAACTACATGATTGTTTTTTATTACTTTTCAGTAGACGGTTTTTTAGGTTATAAATTGAAATGAAAGGTCGTATGTATATAGTTTTTATGTACCATGTGATGTGTCCGCAGTTCGTACGGAAATTATTTGGTATATTTTTCAAACCGATATGTGCATCGACTATCGAAAAATATAGCAAAAAAGTAATGGTATTGTTTTTCCCTCTATTAAATGTATATTTTGTTTAAATGGTATCTTAAGATACATTTTTTCTACAATAGAATTTTAGAATATATCTTGTATATGTAGAATTATGTAATTATTACATTTCCAAAATACTATGAAAATAAAATTTATTTCTTAAAAAACTACTTATTTCAAATAAGTATATTATATTCAATAATGATTTTTAATGTAGGAAACATAGAGTATAACTAGAAGTTTATGTGAAAGACAGTTCAAAATAAATTTTCAAAAAATTTACTCATTTTTTCAAAACACAAAAACATAATTTATGTGACTGAATGTATTTTGTTGTTGAAAGAATTATGTTTTTGACAACTGAATAGGTTTTTGTCTCTCACATAAACTTCTAGTTGTATTCTATGGTAGGAAATATCGAATAAAAAACATACATATGTTAATTTATAATTTTTTATATTTTAAAAATAATAAAATCAAACGAATTATGTTTTTATGCAGACCACTATCTCTTAAAGTAATGGACAGATTTTTGTAAAAAATTTGCACAATATGTAATGAAATACAACAATTCTTATAAATAAGAAAATGGAAAACGTCATAACTAAATTTATGTAGTTTTTCCTTTTGGCCATAGATTTAATCGAAGGTCTTGTGTTAGCTTCGTTTTTAATTCAATATTTAATAGATAATTTTCATCTTGTTTTAATTTTTCTCTTATAGAATTGTATTTTAAATTTCAATAAATATGTTTCATATTTAATATTACATTGCTATTCTAGAACTACATATGGACGTTTTTTACATAATACAATATTGTTTTTAATATAAATATTATAAAATACGTTAAGTAGAAAATGGAATGGGAGGTGGAAAAGAAAAAAGAAATGTTAATTTAATATAGAAAAGTTCCCCTTTTAGCACACTTCAATATAAATCTTATAGTTAGGTATTTTTGAAATTATACATCATTCACTGCTCTGAACCGAATTTCTTAATGTCCAGCAACTCACAAGAATAATCAAAGAATTTTTCACATTTTTCACGATGTAAGGCATTAGGATGTATGGGTCCTTTACGACAATTACTCAAATAAATACCACCTTGACCTTCGATACTAGAAGAAATAGCAGCATAAACGGGGGTACAAGAACCCTGTTCAGGAGTTTTAAACATTAATTTTTTAACGAAAGGTACAGAAGTGGTGGCCGAATGTTCAAAAAGATCAGTATCCACAATGCCTGGGTGGATGGCTATAACTTGAACATGAGCATTTTCTTTATCCAAAAGGCTTTGCAAATGACGGGTAGATAAAATTTGGGCCAATTTCGATTGACTGTAGGCAGTACCAGGGTAATAGTATTTTCTGTAGGTAAAAATTTGTGAAAATATGATTTCAGAAAAGATCTTTTTAAGTTTGAGACAAAACTTACTCTCCATTAATATCATTGTAATTAATGCGACCCAATAAATGGGCACAAGAGGAAACATTTACAATACGCGAACGTTTGTCTTCTTTACCAGCAGCTTTTAACAAAGGCAATAATAAATGTTGTAATAAAAAGTGTCCTAAATAGTTGATGGCAAAATGAGATTCAAATCCTTCAGCCGATAGTTTATAAGGAGCAAACATAATGCCAGCTAAAGAGAAAAAATTAGGAAAATAAAATTTTTCGTTTTACAAATAATATCAAAGAAATATTTTTTTTACTCACCATTATTGATTAAAATATCCACTTTATTAAATTTACTTTTAACTTTTTGAGCAAATTCTCTAACCGACTTCATAGAACCCACATCCAATTCTTCACAGATTAATTTACCACCACTGGTTTCAAGATCAACTAAAGATTTTACAGCCAACTCAGCACTTTTGGGATCACGTACACCTAATTTAATGTTAAAATAAATAAAATAAAGTTTTCTTAAATTAAAGTCAACCTTAAGGCTTATAAAATTAATATGATAAAGAATTCTTTATCGTAATAGTATTTTTTAATTTAATATTCCAAACACATAAATTTCTTTGCTTTAGAATATATTTATAACAAAGACTGCATAAAACAGATACACGGCCTGCATTTAGTTAAAGTTGAAGGCCGTACAAATTTGAATTTCATTTTATAACAAACAATTTAAAATGAATTATATTTATTACCATTTTATCAGAATCAAGATACTACTTACCCATTACTACTGTCATATCGCAGGCTAATAATTTTTCTACAATTCTCAAACCAATGCCACGATTACCGCCTGTGATGACCGCTATGCGACCTGGTTGTTTGTAAAGTTCTGAAAGAATTTTGTTAGAATTAGAATAGTTGTTATCAACATTTTATTCTATACTTACCAACTTTATCTTTTGATCTGTAAGTGAAATCTTCCATTAAACCAATAATACCCAAATATTGATAACGAAATTCCATTTTCCATTCGTACCAGGATTTGGGAACTTCTTTGGAAGTTTTGGCAAACCAAAAGGCACTAACTAATAATGCCAAAGAGGCAATTAGAAATATTGCTGAAAGCATTATTTGTTGTTAAGATAAGCAGGTAATTTTGGGGTAAATTTTAAGCTAAAAATAGAAAAATAATTAAAAAGAATTATTATTAAACATTAAAAGAAAATAATTGCAATATAAGTTAGGTTTTTACATAGAAAAAATAATTTTCAATTGTTTCATTTTGCATCTAAACTTAATAAATATATTCAAGTAAGTATAAAGTAAAAATAAAATTTAACTAAAATTTTACTTCTAACTTTTAAATTATTAATTCATTCCAAAACAAGATTTAAGAGTAGCTATTTAAATAGTCAATTGGAAGTCTTTACAAGGATATTTATAAGCTTATTTTTGACACTTTATATAATACAAAACTAACTTATATTTTTTTATGGAGATCAAAAATATTTGCTCTTTATTTAGTCAAAAATTAATTTCAATCGGGGATATAGCATATTTATTTCAGAATTAGATGTTTATAGAGGCCAAAATTAGTCTCAAAATTTTAGTCTTCTTTTTATTACAAAAAAAAAAATAGCTCTAGTTGTGAGTTTTTACAAACGCCAAAGTATACTTAAGTCCAAAGTCTTTACAAAATCCAAAATTAATTTTGAACACGGATCTTTATAAACGCCAAAATTTGTTTCAATCACGTGTCTTTTTTATGTTCATTACTTCAATATGGGACTTTATGAAGGTCAAAATTAATCTCAATGTTGAGACTTTAGCGTTAAAAGTTGGTATTTATAAAGCCGAAAATTTCATAAATTCCAAAATTATTTTAAACCATGGGTCTTTTTGAAATTCAAAATTAGTTTTAATCGTGGAGTCTTTTACTTAACTGAAATCAATCGAGGGTCTTTATAATAGACAAAGTTTGCTTTAATATTGAATCTTTATTTAATCCAACATTGTTTTCAATCGTGGGTCCTTATAAAGGCCTTCAATTATAAATCTTTTAGCTTCAATTATAGTAGGTGCATATTTATAATAATGATAAATTACAATTTCAATTGTAGATCTTTAAATCGTCCAAAATTAGATCTAATTTTACTTCATTCCTGACTCTTTATAAAATCCAAAATAAGATTCATTTATGAGCTTTTATAACCTCCAAAATTACCTTCGATATTGAAACTTTATAAAGTCTTAAATTAGCTTCAATCTTTATTTTTAATAAAATCCAAAATTAGCTTCAATCAAGGGTTGTATAATGGACAAAATTTGTTTTAAGTGAGTATTTACAGTTAAAAATTTGCTTCAATCTTTTATTTGTTTTTTAATTCAAAATTTACTTCAAAAGTGACTCTTTTTATTTTTCAAAATTTGCTTCAAACATGGGTCATTTTTAAATTCTAAATTAGTTCCAATTGTGTCTTTAGAACGGCCAAAATTTGCTTCAAACGAAGGTGTCTATAACGGCAAAAATAGCTGCGATCGTTGTTCTTTTTGTAGACCAAAATAAGTTTTGCTGTTAGCTGTCTATTTAGTTCTAAATTAGCAACATTTTTTTAGTTCAAAGTTAGTTTTAATCTAGGGTATATTTTTTTGACTATAAAACATAACATTGTATTTACTGCAGTAAATTGAAATCGAAAAAAATCTACGATTCAGCATAAATAAAAAATATTGCACATGAAATAACCCAGAGAAAAAAATGAAGGTCGTAAAAGAACTGAAAGCCAACAAAAATTAAAAATATTTACAGCTATTTTTAAATAGTTAACTAACAGTTAGTTGTGAATTGACCATGTTGTTTTTTAGCCAAAAAAAGAAAAAAAAGAAAAGCAACAGTAGAAGTAAAGCAAATAAATTTTATAATCTTTTTTTTTTTTTTTTTTTTGGTAACAAAAGAAACTTTTTTTGAACAAATAAAGAAATAAATAAATATAAACTGGTTTTCACCTGAAATATGTTTTGTGGCCCTGACTTTGTAGAGATTTTATTATAAATAAATATTTTTGACTTGATTGTTAAAGTTAAATAAAAAAAAGACACAAACTAAGTATTTTCGTTTATATTAGAAATGACGAAAAATTATTAATTTTAGTCAAGTTAACAGCAAAAGGGTGTAAAAATGTATTTTATTTTATTATTATTTATTTATATTTTTTTCAAAACTGAGATTATTTGCCTATTAAATACTTGAGTTAGAGCGAGAGAGATTTTTTTATGATTTATAAACAATTAAATATTGATTTACTATTTGTTAAATCAATAAACATTAATTTAGACAAAATTTTATTTTTGTTTTTCTAACTAATTTTTTGCTTAGTTAAGTGTAAATAAGTATATTACTACGAATACTTGAACACGTGAGAAAAGTGACAACTTAATAAGGAGAAAAAAATAAAAAGAAAAAAAGAGAGATTATTTGAAAAATATGATAAATCAAAAGTTTAGCTACAAAGTTGTCTTTCTAAAGTTAATGTGGAAATGTTTACGATTTTAAAGGAATAAATTAAACTAACAAAATAAATAAATTAATTACGTTAATCTATCTGAAGTAAAGGCCTAAGACGGAATCAAAATATCTATACACCTGCAATTAGAAGAAAATTGAAAACTATCGTTTTCGAACTATTGCCAGTGATAATAATCATATCGTTAAAGGAGCACTATTAGTACGATAGACGAACCTTCGAAATTAATGATTTGCTGTCACAAAGCGAGCAACGGATGAGCTCAAGTAGCTGATGTTCGAATTGCCAACGATAGCCATTCTCGAATGTTTTGTCAGAGAAATGTTCGCTAAATGTTCGAACAGTATATCATTATCGAAGTTTGTGATCAGCTGGGTTATAGCTAATTTTTTACGACCGTATACAAAAGAAATTCTTAGTTTAGCTTTCAAGTACACATTAGTTATCCAACACTTTGAGGCTAACAAACCTTTGTTAAGAAAACACTGCTTTAACATACAAAGTTTTTTTAATTTTGGTAAAGGCAACACTTGTATTTTATTTCGCTCTTTACAGTTAAAGCTATACACTGTCGAATATTAATTCATTGGGTTACTCAAGTTTATATATTTTTTTTTTTATGGTTTAAACATAAAATGAATTTCTTTAAATAATGTTTCTGTTATTATCATATAAGTAAGAATACAAAAATAAAAGAAATTAAAGAAGTTAAAAAAAATAAATATGAGTACGATTAATTTTCGGTAATGGATAAAATAATTATTCGAATAACTATTTTTATTTATTTGTTTTTATGTACTTTTATGTGTATTTGTTAGTTTTCCTTTAATTATTTGTCTAGCGTAAAAAAATTGCACCTATAATAATTTAAAAATAACGAAGGTTTAATGTAGGTTTATTCCTACTTTAAAATATTTGAATTACTTTTCTTGTATTTAAGTTAATAATCGTTTTTTTTTTTTGTATACAGCTTTAAGGAATTTTGCTTAGCAATGCTTTGTAAAGCTGTGTTTTGTTTTTTTTGCATACGTCTGTTAATAAAAAAATTTTTACGATCAAAGTAAAAAATTAGTATAAAAATAATTATAAACTTTTAACTTTAAACTTCCGTTAATTGAGGTGCCCTTTGAGTCACATTTTTATGTTTATTTTTAAAATAAAATTAGCTGTAGTAATAAAATTTAACAAAGAAAGTCTGTTAACACAAAAAAAAAAAAAGGTTTCGCACTTTTGAGTAATGTTGCTTTATTGCCAAAACCAACAAAAATGGGAAAAAAGGCTAGAATTTACAAAGAAAAAAAGTACTAAAAATAAAAAAGGTGATCGAAATAAAGTGCTAAGAACAGAAACTGTTTGTAGTTGTAAAAAGAATAGAGATTTAAAAAAAAATATATTAAAGAAAATAATGAAAACACATTCTGAAATTGATTCTTTAGAAAGTAAACAAGATTTATAATGGATTTGTTAAAATTCTAATTTTATCGTAAGGTATCCAAGTATGTGTTATTTGAATTATACTGCTATTCCAAAGAACATATAGGTTAAAATTTTGATGAACTAAAATCTTCTTTCTTTTATAGAAAATTTATTAATAAAAACCAGACCTAGTATAAACTCAAGAACATGGATAATTATTACAGATCCCAAAAGAGATTATCCAATTATCCGGATTATAGAGGATTTTTTTTTTCTAGTCCAATTTTGGGAAAAAATATTAAAATATATATTTTATTTAATAAGTGAAAAACTTTGAATGTCAAGTTCAAATTTTTCGTCAAATAACATTTCATATTTTAAGTTTTTTATCTAAAAAAAAAAGAACTTTTGGAAGAAGCATTAACTGAAAATGAAGGAATTCAACTACAATTAACTCTTACATAATTATTATATCATTTCTTATTGTATTTTTCAAGTTAAACTAAAATTTTAATTAGAATGTATTTTTTATTATTTAATTCATTATTTAATTTATTTATGGAATGGAAAGTAAGGGAATGCCGCTTGGATTACCAAATAATCAGGATTATCGAGTTTATATTTATGAGATTGGTTTAAATGAACCAAATCAAATTTTTATTAACATTTGAATTTCTAACTAAGTAAATGATATTCAAATAATATTAAAAAATAATTTTAACTAAATAAACAGACTTTTACCCAAAACCCAATATTTAGATAAAAATGTTGTTTAATTAATTAAAGTTGTTTAATTATGAATAAATATTGCAATTTTATAGAAGCTTCGAAATAAATAAAAATTGTGTTTTATTTTAATTTATTCAATTCACTTACGTCGTTCTCAACTAAATTGCCAACTATATTTATCATAGTTATTTCTTATAATAAGAGAATTATAGTTTACTTAATTGCCAAAATTTTATTTCATAGGTTAACTGTCTGTAATTGTATTGGTTATTACAATGTTTACTTTGCTAAACACTCTTTAAAAAACACATAATTTTAATTGCAGTTTTAATTTTTAGAGAAAAAAAAAATGATAATGTTATTATAGTACAAAACTACAAATTAATAAAAAAAATACGCAAAAAGTGCTAAAAAAATTTTTTTAAATAATTCGAAAAGTGCTAGAAAAGGCGCCAGGTGTTAGATTCATTTTTTGCATGAGTTTAAAAATTGCTAGATCTAGCACTAAAAGTGCTAAATTGACACTGACACACTGTGTTAAGGGGTGAAGAAAATGTACATGAGAAATTTATATGTTTAATTGTCTTTTTAAAACTTTTTTTTTTTTTTTTGTTAAAAAGAGCAAAATTTGAAAAGAAAACAATAAAACTAACAGCTAATGTTAAACATCTTTTTGTTTAAACATTTATTGCTAAATAGTTTGCGTAATAGATTTCTTATTGGTCCACACGTAACATTTTAAAGAGAGAGATAGAATTCAACAATTGCCAACATAAAAACGTCTACGTGTAGATTAGGGGTAATAATAAAATGAACCGACATAAAAAATGAATAATTTGTTTAGTATTAGTAATCATTTTGATAGCGGAAATTGCCGCTAAGTAACAGTTAAAACTTAAAAACTCTCTATTTTTCTCTCTTATTTACTAAAACACATAAACAGTTTTGTTTCTTAAACCAGGAAATACCTGTAAAGTCGTATAAATATTTTACTATAGATAACAAACAAAATAGTTGGCGTAATTGTGAAACCAACTCGTTTTAGAAAATATTTGATCAAAGTCCAAGTTTTTGGAGCCAGCTTATCAATATGGAATAGAAATGGAATCAAGGTGGAAGGGGATAATTTAATTACACTGGTCGACAAAGAAATCCTCCCTTAAAAACGAATAGTTGAACTATAGAGATTTTGATATGCTAAACATGTATCTGCCTTCAGTTTTTTTTTCCTTCAGATCTGGAGTTTTTTTTTTATGTGAGTGTCTAATATTTCGCTCAAAAACGGTGTGTACGATTTATATAATTTTTTTATGATAATTTTTGTATATGCTTAATATTTCAGTAATTATTTAGAAATTAGTCCCCGAGAAAAATATTTCCTGCAAGAATTTTTTTTTTTCTTAAAAATTCTTTTAAAAAGCATAAACGCTAAAATTGTGTCTGGTATGGCTACAATTAAGTTGAGATACACAGGTAAGCAAAAAAAAATTCTTCTTTAAATAAAAATAGGTGGATTAGATAGAATTTCACTTTCTAAACAAGAATCTGCTTTTTCTATCACGTATTGATTTTTTTATGGGCATAATTAATATGACCTCCTTTTAACTCGAGAACGTTTTGCCAAATTAGATAAATAAAACTCCAATAGATGTTGATTCAAATTATCTTCAATTTATCTGAACATTATTTTCTTATCCACTCAATATTTTGGAAGTTAAGGAGCAAAATTCTTCTTTGAAATGTTAATATTTTTTTCCACCAATTGTCAAATAATTCTGAAAATATTGAGCGAATAAAAAAATAATATTAAAAAAAAAAACTTACAGTTGTATTCAAAAAAACTTAAAATTCCTTAAAGTTGTATTAAAAAATGATGATTCGCTTAATATACTTTTAGTAAATCACTGTTAACTTTAAATATTTTAAAGTATTTTCAACCCTAGTTTAAAGCTGCTTTAAGATTATTTCCGTTACATAAATATTTCAAGATTTTTTTTTTTTTGTATTCATGCGTAAATTTTTTTTACTATTTAAAAACGTATAAACTGAATTTCGGAACAAGATAATAATTTCTGCACATATATTAAATTTAAGCTATTTTGTAATAAAATCATATACATAAATAGGGAAAAGTCTATTTTAGGTCCTTTCGGATTAAAAAAAACCAACATTCCGACTGACCGCATGTTAATCAAATGTTCGCCACAATCACATATGGTAGAAGTTTTCGTTATTTACTGTTTCCACATAATTCCACATACTCGTATATACAAGTTTTAGATTAAGGTGCCATTAATCTAAAGTATCAAATCCGGATTAAAATTTAACAAAATTTAAAAAAAAATAATGTAAACAAAACCAAATATGAAATAGTGATGTCAATTTTATCACAGAATATTCATATTCGTATGCTTATAAATACAACCAGCAACAATTATATAAAAGTATTTCATTTATACATAATTATATTTACGCTAAATAATGATTCAAAATAAAAAAAAAAAACTATTTATAATCAAAGCCATACTAGAACATTATAAATAATAATGAAATTGAACAGTTAACGAATAATTTATTTAACCTTTTTTTGCAGAAGTTAATATTTCTATCAAAATACTATAATTCTGTAAGAAAATAATCATCAAAAAAAGTTTTATATAGTATAAACGGAATATATGGAAAAAAGTAACTCAATTTTTTGAAATCGATTTTGCAGGTGGACATCTTTCAAATATAACTTTTAAAAAGCGAGAAAGAAAGATATAATGATATCCTACACGATTGTGTACGAGCGAAGGGACCAACTTTAATAAATGTAAAATAAAATAAAAAATACAGAATAATGCGTTGATGCTAATATCTAGATAATTTTATGCACATCAGAGCGATTCCTGTAAGTAGGTTTATATGGAAGCTATGGAAAATTTTCGACCAATTGACATAAAATTTGCCAATGTTGTTTCTAATTATATAAAACTTATTTGTGTCGAATATTAACTTGATACTAACATTTGTATGGAATTTATGCACTTTAAAGTGATTTTCAGTAGTAGGGTTTATATGGGAGCTATGGTCAATTGTGGGCAAAACTTCATAAAATTTGGTACAAAGATTGACACTTGCACAGAACTTTTTTGCACAGAATTTCATTAAAATATTCTTATTTCTAAGGCATTTTTGAATGTTTGAGACATTTGTAACGGGGCTAGGTGAAATAAGGGACGGATCACAACCAATTTCAATAGGCTTCGTCCTTGTGTCATGGAAGTCCTACGTTCCAAAGTTCATTGAATTATCTCCAAAATTGCGACCTGTACTTTGTGCACAGCCAGCTGTCCAGTCAGCCAGACGTTAAATCGAATCAAAAAGTGAGTCGATTGGTATACATTAAGGTGGGTGTTGGATGATTTTTTCTGTGCGTTACAAACATCAGTACAAACGCTTAATACCCCAACCACCTATGGTGGTATAGGGTAAAATATTTAAATTGCTTGTAAAAATGTTACAGGTGTTACAAGAGAAAAAAAAAACGAATTCCATTAATATGAAATATATATATATATATATATATATATATATATATATATATATATATATATTGGAGGAAGAAGAAAACATTTTTTTGCCGACCAGTGTTATTAAAGTCCAAATTTTTTAAACAACAAACAATTATGTGTCAACTTATAACACTTCCGTGTGATAACGATTAAATTGACAAAGCAAAAACATATAGATGGAAAAAGGTAATACAAAATAAATAATAATTACTCATTAAATGGCTATATAAATTTTCACAATTTAAGTTAAATTTAATTTGGGTTATATAAATCTAATAATTAAAGCTAATTTTGTCTTTATAAGGAAAAAAAATTAAAGCTAAATGTGAACTTTATAAGAACACATGATAGAAGCTAAATTTGAAATATATAGAACATTTAAGATTTATTTTAAATTTTGAATATAAAAATACTCACAATATTAGCAAATTTGTGATATTTAGAGAGCAATGATTAATGCTAAATTTGAGCTATATAAATACCTATGATTATAGGTAAATTGTGAACACAACATAAGCTAAATTAGAACTAAATGAAGACTAATAATTTAGTCCAAATTTGGAATATTTAAATACTAGCAATTAAAGCTAAATAATAACTACATAAAAACACACAATTAAGTTTCTATGTATGTATATTGTAACCAAATTTAAACTGCAAAAAGAGTAACAAGATAAGATAAATATAGGCTATGTGAAAAACAAGAATTTAAGCTAAATTTTGAATATTTAAATGCTAACAATTAAAACTAAATATAAACTATATAAATACATAAAATTAAAGCTAAATTATGAATATAAAAATCCCCTCAAAATAAATTAGCATTATATAGACTCCTAAACTAAAGCTAAATTTGAACTATATAACAACCAACAATTGAAGCTGAATTTGAACTACATAAAGGCTAATAAATTTGATCTACGATTGAAGTTAGTATTAGACTATTTAAAGAAGTACGAGTGAAACTAAGGAGCTTATAGAAATGAAACTAATCAATAATCTAGTCAATAACCTACATAAGGGCTTTATTGTGTTTTCGGTTACATTTTTATTGGAATGGGTACACAGCTTTTAAAAACTCTGTTATATATGTACGTACAACACTATTTATTTATTACTCGATGGCAACACCTTTTAGTGATAGCTGAAAGACGCTAGTTCGTGTGAAAGTTTTACTGAAAACAATATGCATATGTACCTATTGTGTTTCTACCCAATAAATGTAAAACTTTATTTTTTTCTTTTCATTAATAAAAACTACTTTCAATATTTAAAAGTGGTATCAGAAGTTGACACAATGAGTGAACCACATTTAAATACGACACTTAACTCGTTGACTGATGCAATACGTACAGCTGTATCAGAGGCGATGCAAGCCTCATTACGATCTACGTCACTAGAAACTGAATATTCAATGCTTTGCATGTGGCAAGTTGGGATATATTGGAAAAGTGTGCAAATCGAATACGAGATAGATATCAGATGCGATTGAAATAGATGAGTGTGAACTGTTATGAACATCGAAAATAACAGCTATTAATGCTGCTACGGACTGAAACCAGATATGGAATGAGATACATGCAGCATTATCAGTGCAAAAAATCTTAGTAAACTGAAGGGACATTTCTCTATAAGGAAGTTCGACCGTAAATTTTCTAGGTAAACAGTTCATATGTGTCTTTTGGTCGAATGAACCGTACATTGAATTTGTACGTAGTAGATGGAAAATTTGATACGTTATGCGGCCGAGAATATATCGTCCAATTTGCGCAGGAAATTAATTTCAACGAACTGTTTCAGGAAAAGAAAGATAACAGAGGAATGAACATGTGTACAGCTACGGAAACAACAGCATCGCGGGGACATTTAAGGGGCCACCAATAAAGGTTCATTTTAAATCAGACGCCAGACCAATGTTCTCAAGACCCCGTGAAATTCCCTTTGCATTGAGGGATCCATATCTTGATCTGATCTTTGGTGCTGTTTGAAGGCTCTGCATGAGGAGCATTATAATTAGCAGGATCAATTATATTGTTGTTTTTGTAGTTTGACAGATGTTGTAAAAAGTACGCCAGGCCGTATTCATATTTTTGAAAAAATTAATAGCAATAATTTTCTACCTCTTTTTTGCCTTGACATTACTGTTTTGCGTTCCTATAAGGAACTTTTTTAACTTCTTTTACTTTAAAGCCCACAAACCTTACTTGGACTACTTAAATCGTTCCCAGCAAAAATAAAAAATCATTTTTAAGGAAGTACTTTTTCATTACTTCCAAAGTTTCAGAAAGTGTACGGTTTCTTTTGCTTAAGAAGATATATAAGCATCACCCATTTACATCCATCTACAAATACTTGTTTCTTAATAATAACCGTTTTAGTCAAATTAAAAATATTTTTATGCATATTTTTTTAATAAAAAATATTTGGTTTATATAAAAGGTAAAAGTAATTGCTTGATAAAAAAAAAATACATAAAAAATCAATTTTACATGACATCGTGAACATGACTTCCTACTCAGTGAATAAGTATCAAAAAAGATAACATCTTCCAATGACAAGACTATGTTAAATTCATTGGAAATGATTCGAATTTCCACTACTTTTGGATCAGAAGTTCAGTATCTTATTGAGTTGTTTGGATGTTCGTTTTTTGCTTGGATCATATATTGGCCTTTAACGATTGAAAATAATTTCAGAATGTGTAGAGTCAAACGATTTAAGATAATTAAAGAGTTCAACGATTAAAATTTAAGTCAAAAATTATCTTCAATCTCGGGTCTCGACCACGATTTCAGTTCAATTGTAAACCTTTATGTAGTCAAAATTAATGTTTAATACAATCAATTAAGAGCTATGACTGTAGCTAATGTTAGACATTATATAGACCTTCGATCAGAGCTAATATATAAAAAAATCTTATTGACTAAAAATTTAACTTTATAAAGGCCTATAATTGAACTAAATGTTTAAACTTTATAAAAAAAATTAATGCTAAAGTTATCCTTTATAAAGACGAATGTATAAGGATAATTTTGGACTACATAAATCCGGAAAATTTAATAAATTTCTTAAAATTTCTGCAACTTTTTTTTAAACAAATTTAAATAAAAATTTCCCACCTGTACGTGTACAAAATATTTAAATCAACATTAAAAATTGTTTTTCGTAGATCGCGGATTTAAAAATAACACACCAACTTTATCTCCCGCTCTCTCAATGATAGCACAACAATAAAAAGATACACACTACATATTGCTGACACACAAACTAAATCATTCATATTTTTATTATTTTTTGTATTTGAAATTCAAAAAAATTTAAATAATCGAATATTAAAAAATGCACAACAAACTACTAACAACAATTAAAACAACAACAAACATAATATTATCGATAATAGTCCACAACGATAACACTAAAAAATCTTATAAACACCACCTCTCTATGTAGAAAACTTTCTTTTTCTTGTTTTGGTTTCTTTTATTTGTTTTATAGTTTTTACGTGTTAACTTTATTAATGAAGGTTTACTTAATTTGTTGTTGGGTTTTTAAAGATTTTTTTTATTTTAAATGTTCTTGTAAAAATTATTTTCTATTTTATTTAATTTTGTTTTTAAATAAACTCACCTCTGTTAGTTTTATTTGCGGAAATTTGGAGGTGGAAGTTTATTTTTGTTATTTAAACGTTTGCCTCATTAATTTTGTTTGTAATATTTTGAAAAGTTTTTTGTTTACTTTATTAAATTCATTGAGATTTTTTGTTAATTGTTTAAATTAGACACACAAATTAACGCGAAAACTACGTTAACCAACAAACGTTCACTAGACAATAATTTTAACAACTAAATTTCAGCTGATTGTTTGGCCATGTAAATTATTGAAGATGTTACCATGTGTAGGGTTGCCAGTGAAGGAGAAATGGAAAGAAATTCTAAAAGTCATTAATAATAGAATTATTAATAGTGGAGGTTTAAAATAAGTTATAATGTTTTACATTCTTAATATTTGTAGATATTAATAAATTAGATGAAAAGTATAATTCTGTACATAATTGAGGTTGGTAACCCTTTTGCATTTAAATTGAATTTTGGGAATATTTATCAAAATCTTGACACTATATATGTATGTCTAAAATTTCCAAAGATATCAATAAATATAAACATTTTATTTTATAAAATAAAAATCTTTCATTTTATTAAACTTGTATAATTTTCCTTTATCAATAATAAATTCCTTATAATTGTTACTTTGACATTGTTTTCTTTAAAATTAATAACGTTGGCAATACTGTTTAATAATTATGCCGGTCAGCTGTTTCTTTTTGTTGATTAAACAAAGCTCATAGTCAGTTATTAAAGTATTAACTAACGGCGTCAGCTAAAGCTGGGTTGTATTTTAAAAACCCGTTAAATATTCAAACTGTTCTTTAAGATTTAATTTAAAGATTTTTATACAAAATAAAATTTTGATTATTATTATTATTATTATTATTATTATTATTATTATTATTATTATTAGAAAATATGAAAAACATTAATCCAGCCACAGAGTCCGGTCTTTTTCACTGCTTCGTATTTTTTACTCCTATCGGTTAGTTAAGTTAGGATACAATTGTGTTTGTATTCTAACATTAGATAAATAAATAAATAAGTAAATAAATAAATAAATAAATAATTAAATAAACAAATAAATAAATAAACAAACAAACATAAGGTGCAAATGTAAATTTTAAGAAATTAAACTTTTTTAAGGGATTAATTTTCTCCTCAACTTTTTCAACTACATAGATTTTTTTATAAACAAATTTTATTACCATAAATAGAATATGGTCTGATGTTAATCATTCATGGGGATTTACATGGACTATTATATTGACTAATTTTAAGACGAATTGTAAGACTTTCTAAACACTATTTTTTAAGTTAGTCGTAGGTCTGCATATAGATAAATTGTATCTTCAACCACTAATGAAATATAGCCTTAACCGTAGAGATTTATATAATCTAATTTTAGATACAATCGTAAGTGTTTATAAAATCTAACATTTGTCAAATGTGGCGATTAATTGAATTTTGAAAATTAACTTTTTGTAATAAATTTGGGTAGAGAACATGATATAAGTAACAAGTTACCCCATTCTCTCTCAGAGATTTTTTTGAAATATAAACATACGAATCGTTGCCACATTATAAAAGGAAAGTTATATTTAGGAAATTGTTATGAAAATTGTGAAATTTGTTTTAACTGAATATTGTGTCATATATATATTCCTTTCGCTCTCCTATTAAAAGTACAGCAAATATATTGTTACGAAATTGTAATTGAATTCAAATATAACGGTTTTAACGGCCGGTTTAAATCTTTCTCAATGCTTCCAGACATTTCCGTTTATGTTAACAGCAGTTAACATAGCTGTAAAATTATTAACATAGTTCTAAACATACAACATTGAATAAAAAGCTTTCACCATTGTTTTTAAGTGTGGCAGCACTAAGTGCTTATGCTGCTGGCACTATCATCAAAAGCTAGTTTGGCAGCACTAAGTGTTTATGTGCTGGCACTATCATCAAAAGCTAGTTTGGCAGCACTGAATGTTTATGCTAATGGCATTACCTACAAAAGCTCTAGATTATCCGTTAACATTGTAGAAAGAAATAGAGCTTTCAAGAAACATCTAGTAGGCAATACAGTGTATATAAATTGGCCGTGAGAACACCATTGAGTCAGTCTGGTTGGAAGCGTCGTTAAGTAAAGACATATTAACTGCCTTGGCTGTATAATCTTGTACATTATTAAAGTGTGCTGTATAAAGCGTATAATTTAAGTGTGTGTGTGTATTAAAACACAAAGTGACTTATAAACTGTATTGTTGTACATTTTTAAATAAAATAAAGAGTCGTTACAATTTTTAAACTACTAAACTGTTGTTATTTTTGCAATCAAAGTATAAAGTTTATTTAAAGGAAATAAACGACCGTTTTTAAAAGGTAAAAAACGTAACAATTGGTGTCAGAAGTGGGATTGCAAAATAATAAGCAGTCATGAAGTTTGAAGAGTTGAAAGTGGAGCAACTCAAGAGAGAATTGAATAAGTTGGAGTTACCTACAGCTGGTAATAAAGCAGAATTGCAAAAGAGGCTGATAGAAGAATTCAAGCGGCGTAATATTGACATCGGAACTTACGAATTCGAGTATAAAGAAGAAATGGAAGTTTCTACCCGTGCAACAACAAGCATGGATTTATCCACAATGTTTGCTGCTTTGATGGAGCAATTTAAAGAAGTCAAAGAAGAAAATAAAATAATGGAAATGAAATTTCAAGAAACTTCTAAAGAACTTCTTGCTGAAGTTCAAGAAACTTCTAAAGCAAATAACGAGAAACTTCTTGCTGAAGTCAAAGAAGAAAATAAAATAATGGAAATGAAATTTCAAGAAACTTCTAAAGCAAATAACGAGAAACTTCTTGCTGAAGTCAAAGAAGAAAATAAAATAATGGAAATGAAATTTCAAGAAACTTCTAAAGCAAATAACAAGAAACTTCTTGCTGAAGTTAAAGAAGAAAATAAAATAATGGAAATGAAATTTAAAGAAACTTCTAGAGCGACAGACGAAAAACTTCAGCAAATTTCGGAAGTTATAAACTGCAGAGTGGATGGCATTGATAAAAAGGTGTCCGACTTAGAGAGCTGTCTAGATATACAAGCCAACGTCGTTGATAAAAAGCTGACCGACTTAGAGAGCTGTCTAGATATACAAGCTAAAGTCGTTGATAAGGTTGATAAAAAGCTGTCCGACTTAGAGAGCTGCCTGTCCGATTTAGAGAATGAAATAGCCAAAGGTGTTGATAAAAAACTACATGATCTAGAAATAAAGATGAATAATATTCAATGCCAAGATGGACAGGTGCGAATTATTCCAGAATCCTCTAATAGAATAAAGGCCCCTAGTTTTGATGGCACCACACCATTTAATGTGTTCAAGTTTCAGTTTGATACAATTGCCATTAGAAACATGTGGAACGACGAAGAAAAAGCTATAGAGTTGATATTGGCCTTAAAAGGAAATGCAGCACTAGTTCTTGAAAGCGTGCCAGCATGTAACAGAAACAGTTATGATGATATAATGGAGGCGCTACAACGTAAGTACGCTGGTGAACATAAAAAGGACTTATACCGAATGGAATTGCGTGGTAGAGTGCAGAAGCCCAATGAGACACTACAAGACTTTGCGTTGGAAATCGAACGTTTGCTGCAGCTTACTTATCCAGGGGAGAACAGCCCGTTTTTGGACCATTTCAAGACAGAGGCATTTGTTAATGGCATTCGCGATCCTGAAATAAAACACGCGGTTTGTGCAACACCTAAACCATCATTTACTGAAACCGTCTCATTCGCACTGGCACAAGAAACGGCGAAAATAATTTCAAAGCCGCAAATATGCAAGGTGCGAAATGTTGAAGTTGTTTCTGATAATGAGAGAAATATAGTCGACGAATTAAAAAAGGTTTTGGAGGCGTTTAATGAGAAGCAAAATAAAGCAAGAGTAAAATGTTATAATTGTGGTAAATCGGGTCATATTCAGCGAAACTGCAAAGCACCAAGAAAACGAACCAGATCTGCCTCGCCTCAAAGAAATAACCGGCAGTCAAATCAGCAATCATCACAAGAATCACCTTTAAACTAAAACGAGCTGGCACTATGGGGCAAGAGCTAGCTCCCACATCTGAGGGCCCCACCATCTCCATATCCGTAATGCAACAGAAAAATAGCAATCTTACTGCTTCGGGGTACATCAACGGTCAGAAGCACGTTTTTACTGTAGACACCGGGGCATCACAGTCTATCGTCAGGCCAGATTTAGTCAAGAAAACAATTGAACCATTATGTGGGGTAAGCCTGCGCACAGCTACTGGTGAGCCGGCCACGGTCTATGGTAAAGTAAATGTGGAATTAACCATTGCCAATGTTACCGTCAATCATGTATTCATTGTTGCCGACATTGTGGACGAAGTCATCATTGGTGCTGATTTCATGATTAGCCATGGCATTACTTTGGATATGGGACAAAAAGTTATGATTTGGCGAAATGTGGAGATACCCCTTGACGTCGGATATGAAAATAGGACTCAAATAAGAAAGCTAGTTACCGTCGAGCATCAGAAGCTACCACCACAGTCAGAAACTTTAGTATGGGCTCGCATGGAGGGAGATTGTGAGGACAACAGTTTGTGGGTAGTAGAACCAGCAGAAATAACAAGTGATCTTGTAACAGCAAAAGCTCTCGTTAAACCCTGCAACAACAAAATAGTTCCTGTAAGAATGCTTAACCTGTCCAGCTACGAAAAAGTCGTTAAGCCAAATTCTGAAATAGGTCAATGCACTTCAGCAGAGGCAGTAATCAATTGCGAGAAAAACCCGCAACCTGCCAATAAATCCACCAAAGAACACGAGCTTCTAGCGGAATATGTGGGGAAATGGGTAGAAGGATTAACGCCGCCAGACAGAAATAAGGCCAAACAGATTCTGAAGAAATATAGCTCCGTCTTCGCCTTAAAAAGTCAAGGCCATGGTAGAACGGCAATTGTAAAGCATCAAATAAATACTGGCGAAGCGAGGCCAATAAAGCAGGCGCCCAGAAGTGTTCCTCTAGCAAAACGAAGTGAAGTGAAGGAGTTGGTCAATGAAATGGAGCGGAATGGTATAATCGAACCATCTTCAAGTCCTTGGAGCTCGCCTGTTGTTTTAGTTAAGAAGAAAGATGGCAGCACTAGATTTTGCGTCGATTATAGAAAACTGAATGACGTCACCAAGAAAGACAGCTACCCGCTACCAAGAATTGACGACACCCTGGATACACTAGCTGGAACACAATGGTTCTCCACATTGGACTTGCAAAGTGGTTATTGGCAGGTAGAGATTTCAGAAAAGGACAAGGAAAAAACCGCCTTTAGCGCGAGTGATGGGTTATGGCAGTTTAATGTGATGCCATTTGGACTCTGCAATGCTCCAGCCACATTCGAGCGTTTAATGGAACAGGTATTGAAAGGACTTCACGGGAAGACATGCTTGGTGTACCTCGATGACATAATTGTCATGGGTAAGACTTTTGATGAACATCTGAATAACCTTGAAGAAGTCCTTAAACGTATATCAGCGGCTGGACTCAAACTCAGTGTAAAGAAGTGTGCGTTGTTCCAGAAAGAAGTCAAATATTTGGGACATCGCGTAACAGCAGACGGAATATCAACAGATGAGGATAAGATAATTGCTGTAAAGAACTGGCCACGTCCGAGAAATCTCCACGAATTGCGTAGTTTTCTTGGCCTTTGCACATATTACAGACGATTTGTCCCGAATTTCGCCAATGTAGCCGCAAGCTTACATGAGCTGACTAAGAAGTCACAATCATTCCAATGGTGTGAAGCACAAGAACTAGCATTCCAGAAGCTCAAGGATCTATTATGTACCGCACCAATTTTGTCATATCCTATACCGGGAGAAACATTTGTGGTAGATAGCGATGCGAGCGGATACGGAATAGGCGGTGTACTTTCACAAGTAGTCGGTGGCACTGAAAGGGTCATTGGATACTTCAGCCGAACGCTTTCGAAGCCTGAAAGAAACTACTGCGTAACGCGATGAGAACTTTTGGCAGTATTAGAGTGTGTGAAGCATTACCACAAATATTTGTATGGCCAACACTTCCGACTGAGAACCGATCATTCTGCCCTCAGGTGGTTGCTGCAATTTAAACAGCCTGAAGGACAACTGGCTCGTTGGATAGAGCGGCTTCAGAGCTATGATTTTAGCATTGAGCACCGGAAGGGTTTGAAACACGGCAACGCGGACGCGCTGTCAAGACGGCCCTGCAACGTGGAATGTAAGCATTGTACAAAAATCGAGGAAAAAGAATGTATCATCGATGTTCGACTAATGCATATAGAGTCCAGTGAAGATTGGTCTGAAGCGCAAAGAAATGACCCCATACTGGCAAAAATAATATCGGCAAAAGAAGAAGGTAGAAGGCCAGCCCGCAATGAAATATCCGCAGAAAGTCCACAGATGAAATCATATTGGGCCCTATGGAATAGTCTACAGTTGTTAAATGGCTGCTTATACCGCATATGGGAAAGTGCTGACGGTAAAACAGTGACAAATCTAATTGTAGTACCATCCTCTAAAATAAACGAAGTAATGAAAGAGTTCCATGACGGTCCCAGTGGTGGCCATCTTGGTGTGACAAAAACCTTAGAAAAGTTAAAACAACGTTTTTATTGGGTGGGTTGTCAGCAAGCAGTAGCCGATTGGGTAGCCAATTGTTCACAGTGCATAGCAGCGAAGGGCCCAGCAAGAAGAAGTCGTGGACAACTTCAGCAGTATAACTCAGGCGCGCCATTCGAGCGGATTGCAATGGATGTAGCAGGCCCTTTTCCCGTCAGTGATGCCGGAAATCGTTATGTTCTAGTGGTTATGGATTATTTCAGCAAATGGCCAGAGGTATATGCCATACCTGATCAAGAAGCTAAAACGGTTATAAGTGTATTTGTGAACAACTGGGTGTGCCGCTATGGTGTTCCACTGGAGTTGCATTCTGATCAGGGTAGAAATTTTGAATCTGCCATATTCAAGGAAATGTGCGATTTATACGGAATAAGAAAAACCAGAACAACGCCACTGCATCCTCAATCTGATGGCATGGTGGAAAGATTCAATCGCACTCTGGAGGAATATTTAAGAAAAGTGGTCAGTGCACATCAGAAGGACTGGGATGAACACATACCGAAATTTCTATTGGCATACAGATCAGCTGTTCATGACTCAACCTCTCGAACACCTGCAAAAATTGTCTTCGGAACAGAACTCAAGTTGCCTGGTGATTTAGAATTCGGTATTAAGCCCTCATCAACAAATAGGGAAAACACTTCCCAAGAGCAAGATGACCTGAACGAACTACATGAATTCGTACGCAGACGAATAAAAATGACCAGCGATAAAATGAAAGCCAGATACGATAGAGCAGCGAATTCTGAAGGATTTAACGAAGGCCAGCTTGTACTGTTGTATAACCCACAACGTAAGAAAGGACTGTCTACCAAACTACAAACCCATTGGGATGGACCATACAAAGTGATTAAGAAATTAAACGACGTGGTGTACAGAATACAGAAAGAAAAGAGCCCGAGATCTAAAATGAAGGTTGTACATCTAGAACGACTAGCTGCCTATGGGAAAAGTGAATTCGTGCCTATTCGGGACGAACAGGCTTAAGCGGGGGGCAGTGTTACGAAATTGTAATTGAATTCAAATATAACGGTTTTAACGGCCGGTTTAAATCTTTCTCAATGCTTCCAGACATTTCCGTTTATGTTAACAGCAGTTTACATAGCTGTAAAATTATTAACATAGTTCTAAACATACAACATTGAATAAAAAGCTTTCACCATTGTTTTTAAGTGTGGCAGCACTAAGTGCTTATGCTGCTGGCACTATCATCAAAAGCTAGTTTGGCAGCACTAAGTGTTTATGTGCTGGCACTATCATCAAAAGCTAGTTTGGCAGCACTGAATGTTTATGCTAATGGCATTACCTACAAAAGCTCTAGATTATCCGTTAACATTGTAGAAAGAAATAGAGCTTTCAAGAAACATCTAGTAGGCAATACAGTGTATATAAATTGGCCGTGAGAACACCATTGAGTCAGTCTGGTTGGAAGCGTCGTTAAGTAAAGACATATTAACTGCCTTGGCTGTATAATCTTGTACATTATTAAAGTGTGCTGTATAAAGCGTATAATTTAAGTGTGTGTGTGTATTAAAACACAAAGTGACTTATAAACTGTATTGTTGTACATTTTTAAATAAAATAAAGAGTCGTTACAATTTTTAAACTACTAAACTGTTGTTATTTTTGCAATCAAAGTATAAAGTTTATTTAAAGGAAATAAACGACCGTTTTTAAAAGGTAAAAAACGTAACAATATATTGAAAAGGTTACTTAAAGTCTTGTTAATGAAATTTTGACCTTTATATTACCTTAAAGTATTTAGCATGTTACAGTAGCAGTATTTATTTATTTATTTTATTTTTGTTATATAAAGCTATGAATGTATTGTTGACTACTACTAAGTCGCTTAAACATCCTATAATCGAGGATAAAGTAATAAATTATTAGAATCCCAGCAAAAACTTTTTGATTTTCGGTAATTGTAACTACTTATTAAAGTAGTTTCTCGGTAATATTAATATTACATAAATAAGTTCTCAATAGTATAATAGCACAGTAATATTGCAACAACGTGGATGAGTTGGCTAGAGCGCTGGATTAGCAACCAGAAGGTTGTTCGTTTAGCCCCATTATGATGCTGTTAGTTTTTTTAACAAAATGTCTAAAAAGATATTTTATACTGAAAACAGTTTTTGTCAATTAGAAAATTAAGTGCGAGATGGTGTACTGAGTAAGACGTTAGTCATTAAAAATGAATGGTTGATTTGTGTCCAAGTTCAAATCTCACTGACGACAATATTTTTTTGTTTTTTTTTTTTTATTTTCATTTAGGTACATATTTTTAAATTTGTGGACAACTCGAACAAAAATAACTAGTTATTCAACCAAAAAACAAGTTGTTTATTGTTGTTTCCAATTATACATGCTAGCTTACCAGAAAATCAAAGTTTTTGCTTGGATGTTTATGTATGTAAATAATTTGTATTATGAACATAGATTAAAATTTTCTATCTTTTATTTCAATAAATGTATGTATCAAATGACTGAAAATATAATTAATTTAAAATTAAATTATAACAAACAAAAATAAACTCGGATTTTTTAAAGAAGATATGATAGCACAATAAAATGATAAATCGCCTAAACGTTAGAAGGCTATTATGGCGACGAAAAGAGGGAATGGCTCTACCTCTATTTCTTTGTATCATGGAACAAAACAAAAATAGATGCACTTATGTATCAATAGCAATAAAAATTGTTGGGCTAGGCTGCGTTGTTTTTTGTACTGAGCTGTCAAAGTTAACAATGTTTAGATATTGGAAAAAAATCAAATTTCATAAATTTTATGCTAGGAACAGAATTGCGTCGTAGGAACTTACTACGACCGTACTCGCTCTGTATTTATACTCTACACCACCATAGGTGGTTGGGGTATTATGCGTTTATGTTGATGTTTGTAACGCATAGAAAAAGTTATCGTTGTTGTGTTTTTTTTTTTCAAATCTCAACAATGCGAAAAATGTGCTTGTTTGCAATATGTAAATTACACATAATAAAAAACATTCCTAAAATAGTTTTCCTTTTTTATTTTTGTGGCAACGCTTTTTTGTTTATTTACAAAAGAACAAAAATTAAAATACAATTGAGTCTACTTGAACGTACGTCGTAAGCTGTGTGCTTTTCAATAAAAATGTATAAGTTTTAATTCGACAACGTAACTACGTAGTACGCTTCTACGTTCATACTACGCAATTGTGTTCCCAGTTAAAGTATCCAAAACTGAAAAACAGTTTCCGGATTTTTACAAACGATGTCGGTTAACCGGTTTTTTGTCAGCATTTTATTTAACTTTTTATTGAATTTTACCCAAACTCCGATAAGCTAAACTGTATTGGGCCTTATTCAACAAATATTTAAAGGATACTAAAAGCTTAGAAGTACACACATTATAGCAAAAAAGTTGCCGAATACACAGTAAAAGTTTTGCAGAACAGCTTACAGGTTTTATTAAAATCAATAAAAAATTATTTAAAATTTAAAACCATGAAATACAACTAGAAGTTTATGTGAGAGGCAGTTCAAAATAAATTTTCAAAAAATTTACGTATTTTTTCCAAAACACAAAAACGAAATATATGTGACTATATGTATTTTGTTGTTGCATGAATTAGATTTTTGACAACTGAATTATATTATTGTCTCTCACATAAACTTCTAGTAGTATTCTATGTTTAAAACTTTCATTCATAAAAAAACATACCAGAATTTTTTGCTCACTTATAAGTAAATCAATCACAAAATATATTTTATTTTGGAAAGATATATTTTCAAATACCAGAATTAGAAATAAAATATTAAATAAAGTTTATTAAATAAGATAAATAAATAAATAGGAGCAATTTCAAATTAAAAACAAAATTTCTCTAGGGTTATTACGTATATAAACAACTTTAATTTTGAAATTATGCACATCAAAATTTATTATTTTTGCAGAGCAAAACTTATGTGCACGTATAAACTGAGGCTTTTATTAAAAATAAAAAATAATAAAAAAATATTTTCTTGTTTAAAAATTTAAATGAGTGAAAACTGGTTAACCGATTTTTTCAAGAGTCAAAAACCAGGCAACCGGCTTTTTCTAAAATGAGATTTTTCGGTTAAAGCGAAAACCGGCTTTCTAAAAAAATCGGTTTTTTGATACTCTAGTTCCTAGTATTATACTAGGAATACTTGTTTCAATATTTTCTATATATAGCCCAATATTTCATACCGATTTTATTATAATTTTCCAATTGGTTAAAGAACAAAATTATCTATCGAATGAAGGAAATTTTGAAGCCGATATCTTTATTGAGTACAAAAATAAACGATTTTGAAATAAAAATTACTAAAAATTATGATCTTTTATATTTTTTTCCCCCCGAAAAAGTGTGTATACTCTTTTTTCTCTAAAATGAAATATTCCTTCCAAAATATATAATGATTTTATACTTTTCTGAAAGGTATCTTTATGCAGATAACTTCAAGAGTAAAAACGAGTCAAATTGTTCAATAGGGGTAAGTACAGATCCTGTCGAATTTAACCTATTTTGTATCGAAATTTTGACTTTAATCTATATGTTCTAAATTCCCAAACCATGGATCTTCAAACAGAATGCAGTTTCAGGAAATTTGATGTGTTCTAAAGGTAAAATAGGTAAAATTTAAAAAATCCCATTATTGGAATTTCACCAGTTTTTTTTGGGAATTTCGGGATTCCTTCTAACAAAATTTTAATTTTTTTATACTTCATTATTTTAAATTATAAAGTCAACAATCATCGAAAATATCAATGGGATGTCTTAACTAACAAAGATTTAATTACAGATACAATATTTATAATTTCTCCAAAAAAAAGCAACAACTTATCACAAAAACTATGGTCTCCATTTCTCTCAAATTAATTCTGTTGTCTTGCTAACGTAATTCTTAATTGTATACAAAAATATCAAAGTTATCTTTTACAGAACCAAAAATACGTCACTATAAGTTTTAATATTTCGCACATATCAATCCATTTATATAATTAAAAAAATCCTATAATTCATTTTTTTACTTTAAAAATATAAGCATTACATTTCCCTGAATTAAACGCCATTTTCGGCCCCTTTTAAACCAATGTGCATCGTAAAGGTTTATATAGTCTAAAATTAGCTTCAGTCATACTTATTAATAAATACAAATATTATCTTCAATCTCAGATGTTAAAATTGTTTAAATTTATAAAGACTAAATTACACAATTTTGTAACCAATCGAAGGTCTTTATACTTAATCACAGTTTAAAATCTGCTACGATTTGCACTAAATTTGGATTAGCTTAATTGTTTATATTATATTGCTTTATAAAGTCCAAAATTTATTTCAATCGTAGTTCTTTAAAATCAATATTATCTACAATCTTAAGGCATGATATCCATCAAATTTAGTTTCAATAGCGGGGCTTTATAAAGTAAAAAATTAGTCAATTTTGAATTCAATTGCAGGTCAATTATATTTTCAATCATATCTTCATTAATAGAGGTTTATGTAATTTAAATTTAGCTCCAATCGTAAGTGTTTAAAAAGTCTAATATTAGCTTCCATTGTAGTCATTTATATAGTAAAAAATTTGCTTCAATAGAAATTGTTTAAAAAGTCTGATATTATCTCTAATCTTAGCTATAAATATTGGCCAAATTTAGATTTAATCATAGAAATTTATAAAGTCTAAAATAGCTTGTGTCGTAATAATAGATTTTTATACAGACAAATTTCAACATCAGGCGTAGGTTTTTTGTAGAATAACTTTAGCATCAATCGCCGTATAGTTTTATAAGTAAATATTAACATTAACAATTATTATACCCCACACCACCATAGCTGGTTGGGATATTATGCGTTTGTGCTGATGTTTGTAACGCACAGAAAAAACCATCTAACACCCACCTTAAAGTATACCAATCGACTCAGCATCACTTTTTGAGTCGATCTAATGATGTCCGTCCGTCTGGCTGGCTGTCAATGTAAAGCTTGTGCACAAATTACAGGTCGCAATTTTGAAGATAATTCAATGAAATTTGGTACGTAGGACTCTCATGATACAAGGATGAATCCTGTTGAAATTGGTGATGATCGGTCCATTATTTCACCTAGCCCCCATACAAATGTACTCCCGGAATAGGGGTTTAACGATCATAAATGCCTTAAATATAGTATTAATGAAATTCGGTGTAAAGAAGTTTTGTATAATTATCAATCTTTATGCCAAATTTCATGAAGATCGATCCATAATTGACCATAGCTCCCATATAAAACCCTCTTCCGAAAATCACTTTAACGTGATTAAATCACATGCACAAGTTAGCATCAGGTTTATATTCGATACAAATAAGTTTTATATAAGTAGAAATCATAGTGACAAATTTTATGAGAATCGCTCCATAATTTACCATAGCTCCCATATAAGCCCACTTTCGGAAATCACCTTAAAGTGCATAAATTCATAAAAATATGAGTATTGTCCATATGTATCATATAAGAGCCTTCCACGAATTTTGATTGACATGCACAGTAGTGTGGGGTATCATATGGTCAAGCTTGACCTACTATATCTTTCTTACTTGTTTTTTTTTTTATAATTAAATTAGCATAAGTGGTCCATATATTAAAAAATATTTTCTTTAAAAAGTGTTAATCTTTGACCTTGAACTAAATTATTTAAGAACTTTCTTCATTATAATCTAACAAAAAATAATAATTCATACTCTTTGTTAACATTTAATGGGTTAATTTTCTCTCCCATTAGTTTCTGTAAACGATAAAATTTTATTCTTACTCTTTTAAAGTGATAAAATTATTTGTATATTTTCAATATTCTACATCACTTAAGCTATGCGCTATATTTGGTTAGTTCCCTTTGAAACGTTGCTAAGATTGGCTGTTTTTAATATAAGAAAATTAAATATAATATTAATAGAAAAATGTGTCGTTGGTTTTATCATCTTGTGGTTGGCATACTTTTATTTTTTATAAATGCAACAAAAGCTGATTTTAAATATAATGTCAGTCTGGCCCAAATGGATACCTGTCGTCATTATAGTATACCCAATAATAGAGGTTACAATTATGCCGATTTCTTTCATATACATAAATTAGATAATAACAAAGTGGCCAGCAACGAATTATTACATTTGAAATTTTATGTAATGACCGCTAGAGATGCTCATATTTTGTTATCGGTAAATGATCATCCGAAATTAATGGATCGTGTTTATGAAATAGGTAAATTGATTTGTAATTTTTTTTTTATTTATTTTTACATATTAAAACATTTTGTTATTTATTTATTTTATAAATTTTGTGATTAGTCATTGGTGCGGGTCGTAATACATTTTCTACCATACGTACCAGTATGGGACGTCGTCGTGTTGCTACTAATCAGGAATCAAATATTTTATCAATACTTGAACCCACACCCATTGAAATTATACAAACGAAGGGTAATTTTTTGTAACCTTTAAATTATCACAATGTTTTTTATTTTTGTTTATGTTTTTTAATATTCTTTATGTTGCTTTTCATTTGTTTAGATGCCCATTTATTGGTTTATATACCCGGTTATAAGGAAGAACCTTTAATGAATTTTACCGATGCTTTTCCTTTAAACATTAACTATATTAGTTTTACCACTTATGATAATATACCAGCCAGTTGGTTTTTTGATTGTCAATTTGATGGTTTTGCTAATGAACTGGAGGATGATGTTAGACCTTTGACTCCTTATCAACTTTTACTTCAAAATATTACCGCAAAAGCAGAGAATGCTTCTTTCCCACCTGTTTTAAGAAGTGTAAATATTTCATTTGATATAGGCTCCATACGCTATTTACATGATCATGGTTTTTTCCAAACGCGTTTAAATATAGCCTTGGTAAGTGAAATAAATAGTGCAATTTTCTCATACATAGCTGCTTTTATAGCTGCTAATATGTATATTTGCAAACTTTTTTATTTAATTCATATAATAATTTCTTATTAATTTCCACTGTCAAGGTCAAAGTTTATTTGTTAAACAAGAGCGGGTTGGGATTATAGTAGGGTTTTAGTGAACGGTAGGACATTAGCGAGGTTGGGTGCGTTTGCGCGCGAGGTGTTTGTTAGGAAAAGTAGGAAACTTAGCGGAGGTGGCCCTCTATAGGGCCATCCTTAGCTGTTTGACTTTGAAGTCACCGATGCTGCCTCTGCTGGTACCACGGGTGTCAGGAGCCCATGGAACTTTCGTTCCAGCCTGACAGTTGTAGTGGCCCCCCCTGGGGAGCTCTTCGTGTTGACTGTGGTTTAAACCCAAATTGCGGGTAGAGCGTGAGCTCAGTGTGGAGTTGCACTGCAACCGGGTGCCGTGACCCATAGATCGGAAGGAGTTTTAGATGGGCTATGCTCCTGACCAAGGGGGAAGGCATGTTCAAATACATGTCTTCAAATTGGTTTCCAGTGGTAGCAGTTGTTGCATCTGGGAGCTCTGGTTTGCGCATTGTACTCACCCGGTGTTGAGACCACCGTAGGGTTGGGCTGTCAGGCAATTACCCACGATAAACTGTAACACCATCTGTTAGCTTTCAATAAATGTTAAAACATTTAGTAATGGTTTCATAGGACCAACATCTATTGTATTAAACTTGGAATTCTTTTCTTTCTCATGCCAAGGTTAAAGGTTAATTTTATACATTAACTGACTGAAACGATTTAAAATCAATTTAGAAATTTTTACACTTATTAAGAGAAATACTCAATATTTTACTAATTATTTTATATATAGACCAATTTTTTATAAGTTTTACTTTAAAATATTTTATCATTAAGGTCAAAGGTTACATTGTAGTTTTTCATTAATAATTTTATTCTTTGATGTTGAGATTTTGAGATTTCTCAGTTTCTTTATTTTAAGTTAATTTTTTTAAAAGTTAGGGTCAAAGGTCAAACTTGCCAATAAATAATTGACAACCTTTTCTTAAATAGTTTTTTCCTAATATTATGCACGGAAGTTATAGTATTATTGCTTAAATCTTAGATTTTTTGCAAATTTTTTTTTAAAGTTAGTGTCAAGGGTCTAATTTGCCAATAAATAACTTACAACCTTTTTTATATTACTATTCACGGAAGTTCAAGTATTATTGCTTAAATCTTAGATTTGTTTATTATATTTTTCACTTTAAAAATCAAAGGTCGAATTTTTTTGACTAAAAATTTTATTCAAATTAACTCACAATATTTGTTGCATCTTTTAAAATCAATTGTATTTGACCAGCTTAAATAAATAAGAAAGTTTACTATCTCCTTCAACTTTGGCCACTATATAGTTTACAATTTTTCACAACCCGCTCATTAGGAACTATATGAAATGCTACTGTCGAAGCCAGTATAATTGCAGATCATTTTAAATCAATTTAAGAACTAAAATTCAAAGTAATTTTGAATTATGTAGATATTCACAATTAGAGAAAATTTAGGATTATATAAGTAACCACAATGGGCTATAAAAAACCTACAACTGCCGATATTTTTTAACTACACTTTGAACTTTATAAACCTATACAATTGAAAATAGTTTATGAACAGGAATTCGCATTTGGGGTTATACAAACGACCACAATTGAAGTTAATTTTGAAATATAAAAAGATCTACGACTGAAGCTACCTGTGGACTAAATTACGACCCACGATCGGAGTTAATTTTAGAATGTAGAGAGACATTTGAACCTAGTTTGAGACTGTATACATTTCTACAATTGAAGCTAATTTGTAACAATATCAAGACCAATTGTTGAAATTTATTTGGGACTAAATATCAACGATTAAAGAAAAAGGGAACCATATAAAGAAGTTCGATTTAAATTAGTTTGGTGCTATTTAAATCCTGTAATTAAGAGAAATTTTAAAGTATAGACAGGCTCCCAATATGAATTTGGAACTACATGATGAATCTCTATTGGTGCTAATATACGACTGTATAGAAAAAGTAATTAGGAATTAAATGAAAACATGATTGATGCTAATTTGGGACTAAATAAGTACCTACGATTAAAGCATAAAATACAATATATAAAACCCTTCCTTTAAAAATATTTTGGGACAAAATAAAATACTTTAATTAAAAGTAATGTGGAACATTATAAAGGCTCACAATTGAAACTAATTTAGAACATTTCAAATACCTTTAATTAATAATAAAGTCCGCCTCTAAAAAAGCAATGCGATTATACATATAAGGACCTATTATTGAAGTAAAATGTGACCCATATGAAGTATATTTAAGACTATATAAAAACCTATGATTAAAGTCATAACCGCTTAAAAATTTTAACTTAATAAATAAATTTTCATAAAATCACATCGCTCACATCATTCCATCTCATTTCTTCTTCATAGGTTTCAAATTCGTTTAAACAAATTTTATTAATCTTCACTTAATTTTCAGAACTGGCGGGATCCCCGCTTACAATGGAAACCCGAGGATTTTAATTTCATCGATAATTTACAATATACCGATTATGATATTTGGCTGCCACATCTTATGATCATAAAGTAAGTCAAAAACAAAAATACCAAAATTTTCCCCAAATTAATTTTTTTCTTTTCCCCAGTGCCGCGGGCAAAAGTCATCCTGTAAACGATTTTTACCACGAAATAAGAATTGAAAATACTGGTTCCATAACTCTAAACTTTCCCGATGCTATTTTAACCACCTGGTGTGTTAATCCCCAACAAAATTGGCCTAATGAACATTTAGAATGTGATATAAGTTTTGGTTTAGAAGCTGGACCTTTGCAAAAATTACCTTTAATTTATAATGACAAAAAACCTCATGATATGGTAGATTCTTTAACGGAATGGCATTTACATAAAATATCTGTAAATCCCATAGCTAAGGGTATAATGGCACGTTTTAGTGATAAAGAGATAATACAAACTATGGATGGTGATATATCGTTAATATTTGAAATATCACGTAATAGTTCGTTTTATAAAAATGTTTTCTCAGTGCCGATATTGGGTAAGTGAAGACACATTTTTTTTTTTGATATTTAAATAAAAAATAATTTTAATTTTATTTTTTTACTGTATCCAAAAGCTTGCCAAATTTTGATTATTTTATCATTTTTATTGAGAGGCTATCGTCGTGGAGCTTTAATATTGGTAGTTATTTTGATATTAATGTTGGGTTTAATGTTTATAACAAAACATGCTCCTACACCTTATGTTCCTAATATAAGTGAGTATTACTATAATTATTAAATTTAAAAATATGCGATTGATTTTTTAATTCCATTTGTAGTGATTGCTTATCAACACATTTTGCGTATAGCTACTTTTTGCTATATGCTGCATATTGCTATTATGTGGCTAGAATTATATCCTCCTAAAACCAAACCTCATCCTTGGTTAACTTATGTTGTTAATTTCTCACCATTACGTTTATTACTGTGCATGAAATTGGCCGACGTAAGTTTAATTTTAATCTTTAATATGAAATAATTGAATATTTATTTATGGGTTTTTCATAATTTTTCTTTTTTTTTTTCTTTTAAAGTCAAATGATTACATTGAAACTCAACAACATCCTTGGAAGGAAATTGCTAAAACTTTAAATGCTTTATGTTTTCTAATAGTCAATATAATTTTTATTATTGCAGTGATGGTTCTATTACCTCATGCTTAAGTTTTATTGCAGCGAAATAAATTTTGAAAATAGTATTTCAATTTTAAACCAATTAATTGTAAAAGATTTGAAATAGTATTTAAAATACTTTGTAAAAATTAAAATAAATAAAACAAAAAAACAAAAAAAGTTTGTATAAATTTATATGTGTCGAATAAGTTATTCCAATAAACCAAACGATATCGAAACGATATCATATAGGAGATACAAATTTTCGTAGCTGATAATCGTTTTCGAAACTAAAACCATAGTTTTAACTAACGTACTAAAGTGTACCTTTCCTTATGATATCATTTTCGATATCGTAATTTCCAAAAATAGCGACAGCAAAATCGGTGTAATCTAGTTTTTATTCCGAATGCTGTTATTACCAATAATAATGCTTTTAGCAGTTAAATATTGTAAATACCCAGCAAAAACTTTGCTTTCAGCAGTTATAGTTGGAAACAAAAATAAACTACTTATTTTTGTTTGAGTTGTCCACAAATTCATGTAGTTATTTTTTGACTCTAGAGATACTCAAAAATGTATACTTAAATGAAAATAAAAAAATTGCCGTCACTGAGATTTGAACTTGGACTCAAATTAACCATAATTAGCGTCTTACTCATTACACCATCTCGCACTTAATTTTCTAAGTGACAAAAACTGTTTTTAGTATAAAATATCTTTTAAGACATTTTGTTATAAAAAACTTACAGCTTCAGTATGGGGTTGAACCAACAACCTTCTGGTTGCTAATCCAGCGCCAACTCATTCACGTTATTGCAATATTATTGTGCTATTATACTATTGAATACTTATTTATGTAGAAGTAGGCAAATAATAATGGCGCCTCATTACCGAGAAACTATTTTAATAAGTAGTTGCGATTACCGAAAACCAAAAACTTTTTGTTGGGAATGTGTAAAATAATTAGTTGAAGTAAGATAAAATCCTAAACAAATATGAAACATGCAATTTAATGTATCATATTTTTATGCAAACATTTTGTTTGCATGCATATTTGTTCATTAGGCACATATTTTTTTTTCAATTATGAACTTACATATAAATTTGGTTGTACCATTCTGTATCTAAATGTAATTTATTATGTAATGTAATTTATTATAAATTTACGTCTTTTTGTTGAACAAATTTAATTTGAATATTTTTATTTTGAAGCTTTTTCCAAATGTTTGTTGTTGAGGCCCCAACAGCGGACGACGATGATGACGATTTGTTGGACACCGACATGGAGTCCCTCTTATAAATGTCGCCATGTCTGTGGTCACTTTCTCACTACTGTGAATGTTGATCAATAAGATTGACAGATAATCTTTTATGTACTGTCAATAAATTACTAAAATATGCTATAAAATAAGGATTTCCTATCAAAATTTCATAAAATATACTGCTTAGCCTAAAATGTGTAAAAATATGATATTAAGACCAAAATATGTAAAAATATACTGTAACAGTTCGATGCCAAAAATTTTTAATTATCTGAAATGATTCCTCTACGGCGGCTTGTCTTCTTGGAAAAATATTTCCTTGATGTATAGCTCATACGTGGTAGAGAAAATTCTGTCATGTTACACTCTAGTATATGTTCGGTCCTAGAGAGCGTAACAGTTTGACAGGTATAAATAGGTGCACCATTGCCTGGACTTGTCTGGGGTCTATAATGGGAGAAAAGAACCTTCGGTGCCTGTCCAGAGACTTAACACAATCTGGTACCACGGTAGCCAGTAGCCCCTGGTACGGCAACACTAATTTGTCGGGGTTGTCGTACTGGACTGGCTGTTGGAGAGGCCCTTCGGGGAGTCACGTAGTGGTTGTGATTTGGACCTAAACCACAAGATGTGGTGTTGCATAGCAACATAAGTCGCCAATAGTGCGGCAGGAGGTTAGATAGCTCCAACTCCTAAGCAAAGGGGAGTAGACTTATCCAGACAATGAGTCTCTCAAATTGCCACCTGTGTGTTCTTAACAGGCACATGGGGGCGTTGGTTGGCGCATTGTACCTCACCCGGTGGTAAAATCATGGTAGGTGCCCACGAAAATCTTGACCACATCTGTCTGAAATGATTAAATAGCTAATAGTTTGGTTCATCTGAAGCCCAGGAAAAGTATGATTTTGCATATTTTTGTTTACCTTCTTTATATAATCTTTTTTAAAAGTAATTGAAAATATTTTGAAAATAATAAAAGTGTGTTTTTCTTTAAAAAAACAAACTTTTTTTTTACTAAGAATAGATCAATCTTCACTTTTGTAATATCAATTTTAAATAATTTCCAAAAAAAATACAAAATATGCACTTAGCTTCACTTTTGAAGTGGTGAAATGTTATTCCTTCAGAAGTACTTCACTCTTTTTTTTTTCTTTTTTGCTAAGTGGTTGATTGTCATAACATTATAATTTCATTATATGTAATTATAAAACAATTTAAAAAATTGTTCAACCTTTCTTAATCATAATTCTTTTAAAATAATCAAAAAGCGCAAAAAGTATTTTTGTGAAAAAAGTTACAACTTTTTATTTTTCAAAATTAAAAATTTTCTAAATTTGTTTTTCTAAATATTTTTTCCTAAATTTATAATCACAATATAATTAATGATATCTAAGCTATATCAAACATTTTCAGCTGTATCAAACATTATTTTTTCTTTTTTTTTTTACATTTTTGTCAAAGTATTTGAACTTTTTTCCTTGCCATCTATAAATATTTGGTTTTAGAGAGGAAAGGAATTGTAAGAGTTTAGATTATTTTAAATGGAAACATAAAATTAGTGCTTAAAAATTAATAAATACATTTTGAATGATTGGTTGGTTGATTCTTTCTGCTTAACTTTGTGAAACTTAAAATTAAGGTGAGAATATATAATGACTAATAAACGTAAATCCTTAGCGTTTAGCAATTAGTGAGCGGTTGGCAGCTTTCAATCTTTGTTACAGGCAGTTCATTTAGTTTCCAGTTTATTTATTGTTTTTCCAAATTTAATGTTACAGATTAATGATGACCAAAACCACCACCATAACCAAAACCACCACCATAACCAAAACCACTACCATAACCTACTGAAATGGCAGGTGCGGCAGCAGCATAGGAGATGGCAGGTGCAGCGGCTACTTTAACGGCAGGAGCTGCATAAGAAATGGAGGGTGCTGCATAGGAAATTGCGGGAGCAGCAGCGGCATAAGAGATGGCGGGTGCAGCGGCTACTTTAACAGCGGGAGCAGCATAAGAAATGGCAGGAGCTGCAGCAGCATAAGAAATGGAGGGAGCAGCAGCATATGAAATGGAGGGAGCAGCAGCATATGAAATAGAGGGAGCATAAGAGATGGCAGGAGCAGCTGCTACTTTAACTGCAGGAGCAGCCACGGCGACAGGAGCAGCAGCAACGGCCACAGGGGCAGCAGCTACTTTAACGGCAGGAGCGGCTACAGCTACTCTAATGGTGGGAGGATGATTGATGACCTAAATATCAAGAAAAATGTTAATAATTTTCAAAAGACATACTTTTTAAATAAACTTACAGTACTGATGGTAGAATAACTGGTAGCGGCAGGAGTGATGGATTTAACTACGGTGGGTGCAGGGGCAGCAACAACAGCAGGAGCTGGAGCAGCAACAACAGCTGGAGCGGGGGCAGCATATGAAATGGAAGGAGCAGCATATGAAATAGCAGGAGCAGCAGCAGCATACGAAATAGCAGGGGCAGGGGCAGCATACGAAATAGCAGGTGCAGCGGCTACAGCAGGCGCAGCATATGAAATGGAAGGTGCAGCATAGGAAATAGCTGGAGCAGCAGCAACAGCTTTAAAAACAGGAGCAGCGGCCGCATAGCTAACAGCTGGAGCAGCATAACTTACCGCAGGTGCAGCAGCAAAGCCAATACCACCACCATGACCAAGACCAAAACCGCCACCATACAAACCACCGGGACGAGCAGCCACTGAAGCTACCAAAGCGAAAAGGATCTACAATACAATTTTTTTTTTTATTAGACACTTTACAAAAGTATAATCCGAGTTACTAAATTTCTCACCAAGAATTTCATTTTTATAAGTTTTTTTAATTCTTTAAAGATACACAAAAAAAGGATCAGTTTTTTTAATTCTTTTTATATCAAATTATCACTCAATGCTTTTGTTTTATCAAATTTAAACTCTAGTATTTGCTAGATGATTAATTGACTGTTCGTTGAAAGAAGTTTGATTGAACTGTAATGTATCTAAGTTTTGCTGATACTTTTATATTGTAACACCTCAAAATCAATGTTCTCTAAAACAGAATCTCCAATTATTGATTATTTGAAAAAAGCTAAACAAAAATTTAAGAAAAATCCGTACAATCACCCCAAAAAAAAACAAAAAAAAGAAAAAAACTAAACTAAACTAAACTAAACACAAACACAAACCCCCTCTACCAAAATTGTATCTTATAAAGTAAATGTATATGTTTGTAATTGCAACTTCTATAAAAATGTAATACAATAAAATGAAATTGTTTTAAATCAATCTACTTGTATGTGTGTCTGTATAGGTAACAAATTCTTGTTGTTTGTCTGTTGTTGGTGCTGGTCTATAGCATTTCGTCTGGTCTTAATGTATCAAATATTTGTTTAAAACTCAAATAAAGTTAAAACAAGTTTTTGTTTAAGGGCATGTCCGGTGGAAATGAAATTGATCAACATTTGTTTATCGCCATATTTAAGGATGCAAGAATTTTGCATTTTACTGCAAAATATACTATGAATTTACAAAAATGTTTTAATACCTTTTTGAATAATTTTCTATGATAATGATGTACACAGAAAAACTTATTCGAAAGAATTTTTTAATAATTTTTTTATATAGTTTTAAATTTGAATTCAATAAAATTACTAATTAATATAAATACTTGTTTTTTTAATCAATTTTTAAATTTGAAATGGAATAAAAAAAATTTATCATTTGAAAATTGAAATATAAATGAAAAATAAAATAAAATTTTCATTTGAAATTTGAAAATTTAAATAAAAAATTGTTTAGGAAAAATATTAATACCAAACATACATATTTTGAATTATGAAAATTTCTGGCTTTATGTAAATGTTGACGAACCTAAAACAAAGGATGTATGCATAAATGCAACGTTGTAAGTGTACGTTTAGAGTATTTGGTAATATCTTTTTATATATCATTTTCTCTAGTTCTATTTTAGATGCATCATGCAGCGATGTTAACGTCAATATAAGGGTCAGATTTGCTTTAATTGGAATTGATTACTTCGAAAGCTTTTTGAGAAAACCAATGTCGTATAGGTAAGCTTTGTTATAAGCTTAATAATGCTATAAATCATTATCATTAAATATTCCTAATGTTGCAGGTTATGAAAAAGTCTGTATAAAATTTGTAATCAATCTCTTTTGTTAAAATGTTCCGTCAAAGGGGCTTGTATTTTTGACTGGTATGTTTTGAAATACTCGTATAATTGGAAATTAAATAAAGATATTAAATTTTATATATATGTAGATAATATTGTTGTAAATGTCGTATTTGTTGAAGTAGGAAACATTTTGAAATGTAGGGGATATTTTTATTGTGTCAATAAATATTTTAATTCATTTCAATCAAAGTACCAATCATGAAAGTAATTAATTTAATTTTAAATTTAATTGAAATTATAGAAAATATCAACTTAATTTCATTTAATTAATATTATCATTTTGATGATTGGAGTAAAATTAATTGAAATTTTAATTGAAGTAAGCAATTTCATAATTAAAATCCATTTTAATTTTTCTCTGTGTATCATTGTATTATTTTATTAGAGTAATTTTTGTTTTAAAAATCACTTTGGGTTTCTTTTTTAATCGAGATTAAATTATTAAAAAGATTAAATAAAATATTTTTAAAAAGTCGTTTGCTTTCAATTACACGCATTATAAACAGGGGGTTTTGTGCAGCCAAAAATATCTTCTAAAAAAAGTGTTTTTAATGGTCATAAAACATGCTTTAAAAATCGTAAAATATGCTCATAATATTTAAAAATAGGCTCTCAAAATATATTTTTTTCTGCTTAAATTTGAAATTGCCTACTCTTTCTTACAAATAATTACTTAATTTTATCTCGCAATTGCAAAAAGAACATATTTTGCACTTAAAAACATTGTTGATATAGTATTATGTAAATTTTATTTGATATTAAAAAGAAAAATGCTCTAATGGCAAAATATGCAAAATTATGCTCTTAGGTGTAAAATTTGCAAAAATATGCAATATAGAATTATTTGAAATAAAGATTTACAATGAAAATATGATAAAGTATGCATTTAAAAGTAAAATATATAAAAATGTGCTGCTAATCTCAAAACATGATAAAATATGCTGAAACAAATCGATGCCAAAGTTCTTTAAATTGTCAAAAAACGGATAAACTTAGATTTGTTCATTCGAAGCATTGAAAATATATGATATTGCATATTTTTGTTTAACCTGCTTATTACAACATATTGATACTTCTAAAAACAGGTCAATAATAGCATCCTAAAAGCGTTCAAAAGACTGTATGTCTTATTTGAAAAAAAAAAAAAACAGATAGTAAAGTGTAATATGGGCCATTATCAAAAATGTTTAATTACCTGATATAATTTTTTTTTTAACCCAAAAAATCAAAAATTTTTTTTAAAATATCAATTATTCCAGGAGAAATCAATAAAAAATTTTAGTGTTTGAACTTTATGTCCTCTGATTTTCTTGAAATTAAGTAGACATTTCAAAATGAAAAAATTTCACGATTTTATTATCGATTTTTGTTTATAGAAAATGGTCAAAAATATATGAAGTACATAGATTTAAATATTGATAACTTTTTAAATTGCAATTCAATTTCAGTGAAAGAAAAAGCAATTAAAATCTAAGAATTAAAAAATAATATTATTTAAAAAAGTGCAACTGCATTTTTCAGATGCATTTTTGAAAACGTTCTCTCACTACGATTTTTAATTTTTTCATTTCATCTTAAAAGTTGATTTATTTATTCAACAATTCAATTTAGGTTTCTTTTGTGAATAAAATGTTTACTATTTTTAAAAATTTGTAGTAAAAAATACTATCACTTTTTCCTATATTATTTTTTAATACCTAAGTTTTTATACGTAAAGAGTGTTCAACTTTAAACATATGTTTCTCAGTACGTAGATATCCGATCTTATTGTTTAAAAAAAATTTAAACTGCGCTTTAACATATTTTAAACTAAGTTAATCAAAAATGCGAAATTAGTTAAGAAATGAATTAAATGCATTTGCATTTTTTAAGTGCATTTTTTGGAGAATTTCTTCGTCCAAAAATTTTAAAGACTATTTGCCATTAAAATTTAACAATTTTTGTAATTACTATATATTTTCGTTTCGTCACACATTTCCTTAATTTTTGGAAATAAACCAAACAATTTTATATTTTAAGTCATAAAATAAAATTTTTTAAAATAAATGAGTTTTTGTATGGAAAATTTGTTGGGGCTTTTTATAAAAAGCAATATTAAAAATGCTAGAACTTTCTGTCACATAAAAACTTAAACTTTTTTAAATTAATCACTCAATTTACCAATTTTTAAGTTTATTCAAAAATGCATCTGCATTGGAAATGCATTTTTCTACAAAATGAATTTTTCTTTTATTTTATTATTTAAAGAGGATTACGTTTCCTTTCCAACGTCGTCTAAATCAAGAAAATTGGACTTCAGCTTCAAAAGCTATGGATAATTAAAAAACAGCTTTGTGAAATATTCTAGAATTGGAAACGGTAATAAAACCTCAAATATAAAATGTGTGTATGCCAAATATGAACTAAATCGGAAGATATTAGGTCATTTAATTTTTGAAGTCTCATGGAATTCATGTTATACTTTACATCATTGTTAGAGTAGTTTATGCTAGTCTTTATAATGCCCAGAAATATGTATTAAACAGGGCAACCAAAAATATGCAAAATCATATTTTTTTCTGGACTTCAAATGAACCAAATTGTTAGTTATTTATTCGTTTCAGATAATTTTAAGAATTTTGGCATCGACAAATTTCAGACAATTTTAAGAATTTTTTCATCGATTTGTTATTGCACGTTTTGATCCTAACAACATACTTTTGCATATTTTGCTCTTAAAAGCATATTTTGTCATATTTTCATAGCAAATTCTTATTTGAGAGCATATTTTAGCAATTTAAATGTCATATTTTTGCATATTTTATACATAAAAGCATAAGCACTTAAGAGAAAAATTTTGTATATTTTGCACCCAATGGAATTTTTTACATATTTTGCTATTAGCGAAATTTTCTTTTTTCACTGTCAAATAATGTCACAAAATTTCGACCCAAAATTATAGTTTTAAAAGTTTTACATTTAAAATAGGTGATCACGATTTGAATTATAGGTGTGTTATAGTTCACAATCGCAAGAAAATAGGCGATTTAAAATCGCTTGATTATACCAAAGTGAAGTTGTCTATTTTGCTTAAACAAGGTTTTCTTTTCATTTAAATAAGAACTAGTAATACTTTCAAATAATTTTAAGTAAAAATTTGAAATATAAAATTTGATCCATTATTCTCTTTCATATTACTTTTCTCATACTTTAGCATTTAATATGTAGAAACAGCTGATCAAATTGAGTGCAACCGAACAAGTAAAACGCGTGAACTGTAGTACATGCTAAAATACATTTGGCGACTTGCAAACCGCATGTCAAATGACAATCACGTGATTTCCATCACATAGGCATTAGATTTTCTTAAATTTGGGGTGTACATTAAACTAGTCTTCGTGCATTTTGTGACTTATGAATCAGTTTCCTATCGTTTACGGTACATATTTTATGGACCTCCTCAAATGTGACAACTTGGCCATTTTTGTTAAAAATGAACAAAGTATAAGGTCAAAGAACTTCTATGTACATTATCCGATTTTAACAAAATTGATATTCCTCTTAATAATAAAATCATAACAGTCACACATTTTCCTGCCACAAGGACCTCTAAAATTAAAAAATAACCTTTATACTAAGATATCCTGAAAAAGGTTCTTTCAATTTTCATTATTTTTTTACATGTTGTTTGCCATTATAGTGCAAAAATTTCAAAATGGGATCTCAGTAGTACAATTTTATTAACAAGTTAATATTTTTTTAAATATTCTGATACTTTTCTTTTAAATTTATTATAAAAACAAATAAAAAAGGATAAAAACCAGCAATGTTGGTCAAGATCGACCTAATAATACCCTACCTGTCTGTGTATGGGCATTAAACTAATTATCGGCAGAGGGTCGTATATGTGACATATGGTCAATAGTGGAACGATCTTTATGAAATTTATTACAATAGTTTATTTATATAAAATTTTATTTCGATATTAGCATTTATGTGAGATTTATGGACGTTTAAGTATTTTTCGGAAATGTGATTTATATGGGAACCATGGTCAATTATGGATCGATCATAAAGAAATTTATTGGAGCGATCTATACTTTTACAAAACTTAGTTGTGTTAAATTTTATCTATATTTATCTATATTGATATTTATGTGAGATTTATGCAAGTTTAATTGATTTTCGGGAATAGTTATTATATGGGAACCATGTTCAATTATGGACCAATTATTGTGAAATTGTGTACGATGATTTATACTTATATACAAATCATATATGTAGTTTTATATTGATGTTAACATTAATGTGGAATTTATGCGCGTAGATAGTGGAACCTACATGAAATACATGATTAATTATGTACCGATCATTATAAAATTTGGTACAACGATCCTCTACTTGTATAAAACTTATAAGTACTGAAATTTTGTATAAATACTACATATTTCACACATTTTTATGACTTATATCATTATTCTGGGGGAAAAAATTTGTATGTAGTATAGGTGAAATTATCGACCGACTATGATTTTGTCCTTGTAACCCTATGTATAAAATTTTAATAAATTATCTTTAAAATCGTCATAAATAATTTGGCGAAATTTGTAAAGAGTTTACAATAGGTAAAGGTCTGTTAATGTATTCCTGAAACTTCTAAAGTAATATCATATTATTTTTTCGGAATCAGGATTGTGCTATATATATGACTTATTTTAATTAATAATGATCTATTATATATTATATTATTATATACACAATTTGAATAGGTAATAGAAACTGTGTTAGTTAGTCAAGAAAAATTGTTATAACTTTACACTTTAACGACAAATTGATTAAACACATCGTGAAAAAAATAATGAAAATTAAAAAACCCATAAAAATTAAAGGATTCTTTATACTTTCCAGGAATATATCTGCAGAATTTTATCAAAATCGGTGATGGTGAAAATCCAAGCTGGGTCGAAATTTTTTAGAATTGCCTACATAAGTTTTGTCAAAACCTGTTCCCTAATAATTTTCACCTTATAAATTGATAGAATTTTTGTAATTTTCTAATTGAATTTAAATGTTTTTGAGTGTAAAAAAAATACATATTTTTTTTTAGAAATTATTAATAAAAATCAAATTAATTTTAGCATGAGTAGTTCATTATTGAAAATTTAGCCAAAAAAAATAATATTTTAAAAACCTATTTTTTAATTTTCGGATTTTAAGAGCATTTTTTAATGCACATAAAATAGTTTTTTAGAAAATATTTTGGTTGCCCTTGTAATAATATTTACCCACGAGTATATAGGGGAAAGTGTCGTTTGTGGCATATGGTGTATTGTAGAAAATTTCAGTTTTTCGCCTATTTTTAAATTTTGTTCTAAACCGTTTAATAAATAAATACACAATTTTGCACATGTATAAATATTTTATTTGAAAATGATTTTTGTTCCAAAAATATAATGGATTTTAAGATCTCTACTTAATGTAAAAATTGTGTAATTGGGGTAATATGGAAAAAACGTTAGGGTGAAATGGGACATGTAATTTAATAAAATTTACTGCCATTTTATGGAATTTTCCTGAAAATTGTATATATTGAAAAATCTTAAAATTGTCCAAATTGTTTCATTACATTAGCGTACTAAAGAAGGAATACCTGTATTTAAAAAGCACAGAAATAATGGATTCCATAAAAAGGCACACTTAACATGATGACATGTAATTCATTCCAATGATCGGCGACCTTAAAATATGCGAAAATTGTAGTAACTTATTACAGTAGACGCTCAGAAATTCGAACTCTTAGAAATTCGAATTTCCAGAAATTCGAATCAGTAATTTAATTACATTTGGCGCTCTAAAATTAGAATCCAAAATTCTAATTTCCGAGCGATTTTTTCTTTTTTATTGTAAACACTAAAATTTTGACAATTTAGTTTAATCAAATACAAAGTAAAAAGGGGAATCGCATTTTAATAGATGATTTACAGATCTTGTTGATGTTGTTAGAGTTTAAAAGTCAGTTTCTTTGTGTTTGTATATGTATACGGTTTAACATTTATTAAAATAGAAAGTGGACTAGAAATGCCAAACAAACGTAAGAAAAACACTTTGTCTTTACAAGACAAATTAAAAATATTGAAAAAGATTGACAAAGGCGTTCAAGGAAAGCATTTAGCACTGGACTTTAATGTAACTACTTCTACCACAAGCGATGGTTGGTTTAATAAATTTAAAAAGCGGCATGGAATTCGCCTTTTAAACATTAGTGACGAGATTTTATCCAGCGACACTAATTCAGTCACTCATTTTATTCATAGACTTCGTGCTAAAATCTTAGAAATGGGTCTAGTGGAATCTCAAATAATTAATGTCGACGAGACTGCCAGATAGAACATATGTTTCAGCTTCCGAAAAAAGTGCTCCGGGACACAAAACCCAAAAAGAAAGAATTTATATCTTGTTACCATTGGTTATTGGAAAAGTCAAAAATCCAAGGTATTTCAAAAAATTTAACAACCCACTACATTACGGTTTTTCAAAAAATGCTTGAATGACATCTCGGATCTTTTATGACTGGTTTCATAAGATATTTATTAATGAAGTATGTAAGTGCAAACATTATTTATACATACATATTTATAAGTTCCATAATTCTAAAATATTTTTTAATAGGAGAAAAATAATTTGCCTAATGCAAAGCGAAGATGGAAATATAGTGGCGTACTTCTTTCCACCAAATGTTACAGTAGCGCTGCAGTCCATAGACCAAAATCCAATAAAGCTAACCAAACTTATTTATAGAAATAAATTGCTAGCCAAACTAATTGCTGAGAATGGTGAACTAAACAAAAATTTAAAATCTCATTCAATCAAAGATGCAATAATTTTATTAAAGAAAGCTATGGATTAAGTTACGCAAATAGCTTAAAAAAATTCTTGGTCACAGTTGTTCAATTGGTACTCTGACGAATGCGATAGTGGTGATGATGTGCCACTATCACAATTGCTGGAAGAAGATCAGGACTATAATGACGTTCTCCTAATAAATCAAAATCAAAATGAAGATGCCTTTGAAAATAAACTTTTCCATATATTTGACAGCGAAAGTTTGTCTTTAGACACGGATGAAGATAATGATGTGGAAGTTCCACCTAATATTTCTTATTCCAAAGCTACTGCAAGTGTAAATAATTTAATAAAAAGCAGTGAATTATTTTCCACTAAACACTTGTCAAATCTTTTAGATCTCCGTAATGATACTGTTTTGTCGGAAATACAAAAACCTAAAAAACAGAACAATATTACTGAATATATGATTAACAAAGACTGAGTGAATATTCAAAATGTGTATTATATTAATTTTTCTTAAAAATTTTTCTTTTTTAATTTAGTTATAAATATACTGTTTATATTAAACATACAAAAGTCAAATGAACTGAATTGTTATTTTTTGTTATATTTCGTTAAGTTTTTTATAGTTTTTATGTTAAATAAACTAAAATGAAGAAAACATAGTCTTTTATATCTTTATGGTCAAATTTACCTAATTTTTTGTATAAAAAACCGTCCAGAAATTCGAATAATTCGGAAATTCGAATCGTCCTAATAACAAAGTGGTTCGAATTTCCGAGCGTGTAAAGTACTTCTATGAATCAGAATTTTCTTAGTACGAGCATTAAATACTTATTTTAGAAAATTTCTTTTACTATTTTCAATTAGATGTATCTTTATTTTTTTTTTTTTTCATAACTTACATTAATTTTGAAAGTTGCTTATATTAATTAAATGTTTGTTTGATTTTGCTCCAATCACCAAAATTATAATATTAATTAACTAGAATAAATGATTTTGGCTTAAATATCAATTAATTTTTTTAATCAAATTAATTAGAATTATGATTGAATGTTTGCCTATAATCAACTAAAAATTTTATTGGTTCAATTGTACAATTAAAAAAAAATCCCTACTGTAGTTAAAACGCACAGATTTAAATATAAGCATTAGAAATATTTAAATAATACAATGCAATTAAACGAAAAAAAAAAAATATTAAAACTCCAAATCAAAGCTTGGTGTTATACAGTTTAATTTTTTGCATTATATACACACTTTTAAAATCACCGGTAATCAGGCATAAATCAGATTTTTGTAACCATTGACCTTTAGTATCATGAAGCTCACATGTGATTATCGGTGACTTTTAAAACGATTTATAAGATATATGTCAAGTTTCGTTTCCCTCCATTAAATTTACGTGTTATACATCTATTTAACTAGGTTTTACAATAATGTATGTATGTATGTATGTATGTATGTATGTGTGTATGTATGTATGTATGTAGCGTAAAAATCTATGTAATATAATTCACTATAATGATTATAAAATCTGTATTCTTAATAATACATTTAAAGTATGTAATGTTTATACTTATATTTAATTCCCGAAAACTTCACATAAAAGTGCTTATCTTCGCGGACGTTCCATTGATGATCGTTTTATCCTATCTGAGTACCCTTGCGACCTAGGACTAATAAAATATGATAGATGCCTGAAAAAATCGTCAAAAACAATCAATCAAAAGGAATTGACCTTTTAAACATATATAATGGAATCTTGAAATTGAATATAACCTCCGGTATCGAAAGATTAATAATCTTATCAAATATTTAAAATTTGTACTTCCCAGATAATTATATATTAAACACGTCATCGAAAACTGAGGAAATCATGTAAATCTTTCGTCGCAATGTGTGACTAATTAAAAACCAGACCTGTCGCGAAAACTGAATTTTTACGATAACCAAAGAAACCAAAATTTTATTGAAAAATTTTATGTAATTTTTAAAATTAAAATTGTTTTTATTGATATATTTGTATTTTAAGCATTTTTAAAGAAATTGGAGATTTGGTGTTGCTATTTTGGCAAATAGTAGTTCATATAGTGCTGTTGTCGGCTTATCATTTTCTAAAGTCCATTATATAAATATGTTTATCGATGTTATGCAATCGTCCACTTTAATTTTGTTTTCTTCATGCCCACTATCGTATAAATCCTCCGATTCCATATCTGATAATTCCATTTGCTCCTTTACAAACCACTTATAAAGCATTTTTTGTCATTCTTGGGTTCTCAGCTTTCTTTAAGGTACAAAGATTGCCAGGGCCACTTTCTGTTGTACGTACAAATTTTTTAATGACCGAAGACTTGTAATTCATGCAAATTGAATTTATGAGATCTCAACTTTTATTTTTTTTTAATTTCTAATTTTTGAGAAATCGTTGGCTTTAAAATATGTTGAACTTTTCCCATATTAAGAGATGTAATTACACAACAAATGACATGAATAAACTGGCAAAATTGAAGATCAAAATCATCCAAAAAGCTTAATATACCAAAAGACGGGGATTTCGCTTTTTTGGTTATAGACATTGTAATCAAATTAAAAAAAAACAGATAAAAGTCGCGAAAATAGAATCCGTTTTTCATAAACTGTCACGATTATAGAACCTGCAATTTTTAAAATTAAGCCGTCGCCATAATAGGTAGTCGCGAATACTGAGCTTGCACTGTACTATTTTTTTAACGATAGATTACCTAGTGTCCACATTAGACAAATTTTTATCAAAACAAACGTCAAAATCAGTGCGAATATATACAAGGTAACCTTAGTTAAACAGTTGATTATTATTTTGGTTATTACCAAAATGTATGCAGTTGTCAAACTGCATATATACAAAAACAATAATGAATACGCCATATTGTTGTTTTTGTGCAACTGTTGCCACCTTATACAAATTCGTGTTAAGTTTGACGTTTGTATTGATAAAAAATTGTCTAATGTCGACACCACGTTAAGTCAAAACAGTTGAAAATTGAATTAAAGTTATTGTATTTTATTTTTATATATTTTATTGAAACGTTTTTCATTTTTCTTTATATTTTTTAAGAGCTGTCGATTTTTGCCAAACAATTTTAAACCAATTATAAAGTTAATTACATTAATTAATAATATAATTAAATTTCATTATAAAATTAATTATTCATGTTATTAAAAAATTATTTGGTATAATGCTGAATATTCTTGGAACTTGAAAATTTTTACTGTGTTACACTTCACCCCAGTAAACAAGGGAAATGCTTTCAAAAATATTTCTAAATTTTCGAAGTTGTTTGTGTTTTTTTTTCTTCATATATAAAAATAATTATAATTCAAAATAATATTCGAACACGGTTATAATGAACACCGGTTTTAACAAACTAAGGCTATAGCGATCACTTTTCTTTGGTGTCAATGATTTTACCTACATTTTCCATACAAATAGTTACGTTTATAACGAAAACGATTATAGCGTACTTTTTTTTATAATATAGAAATCTCCATAAAAAACAATAAAATATCAGTACATATTAAATAGTTTCAGCTAGTTTAGAATTCAATGGAATATTCGGCTTTTTGACCGAATATTAGATTCGGTTCGGTTTCAGCCTTATAAAATTGGTTTCGGTCGGACTCTATTTCCTTAAACTGATGTTAGTTTTTAAGGTAAATCATTATATAGGAAATTATTAAAGTTGCACCACATATTGCAACATAACTCAGGATTGATATGACTGATTTGTTTTAATAAAATACCAACAAATTCTAATATGAATTAATTCCAAGTTATACCCACATCATTTTTCAAACTGCTCACTAGTTTTATAGATAACAATTTTGTAAAATAAAAATAAGAAAACTGAATTTAAAAATTTTTGCTTTTTAAAAACTCATGAAAAATTGAAAATGATAAAAAATGCTCCTTTTCTTCTATTATCGTAAAACTGTATATAATAAAAATAAAACGGCCTTTGTTTCGTTTAAATCGCTGTTTCTAGTTATCCTTTAGAAGAACGAATATTTTGAATAAATGTTAGATGTTAAAATTTAAAATTTTGTAGTTTAACTTTGAAAGCATTAAACGATGTTTTTAGCTTTTAAAACTAAATTTTTAAAACTACTTTTCTGTTGCCCATGGTTAAAATGTGATTGTTTCTTTTGATTCCACTTTGCATTTTTTTTTTTTTTTTGGAATAAAAATCATGATTTAATTTTTATGAAAAAAGTTCAATTTTTTTTTATTATTTTCTTTTTTTCTAAATACATAGTTTTTTATACTTTTGATAAAATTTTTCTAGAATACAATAAAATATGTATAAACACATAATATAAGAATAATTTTCCTAAAAAGTTTCAAACAATATTGATATGAACTTTTTTCCTTGCTGTAAATTTAAATAAAATAAAAATGGATTAAATAACAATCTAAATACGATTATTGGGAACAAAGAAAATGTGGTTAAATTGAAACATAAGAAAAGTTAGTGCTTAATAATAATTATAATTTTTGTGTTTTTTTCATTTATAAATATAAATTAATTTTTTTTTTTTTTTGATTCTTTCTGCAAAAACATAACGTGCTGGTTTTTATATATATTTTTTTTTCTTCAAGAGAGAAATTGATGTTCTTTTCTCTCGTTAAGCTTAAACTTAAAATTAAAATGAATATTTACGTAAACAAAAAAATATTAATGACTAAGTTCGTTAATCGTTACTGATAAAAAAAAAAATATATATATATATTAAACGGCGGCTTTCAATGTTTCACAAGTAGTTGAGTATAGTTGTTGGTTCCTGGAGCTAAAGGAACTTAATGGTAACCATGACCACCATAACCATAACCATGACCATAACCATAACCGATACCGTGGCCATAACCGAGTGAAATAGCAGGAGCAGCGGCATAAGAGATGGCAGGAGCAGCGGCGTAAGAGATGGCAGGAGCAGCAGCTACTTTAACAGCGGGAGCAGCATATGAAATGGAGGGAGCTGCATAAGAAAAGGCAGGGGCAGCATAAGAGATGGCAGGAGCAGCAGCTACTTTAACAGCTGGAGCAGCATAAGAGATGGCGGGAGCAGCTACGGCTACAGCTTTAACGGCTGGTGGATGGCTAACAACCTAAGGAATACAATTTTATTAAAAGATGATTTCAATTTAAAATTTTAATTTCAAATTTACAGTGCTGAAAGAGGCATAACTGGTGGCCGAAGGAGCGGCAACAGCCTTAACTACAGCGGGAGCAGGGGCAGCATAAGAAATGGCAGGAGCAGCATATGAAATAGCAGGAGCAGCTACAGCTTTAACCACAGGAGCGGCAGCAGCATAAGTGACAGCAGGTGCAGCATAGGAAATGGCAGGAGCAGCTACTTTATAGCTAACAGCGGGTGCCGCATAACTAATGGCGGGTGCCGCATAACTCACAGCTGGGGCAGAATAACTAATGCCACCATAACCACCATAACCACCATAACCTCCATGACCAAAACCACCATATAAACCACCAGGATTAGCAGCGGCAGCAGCAATCAAAGCGAACAAAATCTATAACACATTTTTAAATATTAACAATTTTAAATTTTATAACACTTGAAATTGTTTTATTTCATATTTTTTTTTTCAGTTCTCACCAAGAATTTCATATTTTTTATTTTAATATTTGGTTTTTGTAATAGACAAAATAAGGATTTTTTTTTTAAAGTTTTATAAAAAACACTTTTAAGCTCAGCTATTTTCCAATTGACTGCACGTCTAAATGTGTTTAGTTGAACTGTAATTCATCATAGATTTTGCGATACTTTTATACACATCATAAACTAATGAAAACTTTCAGCGCACAACTGCATTTCAAATTAAACAAAACAAATAAAATAAAGTAAACTAAAATAAAATAAAGCTCACAAAAACATAACTAAATCTCTGCACAGAATCTCTAAATATTGATTTGTTTTCAAAATAAATAAAAAAAAAAAAAAAAACGCACAATCACCCCAAAAACTACTTGCAACAGGTAAAAACTTCAAGTCAAAACTCATAAATATTATGGATCAAATTGAACGAGAAAAACTAAAATCTCAACAAAATTCGCATCATTTTTCGAATTGCTGCCATCTCTTTTTACAAAGTATATTTTTAAGACTTTTAAGCGTTATTCATTCATATTATATTACTAGGTAGAGTATAATTTTTAAATTAAACTTATTCTTGTTGTCTTTTTGGTGCTCTTTTAAGTCAGAGTTATGTTTTTTTCTTTGCATTTTAGCAAGTGGCTAAAAAATCTCTAGCCAGACAAAATGAATCAATGTAGTCTATGTTTTGGGGGAAGGTAAGCGTATGAAAAGCAGTTGGACAATAGAACAACTTGAGAAGGGTTTATTATTATAATGGAGGCAAATTATGGTACCAACGATTACACTGGTCGGAAAAAAAAAATTTCGTACTACAAAAAAAAAAAAAAAAAAAAAAAAATGTAGACTCGATGGTATTTTATCTGGTATTTGTTGTAAACGCGAATCTGCTTTCATTTTGTTCATCAGGTCGTGATTTTTTTATGGGTATGTCCATCTAATATCTCCCCCTTAATAAGGTGATTACACTAATAAATTTAACAATGGCTTAAGAATAGGTTATCCGATTTAGCACCTTAATATTATTTTTTATGTGTTCAACAGTTTCGGACTTATTCAGAAAAAATAATTTTTCATGCACAGTTAAAGATTTTTTTTCTTTTTTTAAGAAACGAAACCGGAAAAATATGCAGTTTTTAATCATCTATCATTAAGCTGGTAATACAATGAAAAATGTAAGCCATATACTACCAAAATTGATGCAAAATTCTTGATTTTATTCACAATTAAATGGAAATACCCATGTATACCTAAAATTAATTGGAGACACTCTGGTGGGCAAAAAAAAAAAAAAAGTTTTTTCTTAAAAAAAAAAATAAGTGGATTAAATGGAATTTAACGTGCTAAACAAGGATCTGCTTTCACTTTTTTCTACCACTTATTGATTTTTTATGGGTATGACTAATATGACCCTCTATTTAGGCAGTGACACTTGTATAACTCAACAATGGTTTATATAAATTAAACTCCAATAGATGCTGATTCAAATTATCTTTGAGTTATCTTAAAATAAATTTTTTATTCACTCATATTTACGTTGTTATTTAGAAATTAGTGGCGTAAAAATTAAAAAAAAAATATGAAAAATTGGTAAAATTCTGCTACCTAACTCTATTCCATCTAATCCACTATTTTTTTTTTAAAGAAAAAAATTTTCTTTCTTTTGCCCACCAGTGCATCTCCATTTAATTGTAGCGCAGATCTAAACCTTATATATACAGTTGTCATTCCAAAAAGTATATATATTCAGGATCCTCACTGATAGGGAAGTCCATCTGGCCGCCTGACTTAGAAAGTGCCGGAATTTTAATATATTTGTTTTATATGTATATAAATATCAATTTACAGAGAATTTCCCTTAGATGAACGCTAAGAAAACTGATGAAAAACGGTATATAAATACCCGAGATATCGCCAAAAAACCGAAGATAGCTCCGAAAAAACGTATTTGTTTTCGACTTTTTCTTTCACAGAAAATTTGGAATCTTTGTGCTGAAGGAATGAACTTAATCGGTCCATTAGTATACAAGATAAGGAACAAAATGCATTTTTGGACTTTTTGAAGCCATTATATAAGCTACGAATTGTTTTTTTGAGTCAATCAAATCATTCTATAAACAACCGAGTTATTGATAAATTATTCTTTTTTTATTTATTTTATGACTGCATTCCATATAGTTGTTGTTTTTATGGGCACTGAAAAACAACAATAACAATTATCATTTTTACGAGGGCTAGGTGAAATAATGGACCGATCATCACCAATTTCAATAGGCTTTGTTTTTGTGGCATAAAAGTCCTACGTGCCAAATTTCATTTAATTATCTTCAAAATTGCGACCTGTACTTTGTGCAAAAGGTTTACATGGACAGCCATTCAGCCAGCCAGACGGACGGACGAATATCGTCGATTGTCATATTTTAAGGTGGGTGTTGGATGAATTTTTTCTATGCGTTACAAACATCAGCACAAACACATAATACCCCAACCACCTATGGTGGTGTGTGGTATAATAATATCAGTATAATTTGATGGCAATTTTGAATTTTGTAATATTTTATTGAATCAGATCAGACAAGTCGTTTTCGAAATATGCTTCAATATATATTGAAACATCGTCAATTTTACAAATGGCGATTTATCGCCAGAACTTGAGTCTATACTCAAAAAAAAAAAATTATTTATTTCAGAGTTTTGTTTTTAATTTTCGATAAATTTCCTTTTTATAGTAATTTTTTTATTTTATAGGAAATTTTCGCTTAATGTTCTTTTTATAGGAAATTTTATTTTTTTAGTAAATTTTCGATAAATTTTCTTTTTGTTGTAGTTATTCTTATGTTCAAATATTTTGGAGACAAAAGCAAGGATTTCAATTTTAAAATGGTTGTTCAAATGTAATTTTTGTAGTCATCGAATTTTAGTTTGAGAACATGAAACAACAGTTTTCTGACCACACTAATGGTGGTAGCCTTCTCGGAGAAAGACAGATAGTTCGACTTCTGCTCAATTCTACTTCGCCACCCTAATTCCGACAATAGTTTTTTCAAATACATAGTGTGTGTTTCCAAAGTTATATTGGAAATTCTCTCGTCTTCCTCTAGATACCAACAACTCCTGAAAAATTCATTGAAGGTATATTGAAGGTAAGTTCAACAGTTGAGGCCATTCAAGTACGAGTAAATAAGCTGTCTGAGCTGGATCTAGTCTTGATCATATACCTTGCTCTGGATACTACCCAATTTTCAGAAATTTTTGTAGAGCTTGGCAATGATTAAAAATGAGACTAAGTGTCTGTTGTTTTCCTATTTCTAAGTTCCATATTGACGAATTCGAGGACAAAAACATTCTCTAAAGGAAATGTAATCAGTGATTTTCTGTGTATTTAGTGATAATATTTTATTGTACTTTGGTTATATTTAAAACTATAAGGCTAATAAATTCTTCATAAGCTCTTTTATGGTAACCTTCCCCATCCTTAATACTAAATAATTTTTAAGCCATTTTACTTTTTAAAGTATAAGAAGTGATGCAATGAGGCGTAGTTTTTTAGTTTTTAAAGTGGCTCTACAAATGTCGTTCATTCAAAATGCCTTGTATAGAATAATCATAAAAAAAGATCTGAAATAAATAAATAATCGAAGATTTGTAACACCGGAATCACCATAATCGTATTATGACGTTAGACTACTGTATGAATGATTTTTAAACAAACCAAATAACAAATTTGGGTGGTAGACAATTGTAACATACAACATACAAAAAAATAAAATACAAATATTAAAAATATTTTATACTTTTCCAACGAACGACAACTGTATGAATTAGTTAGACTTATTAAAAATACAAAAATCAATATTTGAAATGTTTAAGCGTTTCATTTGGTTTCATTTCATATGGTCAATAAAACTCAAAATTAATTTGATTTTCATTTACTTATATAGAGTTTGAGAAAAATTCTTTTATTTTTGTTACAAATTTTAACATGCTACACTTTTGTTTTGTTTCTTTTTGAATTAAATTACATGAAATCTAAAATCATAGCTCTAAAACTTAATATTGACTAGTTATTTTTGATAAATTGTTTCAACGATTTACTCTCAAATAACTACACGTTATTAAAAGGAGTTTAAAATTTTGTTTGCTGGTCTCTTGATTTAATTTTTCTGTTAAAATTTTTCACATTTGGTTAAATCTTTTTTTGCTACAAAAATTCTTCTAGTTTGTTTAGGGGTAATTAACGTGTTTTATACTGACGTTGTTTTAGTTGAAATTGGTTAAGAAACAAAATATTTTTCTAAAGTAGACTAATTTGTATTTCTTAAATATATGATTCAGTTTTTTTTTTATTTCACTCTGTGGTAGCTTTACGCAATAAACTTTTAAAAGTTTCTTTCAAAAATATTTTGAGTTTTTAAAGTTTGTTAGCAAATCCCAAGGGAATTTAGAGTCGCATGTGCATAGAAAGACAACTTATACATATTTCCACACTTTGTCACCATTTATGGTTGAGAAAATAATTTGACACCTGTATTTTATTAATAATAATTAGATTTAAGCATTAGCAAACCAGATTTGCTTTTAGTTATTGGAAAATATAAATAATAAATATTATTGACATAATAAGGGTGGTCAGGGGTATCACTGTAGACTAAGCCATAGACAAGATTATTGACTAGACTATAGACTGCTCTATTCTCTAGACAATTGACCAGAGAATAGATTTGACTGGACTATTGACTAGAATGTAGACTTCACTATTGCCAAAACTATTGAGTAGATTACAGACTCGACTATTGATTAGACTATGAAATGATATATTGACTAGATTATAGACTTGATTATAGACTGGACTATAACCTAGTCTATAGACTGGACTATAAACTAGACTACTGACTAGACTATAGTCTAGTCAAATGGCTAGACGATAGTCTAGACTACTGGCTAGACTATAGTTTAGACTACTGGCTAGATTATAGTCTAGACTACTGGCTAGATTATAGTCTAGACTACTGACTAGACTATAGTCTAGACTACTGACTAGACTATAGTCTAGACTAGACTGGGAACTTAATTAATTTCAATTAAACTCTATTTATAAAACATAACAAGAAATTATATATAATTTATGAATATTAATCAGTTAAAGCATTATTCCTAACTTTTCCATTTAAATATTAGTATTTAGTACATGTGTTTTTTGAAATTAAATTTTATTTTTAAAACCAGTTTTTTGTGTTAAAAAAGAATCGATCTATTCGACATTCGAAAAATGTGCAGTTCAAAAAAACCAAGAGCAATTAAACCAAAAAAACCGAATTTAAAATCGGTTGGAATACCGATTCGATCACCCTAGTCTATAGTATGGACAAGATTATTAATCACACCATTTAATAATTTTTACTTTAATGTTTTAACATAAACCTGGTCACCCACTTTTCATTTTCCAACCAAACCTATAAATTATGAATTGTTTACAAAAATTAAAAAATTTAACAATTTTCAAGCAATCTTATTGAAATAAAACTACAAACTAGAAATATTTATAACTGGCTTCTTACACCACTACATTAACACTTACAATTAATTGATATTAATCATTGTATAAAATTTATTAACAAATTGGCAATAAACACTTAATTGTTTATAATAATCATACGGCATCCTAATAAAACCAAAAAAATAGAATTAACAGAACATTGCATTCGTATAACATGACTGACAAACGGATAGTGCACCAACAAACAAAATGAACTTGTTATAATTTATGGAAAGGACGTCCGTTTCTCGGTTAACTCGACTGACAAATAACATGCAACAAAACAACAACAACAACTATTAATCCAAACCAAAAAATATAAAATTGTACAATTTTGGTTGCCAAAAAAAAAAAAATAAAAAAAAATTTGTGTAATTAAGTTGTAATCTCAACAAATTTAGACATAATTAAAGTAGATGTTGATCTATTACCGTTTTGCTTTAAATCAAGGTGATCCAAATAATGTTTTATTTTACTTTTAGCACTTTAATTATTAAAACTAAACTGCAATTTAAATTCTGTTAATATAAAAATGTTCACGTAAATCATTTAGTTAATCATCAAAGCCAAGGAAGGTGAACCTAGCTACAGATTTTGATTAGGAATTGTTGAAAAGTTTAATGTTTGTAAAGATTTCTAAATTTGTCATGTTGTTTGAACTAGTTTTTATTTAAATACTTATCGGATGTAGATCTACAAGGTGGTTAAGTACAATATTTATTTTCTTAAAATAAAACAAATATTGTAAAATAATTAAAATTTAATCTAATAAGGTTTTAATCGTAGGTCAAATTAAATATACACACGTATATACGGTAATATTTCAGACTTAATGGTGAGGGTTTGTATAGTCGTAATTTAGATTTAATTGTAATATTTCTGTGGCCTCAAATTAGATTTAATTATAAGTCTTAAAACATTCTCAATTGTATTTCTTTATATAGATTCAAATTAGCTTCAGTCGTTGATTTCAAACTATCCCCAATTGTTTATCTTTGCATAGTTATGTTAGGTTTAATCGTCATAGCAAAAACTTTTTGGTTTTCGGTAATGGCAACTACTTATTAAAGTAGTTTCTTGGTAATGAGGCATCATTATTATTTGCCTACTCGATATTACGAGTACATGAATAACTACTAAATAGTATTATATTACAGTAATATTGCAATCACATGGATGAGTTGGCTAGAGCGCTGGATTAACAACCAGAAGATTGTTGGTTCAACTCCATTCTGATGCTGTTAGTTTTTATAACAAAATGTCTAAAACCGTATATTTATACTAAAAAGTTTTTGTCAAGTGCGAGATGGTAAAATGAGTAAAATGTTAGTCATTAAAAACGAATGGTTAATTTGAGTCCAAGTTCAAATCTCAATGACTGCAAATGTTGTATTTTTTATTTTTGTTTAGGTACATATTTTTGAGTACCCCTAGAGCCCAAAAATAACTACATGAATTTCTGGACAACTCGAACAAAAATAATTAGTTATGCAGGCAAAAAATAAGTAGTTTATTTTTGTTTCCAATTATACCTGCTAGCTTACCAAGAAAGCAAAGTTTTTGCTGGGGTGGATACCAATTCCCATCAGTTGAAGGTTTTCTTTTCTTTCAAATAGTTTCCAATGAAAATACTTTTAGGTTTTTGTCCAGGCTCAAATTACCTTCGATCGAAAGATTTTGTCTAGTCTCAAAATTAGCATCAGACGTGGCTCTCAAATCGGCTATAATTGTATTTCTTTCTGTAGCCTCAAATTAAATTTAATTGCTCAAATTATATTGTTTCAAACTAGATATTTTGTATTGCTTTAAATTATCTTTAAGCTAATAAGTGTTAATATAGTCCCAAATTTACTTCAATCTTTGGTCTATCTTTGATTCTAAATAACAATATAAATTAAATTGTTAAAAAAAAATATTTAGTTTCTAAGAACTTGGTGGACATTCCTTTTTCTAATTGTCATCAGATGCTAAGATGTTTTTTTTTAACACACTCACATTCGTCCAATAAAAACATGACATTTATTAAGTTTAAAAACATTTAAATCTAAAAACTTTTTAAATTCATTCTCAAGCACCTGGTCGGTCAACAACAACAAGTTTGCAATATTAATTTCTTGAGAATAAATAATTATTTATTTATTTAACTTTTTTTGCTGCTGTTTTTTTTTACAAAAAGTTATGATAATATATTTTAAAATTGTAATATAGATGACATATGAGTGAGAAAAAAAAAAACGCGCAACAGAAAAAAAACTAGACAAAAAATTCAATCTCACGCTCGATTTTTTAGTTATAATTAAGCCTTTAACCCTGAAGCGACAGTTATTTTTGCCAGGAATTTAAAAAATTTGTTTCTTCTAAAAAAAAAACAAACTCAAAATCAAAATTAACAATTTCGTAATTAAAGCTTTTAATTAGAGACACCTTAAAATAAAACTAAAATAAAACGCAAACTAAAAGCATGAAGCAACACACAGTAGCAATACACATCTATAATTTTTTTTTTTTTTTTAGTAAATGACAGAAATAATTGTAATAAAATAAATTTAAAAACAAACATTAAAATAAAAATTTTTAATAGTTTCCCAGCAAAAATGAATAGAAGTCACTTTTAAGGAAGTACTTTTTCATTACTTCCAAAGTTTTAGCAAGTGTACGGTTTCTTGTTTCTTCTTAAGAACTTATATAAACATCATCCAAAGATGTTATTAAAAAGCGATTGAGATAAATCTTTCTGATATAAATTTCAGAATTTATAAATACTTGTTACTTATCAATTGAAAAATATTGTTATGCATATTTTTTTAATATGTAATAAGTAATTTCTATAAAAAAAATCAGTTTTATATGACAACGTGAACATGACTTCCTACTCAGTGAATAGATATCGAAAAAGAGAACATCTTCCAATGACAAGCCTATGTTAAATTCATTGGAAATGATTCGATCTGGATCATAAATTCAGGATGTTCTTTTTTTGCTGGGTTATTAGAAACTTCATAGACATAACGAGTTATATAGTTAAAATATTTATGTACAAAACAACTTATCAATTGGCCAAATATATTAGTATTTTACTACTGACTCATTTTAGTTAGTGACCACAATTTTGGTTGCAAAGAAATGTGTTAGTATGGAGGGTTTTCAAACACTAACCAACATTTTGCAGAAAAATATAGTCATACATTTTTGAAATTTATTTTTATTTTAATTTAGATGTTGCCAGGTTTTTGTGGCACTATCACTAGTAGACTAATGTTGCATTCAATTAATATTTATGTACACTTAAAACTTTAAAGGCGTAGCAAAGTATTTCTAATAAAAAAAAATAATGTTCAAAAAATTATGAAAGTTAACTAACTTAGGAGCTATTAATAATCCTAATTTGGGCAACCTACAATTATAACTGCTTTAGGATTAAAAAAAAAATATAATACAGAAATTAATTTGATATCATTTAAACGCTTTAGATTGCAGCTAATTTGGCTTCAAATTAAAGTTTATTTATGCCTTAGTAAAGAGCTCAGATTGTAGTTAATTTCTTGCTGAATAAAATTCTCTGACCGAAGCTAATTCGAGACTAAGATTGAAGCAAATTTTAAACCATATATACATACACACATATATATATATAGACTATAGACTAGACTATAGACTAGACTATAGACTAGACTATAGACTAGACTATAGACTAGACTATAGACTAGATGTAAACTTGAAGCAAATTTTGTACTATTTGTATTCAAACTATTTCAGGATCATATAAGGACTAAAGATTATAGAAAATTTGGAACTATATATAGATATAATATTGAAGTTAATTTTGTTTTGAGATTAAAGCTGATTTGGGTCTATTTGAAAACCAAAGATTAAAGTTACTTTGAGATTCTATAAAAAGCTTCGATTAATGTTGAATTGGTATTATATAAAAACATAAGATTAAAGTAAAGTCAGGTATTCACAACGACCTTAGAACGAAGAAAACTTTGGTCTAAAATTTAAGAAAATTTGGGGCTATTTAATAGCTTAAATTGAACTTCGTTTGGGAGCGTAATAAAAATTACAACAAAATAAAGATGTTCTAATTTCTCCAAAAATTAACACATATCTTATATTTTTCTTTCAAAAGATTGTTGTTATTTTTATAAGTCCAATATTTGAATCTCTTTTTTGCACTTTTGAAGCACTTCTGAAGGACTTCTTTATCATGAGTTTCAAAACTCGATCTTGGAAATTTCTGAACTTTTTATTTGGTTATTATATCCTAGTTTACCTTGAAATTTTATCGATACAATTTTTCGAACTTTAAATTAGTCCAAAATTTATTCATTAATTTTAATTTTAAATTAATTGGATATTTTTAATTTTAAGACTTTAATTTAATTTAAAGATTTTTCTTACCCCTCAAAATATTGATGTCGTTGTATTCAGATACTGAAGTAGTTTAGAAGATATATCTTTATAGGATAATATGCCTCGATATTTGTTTTTATAAAATCCATCATCTCTGCATTACATAGTTTAATATATTAATCAAAAAATGCAGTTAAATCAGAATTTTGAAAAGTTAAAAATTCGTCACAAATTGACTTTGATCCATAAAATTTTTTTCTTCGAAAAACGTTTGGCTTTAATGTTTATATTTTATAACTAATTAAAAAATAAATTTGATACTCATTGCCATTTGAGTTAAAATATAAATCATTTTGTATGTGAGGTAAATACAAAAATAATCTAAAAGATTACAAATTTTTTGTTCAAGGTAGTTTCTTGTTTGTTAACATTTTAAAGAAACTAGAACCCCGATTTTCATGCAAATGAAAATAGGGGTTTATCATTCAAAATGAATGATAAAATTTCGTTATCATAAGTACACTGTTATTAAAAAATTAAAGTCAAATTAGATTTTAGAATTGTTGCGAAAAAAGTTCGCCTCAAATTGACTTTGACTCGACATATTTTTTTATTCGAAAAACTTTTAACTGTAATTTTTCTATTTTTTCTATCAATGGGTGTATGTCTACAAAAAAAATTTTTTCTTTGGCTCTCGTTGAGTTAAAATATAAATCATTTTGTGGTAGTTATATAGAAATAATTCGAAAAAATACAAATATTTTTTCAAGGTAGTTCGCTATTTATTAACATTTTGAAGAAACTAGAAGTTCGATTTTCATGAAATTTTCTCAATAAAATGACAAGACATATGGCCATCAAAAGTTGATAATAAAAACTCTATCATTATTAAACTGTTTTTAATCAGCGCCGAAAGATTTGTTGCAATTTTATCCCGCATACGTTATATTAAATCATAAAAATTATGTTAATTTTGATATAAGATCCAAGCTAATTTTTAACTTTATAATTTTGTTCCAAGGTTAAAGTTAATTTAGGACTATTTTAAAACCAAAGATTAAGTTATTTTGGGCTTCTATAAAAACCCACGATTGATGTTAATATGTGATTATATAAAAACATAAGATTGAAGTAAATTCAGTTATTCACAACGACCGTTGAAGAAAACTGGGTTAAAATTTAAATAAATTTGGGACTATTTAATAACCAAATATTAAAGTTCATTGGAAATTGTATACTAATATATAAAATTATGTTAATATAGTTCTAAATTTGGTATTCTATAAAGACGTAAGATTGAAGCTAATTTTGTTCAAATATTAATATTAATTTGGGACTCTATAAAGACTCTATAAAGAGAGATTGAGCTAAACTTGGGATTTGAAAAAGACTTAAGTTTGAATCTGCATTTGTGTCATGTTTTAAGCTAATGTAGAACTATTTAAGGCCTTAAATTTAAATTAATTGGGAGTTGTATAAAAAGACCCAAAATTTAAGGACCATATAGAGACGTACGATTAAAGCTGATTTAGGATATTATAAATGCCAAATATTATCACTGATTTGGAAATATTATTGAAACTAAGTTTGGACAGTATAATCTGGGATTGAAGCTAATTTGGAACTATAAAAACACTTTATATTAAAGTTATTTTAGAATTGAGATTGGAAACTAATGATCGACTATATAAATACCTACGACTGAAGCTAGTTTCTAAATGTAATAACCTGCAAAGGAAGCTAAAATTTTAAACCAGTTTTCTTGAGGGAAAGGTGTATTTCATTTTAAATTAACATTAAATATCTATAAGACTTTTTTGAGTGTGTGTGTGTGTAGTAGAGGCAGCAAACATCTATCGCTTAAACATTGTGCCTTTGCAACGCCCCAAATTATACATAGATGGGCTCCTACTATGTTTGTTTATGGTAAACTAGACCAGTTGTTTAAATTGTAATTGCCATTTATTAAGAAAAATTTCAGACAATTTCGTTAATATTATTTGTTGATTTAAACTGCAAAAATACAACGATGGATAGATGGCAAGAAAGATAGATGGATAGATGTTTACAAAGATTGATAGATAGCCTTCTATATATCAAGCGGAATAAATAACTAAATGAATATGTGGTAATAGCATTTAATGAGTTCATAGGAATTAAATAAAATTTAAAACAAAAAAAAAATTTCATAAATTTTTTTTACATAAAAACATACATAGATAGAGGAAATATTCATTAAATAAATATTTTATTTTGCAGAAAGAATGTTGTATAACAAATTGTAATTACCAATTGTTAATTATTAATAATGTCTTTACTATTAAGCAAAAAAACAAAAAAAAGAAAAAAAAACGCACAAAATCCGAAAAGTAACTTCAAACTTAAAACTACAAATAGCTACAAGATGAGCTTTGGATGGTATTGTTAACAATAGTTAACAATAATTTTACATTAAAATAAATTTTGTCCATTACATCAATTGAAAAATGTGCGCTTAAATGCTACAACAATAACTAGCACCAACTCTTCACTGACCAATATCTTGTAATACATATATGAAGCAATCAATACGGTTTATTTATTGTTCGTTAATAGTTTTTCTATGACATTTTCATCGGTAATTAATTACAGCTAAAAACACATGTGTGTATAAAAGTTTCTTTGTAACACTGTACATCAATACCGTTTAATATCCAATATATGGCCTAAAACATCCTTTCAAGGCAAACCACTATAAACTTGTTAAAGACAATATGATCTGCTCTGACTGCTATTAATGTTGCAGCCTCTAGTTGCAAAGATGTGCGCCACATTTATCGTAAATTTAAAACACTCTCATAAATCTAATATATTTATTTTTTTATGCTAATAAAACAAAAAAAAAAAAAAAACAAAATTAAACCAAATCAAATGCTGCAAAAACTATAACTAGTTTTTCTATTTATTTATTTAATAGTTTTTAGTACGTGACTAACATTCAAGTTGTGGTATTTACAAAGAATTATTTGCTTCAAATTTTAAAATTAAATGCATAGCTTAAGGGGGCCGATAGAAATAATTAATTTAATGTAAATTGTATATTTACTGTAGCATAAATTTGGGCGCCGCCAATAAAGTATTTGTTTAACTATTAATAAACTACTAAATAATATAATTCACCAAAAAGAATAAAATAGAATACAGACTCGATTATAGAATCAGTCTCGACTATAGATTAGACTGTAGACTAGACTATAGACTAGACTATAGACTAGACTATAGACTAGACTATAGACTAGACTATAGACTTGACTATAGACTAGACTATAGACTAGACTATAGACTAGACTATAGACTAGACTATAGACTAGACTATAGACTAGACTATAGACTAGACTATAGACTAGACTATAGACTAGACTATAGACTAGACTATAGACTAGACTATAGACTAGACTATAGACTAGACTATAGACTAGACTATAGACTAGACTATAGACTAGACTATAGACTAGACTATAGACTAGACTATAGACTAGACTATAGACTAGACTATAGACTAGACTATAGACTAGACTATAGACTAGACTATAGACTAGACTATAGACTAGACTATAGACTAGACTATAGACTAGACTATAGACTAGACTATAGACTAGACTATAGACTAGACTATAGACTAGACTATAGACTAGACTATAGACTAGACTATAGACTAGACTATAGACTAGACTATAGACTAGACTATAGACTAGACTATAGACTAGACTATAGACTAGACTATAGACTAGACTATAGACTAGACTATAGACTAGACTATAGACTAGACTATAGACTAGACTATAGACTAGACTATAGACTAGACTATAGACTAGACTATAGACTAGACTATAGACTAGACTATAGACTAGACTATAGACTAGACTATAGACTAGACTATAGACTAGACTATAGACTAGACTATAGACTAGACTATAGACTAGACTATAGACTAGACTATAGACTAGACTATAGACTAGCCTATAGACTAGACTATAGACTAGCCTATAGACTAGACTATAGACTAGATTATAGACTAGCCTATAGACTAGACTATAGACTAGATTATAGACTAGCCTATAGACTAGACTATAGACTAGATTATAGACTAGCCTATAGACTAGACTATAGACTAGATTATAGACTAGCCTATAGACTAGACTATAGACTAGATTATAGACTAGCCTATAGACTAGACTATAGACTAGATTATAGACTAGCCTATAGACTAGACTATAGACTAGATTATAGACTAGCCTATAGACTAGACTATAGACTAGATTATAGACTAGCCTATAGACTAGACTATAGACTAGACTAGACTATAGACTAGACTATAGACTAGACTATAGACTAGACTATAGACTAGACTATAGACTAGACTATAGACTAGACTATAGACTAGACTATAGACTAGACTATAGACTAGACTATAGACTAGACTATAGACTAGACTATAGACTAGACTATAGACTAGACTATAGACTAGACTATAGACTAGACTATAGACTAGATTATAGACTAGCCTATAGACTAGACTATAGACTAGATTATAGACTAGCCTATAGACTAGACTATAGACTAGATTATAGACTAGCCTATAGACTAGACTATAGACTAGATTATAGACTAGCCTATAGACTAGACTATAGACTAGCCTATAGACTAGACTATAGACTAGATTATAGACTAGCCTATAGACTAGACTATAGACTAGATTATAGACTAGCCTATAGACTAGACTATAGACTAGATTATAGACTAGCCTATAGACTAGACTATAGACTAGATTATAGACTAGCCTATAGACTAGACTATAGACTAGATTATAGACTAGCCTATAGACTAGACTATAGACTAGATTATAGACTAGCCTATAGACTAGACTAGACTATAGACTAGACTATAGACTAGACTATAGACTAGACTATAGACTAGACTATAGACTAGACTATAGACTAGACTATAGACTAGACTATAGACTAGACTATAGACTAGACTATAGACTAGACTATAGACTAGACTATAGACTAGACTATAGACTAGACTATAGACTAGACTATAGACTAGACTATAGACTAGACTATAGACTAGACTATAGACTAGACTATAGACTAGACTATAGACTAGACTATAGACTAGACTATAGACTAGACTATAGACTAGACTATAGACTAGACTATAGACTAGACTATAGACTAGACTATAGACTAGACTATAGACTAGACTATAGACTAGACTATAGACTAGACTATAGACTAGACTATAGACTAGACTATAGACTAGACTATAGACTAGACTATAGACTAGACTATAGACTAGACTATAGACTAGACTATAGACTAGACTATAGACTAGACTATAGACTAGACTATAGACTAGACTATAGACTAGACTATAGACTAGACTATAGACTAGACTATAGACTAGACTATAGACTAGACTATAGACTAGACTATAGACTAGACTATAGACTAGACTATAGACTAGACTATAGACTAGACTATAGACTAGACTATAGACTAGACTATAGACTAGACTATAGACTAGACTATAGACTAGACTATAGACTAGACTATAGACTAGACTATAGACTAGACTATAGACTAGACTATAGACTAGACTATAGACTAGACTATAGACTAGACTATAGACTAGACTATAGACTAGACTATAGACTAGACTATAGACTAGACTATAGACTAGACTATAGACTAGACTATAGACTAGACTATAGACTAGACTATAGACTAGACTATAGACTAGACTATAGACTAGACTATAGACTAGACTATAGACTAGACTATAGACTAGACTATAGACTAGACTATAGACTAGACTATAGACTAGACTATAGACTAGACTATAGACTAGACTATAGACTAGACTATAGACTAGACTATAGACTAGACTATAGACTAGACTATAGACTAGACTATAGACTAGACTATAGACTAGACTATAGACTAGACTATAGACTAGACTATAGACTAGACTATAGACTAGACTATAGACTAGACTATAGACTAGACTATAGACTAGACTATAGACTAGACTATAGACTAGACTATAGACTAGACTATAGACTAGACTATAGACTAGACTATAGACTAGACTATAGACTAGACTATAGACTAGACTATAGACTAGACTATAGACTAGACTATAGACTAGACTATAGACTAGACTATAGACTAGACTATAGACTAGACTATAGACTAGACTATAGACTAGACTATAGACTAGACTATAGACTAGACTATAGACTAGACTATAGACTAGACTATAGACTAGACTATAGACTAGACTATAGACTAGACTATAGACTAGACTATAGACTAGACTATAGACTAGACTATAGACTAGACTATAGACTAGACTATAGACTAGACTATAGACTAGACTATAGACTAGCCTATAGACTAGATGGAAAGTTATGGACTCGTGTATGGTCTTTTTCCTTCAAAGATCTTTACAAAAAAATCAATTTTGTTCGTGATCGTTTTACCCTGTTTTAAAATGGAATAATAGATGACACACTTCTGAACCCATTAAATACAGAGCGTTACTTGGGTGCTATGATTATCTGGCTTTGGTATTAGTTTTCCTGGTTGGCCGGATTTTGGATTATTATAGTGGTTGACTTTTTCATCGGGCGCAACAAATCGATGCTTTTGGATATATCCAAGTGCTTTTAAAACTAGAAAATTATTGCTTGATAATTGGAAGTAATTATTATGTAAGCATTTCTTGCATATATAGTTCCTCTTAACCAAACTTTTTTCGTATGTCGAAATCGCCACTTTTAAATCGTTTAAACCACACATGATAAGTTGTTTTAACAAAGACACCAAAATATGATGCGCTTTTCTTAAAAATAAAATAATAGAATAAAACTTCTCAAGCTGAATTCTCTTCATCGTGAAATAATTACGAATACTAAGTAATATACACAAGACATAGTGACTTCATTAGGTAGATATTTATATACCTCAATTGGTTCTTTGAGCGGCTTCGATATCTTATTCCGACGAAAGAACAAAAACATTTAAGAACACTTGGAATAAACTATAGAACAAATTAAACTATAAGCTAGCCTAGTCTATAGACTTGACTAGACTATACACTATACACTAGGCTATAGACTAGATTATAGTATATAAACTGGATTATAGAATATAAACTGAAATATAGTCTGGACTATAGACTGGACTATATAGCAGACTGTAGAACAGACAATAGACACAATATAGACTATATATACCATGCTATGACGGGACTATGTGTACACCAGTGTTACCACAAAGAAAATTTTTTTCTACCAAAATTTTCTTTAGAAACTACCAAAACCTTCCCAAAATGTACGAACTTTTAAAATAATTTTTTTTGTGCAAAATTATATTTGAAATGAGTGTAAGCAATATGTCCATAACAGAATTAAAGATTGTGGTCCATTTCGAGGTTCCCTACTTTTTTAAAGAAAAAAACACAGAAAATTCAAATTTAATGGGGAATGTTTATTATCATTTGAAAGAACATTCTTTGGCATTTATTTTTTGAAGATTATGTCTATCAAATGTTCGCCGTTGCTACGTCGCAGATGGTCCATCCGTTGAGTCCAATTTTCAATGACTCGTTCGAGCATTTCGACTTGTAACTGGCGAATGACACGCGTGACGTTTTCCTCCAAGGCCTGAATCGAAGCGGGTTTGTCCGCATAAACTTTAGAATTTATAAATCTCCACAGGAAAAAGTCTAACGGTGTGATATCACACAATCTTGGTGGCCAATCGACCGTCCTAAAGCGAAGCGATGTCGCTTCGGAAGGTCGAGCGGCTTCAGTTGTTGCAAAAGTTATATTTTGTATGCTTTCAATTTAAGATCTCGACGTAAAATGCGCCAAGTCATTCTATACGTCAATCCGAGTTGCTGCGAACGGCGCCGAATCGACTCTCCACGGTCTTCGTGTACACTCTCAGCTACGGCCGCTATATTTTCTTCACATCGTGCTGGACGTAGTCTATTCGGTCGAATCTTATCCAATAATGAATGCTGGGTCTCAAAATGGTTGATGGTGTTGCGAATAGTACGCTCAGTAGGCCGATTATTTTGACCATAAGTGGAGCGAAGTGCACGAAACACATTCCTCATAGAACATGAATTTTCGTAATAAAGTTGAATTTGACCATAAGTGGAGCGAAGTGCACGAAACACATTCCTCATAGAACATGAATTTTCGTAATAAAGTTGAACGATTTGTTAACGTTCAACAGGCCTAAGACTTTCCATTATGAAATGCCAAACATGACAGCATGACACGACTCATACGTGATCTGTCAAAAAAGGGCTATTGAAAAAACAATCTCTACTTGAATCAACCATTATGTATATGTATGTATGAATGTATGTACATTTCATAAAATTAAATTTTTCACCATTTCGAAGATACCTTTTTAAAAAGTGAAAATAGATAATTTTAGTTTTTAACATTTTCGGGACACTACTTTTATTTAAATCTTATTTCAAGAACTCCTGATTATAATTTTTTCCATTCTGAATATAATGACGAATAAGGTCCCAGCAAAAAATAACTGAAATAGAGTTGAAAAAGTCATGATTTTACCATTGTGTTGTCATTGGAAAGAAGTACTTAGTGCTGAAAAAGAAGTACTTAGTACAGAAAAAGAATTAAAAATAAGTAAATATATTTTTTTACAAACATATTTTTCAATTTCGTTAAAAGTTGTTAAAATTGCAATTTTCTTAAAAATTATTAACCTTGTTTCCTGCTAAAAAATCAATTATTTTCACTTTTTTGGAAGTAGTTGTTAATAACTTACACAAAGTCATTATTATTCCTATTTTTTTAGTATTAAAATAAATCTACCAATTTTGGTCCAATTGGACCAAAACGGCAACGCTGGTGTACACTACACTATCGATTACACCTTAGAATGGACTAGAAACTAGGCTATATACTACATTATAGACACTAGACTATAGACTTTGAATAAATTTAAATTCGTGTTTCTACTTTTCATTTGTTTCTTTACTTTTGCTTTTCACTGTATTAAAACTACTTCCCTTTGCCATATTTACGTCAAAGTAAATAATAATAAACAATATTATCACAATTTGAAGCCTCTCAGTCCAGTAATAAAACTTTTAAAGAATAAAAATAAAATAATAATCCTGTTAAGATAAATATATAATGTTCAATATTGTTATAAATTAAATAAACAATGAGTAAATAATTAAAATATTTAAAGAATACAAAAAAAGTATGTACGGACAAACGTAATTTGTTTAAAAACAAAAAAGGGGTAAATTATTTAAATTAAATAAAGAATATTTAAATACAATGACTTTAAAAAATTCAATTGTGATTGTAAATTTCATAACTTTATTTTGTGTTTATAACTTTTGTTAAAATTTATATTCTTTTCTTTAACAACTTCTTAAGTAAATTGTTTGTTTTTATTTTTTCTTAATACTTATCTATTTCATTTTTTTGTAAATATTTTGTAATGAAATTTAAATATTTATTTTCTTACCAGTAAGATTTTTTTTTATTTTATTTAAAACAGATTTATCTTTATTGTTGTTTTTTGTATTTACTTTTTTTTTTTTTCTTTTGTTTTATCTTTCTTATTTGTATGTTTTCCCCCTGGAGCAGCCTTTCACAAAGAAAAGCGATACACATTCTCATATTTAGTTGTGGAATATTTAAAGAAAGTTTATGGTTGTACTGCGGCATGAATATGAAGAACGTCCACTGATGTGTGGTTAGTTGGATGAAAGCAAATTTTTATTTATATACGCTCCATTAGGAGGGGGAAAATATTGATTTTGTCATTATGTTTGTCGACGTTATACCTGGAATCCTTACGAAACCTTTGGTAATATACCGCCAATAAGAGGAGATAATTTAAATAGAGATTCAATTTGTAAGAGATGTTTGGACAAATGGGGAAGTTAGTGTTTAATAAAATTGACCTAGCGCACCCATATGGTAATGCAAACAACGGTTACATAAAAAGCTATAAGGCATAGAAAATATTCAAAATTTTATTTACGTTTCATCATATAGAAACTTTTTAATAATATAATGCAGGCTCGATTTTCACGACTAATTAAAAACCAGACCTGTCGCGAAAACTGAATTTTCACGATAACAGAAATCAAAATTTTATGTAATTTTTAAAATTAGAATTGCTTTTATATATATATTTACATTTTAAAAATTTTTAAAGAAATTGGATATTTTGAGTTGCTTTTTTGGCAAATTGTTTTTTAAAATAACAGCTGCATCACGTAGATCATATAATGCTGCTGTCGGCTTGTCATTTTCCGAAGCACTTTGTATGCATATGTTTATCGATGTTATACAATAGTCCATTTTAATTTTGTTTTCTTCATGACCACTATCACATAAATCCTCCGATTCCGTATCTGATAATTCCATTTACTTATGTAACTTGTAATTCACGCAAATTGAATTTATGGAATCTCCTCTTTTAATTTTTTTTTTTTCTTTTTAATCTCTACATTTTGAGAAATCGTAGGCTTTAAAATATGTTGAACTTTTCTCATATTAAGAGATGTAATTACACAACAAATGACATGAATAAACTGGCAAAATTGAAGATCAAAATCATCCAAAAAGCTTAATATACCAAAAGACGGTTATTTCGCTTTTTTTGGTTATAGACATTGTAATCAAATAAAAAAAAAAAAAAAAAAACAGATAAAAGTCGCGAAAATAGAACCCGTTTTTCATAAACTGTCACGATTAAAGAACTTGCAATTTTAAAAGTTAAGCCGTCGCGATACTAGGCTGTCGCAATAATGAGTAGTCTCGAATACCGAGCTTGCTCTGTATTAACATAATGGAAGGTCATTTATATTATGTGTTTGGAAGCAAATGATCCTTTGTATTATATTTTTATATTTTTAAAAATGTAAAAAATTAACGACATGAAAAAGTAATTCATATATTTTTTGACACCGCACAGTGGGGTCAAACGCAAATTTTTTGGTAATAAATCTGAATCTCCTAAACTACTGGTCGGATCAAATTGAAATGTATGGAAGAGTTATAGAGGAGGACCTAAGCTTTCAGAAAAATCATCTTGTAGTCATCCTGTGATAACACGAGATAAGCTACAGGGTGTTAAAGATGACTACATAGAGTATGTAAAAGTTAAAAAAATCGTAACTTGTACAAATGCAGTCCGATTTTAAAGACTTTCTGGAAAGTGCTTTTCAAGATAAAGAAAAAATAAGCTTACTTATCTAAGTTATCTCTTACAGTTAAAAAGATATTTACGCTTGAATTTTGAATTTTTGATTTTTTGGCTCGACTTTCTTTCGTTTTTCGGGAATAAGTCCGGAGATATATGAGGTAAAAATTTTTTAAAAATATTTTGTAATTTGCTACATATTTCAAAATAATATGCTGAAAGAATTTCGTGAAAAATATTCAAAGTCAGCATTCTGAAATTGGCATGAAAAATGGCTATTTTTTTTACAAAAATATAGTACAATTCATTCACTTTTTTCTCAAAGTTCCGACCAGTAGTTTAGGAGATTCAGATTTATTACCAAAAAATTTGCGTTTGACCCCACTGTGCACCGTGTAGGCTTTAAGAAAAATTTGTTATGCTTTTTATATAACCAAGTAGTATTATTTTATATTGTCGTAAATCAATAAAATATGTAAAATATTTTTATCTTGTTTTTATGGATTATATACGAGGGCGGAACAATAAGTCCGTGACTTTTTGAATAAAACCCAGTTTGTTTTGCAAAATAAAAATTTATTTTTGCATTTCATATAACTACGAGGGAGTGAATATTGTTACATTGCACAATGGGTCTTCTGTTAAAGTTTAAAATTATTTTAAACTAAACTATTTGTATTTAAATTGTTAAATGATGACACTAGGGTATTTTGGTAATATATGTTAATATTTTACTTGCACTATGGGACCTCAAAATTTATTTTATTTTGAATAGTGTAGTGGAAAATAAATTACTTTTTATAATAATATAGGAAAATTTAAACCGATTTTTTTGACTTTCAGAGCTTTTATTCTCTTGCACATTGGACCTTTAGTTAATTTTTATTTATTTTTATCTGAAATTTTTCTTTTTTTTAGAATAAAACATAAACTGTTACAGAATCGAGTTAAAATGTTTATGTTTTGCTAAAAATTTAAATATTATTGACCTGCACAGTGGGTCTTATTTTAAAATTCTAAATTATTTTGACTAAAATTTTTTAACTAAATTGCTAAATGAAGATATGTGGCATTTAATGAGGAAATAGTAATACTTTACATGCACTATGGGGCCAAACAGAGCATTGTTTATTTTTATAAGTTAGGTGGAAATAAAAATTTGTATTTATTTATTTTTTATAATAATTGAGAGAATTTGTATTATTATAATTTTGCACATTGGGATACTTTTTTTTTAATTTTTTACAACTTTTCTTTTTTTAGAATAAAACATAAACTAATACAGAATCGAGTTGAAATGTATTTATTTTGTTAAAAATTTAAATATTATCACACTGCACAGTGGGTCTTCTGTTAAAATTCTAAATTACTTTAACTAAAATTCTTTATAGTTAAATTGTCAAATGAGGGATATATGGCATTTAATGAGAAAATAGTAATACTTTACATGCACTATGGAGCCAAGAAGAGCGTTGTTTATTTTTATAAGTTAGGTGGAAATAAAAATTTGTATTTATTTCTTTTTTATAATAATTGAGCGAATTTGAAATATTATAGTTTTGCACATTAAGTAATTTTTAATTTTTTTAATATAATTTTGGCTGTAATTTTTGTTTCCGCAGTGTTGAAGGCAAATTGTTAAAATGGACGTGTTTTTATATATAATTTCATAGTTAAATTCAGGCTATAGGATATTTAGAAAAAAATTTTTATATTTTACATCCACTATAGGATCTAATAAACAACATTTTTATTTTTAATAGTTTAGTTAGAAATATTTTTTTTAATTTTTATTTTTTTACTTTTTCTTAATAATTGGTTTGATTCTCTTGCACATTGAGTCTTTAGTTAATTTTTTTATTTATTTTTAGCTGTAATCTTTGTCGTTTATAGCAAATATAAACTGTTAAATAATCGAGTTAAAATTTATGCGTTTTATTATAAAATTTAAATATAATTATTTTGCACTATGGGGCTTTTGTTAAAATTTTAGATTATTGTAGCTAAAATTTTTAATTTTTAAAAATTAAAGTTATTAATTTTTGTTCGAAAATTATAGCTTTAGTGTTATTCGAAAAAAATTTTAATTTTTTGCTCGCACTATGTGGCCTCATAATTCTATTCTATTTCTTAAATGATTTTACTCTTAATAAAATTTACGTAGATTTTGTTATGATTATAAGTTATATTAAATCGGTTTACATGGTAAGAGAATTTTTTCCAGTGGGTCTTTTTTGACAATATTTTATTTTTCGCTGAAATCTAGGTTTTTAATCCTGAAAAAACTTTTATTAAAGGGACTAGTATTACAAGACGTGTATTTACTTTTTTTTTACCAGCACTATGAAACCTTAGATATTAATTTTATTGAATTTTTAAAATTAACTTATTTTTTTAATAAAGCGAAAATGGTTTTTAATCGATTTTTATATAAAATTGTTAACTGTTCTCCTGCACTTTGGGTCTTTAGTTGTATTGATATTTGTAGTCTTTTAAATACTTAATCACAATTTTTTAAGTTATTAATGAATGTAATAGAAAAATTAAACATAAATACATAATTATTTTGTTAAATTTTTTATGGTAATTTTTTTACGGAATTTTTCTTATTTTTGAATAATATTTTATGATTTTATTTTCCAAAACGAAATGCAATAATTTTGCATGGAAAAATTTCAAATAACTTCACTGTATTTGTGATAGCGATTTTTTACATTTCAAAACCTTTCGTTTTATTAAATGAAAGCCTTAATATTTTTAGTATTTCCTTTAATGCAAATTATGTAAATTAAATATTTTTAAATAGATATCAAAGCACAATGGCCCTTGTGATGTTTGTTATGCATTCTTATAACTGTTAAATATATTTAAGTTCTTGTCCATTGAAAAGCTGATGTAATATTCCTTTATTTTCTTTCTTAAACAATTTGTCAATGTAGCCTTAAATAATAACTTTTTTTTAATAGCTTAAATGGCTAATTTTAGTTTTATGTATTCTATTTTGTTGCTTTACAAAAATTGTCATATTTTACTTTTGTATGCAAATTTATTACATTAACAATACAATTAACAATACAAATCAATAACATGCTTAAACATGTCTACAATTTTAACACTTCTATATAAGCCATAAAACCTAGTCATAGAAAAAAGAAAAGGCGGGTCTTTTATGTGGCACATTTGTATAAGCTTTGGCAATAACAACTAGAAAAAAAATCACTAACTCATTCATTTATTCATTCTTTCATTCATTCCATCACTTTAAAAAATACTTCTTCATCAAAGTCATTGCAAGTTATTGACTTTATTGATGGAATTAACAAAAAATAAAAATATTTAAAATTCTTAAATGGATTTTTTTTTAAACTTGGCTAAAAGCAACAAGCCAGCCAGCCAGCCAAACAATGTTTTAAAATAAATAAAAGTTTCATTTGGGCTGCTTAAGCTAATAATGTTGTTGGCCATTTAACTTAAAGTTTATGTATTACTTTCAATGTTGTTGCTGCTGTTGTTATTCACTTAGTAAGAGAAAGAGAGCCGCTATTTAAACTTGTAGCTTATATTTGAAAAACATATTCTAAACTGTGCACTGTGGGCATTTTTTAATATAAATATACACAGGTGTGCTTGCAACATATTTCAGTACTTGTACAATATACTGCAACACAGTTATTTGTATTTAAACTTCTTTTAATTTTCTATTTGTTAATGTTTATTTTTTTTTTTCTATGCTACATACATATGTATTTATCAATAATAGCAATAACAACAACTACTTGAAAAATAATAAAAAAAGAGTTAAAATATTTGCTAAAGAACAATAATAATGTTAAAAAAGTGTGTTGGAAAATAAGTAATAATAGCATTTGAAATTAAAATAGAATAAGAAATATAAATACAAAAAAAAAAAAAAAAAAAACTAGTAAGGAAACAAGTACTTTATCAAAAAGTGTTATTTGCAAGCTTACGCCCAAGCTTAAAAAGATTTTTATATGAAAAATCTAAAATTTAGATACAGTATTTTCATGAAAATCTGTGATTTTGAAATGTTTGATTAAAATTAGTTTTTTGTATAAAAAATCGAATATTGCTTTTATTTTTTACTTCAATGAAAATCTGTAAAAATATATATAAATATATATAAATATAAATATATATATATATATATATATATATATATATATATGTATATATATATTCATTCTTTTTTACAATCTGTCTTTAAACAATAAGCAAATGTGTTGGTTTAAAAGTGGTAAACAACAAGAGTTAATCAGCTTTATTAAGCCGCATAATCATACTATTTATATGCGAGGGAGGATCAATAAGTCCTTGACTTTTCGAACTTCCCTCGTAGTTATATGAAATGCAACACTATTCCCATCAAGTACCACCTGCTAATAGACTACTGCCAAATTTTGAACAAGTGTCATCATTTACTTTGCGTAAAAAATGGGATTTTTCGAGGTCCTTAAAATAGGCATTTGTTTGGTCAATAATTTCATCGTTCCATCGAGCCATTTCTTTAGGTTTGAAAATGGGAAGTAGTCACTAGGGGCAAAATCCGGAGAATATGGCGGATGAGGTACCAATCGTAGCTCAATTCATAGATTTTTGCCATTGAGACTGGACACGTGTGCACTCGTGCATTATCTTGATGAAAAAGAACTTTTTTCTTGGCCATATGGGGTCGTTTTCTTTTAAATCCTCATTAAATCGGTCTAATAAATTAGCATAATATTCGCCGTTTATTGTTTTTTCCTTTTGAAGGTAATCGATGTGGATTATCCCGCGTGCATTCCCAAAAACTGTTGCCATCACCTTATTGGCCGACAAACTTACCTTGGACTTATTCGGAGCAGGTTCACCCGGAGAATCCCATTGTTTAGACTGCTGCTTGGTCTCCGGAGTACAGTAATGGATCCATGTTTCATCTACAGTTACAAAACGCTGGAAAAATTCATTCGTATTGCGGTTAAACAACTCCAAACAATCCTTTGAAATTGTCACACGTTTACGTTTATGATCAATTGAGAGCAAATGGGTGCCATCTTGCAGACAGCTTTCTTAAACCCAGCTGATCATTTAAAATCGAAACCGTACTGCCATATAAAATGCCTATGGCATCAACAATCTCACGCACTTTTACTCTTCGGTCGGCCAACACCATATCGTAGATTTTTTTCGACATTTTCGGGTGCACTGACCCCAATTGGCCATCCAGAACGTTCAGCGTCGTTTGTACCTGTGCGACCACAACGAAAGTCAGTAAACCACTTTTTTTACCATTGAAATCGATGGTGCAGAGTCTCCATAGTATTTATCAAGCTTTTCCTTGGTTTGATTGACGGTTTTTTTTTCGCAAAAAATAATGCTTAACGAGCACTCGAAATTCACTTTTTTTCATTTTTAAAAAAATACCCGATATTGTATGTTTTGAACAGCTGTTAAACGCAAAGTAAATGACGACACTTGCTCAAAATTTTACAGTAGTCTATTAACAGGTGGTACTTGATGGTAATAGTGTTGTATTTCATATAGCTACGAGGGAAGTTCGAAAAGTCATGGACTTATTGATCCACCCTCGTAGGTACATAAATATTTACAGTATGAAAAAAGAACTATTAGCTTCTATAAGGTAGTTCTAAAATATATACACGCTTTAGACGTCTTGTTTAACTGTAAAGATTTAGGAGATCATTAGCCAGTGGATTAGGGTGCATGTTTAGTCTGGATAAATAGTTATCAGTATGTCTCTGAATTTCTTTTCTTAGTGTTAATATCTTTAGATCATTGTGTATAGATTTATTTGTTACAAACCAGTATGTTGACATTGGATGATGTACCTAGATGTAACCCATAACTGAATTCCATATGTCCTTACAGGTTTAAGTGTAGCCTTATATATTCTTAATTTGTTGTCTAGATTTAACTGATATTTAGGGCCGAGTAGCCGGTACAGTTTGAAGTTTTTAATTTTTAGTTGTAATTGTTTCGATTTAATGTGTGGTTTCCATGTGAGACTTCTATCGAGATAAAATTCCTAAGTATTTGACATTAGTTTGCTTAGGTATTGCTTCGCCATTAATTTTTATGGCAGGACAATTTTCACGTCGTAATGAAAAAGTTATGTGGCTTTATTTGCTTGTATTTACTTTAATGTTCCTCTTCGTTGACCACTTTTCTATTAAATTTATTTCAGCTTGTACTGATATCGATCGTTAGTAACTGGCATAACCAAGAACACTGCCCTGTGGCATTCCAGCTTTAATTTGAAATATATCTGACCGTTCATCTTTGACATTTACCTAAAAGAATCTATCAAAAAGATAGCTCTTGAAGAAAAAATCATAAGAAGCTGGTAAATGTTTTTTTTTTTATTTTGAAAACTAGACCGTTATGCCATACTCAATCAAATGCTTGTTGAACGTCAAAAAAATTAACGATTCTGTTTCACTGTTCTGAAGTTCCACGTTTATTTCGAAATCCAAACTGATAATCCGGTATTATGTTATGTTTATCAATTACAGGTAAAAGCCGTTTTAGAAATATTTTTTTCAAATATTGAAAGCAAACTTATTGGTCTATATGACTACAACGAATTTTCTGGTTTGTTTGGTTTTAAAATCATTATTATTTTAGCGCATTTCCATTGCAAAGGAAAGTGATATAATCTTAATATAGAATTATAAATTGTTGTTGAAAGTAAAACACATTTGGGAGACCAAGATTTTACAACATTTGCGTCTATGAGATCATAGCCAAGAGATTTATTTGAAGATATGTTCTTAATTTCTAACTTTACATCATCAGGTGTTATATATTTCAGTGGTAGGTTCATTTGGCATGGATAATCTAAGAAACAATTAACTTCATTGTTTTCATCAACACTATTAAGATTATATGGTTCAAATATGTTTTTTTAAATGTGAAACAAAAGCATCTGATTTTCTTTTGTCGGATCTACACCATGAGCCATCAACACTTTTTATAAGGTTATTGCGTTTAGTCGGCTTTTTTAGATACTTTGTCGATTTCCGTAAAAGGTATTCATCATATTTTGAGTTATTTATTTGTTCAATAAAGTTTGCAGTTCTTTTGTTTTTTTACTCACAAAGAAGACGTTTAAGATCTTTACAAGCTTTATTAAATAGCCTTTTGTCATTGGGGTTTCCAGTTTGTTGCCACTTTTTTCTTAACCTTCTTTTTTCATTAAATAAGTTGATATATGCAAATTATTCCTTTGTTGATCTAAATGTGGTGGTGTCGAAATAGAAGCAGCATCATGAATAATTCTATTTTTTAAGTTTTCCACAGCATGATCGATTTCTTTATCAGTTTCTATGCTAATGCTTAAGTTAACATTTTCATTTAACCAACTTGATCACTTAATTTCTTCATAAAAATTAGATTTTTTTATAAAAAATCTAAAATAAGTTATATTCCGTTAAAAATATTTTATTGAAAATCTTTGATCACTCAATTTTATTATCAAAATTCGATTTTTATATGAAAATTTTTAAATTCGTTATATTTCGTCAAATAGAAGAGATAGAGTGATTTGGTTGAAAATTTGTGATCATTCGAATTCTTCATCAAAATTCGATTTTCATATGAAAATTCTAAAATTCGTTAAATTTAGTTAAATAAAATAGAAAGATCGAATTTAATGAAAATCTGTGATCACTGAATTTCTTCATCAAAATTCGATTTCTATATGAAAATTCGTTATATTTCGTTAAATAGAAGAGATAGAGAGACTTTATTGAAAATCTGTCATCACTCAATTTCTTCATCAAAATTCGATTTCTATATGAAAATTCTAAAATTCGTTAAATGAAATAGAAAGATCGAATTTAATGAAAATCTGTGATCACTAAATTTCTTCATCAAAATTCGATTTCTATATGAAAATTCGTTATATTTCGTTAAATAGAAGAGATATAGAGACTTTATTGAAAATCTGTGATCACTCAATTTCTTCATCAAAATTCGATTTTCATTTGAAAAATCTAAAATTTGTTATATTTTGTTAAATAGAAGAGATAGAGAGACTTTACTGAAAATCTGTGATCACTCGAATTCTTCATAAAAATTTCATTTTTATATGAAAATTATAAAATTCGTTATATTTCGTTAAATAGAAGAGATAGAGTGATTTGGTTGAAAATCTGTGATCACTCGAGTTTTTCATAAAAATTTGATTTTTATATGAAAAATCTAAAATAGTTTATATTTCGTTAAAAAGAATAGAAAGATCGAATTTAATGACTATCTGTGATCACTCAATTTCTTCATCAAAATTCGATTTTCATTTGAGAAATCTAAAAACCGTTATATTTTATTGAATAGAACAGATAGAGCGATTTTATTGAAAATCTCTGATCACTCAACTTTTTCATCAAAATTCGATTTTTATATGAAAAATCTGAAATTAGTTTTATTTCGTTAAATAGAAGAGATAGAGCGTTTTTAATGAAAACCTGTGAATCATTTTTGGTATCAAATTCGATTCGATCGAATTTTTTTTTGTTAAATAGAATAATTAAAGCGATTTTAATAAAAATCTGTGATTACTCAAATTCATTATCCAAATTCGATTTTTATATGAAAAATCTAAAATTTCTTATAATTCGTTAAATAGAAGAAATATAGCGATTTTAATGAAAATCTGTGATCACTTAATTTCTTCATCAAAATAGGATTTTTATATGAAAAATCTAAAATTGCTTAATTTTGTAAAATAACAGAAATAGCGAGATTTTAATGAAAATTTGATTTTTTTTATAAGAAACCTTAAATGGCTAATATTTCGCTAAATATAAGAGTTACAGCGATTTGAATGAAAATCTGAGATCATCAAAAATCGTTTTTTTGTATGAAGAAATTTCTTAAAAAGCGTTAATAACACCTCTTTTCTATATTCCTTACAAATTAAACCTAGTTTATATGCTTAAAACGTTTGCATTAAATGGTACAAAACTCTTTTTTTATATATATATTTTTTTTTTTTTGCAACTTGCAACATTATTTTGTCTAGAAATTTGTGTTCTTAAGGTAGATAGAAAAAAATATATAGCAAGACAATTTATTTGCCTTCTTTGTTTTCTTTGTATTTTATTAACAGTTAATTGGAAAAATGAACTGACAAACGTGTCCAAAATATAATTAACACCATTCGAGAACAAAATAGCTAATTGAGGTTTTTATATAAATAAAAACTTATTTTTTAAATTAAATTTAATTTTCTTATATTAATTAGTTAAAGAAAATTTTTGTACTATTAACAATACTTCTAATTAAAATTTGTGTAGGATTTCAGTCGTTAACTTCCTCCTTTGAAACAAATTATCATTTAAAATAAAATTAATTAAAAAATACATTTCATATTAACACAAGGTAATGTTAAAACATTATAAAATTCTATACTGTCAACAAATTACTTTAAAGGTAATATTAATATACATTTTATTAATTTCTCAAAAAAAAAAAAAAAAAAAGATAACTTAAATTTTCAAAATCATCGATACAACCATATAAGTTTAATGATAAATCGATTTATTTGGTTAAAACATTTTTAAAACTATAAATTATTTTAATGCATAAATTAAGTTTATATATTAATAAACTATAAAAAAAAAAACTTTTAACAAAAATGGTAAGTAATCAATACAAAATAATTTTATTATCTTAATATTAAAATTAAATATTATTAAAATTTTATAATACCCCATTTACATTTGCACAAAATCTAGTTTAAATGAAATTTCGATCAAAATCTACATAATTTTATTTGATTTTAATAAGATTTATCATACAAATCAAAATCTAGTTTATAATGAGATTTTATTAAAATCTCATAAAATTTAACTAGATTTTAAAAAATATCGTTATGCAACACTGTACTTTTTTCAGTGTGTTAGTAAAATACAACTATGTATTAAATATAAATGACTTTTCAATGTAAACAAATATTTTATAAATTAAAATAAATTAAGAAATAAATAAAATTTGTTGTGGAATTAAACATAAATTAAATTAAATTAAAGTTTAAATAAACAAGATTTTGTAAAACATGGAAGATATTTAAGTTTGCTTAGTGATTGTATTAATTATTTTTAAAATCCAATTGTCAAACGAAATCAAAGAAACTGCCAAAAGTTCTAATGTAAACGGGTTAAATTTTGTGTTTTTAAAATCTCATTCAAACGAGATTTAAATTCTAAATGTAAATTGGCTATAAGGTTTTTTAAAATTTATTAACATTTTAAAAGTTTTATAATTTGTTAATTGATTTAAATGTATCTAAAATTAAGCAAATTAATAAAAATATGCTGGTTTACTAGAATATTTTTTTTTTCTCATAATTTATTATAATTAATTAATTTGCATTTTTATTCAAATTTCTTGTAACTAAAGACACAATAATTTTGTTATATTTCAGACAATATTTGGTTTTAAGCTTAAAAAGAAATTTTTTCTCAAAGTTTGAAACTAAAACCAGTTTTACTTTCAATAAAATTATGTATTTAGCTATTTTTGGTTAAATACCAAAAATATGTTTTTAAAATATTTATTTATTTTTTTTTTTTTATTTTCTATGTGTTTGTAAAATTTACTCAGGCATTAAGTGGAACTAATGACAACAACTACTAACAACTGTTTGTGTATATAGATAGATAAATAGTTTTGTACATGTAGTTAGATCCATGTAATGTCTCCACTATTTTTTATTGAGATTTTTTTTAGTTAAGCTAAAAAAATTTATGAAGTAATATTGTACAAGATTTTTTCATTAAGATAACCGATAATTAAAATTTTGATATGGTTGTTAAGACAAATTTTCTTTCAGTTATATGAATATGTATTTAAAATTGCTTCATTGCACTAATCAAATCATAATACATAACAGTTTTTTGAAAATCATATTAACAATAATTACAACATGATCAAGGAAACTGTTTAAAAATTAAAAAAAAAAATATATATATATATATATTTTTGCTATATTTTCGCTCTAAATCCTAAAATAAGCAATTTTAGATTTTTAAAATAAAAGTCTACTTTTAGTGAGTGATAACAGATTTTCATTTTCTTTGCGATTTAGAAGCAATTTTAGATCTTTTATATAAAAATCAATCTTTAATGAAATATATTACACAACAAAACTTTTCGTTATTTTCTCTCTAAACCCTCAAATAAGCGATCTACTAGCATTTTTAATTTTTTATGTAAAGATTTATTATTTGGTGTGAAATTTAGGTGATAACCGATTTTTATTATTTTAGCTTTAAACCCTCATAGGAGCGATTTAAATGCAATTTTAGGTTTTTCATATAAAAATCGAATTTTGATGAAGAATTTGAGTGATCACAAATTTTTATTTTAATATAAGATAAGATTGTGAAGCGTTCCGGTGTTATATATATATATATATATATACATATATATATATATAACACCTGATATATATATATATATATATATATGTAGAATGCCAGTGCCTAAGTTTACATGAAAGTTTCATATTGTGTTTAAACTATTTATGGAAGAACATATGTGTTAAAAGTTAATACCTTTGATTACTTTTGAAAATTTATTCCGACAGCCCTTTTAAGATACCTAATTTGATCTCATCCCCTAGATTAAAAAGTATGGCACAGGCAAATTTGAATCCCTTCCTTCCACGATGTTTGCATTTATGATAAATTTTTATGATAAATAATTATCTTAATGTATGTATGTGGTACGCATCCCCATCAGACACATGCTATATTAAAAACATAATACAATCAAAAAAAAAAAAAGGCTTGCTCTCGAAATTTAATAGGAGAAAGAAAATCAGTAGATAATTTCATCATAGCATCACAGACATCTTGATAAATTTCCCAACCATCATTTGTGAGCTGCGTGAGATAATTGTAGTCAAAGGTCATAAAGAATAGTTTTTTGTTAATGCATTTTCTATATTTATCCTTTTAATTTCAAAATGTCCTCTGAAATTAACGAAATAAAAAAATCTATTTTTCCTATAAAAATTGAATTTTGATGAAAAATTATAGTGATCACAGATTTTTATGGAAATCGCTCATCTATTCTGTTAAACAAAATATAAGCAATTTTAGATCCTTCATATAAAAATCGATAAAAAAAATTAAGTGATCACAGATTTTTTGATTTTTCATATAAAAATGTAAATAAATGCAAAAATTTAAAGATTAATTTTTGGTGAGAAATTTAGATGATTTTTATTTTTTATCTTTAAACACTCATCGATTGCCTGATAGTTGTGGCATTCTCCAGGCAGAGATTTTAGGCATTACAAAGTTCTAGGATTACTGGAGGAAAATGTTGAGAGGGACACTATCTATGTGGATAGTCAGGCGGCACTACTGGCAATGACAAGCTATTGTGTCAGGTCCAGATTATTCCCTGAGTGAAGGAAGGAAATTAGAAGGCTAATGGATGCCTACAGGATAAGTCTGTGTTAAGTCCCTGATCACTACGACATTCTCGGCAATGAAATAGGCGATGAGCTAGCCAGTAAGGACTCGGAGTTGAACAGGTCTTTTGTGGGGGTATCACTTAGGATTCCGATTGGGTCATATTTCATGGCCATACCGGAATGGACTTTAGGAAGGACGAATCATGCTTGAATGTAGAATGGACTGCAGGGTATCTAGAGAGTTATAGCCTAGTCTTAAATCAGCAGATTCGAAGCATCTTCTGGATATGAATCGTGAAAATCTAAGGGTCATTGTTGATATGATTACTGGTCATATTGCAATACGGAATATAACCAGTAAGTGGGACACTGGCACGTCAGACTATTGTAGGACGTGCGATGATGTGGAGGACCTAGTGACAGTGAAGCACATACTCTGTCATTTTGTTTCAGGGCAATAGGCTGAAGTGGTTTGGGAGCCATATTCTACATGTACTGGAGGAGGTTACAGGTAAAGGACTCGTTAACCTTATAGGGTTCGTAATGGGAATAAAATAGCTTAGAAGTAGTCAGAGTCGATTGGTGGTTCTTGGGTTCCACACTATTCTTTTATTTCGTTATCTTTCTATTTCTATTCTTTCTATTAAAGTGCCTTCTTCTGTTTAGGTTTTTCTTTTTTTTCTCTTCTATTAGCTTTCTTTACTTTTTTATAAAGGGATCACAATGGACCGGATGGTCTCTGGGTGGTGTCGTGAAGACGCCGCCGTTTTTCACCTAACCTAACCTAATCCTCAAAGAAACGATTTAAAAGCAATTTTTGGTTTTTCATATAAAAATTAAATTTTAATGAAGAATTTGAGTGATCACAAATTTTCATTAAAATCACTCTATCTCTTCTATTTCATTTACTTTTGTTTCTAAAATTTTAAATAAGTGATTTAAATTTTAGTAATTTTAGATTTGAATAATAAATAAAAATGATCACACATTATAAGCGACTTCGAAGCAATTTTAGATTTTTTATATAAAAATCAATTTTTGGTGAAAGATATGAGTGATCACACTTTTTTACTATTTTTTTTTTCTTTTTTATTATTCTGTTTTTTGCCATTTCTATTTCAGGGTTTATTCATGAATGATTCTTCATGGCTTCATTTTATGTGAGCAACTCCGTGGCGGAAAATTGATACCTTAGCAAATGTTCTTTTGATATATTTTTTTTTTACTTTTAACGGATATTTTAAATATTTCCTTTAAGTTTCCACAATAAATGGGACAGTTGCGAATATTTGAACTAATTTTTTTGTACACACGTACATATCTCAAATTATAACAAATTTCAAAATATATCTCAGGACTCTAATATTTCTAGAAGATAATATTTAAAGAGTTGTCTATAATTGGGTGTTATTTTTTAAGTTTTGTGAACTTTTGGTGGAAATTTTGCAAATTTATGATAACCCTTTTGGAAAAGAAATTTACTTAAAATTTAATACAAAACTCATTGTCAAACCATCATGTCATCTTGACATGACATTTGTGAAATTTAATATTTTTTCATTGTTTTTTTTTTTTTTTTATTTACGGTTAATAATGTTTTTCAGCCGCTTCCAAAAGTAGGCACTAAAAGTTGTGGGATGACTTGTCTGGTGTAGAAGCAATCAGCAACCTAATTTAATCGATGAATATTAGTGGGAATCATTAAATTTCAATTAACCTCAAATAAGATGTTTTTGTAAAATAAAAAATAAAATAATGAAAAAACTTTTATTTTCATTTTTCCAAACATTATTTAACCTAAATTGCAAATAAAGAAAAAAAAATCGTAAAACAAATAAAAATTACTTGATGGTCAAGTAAGTCCAAATAATATGCTACAGGCTATAGACGAGACTATAGACGAGACTATTGACGAGACTATAGACGAGACTATAGAAGAGACTATAGGCGAGACTTCAGACGAGAATATAGACGACACTATAGACTAGATTATAGACTAGACTATAGGCTAGACTATAGACCAGACTATAGATTAGACTATAGACAAGACTATAGGCTAGACTGTAGACTAGACTATAGACTAGACTATAGACTAAACTACAGACTAGACTATAGACCAGACTATAGATTAGACTATAGATAAGACTATAGACTAGACTATAGACTAGACTGTAGACTAGACTATAGACTAAACTATAGACGAGACTATAGACGAGACTATAGACTAAATTATAGACGAGACTATAGACGAGACTATAGACCAGACTATAGATTAGACTATAGATAAGACTATAGACTAGACTATAGACTAGACTGTAGACTAGACTATAGACTAAACTATAGACGAGACTATAGACGAGACTATAGACGAGACTATAGAAGAGACTATAGGCGAGACTTCAGACGAGAATATAGACTAGACTATAAACTAAACTACAGACTAGACTATAGACTAGACTGTAGACTAGACTATAGACTAGACTATAGATTAGACTATAGACTAGACTATAGACTAGACTATAGACTAGACTATAGACTAGACTATAGACTAAACTACAGACTAGACTATAGACCAGACTATAGATTAGACTATAGATAAGACTATAGACTAGACTATAGACTAGACTGTAGACTAGACTATAGACTAAACTATAGACGAGACTATAGACGAGACTATAGACGAGACTATAGACGAGACTATAGACGAGACTATAGAAGAGACTATAGGCGAGACTTCAGACGAGAATATAGACGACACTATAGACTAGACTATAGACTAGAGTATAGACTAGACCATAAACTAGACTATAGACCAGACTATAGATTAGACTATAGATAAGACTATAGACTAGACTATAGACTAGACTGTAGACTAGACTATAGACTAAACTATAGACTAGACTATACGCTAGACTATAGACCAGACTATAGATTAGACTATAGACAAGACTATAGGCTAGACTATAGACTAGACTGTAGACTAGACTATAGACTAGACTATAGATTAGACTATAGACTAGACTATAGGCTAGACTATAGACTAGACTATAGACTAGACTATAAACTCCTTAACTATCTAGGTGTTATTATTGATTCAAGGTTAAACTTCAAAGCACACAGAATGCATCAAACGTAAGAGTTGCAATAGGAAGAATGATGTCAAGCGTAGGAGGCACCCGGCAATCTAGAGAAAAATAGATACCACGGTAGTAAGCCCGCAGATTCTTTATACGGTTCCTATATGGTCAAGAGCCCTTAAAATAAAATCGGTAGAAGAAAAACTCCTATCAGTGTATAGGCTATGTGCATTGCGTATAAGCAGTTCTTTTCGGACATCATAGGAATATGCAGCGTTTGTCAGTGCAGGAATAATTCCAATAGACATTCTAGCCTACGAAGCCAAACGTCTGTATGATCGTAACAAAGAGAGGAATATATTACTAGTATTATACGCAAACTATAGAGAGATACATCAATAGTGTTATGGCAGTATCGATGGGAAAGAAGTTTAAAAGGAAGGTGGACATACATACTCATACCTTTCTGGTCACGAAGACTATAGAAGTTATGCACACAGATTTGATTTGGACGAATATCCGATGTGTCCCTACTGTCCCAACGTAGTTGCAGATCTCGAGCATGTCATGTTCTACTGCACGCGTTTTAATGAAGCACGAACATCATAAATATAATGATAAGCAAAAAAGACTACTAGTAAGCTATAGGTAGCATGGTAGCTGGTATCCACAAGGAATTAAGGATGGAAGAGGAAAGAAGAAAATTACTTTATCAAACTCGATAGAGGCTAACTAGGCCTATCCGGCCTTGCGATGAAATATCATAATAGACAGTTCCGCAGGGCACACGGATGACGAAGGAAGTGATTTTAGTCGGTAAGAATCCAACATAACCCACTGTTGATCCTTAAGTGGAATCGGGTATCTTATGATAGATTTCCACCTGCCTAATAGAAAAAAAAAGACTAGACTATAGACTAGACTATGTCTGACAGACATGTTGCGCAACCTGTTAAAAAGCGGTTCGGAAGCTTTTTTTGTTAAAAAACGGTGAGAATTAATGCATATACCATATATTTTCTTGGCGACTCTGCAAATATTTTTCTACTCATTTTGCATTTGTATTATTAAATAATTCATATATAACTGAAGGTCCGCGGGAAAATTAAAAATTCCTGAAAGGGTTCGCGATATGAATTATTGTGGGAATCCGCGTACTAGACTATAGACTAGATCTCATTATAGAGTAGACTACAGACAAAACTACACTTTAATCTATATTGTGGATTAGACGATAATATAGACTAAATATTAAACTAGCCTTCAGACCGTAGTATAGACTCGGATATATAAATTGATTTTAAACTTCATTTTCTTAATTCGTAAGTTATTCTCCCTCAATTGCCTGTTTAAATTTAATTAAATTTTATAAAGTGAACTACAAAGTGAATAATTGAAAATAAATATTTCTGTAACACACACTGATATTTTACCTTTAATATAATATACTTATCCTTTTAATATCCTTTATTTAAATTTCCCTCTTTCTAAAGGTGTTTCATTTCTAATTTTCATTCGATTTTTTTGGGTCAACTTGTTGCTATAAATACAACCTTCAACTTTGGCCTTTATCCCTGTTGTTTTTTTTTTCTTGTTTTTACATTTTTCGCTTATTAAACAATTTTATATAAAAATCTGTAAAAGAACAAAAACAAAAACATATATACCAGCAAAATATAAATGTACGTGTTGTTGACTGACTGACCGACCGGCCGGTTGCCTTGATTGTGTGCCTGATGTCGTTGTAGTTGTTGTTAAAAATACTCTTATCACTTTATTATCACTTCAACTTGAATGCACTTACTTAGTAATCTACATACAACCTCACCCATTTACTCTGACTTTACTGTGTGTCTGTCTCATACACTTTGTAACATTCATAATTATGTTACAATGAGAAAAAAATTAAATAAAAATATATATTTGTTTTTATAAAATAAATTTTTCAACTTTATTTTGTGAAGGCGTTTAGTCAGTCGTTTAGTCAATTAATTCACCCATAGTGAATAACAGCTCATAAAAAACACACACAGTCACTTACACTCATATTCATTCACATTCCCTCATTCATACACATGACAACTAGTGTTGCCCCATGAGGAGATTTGTCCCCTCACATTTGTGATTAACACTTTGTTATGTGGACAGATTTTCGTAGGGATTGATTTGCCTATTTTCGTAAAAGTATGGGATTCTTTATGAAATAAAATATTTATTCCATTTTCGAAAAATTTTAATTTTTAAAGAAAAGCTTCGATAAGTTTAAAATTTTGTAGATAATTGCGATGGATTTAAATATTCTAGCTCTCAGTGACTTACGGTAAATTTTAAAGTTATCGAAAAATTCAATACATTTTCTTTTCACACGAAATTTTTGATAAATTTTCTTTTATGGGAAAATGTTTCTATAGAAAAATTTTGAGTTTTTTCTTTTTATTTTATTTTTCTTTTTATTTTAGACAATTTTCATTAAATGTCCTTTTTTAGGAATTTTTGACAAATTTCCTTTTTATATGAAATTATTGACAAACTTTATTTTATTGCGAACAGTGATGCATTCTTTTTATAGAAAATATTAGATATTTGTTTTTAGGAAATTTTTGATAATCTTTTTATAGAAAATTTATAAAGTTCTTTAAATTTCTCTTTATTAAACATTTTTAATGATATTAGCTATTTATAGAAAATGTTCAATACATTTTCAATTTAAAAAACTTAATTGTATACTAAATCATTTTGGTGACAATATTAGGGATTTACATTTTAAAATGGGGATTTTTAGCTTTGGGATTCAGGACATGAGGCAAAATTTTTCTGGCAACACTGATGACAACAAGTGGGAGATGGATGTCTTTAATATATGAAATAAAAAAAAATTTTTCTTTTTGAAAAAAAAAAATACCACCTCATACTTGTATCAACAATGTTGGAGCATGTTTCATAAAAAGAAATATAATGTGGGGAGAATTTATGTTCATCAGACTCTGCTTGATACTTTTTTTAGTTTTTTTTTTTTTTTGGATTGTTTTTATTTTTTACTGAGAACTCACCTGTTGTTGTCAAACATGTTGGCTAGTTGAGGTTGGAGTTGCACTAAATGCTGGAAATTTTAAAATTGAAGCAACAGAGGTGAATTACAATTATTTTATATGTTTTTAAAGGCAAATATTGAAGGTCCTTTGAACTTGCTCGTTACCTCAAGATTAGGACAGATGCTTAAAAGGTCGGAGGTCGAAGTAAAACCTGCATAAACATTATTTTCCTCTTTAAAATCCTGGGATATCAGTCCTTATGTAGTCCCAAACAGCGTTGTCGTATAGGGCTTTGGTAGATTTAATTAAATGCATCGATATATACAATTAAAAAAAATATATATGTTTATTTTCAACACACAATATCTGTTTTATAAAATAGCCCTAAAGAAAAAGTGAACTGAACGTATTTCAAGTATACTCGGTAAAATTTCATAAACAAAAATTTTATTAAGAACGGTACTGAAGCAGAAACCTACACTAAGAGCCAGTTTTTCATTTAAAGATTAGCGATTAAATTTAATCGTTGAACATTGTTTTTGAACTGTCGATCATCTCGTTTTATTTGCTGATTTAAGCGACCAACTTTGGGGGCTTAAACTTGTGGTAAAATATTCATATACACACATACAAACAGATGGCGACGACAAAATATACATGTGCAAATCTATGGAAATACTATTGCAACACTCCGCTTTGCGCAACCAGTACATTTTAACTTTACATGGTTTATAACTGCAACTTTTTTCCAAAAAAAGTTTCTATTAATATTTGTAATATTGCATTGATTTTTCGTAAGATTTTTTTTACCCATCGTCAAAAAGATGGGGGTATATTAGGTTTGTCAATCTGTGTGTAAGAACCCGTAAAGTATATATATATATATATATATATATATATATATATATATATGTATATATATGTATATATATATATATACATATATATACATATATATATGTATATATATGTATATATATATATATATACATATATATACATATATATATTGTGGACCCTGGTAAGATTCTGAGTCGGTCTAGGATAGGGCTCGGGGGGAATACCTAGAGGGACGAATTTTGGCTAAAATATTGGTTTGCTTGATATTGAAAATGAAAAAAATCAGTTAATATACTAACACAGGGTGTCCGTTGCAACTTCAGTTCATACTTTTCGGCTACTATCTCTTAAACAAAAGCATGTGCAACAGCGAAATTTTGTATAGATAGTTCGAAGATCTATATAAAGTCAGAAATAAAAAATTGGCGTGCCGCTTACCTCCCATCAACGAAATTTTATACAAATATTTCCAGGACCAATGTAAACTCGGAAACTTTACCACCCACCTCCCATATGAAGTGAAATTTTAAAAAGTTTTAGATGGTGGGTATATAAATTCGGCCAAGCAAATATAACATTCTCACTTGCTCTTGTTCGCAAACGTAGTATTCATGATCTGTAGATATATTCAAACACATTCACAAATCATAACTAAAATTGCAATTAGTGTGAATTATATTTGTCAAATGTAATTTTTCTGAGTTAAAAAAAGTGGCTCCGACATGTAAACATTGAAATAAAGCATTTTGCGTTTCTTTTATTTAATTTAAATAATTGTTGCAATTATTTTGCAACAGCATTTGACATCGAACTCGTACTGTAATTTGGAAAATTAATATATTTAATTTAATTTAATTATTATGTTTATAGAAAAATTCTATTTCCGAGGTAATAAATTTTCCGGACGTCGTCATAGATAATTTTTCAATGACATCGAGTGGTTACATTTTTAACTTTAGGAAATTCTTTTGTAAAGATGAAAAAAGCCCGTTGTTTTGATAACAACATATGATATTTACACAAATTACTATATTTTATTTATAAATATTTGCGGTTCAGTATAGCAATAATACAAGATTTGTTTTCGTACTTAAAAATACAAATGGCGGATTAGATTAAATTTTAAATTAACTAATCTAATATTTAATTGCCATTAAATCTAGAAGTGAAAAACTGGCCCTAAGGTGTTTTGCGATAACCGAAGTGGATTTTAATATTAATATATTCTAGAATAAAGTTTTGGAGATCTAAGAAACTTTGTATTTAACTTATTTTTGCTGCCATGTAGTTCTGTTGGCGCTGCCCGAAATATACTAAACACATAATTTTCAACTGTTGGTAGGGAACTGAAAATTAATTTAGTTTTTTCTGCATCGTTTAAATGATCCCCTAATGTAGAGGTTTTTACCCCTTCATGCTTCACGGACCCTTTTAGAAATTTTCATTTTTTTTCGGACCCCTTGCCGCTTTTTGATTTTGAGTATATTAGAAATGAAAAATAGGTATTTATTTTAAATAAAATTGCATTACCAAAATTTTTTTATTTATTAAGTATAAAAAAATTTTAATTTTTTAATATGAACCTTTTAAAGTTCACAAACAATTAAAAAATATTAAATATAATAAAATAACTTTGTTTTTACTAACTTTTTAATATTGGGAGAAATTTCTGACAGAGCACATTTTACTTCACTCTCCAAATTGATCTTAATTTGAATTTTATGAACTGTAGAGCAGAAAAACTAGTTTCGCCTAAATATGTAGTCACAAACTGTGAAAAAAAGTTTGAACGCTTCATTCTCCAGCAACGTGTAAGCTTTGTAATATTTTAACCAAAAATATTTAACCAACATTGATTCAAAGTCAGCTTTGGAACTGGATTTTTTTTTAGTGCTATTGGTCATTCTTAAAAAATTATCGGGTATGTTATCGATAGCAATGTTGAATGGTTTACGATGTAAACTGGTTTGACAAGAATTGGTTTTAAGCTCCGGATAATACCGGGAAAATTCATCGTGAAGTGAATGCCAGTATGTTCTTTTTGGACATCAGATATGTCTATAAGCAAAATAATATATAAAAATAGTTTTCTGTAAATTTTTTATAAAGTTCTTCATTTTTGTATAAAAGAAAAATGTCTACTTCTGTCTTTAATTCGTATAATAAATCCGATGGACATTGATACATAGGATTTTAAGAATTCTATTTCTTAAGGCACTAGTTTTTATAAAATTTAATACTTTACTCTCTAGCGGACTGTTGCTGCAGACCCCCATATGGGAAACCTTACACTAACATTAGTTTTCATTCTTGTGAAATTAAGATTTAAGTTTTTGTTTAATTATATATTTCTCCGAATACAAAAAAATCCGGATGTTATATTTCTTCATTAAAAGCAATAATTTTTCTCAAGAGATTTTTTATGTTTTGGTAGATTTCAAACGATTTTGGTAGGTTTTTTTGAAAATTATGTTAGGATGAAAAATTTTTAGTGGCAACGCTAATCCTAAATGTTGGGTTTTAAATTATCAAAATTTGCTTAAATGAGATTTATAATTATAAGATTTAATGCAGTTCCAAATTAGCTTTAATCGTAGTTCTTTACATAGTGTACACTTAACCTATATCGAAGTTTGATTTATAGTACCATCATAGTTCAATCAATAATCTTCATATAACTTCAATTGTATGTAGTCATAAGTCTGGTTTAATCATTTGTCTCCAAGTAGTACCAATTTAGCTTTGTAGTGATTAATGAATTCAAAATTAGATTTAATCGTAGGTCTTTACTTGATCTCAATTCAACTTGAATAATTAAATTTATCCTTATATAGTCTTAAATTAAATACTATGACGCTATATAGCCATAATTTAGCTTTAATTAACAATTTCACTTTTTTTTGAAAATTTAACGTTTTTAGAAAATTTGTATTGTATTTTTTAATTAGTCTTTTTTTATAAATAATGTTTTTTAAGGTACCCTTTTTTAAATTGGTTATTTTTTGGAAAATGTATACCTTATTAAAAATTGGTAATATTTTAAATCAGTCCTTTTTTGGACTATTTTCTTTTTAAACAAAAATAATTTTTTTATTTTTTTTTAATTTTTAAATTTTTGTAACCTTCAATTTTTTTTTTTGGAAAATTATAAAAATTTGTTGAAAATTCTTATATGTTTTCTTAAAAATTTGTGCTTTTTTGGAAATTTGTATTTTTTGGAAAATTGATACTGATGGGGTTTAGAACGTAAATAAAATTTTAATATAATACAGAAAAAAATGCGGGGTTTATTTGGGGGTAATATAAAAATATAAATTTTTATTTGTGGTTACGAACCTTTTTTCTTTGGTTATGTTGTCACATGTGTTTTTTTTTTCTTAGTTACCTTTTTACTTGCTTTCAAAATAATAAACAAAAGGTCGTTGAGACAAACTGCAACATTTAAGATTTCTCTCTTACACTTAAGCATATATAAATATGTGCACTTCACACGTAAACAGATTCCTTTTTTGTAAATTGGTCCTTTTTGAAAAATTTTAAATTTTTTGATAATTGATACTTGATTATAAATTGTTATTTTTAAGAATTTAAATCTTTTGACTTTATAGTTTTTTTTAAAATTTGGTACTTTTTTGGAAAATTATTAAATTTTTTGGAAAATTCTTATATTTATACCTTACACCACCATAGGTGGTTGGGGTATTATGAGTTTGTGCTGATGTTTGTAACGCACAGAAAATCGATTTAACGATGTCTGACTGTCTAGATGGCTGGCTGGTTGTCTGTCAATGTAAACTTTGTGCAAAAAGTACAGTTAAAATTTGGCACATATGATTATTTTGGCATAACGACGAAGCCTGTTGGAATCGGTTTTGATCTGTCCATTATTTCACCTAGCCCCCATACAAATGTTCCCCCGGAATAGGGTTTTAACACTTACAAATGCCTTATTTATGTCAGTATTTCAATAAAAGCCGTTACGAATAAGTTTTTATAAGAATGAATCGGAATGCCAAATTTCACGATCAATTAGGCATAGCTCTCATATAAGGCTCACTTTCGAAAATCACTTTAACTGGAGTAAATCGCACATAGATGAGAGTATTTGATAATATTTGACACGAATAAGTTTAATATGGAAAGTTATCGCAGTATCTAATTTCATATGGATCGGTCTATAAATGGCCCTTGGTTCCATATTAAGTTCATTCGGAAAATCTCGAAAATAATTTTAAGAGATAATCGCAATAGTGCTTTCTTTCTTACTTATTTTTCTTAAAAAATTTTGATTTTTTTTCTTTTTTGGAAAATTTATTATTATTTTTTTAATTAGTATTTTTTTTTTCTTTTTTTGAAAATTAGTTCTTTTTTCTAAATTGTTTTTTTTTAATTTTTTATTTTTGAGAATTAATTTTTTTTTCCATTTATACATTTTTTAAAAGATGGCCTTTTTGGAGAATTGATACCTTCTTTAAAAATTGGTAATTTTTTTTGGTAAATATAAAATTTTTGAAAAATTATTATTTTTTTTTTTCTTAAAAATTAGTTCCGTTTTTAATTGATACTTTTTATAAATTGGTATTTTTTAATGTTTAAATTTTTGAAAAATTCTTTTATTTTTTCTTAAAAATTAGTACTGTTTTGGAAAATTGATACCTTTTTTGGAAATTGGTCCTGTTTTGAAAAATGTTTATTTTTTATTTTTTTTGGAAATGGAACTTTGTTAATTTGTTTTTTTTTTTTAATATAAATTTATTTTTAAGAATTTATTTTTTTTAGAATTGGTAACTTTTTTTAAAAGTTGGGACCTTTTTGGAAAATTATAAAGTTTTTGGAAAATTCTTATTAAATTAAATTGGACCTTTTTGAAAAATTTTTCCTTTTAAATAGTCCTCTTTTAATTGCTTCTTTTTTTATTTTTTTAAGGATTTAATTTTTTTATTTATCATTCCGTAAAAATTTGTACTTTTTGTAAAAAAATTTGATATTTTCTTGAAAATATGTAAGTTTTTATTTGGAAGTATTTCTAAAAATTGGAATTTGCAAAAGGATATTTTTATTGAATTCTTCCTTGTTTTTAATTGGTTCCTTTTTAAAAATTAATACTTTTTTGTAAGAAACAACAAGATAATAAAAAAGGTTTTTCTTCGATATTTTAGGTGTTTATGGACCGAAATTTTTGATTTTTTGACATTGATAAAAACACGTTCTACGTGTAATTGAGATTTTTCTAAATAGTCAACTAATTTTAAACTTATTCTTCTTTTAACATAAAACTTTGAAACAGGAGTATTGTAAAGACTTAATTTCTTTAATCATCGGTCTTTATGGTCTTTCAAAATTAGCTTCTATGGTAAGGGTTAATATAACTTATAGTCATGTAAACATGTCATATTTTATATAGCCCCCAATTAGTTTAAATCATCAGATTTTATATAGCCTCAAATTAGCTTCAATTTTGTGTTTATGTAATCCCAAATCAGTTTGAAACATGATTATTTTCAAGTTTTCTATCATGGGTCTTTTCACAGTCACAAATTTGCTTCAAGTGTTGGCTTCAATATAGCCCAAGACATATTCATAATGTATACTCGTCCCGTACCGAGATGTATAACTATATCTTGTTATTGTTCTTAAGCAACTTCTTAGTAATATAGTTATGAAAATATATATTTTAGAAGACATTTCAACTACTTCTATCCCACTGTGCCTTCTTTCAAATACTCCATCAAACCCCACGCTCAAATAGTTTTATTTTTTTTTTTTTTTTTACTAACCTTAAGCTTGATATCAAACAAAATACAACATGTTGCCAACTAACAAAATGATAAAACACAACGAAGGTCTTTTAACAAACTCACCACCGCAACGAAATGTCAGACGTATACGCGCGGTGGAGCTTTCAAGACGTTACGGTAAACGGAACGCATTAGCATTTTATGGTTCATTTCTAAAAAACAATTTCTCTGTGGGTTCGCTAAATAATGTGATGCTTTTTATTACTTTTATATTGAGTGGAGCTAAAATTACAAGAAAAAACGAAAAAAAGTATAACAACAAAATAAAACGAAATGTGTTAATTTAACAATAAATACTATAAACAATTTATGTTTATTTATAACAACAATTTGTTATGCTTTAATTACGAGTAAAAAATAAAAAGAATTGAAGTGAAAGAATTGCAAAAGAAAAAGAAATTGAAAACAAAATTAAAAATTACAAAAAAAAAAAATAAATAAAAACAAAATAAAGAAATAAATAAGAGTAAAAAAAAAATATCAACAAAAAATTTTATAAGATTGTATAACATCAAAAAAAAAAAAATAATAATAAACTAAAGATCTATATAAAATTTTAAATAAAATTTGAAAAGCATTAAAAAAATATTTATAATTATTTGGTTTTGTAATCAATACTTTTAAGCTGAATTAAGTTTCTTATTGAACTTGTATAATTTGTCTAATTAAATAATTAATGAAATTTACACGCAGTCGAATTGATAAAGTAATCCATTCAATTAATTAAGAAAATTGAGTATGTGTGTGTGTATGTTAAAAAAAATTTCCTAAAACATGAATTTAAAAATTTGTTAATGATCGCTATAACTTCTCAAAATAACAAATTAGGCTTTTGTAAATTATAAAACCATAAAATAAAAGCAACATAACACAAAATTATTATACAGAAATTGATGAGAAGATAATAACATAATTATAAAAAAAAACAACATATTGAGTAAAATACATATTTAAATTATATTAAAATATTATTTTATTATGGAATTAAATTAATAACAAATTTGTTATTTTTGCTGTTTGATTTACACAATAGAAAAAGGTGAGTTTATTTGTAGTCCTAAATTATCTATAAATATAAGACTTTTTATGGTTGGAAATTAGCCCCTAAATATTAAAAAAAAAACTTTGATCATATATCTATGTGTAACACCATATTAGCTTTATACTTAAAGCTTTTAAAAGTCTTAAATTGTCTTTATACTCAAACTTTATATAGTCTCAAAATAAGCTTCAATGATAAAGCGTGATCCATTTCGAGGTTCCCTACTTTTTAAAGAAAAAAAAAAACACAGAAAATTCAAATTTAATGGGGAATGTTTATTATCATTTGAAAGAACATTATTTGGCATTTATTTTTTGAAGATTAAGTCTATCAAACGTTGGTCGTTGCTACGTCGCAGAGTCCAATTTTCGATGACTCGTTCGAGCATTTCGACTGCTAACTGGCGAATAACACGTGTGATATTTTCCTCCAAGGCCTGAATCGAAGCGGGTTTATCCGCATAAACTTTAGACTTTACATATCCCCACAGGAAAAAAACGTGAAATTATGTGCTCACCGAAGTGTTCTCTCAATGGAAAGTGGCGCCGTCTTGCTGAAACCAAATGTCGCCGAGATCACGAGCTTCAGTTTCAGGCATTTAATAGTCGGTTATCATGGCACGATAACGGTCGCCATTGACGGTTACGTTCGCACCGGCATCATTTTTAAAGAAATATGAACCGATGATTCCAGCGGCCCACAAACCACAACAAACCATTGTTTTTTCTAGATGAAGTGGCAGTTCTTGAATCTCTTCAGGTTGCTCTTCGTCCCAAATGCGGAAATTTTGTTTGTTTACATACCCATTGAGCCAGAAATGGGCCTCATTGCTGAACAAAATTTGCCTCGAAAACGTCAGATCTTCTTTGAACTTTTCAAGAGCCCATAGAGGGAAGTGATGTCGTTTGGGAAGGTCGAGCGGCTTCAGTTGTTGCACAAGCTGTATTTTGTACGCTTTCAATTTAAGATCTCGACGTAAAATGCGCCAAGTCATTCCATACGTTAGTCCGAGTTGCTGCGAACGGCGACGAATCGACTCTCCACGGTCTTCGTGTACACTCTCAGCTACGGCCGCTATATTTTCTTCACAGCGTGCTGGACGTGATCTATGCGGTCGAATATTATACAATAATGAATGCTGGGTCTCAAAATGGGTGATGGTATTGCGAATAGTACGCTCATTAGGCCGATTATGTTGATCATAAGTTGAGCGAAGTGCACGAAACACATTCCTCACAGAACATGAATTTTCCTAATAAAGTTGAACGATTTGTAAACGTTGTTCAGGCGCAAGTCTTTCCATTATGAAATGCCAAACAATACTAAACTAAAACAACATGACAGCATGACACGACTCAAACGTGATCTGTCGAAAAAGGCTATTGAAAAAAGTATCTCTACTTGAATCACCCCTTAGATCTTTATATGGTCCTAAATTAACTTAATTACAGAAAGTTTTACAATCCAAAATTCGTTTAAATTTCACTATGTACTCCCAAATTAGCTTTAATTGAAATTTGTTATGTTGTTCCAAAATAAGCTTCAATGATAGATCTTTATATGGTCCCAAATTAGCTCAATTACAGAAAGTTTTACAATACAAAATTTGTTTCAATTTCACTATGTTGTGCTAAATTAGCTCTAATAGAATTTCGTTATATTGTCCCAATGTAGTTCCAAATAAGCTTTAATTATGGATCTTTATATAGTCCCAAATTCACTGCAAATATAGGTCTTGATATGGTCTTCAAATAGCTTAAATCGTAGGTATTTAAATAGTCCTAAATTAACTTTAATCGTAGGTTTTTATTTAGTCCAAATTTGGTTTCTTTCTTAAATGTTTATATAGTCCAAAATAATTCGGATTTTAGACCTATATAGTCTATAATTAGCTTCAATCATAGGGATTTATATAGTCCAAAATTCTATTTGATTACATAACCTTAAATTAGATTTAATTCGAAGTCTTTATGTAAAAAATAATTCTTAATCATAGATCTTCATACTGTTCCAAATTAGTTTTATTCTTAAGTCTCTATATAGTCTATAATTAGCTTCAATCATAGGGATTTGTATAGTCCAAAATTGCATTTGATTACATAACCTTAAATTAGATTTAATTCTATGTCCTTATGTAGCCTCAAAGTAGCTTTAATTGTAGATATGTATATAGTCCTAAATTAGCTTTAATTATGAAAATTTATATATACTGTCAAGAAAGCTTTAATCGTTGAGATTTATAAGGTTAAACATTTGATTCAAATGTTGGCCTTTATATACAGCAGAATTAGCTTTATTTCCTGGACTTTTTACAGTTTCAATGTAGCTTCTATTAAACTTAAGATTTTGTTTATATGGTTTCCAATTAGCTTCAGGTCGTGAGGATTTATATAATTCAAAATTGTCCTCGATCAAAGATCTTGACATAACCTCAAATTAGGTTTAGTTCAATTTCTTTATGGAGACTTAAAAAAGTTTCAATTCTAGATTTTTATGTAGCCCCAAATTAGCTTCAATCATGGAAATAGGTCTCTTTAAAGTCCCCAATAAACTTTAATCCTAAATATATTTTCCAAAATTTTAAATTATATTTTTGTAGCTTCTTTACATTTACCTTATTATATTTATTTTGAATTATTCAATTAAAATTAAGGAAATATGATTTTAGATTTATTGTTATTTTACATCATGGTATCGTTCTTGGCCGGTCATAACAAACTTTTTTTTCTGATTAAATTTTCAGTTGCAAAAAAAAATATTTAATTTATATAACTAATGTCATTAAAATTCGTTCAAGGTTTTTTTTAATAATTCAAGCAAAAAACACGAAGAAAAAAATACAAATTATAACACTTTTGAACATTTGTTTGTTTATTTTAAGTAAAAAAGTCTTGTATTGTCAGCATAAAACTTGGTCTTACCAAGTCTGGTCTCATATAACCACACAAAATAAAGAAAAAATTAATAATAATAATTCTCTGGTAAATCATAAATATTTTTTTTTTTTTTTGTTAAACATATAAATGCATTATTAAGATGGACGGACGGATAGTAAGTCGAAGCAAAAAAAAAAATTAATTAAATAAACACCTGTTAGTTTTTTTTTTAAATTAACACAAATCTTGTCTTAAATTAATTTTTTTTTTAAAATTATTATATAAAAAAAACGATTAACACTACATTTGAAGTACTTAAATATTTTCAGCAAATACACTTCAATTGATTTAAATGCTGGTTATAGCAATTTCGTAATTATTATAATGAAAGACATATGTTTATTTAAAAATACCTTAAGAACTTAATTGAAATATCTACATGCCATTAAGAGTCTTTAATTTAAAAAATAAAATACTTAAATTTTTTTCTTGAAAATAGTCAGGGATATGCTTTTGAGATAGATACAAAGCTTTAGCACGCGTTTTATCTTAGCACAATCGATATAAAGTTGGTTTCGTATATAAAATCCATAAAAACCTGTAGCTCCCAAAAATAATATCGGATTAAAATCTCCAAAATTGTTATTACTAAAAAAACATATATTTTAATGTCAAATGTTTGTTGGGATACCAATATAACATATATGTAATTATATATTATAACAGATTTTGATCTTTTTAAAAGTAAAGTCATTGGTATTTTAGAAAAACTAAAAAATATTTGCCCTCTTTTATGTTTAAATTAAAGCAATAAAATGTTTTGCATTTCATACAGTATTTTTGATTTAATAATCAAATTTACAAAGTTTGCTGGGATATTAAAAATATATAAAGTAAATTTTTTTTAAAAAAGTCTTCTTTTTTCCTAAATCTTATTGGTTTATCTATCAGAATTAGTAAATATTTTTCCACTTTTTTAATTTTTAAAGCAAAGAAAGAAGAAGAATTTTCGGAAAATTCAAAACTTTACTGGGCTACAAATAAAATACATATCATGATATAAAAATAACAAAGTAGAGCCACTCTTCACTTGTCGCCATGTTAACCTTATGACGATTAAGCCAATATTCATTTTATTCTCTTAAATCGTGCTACCTTACAAATTTTAAAAAATCCAAGTTTTTTTGTTTACTTTTTTATTAAAAATTATAAAAATTATGTGTATATATCCGATGTTGATAAATTTCCTTACTTTTAGTAAAGCTTTTTGTTCTTAGATTAGTGATATATGAGCATTTCTTCAAAATCGTAACTTTTGGGATTAAAAAAAAAAATTAAGAACATTTTTTAATGGACATCAGCGCTACTTGGTACCAATATTTGCTGGTTTTAATGAACCACAAATCTGTTGGCGTGAATAACTTTTAGCGAACGGCGTTAGTATTATGGATGTTTAAGATAAAAAGTTATATACGAGTACAATTGTCAAAATTCTATTTTCAATAAAATTTAATATATCTAAACATAAATATATCTAAAATATAAATTAAAAGTGATACGATATAGTTGATGACGCCGAAGATAATCACGATCATAATGAACAAAATGTTTAACCATATAAATCGCAATTATTAAAGCTATTTTGACGGTATATATAAATTTTCATAATTAAAGCTAATTTAGGACTATATACATATCTGCAATTAAAGCTACTTTGAGGCTACATAAAGAAGACATAGAATTAAATCTAATTTAAGGTTATTGCAATTTCATTAACAAATTTTTGATCAACAAAGTATCATTTATTTTCTTAAAGTTTATTGGACATAGAATTAAATCTAATTTAAGGTTATGTAACCAAATGCAATTTCATTAAAAAATTTTTGATCAACAAAGTAGCATTTATTTGCTTAAAGTTTATTGGATTATCTAATAAATTTAAGAAATAACTTTAGCACAATTTTAAAATTTTTGAATCAAATTTTTAATTTTAGTTTTTTAATTTTAATAGAATATTTGCGAAAGAATCAAAAGTTTGCTAAATATAGCAATATTTTAATGAAATTCGGTGTAAGGAAGTTTTGCATAAGTATCAATCTTTGTGCAAAATTTCATGAAAATTAACCATTGCACCTATATAAAATCCTCTTCCGAAAATCACTTTAACGTGCATAAATCACATACACATGTTAGTATATCAAGTTTATATTCTACAGAAATAAGTTTTATATAAGTAGAAATCAAAGAGACAAATTTTATGAGGATCGCACCATAATTTACCATAGCTCCTATATAAGCTCACTTTCGGTAGTCACCCTAAGGTGCATAAATTCATATAAATATTAGTATTAACATAATATTCTCTATTTTGATGGACATACACAATGGTGTAGGGTATCTTATGGTCGTGCTTAACCGAATATATCTTTCTTACTTGTTTTTTTTTTTTTTTGGATTTCATAAAGTAATTTTGATTTCTCAAAAAAAAAAAAAAAAATATCTTAGCAAAATGTTATATATTCTTAAAGTTTATTGAATTATCAAATAAATTTAACAAATATTTTTAGCACAATTTTAAAATGTTTGAACAAAATTTTTAATTTAATATTTTAATTTTAATAGAAAATTTGCGAAAAAAAAACAAAAGTTTGCTGGGTTATCAATAAAATATATATTAAGTATATATTTAAAAATTTTGCAGATATTAAAATTCAAATATATATATTTATGAAGTATTTTTTTTATTATAAAACTCATAAAGTTTGCTGGGATATTAAAAAATATATAAGTTAAAATTTATAACATTATTTATTAGAGTAAAGAAGTATTTTTTGAACTATTTTAGTTTTTAAATAAAATGTGTAATTTTTAAGAATGAAAAGTATTAATTAATTAAAAAAAAAACTATTTTAAGTTGTTAACTATATTCTTTTAAATTCCTCGTTTTCTTAGTTTTTATAATACATAAATTTGTCTATTTGTTCTAAAGAGTTGTTTAAATTTCAAATATTTACCTTTTCCCTTGTAATTTAAACATAAAAAAACACCTAAAATTTACGCTTAATTAGCTCAAGCTTTTTGTTTTCTAATAACATTTTTTTTTTTGTTTGTAACAATTATATCTTATCATTTGTTAAATATAAACCATAATAATAACCATCAACCTCATTTCTTTACAAAAAAGCAGAAAAAGTTATTTGAACACGAAAAAAGGGAACAATTACGTTAGAGCACTATGTTCAGCTATGCCAAATCTTTTATACCCTTCACCACTTTACCGACAAATAATAAAATTTACACCTTAAAGTATGCTTTACTACAAAAATATGAACTATCTTAGCAAGCGTTGCTTCTTAAAAAAAACAACAAAACTGATATCGTCTGATGACTACATACATATATTTGTATGTAGACACATGCTTATACAAAAAACAACAACACTGAATCATTAAAATGCACCTATTTCCAACTAAAAAACATCCAAACATACATAAAAAATAATTGTGTGTATGTATATACAATCAACAACTACTGCTTGCTTATACAAAAACAACAACACTGAAAATCATTGCAATGATTTTTATATATGTTTGCCTATAACTCGGTTGTTTAAAAAAAAATATTCTGAACAGATTTGTACAAAAACGAATTCAGAAGCTTATATAGAAGCTCTAAAAAGTCCAAGAATGTGTTTTGATCTATGTCTCAGTTACTAATGAACCGATTATGTTCATTTCTTCCGCAAAAACATTCCAAAAAAAGATTCCGAATTTTTTTTGCCCTGTCGGTTTTTTGGTGTAATCCAATTTTGTTGATTTTTACTAGTGTCATTCTAAGAAATATAATTTGATGTCTAAAACATATATATATAATTTGATGTTTAAAACATATATATCCGATAACTGAGGCTTTCTAAAAATTGATGTCAACATACAGACGGCCATCGTTATATCAATTTCCCTATCAATAAGGAATCAGAAAATATATACTTTTTGGGGTCTTAAATGAATATTGTAGAAATTACAAACAGAATGACAAACTTATATATACCCTTTACACCTGTGGTGAAGGGTATAGTAATAAAGTAAACAATTTTGTTTACATTTCTAAAATGTAGCTTGCAGTTCCACAAGATATGAAATTATTTATATTTTGTGTGACAATAACAGCATCATAAAAAATTCTAAGAATAAATACATTTTTAAATAAGAGCACACAGAAGAATCTTCAACAACTTTAACACGACTAAATTAACATTATAATGCATTCATCATAAGTTTAAAAAGAATTAAAAGAATCATAAATATTACACTATACTTTTTTTTAAACACACAGATACTGTAAGACAAGTGTGGGTAAAGTAGGTGTACTTATGTTTGGATGGATGTTGGAGTATTTGTTTATTTGGGTTCTGTTAAGAAGAATATAGAAATGTTTGTTTTGTTATTTGTATGTATACATGACCAACAGAGTTTAAAAGACAGAAAAACCAAAACAAATATAAGACCCCATTTAAAGAAAGAATGACAAGTAAAGCTTAAGTAGCTTTAAGATATTTCAAATGTCAACATTACCAACTAACATCTTTGACAATATGTACAAAAAAAAAATAAAAATTCTGGTGTATTTGTTAAAAATGTCATAATTTTGAAAATTTTTGAACCAATAACAACAATTTCTAAATAATGAACTAAAATAGAGTTATTTACATTTTTTTTTTTTTTTTTTTTTTTTTGTAACAAATAACCATAACAGTTTTCTTAGCAATAACTCTAAATATTATCTTAACAATTTATATTTTCTTGTAGTTTTTTTTTTTTTACAACAAAAAAACTTTAACAAAAACAACGTTATAATATTTTTTAAACTCTTAAAAATAGATACCAATTTTTTCAAAATGCGGTCAATAAACTTGTTCAAATGCAACACGCGCTTTTTGGTACCAATTGTTCATATAATTTCTGTTTTAAGTTTGTTTTTTTTTTATTAGTTATAAAAAAAAAACATTTTATATAGATGTAATTTAACTATTATAACATTTTTAAATAAATATTTGAAAAGAACAAAGATGCCAGACATATTAAAAACTTTACTCAAAAATATTTCACAAAGAGCTTCAACTTCTTTAAAATTATTAAAAAAATAAAAGTTGGCAGATATTTTTTAAGTTTTTAATAAGCAGAGCCACAACCTTTATTAAAATATAATTTATAACAAAAAATGTTCATAAATATTTTTTTAATAACCCAGCAAACTTTGATAATTAAAATTTTTAATAAAAAAAAATTGCAGATGAAAAATTTTGTAAAAAGTGGACAAATATTTGTTCAGATTCGAATAAAGAAAATTTAAATTATAATAAAAAATAATCCTATATATATTTTTAATACGAGTCCTTAAAATGTTTGATTAATTTTTATAATTGAAAAATCGAAAATCAAAAATATTTATTAAAAATAAAAAGAGGGCAAATAGTTTTTTAAAATTCGTATTATCAAATCCACATGTTTTAATAAAATTTAAATTGTAACAAAAAAAGTTCATATATATTTTTTTAGTAAACTAGCAAATTTTAATATTTTATTATTTTTTCTTTTAATGTTTAATCAAACCTTTTTCAAAAAAAAAAAAAAAAAAAAAAATTAAAAGTTGGAAAATATTTTTTGTTCATATAATATGCAAGGTAAAAATTAAAAATTAAGCTAAAAAACTTAATATAAATTTTTTTAGTAACCCAGCAAACTTTGGTAGTCATATATATATATATTTTTTTTTTTAATTTTTGAAAATTAAACTTTAATATCAAAAATTTTATTTAAATATTAAAAAAAATATTTTTTCTAAATATAATAGCCCAAAGAATAAGTAAGCTTTGTAAAAAATTGAACATTTGACAACCAAAACTTTGACAAAAGTAAACTTTGTTGATTTAATTTTCTTTTAGAACTAAGAATGAAAAATTAATAGTAAAAATTAAAATAATAAATAGGCAAATATTTTTCATGCACGTGATATACAAAGCCATAACTTTTCACAAAAATCAAGCTTTAATAAAAAATTTTGATATATAAGTTTTTTTTAGTAAGCCAGGAAACTTTTATAATTAAGAAACAAAAAAAATTTTTTTTGTTAATTTCATAAAAATCAATTACTGAATCTTTATTTCAAGATTAAATATGGGAAAATATTTTCTATAAATATAAAAGGCAAGACTAAACAAGTTTGCAATCATAAATTGTCTTGTTGTCTCTGTTTGGCAGTACCAAAACAGAGTTTGTAGACTATAATTAGACACCAGCAGAATGGAATACATGTTTTCTGTACCGCTATACTCTTCATCAGCATTCGTGGTGTCTTATCCATTTTTGTTTCGTTGAAAGCCAAACATTGCGCCCGCCTTGCACTGGTTGCAATTTTTAGAGACTCAATTAGCAGCGCCAGGCGTTTGGGGCAAGTAAAAGAGAGATTGAACCTAGGGTCGCAAATGCTATTATAGATGTGGTTCCAGTATCCAGTTCGAAAGACCATAAACAAGTTCGCAATCCTAAATTGCCTTGTTGTCTCAGTTTGGCAGTACTAAAGCAGAGTTTGTGGACTATAATTTGACACCAGCAGAATGGAATACGTAGTTTCTGTGCCGCTACACACTTCATCAGCATTCGTAGTGTCTTATCCATTTTGGTTTCGTTGAAACCTAAACAAAGACTTTAAGTTTTGACAAAATAGTTTTATATTTAAGAAAAAAATTCTTTTTATTTTTGTTAATTTTATAAGAATAAAATACTGATATTATATTTTTATTTGAAAACTAGAAGTGGGCAAATATTTTCTATTAATACGAAAGACAAGACTTTAAGTTTTGATAAAAATTAAGTTCTAAAAAAAATTTTTGTATATTTTTTAATAAACCAGCAAATATTTGTAATTAAATAAATTTTGTTAATTTTTAAAAATCAAATACTGATGTTGAATATTTATTTTAAAATAAAAAGTAAACAAATATGTTCTAAGAATATAAAATATAAGACTTTAAGCTTTGAGAAAAATAGGGGTTTAACAAAAAATTGGTGGTGCAGTAAGAGCTCGATTTGCCCAACTACCTTTTATTGCAATACCCTGAATTTCGAAGCATTACATTACAGGGTTTATAAGTGCAATTTTTTTTCTAAAAAAGAAGTATCGATAAATGCAACTTTCTATTGATATTTGCAATATTACCTCAATTTATCGTATGATTGTTTCTTATTTACAAGTGTAGTTTTAATGATCTGTAGATATATTCAAATACATTGAATTATCTCCCAATCAAAATTAAAATTTGAATTATCTTTTGAGTTAGAAAAATGTGACTCCGAGAAGTGAACATTTTGAATTAATTATTTGATTGGCATAATTTTTTTTATTTATAAAAATATAATGAGACGCTTTAATATTCAGTGGTCGCTTATCGCAACTTTTTTGGAAATTACAACAACCCTGGTTTGATATCGGTTGTACAAATTGTGCTCATACTGTATATATTTGTTGTAAACCACCAAACTAGTGTATTCAAAAACCGAAACCAGAAACCGGTTTAACCAGTTTTTGATTCTTAAAAAACCGACTGATTTCTAATATTTTTTGTTTTCGAGCTGGTTTTTCTCAGTCGGTTCCGGTTTATTATGAAATATTCTTTCTTTTATTTTCTTATTATAACAATCCGTTTTTTCCATTTTTAACATTTGCTCAATTTATTTGAAAATAAAATTTCTAGAAAATTATAAAATTTTCAAGTAGTTTTTGAGTAAGTTTCTTAAAAAATTTGAAAACAATTCTCTTATACTGAATCAGGTACTAAATTATTTGAAAGTATTTCTCATTTATATTATTATCTGATAAAGCTTTAAGTTTGTTAAAATTTCTAATTTATGATTTGAATTGAGACCTAAGAATTTTATATTTTCTTGCTGATTTAAACAAATTTTTATTAACAAAATCTAGGTAAAGTCAATTTTAATTTTGACGTTCGTCGTAAGAAAAATTTCCCTTAACCAAAATAATGTAAATTTCAATAATTAGTTCAAAAAATAATCCTCTAACTGCTGAAGAACGATATGACTATTTATTTTTATATTATTTGTCATTAGCAGGGAAACCACTAATAAGCAATTGCATGTTTTTTTCCTGTACATCAAATGAAGACACCTACAAAATATTTATCAGTTTCAGAACAAACAAACCATTTTGGCACCGATTTGTAAGGGCATATTTTAGTATATTTCACCCTTAACGGCATATAGTTGCATATAGTGATTTGTAGATCATATTAATAGCATATTTTGACACTTTTAGAGCATATTTAACTTTTTTAGAGCATATTTGTATATTTTGAAGTTATTTTTTTTTTTTTTTGGTAAACCTCATGAAACGTGCTAAAATTTGATTGTAATGTACAAAAAAAAATAATAGATTTAAAAATATTCAGTATTTGAAACTAATTTCAGTAGATACCGCCTAAGTTCGTTAAAAATCGCTAAGGTGTTTTACTTGTAGCAACAAATCATGAATATTTTAAAACAGGTAATTTGATCTTTTTAAAGCCATAAAGCTAGTATCAGCTTTTTAATATGCCCGAATAGCTTGAGTTAATCTTGTAAAAACAATTTATTATTTAAAGTCGCTGTATGTGTATGTAAACTTGCATATGCATATTTTTGATAATTTGTGGACTAATACTAGTGTTTAGAATCAGATGAACTAAAAACTGAGCTTTTCAACATAGTTGATATATACATTTTAGTTTTGCCTCATTTTATAACATCAAAAATACATAAATAAAATACTTTGTTAATAATAACAATATTAATTTTTGTTTAAAAATTCAAGTTTTGTTTTGTTTTTTAAGAGCATATTTTAGCATTTTCAAAGCATATTTTTGGTTTTTACTGCATATTTAATGTGCATAAAATACTTTTGTTTAAAGCATATTTGTTTTTTCCCTGGTCACTACAAATAACATGTGCTATAAGTGTAATTTCTTTAGTAAAAATAATAAACATTTTAAAAATATTTATGTTTTTAGTAAAAAACAGCAATTTAACAGCAATTTTTCGAATAGTTCGAAAATCGGTTTTTTGAGTGATTAAAATTTTTTTTGCCAATTTTGATAAAATAAATACTGATGTTAAAATTTTAATTCAAAATATAAAATGGACAAATATTTTCTATGAATATATTTCAAGCTTTCGAAAAGCTAAAATTTTTTTTAAATATTTCAATACATATTTTTTTAAAACCCAACAAACTTTGTACAATAAACAAATTCTTTTAATTCTTTAAGATCAAATACTGATTTTGAAAATAAAAAATATTCAAATATTTTTTCGAAATGCTTAAACTCAAAAAAAAAAAAAAAAATTGACAAAAAAATTAGGTACATATTTTTCAATAACCCAGCAAACTTTTTGAATGTTTTTTTTTTTAATTAATATTAAAAATTTTAATTTAAATATAAAAAATGGGCAAATATTGCTTATTAAATATAATAAACAAAGACATAAGCTTTGAAAATATTGAAAATTTGTCTAAAAAGCTTAATATATATTTTTTTTAATAATCTAGCAAACTCTGGTGTTTAAAAATTTTGTTATTTTTCTTAAATCTTAAAATTTTATTAAAAGTAGGCTAATATTTTTTGAAAATAAAATAATTAAAAACATAAAATTTAAAAAAACCGAAAGTTTAATAAAAACAAATTAAATATATACTTTTTAGCAACCCAGCAAACTTTGTTAATTTAAAATATGTTTGTTATACATATTTTAAAACTAAAATTTTTTTAATTATAAATTTTATTTAATAATAAAAAGTGAGCAAATAAGTTTGGTTAATATAACAGCCAACAACAACAAAAAAAAAAAAATAACAAAAAATTGTGATATATACTTAAACAAAAATTGAGTGTATTATTTTAAACGGTGATTATTTTCAAAGTGTTTTTTAATCATCTGGCATCTCCTACTTCTTCATCACTTAAAGCTTATTTAAAAAATTTTGAAAAAAATATCAAAAACAACAATCAGAAACGTTTAAAAATATAAAAAAAAAGACTTGTTAGTAATGACTTTTTAGTGGATTTTGCCCAAAATGCTATAACAATGAAAAAACATTAAATTAATGTTTATAGAAGTCACCAACAACCTTTGCTCTATCTGTCGTTCATTCATCCGTTTCTTTTTTTTCTACTTTTTATTGCATTTTTATGATGGCCATGTCATAAAGTTACAAAAAATTTACATTAAATACTTTCAAATCAATAGATACGCTCGCTCACTACAACAAGACAAGACATAAACTAACAGCACGTGGGTGAGATGGTTATTAGAATGATGATTAGAATGCTATTGGTTGGAAAGATTATAGAAGAGCAAAAACATACGAGTATGCTGGCAACATTTTGCTGCTGCAATGTTAGAATTTCTAAAAAAGATTTAATTTTATTTTTGTAGGTTTATTTATTTGTCATTCTTTTACTTTATTTAGTTTTTAGACATTTGGTAAATCATGTCATAAAATTAACACAAAATTCTGTTTAACATTATAATAAAAGAAATTACATTACAGAAAAAATAAACTAAATAAAAATACATATATTTTTTTAGTTTGAGAAAACAATTTACATATTTAAAATTGGAGCAAAACGTGACATGGTTTTAGTATGATTTGGTATAAGTGGCTTATAGTTATTGTTGCAATTAAGAAGTGTGTTAACAAATTAAGTAAAAGAAATTAAATACAAACTAGATTTAATGTAATTGTATATCTATTTAGTAATGGATTAATTATAACTATAATAAAATGTCTAAGAGCTTAGAGAAATTTAATGAAATCCGTATTCATTTTATAATTTTTCGAAATTAGAGTTTAATATTAAATATTATTTAAAAAGAAAGAAGCTGAAAAGTTAGAAGATTTTTTGAAAGTGTGAAAAGGTATGATATGCAACTAGAAAAAAGAAAATTGTTGTAACTATTGATAACTATACACATATACACTGCCTGCCACTTGAATAAGGAATCACATTTTTTAAACTTTAATTAAGTATATCTCCTAAATTAAAGTTCAGAAAAAAAATTATTTTTTGCGCAACCAAATTTCAAAGTGTTGGCTTTAGTTTCGTGAAGAATTAAAAAATATACATATTTTGTTATACTAAAATTATGCATTTATTTAAAGACATGTATTTCTGTGGTACTTTTCGTGTGCCACTTGAATAAGGAACTCTTTTAGTTTTAATCAGGAAGGCTATGATTTGAATTTCTTTCAATATAAACGACTAGATAATTTTTAATTTGATAGTTTTTAAATAGTTTTTATTCAAAATGGCACGTGGTAAGGCTCTTAAAATCCTGTCCAAATAGCCAAAAACATTAATAGAGGAATGACAGTTATGTACAATTATTTAAATAACGTGGAAAGATATGGAAAATGAAAGGGCGGAAGAAAATGGCAAAAACTCCAAAAGAAAGACGAAAAATTCTTAGAATTGCATCAAATTCAGCCATGTCGGTATCAAAATTACGTGAAAAAAGTGGAGGCAGTGCCAGTCTAAGAGCAGTGCACTGTATTTTAAAGTCGTACCCATACATAGTCCGACGAAAACTGCAAAAAAATATCACCGCAAATCACAACGTCTACAGTTTGCCAAAAATAGAATGACATAGTCCGACAAATGGTTTAAAGTTGTATTTTCCGATGAAAAAAAGTTTAATATTGATTGTCCCGACGGGTAAAACTATTATTTCCATGACCTAAATTAGGAGAAATAATGGTATGGGGTGCCATTTCGTATTATGGTACCATAGAATTGGTTTTTGTATCCAACAAAATGACTGCAATGACTTACAGAAACATTCTGGAAGAAGCATTTCCAAAATTTAATGATTTCTTTGGACCCATACCTTGAACGTACCAACACGAAAACGCTCCGATTCATACCGCCAGAGCAGTAAAACAATTAATTAATCAACAAGGTGTTCAACTTTTGGATTGGCCCCCATATTCACCAGACCTGAATCCAATGGAAAATGTCTGGGGTTGGCTTGCAAGAAAAGTTTATGAAGGAGGAAAACAATTTGAGACGATAGAATCCTTACAGGATGCAATAACGGAAGCATGGAGTTCAATTTCGCTAAATTACTTAGAGTCATTATACAAGTCGATGCCAAATCGCATTTTTGAGGTTATTTCTAAAAATGGTGGCAGTACTCATTACTAATTGAATGCTAGAAGATAATAACTTTCATTTTTATAACCTAACTTTAAAAATAAATTACAGTTTGCTTAGTTTTAAAATAATCCTTATTCAAGTGACACTCGAAAAAGTACCACAGAAATACATGCATAATTTTAGTATTTTTTATTTCTTCAGGAAACTAAAGCCAACATTTTGAAATTTGGTTGCGCAAAAAATTATTTTTTTCTGAACTTCAGTTGATTCCTTATTCAAGTGTCAGGCAGTGTAGATATATTTTCTTAATATTTAGAATTTTAAAATTTTTATATCATACTTAAATTTCTAACATAGCTGAATCTTAAAAAAATTAATTAAAACATCGTTAGAAACTAACAAGTCAAACTATTTTTTTTTTAATCTTGTAAACTATATAATAAACTATTAAATATAATAAAATTATAACAAAATCTTAATATATATTTCTGAAATGTTGCTATAATATTTGCAAATATTTTAATATTTTACTTTAATGTCTATTCATTTTAGTAAATAAAGACACCATTTATCAGATTCTTAAAAAAATTATTGCCTTTTAAAATGATTTATTGATTTACTTTATTTATTTATTTATTTTATTTTAAAAAAATTACTAAATATTTAAAAAAAAATCTTATAGCTAACTTAATTAACTATGCTAAAATATTTCTATATATTGCTACAAATTAATATTACTAATTACTTTTGAATTCCTAATTCTGCTTAAATAAGTAACTTATTTTTTATCTTCAATTACCTGAGATACATAGATATACATTAGGGATGTCTAAATAGCTAAAAATGTAATTGAGTTAGTGAGTGTGAACAAAATGCACACAAAGAAAAGTTGGGAATAGTAAATAAAAAAAGTTAGCAATATATGTTGCTTTATTATATAAAACATATTTTTAAAACATTTTTGCGTTCATTACATTAAATTTATTAATGCTGCCATAAAAAAAATATAATATAAACTTTATCATAAAACTTTAGTATTAAAGAAATTGAATTACCAAACAAATTATTTGCATAAATTTTTTTCAGTGCACTTTGTACTCTTTGCACTCTCAGCAACGACTAAACGAAAGAGCGTAAGAATATGTGTGAACTCAATATCCCTAAGTAACATTAAAGGTAATACCTGCTGATTTATAATCATTATAATTATTAAAAAAAAAAAAAATTAAAACCGACGTTCAAAACTTGCGTTCTTTAAAACCAAAATCGTTTATCTCTTTTAAAGATCTAAAAATAAATTGTTATAATTATATCTATTTATAAGCTATTTTTTGGAATATTTCAGCAACCATATTAAGATTTTAAAAATAAAGTTTAAATAAAGCAGAATTATAATCATTATAATTATTGAAAAAATTGAAATCAACGATCAAAACTTGTGTTATTTAAAACCAATATTATTTATCTATTTCAAAAATATAAAAATAAACTGTTATAATTATACCTATGATTAATTATAAGCTTTTTTTCTGGGAATTTTAAAAATAAAGTTTAATGAATAAAATTATAAAATATAATTAATAGTCAGTTTTGTCCAAAATGGTAATTAAAAAAATATAATAATAAAATATGTGGCGTCAAAATGTCGAATTTATTTTTATTTTTTATGATCTAATTAATTATAAAGGTTTTAAATAATAAAATGGTTTAATATTTATTATTTTAAATTTCATTTAAATTTTGAGTTTTTTTTTTAGTAAAAAGAAAAATTCTTTTGATATTCACGGAAAAAGAAGACTATTTTATTTAATTGGTAGTTATTAATATGAACTATGAAATTTGAACATAAATTATGTAATATTTATGTTCAAATTTATTTTATTTATATATATATATATATATATATCTTAAATATTTGTTGAACTTTGACCTTAAAAGTTTATTTTAAGCAACAGATATTAACTTAAACATAAAGTAAAACATATGGAATTAATTATGACATTGATTCATGTATAATTTTTAAATATTTATTGAACTTTGACCTTTTCCGGAAATTTTATATACTTTTAATTATTTTATTTTTCCTTAAGCGTCAGATATTAACATAAAATATGTAAATAAAATATGGTCATAAATTTTAGCATCTTTTGACAGAAATTTAAAATTTTTTCTTTTTTTTCAATTGCGAAAAAAGTAAATTTTATTTTTCTTTAAGCCATAGATAAATTTTAATATTACTATAAAATATAGTAATAAAAAATATGACATCGGTTTACATATATACATTTTTAAATATTCATTGAACTTTTTTCAAAAATATATTTTTTATAAAATATAAATAAAAAATGGTGTGATATTAACATAATCTAAAAATATGATAAATTTTGTTGTGGATTCATATACAAACAAATATACTTTTGAATTTTTATTGAACTCTGACCTATTTGAGCAAATTTTTATAAAAATTCAAGCTTCAAGCTTTTTTTAAGCTCTTTTTTTTCTTAAAAAAATCTTGATATAATATAACAACATAATAAAAAAAATATGATATCGGTTTATATACATATATACTTTTAAATATTCATTGAACTTTGACCTTTTTGAGCAAATTTTTATAAAAATTTTAGTCTTGAAAGTCCATTTTATTTTTTGTTTCTTCTTAAAAAGATATTAATATAGTCTAACAAAAATAAAATACTTAATTTTGATATCGGTTCATATACATATATAATTTTAAAAATTCTTTGAACCTTGACCTTTTTTGGAAAAAAATTTTACACACATTTAAATTGCTATTAAAAATTGCAGAAAATGAATTTTATTTTTTTACAATGTGTTTTTAAATATTGTTCTAAATTATGAAAGCGATAATTTTATAAATATTCTTTGAACTTTAACCTTTCTTAAATTTTTATTAAAAAAAGTTAAAAAAAAAATCTGCTTTTTACTTTTTATTATCTTGCAGATAAAATTTAAATTTAAAACAATATTTTTATAATGTCTATGATACCTTAAGTTATATATATCTTTTGCTTTAACTTCTATTGAGCTTTACCTCTTTATAAGTATTTTTATTTTATATTTTTGTTCTCAATTGTCAACAATTATAAATTATTTTTCATAATCTATTAGAAAAGATTTTTGAAAGAATTATCTAAATATTCCTTAAACTTTAACTTTTCTAAAAAATTTTTTTGTACAAATTTTATTTTTTTATTTATTATTTGTTTTCTTGTTCCATAACAATGATTTTATTATTTAACAAACATTAAATAAAAAATCATAAATTTTCCTTTTATTTTCATTCAAATTATTTTATATAAAAACAGTTTTATTTGTTATTATTATTTTTTTTTTTTAATTTCATAATAATACCAAATGTTTTGATGGGCCTAAAAAAACAATTAAAAAGTTATGATATTTAAGAACATGGTTAATATTTATTCAATAGATTGATTCTATTATTTAACTAAACAATTCCCTTAATACAAATAAACTAATAAATGACTAGATAGCTTTTATATGACGATAACATATTTCTAATTTAAAAATTATGACGTTTTTATTAAGATGTTTAAAAATCAGTTTTAAATTTAAACCTATAAAAACTTAATAACAAGATTTTAATTTGTTATAAAATTTTATCTCTAAACATACAAGTTAACATTAATTGGATTTATTTAGTTTTAAAGATAAAAAAATATATTCATTAGTTTTTGAACCAGTTGAACCTCATTAAAATAGAAAGGTTAATGATATTTTAATTCTTTACAAAACCTTTTGTTTTTTTCTGTTAAAAACCTCAAAAATTCTTTTGTTACTAAACAAAAATAATTTTTTATTTTTTCTATCTCGTTTGTTTTCAAAACAAATAAACTAACTGTAGTTAAATATGAGAAAATTATGTATTCTAATTTTAAATAAATTATGTCAACTTTAACAATAATTTATCAAAAACAAATTTATTTATTTTTTATTTTTTCATATTTAAAAGCAGGTAGGATTTCAAGTTTCTTTTTGTTATCTTTTGTAAACTTGGCTTAAACATATTTTTGTGCTGTTACAATGAACCACTAAACTACACATACAATATGTACACATATAATACAAGATAATTTGAAAACACTTGTTGTAAAGTTTTTTTCTTTATTTACTGGAAATAAGTATGAGTATAATTTCATTTAAATAGTGCGGCGAGTTCAACAAATCAGCAGCAAATTAACTTGGCAGCAAAAACAAAAGACTCTAAAAGTAAGTAAACGAAATAAAGTGGTTTGTACTAAAGAATTTTAGAAAAAAAACCTTACTATAAGAATTTAACATGAATCACTTAAATTTTTGTCCAAAACTATTTTTAACTTATTAACATTTTTTTTCAAACAATTTAGAGTTAAACAAAAAATGCAGAAAAGATTTTACTTTGTAATTTTTATTTCGGCCAACTTGTTTCGTTTACCTACTTTTTTATAAAAACACTTGTTTGTTATTAGTATTTCTACTACTTTATACTACAGTATATTTACACGTAAAACGACAAATTTTTTGACATGACTCTGAACTTGCCTTTAATGAGACTCTTACAACCTTAAAAAATTTAATTGTTTTAGCATTCAAAAAAGATAACGAAATAGAGACAAAAAACCGCAGTATCAACTACTAAGTAAAATAGTATATATTTTAGTTAATAACACTTGAGTTTATTTATATTTAATACAACTTGTTTTTCGTCTTAAGTATCAAATTAACAGCTTAACGGCTAAAGTTTGAAAAAAAAACGAACTGTACTACTTTTGATGTAATTTTTGCGGCATTTCTTAAGAAAGTTCATGTGTAATAAGCAGCATGAAGAAAAAAGTAACGGCCGGTATGAACTTACTTGAAAAAAATTGTAGCTAGAAAATGGAACAAACTATAAGTCGGGGAGGAAAGTTTGAAATGAACAGAATGTTATATTACATTTAAACTATAATAGCAAAATAGTTCTGCTGTTTGAGGAACAAAAACCTCGACTAGTAGCGTCGGTCAGAAATATCTATTTAACTATTCGCTGTAATATATAGCTGTCTAGGAGTTAGGCAACCAATTATAAGATAATTCTATAGTTTCTATGTACAATATGACTAAGATCTTTTTATTTATGAAAATCTGTTCTTTATATATATGAATTTGTTAGTGAAAATTTAAATTTTTAATGAAAATTTCATTATTTAGTGAAAACTTGATTTTTTAATGAAAATTTAAACTTTTTAGTGAAAATTTAAACTTTTAGTGAAAATTAAAATTTTTAGTGAAAATTTAAATTTTTAGTGAAAATTTTAATTTTTAGTGAAAATTTCAATTTTTAGTGAAAACTTTAATTTTTAGTGAAAATTTCAATTTTCAGTAAAAATTTTAATTTTTAGTGAAAATTTAAATTTTTAGTGAAAATTTGAATTTTTAGTGAAAAGATCAATTTTTAGTGAAAATTTTAATTTTTAGAGTAAATATTAATTTTTAGTGAAAATTTCAATTTTTAGTGAAAATTTTCATTTTTAGTGAAAATTTCAATTTTTACTGAAAATTTGAATTTTTAGTGAAAATTTCAATTTTTACTGAAAATTTGAATTTTTGATGAAAATTTATCGTGATTTTTTTTTTAAATTGCATTTAAAATTTTTACTGAATTTTTAAAAATTATATTGTAAAAATATATGTAGTTTTTTAGTGAGAATTTTAATTTTTAGTGAAAACTGTTTAATGCATTTTAAATTTAAATTTTTAATGAAAATTTCAATTTTTAGGAAAATTTTGAATTTTTAGTGAAAATTTGAATTTTTAGTGAAAATTTGAATTTTTAGTGAAAATTTGAATTTTTAATGAAAATTTGAATTTTTAGTAAAAATTTGAATTTTTAGTAAAAATTTAAATTTTTAGTGAAAATTTGAATTTTTAATGAAAATTTGAATTTTTAGTGAAAATTTGAATTTTTATTGAAAACTTGAATATTTAGTGAAACTTTGAGTTTTTAGTGAAAATTTTAATTTTTAGTGAAAATTTTAATTTTTAGTGAAAATTTTAATTTTAGGTGAAAATTTTAATTTTTAGTGAAGATTTTAATTTTTAGTAAAAATTTGAATTTTTAGTGAAAATTTGAATTTTTAGTGAAAATTTGAATTTTAGTGAAAATTTGAATTTTTAGTGAAAATTTTGAATTTTTACTGAAATTTATGAAAAATAAGTTTTTTTAAAATATTTGGTGAATTTTTGGTAAAAAATTTAATTTTAATGAAAATACAAATTCTTTTTATGAAAAATCTCCTTTCTGATGAAATAGTTTTGTGACAAATATATATTTTTATAAAAACTTTTTTATGAAAAAATTTTAAAGCAAAAATTAAAATACACAAACTTTTTTCAAATCTTTATTTTATGATTGCGAAAATTTTCAATGCATTTGTCAATAATTTATGTTTGGCTTAACGAAATTTTATGTACATCATTACATACTTTCGAAAATCGAATCTTTGATAAAAAGTAGCCTTTTTTGAAATATCGAATTTAAAAATAAAATATTTCAGCATTATTTTCAAAAAAATCGTATTTATAAAAAAAATCATTTTTTTATAATAAAATAAGTTTTTCTTTTTTTTTTTTTTTTGAAAAATTAAATTTTGGCTTATGTAGCGGATTCAAAAAATCGATTTAAAAAATTGATATTTATGCACCGATTTTACGATTTTTAATATCAAAATTTTCAAGAGTATTCCCAATATTATTAATATTTCAGACCTTTTCTTAATAATCAGGGGACGTCGTAAAAGTTATTTAAACATACCGAAAAATTTAATTTATATATATTGAATGAATATCAGTAAAACATTTTATTTTATCCAAACAAAGTTTAATAAAAAATCATAAAAAAGTGACTAACTTCGATACTGAAAAGAGGGTTTCAAATATTATATAAAAAAAAATCAACATACAGAAATTTGTAATATTATTTCGCTATATAAAAGTATCCAAAACACATATACCTTGCTATGAACATATACCAATATATCATTTTATTTTATCTACCATAGTTTACTAAAAGTTATGGAAAAAAAGATTCACCCTTAATACTTTATTTTAATCTAATTAATTTTAATTTTAATCATTTTCAAAACAAAATTCTGAGGAACATATATAATTGCGGTTTTGGCAAAAATTCTTTATGACTCTCCGCACTACAACAACAGTAAATCTTAATTATCCCAATGATACCTTACTATGAGACAAAATAGTGTTAACTGCTTACACTACAAATGGACAAAAAAGTGACAATAGACCCATCAACACATTGAAAATTCTGCATTAGCAAAGCCTCATGATGATTCTATTAACCTAGAGACAATAGAGTATGCACTAACTCTACAATAGATAACTTGGGGTCAGCTTAGTAACTAATCTATAAAATACTGGCAAATATATAGGCTATGTGTACATATATACATAATATTAAAAACAATATGCGAGAGATAGTTATTCAACTCGAAATTTTATATTTTTAAGAACATTTTAAAATTCAATCCCAATTTCTTGCCGGGTTATTAAACTAAAAAAAAACTTAATTTAAATACCCTTGAAATTTTTATATTTTAAATATCTGTCAATTATGTTAAAAATATTTGAAATATTTACTTTGTTTACATTTTAATACAAACAAACAAAAAAAAAAATAAATTGTAAATAAAATTCATATTTTTTTATAACAAAATATCCAAAATGTTGGCCTTAAATCTAATAAGAAATCAAGCACGAGGCTACATTAAAAGGACAAGTAAGTTTTACTACGTAGAAGAAAGAATACTAAACTAATTATCCCTAAACTAATTTTAGGTTACATGCAGAAACGTTGGAAAACTAAATTTAAAGATGGTGGTGAACATGCCACCTTTAATGATATGCCCATACCACAGGGTTGTTGGAAAGCCAATAATGCTCGTACACAAAATCGTTATATGATGGTATTTTTAAGTGGAATAGCTTCTTTTATAGGTGCGGTGGTATTTGTAGGTGTCAAGTGTTACAGCAGAGGAAGTTATATTTTAAATATTTTTTTTTATTTGTTCTTTTTTTCGTAAGGTGGTCAAATCCGGTAAAATGGAATTCAATTACACAATACCCGATTATCCTTATGAAGAAGAAAAAGAGTAGTCGAGTGAATTTTTACAGCTATAAGTCTTTTCATTTATTTGCTATTTTGGCTAAAGTTTGGTTTTATTTTTTTACTTTTATGTTAAGAAATAAAAACAAAATTAGAAAAATAGCAGATAGATAAAGAATTTAAGCTTTAAAATAATTTTTTTTTTATTATTTTAAATGCAGATTTTAATTATTAAAAAAATATATGAATATTTTTATTTTAAAAGAACTCAAAAAATAAATGTAGTAAAAATTGCACGTATACTAAAATTTGCTGATTTTTTTAAAATTTATATACAAAGAATTCAGTTCATTTATTGTATTTTAATATGGTCCACAGTGCTGTCATTAAAATCCTCCAAGAATATTTTCCTCTTTCAGTTAATTAATATTTTTGTACAATTTTTAAAGTGAAGCTTATTTTTTTCCAATAAAAAATATATAGAAATATTTTCGATTGCTATTTATATTTTGATATGACCCATATTGTTAGTTATAAAATTCTTTAAGAATATTTTGCTCTCTTACTTTATATTTTTCTTTTTTAAAATCAAACCCGAATTTTTCCTATTTCTTAAATTTTAAAAAAATTTTGGGAAACAGCTTTACCAATTTTTATAAAATTTTTTATGTGTATTTGTTAGGAATGAGAATAGGTCGTAAGGTATATTTCATATCGATAGAGGGCGTAAAATAGACCACAAGGGGTAAAAGCTTCCTCGCTCTATATCTTCTTAACTAATAAACTAATTCTCTTGAAATTTGGAAATAGTGAAATAGTGTAACATATGGAAGGAACTATGGCCTATAATTTTTATTATTTAGGGCGTAAAATAGGGCAAAAGTTCCCACTCGCTATATCTTCTTAACTAATCCACCGATTTTCTGGCAAATAGTGTAACGTCTGGAAGGAACTATAGCCTATAATTTTTATTATTTAGGACAAGAAATAGGTCAAGAGGGTTAAAAGCTCCCTCTCCCTATATTTTCTTAACTAATCAACCAGTTTTCTTAAAATTTGGAACGCAGACACTGTATCATGTGAAAGATATACATTATTCTGAAATTCCAACATTTAGGGCAAAACGGGTAAAAGCTCCTCCTATCAATGTCTTCTTAATTAATTATCCGATGATAGTTTCAAGTCTTGAAGGAACTATAGGCTATAAATTTTAACATTTATGGCGAAAAATAACGCAAAAAAGGGGTAAAAGCATGCCCACCCATCCCCACACACTTACATACATTCCTTATTTTTTAATTAAAAAACAAAATATTCAAGAGAAATAACAACGTTTGCCGAGTTAGCTAGTATATATATATATATATATATATATATATGTATATATATATATATATATATGTGTGTGTGTGTGTAGAAGTTGATTTCTCTAAAGTTTGTTGAAATACAAAAATATATATAGATATTTATATATGATATTAAGAAACAAGGTAACACCGTTCTCTCTCAGAGAAAAATTTTTTAAGTATAAAAGATTTTTTGAAGTATATTTTCTTTATAAACAAATGAAAAAATCGTTGCCACATTACAACAAGGGAAAATTATGGTTAGGAAATTATTATCAAAATCGTGTAATTTGATCTTACATATATTTCTTTCGCTAACCTATTAAATTACAGCAAATATATCTAAAAAAAAAAAGGTTATTTAAAGTATTAATGGGATTTTGACATTTGTATCACTCACCTTCAACAAAGAAAAAAAGAAAAATAAAAAAATAAAAATATTTAAAAAAAAAAAATAAAAGTATCACAAAAATAATAACCGCTAAGTCACTCAAACATCCTATAATGGAGGATAAAGTAATGGGTTGTAAAAATGTTGTGTGTAAATAATCATTATTATGAACATAAGCCCTTAATTGAAATGTGTTTTCTTTCTTTTATTTCAATTAATGTATCAATTGATTGAAAATATTATTCGTTTAAAATTAAATTAAAACAGAAAGAAAAACTTGAATTTTTTTAAGAAGATTTGATAGCGCAATAAAATAATAAATAGCTCGAACGTTAGAAGGCTAGTATGGCGACAAAAATAGAGAACGGGTCTAACTATATTTGTTTGTATCATGGTGTCAGCTATAGTATCACCCAAGAAAATATTCCTCTTTCATTTAATTTATATTTTTGTTTAATTTTTAAAAATTTTCTTATTTTTTTTAAATTTTTAGCAAACTTTTCCATAGATTGCTGAGATATTAAAAAAATATGTATAAATATTTTTTATAAGTATTTATCTTTTACTATTTCCCATTGTGTCAGCTATAAAATCCTCTAAGAATATCTTCCTCTTTCAGTTAATTTAAATTTTTCTTTAATTTTTATTCCTACTTTTTACATTTTGTTTTAGAACGAAATTTTATCAAAATTTGGTGATATAATAAAAAATTATATGAAAATATTTTCGATTGGTATTTATTTTTAAATATGGCCCATAGTGTTAGTTATAAAATCCTCAAAGAACATTTTACTCTTTCACTTAATTTACATATATTTTTTCTTATTTTTTAAATTTAGAATAAAATTTTCTAAAATTTGCTGAAAATTAAATATCTGTTAACACGTCCCATAGTGTCAGCTATAAAATTCTATAAGAATATTTTCAACTTTTAGTTGTTTTTTTCTTTTAATTTTTTTTAATTTTGCTATTTTTTAAATATTGGTTTAGAAAGATATTTTAGTCAAAATTTGCTGATATGATAATAAAAATAAATATATTTTTATTATTTCTTAGCTTTTAATATAGCCCATTATATCAGCTATAAGACCCGAAAAAATATTTTCCCCTTTCTCTTTATTTATATTTATTTTTGTCTTTTAATTTTTAAAATTTTTTTATATAAAAATTTAATTAGAAGAAGAAATATAAGCAAAGTTGAGAGAAATATTTTAAAAGTAAATATGAACTTTTTTGATTATCTTTTAATATAGCCCATAGTGTCAGCTATAAGATGCGAAAAAAATATTTTTTGTATTTTTTTATATATATTTTTCATTAATTTTTAAAATTAAGCCCAAATTTTGTAATATTTAATTCTTTGTTTGAAGGCCAATTTTTAACAAAGTTTAATGAAATATTTAAAAAACAAAAATAAATATGTTTATTTAGTTCTTAATTTTTTATAAAATATGTATATGTCAGCTGTAGGATTTTGGAAAATAGTTTGCCTTTTGTGCCCAAGTTTTTAACTTTTTTTAAATATTTTTTTTTTTTTAATTTGAATTTAATTTGCCAAAGTTTTTCTGTGCATTTACAACATATATATTAATATTTTTGTTTGGTTTTCATTTTGCTAAAAATCAATAATGTGTTTTATAAAATCGTAAAAAATATGTTGTCTTTTGTTAGTAATTTATGATTTATTATAAATTTTTAAAATTTGGCTTTTTTCTGTTATATCTTGTTAGGAAAATATTTAGCAAAATTGTTGTTAACAAAAAATAATTTTATGTGCATGTTTCTATAAAGGACCTTACTCATATTTATGTCTTTGTTTCCATATTTTCATATTTCCTAATAAATCTTCAATTCATTTAAAAATATGTTAACTAAAAAATGAAAAATTAAATGCCTGGGTAAGTTTTCTAAAACATAAAAGACCCTATCATAGATACATACATATAAATAGTATTTTCAACAGCCATAAATATATAAAAAAATTTCTACAATATTTCCATAATAAAATGAATAAAAGTTATTTTCTGTTGTTAAATGTGTATTAAAATCATAGTAATTTGTAGCCTTAAACATTGCTGTACATTGGAGCGTTACAAAAATGTAACATTTTACGCTTGATTACATGTTTTTGTAATTTTTTTTTCCAACAAACCCACATTTTAACAAAACTTAGAGAGTTGTAGCTGAAAATATACCTGTAGCTATAGCAGCTACAAAAATTAAAAATAAACTGACATAGTCATCATATGCCTTAGTAGCATAAACTTTCATACTCATCATCAACATCCTGTGGCGGTAAATGAAAAAAAAAAAAAAAAAAAACATACACTCACATCTCAAGCAACAACACAAACCAGGCATAATTTTAATGTGGCAAATGTGTAACAAAATAAAAAAAAAAAAAAAACATGTACTCCAAGAGGGTGTTAGAACTTAAGCTACTGGTTTACAGCGAAAACACTCATGTTTATATATTGCTGTATGAAACAAAAGCTTTTTTGTGTGTTGTGTGCAGATTCTTAGCCGAAATGACAGTGTGTGTCATGTAACAGGTGTTTTTCCTCTATCTAACGTATGTTTTAAAGATATATCAAATAGTTTTTTTTCGTTAAAAATCAACTTTTGAATGAGACGAATAGTTAAAAGAATCGATTCTTCGATTTATATATAAAAAGCTAAAATCAAACTATTAAAAAGCTATGATGAAAGCTGAACTTGAGCTACAGTCAACCAATAAATTAAACTAAATTTAGCTATATGAAGATCTACGATATAATCTAAATTTTGACTACGCAGGGGCTAAACTTCGGCTATATAGATTTATGATTAAAAAAAAACTGGAGGTACAAAGACCCGTTATTAAAGTTTCAGTAAGCCCATAATTAAAGCTAAACTTAGGTTCTATAATAAACTACGATTAAAACTAAACCTATGCTATATATAGATTTATAATTAAAACCTAAACCCTAAAGCGAAACTTAAGCTATACAAGATCTAGTTCAAAACTAAAATAAATATATTATAGAAACCTTTGTTTAAAGATAAACTTTTCACAGTTCAAATTTAACTTTAAAATCTTACTTTTATAGCTAAACTAAGTCCATATAAAAATCCACTATAATATCTATTTTTTTTTTTTTTTTTTTGTTTTAATTGATTCATATATATAAATAATTATTTAGCTCTTTGTGTAATGAAGTTCAAATGAAGGTGGATGGACGGAGTGACAGACATTACTATATCAACTGAAAGAGCCATCGAAAATGTGTGATTGCACTCTTAGTCATCTCTGATGATCATAAAAGTCAAGAGGTGTTATCATAACATGATTGTGACAAGAAAAACAAAAAATCCGCTACTAAAACCAAATCAAAAAAACTCTTTAGCCATTCTTAAAAGATCTTTTGAGTCTTTAATATTTGAAAACAAAATCGCCATCTGTAACAAACAAACAACTTGTCTTATGACGTTTTCTTAAAGATTATTTTTACTCTATTTTTAACAAAAAAAAATTAACAGTTAAAATGTTGGTTAAATTATTAAAAAAAAATAGAGCAAACTAAACTAAATACATAAAGATAATGAACGCGACAGATCCATTGCTTCTTTTTACTCCTATCTCTCCATTTTATTGAAAGGAAGAAGACATATTATTTTTCTAAAAGATACATATTTACATTCTTAAGATAAACGCTTGTCTAGCCAAACTGTAAGCTAAAGAATAATAGTACTGATGATGGTGATGAGGATGCCGGTTGACGAGGAGCCAAATGATGATGAGACAGCGACAACATTCGACTGACATTAATGCTTTTGGCGGCATCTTGCTGTTTTTTCCGCTTTAACTTTCACATTGTTGCCAAAGTGGGGAAAAGTTATTAATGAGTATTAGAGCTTTACTTTCTTGCATATTTTTAAGCTCCTTAGAATTTTTTTATTTAGATTGCTACGTAGGTACTAACTGGCTTTATTAAATATACATTTACATTTTATGCAATTAATTAAATTTAATTAATTGCTTTCAGATTGCAACATTGTATGAATTGAATATGTATCTTAGAATATGTATCTTAGAAGTTGAGATACTTATGTATTTATGTAAATGTTTGAACTATTGTATACAATACGAAAGGAAAGTGATGGATTATTTGAGGGAAGAGTTAGTTGGCTTTTCTTCGTAACAACATAAATTAAAATATTAAAAATAACTCGAATTCAAGCAATTAAAAAATTAATTGCTATGATCGACTAAATATATAAATAGCTGATTTAAGCTATAATGCGACTATTTAAAGAGCTACGGCTGAATACAAATTGCTGTAATTAAAGTTATAAGTATACTATGTAAATAGCTTATATTTAAGCCACACAAGATATGACTAAGGCTGAAATAAGACTATAAAAGGAGCTTTTATATGACTACATAATAAGCTATGATTTAAATTCAAACTACGCTATACAAATATATCACAAGGCTTCAATTGTAAGTATAATAAGACTACGTATGAAGCTATATTAAAATTATAAATGAACCTAAATTTTAAACTATATTACGACTATATAAAGAGCCTCAACTGGAGCTATAATGCAACCATTTAATAGGTTACGAATAAAGCTATAAGAAGACTATGTTAAGAGCTATGATTAACGCTAAAATAAAGTTGTAAAAGAAACTACATTTATAACTACATATATTACTAATATATAAAGAACTACAATTAGAGTCATATGACCATATAATAAGGTACGATTGAAGCTAAAGTAAAAGAGCTATAATTGAAGCTATATTACTACTATATAAAAAAAGCTAAATTTTAAGCTATAATATGATTATGTAATGTATTTTAATTCAAACTAAAAATGTGAGTAAACGAAAAGCTACTAAATAGTTAGATATCAACTAAAAAAATAGCTATAAAGAAGCTAAAATTGAATTATAATATGGCTAATTTTAAGAGCTACTATAATAGCAATGATATGAACATATAGTGGCCTACGTTTGTATTTTTAATATGATTATACAAATAGCAACTATTCAAATTATAACACTGCACGAAGTGCTATAGTTGAAGTAATAAATAAAACTACAACTGTAAAGAGCTACAATTGAAGTTGTAATAATTCTTATAAAAAGCTATAATTAAAGCTATATTACGACTATATAAAGAGCTATAATTGCAGCCATAATATGACCATATAATGACTATACAAAGAGCGTAAATTTAAGCCACATAATGGTACAATTGAAACTAAAACTATTACTAAACAAATAGCTAATATTGAAGCTAAGAGATTATATAAAGAGCTATAGAGATAACAACTATAATAAAGATATAAATAAGCTATAATTGAAGCTAACAATACGGCTATATTAAGAACTTATCCTTAACTTCACATATTATAGCTTAAGTTCCCAGAAGCTTTTGGCTCCAATCACTTGTAAGTATTTTTCCTATTTTCATTATTTGCTATCATTGTAAATACAAAATTATTGTTGATTTAATTAATTCTTTAGAAAATTTCTTAAAAACTGTCTCAAGTTGTTTTTATTTTTTTTTTTTTTTTCAAGAAAAAACACTAAAGCATGACCAAATGTTTTGCGATTAAATGGTCATTTTTATATCTATAGAAGAAAAACTTTTTTCTAACTGTAGATGTTTAAATGAAAACTTTTTTACACAATTTCCTACATTTCTTTTGCAATTTAATTGAAAAAAAAAAAATAAATAAAAAAAATGAAGAATATCTTTTTCAATTATATTCAAGTAAATGAGAGAGAAAAAATATTAAAGAAAAAAAAACTTGAAAATCATTTTTATATAATTTTAATAATTTACAGCTGCATTTTGCCAGGCCTCATCTTGGTAAATCAAAACAACAATATAAACTTCCTATAAATCGCAATGCATCAGCGTCAGTTAAAGATCATCATGATCATTATATATATACGTAATAATAACACAAACCAACCAACTAACTCTTAACTGGACATTATCAATTGTATTAATGAACATATACATCATCTTCATCAGCTTCTTCTTCATCATCCTCATTATCATGTGTATCATCAGTTAAGCTCGATTAACAAGTGTTTTATTTATTTCATTTGTGTTTTTATTTTTTCATTATTTATCTCAAAAGATCTTATGTTCTTTGAAATGTATAAATTTCTTTGTGTTCATTATTATTATGAAAGCAAACAGCAAAATGAAAAAGAAAAATACATCTAAAGAATTTGAATCACTGTTATTGTTTGTTATTTTAGTTTTTCTTGTGTTTTTTGTTTAAAATATTTAATTTAAAAGTGCGTGTTCTAAATGCATTTTATAGATCATCTTTTTAATACTTGAATGAAGGCTATAGAAGAGTAAAAAAGCACAAACAAATATTGTTATTTTCAATTTATATAATTGGTTTTCAAAAGAATAATTCGTATACATGAATATTTTCTGATATCATCATAATAATTGTAGCCAAAACAAAAAATAAAAACAAAAAAATAGCTCATTTACAAACAGAACAAATAATTTATAAAATTTTTATCAGATTTAGTGTAAAAATTTATATAAAAATCTTCGTATAAAATTCAATTTAAAACTGTACAAAAAATGTTCTAATAGTTAAGAATTTTTATTTGAAAATAACAAACGTTTAAAATTAATGCAAATATTTTCAGTCAAAGACGAAAAATTTCTAGGCATTTTCCTAATTTTTAAAACTGTTACTAAAGACCAAAATGTTCAGAATAATTTGCCATCTGCTAAAAATAATGATAAAATATTAGAATTTGTCAAAATTTACTTATTTTCAAAATACGTTATTTAAATCTTTAAAAATATTCTCTTAAATCCTTTTAAATGATAATTCATATTATATTGATTTTAATATCTAGTTTCAAATTGAAGAAATTTCAAATGAAATTTAGGAAAATATAACAAGAATTGTAATTTTTATTTATTCCTACAAAATCATTTATAATTTTTTTAAATTTTAAAATAATTTATATATTTCTGAAAACTAGGCATAATTACCTTTCCTTTGATATAGAATTAGTCTAACTTTTCTTTGCTTTGTAACCAATTAATTGGATTTAAACTTAAACTTCAGTTTAATATCTTAAACTTAAGCGTAATATCTTTAAAACTACTTCTTTAACTTTAATTCTTTTAAACACTTTCAGTATTTTTTAATTTCTCTTATTTAAGCTTATAAATCATATATTATATTGATTTGAATAATTTGTGATAAATCGATAAAAATTCAAATAAAATTAGGAAAAATATAATAAAAATCATAATTTTTTATATTTGTTCCCCCACAAAATCATTTATAATTTTTAAAAGTATTAAAATTTTAAAATAATTTATATATTTTTGAAGACCAGACATAATAACCTTTCTTCTGGTATAAAATATAATAAATATTTCTTTACTTTGTGATGAATTACTTGACTTTAAATTAAGGTCTATTTAATTGCCACATGCATTATCTTTTGCTTCAATTTCAGTTAAATACATTTAGTTTGATAATCGTTAAAAATATTCCTTTAATTTGAATTCTTTCTAACAGTTTCAATATTTTTTAATTCCTCTTATTTTAGTTAGTAATTTTTTATAATAATAATATTTTTTTATTTTTTCCGAACAAATTATTTATAATTTTTAAAGGTATTCAAGTTTTTAAATGATGTATATATTTTTAAAAACTAGATATAATTACCTTTCTTTTGATATACAATTTGATAAACATTTCTTTGATTTGTGTCTAACAAAACGACTTCAAATTAACGCTTACTTAAATACCACATACTTTCGCTTTTGCTTCAGCTGCAGTTAAATAAAGGTGTTTACCTAAACAGCTGCCCAATCAAAGCTTTAACTTTAACGTAAAGTTCACGATTTTTTTTTTTTTTTTTTTTTTTTGTCAAATTATAAAATAGTTACTAACTTTGAATCTAAATATATGTGGAATTACTTATAGAATTTAATTGATTTAAATAGTATTTGAAAGATAAAAACAACCACATTTTAATAATTGAGAGGAACAAAAGAAATCGGCAAAATTATCTCAATTTTCAAACAGAATTTAATTGTAGTATTGGAAAAATGTAACATTTTGTTGTGTTTTTACTTAGAATTTAAGTCATTTTTACTTCAATTTAAATTATATTTCTTTTCACCAATGAGCATAATATATTTACTTTTTTTGAGAACTGTTTTATTAATAATATTGATTATATTCTTCTTCTTTTAGGTAATTACTTGAAATATGTGAAACAATGCTCAGTTAATGTACGTACGTATTACTTCTCTAACTAATTAGTTTGTAAATATCATAATTTAAATATATTTTTAACAAAACTTTATATTTATTGTTTTATTTTGAACTATATTTAAAATGAACTAAAACGGAACGTAACTACCCAGCAGTTCTGAAACATAACTAGTTCTATAAGCCACTTGTAATCACTATAGCATACATATGTTGCTAATAAATATGCTACAGTTGAAACTAAAAATTAGATTATAAAAGAAAATACTCCTGCAGCTACTATAAGACTATATGAAAAGATACGATATCAACTAAAATAAAGCCACAATTTAATACATGCTACAATTATTTTAAGAACTATGAAAAGAATAACTCTTAAAATAGTCGTACTATAGATTATAGTAACTATATAAGTAATCTACAGTTGATAGAGGAATTTTATGGCTTAAATTTTAGCCATAATATGACTATATAATAAATTACAATTGAAACTATATTACGATTATACAAGTAGCAATGATTCTAGCTGTAATATACAGCGAGCTTCAATAGCAGCTATAACTGAAGCTATATTTCGACTATTTAAAGAGCTAAAATTAAAAAAACCAAACATGACTATATTATAAGCTACTTATTTCAAGATAAACTGGACTTTAATATGAAATCAAATGAGACTTTATTAATTCCAAAATAAATGATTGATTAGACTACACCTTAGATTACAAAGTCTTAGTAATAGGGGCAACTAACTTTACTCATAAGTGCTAGATATATATAATTGAAAACCAACGGATTCTTAAGAAATTAGCGAAGAATTTAGCTTTTAGAACTGTAAAGTCGTAAACAAAAATATTCCAGCAATAGCCTTAAAAACAATAATTAATAAATAACTAATAACTTACTTAAGGGTCTATACAAATTATTAACAAACTTGCTGTCATCGTAGCTTAAAAATTTAAACGAAAATAACAAATAAATAATAAGTTAAAAGACAGTAAAAGAAAAAGTTCTGCACAAAAAAGTTTAAAAAAAAACTCAAAACAATGAAAAGATTTTAAAAATACACACAAATTTAAATAAATAAAAAAAGTTTTATTTAGTCATACTTTAGAATTAACAAAAAAAGTTAAAAACTAAAGTTTGTAAACGAAATATTTTGAACCAAAATCAAATGCGTATTTTAATATTTTACCATAATACCATAAAATAAAAAGTGCGAACCTGAAAGCCTTAAGACAACATACAAATAACTTTTCTTTTTTATATAAAATTCTTAAATTATTTATTAGTAATCAAATTTTTACGTGTACCTACTTCAATGGTAAACAACGTATAAAAAGATATTTGCTACAAACACAAAGAATTAGTAAAAAAAAATAAAACAACTGAAATACAGACGGACGGACAGACAGACAAACTCTTCAACACTGCATACAAAGCATTTATTGTTTAAATGTTCATATTTAAAAATTTTTTACCTTTTATAAAAACTGTTAAAGCCTCTCTTTTATTGTCAATATTATTTTACAAATAATAATCAAATTGAGAACGTTTGTTCCAAGATCTAAAGAAAACATTTTGCAAAAAGAAATTTATAACATTTCTTTTTATTTCTTTATTGTTTACATTTTTATTGTTATTTTTTTAATAAAAATTTTTGAACATAAAGAAAAAATTATAAAAAAAATTGCCAATGGCGATTTTTTAAATAAATTTTATTTTATTTTTTCAAATAAGAATAAATGACGTATTTAAAATGGTAATAGGTCACTGTAAAGTGAAAAAAGAGTAGAATTTTAATAACTTTTTTTATTTATAAAAATAATTGCAAATAAAGGAAAATATAAATAAGTTAATTTGTATTTATACAAAATTAAACATATTATGCGGCGGTAGATTTATTTGTATTCATTTAGTTTTTCTATGGAATATTAATTAATTTGAGAACAAAATAAAATTTAGTAATGGAGATGTATATTTATAAAAGATTTTTAAAAAAGCTTTAAATAAAATAAATATAAAATATGCTTAGGTAATGCAAGTGGTAATATTATGTTATTACCAGTAGCATTACCTTAAAAGAAATTCTTAATAACAAGAATATCAAAGGTGTGATACGAAAATCTAAAACTTAAGTTTTTATTCATGACTTTTTTTGCTTTTGCTTGATGAATGTAGACAGCATGAATCTTAAGTAATGTATAAAATAAACTATTGAAATTTAAATGAGAACAAATGTTTTCGCTTTAAAAATTTACTAAGGTCTTGTTAAATAATTTTCTGTTTTTCTTTTTTTTTTAAACTATTAAATAACTTTTTTATTTTTATAATAATTCCCATCTAAAATTAATAAATTAATATTTACTCCAAATTTTTGCTTTTATTAACACCAGTCTATAATTTTCAAAAGAAAGTCTACCTTGACCAGTATTTTAAATTTTATTATTTTTTTCATTTTGCTTTAACCACTTTGTTATTTAATTAATTGCTTAGAAACATTTAATTAGTAGGCCGTATTAAGAGATCCAAGCAAAAATGAAAACGTAAATAACTCAAAAGCTCATTAGCTGTGTAATTAAAATTAAAGTTTACTAGAATAGAGGAAAACCTGAAAAGCAAACAAAGAACTTTGTTAATAATCAGGTCAACCAAAAATATGCTCTAAAAAAGGTATTTTATGCGCATAAAAATTTCTCTTAAAATCAGAAAATATGCCCTTAAAAAATATGCTCTTAAAATATTTATTTTATTATTTTATTTTTAATTATCTACTATTCATGCTAAAAATCTATTAGCAATTGATGAACAAATTTTTGTTTTTGCACTTAAAAATATTCTGGTAATTTAAAAATTTCTATCAATTTGTAACATGCAAATCATTATCAAATCAGATTTGAAAAAAATAAAATAAAAATAAAAAGGAAATTTCACTAACGGCGAATTAAGTAAAAATCTATTGGATGCAAAATGTGAAAAATTATGGTCTTTAGTGTAATATAAGCAAAATTAGTTTTTTAAGTATAAAATATGCACAATTGTACTTTTAAGTACAAAATATGCAAAATTATACCATTTAAATTGCTAAAATATGGTCTGAAATAGGATTTTCTGTGAAATTATGACAAAATATAATGCTAAGCCCAAAATATGCAAAAGTTAGCTGTTACAATTAGAATATGCAAAAATATGCTATAACAAATCGATTCCAAAATTCTTAAAACTATCTGAAACGGTTAAATAACTATCAGTTTGATTCATTTGAACCCTAGGAAAAAAATATAATTTTCTATATTTTTGGTTGCCCTGTTTATAACATTTAAAACGAAACGTTATAATAGAAATTATAAAATTTCAATGGAAAATAATTTTTTTTTCGCTACAGGTTGTTTTTGCTTTAATTTTCTTCTTTTTGCTAGCAAATCGATTTGCTATTACTACTATTTTTTTCTTTTTCTTCTATTTAATACCTTTTCTGTAAATTATATAAAATATTTTGTTGTCTCTTTTTTTTAATTTATAATAAAATACAACTAAATAAATGTTATATGAACGTGTGTATTTGTTAACATAGGAGAGGGAGAGCAGAGGCAAGGAATAAGTGAGGCAAACAGTTTACAATGCGAACCACATTCTTAAATCAATAATGTGGTACTTGCAGTTAAATGAACATTCCATCATTTCATCTCATCACAATTGCTACAAGTACAACAACAACGATAGAGTAAAGCATCACTTCTAGCGTTAAGTGCAAAATACATATAGTAGTAAATAGTTATTTAAAGTAGGTAAACGAAATAAAATGAACGCATAAAAGAAATTATTTTTTTCTATAAAAGCGAAGCCACTTTTTAGAGGATTTTAAGAAAATTTTTATCATTGAAAACTTTGTTTTCCTAACTAAATCCCCCAGCATTATGTTGACGACCAAATTATGCCTTAAACATACTTTAAGTAAACACATTCACATTGTTGTACAACACATTGCATCTCAGGTACACTATACTATTTGTCTTTTACTAAACTATTTATATCATCATAATTATCATTTTCATTATCATTTTATATTTTTAAACATCATTATCTTTTGTTAATGTTTATATGAATGTGTGAATATTTGCTAGTTCTAAAAAATAATTTTATCTACATGTAATTTAATAAAATTAAATATTTTCATGTCAACACTCAAAATGTAAAATTTATTAATGTTGGAACATACGTAAATACCTGTAAGTTTCCCTTGAAAACCTGATGTACAGTGTAAGACAAATATTTGTAAATGTTCTCATATTTTACCATTTTTTACATATTGGATATCATTTTGGATGAACAATGTTACCATATGAATATAACATTTAAATCGAAAGATAATAATTAAAGATTTTTCAAAAGTCATTTACACATTTTTAACGTGCACTGTATTTTAAAAACGGAAAAACACTTGTTGGATGACATTGAGTTAGATATGTAATAAATTATTAAAAGCAGCATCTGAAACATAAGAAAAATTGGGAATTTTATTAAATAAATATAAATTTAATATGAAAAAAAATTAAATTTTCTGCTTAAAATACTTGTTTGTTTTCTGATCCTTGATAATCTAAAGAACTTTGTTCTAATTATTCAAATTTAGCTTTAATAATTGCACAATTATTTCCATTTAATTCTCTTATACGAATACAATTAATAATAAATTTAGTAACATCGAATAAAAAGAAATTTTAAATTTTCTACTTAAAACAGGTGTTCTTTATTTTAATGGAAATGAAATTACTTATAACTAAACATAAATAACCTCCACTAAACTCAATATCTTTTTACAAAAAAACCAAACTAAACTAAAATAAAATAAAATGAAAAACCAAAAATAAAATCAGAATCACTAAGTCAGCATTGCATTTCAGTAAGTGTGACATTAAGAAAAAAAAAACAATAATAAAAATAAAAAATAGCATTATGTGGAACTACAACAACTACTTACAGGTACTTGCTACATTTGTATGTAACACAAATCCATTCGAAATGACAAAAGCAAATATGTGACTTGTGTCGTTGATCTTTTTGAAGAGACAAAAACACACGCATTTACTCACCACAGCCACGTAAATTACAAGAACGGATTTGTAAAACGAACTTCAACTAGAGTAAATTATGAATGACATGAAAAAGAGAAAAACTAAAGATAGAAATCAAGGATGGTAGGAGTTTTTTTTTATTTTTAATAAAATATTTTTAAATAGGTTTAAAATTAGTTACAATTATTCGAATATTGAAATATTTATTCAAAGTAGGAAATATAAAAGATTTAAGTCAAATTATAAATAAAACTTTGAAAAGAAAATTTAATTGATTATTTTTCAAATTCAAATTCAGGTTTCAGGATCAACATTTTCTAAATTTTTAATATGGTCATGATATAGTTCTCAATATAAATGATTTGTAGAGTCATATATAAAAATTTTGATATTTTAAAAAAAGCAATCGATCATATTTTGAAATTCAGTCAAGTATTAAGGGAAAAAGTTAGGAAATTTTTATGACTTTTTTTAACATAATTCGAATTTTACAATTTAATTTAATTTTCGATCATAGCTGACACTTGTTGAAATCATGTTATTATTATTATTATTATTATTATTATTATTATTATTATTATTATTATTATTATTATTATTAGTATTATTATTATTATTATTATTATTATTATTATTATTATTATTATTATTGTTATTATTATTATTATTATTATTATTACTATTATTATTATTATTATTATTATTATTATTATTATTATTATTATTATTATTACTATTATTATTATTATTATTATTATTATGATTATTTTTATTATTATTATTATTATTACTATTATTATTATTATTATTATTATTATTATTATTATTACTATTATTATTATTATTATTATTATTATTATTATTATTATTATTATTATTATTATTATTATTATTATGATTATTTTTATTATTATTATTATTATTATTATTATTATTATTATTATTATTATTACTATTATTATTATTATTAGTATTATTTTTATTATTATTATTACTATTATTATTATTATTATTATTATTATTATTATTATTATTATTATTAATTATTATTATTATCATTATTATTTATTTTTAGAAAAAAATTGATAATTTTAAATTTAATACGAAATATACGAATATATCTCAAAAATTCTTAAAATAATTTTTTTATTTCATTAATATTATTTTTTATAGATTTTATACATTTAATTTATTTATTAATAATTTTGAAAATTGAAGTTCGAATACGAATATAAAACAATATTATTAAAACAAATCTTTTACCTAAATTTGAGATTTGACATTGATTTATTAAAACAATCTTATATTTCATTAATATTATTTTTTTATAAATTTAATTAATTTGTTGGCAATTTCGAAACTTTTTACTTAAATTCGAATATTTCGAATATTTTACAAAATTGAAAAAAAAACAAATTTTATGATTTGTTATTCTTACCCATAATCATTCTTTCATTTTGTTATTATTTTTTAAATTTAATTAAATATCTATTTCGAAAAATTAAACTTTAAATAGAACTTTTCGAATATTGAATAAAATTACTAAAATATATGTGTATCACATAATTTTATGATTTATTTTTGAAATTTAAAATTTTCTGGACAAGTTTGAAAAATATTAAATAATTTGGAATCTTCGAAAATTTTTTTATTTATTAAAATTTTTTCGAACATGAATAAAAAAATAAAATGAACAGTATTTTGCTTTAATTTCACTTATATTCTAAAATATTTGAATTCGGAAACAATGATATAAATCATATATGAATCATATATAAATCAAATATTGATTATTAAAAAATTCGAATTAAATTAAAAATTTTTGAAAAAATTGAAGTCTTTAAATTTGTCTAAAAAATATGAAATTTTAAAAGTAAATCATAAAAATAACAACAAATAGAAAATATTTATTTTTTAAATAATTATTTTTTTAAATCCATAAATTCTAACTTAAATTCGAATTTTTTCAAACATGACCAATGTTAATAAAATTCATTATTTTTTTCCATTAATGAAATATTATTTAAATATTTTTACAAATTTGATTAATTTGTTAGTTTAAAAAATTATAAATTAATTTCCAATTTTTCGAACATGACAAAAAATATTTAAATTAATGTTTCACATAACTTTTATTGATTTGTTTTTTATAAATACATATTATTAAAAAATTTTTCGTAATTTCGAAAAATTTAAATAGTGGTTGAATTTTTTAAATTCACCTAATTTTTTTAAATAAGCCTGGAAATTATAGCAGCCAATATTTTACTTAATCTTTATAATTTTTCTTAAAATATTTTTGAAATTAACATTTTCTTCTTTTTTTGAAAATTCAAAATTAATTTGCCATATTTTGAGAATAGTTTAAATTCATTCAAATTTTTATTTTATGTTTCTTCATAATTATTTCTAACATATTTTAGAAAATTAACCTTTAATTTAACATTTACGAAAACTCGAAATTATGCTAAAGTTTTTTCGAACGTTGCTAAAATTTATAAAAATCCATATTTTACTTAATTTTAATTATTTTTTCTTAATAAAATTGAAGATATAATCATTTTTATGAAGTTCGAAATTAATTTGAACGCCTACAAATATAATCAAAGTTAATAAAAATAATTATTATACTTTATTTATTGTAATTTTCCTTAAATTTAAGATTGTTTTGTTTGTAATGTTCGAAAATTCGAATTTAAGTTAAAATTTTCGGACATAGCTAAAATTTATGAAAAAATATCATTTAATTCATTTATATACTTTTTTTCAATATATTTCCAAAATGTAGTTCTGAAAATTTTCAAACATGACTTAATTTAATAAATATTAATTTTTTTAAACAGCTATGTAATTTTTCCTAATATATTTCTAATTTTTAATACTTTCTGAAATATTCGAAAATTTGAAATTAACTTCGAATGTATAAACCTGTCTAAAAATTAAAAAGATCAATATTTTACAATATTTAATACTATTTTTCGTAACATATTTTTGAAAATTAAACATTTTTATGATGTTTGAAAATTCGTAATTGATTCAGGATTTTTCGAACATGACTAAAATTTATAAAAATCAATGTTTTAATATAAATTTTTTATGATTTTTTCCGTACCTAATCCTTATACTTTGTCATTTTCGAAAATTCGTAGTTAAACACAAATTTTTCGAATATGACTAGAATTCATCAAAATCAATAATCAGTATCATTTATACAATTTTTTTTAATACATTTTGGAAATTTAATCTTTTTCACGATGTCCGAAATTTCCAAATTAAGTTGAAAGTTTTCGAACATAATTGAAATGTATAAAAATCATTATTTTATTTCATTTATAAACTTTTTCTTTATGTATCTTTAAAATAATACCTTTTTTATAATGTTCGAATTCGAATGAAGTTGAAAATTTTTCGAACATAATTAAAATTAATAAAAATCTTTATTTTACTTCATTTATATCATTTTTCCTTATGTATTTTTTAAATTAAAGCCTTTTTTGGTAATGTTCGAAAATTCGAATTTAACTAACATATTAAGAAATTTATAATTCATCTAATTTACTACCATTTCTTTACTATATTGTCGGAATGTTCTAAAATTCGAAATTAAGTTTGAATGTTTCAAATACGTTCAGATAATATAAAAATTAATTTATTCTTTAATTATACTAATTTTCTTACATTTTATTAAATTTACAATTTTTTTTACACTTTCGAGAATTCGAAATTAAATTTAAATCTTTGGTTTTCGAACATTTTAAATAAATTTGTATCTTCCTTTTTAGCAATTTTCCATCTCTGTTTCTTTATCTAACATTAAACATTCATAGCAAAGGTTTTTAATACGTGTGGCATGTTGCACTGTTTATAAACTATTTTTGTTTGTGTTTTAAATCTGTTGGATTTTATTTTGTCAAGAATTATGACAAGAAATGTTAGAAAAATAGATATAGCATGCAATGTTAAGACCCCTCATAAACGTGAGCATAATTAAAGTATTTGTTTAGTGAAAAGGAAATACATATATAAAAAAATAAAAGAGAAGATCAAACATGGAATTGAGAAAAAGGTGAGTAGAAAGAGGCTACTAAGGTCAAAAAAGTAGAAGCGGTGTGTTGTAAAACATTTTTTAAAGAAATTTAAAAAAAAGAAACAAAAACTGATAAAAAAGATAAAATTTAACAAAATTTTAAACTTAAGTTTCAGAGATTCGAAAATTGTATGCTAATATTTTGAAAGGGTGTATTAATTAATTTTTATTAGTTTTCTTAAAATTTTAGAATTTTTATGTTTTATCATTTTTAAAAACTAATAATTTTGAATGAATCATTTTAGTTAAAAAAAAGCAATGATATCATTTTGCTTTGCCAAAAATTTCCTAAAAAAAATCCAATAAAATATTTGAATTCATCTCTACCTAACTGTGTCATATAACAACAGGAAGAAAAATGTTAACCTTCATCAAACTGTAATAAAAATTGTTAATTTTACCACAAAAATATTCATTTTATTATTCTTTTTTTTAACAACAATGTGCCAACAACGGTATGTGAAGCCAAAAGTATCTTAAACAACAATTATTTTAATACCTTTTAACCCAAATATTTTAAACTTCAATAGCAACTTATCATGTCTTAACATATACACACACGCAGCATTTTCTTATGTGAATTTTTTTACTATCTAAATATTGCTGACATATGGGGAGCTTTTTGTTTTAGAGGCATAAAACTGTAAAAAAAATAAAAATAAATGCAAGCTTACACACAGTTGGTAAATGAAAAAAAAAAAAAAAATAAATAACTTGAGAAAAGAAACATTAAACAATTTGTAAACGTTTAATATTTCAAAGAAAGTAAAGCATTTTTGTAAGCTAAAGCCCAGTTTAAATGCCTTAAATAAATAAAAGTACTTACTGCAATACAATGTGGAATAAAAGTAAAAATACAAGAAAATTTTAATATTTGAAAACCTATAATTGAACCCAAATCAGAACTAAAGGCCTGCAATTAAAGCTAATTTAGGACTAAATGTATTAAGATCTGAAATTTATGTTAATTTAGGACCTGAAATTAAAGCCAAATTAAGACTTTATAAAGAACTTTGATTGGATCTGAATTGAGACTATATGAAGATCAACGACTGAAGCCAATTTAGAACTTGAGAAAGCTCTCCAATGGAAGCTAATTTGATATCTTATCAAAACTTTCAAATGAAGTCCTTTTGGAACTATATAAAGACCTACAATTGAAGCTATTTCTAAATCTAGATATGATATAAATAATTTGGAACCTTATAAACACCTTCGATTGAATCTGATTTGAGACTAAACAAATACCTACGTTTGAAGTTAATTAAGTACTAAAAAAAGTTGTCTAATTAATTTTGATCTTATCAAAACCATCAAATATAGCTAGTTTAGAACTATAGAAAGGTCTACAATTTAAGCTATTTTGAAAATATATTTTAACCCAGATATGAAATAATTTGGAACCTTATAAATAGCTTCTAATTTGGGACGATATTAAGATTTTCAAAAGAAACCAATTTGGAACTGTATAAATCCTTAAAATTAAAGCCAATTTGGGACTATATAGAGATTCAAATATGTGATAATTTGTGGCTAATTTGAAACTATATAAAGACCTACTATTGAAGCTAATTTAGTACTAGAGAAAGTCATACATTGGAAATTAATTTGCACCTTATCACAACGTACAAATAAAGACATTTTTGAACTATAGAAATGTCTACAATTTAAGCTGTTTTGGGACAATATTTAAACTCAGATAAGAGATAATTTAGAACCTTATAAAGAGCTTCTATTGAAGCTAATTTGGGACGTTGTTAATATTTTCAAAAGCAACCAGTTTGGAACTGTATATAACCTTACAATTGAAACTATTTTGGGATTATATAGAGATTGAAATACACTCAACGCCTCGATTTGAGTCATTTCGATTTGCGTCACTGTTTGAAATTTCAATATTTCGATTTGCGTCCTTATGATTTCGATCTGCATCGCGAAGTAAGGAGTTTCATAATTGTTAATAACAGGTGTAAAGGTATTGAAGAAAATTTGGAAAAAAAATGGATTAAATTCTCTGTGTTAAGTTAGAAAATCAAAATAGAATTTATATAAGTATTTTAATTTTTTTGTTTTATTAAAAATTATCTTCTTTCCTGTTCAAATATATTTTTATTCTAGAATGAATTATTAAGAAAACATTGTAAATATATAGAAAATAATGATTCGATTTGCGATTTTGCGTTTCATTTTGCGTCGCAATTCTCCGGTCCTCATTAACAACACAGACCGGGGCCTCAGTATATAAGATAAAATGAAACTAATTTGAAACTATATAAAGACCTACGATTGAAGTTAATTTAGGTCTATATAAACCCCTCGTTTAAAGCTTCCTTGGGATTATATAAAAACCTGTAATTGTAGTATATTGACCCAGAAATAGTGGCTAATATCGGTATATATAAAGCCCTACAATTGATGATAATTTTGGGGCTTATAAAAATCTTTGATTGAAGCTAATATGGCCCTGTATAAAGACCCAAATTTAAATTCAATTTATTACTATATAAAAACATGCAATTAAAGTCAATTTGGAACAAAATTAAAAAATGTTGTAATTTTTCCAAAATTTTTCTTAAATCGAAAATAATTTCTTTAAAAGGTAATTTGTTATGTTAGTTATATATTTTAAAAATTTGGATACCTTTTGTGTACTTTTAGAGCAGTGCTGAAGGACTTCTTAATCATTAGTTTAAAAACTCAATGTTGGAAATATGCGGACCTCATATTCGGTTATTATATCCTAGTTTTACTTGAAATTTTATCGACAAGATTTTACAAACTTTCTGTTTGAATTAGTCCAAAACTTATTAATCGCTTTTAATTTAGAAATATTTGGAGATTTTGAAATTTTACAATTTGATTTAATTTAGAGAATTTACTAACCCCTCAAAATCATTCATTCATTATAACCAGATATTTAAGTAGTTTATTTAAGCAGTTTAGAAAATATATTTTTATTGATGTTTCAACTTTGCCGAAAAATGCATAAAATCAGATTTTAGAAAACTTCCGCACAAATTGACTTCAATCCAGAAAAATTTGTTTCTTCGAAAAACTTTTCGCCACAATTTTTGTATTGTTATTTTCAGTGGGTCTATATCTGTCGAAAAAAAAATGTTTTATCTGACCCTCATTGCCATCTGAACTAAAATATAAATAATTTTGTTGGGGTAAATATAAAAATAATCTAAAAAATTACAAACTTTTTTTTCAAGGTAGTTCTATCATTGTTAATATTATAGAGAAACTAGAAGTCCAATTTTCATAAAAACTTTTATAATATAATATAATGCGGTCATCTAAAATTTACGTTAAATGTTCTTTATAATAAGTAAAATATTTTTAACCCTATTAAGAGTTTCTATTAAGATTAATTTTTGAACTATTTAAATATCTATAATTGAGACCAATAATTGCAGAAATAAAACATACAATTTCATCCTTTAAATAATTGTCTGTTATTGAAATGTATTAATACTTAATCTTTAGAATGTAAAGCAACACTAAATGCCAATTTCCACCATTTATATATTTTCTTATAAATAACATTGACAAGATTTGCAATAAGCTGGCAAAACCACTTAAACAATTACTTTTACAATTTAATGTTATTTTCAAATATGTATGTATGTATGTATATATGTTTACTGCCTTTCCCCCGGAAGCAGAAAATTTTACAAAATGTTTACAACTAAAAATATAAAATTTCCTTTAAAATGTCCTGGGCAAAACAACATAGAAATAAAAAATACTAAACAATTACTTTTCTAAAAAATCTCCACAGGGGGGGCCATTTATTAGGCAGCAACAACTTTCATTTACAGCCAGTTTAAAAAATTACCGGCCACAAAAAAAAAATCTTAAATGAAAGAAACTGCATTAAAACTCATTTGTAATTCAATTCACTTTAGTTTTCATTTCATTTTCATTACAAATTTAATTTACTTTTCTTTTTGTGAAGTGTTTTAATGAGTTTTAATTTGATTAATGATAAATAGAACAGAAACTGCAAATTTTGTTGTTGGTTGTTAATTTATTTTTTCATAATTTTAGTTAGTGGTTGCTGTATTTTCTTTTAATACAGCTGCAAATCACGCTTGATGATAGAGTGTTTTTAATTTTTACAATCTTGATCTTTAAAACGATACTGTTAATAACTTTCATTTAATCTTTTTTAAAAAGCGGACACAATGCACGAGCTTTCATTATAACTTTTATAAGAATTATATTATATCCCAGCAAAAACTTTTTGGTTTTCGGTAATAACAACTACTTATTAAAGTAGTTTCTTGGTAATGAGGCATCATTATTATTTGCCTACTCTGTATTACATTAATAAGTACTCAATAGTATAATAGCGCAGTAATACTGCAATCTCGTGGATGAGTTGGCTAGAGCGCCGGATTAACAACCAGAAGGTTATTGGTTCAACCCCATTCTGAAGCTGTTAGTTTTATATAACAAAATGTCTAAAAAGATATTTTAAACTAAATAGAGTTTTTGTCGCTTAGGATGCTATGAGCGAGATGGTGTACTGAGTAAGAACTTAGTCAGTAAAAACGGATGGTTAGTGTGTGTCCAAGTTCGAGTCTCACTGACGGCAGAATTTTTTTATTTTTTTTTTATTTTTGTTTTCGTTTAGGTACATATTTTTTAGTAACCCTAGAGTCAAAAAATAACTACATGAATTTGTGGACAAGTCGAACAAAAATAACTAGTTATTCAGGAAAAAAGAAGTAGTTTATTTTTGTTTCCAATTATACCTGCTAGCTTACCAGGAAAGCAAAGTTTTTGCTGGGATGTTTTATATAGAGTTTGTTCTTTCTTCTTTCTAAGTCTTTTTAATTACTGTACAGATAATTGCCAGCTATATGGTGACTTTATAATGGTTATAAACATTTTTTTTTTTCAGATCTTTTCTTAATAATACTAGAACTTGATTTACATTTGTCAACCATAAATCTTTTTAGGAGCCAGCTTTACATTCTGGAAATTTTGTGACATTTTATAATAAGGTGATAATTGTGTTACAGAAAAAGATTAATGAATAGGATTTGAAATTTATTAGAGAAATCATATTAGAAAAATCATAAATTTTTGGAAAGTATATAAAATTGTAATTTTAATTATATATAATTAGTGTAATTTATATTTTGCAAACAATCTATATAATAAATAGGCAAGCACAATTTTTGTTATCCTTTTAAGCTCAGACGTGCAGAACATTAAAATCCGTTCAGTGTTATAGAGATTCTTAGCGGTAAAAGTTTGCTACTAATACATATACACAAAACTGACGCACATATATTTGTATAAACCTCAAACAAAAGAGAGTACAAAATTATTAAACTGTTCTCTATTTTATTTCTCATGCCTATCAGACAACTCTTTCAATTCAAAGTAGTGTTATGGTTGTTATTTTATTATAAAAACAAACTAGACAAATTATAATGATATAACAATATTGAGTTAGTATTTTTTTCCAATTTTAATTGAGAGATTTGTAAGAGGAGTATTAAATAAAGTAGAAAAGAGTTTAATAAGTACTTTAAATTAATTAAATTAAATTAATTATTAAAGTAGAAAAACTTAACAATTTGTTATTTTGTTTTTATTTTTATACCATTATGTAAAATTTGTTATTTTACTTGCGTAATAAAGATAGGCTCATTTTATTGTTCTCCTATTTTGGAATTTTTAAAATCGGGTACCGCAACTGTTATGACTTTTATCATAAAAGTCAGAGGATTATATTTTCACTTTTATATGTTTTGAGCCAAAATAACAGTTATTTGATGATTTTTATTTTTCGAGCATAAATAAAAGTTATTATGTGATTTTTAATTTTTACGAAGCAATATAAAATTTATTTTCTATTTGTTATTGATGGTATTATAAAACACAAATAAATCGCCGAAATGAAAAAAGTTGCCAAGAAATCGCCAAAAGGAAAAAAATGCTGAAATAAAAAAGTCGCCAAAACGAAAAAAACGGAATTTAAAAAATTCGCCAAACGAAAAATAAACGCTAAAGGGAAAAAACGTGAAATGAAAAAAAAACAAAAAAATCGCTAAATCGACAAAATAAAAAATTACTTAATTAAAAAAGTTGGCAAAAAATAAATAAAAAATAAATAAAATCTACAAAATGAAAAACATCGCCTAATGAAAAAAATTGCCTAAACGGAAAAAATCGCCAATTAAAAAAAACGCCAAAACGAAAAAAAACACCAAAACGAAAAAAACCGCCAAAAAGAAAAAAATTGCCAAAACGCAATAAATGTCATAACAAAAAATCGCTAAAACCTGGAACTAAAAGAACTCGTCAAACTGAAAAAACCAATCAATATAAAAAGAGTTATTTCAGTTACACAGAGTTTTATTCGCCCCTTCGTCTTTAAAGAATTTTATGAGAGAGAAAAAATAGTTGAATTGTTTAAGCTCGCAAGGGTTATTTTTTTATTAGTTATTTTATTTTTTACTAATTTTCGCAGTTATTTTTAGATAAACCGGGATCTATAACATTTTAAAATTCGTAAAAAAATATTTGAAAGGTATTTACATTTTTTATATATTAAAATTTCAGTATTTGATTAGTTACAACCGTTAAAGATTCTAATCATATTTCTTATTATATTTTTAATAAGCGTGTTGTATTTTCTGAAAAATATTTTATACCAAAAATTAATTTTATTCACACTAAACTTTTTTATTCAATATGATAGGGGCAGCGGAGCATCCAAGATATATTCTAGTAATTATTAAACTTGGGTAAAGTTTATATTAAAAAAAGTTAAATTTAAATTAAATTAATTTTTTTTAATATTTTTGGTGCTAATGTTTTAAACATATTAAAATTTCAAAATGTTGTATATTTGAAAAGTATACAAAATTACCACTCTAATGATATATAATAAGTGTAACATTTCTTTTGGCAAACATCAAATATTTGAGGCTTAATTAATTTTCTTATATAAAACAAAAAAACTTTATAAACTTTAGCTTTAATTTTAACTTAAACTGCTTACAAGAGACATTACATAGAATTGGTACTATAACCACTCCCCTGTAATGACTAAAATTCAATTTAAAAATAAATTATCTTATTTTAGTAAAATAATTAGAGTAAGGACTGCGCATAAAAAAAACCGTGCATGCTTTTAATTTAATTACTTTCTACGTAGTGAAAAGTAAATAATTTCATTGCAATAGCAAAATTAGTTTTTATTAAAATGGAAATTGAACAAAAAACACGCTAATACATAATTCAAATTTATAATAAAAACCCACGTCGGTCATATAAAACAATTGATAGGAAGGCAATTGTGTCACGCAATACAGTTTCATAAATTTATATAAAGATTATCATAAGATTATACAAAGAAATCATGACCACTGAAAGGAAACCTGGTAGTAGAACATAATTGGAATTTCAGACTGTAGGACCGTAGACAAAATAAAAAGTATTTTAGGATAAAATCCCCGCATCTCTGGAAGAAAAGTGCAACAAAAAGTTAATTACTGTGAATCTTTTGTCAGAAAAGTTAAAAAGAAATCTGGTCTGAAGACGCACAAGGAGCAAAAAATTCCTGATAGGAAAGCAAGAAAGAATTTGGACGCAAAAGTGAAGGCGAATACTTCAGACGAATTTTTTTGAGAATTATAAATTGTACATACTGGCTGACCTTTTGCAATTTTCTGGCCAGAAATTCTATGTTGCAAATGCTAAAGGGAATGTGGCAGAAAAACATCTTGCACAAAAAAATCAAAATTTCCAAGAATATTTTTAATCTGGAAAATCATTCGTACGTGCGGCGAAAGAAGCACTGCATTCATAATAATTGGTTTAATGAGTGCCTTCGGAAAAGACTTCTCCCTTTCTTAAAAAAAAAAAAAAAAAAAACACAGTGTATCCGCTTTTTTCTGGCCTGTTATCGGTACTTTTCATTACAGCAACAAAGCATGGAATGATATTAAAGAACTGGTGTTGTGTTTGTACCGAAAGAGACTAATCCACCAAATTGTCCAGAATTCCGCTCAGTTGAAAGGTATTGGGCCCTAGTAAAAAACCATTAAAAAGGTCCTTAAAAGCTCTGCCAAAAATGAAACGGAGTTTAGAAAAAAAAGTTGACTTATTCCAGCAAAAAAGTAACCGAAAACACAATAAAAGCTCTAATGGAAAGAATTCCGAAAAAGATCAGATATTTTATTAAAAACCAACAAGAAGTAATTTACTTTTTTTTTAATTTAAAACTCCAACATAACAGTTATTAATAAAAATAAACTCTAAAAAATTCATCCATTGGTTTAGTTTTTATAACCAGATTTACATGCACGGATTTTTTCGTGCGCACTCCTTATGTTTTAGTGAATAAACTGCTACATTTTACTGTGGTTCTTAATTCACACTTACACATAATAATTTCTGGGAAGTAAAATTTTAATATATATGTGAATTATCAAAGTTTTGAATCTTATTAATAAACTTGCTTTCTTATATTTTCTGTATTCTCTTTAAATACTTTTCTTTTTTCATTATATTTTCTTTATTTTTGTACATTTTTTTTTATAATTTTTAAAAGTGTTAATAAGTATCTACTTACTAACTACATTTTATATAAATATGCTAAAATATACTCCATAAAACTGCTGATATTTTATTTATTTATTTATTTTATTTACTATTTACTTAAGCAGCTGTTAAGTGTTGTACAAAAATTACCACTAGAACCATAATCGAGCCACTACCAAACAACAACTTTAAAGTGGTTTTAGTCTGTTTAATAATCAAGTAAAATAATAATAAAAACCTTTTAAAATTGTATCTATTTATTTAAAAGAAATCAAAATTTAAGCAACAAAAACATTAAATTAATTAAAGATTGATTGATAATAACAAAAACCCTGGGGGTTTTAAATCAAAAAATAAAAATAATAAAAATAAAAATGAAAAAGTAAAAATATAATAAATTTATTTCATTTTTGTATTTTAATATTAAATAATAATTCACTTTTATTATTTGTAATTTTTTTTTATAGATTTTCTATAAAAAATAAAATTAAAAATGAAAACAAAAGGTTTAACTCACGATTGTAAATAATAAAACTTCCGTTTGCAGTTAATAGTTAGTTATAGTATGCATTACAACAACAACAAAAATACAAAATTAAAATAAAAAATTAATAAAAAAAACCAACTAAAAAAAAGACAATTGAACCTGATATGAAAATAAAATTAACCAAACAAAATGACGTTTATTTATATGAAACAATAAGGGTGTTCAAGTTCAACAATATAATGCAAAACTATAAATTAGAAGTCTAAATTAATAAATTAATACTAATTTATTTAACATAAAATATTTTATGAAAAAATAGTATTAAAATAATTCAAAGAGATTTTTTTTAGTAAATATAAATTATATATTTTTGAAAACTATACAAAATGACCTTTCTAATGATATAATAAGTATAACCTTTCTTTAGACAACAAAAAGTATTGTAGACTTAAATTTATGTTATATATATATATATATATATAAAATTAATATTTTTTCAATTTTAAGTGTAAATATTTATACAATTTTAAATATTTTAAAATTTAAAAATCTTATATATACATTTGAATACTACACAAACTTGTCATTATAATAATATATAATAAGTAAAACATTTCTTTTGCACAAATACTTTAGGCTTAAGTTCATGTTTTATGTAAAAAATTAACTTTAATGAAAATTGAATTTTTAATTTAAATCTTAACAAATTTTCAACATATAAAAGTTTTAAAATTTTCTATATATTTTTAAAAAGTATACAAAATGGTCATTCTAATGATATATAATAAATGCAAACTTTCTTTTCAAAACAACAAATATTGGAGGCTCAAGTTTATGTTTCATATAAAAAAAGTTAATTTAATGAAAATTTAATTTTAAATGTTAATGTATAAAAAATGTTGAAAATATAAAAATTTAAAAATATTCCATATATTTTTAGAAAGTTTACAAAATTGCCATTCTAATGATATATAAAAATTATTAACTTCCTTTTGCAAACAACAAATATTTATATTTAATATAAAAATATATATTAAATATATATTTTTTATATTAAATATATTTATATTTAATATAAAAAATTCTATTAATATAATTTAAACCAGTTTGCAATCGTAAATTGTTGTCTCTGTTTGGCGATACACAGTATGTGTATTATAATTAGACATCAGCAGATTGGAATACGTATTTTCTGTGCCGCTACACACTTCATCAGCATTCGTGGTGTCTTATCCATTTTGGTTTCGTTGAAACCTAAGCATGGCACCCGCCTTGAACTTGCAATTTTGAGCGCCAGGTGTTTGGGGCAAGTAAAAGAGAGATTGAACCTAGCGTCTTAAACGCTGTTATAGATGTGGTTTCAGTATTGGGCTCGAAGGACCATAAACAAGTTTGCAATCTTAAATTGCCTTGTTGTCTTGTGGACTATAATTAGATACCAGCAGAATGGAATACGTATTTTCTGTGCCGCTACACACTTCATCAGCATTCGTGGTATCTTATCGGTATCGAAGGACCATAAACCAGTTTGCAATCGTAAATTGCCTTGTTGTCTTTGTTTGGCGATACCAAAGCAGAGTATATGGACTATAATTAGACACCAGCAGAATGGAATACGTATTTTCTGTGCCGCTACACACTTCATCAGCATTCGTGGTGTCTTATCCATTTTGGGTGTCGTTGAAACCAAAACATAATTTATAAAATAAATGTTGAATAATTTCAAATATATTAAAATTTAAAAATTTTATATATTTTCAAAAAGTACACGAAATTTCCATTCTAATGCTAAATAATAAGTATAACCTATCTTTTACAAACAACAAATTTTATAGACTGAAGTTCATGTTAAATATTTAAAATATATAAATTCTTATTTATTTTAAAACATAATTCCTTATAATTTTTAAATATATATAATAAAAATATAACAAATATTTAAACATTTCAAAAAAGCTCATACAATGCCCTTTCTTTTAGTATATAATTTCTAAACCTTTTCTTTTTCTCATATAAAATATTTACTTTGAAGTTTATAACAGAAAATCAAAACAGTAATATAATCCTATATAACTTCTAATTATATTTATATATTAAATGTATTTATATAATTTTAATATGCAGATAAAATTATCTTTCTGTTGATATATAACAAGTCTAACATCTCTTTGACACATGTGAAAAAAATGCACATAAACTCAATGGGACACAAAAGGTTCAATTTTTTAACACAATTCTTTTTTTATTCTTCCCGAAACATAATAAAAATATGACACTAAAAAAATATTATATAAATAATAAACATTAATAAAATTTCACAATATGTGACTTTAACACAAATCTGCTGCTAATACCTTAATTTTTGTATGCCCAACAGTTTAACAGTACTTTTTAAAAGTTTTGAACACAACTTTATGAAAAGTGACAACTAACAAAATCTAAGCCATAAAACTGTTTTAAAACCGTTTATATAAAATTTTGTAACCTACAAAAATACTCCCCCATAATAGTTAAAAAAGCTAGAAAATATAAAAACTAAATTTCAGTCATGTGCCTGTTTATTTGGATTACACCAGCTAAATGAAAATACGTCACAAAAATATTATAAAACCAAAACAATGAATGAATAACTAAATATTATTAATGAATAAACTAAAATCAGCTTTAAAGAAAATTCACAAAGGATGCAACAAAATCTTCAACACAAAATGAGTGAGCGTAAAATATACAAACCAAAAATGCAACAAAGAAACTTCAATATCATTGTCTTGCATTGACAAACTCTATAATGAATTTTTCTTGAAAGAAAGAAAATGCAATAAAGAAGTAAATATACAACTTATTAAACATAAATAAAAATCGTTTTTTATGAAACAAAAAAAAATATTTCTTTAAGTTAAAAATTTTTTGCTTCTGCTGTGGTCATGTTTTTTTCTTCAGGTTTTTTGACCTTTTTTTCAATTTAGCTTTACCTTAATAAGCATTTAACTGTTATTTTTTCTCATTTTTATAATACGAAAAAAAACAAATATTTTAAAAGTGGTATTTGTTAATTTATGTTAAATTATCATAATTTTGTTGATATTTTTTTATGTATGCGCGAGTACATTTAGTTAAAAGTTTTATAATTCATTAAACCATGAGAAAGTAATTGGCGGACCTAATGAAAGGTGATTTACCAAAAACAAAGTTATACGTGCACATTTTCATGTCTTACGTATGTAATATTAATTAGTTATTAATTTATGAGACATGAAGAATGTAAACTTAAAAGCAATTTAAGGGGTCGAATGCCTGGTTTTTGGTATTACATATACAAAAGAGACAAATGTTAAAAACTGTTGAAAAATACCTGAAGATTATAGTCTGAACTATAATGTAGTCTATAGTCTAAACTACAGTCTAGTTTATAATCTGGGATATAGTCTAGTCTATAGTCTGTACTATAGTCTATACACTCAACTGTAGTCTAATCTATAGAGTAATTTACTGTCTGAACTATTGTCTAGCCTACAGTCTGAACTATTGTCTAGCCTATAGTCTGAACTATTGTCTAGCCTACAGTCTGGACTACAGTCTAGCCTACTGTCTGAACTATTGTCTAGCCTACAGTCTGAACTATTGTCTAGCCTACAGTCTGAACTATTGTCTAGTCTACAGTCTGAACTATTGTCTAGCCTACAGTCTGAACTATTGTCTAGTCTATAGTCTGGACTATAGTCTAGTCTATAGTCTGGACTATAGTCTAGTCTATAGTCTGGACTATAGTCTAGTCTATAGTCTGGACTATAGTCTAGTCTATAGTCTGGACTATAGTCTAGTCTATAGTCTGGACTATAGTCTAGTCTATAGTCTGGACTATAGTCTAGTCTATAGTCTGGACTATAGTCTAGTCTATAGTCTGGACTATTGTCTAGTCTATAGTCTGGACTATAGTCTAGTCTATAGTCTGGACTATAGTCTAGTCTATAGTCTGGACTATTGTCTAGTCTATAGTCTGGACTATAGTCTAGTCTATAGTCTGGACTATAGTCTAGTCTATAGTCTGGACTATTGTCTAGTCTATAGTCTGGACTATAGTCTAGTCTATAGTCTGGACTATTGTCTAGTCTATAGTCTGGACTATTGTCTAGTCTATAGTCTGGACTATTGTCTAGTCTATAGTCTGGACTATTGTCTAGTCTATAGTCTGGACTATAGTCTAGTCTATAGTCTGGACTATTGTCTAGTCTATAGTCTGGACTATAGTCTAGTCTATAGTCTGGACTATAGTCTAGTCTATAGTCTGGACTATAGTCTAGTCTATAGTCTGGACTATTGTCTAGTCTATAGTCTGGACTATAGTCTAGTCTATAGTCTGGACTATAGTCTAGTCTATAGTCTGGACTATTGTCTAGTCTATAGTCTGGACTATAGTCTAGTCTATAGTCTGGACTATAGTCTAGTCTATAGTCTGGACTATTGTCTAGTCTATAGTCTGGACTATAGTCTAGTCTATAGTCTGGACTATAGTCTAGTCTATAGTCTGGACTATTGTCTAGTCTATAGTCTGGACTATAGTCTAGTCTATAGTCTGGACTATAGTCTAGTCTATAGTCTGGACTATTGTCTAGTCTATAGTCTGGACTATAGTCTAGTCTATAGTCTGGACTATAGTCTAGTCTATAGTCTGGACCATAGTCTAGTCTATAGTCTGGACCATAGTCTAGTCTATAGTCTGGACTATAGTCTAGTCTATAGTCTGGACCATAGTCTAGTCTATAGTCTGGACCATAGTCTAGTCTATAGTCTGGACTATAGTCTAGTCTATAGTCTGGACCATAGTCTAGTCTATAGTCTGGACCATAGTCTAGTCTATAGTCTGGACTATAGTCTAGTCTATAGTCTGGACCATAGTCTAGTCTATAGTCTGGACCATAGTCTAGTCTATAGTCTGGACTATAGTCTAGTCTATAGTCTGGACTATTGTCTAGTCTATAGTCTGGACCATAGTCTAGTCTATAGTCTGGACTATAGTCTAGTCTATAGTCTGGACTATTGTCTAGTCTATAGTCTGGACCATAGTCTAGTCTATAGTCTGGACTATAGTCTAGTCTATAGTCTGGACTATTGTCTAGTCTATAGTCTGGACCATAGTCTAGTCTATAGTCTGGACTATAGTCTAGTCTATAGTCTGGACTATTGTCTAGTCTATAGTCTGGACCATAGTCTAGTCTATAGTCTGGACTATAGTCTAGTCTATAGTCTGGACTATTGTCTAGTCTATAGTCTGGACCATAGTCTAGTCTATAGTCTGGACTATAGTCTAGTCTATAGTCTGGACTATTGTCTAGTCTATAGTCTGGACTATAGTCTAGTCTATAGTCTGGACTATAGTCTAGTCTATAGTCTGGACTATTGTCTAGTCTATAGTCTGGACTATAGTCTAGTCTATAGTCTGGACTATAGTCTAGTCTATAGTCTGGACTATTGTCTAGTCTATAGTCTGGACTATAGTCTAGTCTATAGTCTGGACTATAGTCTAGTCTATAGTCTGGACTATTGTCTAGTCTATAGTCTGGACTATAGTCTAGTCTATAGTCTGGACTATAGTCTAGTCTATAGTCTGGACTATTGTCTAGTCTATAGTCTGGACTATAGTCTAGTCTATAGTCTGGACTATAGTCTAGTCTATAGTCTGGACTATAGTCTAGTCTATAGTCTGGACTATAGTCTAGTCTATAGTCTGGACTATAGTCTAGTCTATAGTCTGGACTATAGTCTAGTCTATAGTCTGGACTATAGTCTAGTCTATAGTCTGGACTATAGTCTAGTCTATAGTCTGGACTATAGTCTAGTCTATAGTCTGGACTATAGTCTAGTCTATAGTCTGGACTATAGTCTAGTCTATAGTCTGGACTATAGTCTAGTCTATAGTCTGGACTATAGTCTAGTCTATAGTCTGGACTATAGTCTAGTCTATAGTCTGGACTATAGTCTAGTCTATAGTCTGGACTATAGTCTAGTCTATAGTCTGGACTATAGTCTAGTCTATAGTCTGGACTATAGTCTAGTCTATAGTCTGGACTATAGTCTAGTCTATAGTCTGGACTATAGTCTAGTCTATAGTCTGGACTATAGTCTAGTCTATAGTCTGGACTATAGTCTAGTCTATAGTCTGGACTATAGTCTAGTCTATAGTCTGGACTATAGTCTAGTCTATAGTCTGGACTATAGTCTAGTCTATAGTCTGGACTATAGTCTAGTCTATAGTCTGGACTATAGTCTAGTCTATAGTCTGGACTATAGTCTAGTCTATAGTCTGGACTATAGTCTAGTCTATAGTCTGGACTATAGTCTAGTCTATAGTCTGGACTATAGTCTAGTCTATAGTCTGGACTATAGTCTAGTCTATAGTCTGGACTATAGTCTAGTCTATAGTCTGGACTATAGTCTAGTCTATAGTCTGGACTATAGTCTAGTCTATAGTCTGGACTATAGTCTAGTCTATAGTCTGGACTATAGTCTAGTCTATAGTCTGGACTATAGTCTAGTCTATAGTCTGGACTATAGTCTAGTCTATAGTCTGGACTATAGTCTAGTCTATAGTCTGGACTATAGTCTAGTCTATAGTCTGGACTATAGTCTAGTCTATAGTCTGGACTATAGTCTAGTCTATAGTCTGGACTATAGTCTAGTCTATAGTCTGGACTATAGTCTAGTCTATAGTCTGGACTATAGTCTAGTCTATAGTCTGGACTATAGTCTAGTCTATAGTCTGGACTATAGTCTAGTCTATAGTCTGGACTATAGTCTAGTCTATAGTCTGGACTATAGTCTAGTCTATAGTCTGGACTATAGTCTAGTCTATAGTCTGGACTATAGTCTAGTCTATAGTCTGGACTATAGTCTAGTCTATAGTCTGGACTATAGTCTAGTCTATAGTCTGGACTATAGTCTAGTCTATAGTCTGGACTATAGTCTAGTCTATAGTCTGGACTATAGTCTAGTCTATAGTCTGGACTATAGTCTAGTCTATAGTCTGGACTATAGTCTAGTCTATAGTCTGGACTATAGTCTAGTCTATAGTCTGGACTATAGTCTAGTCTATAGTCTGGACTATAGTCTAGTCTATAGTCTGGACTATAGTCTAGTCTATAGTCTGGACTATAGTCTAGTCTATAGTCTGGACTATAGTCTAGTCTATAGTCTGGACTATAGTCTAGTCTATAGTCTGGACTATAGTCTAGTCTATAGTCTGGACTATAGTCTAGTCTATAGTCTGGACTATAGTCTAGTCTATAGTCTGGACTATAGTCTAGTCTATAGTCTGGACTATAGTCTAGTCTATAGTCTGGACTATAGTCTAGTCTATAGTCTGGACTATAGTCTAGTCTATAGTCTGGACTATAGTCTAGTCTATAGTCTGGACTATAGTCTAGTCTATAGTCTGGACTATAGTCTAGTCTATAGTCTGGACTATAGTCTAGTCTATAGTCTGGACTATAGTCTAGTCTATAGTCTGGACTATAGTCTAGTCTATAGTCTGGACTATAGTCTAGTCTATAGTCTGGACTATAGTCTAGTCTATAGTCTGGACTATAGTCTAGTCTATAGTCTGGACTATAGTCTAGTCTATAGTCTGGACTATAGTCTAGTCTATAGTCTGGACTATAGTCTAGTCTATAGTCTGGACTATAGTCTAGTCTATAGTCTGGACTATAGTCTAGTCTATAGTCTGGACTATAGTCTAGTCTATAGTCTGGACTATAGTCTAGTCTATAGTCTGGACTATAGTCTAGTCTATAGTCTGGACTATAGTCTAGTCTATAGTCTGGACTATAGTCTAGTCTATAGTCTGGACTATAGTCTAGTCTATAGTCTGGACTATAGTCTAGTCTATAGTCTGGACTATAGTCTAGTCTATAGTCTGGACTATAGTCTAGTCTATAGTCTGGACTATAGTCTAGTCTATAGTCTGGACTATAGTCTAGTCTATAGTCTGGACTATAGTCTAGTCTATAGTCTGGACTATAGTCTAGTCTATAGTCTGGACTATAGTCTAGTCTATAGTCTGGACTATAGTCTAGTCTATAGTCTGGACTATAGTCTAGTCTATAGTCTGGACTATAGTCTAGTCTATAGTCTGGACTATAGTCTAGTCTATAGTCTGGACTATAGTCTAGTCTATAGTCTGGACTATAGTCTAGTCTATAGTCTGGACTATAGTCTAGTCTATAGTCTGGACTATAGTCTAGTCTATAGTCTGGACTATAGTCTAGTCTATAGTCTGGACTATAGTCTAGTCTATAGTCTGGACTATAGTCTAGTCTATAGTCTGGACTATAGTCTAGTCTATAGTCTGGACTATAGTCTAGTCTATAGTCTGGACTATAGTCTAGTCTATAGTCTGGACTATAGTCTAGTCTATAGTCTGGACTATAGTCTAGTCTATAGTCTGGACTATAGTCTAGTCTATAGTCTGGACTATAGTCTAGTCTATAGTCTGGACTATAGTCTAGTCTATAGTCTGGACTATAGTCTAGTCTATAGTCTGGACTATAGTCTAGTCTATAGTCTGGACTATAGTCTAGTCTATAGTCTGGACTATAGTCTAGTCTATAGTCTGGACTATAGTCTAGTCTATAGTCTGGACTATAGTCTAGTCTATAGTCTGGACTATAGTCTAGTCTATAGTCTGGACTATAGTCTAGTCTATAGTCTGGACTATAGTCTAGTCTATAGTCTGGACTATAGTCTAGTCTATAGTCTGGACTATAGTCTAGTCTATAGTCTGGACTATAGTCTAGTCTATAGTCTGGACTATAGTCTAGTCTATAGTCTGGACTATAGTCTAGTCTATAGTCTGGACTATAGTCTAGTCTATAGTCTGGACTATAGTCTAGTCTATAGTCTGGACTATAGTCTAGTCTATAGTCTGGACTATAGTCTAGTCTATAGTCTGGACTATAGTCTAGTCTATAGTCTGGACTATAGTCTAGTCTATAGTCTGGACTATAGTCTAGTCTATAGTCTGGACTATAGTCTAGTCTATAGTCTGGACTATAGTCTAGTCTATAGTCTGGACTATAGTCTAGTCTATAGTCTGGACTATAGTCTAGTCTATAGTCTGGACTATAGTCTAGTCTATAGTCTGGACTATAGTCTAGTCTATAGTCTGGACTATAGTCTAGTCTATAGTCTGGACTATAGTCTAGTCTATAGTCTGGACTATAGTCTAGTCTATAGTCTGGACTATAGTCTAGTCTATAGTCTGGACTATAGTCTAGTCTATAGTCTGGACTATAGTCTAGTCTATAGTCTGGACTATAGTCTAGTCTATAGTCTGGACTATAGTCTAGTCTATAGTCTGGACTATAGTCTAGTCTATAGTCTGGACTATAGTCTAGTCTATAGTCTGGACTATAGTCTAGTCTATAGTCTGGACTATAGTCTAGTCTATAGTCTGGACTATAGTCTAGTCTATAGTCTGGACTATAGTCTAGTCTATAGTCTGGACTATAGTCTAGTCTATAGTCTGGACTATAGTCTAGTCTATAGTCTGGACTATAGTCTAGTCTATAGTCTGGACTATAGTCTAGTCTATAGTCTGGACTATAGTCTAGTCTATAGTCTGGACTATAGTCTAGTCTATAGTCTGGACTATAGTCTAGTCTATAGTCTAGTCTATAGTCTGGACTATAGTCTAGTCTATAGTCTGGACTATAGTCTAGTCTATAGTCTGGACTATAGTCTAGTCTATAGTCTAGTCTATAGTCTGGACTATAGTCTAGTCTATAGTCTGGACTATAGTCTAGTCTATAGTCTGGACTATAGTCTAGTCTATAGTCTGGACTATAGTCTAGTCTATAGTCTGGACTATAGTCTAGTCTATAGTCTGGACTATAGTCTAGTCTATAGTCTGGACTATAGTCTAGTCTATAGTCTGGACTATAGTCTAGTCTATAGTCTGGACTATAGTCTAGTCTATAGTCTGGACTATAGTCTAGTCTATAGTCTGGACTATAGTCTAGTCTATAGTCTGGACTATAGTCTAGTCTATAGTCTGGACTATAGTCTAGTCTATAGTCTGGACTATAGTCTAGTCTATAGTCTGGACTATAGTCTAGTCTATAGTCTGGACTATAGTCTAGTCTATAGTCTGGACTATAGTCTAGTCTATAGTCTGGACTATAGTCTAGTCTATAGTCTGGACTATAGTCTAGTCTATAGTCTGGACTATAGTCTAGTCTATAGTCTGGACTATAGTCTAGTCTATAGTCTGGACTATAGTCTAGTCTATAGTCTGGACTATAGTCTAGTCTATAGTCTGGACTATAGTCTAGTCTATAGTCTGGACTATAGTCTAGTCTATAGTCTGGACTATAGTCTAGTCTATAGTCTGGACTATAGTCTAGTCTATAGTCTGGACTATAGTCTAGTCTATAGTCTGGACTATAGTCTAGTCTATAGTCTGGACTATAGTCTAGTCTATAGTCTGGACTATAGTCTAGTCTATAGTCTGGACTATAGTCTAGTCTATAGTCTGGACTATAGTCTAGTCTATAGTCTGGACTATAGTCTAGTCTATAGTCTGGACTATAGTCTAGTCTATAGTCTGGACTATAGTCTAGTCTATAGTCTGGACTATAGTCTAGTCTATAGTCTGGACTATAGTCTAGTCTATAGTCTGGACTATAGTCTAGTCTATAGTCTGGACTATAGTCTAGTCTATAGTCTGGACTATAGTCTAGTCTATAGTCTGGACTATAGTCTAGTCTATAGTCTGGACTATAGTCTAGTCTATAGTCTGGACTATAGTCTAGTCTATAGTCTGGACTATAGTCTAGTCTATAGTCTGGACTATAGTCTAGTCTATAGTCTGGACTATAGTCTAGTCTATAGTCTGGACTATAGTCTAGTCTATAGTCTGGACTATAGTCTAGTCTATAGTCTGGACTATAGTCTAGTCTATAGTCTGGACTATAGTCTAGTCTATAGTCTGGACTATAGTCTAGTCTATAGTCTGGACTATAGTCTAGTCTATAGTCTGGACTATAGTCTAGTCTATAGTCTGGACTATAGTCTAGTCTATAGTCTGGACTATAGTCTAGTCTATAGTCTGGACTATAGTCTAGTCTATAGTCTGGACTATAGTCTAGTCTATAGTCTGGACTATAGTCTAGTCTATAGTCTGGACTATAGTCTAGTCTATAGTCTGGACTATAGTCTAGTCTATAGTCTGGACTATAGTCTAGTCTATAGTCTGGACTATAGTCTAGTCTATAGTCTGGACTATAGTCTAGTCTATAGTCTGGACTATAGTCTAGTCTATAGTCTGGACTATAGTCTAGTCTATAGTCTGGACTATAGTCTAGTCTATAGTCTGGACTATAGTCTAGTCTATAGTCTGGACTATAGTCTAGTCTATAGTCTGGACTATAGTCTAGTCTATAGTCTGGACTATAGTCTAGTCTATAGTCTGGACTATAGTCTAGTCTATAGTCTGGACTATAGTCTAGTCTATAGTCTGGACTATAGTCTAGTCTATAGTCTGGACTATAGTCTAGTCTATAGTCTGGACTATAGTCTAGTCTATAGTCTGGACTATAGTCTAGTCTATAGTCTGGACTATAGTCTAGTCTATAGTCTGGACTATAGTCTAGTCTATAGTCTGGACTATAGTCTAGTCTATAGTCTGGACTATAGTCTAGTCTATAGTCTGGACTATAGTCTAGTCTATAGTCTGGACTATAGTCTAGTCTATAGTCTGGACTATAGTCTAGTCTATAGTCTGGACTATAGTCTAGTCTATAGTCTGGACTATAGTCTAGTCTATAGTCTGGACTATAGTCTAGTCTATAGTCTGGACTATAGTCTAGTCTATAGTCTGGACTATAGTCTAGTCTATAGTCTGGACTATAGTCTAGTCTATAGTCTGGACTATAGTCTAGTCTATAGTCTGGACTATAGTCTAGTCTATAGTCTGGACTATAGTCTAGTCTATAGTCTGGACTATAGTCTAGTCTATAGTCTGGACTATAGTCTAGTCTATAGTCTGGACTATAGTCTAGTCTATAGTCTGGACTATAGTCTAGTCTATAGTCTGGACTATAGTCTAGTCTATAGTCTGGACTATAGTCTAGTCTATAGTCTGGACTATAGTCTAGTCTATAGTCTGGACTATAGTCTAGTCTATAGTCTGGACTATAGTCTAGTCTATAGTCTGGACTATAGTCTAGTCTATAGTCTGGACTATAGTCTAGTCTAAAGTCTGGACTATAGTCTAGTCTATAGTCTGGACTATAGTCTAGTCTATAGTCTGGACTATAGTCTAGTCTAAAGTCTGGACTATAGTCTAGTCTATAGTCTGGACTATAGTCTAGTCTATAGTCTGGACTATAGTCTAGTCTATAGTCTGGACTATAGTCTAGTCTATAGTCTGGACTATAGTCTAGTCTATAGTCTGGACTATAGTCTAGTCTAAAGTCTGGACTATAGTCTAGTCTATAGTCTGGACTATAGTCTAGTCTATAGTCTGGACTATAGTCTAGTCTATAGTCTGGACTATAGTCTAGTCTATAGTCTGGACTATAGTCTAGTCTATAGTCTGGACTATAGTCTAGTCTATAGTCTGGACTATAGTCTAGTCTATAGTCTGGACTATAGTCTAGTCTGTAGTCTGGACTATAGTCTAGTCTATAGTCTGGACTATAGTCTAGTCTATAGTCTGGACTATAGTCTAGTCTATAGTCTGGACTATAGTCTAGTCTGGACTATAGTCTATAGTCTATACAGACTATAGTCTAGTCTATAGTCTCGACTGTAGTCTATACTATAGTCTGGACTATAGTCTAGTCTATAGTCTGGACTATATTCTAGTCTATAGTCTCGACTATAGTCTAGTCTATAGTCTCGACTATAGTCTAGTCTATAGTCTCGACTATAGTCTATACTGTAGTCTGGATTATAGTCTAGTTTATAGTCTGGACTATATTTGTTTATTAATTGTAATTATTTATTAATCTAGATAATAGTTTAGTCTGTAGTATCTTTTATATTTTAGTCCATTATAGTCTTGACTTTAGTTTAGTCGAGACTATAGACTATATTTTAGTCCATAGTCTGTACTGTATTCTAGTCAATAGTTTGTGCTATAGTCTAATATATAATCTGTACTATAGTATTGTCTATGGTCTAGTATAGTCGAAATATATTTGTCTATAATATAATACGTTTTAAAGAAGTTATTATAAAGATGAAAGTTTTTGAAATTTAAAATTTACAACTTTGATTTAAATTTGACTCTAGTCTTTTGTGTTAACTTAATTAAAATTCTTAATATTTATTTTCTAAAAATTTTTTGTTTTGCAAATATTAAATTATAATAAAGAATAGATATTGTTTTATATTTTAATTCAAATAAATTTTACAATATTAATTTTAAAATTCTTTTGTTAAAAACCAACACATTTCTGAAGTTTTTTTTATAAGTTTATGATGTTTTTTGTCTGGAGACAATTAAACATTTGTTTAAATATTTGAATTATGGGTGTTTTAAACAAAAATATAATCTAAGTGTTCTTTATTTTTAAGAAATTGTTCCAAATTGAATTGTTAATATTTTAAAATTGAAGGTGAACAAAGAAGATTTTAATAACATTTTGCATTTTTGGAATTTTTTTATTTAGTTTTTATTACTTTGTAGCGATGCTATAAACTTTTAAATTTGTAAGATCGCTTTAAAAGATTAAGATCACTTATATGTCCCAGGTAGTTTTGGTTTTCTTTATTATGTTAATTTTTTTTCTATTTTAAATTTTGCAAAGTAATTTAATTTTTTTTCTTAATCATTATAATGATGTTTACAAAACCTGAAGCTAAAATATATTTGTGGGTAAATTGTTAAGTATGAAGAAATTGTTTGTTGTTGCATGCGTGTAGACGTTAGGCAGACAAAAATTGATTTTCTTATTGAGTAAATAAAAAAAAAAAAAACACAAGCAACAAGATTTCTTTAAACACTAAAAATAACAAGCCAAAATAATCTCAACTTTTTACAACATTATTTACTTGTTAGTTCCTTTACATTTGTAAAAATGCTGTCTGTTGCTATAACATCTTGGCTTTTATGTGTGTATTTTTTTTTTTTTTTTTTTTTTTTTTGGTGTTTTCATCTTAAAGTTAACGTGTGTTAAAGAAGCGTTTATATTTAACCGAAAGTTAAATAAACTAAAAACAACAACTGCATTATGGCCTTAAAAAGGTAGAGAGAAAAAAAATATAAACAAATAAAAGGAGTTTATTAAACGCTTTCATTTGTTTTCGCATTTAAAATACAAACAAATGCTAACTAACAAACTAACTGCTGCTGCCATAGTCATAGCCTAAAAGCTATGACTATGGCCACAACTAGACTCTAGATACATGGTGGCAAGTTGGTTGGTTGGTTGCCTGGTTTGTATGTAAGTATTACTGCTAGAGCTAAAGCTTATATTATCGAAATGAAAAGTAGTTTTTCTTTAAGAGGTTTTTCACGCAATCTCCCCAAACAAAACCTCTCAACTGAGTTAATGTTACCGTTACAGCGTTAAGCCGCACTTAAGACTTCACTAACTTTAGTGTAAGTATGTAACTAAGTATGTGTGTAGCTTAACAAACTGACAACAACAACAACGACTACGACTGACTGGCCTATACAATTCAAGCTGTTTGTTTGCTTTACAAGTGGAAATTTTGTGCAAATTTATGAAAATGGAAAGTTGTTGTCTTTTATAGCTTGTTTTTTTTTCCAGTAGTTTTCATTCATATGGCACTTTAAAAATTTAGAGGATTTTCCAGTTTCGCTTTTTTTGCTATTTGGTATAAAAGCAGAAAAATTAAATGAAATATTGACACCTTTTTATTTTTCCATAATGAAAAGCAAAAAATAGAAAAAGTCATAAAAATATTTTAAAAACTTTTAACTAAACAAAACACCATTAATAAGCGATTTAAAAAATTTTATTAAGTTTAACTGTAACACATTAATTTTTACTACTAAATTTTTAAATTATTATAATTTATTTTATTTTTGTCTCTACATATAAAGCATTTATATAAAAAATCTATTTAAAATTTATAACAAAAAAAATTCTGCAAAAAATTAAATTTATTTAACTTTTCTTTTTTAAGCTATTTAAACTACTGTTTATAATATTACTGTCTATATTTGTTAATAAATGCAAATTTTATGTAAGCAACCAAATATCTTTATATATTTAAAGTATATGGAAATGGTATTAGGTTAAACTATAATATTTTGGTTTATATTTTATAAATTTTATTTTCTGTTTTTAGATATTTTTTTTAAATATACGGAAATTATAATAGTGTTTTTTTAAGTTTTGTAGCTCTGTGTGTTAAAATAAGTATTAGCAAAATGACCTCAAGTGGTTTTGTTGGGTTTTAAAATGGAGTTAAAAGAGAAGACAGCAAAAAAATCAACAGACGAATGAAAAAATATTAAAACAAAGTTAAATGTTGGGTAGTCAGGAATAAGGCACTTAAGAGTTCTTTTTTAACATAAAATAAAGACCTTTTAAAATTGAAGAAAAAATCTATGATCTTTTAAGAAAATTTTCATAAATGTTTTATAATTTTTTCTTTCAAGATTTTTTTGTAAATCTTTTTTGTGAAAATAACATATGTAAACAGTTTTTTTATATAAATAGTTGCATCCTAAATTGGGGATTTAAAATTTTTACTTAGGAACTGATTTTCGTGGGGTATATGGGGATTTTCGTAAAGTGTGAAGATTTCTTAAAATATATTTATCAAATTAAAGAAAGAAATTCAATAATTTTTTTTTTTATTGAAAATTTTCGCAAAATTTTCTTTTTATAGAAAATTTTCAGTAAATTTTATTTTTATAGAAAATTTTCAGTAAATTTTTATTTCTTTTTATAGAAAATTTTCGGTAAATTTTCTTTTTATAGAAAATTTTCAGTAAATTTTCTTTTTATAGAAAATTTTCAATAAATTTTCTTTTTATAGAAAATTTTCAGTAAATTTTCTTTTTATAGAAAATTTTCAATAAATTTTCTTTTTATAGAAAATTTTCAGTAAATTTTCTTTTTATAGAAAATTTTCAGTAAATTTTCTTTTTATAGAAAATTTTCAGTAAATTTTCTTTTTATAGAAAATTTTCAGTAAATTTTCTTTTTATAGAAAATTTTCAGTAAATTTTCTTTTTATAGAAAATTTTCAGTAAATTTTCTTTTTATAGAAAATTTTCAGTAAATTTTCTTTTTATAGAAAATTTTCAGTAAATTTTCTTTTTATAGAAAATTTTCAGTAAATTTTCTTTTTATAGAAAATTTTCAGTAAATTTTCTTTTTATAGAAAATTTTCAGTAAATTTTCTTTTTATAGAAAATTTTCAGTAAATTTTCTTTTTATAGAAAATTTTCAGTAAATTTTCTTTTTATAGAAAATTTTCAGTAAATTTTCATTTTATAGAAAATTTTCAGAAAATTTTCTTTTTATAGAAAATCTTGAGAATTTTCTTTTTATAGAAAATCTTGAGAATTTTCTTTTTATAGAAAATTTTCAGTAAATTTTCTTTTTTTAACAAACGTCTCTCCATAAATATTTATATAGAAAATTTTCCATGACGTTTCTTTTTATAGGAATTTTTTTAATTTTCTTTTTATAAGATATTTTCTGTAATTTTTCTTCGATTATGTTTTAATAAAAAAATTTGACATTTTTTATGTAAAATTGTTGACATTTTTTATTGGATATCTTCTTTTTATTTTGATTATTTTTCTTCTTACAGAAAATCTTCAATATAGGAAATGTTCCCATTTTATTTGTTTTTTTTTTTTTTTTCCTAAGAGAAAAAAATTATCAGTAAATCTTTTTATATAAATTTTCAATAAATTTTTTATATGAAATTTTCTATAAATTTCCCTTTTATAAAACATTGTTTGTAAAAATATTTTCAATTTTATATTTTACTAGCTTAAACCGGTGTACTTCACTACCACTATTGGTGTGATAAATATTATTTATTTACTGGGCCCACCTTTGAAATGTAAGAAATTTTTCCTACAAAATTTGAAGAATTTCTCTGTAATAATTTATTAGCTATGCAATAATTAATATATGTTTTGCATAGAGGCTACCACTGCCCCTAGACTTGCCCGTCCTATCTTTTTATCAATTGTGAATTTTCATAAGAAAATTATTCACATAAAATCTTTATAAAATGTCACTTCTAAAATTTTTTTGATATTCAATAATTAAAATTTATTTTATATGCGGAGGAGGACTTAGCATCCTAGACCTACTCACCCGAATTTCATCTCAATTATGGAACTTTATAAGCAAATTATTCCCACAAATTCCTAAGACTTTCACTTCTACATCTAAAATGGGGATTTTTGGGGACATTTAAAAACGGAGATTTTTGGGGACTCGATATTTAGATTGGGTTTTGAGCTTTTTTTTATTTAAAAAAAATATTTTACTGTATTATTTTGGGGTCCTTATAAGTATAATATTGTATTTAGTGATGTCTGACTGTTTCCCGAGACTTGAGATGAATTCAGGAAATTCTTTTTAAAATTGAAAGTTGTAAGCTAAAAAAAAAAATAACCAAATATTAGAATAAAAACTTAACTTATAATAGTTCATTTGTTCTTTAGCAAATTTATTTTATTTATTTAATTTACTTATTTAAAATAAGGAGACATATTTTTGTGAAGTGAAAAATAATATTAGTTTGAATTTCATGGTTGAATGGAAAATTATAGAAAAGAAACCAGGAAATTTAATAAATAAAAAAAAAGGAAAAATGGGAATATATGTAATAGCATTACCTACTAGGGTATGCGTTCAAATAAAATATAACAAGTTTTTTCTTAAATAATTTTCTTAAATAATTGAATGGAATAAGTTAATATTAGAAAAAATTCTTGTAGAATTTCTTCTTCTGGTTTTTATATATATATATATATATATCATTTTTTTTTTATAAAAATTAATTGCTAACTAAATTACTTTTAACTTTTTTAGGTAAGGCTTTTCAAAAACTGTTTAAAGTAATTTAAAATTAATAACTACAATTGAGCACTGCTGCGGCTTTTTTAAAATAGCTTTAAACTTGTATGAAATTCTTTTACAATTGCCAAAATTCTGGTAAATTTAAATAACTAATAATCTGTGAGTTTAAAATAATATTTCCCATTCTGAGTGCAATTACTGTAACGACAAAATTCTAGGTCTGGCTATGAGTGCCATCAATGTAAACTTGTCATATGACAAATTATTTTGTAAATTTATATTGTTTTTAGCTCGTTACTATTCAGGACCATTTTCTCGATTATTTGATATACAAAATTTGTACCTTGGAACATGAGAAAAGTCAGCAATAGCGTATGTATTCCAAGCTAATACAAATTATTGAAAATACTTTTAATTTTTTTTTTTTTCTTTTTATTATTGAGGAGCTTTGATCATTCTTTGCCTCAGAGTTTTTCTCAGCTTAGTTATTTGGAAAGCTGTTTAGCTTTGATTTATATATTTATATATTATATTTTATTTAAAAAAAATGAGCATAGCGTGTCATTATGCAGCCGAACATGTTTTTTTCTACTTTTTGGGCTTGGAATACATTCTGACTTTTTATTTTTCCGAATATTTTGCATATTTTTGTATAATATTTAGTGCAATATTCCAATTTAAAACTAATTTTTGTGTAGAAAATAATAACTCTATGAACTTTTAATAAAACAACTTAAGCCTACATTACAAAATTTTCAGAAGAGCTAAAAAATATTTTAAAATGTTAAAAATACCATGGATAAAATAAATTGTGGTAAGCTATTTCTCGAAAACTAGCAATCCCAGAAGTACCTTGATTATTGTAAAAAGATGTGTAGTCAGAAGGTTCGTTATTTATCTCGTTTTAAGATGTGAAATTATACAGAATAAATAATTTATTTTCGGAAAAGTATTGTCCTAAAATATTCGTTAAATATATATAGCGTAAAATATAGAGATAAATACAGACTTTTAGGGTCAAATTTACAGTCATTTATCCGAAGGCAGAACAAGTTTATTTTTTCGCATATATTTTGATATACATATATATATACTCGAGGGTTTTGACTGTCAGTTGTTACACTTCTAATTGATTTTTTATTTTTATTTTTAAAATAATATAAAGAAGATTTTGTTTTCTATGAAAAAAACTAAATAAAATATTACGCAAATTATATTGTTTAGAGCCAATAAAAAATCCAGTCTCAAAAGTTTATAAAAGCATTAATAAAAAACAAAATATAATAAAAAATATATAACAATATCTATCTGTTATAAAAAAACTATAACAAAAAGTAATATGAATTTAATAAAAGAAAAATTAATAATGCTACAAATTATACAATTTAAAACACATGTAAAGCAATCAATAGTTCATTTATTACGCATTAATAAATTTATAAATTTGCCTTTTATTTCTGGTTTTAAATAATGAACCAACCACCTGTTTGTATAAAAAATTTTTTGAATTATAAAATTAATTTTTTGCTGACTATGTTAAGCTAAAATATGAACTTTTTAAAAATTAACTTTTTTATTTTATAGATTTTTAAGGTTTTAAATAATTCAAATGACTGGCTTTATTAGAGGATTTACTTAACTTTCTAAATTTATTTTTACCTTTAAAACATGTCAACAAACTAATCAATTATTTATTTATTTTATATTATTAAATAATTATTATGTTAAAGTTTATTAGCAAAATTTGTTAATATTCCCCTCATGTTTTTGTGTTTGTATGTTTCTTTTTTTAAGTTAAGTTCTTTGAAATTTTATAATTAGTTTTTTTTTTAAATAAACACATTAAAATTTTGTAGTCATAGGCCATATCATTAGCGTTTTGTTTTTAAATGTTTAAACTTAAATGTGACGTAGAAGAAACGTTTATATTTGAATTTTTGCTTTGTGTTATAAATTTAAAGGCCATAACGGCAAATCTTTTTATTTATCTTTTTTTTATTTTTTGTTTTTTTTTAGAATAATTAAAAATTCTTATTAATATTTCGTTCCTAATATTTAGGCTTTCAAAAATAATAATTTATAGATATTATAATGTTTAAGTCCGAGTTAAATATTGTTATTATCACACTTTAAAAAAACAATAACTTTTTAGTAAGAGTATTGAAGCTAAAAGGAGAGCTTATAAAAAGCTATGAATAAAGCTTTAATGGAACCACTATAGGGCTATCAAAAACTCTACACTCAGATATACAAGTGATGCTAATTTTATATCATATTAAGAGCCAAGATTTTATCTATTTTGGGATAAAAACCAACGATTGAAGCTAATTTGGGACTTTATAAAAAAGTCGCAATTAAAAGAATTTTTTTTTTCATGAAAGGATGTAAGATTAAAAATAATTTAGGACTATAAGACACCTAATATAAAAGTAAATTTCGAACTACTAATTTTAAACGATATAAAAGCTATGACTACAGCTAATTTGGAATTACACCATTAAAGCTATTTTTAAAGTCATATGATTAAAGCTAATTTGGAATCATATAAACGCCTAAAATTGCAAATAATTTGGAAACATAAAATGATTTAAAATTGAAGATGATTTGAGACTATTATGAGACCTATGATTATAGCTAATTTTAAACTATACAAATCTTAATTTGGATCTATATAAAGACCTACAACTAAAGCTAATTTTAAACTATATAAAGACTCATAATTAAAGCTATTTTGGGACTTTACAAAAGTTTAGGCCTTAAGCTAATACGGTTTATAAAAATACTTAAGAAACTTTTAAGAAAGTTTCTTAGTAGTCCCAGTTATCCGAAAGGAACTCCTTTAAGTGAAGGAAAAATTGATTTACGTACTGTAGGATTGCACACAAAATAAAACGAATTTTAAGAGAAAATCTCTAAGCCTCTGGATAGAATGTGACTCATTCTTTTAATTGCTCTGTATCATTTATCAGAAAAATTAAAAAAAGTTGGCCTCAAGGCCCCCGAATAAAAAAAAAATTATTCCTAATAGGAATACTAGAAAAATTGTGATGGTAAAAGAGAGGACGATAATTACTGAGACTAATTTTTTTTCCAAAAATATTAATGTGATAAAAAGTACATACGTGGCAGACTTTTTACAACATCTTGGCCATAAATTCCATATCACAGATATAAAGGAAAATGTATCAGATAAATATCGTGTAAAAAAAATCGAAATTGTCGAGTAAACTTTTGGGTTGGCATGTGTGGAAAAAAAACATTTCATTCATAACAAATTGTACTTATAAAAAAGAGAAACGTACGCAAATGAGTGCCATCAGAAAAGATTACTTCGCATCATTAGAAAACACAACGAATTTTAATTTGTTTGGCTTCATCTCTCTTCTTATTATTACAACAAAAAATTAATTGTGTGCTATCAAATAGATAGTGTTGCTATGTACCAAAGGAGGCCAATCCACTAAATTGTCTAGAACTCTGTCCATTTTAAATGCATTCTTTTAAATTTAGAAATCTAGAATATACGAAGGCGGATCAATAAGTCCGTGACTTTTCGAAATTCTCTCGTAGTTACATGAAATGCAACATTAAGTACCACCTGTTAATAGACTACTGTCAAATTTTGAGCAAGTGTCGTCATTTACTTTGCGTAAAAAATAGGATTTTTCGAGGTCCTTAAAATAGGCATTTGTTTAGTCAATAATTTCATCGTTGGAGCTGAATCTCCTTCCACCCAGCCATTACTTTAGGTTTGGAAATAGGAAGTAGTCACCAGGGGCTAAATCCGGAGAATATGGCGGATGAGGTACCAATTCATAGAGTTTTGCTATTGAGACTGCACAAGTGTGCACCCGTGCATTATCTTGATGAAAAAGAACTTTTTTCTTGGCCATACGGGGTCGTTTTCTTTTTAAATCGTCATTAAATCGGTCTAATAAGTTGGCATAATATTCGCCGTTTATTGTTTTTTCCTTTTGAAAGTAATCGATGTGGATTATCCCGCGTGCATCCCAAAAACTGTTGCCATCACCTTATTGGCCGATAAACTTACCTTGGCCTTCTTCGGAGCAGGTTCACCCGGAGAAACCCATTATTTAGACTACTGCTTGGTCTCCGGAGTACAGTAATGGATCCATGTTTCATCCACAGTTACAAAACGCCGCAAAAACTCATTCGGATTGCGGTTAAACAACTCCAAACAATCCTTTGAAGTTGTCACACGTTTAAGTTTAAGGTCAATTGAGAGCAAACGCGGCACCCATCTTGCAAACAACTTTCTTAAACCCAGCTGATCATTTAAAATCGAAACCGCACTGCCATATAAAATGCCCATGGCATCAACAATCTCACGCACTTTTACTCTTCGGTCGGCCAACACCATATCGTGGGGAATAGTGTTGCATTTCATATAACTTATGGATCCCTCCCCCTCGTAGCAGCCTTTAACAAAATAAAAATTTCAAAGAATTTGAACCATTAATTTCACTTTTATAAGCTAAATTTTTCTTGCGCAGTCCTTATTTATGTTTGAACTAATTTAGAATTTTATAAAGATCTAACTTTAAAGTCAACCCAGGATCTACATTATATAAAGACTTATGAATTAAGTAAATTTAGGACTCAATAAAGACCAAAGAAAACGAAAGCTAAACGAAAACACAATAAAGCTTTTATGGAGGGTATTCCAAAAAATATTAAATATTTTATTAAAAACAAATAATAAATAAATTTTTTAAGCCTTTAACAAAATTAAGCTTTCAAAGAATTTGAACCATTGGTTTCAATTTCATAAACTGAATTGTATGCAATAAATTTTTCATATGCACTCCTTGCTAATGAACCTACGATTACAACTAATTTGGGACAATATAAGACTAAAGCTAATTTGAGGCTATCAAGAGAGCATCGCAATTGAAACTCTTAAAAAGCTAATTTCAGACTACATAAATTCGTATAATTAAAATTATATTATGACCATATAAAAAGCTATAATTGCATATAATTTCAGACCATAAAATATTAAGGTTTGAAACTAATTTGTAGCTATTAAGATCCATACGATTGTAATTATTATTATGGACTGTATAAAGAGCTACGAATAATGCTTATTCGGGCCTAATAAAGACCTATACTTTAAGCTACAATATAAAGTTTTATAATTAAAACAAGTTCTTTGACTCTATAGAGAACATTAATTAAAGTTAATTAATTATAATGCAGGTGTAAAACAAACATTAAAATAAAAATATATTCAAAAACAAACAAGCTATGAATTTTTCAATTATATTTGTAAAAAACATATTTATTGTTATGTGAATAATAATATTACCATGGTTTGAAAACAAAATATGATTTAAGAACAAGAAAAAGATTGATAATATTTGATGGTTGTAGAAATAATGATATTTTTTATATTAATAAAATTTTGTTTCTGGTAAAAATATTAAAAAACATAACATTTTTGTAGTCAACTATATCAAAATTTTGATTGAATGTAAACATTGAATGATAAAATTGAAACAAAAACTTTGTTATCATGAACACAGTATTATTAAAATTAATGAAAGTTAACAAAGAGAGCATAATATTTTTGTAGTGTATGTGTATGTAATGTATGTAATTTATAATATGTATGTTTTATTATTTGTTAATTATCATAATAACCATTGTGTCATTTATTCGCACTATTAAAAATAAACCATTAAACTCTCCACATAATTACAAAACAGTCAGTATTATTTGAATTAAAACCAATTATTAATTTGTAGCTATTAAGATCCATACGATTGTAGTTATTATTATGGACTGTATAAAGAGCTACGAATAATGCTTATTCGGGCCTAATAAAGACCTATACTTTAAGCTACAATATAAAGTTTTATAATTAAAACAAGTTCTTTGACTCTATAGAGAACATTAATTAAAGTTAATTAATTATAATGCAGGTGTAAAACAAACATTAAAATAAAAATATATTCAAAAACAAACAAGCTATGAATTTTTCAATTATATTTGTAAAAAACATATTTATTGTTATGTGAATAATAATATTACCATGGTTTGAAAACAAAATATGATTTAAGAACAAGAAAAAGATTGATAATATTTGATGGTTGTAGAAATAATGATATTTTTTATATTAATAAAATTTTGTTTCTGGTAAAAATATTAAAAAACATAACATTTTTGTAGTCAACTATATCAAAATTTTGATTGAATGTAAACATTGAATGATAAAATTGAAACAAAAACTTTGTTATCATGAACACAGTATTATTAAAATTAATGAAAGTTAACAAAGAGAGCATAATATTTTTGTAGTGTATGTGTATGTAATGTATGTAATTTATAATATGTATGTTTTATTATTTGTTAATTATCATAATAACCATTGTGTCATTTATTCGCACTATTAAAAATAAACCATTAAACTCTCCACATAATTACAAAACAGTCAGTATTATTTGAATTAAAACCAATTATTAATTTGTAGCTATTAAGATCCATACGATTGTAGTTATTATTATGGACTGTATAAAGAGCTACGAATAATGCTTATTCGGGCCTAATAAAGACCTATACTTTAAGCTACAATATAAAGTTTTATAATTAAAACAAGTTCTTTGACTCTATAGAGAACATTAATTAAAGTTAATTAATTATAATGCAGGTGTAAAACAAACATTAAAATAAAAATATATTCAAAAACAAACAAGCTATGAATTTTTCAATTATATTTGTAAAAAACATATTTATTGTTATGTGAATAATAATATTACCATGGTTTGAAAACAAAATATGATTTAAGAACAAGAAAAAGATTGATAATATTTGATGGTTGTAGAAATAATGATATTTTTTATATTAATAAAATTTTGTTTCTGGTAAAAATATTAAAAAACATAACATTTTTGTAGTCAACTATATCAAAATTTTGATTGAATGTAAACATTGAATGATAAAATTGAAACAAAAACTTTGTTATCATGAACACAGTATTATTAAAATTAATGAAAGTTAACAAAGAGAGCATAATATTTTTGTAGTGTATGTGTATGTAATGTATGTAATTTATAATATGTATGTTTTATTATTTGTTAATTATCATAATAACCATTGTGTCATTTATTCGCACTATTAAAAATAAACCATTAAACTCTCCACATAATTACAAAACAGTCAGTATTATTTGAATTAAAACCAATTATTAATTTGTAGCTATTAAGATCCATACGATTGTAGTTATTATTATGGACTGTATAAAGAGCTACGAATAATGCTTATTCGGGCCTAATAAAGACCTATACTTTAAGCTACAATATAAAGTTTTATAATTAAAACAAGTTCTTTGACTCTATAGAGAACATTAATTAAAGTTAATTAATTATAATGCAGGTGTAAAACAAACATTAAAATAAAAATATATTCAAAAACAAACAAGCTATGAATTTTTCAATTATATTTGTAAAAAACATATTTATTGTTATGTGAATAATAATATTACCATGGTTTGAAAACAAAATATGATTTAAGAACAAGAAAAAGATTGATAATATTTGATGGTTGTAGAAATAATGATATTTTTTATATTAATAAAATTTTGTTTCTGGTAAAAATATTAAAAAACATAACATTTTTGTAGTCAACTATATCAAAATTTTGATTGAATGTAAACATTGAATGATAAAATTGAAACAAAAACTTTGTTATCATGAACACAGTATTATTAAAATTAATGAAAGTTAACAAAGAGAGCATAATATTTTTGTAGTGTATGTGTATGTAATGTATGTAATTTATAATATGTATGTTTTATTATTTGTTAATTATCATAATAACCATTGTGTCATTTATTCGCACTATTAAAAATAAACCATTAAACTCTCCACATAATTACAAAACAGTCAGTATTATTTGAATTAAAACCAATTATTAATTTGTAGCTATTAAGATCCATACGATTGTAGTTATTATTATGGACTGTATAAAGAGCTACGAATAATGCTTATTCGGGCCTAATAAAGACCTATACTTTAAGCTACAATATAAAGTTTTATAATTAAAACAAGTTCTTTGACTCTATAGAGAACATTAATTAAAGTTAATTAATTATAATGCAGGTGTAAAACAAACATTAAAATAAAAATATATTCAAAAACAAACAAGCTATGAATTTTTCAATTATATTTGTAAAAAACATATTTATTGTTATGTGAATAATAATATTACCATGGTTTGAAAACAAAATATGATTTAAGAACAAGAAAAAGATTGATAATATTTGATGGTTGTAGAAATAATGATATTTTTTATATTAATAAAATTTTGTTTCTGGTAAAAATATTAAAAAACATAACATTTTTGTAGTCAACTATATCAAAATTTTGATTGAATGTAAACATTGAATGATAAAATTGAAACAAAAACTTTGTTATCATGAACACAGTATTATTAAAATTAATGAAAGTTAACAAAGAGAGCATAATATTTTTGTAGTGTATGTGTATGTAATGTATGTAATTTATAATATGTATGTTTTATTATTTGTTAATTATCATAATAACCATTGTGTCATTTATTCGCACTATTAAAAATAAACCATTAAACTCTCCACATAATTACAAAACAGTCAGTATTATTTGAATTAAAACCAATTATTAATTTGTAGCTATTAAGATCCATACGATTGTAGTTATTATTATGGACTGTATAAAGAGCTACGAATAATGCTTATTCGGGCCTAATAAAGACCTATACTTTAAGCTACAATATAAAGTTTTATAATTAAAACAAGTTCTTTGACTCTATAGAGAACATTAATTAAAGTTAATTAATTATAATGCAGGTGTAAAACAAACATTAAAATAAAAATATATTCAAAAACAAACAAGCTATGAATTTTTCAATTATATTTGTAAAAAACATATTTATTGTTATGTGAATAATAATATTACCATGGTTTGAAAACAAAATATGATTTAAGAACAAGAAAAAGATTGATAATATTTGATGGTTGTAGAAATAATGATATTTTTTATATTAATAAAATTTTGTTTCTGGTAAAAATATTAAAAAACATAACATTTTTGTAGTCAACTATATCAAAATTTTGATTGAATGTAAACATTGAATGATAAAATTGAAACAAAAACTTTGTTATCATGAACACAGTATTATTAAAATTAATGAAAGTTAACAAAGAGAGCATAATATTTTTGTAGTGTATGTGTATGTAATGTATGTAATTTATAATATGTATGTTTTATTATTTGTTAATTATCATAATAACCATTGTGTCATTTATTCGCACTATTAAAAATAAACCATTAAACTCTCCACATAATTACAAAACAGTCAGTATTATTTGAATTAAAACCAATTATTAATTTGTAGCTATTAAGATCCATACGATTGTAGTTATTATTATGGACTGTATAAAGAGCTACGAATAATGCTTATTCGGGCCTAATAAAGACCTATACTTTAAGCTACAATATAAAGTTTTATAATTAAAACAAGTTCTTTGACTCTATAGAGAACATTAATTAAAGTTAATTAATTATAATGCAGGTGTAAAACAAACATTAAAATAAAAATATATTCAAAAACAAACAAGCTATGAATTTTTCAATTATATTTGTAAAAAACATATTTATTGTTATGTGAATAATAATATTACCATGGTTTGAAAACAAAATATGATTTAAGAACAAGAAAAAGATTGATAATATTTGATGGTTGTAGAAATAATGATATTTTTTATATTAATAAAATTTTGTTTCTGGTAAAAATATTAAAAAACATAACATTTTTGTAGTCAACTATATCAAAATTTTGATTGAATGTAAACATTGAATGATAAAATTGAAACAAAAACTTTGTTATCATGAACACAGTATTATTAAAATTAATGAAAGTTAACAAAGAGAGCATAATATTTTTGTAGTGTATGTGTATGTAATGTATGTAATTTATAATATGTATGTTTTATTATTTGTTAATTATCATAATAACCATTGTGTCATTTATTCGCACTATTAAAAATAAACCATTAAACTCTCCACATAATTACAAAACAGTCAGTATTATTTGAATTAAAACCAATTATTAATTTGTAGCTATTAAGATCCATACGATTGTAGTTATTATTATGGACTGTATAAAGAGCTACGAATAATGCTTATTCGGGCCTAATAAAGACCTATACTTTAAGCTACAATATAAAGTTTTATAATTAAAACAAGTTCTTTGACTCTATAGAGAACATTAATTAAAGTTAATTTAGAAAAAAATAGATACCAACAAATAAAACTAATTTAAGAAAAAGTAAAGATCTACGATAGTAGCTAATTTTGGATGTTAAATATAATTAGATAATTATAATTAGACAATTATAATTAAATAATTAGGAACTACGTTTAAAGTTAATTAGGAAATATTTTAAGACTTGTACAAAGAATTTTATTTGCAATAATTCCAAAATATTTATCTTTTTAAATTCTTAAACCTTGTCAAAAATTGATAATATAATTCTTTTATATTTTATCTCTTTCCCTTGTCCTTCTGTTTCCATTAGTTTCGTTTTATGTGTGTGGTCTTTTACTTGTGGTCGGTTAATTTCTTTTTAAATTCAATACATTATGGCTACTAAAACAACCACATATACCAAAAAAAAAAAAAAAGAAAAACTTTACATTAAATCTTTTCTTTCTTTTAATTACATTATGTTATCGAACCTTTTATTAAAATTTTTTATAATTCCTCCTTTTTTTGAAATTTATTCTCCATATTTTGGGGAGTAAACGTTTGTCTTTTTTCTGACATTCTTCCATTGGAATTTTCTTATATATATATTTGTTTTTTATTGTTGCTTTAATAAAGTAATTAATTAAGTCATTTTTAAAAATTGGTTGGCATCGATTTGCCGATTTACTTGGTTACTTGTGTTTTAGTATGTGGCTTGATTAATAATTCTTAAAATGTTCCAATTTGAGTTCAACTTTAAAGAAAAAGCTCGTGCCACAAATTGCAACAATTAATCACAAAATAAAAAATATATAAAAAAATGTGGTAAAAAAAATCTAAAAAAATTTAAAGTAAATTAAAACGTTATAAAAATAAAACATAAAAATTTATTGCATTTATTTAATAACTTCTTGGAAGTTGTTTTCTTACAATTATGTACTAATAAATTTTTGTTCACGGCTTTTAGTAGTCAGCTTCAGCCTAAGCTCGAAATTCTGTCAAAGTCAACTATTACTTTTCTTAGAGTTAGGTATAGCACTTACTGAATAACTTTTAAGAAGTTAAATTTTGTAACAAAAAAATTTAATTTTGTTACCAAATTTTGAAGCAAAAACATTTAATTTTTAATTAATAATAATAATATATTAATTAATTTTTAGTTAATAAAATATAGTTGTAGTGATCATAATTTAAGAGCAACATATTATGATTGGAACATATAGTCACAGACAGTGTTGCCAGAAAGTGAAAAAAGGCTAAATAGAACTTTAAAAAAGGTCATAAAAGGCTAAATTCTCCAAAACAAAAGGCCAGAAAAAAGTTATTTTTTTAAATTAAAAATAATAATAATAATAATAATAATAACAACAACAATAATTTGTCTTGTTCTAATTAGCTTTTCATATTTTTCTAAAAATATTGTAATAAATTTATAAATAAACCATAAAATGGCTGCCAGCAAAACAACCCAAAAAAACTCATCCAAAAAAAATTCCATACAAATTTGGCTTATATTTCATATGAAAAATTATTCAATATTTTGAATTATGTTTGGACTATAATTCAATTTTTTTAAATTATATTCATAAATAGTTTCTATGACTAATGAAGTATTATTAAGTTATTTTTGATTTGTAGATTGAAGCGCCGCAGGCAAAACTTTTTGTCAAATGTAAATAATCTAGATTTTCTGTGTGATTCTTTAAAAATTAAATTGGTATTAACAAATTAAAAATAATTTTCTTCGTCGCCAAAATACTAACATTATGGCCTTTTTAAGGCAATTTTAAAAACCAAAAAAAGAAAAAAGGAAATGGATAGAAAAAAGACTAGAAGCAAAATAAAAAGCCTAGATTTGCCTTAAATAGGCTAAACTGGCAACACTAGTCACAGTTAAAAATATATATGATTATAAATAATAATTGTTATGATTTCTTTTATCATATTTTCATCATTATGGTTCGAGTTTTTCATATTATTATTCCCTCTTATCATATTATGATTCAATTTTATCATAGTGTAATTCCATCTTATCATATTATTATTCCATCTTGTTATATATTAAAATAAAGCACATTAATTCAAAATTATTTTAATAAATTGTTTACTGAGTTCATTAAATTTATTTCAAAATAATAGATAAAAGTGTTTATTAATCATAAAAAATTATTTACATAATTATTTGTTCTTTAATTAATGTTATTTATTTGAAACATCATACATATGTTGTGCAAGATATAATACAAGTTATTTCTTATTAACTAAACCCTTTAATATGTAGTAGTTAATCAATATCTTGTCACTTATATTAGTTCATGTATAAACTAAATGAGAATTATAATGCAGGTGTAAAACAAACATTAAAATAAAAATATATTCAAAAACAAACAAGCTATGAATTTTTCAATTATATTTGTAAAAAACATATTTATTGTTATGTGAATAGTAATATTACCATGGTTTGAAAACAAAATATAATTTAAGAACAAGAAAAAGATTGATAATATTTGATGGTTGTAGAAATAATGATATTTTTTATATTAATAAAATTTTGTTTCTGGTAAAAATATTCAAAAACATAACATTTTTGTAGTCAACTATATTAAAATTTTGATTGAATGTAAACATTGAATGATAAAATTGAAACAAAAACTTTGTTATCATGACCACAGTATTATTAAAATTAATGAAAGTTAACAAAGAGAGCATACTATTTTTGTAGTGTATGTGTATGTAATGTATGTATGTAATGTATGTAATTTATAATATGTATGTTTTATTATTTGTTAATTATCATAATAACCATTGTGTCATTTATTGGCACTATTAAAAATAAACCATTAAACTCTCCACATAATTCCAAAACAGTCAGTCTTATTTGAATTAAAACCAAATATTAAGGCCATAATATTTCTGCCCAGGAATAAAACAATATACAAGCATTTAATAATTATAAAAAATAATTAAGTGAAAGTGAAACTAACTAACATATCAGCAACTTCCATTTTATTTGGTAAAAAATATTTAATAAAAAAAATACTTAAACAAAATACTTACAACTTTAAGCGTGAGTGTTAACAAGAAAATAAAATTTCATAATACTTCAACTGCTGTGCAATTATAATGAACAAAAATACAAGAAAATATAAAACAAATTATACCAAAAAAACAAATTTAACCTCGTTTTTAATATTTTGCAAAGAAAAAAAATCAACTAAAAAAATAAAAAAAAAAATTGGAAGACCAAATTTGGTTTTAAGAAAAAAAGTAAACCACAAGTGGGTTTGTAATTATTGTAGGCTACAATTAATTAATGACGAGTTTTTCTATAAAAATGTCATTGAAAGATATTTTATATAGTTTATAATATTATTAAAGTAAATTGTAATGTAAGAAGAAACAATTAAACACTAGACTAGACTTGGAGGCGATTGATAGCAAAACGAAATGTTTTAATATTAATAAATAAAAAGGTGTATACTCTTCATAGGAAACCAGATGAAATAATGTAAACAAAATTGTGATAACTTTCTCATTCCATAAGCCAAATTTGAAATAAAAACAATTTAGCCTCCAAATTTAAATTGTTTAAACAACTTAATTGATTTAAAACTACAAAATTCATTTAGAAAAGCAAAGGACTTAAGATACACACATCAGTAAGTTTGTAGCCTAAGTCTTTAGTTTTCCTTAAAAAAAAAATTACAAAATGGAAATTATTTTTTTTTTTTTTTTTTGAAAACAAAGAACTAAAGTTAAAAATGATAAAAAAACAAAACAATTTTATTTTCTTTTAAAATTTTATTTTATATTCTACAAAGAAAACAAAAGCCTTAATATAACAGTTCTATTAAACGTATAACAGTTATTTTTTTTAATTTCCTCTTTATACAAAATTTTAACTTAAAGATTTTTGAAATTGTTGTTATAGTTTATATTACAACATAACAGTTAAGTGTAAGTAATTTTTAAAATATAACAGTTTTGGAAAAAGCTATATATTGAGAATTTTTGAGATTTGTGTTTAAAACCTATTTAGAACTTGCTATTGTCGTATATGTTATAGTATAACAGTTAAAATAAATTTTGTTAGGTATGATCATATTTTATTGGCCATGGAAAGCACTAAAATGTTGTTATTTTTTTAAGAGTATAACAGATTTATTATTAATTTTCATAATACTTTTAACAGAAGTTTTAGTCGCGAAGGAATTTTAAACGACAAATTGAAGTTTTTTAACACTTCAGCTGCACTATATTTTTTGCATAACTTTTTAGAAAAAGTTTTCAAATAAAGTTCGTAATTTAAATTAAAAAATATAAAAAAGTTAAAATTCAAATTTAGTTATTTTAAAGGAGTCTAACAGATTAATTAATTGTATAACAGTTAATTTTCGTATGTTTTTTTATAGAAATTTTGGCTCCGAAGGAATTGTAAGCAAGAAAAAGAAGTTTTTTAATTGTTATAGTTTATGCTGCTGTATATTTGTTGTATTACAGTTTAGAAAAAATATAAATAAATAAAAACATGTTACCAAAGGGAATATATATATATATATATATATATATATATATATATATATATTCGACAAATAGACGTTTTTAAGGTTATATAACAGTTTTAGTTGCAGTATAACACTTTCACTTGGTGTATAACAGTTTGGAAAAAATTACATTAAAGAAATTGATGATTTTAAGTCAAAAAAAATCAAAAAATAAATAGAAATTTTAAAAATAAAAAATTTTAGAAAATGTTTATGTGTATAGCAATTTTTTGGAGTATATAATTTTTGGAGTATAACAGTTTTAAAATTTTAATTAAATTATACTAAATGAAATCTGGATGGAATTCAAAGTAAAGTTTTTAGTTTCAAGGCAATATAGTAGTTAAGTTTGCAGTGTAACACTTTTGTTTTAGTTGCAACAATTTAAATTTCTAAGTAAAAAACGTAAAAATGTTATAAAAATAAAAAATTATATATATATTTTTTTTAAGAATATAAGGTCTAACAGATTTTGTTTTTTATTTTCTGATTTAAATAAAACTTTGATTTCAAATAAAATAAATTTTTAAAATAAAAAAGTTTTTTTTAAACAACAATTTTATTTATTTTTGTGTATAATAGTTTTTTTTTGTGTATAATAGTTTATTTTAAGTTTTGAATAGTTTTTTAATAAATTAGAATTTTAATATAAATAAAACCTTAAGTAATCCTAAAAGATAAATTGACTTTTATAACAGTTTTAATTTCAGTGTAACACTTTTAATTGGTGTATAAGAGCTAAGAAAAAATTTTACATTAAAAAAATTTATTATTTTCAACTAAAGAAAAAATTTTAAAAATGAATAATTCTAGGAAATTTTTTGGTGCATATAGTATTTAAGTATAAAAGTTTTAATTTTTAATTAATTTAATTTAAATCAACAAAAAAAATGTTATACATTTATTTTTGGATAATACAAAATTTTGAAGGTATAGCATTTTATTTATTCTTTAATTTTACTTTAAAATTTTGAGTTTAATTCGAATATATGTTTTTTTAATAAAACAGTTTTATTTTGCTTTTTTGTTCTGTATATTAAAAGAAATTTTTAATTTAACTAAAATTTTCTAAATCTAAACTTTTACAAATATTTCCTGAAATTTTTAATATAAATATATTTTCTTAAATATTAAAATCGTTCTAAAATATCATTTAACTTTAAAAATTCCATGAAAAACAAATAAGAAAGATATAGTCGGTCAAGCTCGGCCATACAATACCCTACACCATAGTGTATGTGTATCAAAATTTTGGGAAGGGATCTTATATGGGACCCGTATCCAATTGTGGACCGATACTTGTATTAAATGTGTTGATATTAATGTTTATATTGCATTTATATACTTATGGATGATTCCCGGAAGAGGAATTTGTATGAAACCCATAGTCAAATATGAGCCGGTGCTCATAAAATTTGTCACTAAGGTTTCTACTTATGCATATAAAAATTATTTGTGTCAAATATTAACATCTTACTAACATTTCTATAGGAAATGATTTTCGATAGAGGGGTTTTCTTGCTTCATAAAATTTGGTACACATATTAATACTTAAATGAAACTTCTTTGTGCCGAATTTCATTAAATTATGAGCGCAAAACCCCTATTCCAGGAGGAAATTCGTATGAGGACTAAGTGAATTAATGGACCGATCATAACCAATTTCAATAAGTTTCTCCCTTGTATTAAAATAATTATTTGTGACAATTTGCATAAAAATATCTTAAAAATTGCGGCCTGTACTTTGCTCACAAAGTTTACAAGGACGAACGGATGAACATTGTTAAATCTGGAAGTGATTCTGAGCCGAACGGCATACTTTAAGGTGAGGGTCCGATGATTTTTTCTGTATGTTACAAACATCAGCACAAACACATAATGCCCTAACCACCTATGGTGGTATAGAGTATAAAAACAAAGGACTTAAGCTATAAACAAACAATATTTAAGTGTGTTTCTTTAGTCTTTTGTTTTTCCTTAAAAAAAACAATTTTTTTGGCGGATTTTCTTCTAAATTCTTGTTTTAAATTGTCTAAGATAAAAAAATAAAAAAATGTAGCAGTTAAGATATAATCTTTATCAAACAAATTTTCGCAAACCTTTTTTTTCCTTTTTAAAAATAATAAAAAACATGTTTATAAATATTCTTCTCTTTTGTTTTTCTATAAAAAATTCTGTATTTAAAATTTTCATAAATCATAAAATCAGTTTTAAATTGTTAAAAAAAAAACAAAGAACTTAAGCTCCATTTTTTTTAGAAAAACCAGTGGATTTAAGCTATGGACCCTATTAAGTTTTGTTTCCTAAGTCTTTTGTTTTTCTTTTTTTTTCTTTATACCTCTTTTTACATCTTTTTAGTAAATAAATTAATTTTTTTATGCAAAAAAATATATACACGTATATTATATATATATATATATATATATATATATATATATATATATATATATATATGTCTTATATATAACAATTGTTTTTGCAATTTCATTTTAGTAATTATTTTTTCAACAAACAAAATATTATTATTAGTTTTTATTTCTTTTTATAAAAAAATGCCTTTAACTAATAAAATTTAACAGTTATCTACGTTTTTTTTTTCTTTTTTAATCAAATAATAGATAAAGGCAAAATGTGTGTGAAGTTTTTTTTTTTTTTTTTTTTTGTACTTAAAAAAATATGACACAACAAACGGTAGTTTGTTGATAATTTTTGTTTTGGGTAGACCTACAGTCAGCTAGATGAACAGACAGACTAAATAACAAATGCACAAAAGTATTTTTATTGAATAATGCATGAAAAGAACGGGTTTTTTCAAATTGTTATTTCACAATGTTAACTAAACCAAAAAAAAAAAATGTTGAGATTTAAATTTTTGTTTAATAAATATTTATATTTTCAATAAAATGCGGTAGCAATTATAAATACACAGAAAAAAGTTTGTACAAAAATATAAAAGTTTACTTTCATTGATTTCAGTTCATAATATTTCTGCAGCATAAATACTTTTGTTATATTTTTTTAAATGAATTAAAAGTCAAGAAAACTGAAATAATTGTTTAAATTTTCATTTATGTTTGCAATTTGTAAAAAAAATTTTGAAATTTTCTTTGGAAAATTTTAAGTTTTTAATAATTTTTAGTTACATTTTGGGAACAGTACAGAAACGCTTTTTAGCAAAATACTGCAGATTGCGAGCAAAATTATGCAAATTTCTTAACATTATTTTTTTTAAGAGATTTTCCTTGGAATTTTGCCATTTTAATTTAAATTAATAAAATTAAATCAAAAGTTTTGCAAAATTTCTAAACTTTTTATTATGAACAATTTAATAATATTTATAAACAAAATTTTATTTCTTATGAAAAAAGTTTGGGAAAAAAAGTCATGTTCGATTCATAATATTTATGAAATATTTTTTCAAATATATTAATTTGTTTTTCTCTGTGTAATATTAATTTAATAGTATTCTTTAAAATACCTAACTAATCAACTCTTAGCTATATGAGTTTCATCATTTAGCTCTTTTTCTGTTTTTTATTATATTTATTAGAGCATAAACTAAATTCTATTTTATTTTTAGTTAATTTTTAATAAAATTTTATGTTCTATTTTTGGGTCAAGTATTTTGAAACAAATTTATTTTATTTTATTATTAAAAATAATTTATTAAAAATAAAACTATTTGTTTTTTTTTTTTTATTTAACTTTCATTAATTTTACATTTCTTTATCAGGGAAGCATAACAATAATTTATATAATTATAGATTTCTTTTAGAAACATGATAAACAATTTTTAGTGGTCTGTTTAAAAATTATAATAATAAGCTTTTGTGTTTTTATGTTAATAATATCATATTGATTTATTTCCGTTTTGTTGGTCTTTAGCTTGTTTTTTCTTGTTTATACCCCCCCCCCCCCCTTCACACAAGTCATTCTTTAAGGCAGGTTAGTTATTTTTATTATTTACTTACTTGCTTATTATTTTAATATTTTGTATAACCACCTCATCTACTGTCTTATCATTATTATTTTACAAAACAATATAATATTGTATATTTTGCTGTTTACTGCTGTTATGTAAATTTTTTTCATTTTTACATATTTTACGGATTTCCTGAAGATTCTAGTTAGAGAAAAGCTTTCTATATTACTAAGCAGTTTTTTGTAAAAAAACATTTATTTATATTTGTTTTTATAGTTTTATGAATTTTTTTTAAATTTGATTGATTTTATGTCTTAGTTTCATTTCCGCTATGATTTGTAGGTGTTTGTGTGTGTATGTATTTGATGATTAAATATTAATTTTTAAAGTCATTTCCGTTTTATCTTTTTTTCTAATATTTTTTTCATTTGTTTTAATAAAAAATATTTTTTCTATCTTTTTCAGTAATTGGCCGTTGCTAAAAGGAATTTATGTTGTAACAAGTCATAAGTTAAGTTTGAAAAGTAAGTTCTAATTTTAAAGCCAAATTATGTTTTGTTAAATTAAAGAAAAATTTTCAAAAAATTCATTTAAATATATTAAAAAAAGAATCGAAGGATTTTCATTAAAAAAATTTAATAAATTATTTTTTCTAGCCTTTTGTTTTTCTTTTAAAAGGATTCATTTTTTTAATTTGCTTTAAATTGTTTAAAAAAAAACCAAACAATTTATGACCTGGTTCATAACACAGAGAAAAAAAATTCATAAATTTGTTAATTTTTTTCATAAATATTATAAATCGAACATGACCTTTTTTCCCAAAATTTCTTCATAAAAAATAAAATTTTGTTGATAGATATTATTAAATTATTCATAATGAAAATTTTAAGCATTTTGCAAAATTTTTATTAAATATTTTTAGTTTTATTAGATTTGATTGCAAATGGTAAATGAAAATAGTTACACATGAAAATATTTACAAAAAAATGCCTTAAAATGGCAAATTTCCAAGGAAAATCTGTTAAAAATAATGTTCAAAAATTTGCATAATTTTACTCACATTCTGCAGCATATCATTTTGATGAAAAGCGCTTCTGTTCTGTTCCCAAAATTTAGCTAAAAATCATTAAAAACTTAAAATTTTCCGAAAAAATTTTAAGCATTTTTTTACAAATTTAAAATATAAATGAAAATTTTTTCAGTCTACTTAACTTTGGATTCATTTGAAAAAATATAAAAAAAAGTTCTAATTCTTAAAAAATTATGCTAAAATATTACTGAAATCAATGAATGTAAATTTTATGCACAAACTTTTTTCTCTAAATCAAATTTTAAATTTATTAGTCTTTAATAAAACAAATTTTTCATACAAAATTCAAACTTATCAAAATCTAATAAATTTATAATTTCATTATGAATAAGGCCTTCAAGCATTAATTTTTATTAAGAAAAAAAAAAGAAGACTTAAGACTTAAAAAAAAAATTAAACAATTTAAACTTTTCTTCATGCCGGATCAAGTCTTCAATGAAAATATCTAACAGTTTTTGTTATTTTATTTTATTTTTTTACTTTTTTCATTTTTCTCTGGGAATTTTCTTTACCTTCCCATTTTTTTTTTTTTATTTTTTCTTTTCATTCAAATTTATGTTTATCATCAAAGAATTTTATTGATTCCAAAAACTACAAACTCACACGTTTTATTTTAAAACATATTTACGAAAAAAAACAATTTTTTTTACTTAACATTTTTCCAATTAAAAAAATTATTAGAATTTTTCTTAAAAGTTGCTTGGTCATTGTTAATTATAATGATTAAACATGTTTTTATATTTTTCTATATTTATTCTTAATAACCCAAATATTAAGCTACTGCTTTTTTAAATTACCTGCCATATTTAGCTAAAAGACTTTATGATTTTTGTTTATAAAAAATGGCTATTAAACCACAAAAAAAAAAATATTAAAAAAATAAATACAAAAACGGTTTTTTCTCAAATGATTTGCTTGTTTTTTAATTTTATAATAAAGAATTTATGAAATGAAATTGAAAATAATTGAAGTTTCTATAAATTCCTTAAAAAGAATGACAATTGACTTTCTATTTTAATGCTTATAAAGAGATTTTTTCAATTTATCAACTTTAAAAATGTGTTGATGAGTTTTTTGTATTTTAACAAATCTTCTTTGAAAACTAAAGCTAGAAAGAAAGTTGTGCTAAAATGGGAAATATTGTTATTTGTTTTAATAAACTTAATTATCAACAATTTTAAAATAGTGTTTAAGTAATAAATTCTATTTGCAAATATTTCCAGTCAATTAATGAGCAATTAAATATTTATTAACATTTATTTAAACAAATAAGGCAGGTGTCTCAATTTAAAACAAGTTTTTTACTTAAGTCTTTTGTTTTTAAAATAAATAAAAGAAACCATAGTTTCCTAGAGAAAATAAAAAATTTCATAGAGAGAAATTAATCCAACATTTTTTATAAAAAGAATTTATATAAAAAATTGTTTATAAAAATAATTTTGTTAAAAAATTTTCTTTAAAAAGAATTTTGTTCAAAAAATTTCTGTAGAAAGAATTTTTAACAAAAATTTTCTATAAAAAGAATTTTAATCAACAATTTTTTAAAAAAGAATTTTTAACAAAAATCTATAAAAAGAATTTTGATCAAAAAGTGTATATGAAGACAATCTTGATCAACAGTTTTTTTTATAAAAAGAATTTTGATCAAAATTTTTCCATAAAAAGAATTTTTATCGAAAATTTTCTAAATAAAATTTTGATTAAAATTTTCTATAAAAATTATTTTAATGAAAATTTTTCTATAAACTTCTGGTTAGAAATTTGTTAAAATATTTCATATAAAAAAAATTTTGATCAAATACTTTCTATAAATAGTATTTTGATCAACAATTTTTCTATAAAAAGAATTTTGATCAATAATTTTTGTAAAAAAAATTTATATTAAAAAATTTTTGTAAAAAGAAACTTGATCGAAAATTTTCTAAAAATAATTTTGATCGAAAATTTTCTATAAGGAATTTTCATTAAAATTTTCTATATAAAGAATTTTGATTAAAAATTATCCATAAAAAGAATTTTGATCAAATATTTCCTATGAAAAGAATTTTTGATCAAAATTTTTCTATGGAATGATTGTTAAACATTTTTCATGAAAGAAAAAAGAATTGCAACAAAAATTTTCTATAAAAAAACTTTTAACCAAATTTTAATAAAAATTTTTCTATAAAAAGAATTGTGATCAAAAATTTGTTAAAATATTTTCTATAAAAAGAATTTTAACAAGCATTTTCTATAAAAAGAATTTTCATCAAAAAATTTTTGTAAAAAGAATTATATCAAAAAATTTTTGTAAAAAAAAAAAAAAAAATTGAACGAAATATTATTTTGATCGAAAATTTTCTAAGAAGAATTTTGATAAAAATTTTCAGTAAAAAGATTTTTGATAAAAAATTGTCTATAAAAAAAGTTTTGATGAAATATTTTCTATAAAAAGAATTTTGATTAAAAATTTTTGTAAAACGAATTATGCCAAAAAATTTTGGTAAAAATAATTTTGATGGAAAATTTTCTAAAAGGAATTTTCATTAAAATTTTCTATAAAAAGAATTTTGATCAAAAATTAACTATGAAAAGAATTTTGATCAAATATTTCTTATAAAACGAATTTCATCAAAATTTTTCTATAGAATGAATTCTTAATCAAACATTTTTCAAGAAAAAAAAAATAAAATTTTGGCAAAATTTTTCTATAGAATTAATTTTGATCAAATATTTTCTATTAAAAGGCTATTAACCAAAGAAATGTTATAAAAGAAATTTAATAAAAAATTTTCTATAAAAAGAATTTTAATCAAAAATTTGTTAAAATATTTTCTATAAAAAGAATTTTGATCAAAAGTATATAAGCGAATTTCGATAAAACAATTGTCACAAAAAGAATTTTGATTAAAAATTTTGTGTAAAAAAGATTTTGATAAAAAATTTTATATAAAAAGAATTTTGATGAAAAATTTTTTCTAAAAAGGAATTTTGTTCAAAATGTTTTAAAAAAGAATTTTGTTCAAAAACGTTCTAAAAAAGAATTTTTATGAAAATATGCTAAAAAAAAAATAATTTTAATAAAAACTTTTCCAAAAAAGAAAAATTTCCTAAAACAGAATTTTGCCCAAAAATTTTCTAATAAAGAATTTGAGCAAACATTTTCTATAAAAAGAATTCTGATTAAAAATGTTTTATAAAATGAATTTTAATAAAATATTTTCTATAATTAAAAATTCAATAGAAATTCGATCAAAATTCGATTAAAAATTTTCTATAAAGAAAATGTTGACACGAAATCTTTTTTATAGAAAATAATCAATATCATAAAAAATTGTCTATAACAAAATTTTTATCATTTTTTTTTTTATAAAAATAATTTTAATCAATAAGTTTCCATAAAGAGAATTTTGATTAAAAATTTTTGTAAAACGAATTATGCCAAAAAATTTTGGTAAAAATAATTTTGATGGAAAATTTTCTAAAAGGAATTTTCATTAAAATTTTCTATAAAAAGAATTTTGATCAAAAATTAACTATGAAAAGAATTTTGATCAAATATTTCTTATAAAACGAATTTCATCAAAATTTTTCTATAGAATGAATTCTTAATCAAACATTTTTCAAGAAAAAAAAAATAAAATTTTGGCAAAATTTTTCTATAGAATTAATTTTGATCAAATATTTTCTATTAAAAGGCTTTTAACCAAAGAAATGTTATAAAAGAAATTTAATAAAAAATTTTCTATAAAAAGAATTTTAATCAAAAATTTGTTAAAATATTTTCTATAAAAAGAATTTTGATCAAAAGTATATAAGCGAATTTCGATAAAACAATTGTCACAAAAAGAATTTTGATTAAAAATTTTGTGTAAAAAAGATTTTGATAAAAAATTTTATATAAAAAGAATTTTGATGAAAAATTTTTTCTAAAAAGGAATTTTGTTCAAAATGTTTTAAAAAAGAATTTTGTTCAAAAACGTTCTAAAAAAGAATTTTTATGAAAATATGCTAAAAAAAAAATAATTTTAATAAAAACTTTTCCAAAAAAGAAAAATTTCCTAAAACAGAATTTTGCCCAAAAATTTTCTAATAAAGAATTTGAGCAAACATTTTCTATAAAAAGAATTCTGATTAAAAATGTTTTATAAAATGAATTTTAATAAAATATTTTCTATAATTAAAAATTCAATAGAAATTCGATTAAAAATTTTCTATAAAGAAAATGTTGACACGAAATCTTTTTTATAGAAAATAATCAATATCATAAAAAATTGTCTATAACAAAATTTTTATCATTTTTTTTTTATAAAAATAATTTTAATCAATAAGTTTCCATAAAGAGAATTTTGATTAAAAATTTTCTATAAAAGAAATTTTGATCAAAATTTTCTATCAATTATTTTTTATACAAATAATTTTGATTAAAAATTTATTTAAAAAGAATTTTGATCAAAAACCGTCTATAAGCTAATTTCGATCAAACAATAGTTATAAAAAGAATTTTGTTTAAAAATTTTATGTAAAAAGGATTTTGATAAAAAATTTTTTATAAAAAGAATTTTGATTTTTTAAACAATTTTGTTCAAAAATTAAAAATAATTTTGATGAAATATTTTCTAAAAAAAAAGAATTTTAGTAAAAAAGAAGAATTTTCTAAAAAAGAATTTTGCTCAAAAAATATTTAATAAAGAATTTTGATTAAAAATTTTCAAAAAAGAATTTTGATAAAAAGAATTTTTATCAAACATTTTCTAGAAAAAACAGAAAGAAAATTAGATAAATATTTAAAATTATTAAATTATTATTTAATAAAATTTATAATTTGAATAGTTATAAATAATTGTAAATTTGTTTGCACTAAATAAATAATAAAATACTATTTTTATTAAATATTATGAATTAGAATTTCATGTTTTTTTAAATTTCTTGCCTAATTTTTTTTTTTATTTTTCCTCAGATTACTTCAAAATTTTTATTCAATTAATTAAGATTAATTTTATAGCCAAACATCATCATATAAAGAAAAATGCATATGGAATCAAAATTACGAAAACAATTTTGTAATAATTTGATCATTTACAAAACAAGCCATAAAATTTAAACATTAAATGTTACACAAGTCTAACATCTGCATTATACAAATTGTTTGCTATAAAAGCATCGATCATTATGACAAGTTTCAAATGGTGGTTGAATGGTTGGTCGAACGAATAAATGCAAACTGTAAACAACAATCAGCAGAAAAAAAGATTAAGAAAAGATGTTGTAAACTAATGAGGTGGCAGCATGAAATCTTTAATAAAAGCAACAATAAATATTTTATTTGCTTTAGTGTCAAAATATTTATTAAACATTTTTTATTTTTCGAACTTAAAACTAATTCTAAACTCATTCATTCTTTCTATTAATAAAAAACATTTTGCTCTTAAATAATGATTATTTACACCAACCCACTGTTAAATTATAATAAAAAACTTTGATAAATTGTTTAAAAGCCATTAATCTTGGCCATTAATTGAAGTTGACAAATAAACCAAATTTTTTAAGATTCCACTTCCTTTTTTTTCGTTATAAATATTTAAAAATTGCAATACATTTATAACATTAATTAAATGGTTTATTTAATTTTAGACATTTTTAATAAAAAAAAAAAAAAAATAGGTGGACAGTAAATGTTACAATAGATCTTCCTTGTTCTGTTATAATGTATCTGTTTGTTGTTATTGATTAGATATGTGAAAGAAAACGTTTAATATAAAAAATGAAATTATTTATTATAAAAAATCCAGTTTTTTTAGTTTTAGTTAAGAAGGAGTTACATACAAACTAACGTATGTAATTTTTTCCAAGGAAAAAAAGAAAAGAATTTTTAATAAAATCTGCAACAATAAATTTGCAGAAACCTCAACCAACTAACTACGCGAGAAAAATTAATCAAAATAAGCTATAAAAAGAATTTTAAAGAAAAATGTTCAATAAAAGAAGTTTACTCAAAATTTTTTTATAAAAAGAATTTTGATCAAACATTTCTTAAGAAAATAATTTTGACCAAAAATTTTTTATAAAATAATTTCGTTCAGAATTTATCTTTAAACAGTCGTGTTCAAACAAAATTTTGATCCAAAAATTTTTTTAAACGAAATTTTGACCAAAAACTTTCTTTAAAAACAATTTTCATCAAAATTAGTCAAAAATTTTTTATAAAAAATTTTCTTTAAACAAAAATATGAGAAAAATTTTCTACAAGAAAATTTTGATCAACAATTTTCTATAAAAATAATTTTCTCCAAGAATTTTCTATAAAAAGATTTTTTACCAAAAATATTCAATAAACAAAAATTTTCTTTAAACATAATTATTATCAACAATTTTCTTAATAAAGAAAATTTATAACAAATTTTCTATAAAAAGAAAAAAATTTCTATAAAGAGAATTTTTATAAAGTTTACCATAAAAAGATTTTTGTTAAAAAGTATTCTTCAGAAAGAATTTTGATGAAAATTTTTCTTATTTTTAATCGAAAATTTTCTTTCAAAAAATTTTACCGAAATTCTTCTTCAAAATTTCCTATAAAAAAAATTTTGATCAAAAATTTTTCACAAAAAGAATTTTGATCACAAACTAAACAAAATTTTGTTCGAAAATTTTCTATAAACAAAATTTGGGCGAAAATTTTCTATAAACAAAATTTTGATCGAAAATTTTCTATAAACAAAATTTTAATCGAAAATTTTCTATAAACAAAATTTTAATCGAAAATTTTCTATAAACAAAATTTTAATCGAAAATTTTCTATAAAGAAAATTTTGACCGAAAATTTTCTATAAAAAGAAAAAAATTTCTATAAGAAAAATTTTTATAAACATTTTATAAAAAATATTCTACAGAAAGAATTTTGATGAAAAATTTTTTTATTTTTAATCAAAAATTTTCTTTCAAAATATTTTACCGAAATTCTTCTTCAAAAAGAATTTTGAACAAAAAGAAACATTGATCAAAGATTTTTTAGAAAAAACTTTTGATCCAAAAATTTCTATAAAAAAATTTTTTGATTAAAAATTTTTCACAAAAAGAATTTTGATCACAAATTTTTTATAAGAAGAATTTTCTATAAAAAGGAAAAAAATTTCTATAAGAAGAATTTTTATAAAGTTTCCCGTAAAAAGATTTTTGTTAAAAAATATTCTATATAAAAAATTTTGATGAAAAATTTTCTTATTTTTAATCGAAAATTTTCTTTCAAAAAATTTTACCAAAATTCTTCTTCAAAATTTCCTATAAAAAAGTTTTGATAAAAAATTTTTCACAAAAAGAATTTTGATCACAAACTAAACAAAATTTTGTTCGAAAATTTTCTATAAACAAAATTTGGGCGAAAATTTTCTATAAACAAAATTTTGATCGAAAATTTTCTATAAACAAAATTTTAATCGAAAATTTTCTATAAACAAAATTTTAATCGAAAATTTTCTATAAAGAAAAAAAAAAGAAAATTTTGATCGAAAATTTTCTATAAACAAAATTTTGATCGAAAATTTTCTATAAACACAATTTTGATCGAAAATTTTCTATAAAAATAAAATTTTGATGCAAAATTTTCTGCAAAAAGAATTTTGATCAAAAATTTTCTACAAAAAGAATTTTGATAAAAAAATGTTCTATTAAAGAAATGTTTATTAAAAACTTTTTATAGAAAGATTTGTGATCAAAAACTTTGTACAAAAAAAATTGTTATCAAAAGTTTCACGTAAAAAGAATTTTAAACAAACATATTCTATAGGGAAAATTTTGATGAAAAATTTTCTTATTTTTAATCGAAAATTTTTTTAAAAAGAATTTGACCAAAAATTTTGTTCAAAAAGAATTTTGATCAAAAATGTTTTAGAAAAAACTTTTGATCCAAAATTTTCTATAAAAAGAATTTTGATCAAAAATTTAAAAAAAAGAAGTTTTTTCTTTTTATAAAAAGAATTTTTAAGAAAAATTTTCTATAAACAAAATCTTGATCGAAAATTTTCTATAAGAAGAACTTTTATCAAAAGTTTCACGCAAAAGGAATTTTGATAAAAAATTTTCCATTAAAAGAATTTTGATTAAAATTTTTCTATAAAAAGATTTTTGATCAAAAATTTTCTATAAAAGGAATTTTGATCACAAAATTTCTATGGAAAGAATTTTTATAAAATTATTCTGATGAAAAATTTTCTTATTTTTAATCGAAAATTTTCTTTAAAAATAATTTATCCAAAATTTTTCTTCAAACAAAGTTTTGAACAAAAAATTTTCACCCAAAATTTTCTATAAAAAGAAAAATTTTCCACAAAAAGAATTTTGATCACAATTTTTTTATAAGAAAAATTTTTAACAAAAATTTTCTTTAAATAAAATTTTGATTGAAAATTTTCTATAAACAAAATTTTGATCGAAAATTTTCTATAAGAAGAACTTTTATTTTGTATAGAAAAAATTTTGATTTAAAATTGTTAATTTAAGAATTTTGATAATCAAAAATTTTCTTTTAAAAGAATTTTTACAAAAAATTTCTAAAAAAAAGGATTTTAAAAATTAATATTGATCAAAATTTTTCTATAAAAAGAATTTGGATAAAAAAATTTCTATAAAATAAATTTGAATCAAAAATGTTCTATAAAAAGAAGAACTTTTCTTAACATTAAAAATTATTTCAATTTTATTTTTAAATTTATTGAAAATTTTCTACATAAAAAATTTATTAAAATTTTTTACAAGAGACAAATGCATTTAAATTTTGATCGAAAACTTACTCTTTGATTTTTTTATTTACTTATTTATTATTATTATTACTTTGTTATTATGGAATCTTAAGATTTTAAATATTTATCTTTACAAACAAGTTTCTTTCCTAAGTCTTTAGTATTTTATTTACTTTTAAAACTAAAAATAGTTTCAGTTCTTAAGAAAATTATTAGAAATTATGCTAAATATATGTATAAAAATTTTGCAAGCTAAATTTTATCATAAAAAATAACATCTTTATAATAATTCCAAGCCTTATAAATAATAATCAATACTTTTTTTACTTTAAACTCTCTACCAACCAACACGCACTCTATAAACAACATTAGAAAAGAAAAATCTTGTATCGACTAAAGCACGTTTATATAATAATGTATAGTAGTTGTTATTTTTTACTTTTTTAATAAATATTTTTTTATATTTTTTGTTAAAAGAATAAGATTGATTTGCGTCATGTTACCAAACATGTCTAATAAGTGGTCATGTTAAAAAATTACTTATATAAAAATACAGTAGCCAAGATAACACAGGCCACTCCTCTGGCTAAAAAAGATCAACAGACCAGTACAACAATAACAAGAAAAAACCTAAAACACTTATAAAAACATACCCTTTGAGACTTTAAAATAACACAACAATAACATGAACATATTTACTACAAGCTCTAAAGCAACAAAAAAAAAAGAAATGTTTGTTTTTAGAGTTCTTTAGAATCTATTGAAAATCCTTAAACACTTTGTGGCAGCAACATCAAAACTACAAGAAGACACACTGGAGAAAAAAAACATTTTTTTTGAACAAAATGTTCAATATGAAAGAGACGTATTTGGTTTGATAACTCCATTTGTGGTCAAATTCACCTAAGCACGCTTGAATGATAAATTCCCGCGAAATTCACTCTTACAAATATAAAAAAGAAGAAAAAAAACTCTTTAATAATGTTTAAACAAAAAATAAAAGGAAAATTTGAAAAAATAAAAGAAAAAAGAGCTGAATAAAACAATAACAACAAGAGAAAAAAATGACAACAAAATACTGGTTAAGAAAAGTGTTGCCAAAGCGGCAACAAAGATAGAAAATTTTTATCTGAAATACTAAGAATGGAAAAATTATAACTTTTTAAACAAAGTATTAAAATACTTTATAAATTTTTATAATATTACATTATAAGTTATTGATGTCTAATAGACCAAATTTCCTTTAAGTTTAGAAAAATTATATCCTTTTATTATTTCTTTTAAATTGGAAAAGCTTTAGCTGATATTTTCTTTTAAATAACTAGACAAATACTAGTAAGAGAAAATTATAACATTTTAAAAACACTAGTAAAATATTTTATACATTTTTAAAATTTAACATTATTAGCTTTCTTTTGATATATAAGATGATATATTTGCAACTAAAATAGAAATACTAAGAATAGAAAAGTTATAACATTTTAAAAGTATATATAAACATATTTCATACATTTTTAAAAACTAATAATATTAGCTTTCTTTTGATATATAAAGGCTGAATCTTTCTTACGGTTAGGAAAATTATTTTTTTTATTAATTATTATTTTTTTATTCCTCTTAAAAGAAAAGAATATCTTTTTGCTGATATTTTTTAAAACAAATATAGAGGAAATTTACAATACATATATTTTAAAATCTTATATTATTAGCTTCCTTTTGACGTATAATAAACAAAATTTTTCTTATGTTTATAAAAATTATGCTCTTTTGATTTAATGCTTAAAAAAAGTTATTTTTTTAAGTACTTTACAATTAAAATTGGTTTGAAATATAAAACGATAGTTTAATGACAATTATTTACATATTTCTAAAACTAGGTCCCTTTCTAGCGATTAAATTGTGCTCATCTGTGTTTTCTCTAGAGTTTTTTCATGGAATTTGATCACTAATTTTGACTCTTTATCTAACAAAATTTAAATTCAAAAGTCTTCATAATTAATCAGTAGCCATAGATGGCTTTAAATAATTATTTCAAATTATTTATATATTTTTGAATACTAAACACTATTAGCTTTTCCTTGATATATAGCTTATTTCTCTTACTCCAATTCAATTAAAATGATATGTTATTTTCTCTTAAATTTTGAGGATAGGAAATTACATACATGTATACTTTCTTAAAATAGTATATAGATAATTTTAATACTTTCAGTGTTGCCAAAGTAAATAAAAGTTAAAATCACAAACAAACAAGATTTTAAATTTAAATTTCATAATTATTTAATAGCTATGATCGCTTTAAATATGTAATTGAAATTATTTATATATTTTTAAAAATATAACCTTATTAACTTTCTTTTGAAATAAAACTTATTTATTTCATACCATTCCAATTAGAATTGTGTTTTTTTTTTTTTTTGTTTTCTCTTTAATTTTGCCCCATTTTGTTTGGTCCTGTAATTTTGGATTTTAAAATTAAACAAATGATAATATATTATATATCGTTAGATAGATTCTAAAAATTTGAGTTTATTTAGATTAGTTTCTAATATTTTCAGTATTGCCAAAATTGACGGGTATATAAAAAAATCTAAAAATTCCAAATATTTGTTAAATTTGGGAAGATTATATTATTTAATAATAACTTTTAATGCCATAACAAATTAAATTAAAATAATTAATATACGTTTTAAAACTAGACATTATTAGTTTTCTTTTGATATAAAATTTAACCGTATTTTCTATTTCCTTTACAATAAAATTGCACTCTCTTTTTATATTCTGTTAAAATTATATATCATTAAATACCAAATTTTGCAGAGGTTTTAAAAATGTATGAACAATTTCAATATTTTAAATGTTGCCAAAATTGACGAGAATATAAAAAAAAGCCTAAAATTCCGATTTTCATTTTTTTATTAATAACTTTGGATGCCTTAACAAATTAAATTAAAATAATTAATATATATTCTAAAACTAAAAATTATTAGCTTTCTTTGGATATAAAATTTAACTATATTTTCCCTCTCTTTCACTTTAAAATTACACCCTCTCTTTGTATGCACTTAAAATTTCTCGTGGATAATATAACAATTCTAGTATTGGGCTTTAAATTCTGCCTTTATAAAGAAATTATTTTTAGACCTAAGATATATCAGTGGAAAAGAAATTTTGTCTATTTTCCTAAAATATATAAATACTAGTAATATTTGAATTATGGAAAGTAGAGGGGAATATGAAAAAAATAAATAAATAATAAATTTTAGAGAATATTAATATTAATAGCACAACAAATTTAATGAAAGTAGTTAATACATTTTTTAAAACTATATATCATTAGCTTTCTTTTGATATACAATTTAAATGTATATTCTCTCTCTTCCTACAAAATTCCACTCTCTTTTTGTTTTCTCTTAAAGTCCCTCTTTGTTATATTTTCTTGTATTGGATCTTAATTTCTGTCTATAGAAAAATATTGTTTTTAATCTTGTGATACATCAATAGAAAGGAAATTTTATCTTTTCTTCTAAAATATATATAAATAATTGTAATATTTGAATTATAGAAACAAATTTTAATACTTTTTAATTTTTTCATTTTAATTTTAAATTTTAAAACATTTTAATATTTTAAAATTTTTTTTTATGTTTTATTATAAATAGTTTTCAAACTGTGTAATATTATAATAAGATTTTGTCTAGTAATAGATTTCAAATAGTAATAGATTTTCAAATTTAGTAATAGGTTTTCAAAATTTATTGTTTAAGCTCTATTTTAAATCAACTTTAATTGACAACACTTTTAAGTCAAGTATTTGCTAAAAAGAAAGACATTTCAGTTGTTTGCAAAAACAACAACTTACTTGCCAACAATAACAACAAAACACGGCAACGCACGTGTTGCAATGTTGACCATATGTCAACAATGTTGCAGTTAAAATTTTTTCTTTTTTTTTTTCATAAACATTGATTTGTTTTATTGACGTCTGTTTATTGCTTATTTACTGGGAACTGTAAATACAACAATTTTAAACCAAATTTGGTAAATTTGTTTTGTGCGTTATTTTGTTTTTTTTTGCGATTTTCTTTAAAATTTTTTATTTATTTGAAATTGTTTTGTTGTTAAATGTTTAGTTTGTTTTAAGACCCAGAGGTTGTTTGCATTATTGTTTAAGTTAAATTGTTGCTGTCGATATTTTATATAGTTTTTTTGCACATTTTTTTTTCTTTTACTTTCTTAACATTTTTAAAGTAAATTCTACAAATAAGGTCTGAGTAAGTGTACATTGGTGAGAGTTGCATACTAATCAAGAAATGGAAAAAAAACAACTACAATAACAGCAATAAAAAATAATTATGTAAAGAAAGTTAATAATTAAATAATTTAATAAAATATTTTCAATTTAATAAAACAAATGTAAGAAAAATATTTTGAATATTTGATTTAAGACAAAAAAAATCTCGATCGTTAATTTTTTTCTTTTTTCTTTCTCAAGCAATTTGCAATCGCTTTAAAAAAAATTGTTCAAATTCTTGGCAAATTATCGCAATTTTGTGGTTAAAAATTACAAAAAAAAAAAAAAAAACAAACAATAAAAAAATTAATCTAAATTTTATATAAAACACGAATTTTTTTCTACAACTACACCATAAAATGTTTTTCTTTTTATAAATATTATTATTTGCTATGCAATTTATCTAGGTAATTTTATAGTTTTTCTAGTTGTTGTTGTTGTTATTATTGTTAAGTTAGTTGGTAACATACATACCAATCAAATCACGTAGAAATTACACAAAATGATCAGGTGTTCGTTCTTATAATACATACAACACATATAAATAGATAGATATGAGGACGGACAGATAGACGGACGGACAGACAAAATAACCATCCACCCGGCCTAACTGGCTAGCTGACTGTCTTACCGTATATTTTCTATACAATCAATATATATTAATACTTAGACATAACAACAACTATATTTATTAACTAACAAACATAGACAAATGTTACCTTATATGCAGGTCTTTTTTAAGAAAAATTAATAATAATGTAAAAAATACAACAAAAATTAAACAAAAATAATATTTTGTAATAGAAAAATTTATTTAAATAACAATTGTGTAAAAAAGCTTAAACTCAAATTACATAGAAATAAATAAAATAAAAAACATATTTGTTTAAGTGTTTAAACATAAAAAATTTTTAACAAATTATGAAGAGTATTAAACCAAAAATAAAAAAATAATGAATATTACATAAAAAGAGGAAAAAGAAGAAGTAACAGCGCTATATTTCAATCCAATTTACAATAACAAATTAAAAAAATATCAAACAGCGCTTTTAAAAAATTACCCATTTAAAAAAAGTGAAAATTTACAAAAAAAAAAAAAAATAAATAAATAAATAATAATAATTTCAATATTAGATTCTATTACAAAAAAAAAATAACAATTTCTATACACGTATTAATTTTGCAAAATAAGAGAACAAAAAGTTGCAATTTTAGAAAAATTACCCATTTTTAAATGATTTTCAAAAAAGTACCAATTTACAAAACAAAAAAAAAAAAGAATTTTCCAAAATCTAATCTTTAAAAGTTTATAAATTAAAAAAACAATATTTTAAACAAGTTATTGATTTTCGAAAAATTATCCATTTTCAAAAAAAGTGTCAGACTTCACAAAAAAAAGTAATAAATTCAAGAAAGCAACAATTTTTGCCTAAAGAGAAAATAACAATTACCAAAAAGTTTCAATGTTTAAGTAACGTACCAAACATCCAAAGCAAAAAAAGTACGAATTTTCAAGAAAAAAGAATCTATTGTCAAAAAAGCACAAATTATAAAAAGTAAATAAATAAATTCACATTTACAAAAAAATTATCAAACAAATCACAATTTCCAAAATAGTACCAATTTTTAAATAATAAAAGGTAATAAATTTCGAGAAAGTACGAATTAAAAGGGCAAATTTTAAAAAAAGTACTATTTTTTTAAAGTACCCATTTTCACAAAAAAAACTGCCAGTTCAAAAAAAAAAAAACTTTTAAGAAAAGTATCATTTTCAACAAAAGTATCAGTTTTCATAGTAAAAGTTATAAATTTCGAGTACCAATGAAAAAATAACTTTTAATAAACGTAAAATTTTTCAAAAATAAAATAAAAAAAATTTTAAAATTAGAATGAAAAGAAAATTCGAAAGGGCCACTTTAAAAAAGAAGTGCATTTCAAAATTTTTTGACATTTTTAAAATGTTTTACCAAATATTACCAAGAAATACATAGTCAAAAAGATACTAATTTTTCCAAAAAGCAGATACTAACTTTTAAAAAAATATCAACTTTTATCAATTTTCAAAAATTACCCAATTTTCAAATTTTAAAACAAAGAAATTTTCCTAAGTAAAAAGTAAACAATTGTTAAGTATAAATTTTCTAAAAAAAACCACTAAAAAAAATATTTTAAATTTTATCCATTTCCAAAAAAAAAAATTAAGTTAAAAACGAAAGAAATAATTTTCAAAAAAGTACATTGTCAACAGAACTATTAATATATAATCAAAAATATATAACCAAAAATATTAATTCCAAAAGATACCAATTAAAAAAAGTACCAATTTTAAAAAAGTCTCAATTAAAAAAAAAATTGGAAAAAATTTTAGTTCAAAAAAATACTTATCTTCAAAAACGTACCAATTTACAAAAACTAGTACTAAGTTTTAATAAAAGTATAAATTTTTTCAAATAAAGAAATTTTCGCAAGTTAAAAAAAAACAATTTTTAAGTACAAATTTTCAAACAAAATCTATTTTCAAAAATGCAAATTCTCAAAAAACAGTAATAAATTTCTAAAAATTACCAATAAAAAAATATTTTTAAATAAAGTTCTATTTTTTACAAAAATATCCTGTTACAAAAATGTGTAAATTTAAAGAAAAGGAATAATTTTCAAAAAAAACAGAAATTTAAAAAACGAAAAAAATTATAAGATTTACCAAAAATAGTAATACTCCAAAAGGTACTAATTAAAAAAAATACTAATTTTAAAAATGTCAATTAAAAAAATAAATAAAAAGCAAAAATAAATATTTGCAAAAAATATAATTTTCCAAAAAAAAATATTTATTTACAAAAAAGTAACAAGTTAAAAAAAGAAAGGACAAAATTTGCGAAAATTTTTGAATTTAAAAAAAAAAATAAGTTAAAAAACTCCTCTTCAAAAAGGTACCATTTTCACAAAGAATTACTAAATTTAAAAAAGTATCAATTTTTAAATTAATTTTAAAAATTTATTCAATTTTAAAATTTTCCCAAGTAAAAGAAAAAGAAATTTTTCAAAAAAAAAAAAAATCATTTTTGAAAAGTTCTCAAAAAAAGTTATACATTTTAAGAAAATACCAATTTAAAAAATTTTGAATAAAGTTTCAACCTTTTAAAAAATATCTATTTACATAAAAGTTGGCAATTTAATTTTAAATAAATTAAAAATTTCCAAAATATTTCAAATTTTTAAAAATAAGAAAATTCATTTTCAAAAAATTCAAGATTTTACCAAAAATAATATTAATCTTCAAAAAGGTATCAATTTAAAAAAAAGCACTAATTTTAAAGAAAAACAATTTTCATATAATTACCAAAAAAAAAAATCAAAAAAGTACCAATTTTTCAAATAAAGAAAAAATAAGTACTTTCAGGAAGTACCAAATTTCAAACAAAAAATTGCAGCTTATAAAATATTAAAACTTTTATGAATCGTACCATTTCTTCAAAATAAAACTAAAAAATAATAATCATTTTTAAAATAGTACAAATTATCAAAAAAATTTCCTATTTTTTTTTTTTTTTAATATAAAAAATACATTTTCAAAAAATTATAAGTTTTACCAAAAATATTATCCTCAAAAAGGAATCAATTTGAAAGAAAATATACTAATTAGAAAGAAATTCTGGAAATTAAAAGTTTTACCAAAAATATTATCCTCAAAAAGGTATCAATTTGAAAGAAAAAAATACTAATTGGAAAGAAATTTTCGAAATTAAAAAAAGACCAATTTTCAAATAATTACCAAAAAATTCAAAAAAGTACCAGTTAACCACTTTCAAGAAAGTACCAAAGAAATATAAAGCAAATGGCAGCTTTCAAAATATAGCAACTTTAAAAAAACGTGCCAATTCTGCAAAATAAAATTAAAAAAATAATTTTTAAAATAGTACAAATTTTCAAAAAATTTTCCAAGTTTTAAAAAATTCAAAAAAAATACATTTAAAAAAATTTTAATTTTTACCAAAATTTGAAAAGAAAAATACTAATTTTAAAATTTCAACAAAAACATCTAAAAATTAAAAATTTTTCATATAAAGCAACAATAACCACTTTCAAGAAAGTACCAAATATTACAACTTTTAAGAATTGATACGTTTCTTGAAAATTAAATTCTTTAAAATTTACAATTTTTTAGAAATAAAAAATAATATAATTTCAAAAAGTTATAAGTTTTACCAAAAATATTAATCTTCAAAAAGGTACTAATTCGAAAAAATCCTTATTTTAAAGAGTCTCAGTTTTTTAAAAAGGACCAGTTTTCAAAAAAATAAACCATTTCCGAAAAAAGTCAACTACAAAAATAATTTTATAATAATTTTAAAAAAGTACCAATTTTCAAATAAAGAAAAAATTGCAACTCACATAATGTTACAACTTTTAAGTAACGTAAAATAAAAAATTCAACAAAGTACTAATTTAAAAAAGTTACACTATTATTTTTTACACTACTTATTTTTTACCTGAATAACTAGTTACTTTTGCCCGAGTTGTCCACAAATTCATGTATTTATTTTTAGACTCTAAGAGTACACAAAAATATGTACCTAAACAAAAAACATAAAAAAAAAACAAAAAAATTTGCCGTCAGTGAGATTTGAACTTGGACACAAATTAACTATTCGTTTTTGAAGACTACCGTCTTACTCAGTACACCATCTCGCACTTAATTTTCTAAATGACAAAAACGTTTTTATTATAAAATATCTTTTTAGACATGTTGTTATAAAAAACTAACAGCATCAGAATGGGGTTGAACCAACAACCTTCTGATTGCTAATCCAGTGCTCTAGCCAACTCATCCATGTGATGGCAATATTACCATCAATATTATACTATTGAGTACTTATTTATGTAATACAGAGTAGGCAAATAATAATGGCACCTCATTACTGAGAAACTACTTTAAGAAGTTGTCATTACCGAAAACCAAAAAGTTTTTGCTGGGAACAAACAACCTGAGTAAATTTCGTTAAATTCAGATTACTAGTTTGACCATTATAATGTTTCTCACAGACAGGCTAAGCTGTTTTTTGAAAATTTTGCATTTTTTATAATTTTTTATTAATTTTTTTTAATTTATTTAAAAATTATTTTAATTAGAGATTTTTGTAAGGTTTTTAATTTTCAATAAAAATATCAAAACTATCATTTTTTTTTTTTGATATAAAAGACGCTCATGAGTTTTTGTGAATTTTTTCTTTTTTTTTTTTAGTATTTTTTTTAAATTTATTTAAAAATTATTTTAATTAGATTTTTGTAAGGTTTTTAATTTTCAATAAAAATATCAAAACTATAAATTTTTTTGTTTTTGATATAAAAGACGTTCCTGAGTTTTTGTGATTTTTTGCTTTTTTTTTTAGTATTTTTTTAAATTTATTTAAAAATTATTATAATTAGATTTTTGTAATGTTTTTAATTTTCAATATAAATATCAAAACTATCAACTTTTTTTTTGATATAAAAAAACGCTCATGAGTTTTTGTGAATTTTTTTCTTTTTTTTAGTATTTTTTTTTTTTAATTTATTTAAAAATTATTTTAATTAGGTTTTTGTAAGGTTTTTAATTTTCAATAAAAATATCAAAACTATAAATTTTTGTTGTTTTTGATATAAAAGACGTTCCTGAGTTTTTTGTTTTTGTGATTTTTTTTCTTTTTGTTTATTTTTTTTTTTTTTTTTTTGTAAAATTTTTTTATAAAATTATTGTTTTAAAATATTTAGAAAGAGTATTTTTTGTGGAAATTTTAATATTTTCGTTAACTCGATGAATTTTTATTTATTTTGATTGTTTTTTACTTTTTTGAAAAAATTTTCTATTTTTAAGTACTCCTTGCGAATTGTTTGTAGATTTCAAAGAAGTTGGATTTTTATCAATTTTTTACCATTTCTATTTTATATACACCTTTTGTATTATAAAAAATTTTTGGAATATTGCTGATTTATAAAAGTAATATTTTATAGTGAAGGGTGTTATAATATTGTTACCCAAGATTATTTTTTTTTATTTACTTAAATCTTTTATTTATTTATTATATATTTTTTTCTATTAATAAATTGTTTAAGCAATAATTGTTGCTGCTTAAGTCTTTTGTTCTGCAGCTTATTACATATTATAAAAAAATCAATGAATTATTATTAGCAAACAATTTACAATTTGTCTTTAAAGATTAAACAATATATTAAAAATATTTTTTACAATAATAAAAAAAAATTATTTAGATAAAAAAATATGTGAAATAAAATTAAATTCATATTTAAATAATATATTGTTGACACCAAACAAAATGAGGTAAAGTTATTGTTAAATAAACATGTGTTTTTGTAAAGAGTTGAAGAAATTTTTAAAAAATAATATTCAAAAACTTATATTTAGAGTATAATTTATGGGATCTAATTTACATTAAATTGAAGCTTTTATTTGTTATTAGGGATGACACAATATTGAAAATGTTTAGTAAAGAAATTATTAGATGAAGATTTGCTATAAAAGTTGGTGAATTTTTTTGTTATACCTTAGAAAGTTAGTTTTTCAGAAAATTTAATTATATTTCTATTACAAAATCCTTCTAAATTGCCAAGTTTTTTGTGCTTAACTCTTCCTTAGAATAGTTTAAAATTCAAGGTATTTTAATGCATTTCAATATTGCAAAACAAAAAACTTACTTCACAAAAAGTTCAACAAACTTAATGGCAACAAAAACTTAAATAAAACGAATAATACTTATATAAAAAACTACAACTTACAAACAGTAATTAAGTTTTATTTATCAAGACAACAAATGAAAGAAAAAAACTTATAGAAATTCTTATGTAATGGCAAAAAACAAATACAACTAAATGCCCAACAGTTCGGGTGTTTGGTCACTTAATTTATACCTCGAAAAAGGATAATTATTTTATCAAACAAACCAAAACTAATATACTCAAAGCTGACCTAAAAAGTATATCTCACCACACTTTAGATTACCTAGAGGCAAATGTGGTCAAGATTTACGTGGGCACTTGCCATGACGGCCTAATCACACGGTGGTCTTACCACCGGGTGAGGTACAATGTGCCAACCAACGCCCCCATGTGCCTGTTAAGAACTCACAGGTGGCAATTTGAGAAACTCATTGTCTGGATAAGTCCACTCCCCCTTGCTTAGGAGTTGGAGCTATCTAACCTCCTGTCGCACTATTGGCGACGTGTGTTGCTATGCAACACCACATCGGGACTATAAACCCCTACCTGTGGTTTAGATCTAAATCACAACCACCACGTGACTCCCCGAAGGGCCTCTCCAACAGCCAATCCAGTACGACAACAATGATAAGTCAGTGTTGTCGTACGGGGCTCCCGTGGTACCAGATTGTGTTAAGTCTCTGGTCAGGCCCCGAAGGTTCTTTTCTCGGAATTACCTAGAGGCAGTAAGAAGCCAATTAACATCCTCAAGCTTAATTAAGGATTCATATGAATCAAAATGCTATACAAAATATATAAAAAAAATTCAGTCCAGTAATTCATTTTTAATAAAGTCTGCTGACGAAAGGGAATCCTATATCTACTTTTCTTACTGTGGGGACTAAATAATGAATTTGCTTTTTATTGTTGTTTTTTTTTTAAAGTTGTTGTATTATAAAGTAAATATCTTTAATATAGGTATACGATATTAGTAAACATTAAATCGTAGGCATGCATCTTTAATATGATGTTAAATCATCAGTGTAAGTAAGATTTCTTTTTTACTTTTATCATCATATTTTCTTTTTTTTGCTTCTTCTTGTGGCAATTGTTGTTTGGTGTTCATGCAACAAATATAACTGAGTATTTGTAGCCACATAGCTGTTTAACTGCTTTGTTAAAGATAAAGATTTGCTGCAGCATAAAATTTCTTAGTAAAAAAAATAGTTATGTTGTTGCTGCTTCAGATATTGCTGTTGCCAGTTACATATATGTGTAACCAAAGAGTGCAACAAAATATTGTAATTGTCATTACAGATCAGTGTCGACACCTGGTTAAATGAAGCAACACTAACAAATATTGTTGTTCTTTTTAAAATCTAACTCTAAGTATGACTGTATGTCTCTATATATATCCGTCCTTCTGTCCTTCTAACCGTCATTCTTTCTATCTTTTTTTATTATTACTTATATTATTTAGTACTTTTTATAAATACTGTTGCATCACATTTTTAACTGCTGCAGATGGTTACCAACAAAAATATATATATAAAATTTTCTTTTTTTTTCTCTCCTTTTTTTGTCATTGTTGAGGCAGTAGTAGTGTTAGTACAAAAAAAAAAAACAAAAAAACAACAGCAGCAACAACACAAGTCTAGAATTACAACTTATAGCTATGAAGCCTGAACTGTCGTCGTCGTTTGAATCCTTGAGCCGACAACAGCATGTTAAAGCGCAAGGCGCACCTTTTAAGACAATGTCAATGTTAATGGTCAACATATGTTCATTTGCAACAAAATACATACATATGAAACGAACATAACCAAGAACTACCACAAAAATACAAAAAAAAAATCTTAACATATTGTTATAATGTAAATAAAAGCAAAAAAACCTTAAGTAATAGCATTAAAATGAACACTCAAAATACTTAATAAAATAAATAAAATATAATTAACCCTTTAGGAGAATAACACATTTCTGCTCTTAACTGCTCATAGCCAATGCAGGCTGATATTTAACTACAAACAAGACTTTAGATTCGCAACTGGACTGAAACAACACTATAGACTATAGTCATGATTATAGTCAAGACTATAAACTAGACTATAGTCAGGAATAAAGTCTAGATTATAAACTTTGGGCAGGATTAAGGTCAAAACTCTAAACTAGACTATAAACATGACTATGAAGTGGATTATAGCCAGCATTTTATAGTCAAGACTATAAGCTAAACTATAGTTAAGAATATAGTCCGGATTACATTCAAGACTGTAAACTAGACTATAGTCAGGATTATAGTGAAGACTATAGCCAGTATTATAGTGAAGACTATAGCCAGGATTATAGATAAAGCTATAATCAGTATTACAGACAGCATTATAGTTAGATTACATTCAGGAAACTAAAAAAATAAATAAACTAAAATATAGTCCGAATTATAGTGAAGACTATAAACTAGACTATAGTCAGGATTACAGTGAAGACTATAAATTAGACTATAGATAGATAAAACTATAATCTGTATTGCAGACAGCAATATAGCTAAGACTATAAACTAGTCTATAGTCAAGACTATAAATTAAACAAAACTAAGTTATTATCTAGATTATCGACTACAATATAGACTAATTTACATTCTAGATAGTTTTGTCCTCTAAAACCTTTTACCCTCCCTTCAAGGGTTAAGTTATATCATCAAACTTTAAGCACAGAGAAATGGGCGCCAGTGATTAAGTTGGTCAAAAACACAAAAAGGAAAAAGAAGAAATGAAAGAATAAAAATTATGTGGTCACTGGTCGATGTTTGGTATAATGCTAATGAACATGAGATGACATTAAATATAAAGTTTTCTTCACAAAAAAAAAAAATTACACACACACACACACATAAAACCTTTACAAATCTTTATTACAATTAAAGTTTTTTTATGTTGCCTTAACTAAACAAATATTTAAAGGAAATAAAAATAAATCGTTTTAGATTTACACCAATCTTAATTTATCAAAATTGTTGTTTATTTTTGTAAGCTCCACATGCCAAGAAGTTTTTTTTTTCAAAATGAAAAGTAAGTGTTCACATTAAATGACAAACTCTTTGTGACATGCTGTTGTCACATTGCATGTCAAAAACAGCTTTTGACAACTAAACAAAAAGCGAAAACTTTGCCACAGTCAATAGCTGTGATTATGAGTGTCACCACTGATGGTGTCATTGTATTGTTTTAACAATAGTAAAAAAAATAATAATAAACAAATACAAAAATTGCATGTGATATTTATCACTTTTTGTGTGTAAAATAAAAATAAATTTTTTTTGTAGTTTCTTTTATCTCAAGTTGAAATTATGGGTTGGAGAGTTATGGTTTTGATTTTTGACATCATTAGATACTGGCACTACAGTTCTGGGTATCTAATAGTTACCAAACAACTTAAATAAAACTTAGTACTCATTAGATTATTTAGGGTCAGTAAAGTAGCTAAATGACTACCTCTTTTATCATAAAGGAAATAATATATTTATATCGTTTTTTACACAAAATTTTTTTTTACACAAAACTATTTGCTGGTTTTTTTCTCCCCCAAAAAATATCTATTAACATTAAAAAGCATCAAATTGCCTGCTTTAGAACTGTAGGGTAGAGTTACAAGCATTTCACATTTCATATCTTATTTATGTATTTTAAGCATTTGTAAGATTTTATGAATACCAGCAACGTTTGATTCATGTTTTTTTTTTTTTTTTTCTTCAAACAAACCTAGACACAAAGGAAGACAAAAAATTTTCTTATTTATTGTCTTAGTCTATAGTGTCACTCTTATATTTTTATTTATTTTATATTATAACAATAAGCATTGACATTAATGTCATTTATTTTTAACACCATACTATAGGGAATGGTGAATATTGAACAAATAAATATATGACAATTTCAAGAGCATCTATTATTTAATGTAAAGAATTTCGCACTTATATCTTTTTAAATAAAAAAAATCTGTATGAAATATAAGAAAATGAAAGAGTTTAAGAATTAACTTAATTAATTCAATTGAAATTAAAAAAATAAAAGAAAGAAAAAGGGAAATTTAAATTTATTGAAACGCGTTTACAAAAAAAATTAAAAGGTTCAAAATTAAAAAAGTCCAATATGTAAAACCAATTTATGGAAAATGTTTGTAAAAATGTTTATATATAAGATTTAACTTGAAATTTCTTTTTTAACTATAAAATACAATATTAGCACGTTTTTTAACTCTTCCCACTTTATAAAAAACTCTTCCCACTCTTAAAATTTCAAAAATTTTTATGAAAATTAGAAATTCATTGTAATTTTAATTAAAAATTTTAATAAAATCATTTTGCATAGTTTCTAAACTGTTTCCTTTTTTTATAAAAACTGTTCAAGCTATAAAAATTCCAAAACTTTCCAAAATCTTACAAAAATTTAGCGAAATTATCGTTTAAACTGAAATCTAAATCATTTAGACTAGGTTTTGAAACTATTCCCACATTTTCTTAACTCTTCCCACCCCCAAAAGTCCCATATGTTGCCTAATTTTCTTTTTAAATACATTTTTGTTACAAAAAAAATTAATTTAAAATTAAAACGGAATAATTTTACATAATTTTCGAACTTTTCAAAATCCCTTCCCAGTCAAAAAAGTACAAAAAGGTTAAAAAATTATTCAAATATTTATCGAATTCAGTATTAAACTGAAAATTAAATCATTTCGACTAAAGTTGTAAGGTGTTCTCACATTTTTTCAAACTTTTCTTGTTTCTAAAAAACCCAAATCTTAATCAATTTTCATTTTAAAATATATTTTTGTTACAAAAACTAATTTAGAATTAAAAAGAATTAATTTTACATAGTTTTTAAACTGTTCCTACCTTTTTAAAAATTCTTCTCAATCATAAAAATGATGTTCGAACTGAATATTAATTCTTCCCACTCCTAAAAGTCTCAAATTATTTTTTTCAACATTTAGCTTATATTAAAATACATAATTGAACTAAAATGTAAATAATATCAATATGTTTGGCTTTAGCAATCTATATAATTCAATATAGGAAACTATATAATTCAGCCTCACTTTGTCCCACTCTTTTGTCCTTGATTTAAATACTGTGGTATTATTTTTATAGAATTATAGTTTTTACCCAAAATTTTATCACTTAAACAAGTTTTTTTAAAACCCTTTATTCTAAAAGTTTTATTTAAAGTAAAAAATCTCTAAATACTAGCTTTAGAAAACTGTTCAAGTCACAAAAATTTTAGAAAATCCTTAAAAATATTTAAAATTTAATTTGATTTCTTAACTGAACAGAAATATACATATATATATTTTATAATTTCCTGGTATAACTGTTCCCATATTGCAAATTTAATCTAATATTTAATGTAATAAAACAATTGTTTGGATTTATTTCTTTTTTTTTTTTTTTTTGCGGAATATTTTATTAGCTTAACAAGAATTTTTTACGCATAACACCCGTTAATATTAGCTGCTGAGTCATAAAAATGTTAAGAATTATGTACAATGTTTTAGCCAAGTTTTATGACAGCCCTTGTTATAGTTGAGAGAATTATTTTATGAAAAATTATAAAATTATCATGATTTCGTTATGCTTACCATTAAAAAATAATTAAAACAAAAAAACACCGGTTGATTATGAAAATAGCTTTAATTTAATATAAACCATATGTTATCGCATTAAGTTTTTAAATACTTTTAAGTAAAATTCTATACCCATTTAACAGCTCGATCGTCTTTCCCCATCTCTGCTAAATAGGCAGTCAGCCATGTGTACAACCCATACAGACATTGACTACGTTTTATGTTAGTGATTTTTTGTTTTGTTTTTTTTTTTTTAGTTATCAGGCTTTTTTTGTGAAAAGTTGCTGACCTTCACAGTGTGGCCCAGTGAATACAACAACAATAATATTACGATAAAAGAAATAAAAACAAAACACAAATCTCTAAAGAACTTTTTATTTCATAAAATATTGATGATGGAAGCTAAACAATTTACCTTTATTTTGTTGTTATGTTTTGTTTTGTGCAGCTAATGTTGTTGTTCTGATTGTTATTAGTTGTTGCTGGCTGCACCTGTTTGACAACATTATGATTTTTTTACTTATTGTTATTGTTGTTCTTTTGTGCTTACAACAATATGCAGTTGATGAGCCATAAACACAGCAAAAACACAAACAGCAACAACAATTGATAATTGCTGCCGAAAGCAAAAAAAAACTAGAGATTATAAAAGCTTTAATGGTGTTAGTGAGTGTATGCACTTTATGCATGAGTTCAGGTATTTGTGTAGCAGTTGGTTTATTCGTCATAGTAGCCAAAACACATTCGTGTTGTTTTGATTTGTTTCGTGAGATTATAGTTTTTGTTTTGCAGTTTTTAAAAATTTTTGGTTTTTGTTTGTCTCGTTTAAAGCAGGGATGGATGATGGTAGTTTAAAGAAAAGTAGTGATAAATCTGTCTATAGCTTAGACTATAGTCTAGTCTATAGTTTTGACTATATGCTAGTTAGACTGTAGTCTGGTGTATTGCTTAAAGTATAGTCTAGACTATAGTTTATACCACAGTTTAGACTATAGTATAATCCATAGCTTAGACTATAGTCTGGTCTATAGTTTGGAGTACAATTTAGACTGTAGTTTAGTCTATAGTTTAGACTAAATCTGGTCAAAACAATAGTTTGGACTATAGTCTATGCTATAGTTTAGACTATAGTCTAGTCTATAGTTTTGGCTACAATTTATCTAGTCTATAGTTTACACTATAGTCTAGTCTATAGTTTACACTATAGTCTAGTCTATAGTTTACACTATAGTCTAGTCTATAGTTTACACTATAGTCTAGTCTATAGTTTACACTATAGTCTAGTCTATAGTTTACACTATAGTCTAGTCTATAGTTTACGCTATAGTCTAGTCTATAGTTTACACTATAGTCTAGTCTATAGTTTACACTATAGTCTAGTCTATAGTTTACACTATAGTCTAGTCTATAGTTTACACTATAGTCTAGTCTATAGTTTACACTATAGTCTAGTCTATAGTTTACACTATAGTCTAGTCTATAGTTTACACTATAGTCTAGTCTATAGTTTACACTATAGTCTAGTCTATAGTTTACACTATAGTCTAGTCTATAGTTTACACTATAGTCTAGTCTATAGTTTACACTATAGTCTAGTCTATAGTTTACACTATAGTCTAGTCTATAGTTTACACTATAGTCTAGTCTATAGTTTACACTATAGTCTAGTCTATAGTTTACACTATAGTCTAGTCTATAGTTTACACTATAGTCTAGTCTATAGTTTACACTATAGTCTAGTCTATAGTTTACGCTATAGTCTAGTCTATAGTTTACACTATAGTCTAGTCTATAGTTTACACTATAGTCTAGTCTATAGTTTTGGCTACAATTTATCTAGTCTGTAGTTTACACTATAGTTTAGTCTATAGTTTACACTATAGTTTAGTCTATAGTTTACACTATAGTCTAGTCTATAGTTTACACTATAGTCTAGTCTATAGTTTACACTATAGTCTAGTCTATAGTTTACACTATAGTCTAGTCTATAGTTTACACTATAGTCTAGTCTATAGTTTACACTATAGTCTAGTCTATAGTTTACACTATAGTCTGGTCTATAGTTTACACTATAGTCTAGTCTATAGTTTACACTATAGTCTAGTCTATAGTTTACACTATAGTCTAGTCTATAGTTTACACTATAGTCTAGTCTATAGTTTACACTATAGTCTAGTCTATAGTTTACACTATAGTCTAGTCTATAGTTTACACTATAGTCTAGTCTATAGTTTACACTATAGTCTAGTCTATAGTTTACACTATAGTCTAGTCTATAGTTTACACTATAGTCTAGTCTATAGTTTACACTATAGTCTAGTCTATAGTTTACACTATAGTCTAGTCTATAGTTTACACTATAGTCTAGTCTATAGTTTACACTATAGTCTAGTCTATAGTTTACACTATAGTCTAGTCTATAGTTTACACTATAGTCTAGTCTATAGTTTACACTATAGTCTAGTCTATAGTTTACACTATAGCCTAGTCTATAGTTTACACTATAGCCTAGTCTATAGTTTACACTATAGCCTAGTCTATAGTTTACACTATAGCCTAGTCTATAGTTTACACTATAGCCTAGTCTATAGTTTACACTATAGCCTAGTCTATAGTTTACACTATAGTCTAGTCTATAGTTTACACTATAGTCTAGTCTATAGTTTACGGTATAGTCTAGTCTATAGTTTACACTATAGTCTAGTCTATAGTTTACACTATAGTCTAGTCTATAGTTTACACTATAGTCTAGTCTATAGTTTACACTTTAGTCTAGTCTATAGTTTACATTATAGTCTAGTCTATTGTTTACACTATAGTCTAGTCTATAGTTTACACTATAGTCTAGTCTACAGTTTACACTATAGTCTAGTCTATAGTTTACACTATAGTCTAGTCTATAGTTTACACTATAGTCTAGTCTATTATTTACACTATAGTCTAGTCTATTGTTTACACTATAGTCTAGTCTATAGTTTACACTATAGTCTAGTCTATAGTTTACACTATACTCTAGTCTATAGTTTACACTATAGTCTAGTCTATAGTTTACACTATAGTCTAGTCTATAGTTTACACTATAGTCTAGTCTATAGTTTACACTATAGTCTAGTCTATAGTTTACACTATAGTCTAGTCTATAGTTTACACTATAGTCTAGTCTATAGTTTACACTATAGTCTAGTCTATAGTTTACACTATAGTCTAGTCTATAGTTTACACTATAGTCTAGTCTATAGTTTACACTATAGTCTAGTCTATAGTTTACACTATAGTCTAGTCTATAGTTTACACTATAGTCTAGTCTATAGTTTACACTATAGTCTAGTCTATAGTTTACACTATAGTCTAGTCTATAGTTTACACTATAGTCTAGTCTATAGTTCACACTATAGTCTAGTCTATAGTTTACACTATAGTCTAGTCTATAGTTCACACTATAGTCTAGTCTATAGTTCACACTATAGTCTAGTCTATAGTTCACACTATAGTCTAGTCTATAGTTTACACTATAGTCTAGTCTATAGTTCACACTATAGTCTAGTCTATAGTTTACACTATAGTCTAGTCTATAGTTTACACTATAGTCTAGTCTATAGTTTACACTATAGTCTAGTCTATAGTTCACACTATAGTCTAGTCTATAGTTTACACTATAGTCTAGTCTATAGTTTACACTATAGTCTAGTCTATAGTTTACACTATAGTCTAGTCTATAGTTTACACTATAGTCTAGTCTATAGTTCACACTATAGTCTAGTCTATAGTTTACACTATAGTCTAGTCTATAGTTCACACTATAGTCTAGTCTATAGTTTACACTATAGTCTAGTCTATAGTTCACACTATAGTCTAGTCTATAGTTTACACTATAGTCTAGTCTATAGTTTACACTATAGTCTAGTCTATTGTTTACACTATAGTCTAGTCTATAGTTTACACTATAGTCTAGTCTATAGTTTACACTATAGTCTAGTCTATTGTTTACACTATAGTCTAGTCTATAGTTTACACTATAGTCTAGTCTATAGTTTACACTATAGTCTAGTCTATAGTTTACACTATAGTCTAGTCTATAGTTTACACTATAGTCTAGTCTATAGTTTACACTATAGTCTAGTCTATAGTTTACACTATAGTCTAGTCTATAGTTTACACCCTTGTATAAATAAAATTAAAAATAAATGTACTAAACTTCCCATCTCTGTGTTTTTTTACACAAAAAAAGGGAAATGATTTCTTTCTTCGCTTTATTTTTATTTAATGATTAATTATTGTTTATTTTATAATTTGTTCATCTTTCTAAGGTGTAAAATTTTTAATTTAAAAACAGAATTTTGATAACATTAATAATAAAAAATAAAGGAAATTAATGGCTAAAGTGTTTCAATCAAGATTATTTTAAAGATTCTTGCTAGAAAGTTTAATTTCAAAGAAAAACCGTTAGATTTTTATTAAACACAACTCAGGAGAATTGTTATATCATATTCATATATTTGCTATAAATTCAGCTTTCAAATCTAGGAAATATTTGTAATAATTTTGTATTTTAATTAAATGGGAACTACAAAGTTGAAAAAAAGAATAAAATAATTTTTTTATTTTTTTATTTTTCAAAGGAATTTTTTTAAGTCTCCATGAAGACTTTATTTAAAAACATTTTAAAGATAAGAAACAGTAGTCTCACCAAATGGCTTGTAAAATAAAAACCATGACTCATGGTCACTCTTAAACTAAAGTTTATTTTATTTTTTTATTTTTTGAAAATTCAAATAAGATTCTTTTAATTTTAAGTCTAACATTTTCTACTTTTAATAAAAAGTTCAATAAACTTTAAATTGTATTAAAAATAAATTACATATAAATTTGAAATACTTTGACAAATCAAATGACCTTGTATAAAATTATTTCTTATAATTATTCATTTATTCACATTTATGGATACAAAGTATTGAAATTCAAAACATAAAATTTCTATTTAATTGTTTATATACATTATAATTATCAATTTATTTTTATTTTATTTATGGCAGGTTTAGTGAACTTAATTGTTTAAAATAAGAAATTAAAAAAATTGAGCTTTTTATTAATTACTTTTTTAATTTTCATCTCACAGAAATTAATGCAAGATTAATGACTTATGAGGAATACGAAAAAACAATGAAGAATTATAAATAAAAGAAATTTGAAAATAAATCTGAGCCGATTAACAGAAAAATAGTTTATAATAAAATCTTGAATGTAGTGTAGTCTATAGTATAGTGTATAGTATACATATCTAATAAAATTAATAATTTGTATCAAATTTTTTCAATTCTAAATAATATTTAAATTACATATTTTCTTTTATTTATTTTTTTAATAGTGGTTGTATTTACTCCCCCTTCTCCCTTTTTGTTCACAAAGAATGCAATCGGGTTGTTATGCTTTTTTAATCAACCACATTTGCCAATTTTTTTATTTTTATTTTTTAACCAAAGTGTGATTTTAAACTAAACCACAACAATTTCAGGCATAAAAAACTAAAATAAAAACATAATAAGTAATAAAATAACAACAAAAACAACATTAGTAGAATTATAACAAAAAATCTTAAGGCGCACATGCCTGCCTGTTTGGCTGGCTTTAGGTGTATGTATGCTTGTATATATGTATGTTTGTTTGAATGCATGTATGCATATGTGTATGTTTGTACGTACATTTGTATGTAAATTAAAGCATAAACAGAATATAAGCTACAAACTCATTCTCCAACATAAAAGGCGCTTAAAGCAAAAGCTCTGTTGTTGAGTTTTATCCTCTCCTTTGATATGTTTTTGTTGCTGATTTTTTGCATAAAAAAATTTGCTACAATTCTGGCCTGCATATTTGCAAGTGAGTGCATATGTGCGTCTCAATGGTAGAGTTGTGTTATTATTAGTTTTTTTTTTTTTTTTTTTTTTGGTTTTGTTTTCATCATAAAAGGGGATCATGAGGAGTAAAAGGTGTATTCAATATTTGTTTGTTGGGTTGTACTTATTGCTGTTGTATTTGTTAATAACTGACAGACTTGCAAGTCCGCATTCTTTTAAAGGTTGCCAACTTCAAGAAATCGACAAAAAAAACGGCCTGCTTGCCTTGCAACTCTTTTAACTTGTTACAATTCTTTTTGCTGCTTTATTTTTCGGTTTATAAGTAAATTAAGTGTGTGTGTGTTGGTTTGTTTGTTGTTGCTAAAATTCTTATTATTACGTTCGTTTTCTTTCTGGCCATTATTTGCAAATAAACATAGCAACCAAAAAAAAAGTTACATTCAAACTCTGCTCACATACTCTCATAGCTACAAAAAAATGTAGGCGTGCAGTTTGCACAAAATAACTTTAGCAACAACAACAAAAACACATTATTTAGTCGGCTTTTACATTTTTTTAGCTTTTTTATAATTTAGTTCTGGATTTTTTTTTAAGTTTTATTGGTATTTGACTAGTTAAAAGCGGGAATGGAAAATTGGTAGAAATTTAAAATTTTAGTTTAATTTAATTTACTCTAGTCTATAGTTTGAACAATTGTCTAGTCTGTAGTCCATAGTCTAGTCTATAGTTTGGACTATAATCTAGTCAATAGTTTATACTATAGTCTAGCCTATAGTTTAGACTATAGTGTTTAGTCTATATTCTAGTCTGATCTATAGGCTAGGCAATAGTTTAATCTATAGTCTAGGATATATTTTAGTCTATAGTGGAGACTATAGTTTAATCTATAGTAGAGACTATAGTTTAGTCTATAGTAGAGACTATAGTTTAGTCTATAGTCTACTCTACAGTTTAGTCAATAGTCTAGTTTATAGTTTAGTCTATAGTCAATCTATAGTTTAGTCTATAATCTAGCTATAATCTAGGCTATAGTTTAATTTACAGTCCAGGCTATAGTTTAGCTTATAGTCTAGGTTATAATTTAGTCCATAGTCTAGTCCAGATTCCGGCGCCCTTAGCAATCCACAGCCGAGTGTTTACGGCATTTTCACATACACAAGGAGAAGGTTAACGAGTTTAAATAATTGAGAGCGAATAAAAAACAAAAAATCATTCAGTTTTGTTTTAGCTTTCAACAATGTAGGTTCATGTCGCATAGTTAAGCAAATACGAAAACGGAACACATAACAAAGAGCGTAAGCCAAACAAATACATTTTTACGTCCTCTCTATGTACCTATCGCTAGTCTAGTCAATAGTTTAGACTATAGTTTAGACTATATTTTAGGATAGGCTATAGCATCTAATCTATAGTTTAGTCTATAGTTTAGACTACAGTCTAGTCTAATGGCTAGTATAGAGTTTAGTCTATAATCCAAGCTATATTTTAATTTATAGTACAAACAATATTTTATCCTATAGTCTAGGTTATAGTTTAGTGTTAGTAGTAGTGTTAGTTTAGTGTATAGTTTAGGGTACATTTTGACTATAGCCTGGTTTGTTCCTGTTTGTAGTATATATATACATGTGTATAACTATATCCTGTTTAGTATAGAGTTCAGTGCTGTTCTGGAATGAACTGTTAGTCTATAGTTCATTCAGTAGTCTAATTTATAGTCGATGCAATTAATATGTATTTCCCATCCCTGTTAGCAATTTATGTTAGGAATTTGTTATTGTTGGTCTATGTTTTCCTATTTTTTTATTTCTCACTCCTTATTTTCATTTTTTTTTTCCTTTGGGCCTGCTGCTGTCTCATGCATAAGGAATTTAATTTTTCTCGTATATAATTGATAAATGCTTTAAGACATTTAGAGGAGCTCCTGGATATTACCAATTTTTTTGTTCGCATACATTAACTTTTGAATGGTTTTAAAAAAGATTTGTGTACATTTTTTTCCAGATTTTTTTTTTTTTTTTTTTTCTCCAAAGTAGAAATGTTTTGAAAGGTTAGTATTTTATGGTTTTTTAATTAATTTAAAATGAGTCTTATATGTTCTGGGAAGATTTGAAATGATCATAAGATTAGAGTTTTAAAAACTAGATCTGTTAAGCAAAATATGTTGTGAGATAAAACTAAAGCCATTTAAAATGATTTTAATATGTCTGAAGTAATTAAGTGACAGCTGGCTGCCTAAAGGAAGAAAAAAATAGCAAGGAAATTAAAAAAATTTTAAAACTTAAATAAAGAATTTAAAATATTTCTTTTCATTTAAATTTATTTCCCAAAAAAAATCCCACATTATAGTTTATTTTAATAAAATTGCAAAATTTAGCTCATAAACTAAAATATTTAGACTATAAAATATGATAAAAACCAGTCTGGCAAAAAAAAACCAAATTTGACTAAACATGTTCACACATTATTTTTATTTATAAAAAAAATAAAAGAAAATAGAAAAAATACTAATTTGGTTTGGTTAAAAAAAGAAGAAAAAATAATTACAATTTATAATTAAAAAAAAAAAGAAAACGTATTAAAACAAAAATGTAAGTCACCCGGTATAAATATCCATAAAAGAAAGAAATAAAAAAAAAACTGTAGATGACCGTTACACTTTATTGAAATTTGTAATACTTATAATGACCGCAAATGAGAAAATTTATATATATTTTTTGCTATTTTAATTTTATAAAGTGAAAACTGTTTTTAGTTTTGTGCTTCCTTCTTCTCTTATTTTCCATTTCGATTTTTAGTTGATTTTTTTTTTTTTTTTTTTGTAATTTCAATATTTTTTGTTACGATGTTTAAAAGGCAATTATTTGCTCTAGTGACTAATATAAAGTGGCAATAAACTATATTGAATGTAGTATATTTTTTATATATTGTTTTTCAAGTGTATAAATTAACAATTAGTTGTTAACATTATTTATTCGATTTTGAAATTATTGTTTTTCTTACATATGGATGTAATTTATTTCAAATTGCCTAAAGAGATCTTTATTTAATTATAGGAAATTTTTTTATAAATATGAAGATACATATTTGCGTGTTAAAAAAAAAAATCATATAGGATTTTCAGTGTAATTATATGAAATAATCTTACACAAAATTTGGTTTTTATAATAAAAAATCACATATTTCATTTTAATAAAGCCTGGTTTTTGGTGATTTTTTTTTTGCTTTTAATGGTCAAAATTCTGATAAACGGTTCAACTTTAATAACTCGGTTTTATAGAAAATTATTTATTTATTTATTTTTTTGTCAAAAAAACAACAATTTCATGAAATTCGGTTTTATACTAAAAAAAATTGGTAATTTTTTAAATCCTGCATTTTGGTAAAATATTATTTTTTAAATGCGTTTATTGGTAAAAATTCTATTAAAAGTTTTAATAGGTTTTTTTTTGCATTTTGCAACAAATTTTTTATTTTATGTTTATATTTTACAACAAAAAATTTAAATAAACCTGCTTTCTAAGATAAAGGTTTTTTTCCTTTTTTTTTTTTTTTTGTGTGAAAATCAAATTTATTCAATTATTTTTTAAATTTATTTATTTACCTATTTTTTGAACTTTTTTTTGCAAATAGATCGTTTATTTCAATAAAAAATGGGTTTATTTTTTTTTTGGAAATTTTGTTTTTTTATGGAAAAACTGTTTATGTAATAATAGATTTTTTTCGGTTATTAAAAATTTTGGTCTATTTTTATTTTATTTTTTCTTTTTTTGTGTAAAAAAATTTATAAAAATTCAATTTTTTTTATTTGTTATAAAAAACAAAGCTTTTTTAAGTCTAACGAAAATTCTTTTTTTTATTTGGGAGTTAATTTTTGTATTAAAAACCTTTAAAAAAATATTTTAAACTGAACATTAACTAAATTGATTCTTTAATTAACATTTTTGGGGAAAAAATATAGTTTTTGTGATTTTTTTTTTTCGTGAAAATCGGTTTTCGACGCAAATTATTATTTTTTTTTTATTATTTTTTTAGGTTTTGATGAAAATTGTTTTTTTTTAATTAATTTTAATTTTTATTATTATTTTTTAATTTGGGATTTTTTGCGAATTACACGTTTGTAGTAAAAATTAATTTTTTGACGAAAATTATGATTTCTCTTTTTAAAATTTATCATATTTTCTTATTTATTTATTTATTATTTTTTATTTTTTGCATAATCCGTTTTTTAATAAATATTTTTTTTAAATATTGGAACGTTTTCTTTTTTTTTTTTTTTTGATAAAAATAAAGTTTTTACGAAAACTATAATTTTTTAATTCGGAAAAAAAAATTATTTTTTTCTTGTGTTTGAATTTTGTTGTTTTTTTTTAGTAAAAACAAAATTTTTAACGATTTTTTAACTATTTGTTATTTCGTGTAAAAATTCAGTTTATTACAAAAATATTATTAAATACATTTTTCATTCTGAATATTCATATATATATATATATATATATATATATATATATATGTATATATATATATATATATATATATATATATATATATATGTATATATATATATATATATATATATATATATGTATATATATATATATATATATATATATATACACACTGCCTGCCACACTTGAATAAGGAATTTTTTTGCGCAACCAAATTTCAAAGTGTTGGCTTTAGTTTCCTGAAGAAATAAAAAATATGCATATTTTGTTATACCAAAATTATGCTATGATTTGAATTTCTTTCAATATAAACGGCTAGAGAATTTTCAATTTGATAGTTTTTAAATAATTTTTATTCAAAATGGGACGTGGTAAGGATCTTGATAGCTCTGAAAAAGAAAAAAATTCTGATTTTGAAATCTCAGGGTCAGAATCCGGTCCAAGTAGGCAAAAACGTTAATAGATGAATGAAAGATGTGTACAATTATTTAAATATGGAAAAAACATGAAAGATATGGAAAAAACATGAAAGGGTGGAAGAAAATGCAACAACTCCAAAAGAAAGACAAAAAATTCTTAGAATTGCATCACAACGTCTACAGTTTGCCAAAAATACAATGACATGGTCCGACAAATGGTTTAAAGTTTAATATTGATGGTCTCGACGGGTATAACTATTACTTCCATGACCTAAATAAGGAGGAATTATTTTTGAGCCGCAGACACAGCCGAGAGGGCGGAATAATGGTATGGTTTTCCATTTCGTATTATGGTACCATAGAATTAGTTTTTGTATCCAACAAAATGACTGCAACGACTTACAAAAACATTCTAGAGGAAGCATTTCCAAAATTTAATGATTTCTTTGGACCCATACCTTGGACGTACCAACACGACAATGCTCCGATTCATACCGCCAGAGCAGTAAAACAATGGATTAATCAACAAGGTGTTCAACTTTTATATTGGCCCCCATATTCACCAGACCTGAATCCAATGGAAAATGTCTGGGGTTGACTTGCAAGAAATGTTTATGAAAGAGGAAAACAATTTGAGACGATAGAATCCTTAAAGGATGCAATAACGGAAGCATGGAGTTCTATTTTGCTAAATTACTTAAAGTCATTATACAAGTCGATGCCAAATCGCATTTATGAGGTTATTTCCCAAAATGGTGGCAGTACTCATTACTAATTGAATGCTAGAAGATAATAACTTTCAGTTTTATAACCTAAAATTTAAAAATAAATTACAGTTTGCTTAGTTTTAAAATATTCCTTATTGAAGTGACACACGAAAAAGTACCACAGAAATACATGTCTTTAAATAAGTGCATAATTTTAGTATAACAAAATATGTATATTTTTTATTTCTTCAGGAAACTAAAGCCAACACTTTGAAATTTGATTGTGTAAAATATTATTTTTTTCTGAACTTTTGTTTCATAATTAAAAAAAAATAAAAAATTTTAACACAAATTATTTTGAGTTAAAATTTCATTGAATTCAAAACAAGTTTTGTGATTTAAAAAAAATATATTATTTCTTCTTTTTAAGCGGATAAACTTTTTAGTAAATATTCGGTTTTAAATAATTTTTTGCTGAAAATTCGTTTTTGTCTTTTATTTGTAAAATTCTAGTTTTTTGAAAATTTGGTTGTCTAGTAATTTACCAAATATTTGGCGAAAATTCAAATCTTTGGCAGAAAATTGTTTGCTTTTTCTTCTTTGTTGGTTTGTCGGTAAGAAAGATTCGCACGATCAAAATTATATCCACGACTTAAGGAAAATACAACCGTATTATTTGTTGTATTCCAAATCTGTTTTCTATTTAAAATCAGTTAAATCGGTTATTAAAAAATTTGGATTTTTGCCTATAATTTACAAACTAAATAAAATGTAACTAAGACATTTGACTTTTTACATTTTTCATTCATTTATTTTTTTTTTATTTTGGAAAAACATTTTACATTTATTTATAGAAATTTCTAGAGTTATATTATATCGTACATAATCCTTCTGTAATTATATGTCCAATTTTTTAATAACTTTATAACTAAACCAACACCTTCAATTAAGCCTCTTTTAATTAATTATCATAATTATTTTGCCATTAAATTAGAACGTTCGATATGTATGTATGTATTAGCAACGTAATAAATCATGTGTAAATTTATTTTGAATATTAAACTATTATGAACACGATATAAATTAGCAAACAATAGATATTAACAAAGCAACAAATTTTGGCAATAAGTTATTAAAAACTCATTAGATTGTTAAATAAACCTTCAAAAAATGTTTTTGTAATTTTGCATATGTAAAATATGCAATTAACACCTCCAAAAGAAATAAGAAAAACTGAAAAATAAAAAATAATAAAAAACATAATTTAAAGTAATAATACAAAACATAATAATCAACATAAGCCAATATCTTATAAATAACTATGAAATCTATATAAAAATTATCATAGTCATTAATAAAGTGTTTATTTTAATAGCTCTATTGAAAATGTCATGTTCAATTACACCAAATATTATATAATTATTTAACTGTCAATCCATTAATTTCAAACATTTATTTTGCTATAATTTTACTATAAAACAAAACATAATTATAATAATCTATATCTTTAACAATTATTTTTATTTAATACATGCTCTTTTTTTCTATTTCACTTTTCAGATTATGTTTTCTATTCTAAAATTTCGTAATATCCTTAAGCTCTATCAAGTTCTGTGAGAACTTTTGCAAAGACAAAATACATTAGAAGCATGCGCCTTTTTAAAACGCGCAAATCCATAGATACTTCACAGAATCCTTTGTCAACCAAACCGCATACCAATAACCATTCACCCGTAGCAACATGTGCCTCGAAATTTACCAAGTCAATAAGTGGTTCTTCTACCATTTCATCATCTTTGCCCGATTTGCATGATAATTCGCCCGTTATGATTTTAAGTTGTACAAATTTAAGTACCAGCGGTTTACCGCCTTCAAATTTGTCAAATAATAGTAATAATTCGGTAACTTCTAATCACTCGACGCCGCCTAAAAGTAATGATTCTTTGTCACCGCAACAATGTTCCACACCTTGCATTCACTATCAACCCATACAAAATATTAGTTATAGCAATAGTGGGCGACAGACCCCATCGGCTTTATCGGTGGCCTCTTTAAATGATGCTGTCCTACAGAGGCCTGCCAGTGTTCATATTTTTAATCATAAAGCCAATTCTTTATTGATTAATTATGGAGGTAGTAGTAATGATATTACGGCTAATAATGGTCAATATCAAAAGTATTCACAAAGTGCAAATAATGGCACGATAACTAGGGGTATGTTGGGGCAACATCATCGTAATACTTCTTCATCTAGTAGTTGTATATATGAGAAATCAAATGGTGCCCCTGGAGCAGCAAGAAATGGTGGTAGTTTGAATATTACTCCAAATAGTTGTAATAGCAAGCAGAATAATTCATTAACACTAATGGGATCGAATGGTAAGTTAGAGGATTTTTTTTCTATATTTTTAATAATAAAAGCTTTAATAATAAAAGTTGCAAAATTTAATAAGTTTTTTAAATATATTGTAAATTCCTCCAAGAAAATACTAAGAAAAAGAGATAAAACTATAGACTAGACAAAAGTCAAGACTATATAGTCTAGGGTATTAACTAAACTATAATCTAGACTATTAACTGAAATATAGTCTAGACTATTGACTAAACTATAGTCTAGACTATTGACTAAACTATAGTCTAGACTATGGACTAAACTATAGTCTAGGCTATGGACTAAACTATAGTCTAGACTATGGACTAAACTATAGTCTAGATTATTGACTAAACTATATTCTAGACTATTGACTAAACTATAGTCTAGACTATTGACTAAACTATAGTCTAGACTATTGACTAAACTATAGTCTAGACCATTGACTAAACTATAGTCTAGACTATTGACTAAACTATAGTCTAGACTATTGACTAAACTATAGTCTAGACTATTGACTAAACTATAGTCTAAACTATTGACTAAACTATAGTCTAGACTATGGACTAAACTGTAGTCTAGACTATGGACTAAACTGTAGTCTAGACTTTGGACTAAACTATAGTCTAAACTATTGACTAAACTATAGTCTAGACTATTAGCTAAACTATATTCTAAACTATTGACTAAACTATATTCTAAACTATTGACTAAACTATAGTCTAGACTATTGACTAAACTATAGTCTAGACTATTGACTAAACTATAGTCTAGACTATTGACTAAACTATAGTCTAGACTATTGACTAAACTATAGTATAGACTATGGACTAAACTATAGTCTAGACTATGGATTAAACTATAGTCTAGACTATTGGCTAAACTATATTCTAGACTATTGGCTAAACTATATTCTAGACTATTGACTAAACTATAGTCTAGACTATTGACTAAACTATATTCTAGACTATTGACTAAACTATATTCTAGACTATTGACTAAACTATATTCTAGACTATTGACTAAACTATAGTCTAGACTATTGACTAAACTATAGTCTAGACTATGGACTAAACTATAGTCTACACTATGGACTAAATTATAGTCTATACTATTGGCTAAACTATATTCTAGACTATTGATTAAACTATAGTCTAGACTATTGACTAAACCATAGTCTAGACTATTGACTAAACTATAGTCTAGACTATTAACTAAACTATAGTCTGGACTGTTGAGTAAAGTATAGTCTAGACTGTTGACTAAACTATAGTCAAGACCAAGGTTTCCCAAATGGGGGACCGTAGCAACATTTCAGGGGGTCCGCTAGAGAGACCGAAAATGTGTGTGGAATTATTATATATATTATGTTGAATTCATTTGGATCTATTGAAAATCTGTTGAAGCTTCGTATAATATATCAATGCTAATAGCAAAAGCAAAGAAACTACACACAATTGGTTAACTTTTAATAATGCTTTGTTTTGCTGTCGTTGGGATAAGCCAACAAAAGAAAAAATCATGAGAACTCCTCTGTCAGATAACTCTAAAAAAAGAATTGATGGCCTGCAGTGTAATGAAACGATTGATGTTTCTAATTTAATCAAACTTTCATTTTATTGCATAAAGTGAAATAAAGAAAGAATTATTGTTTACTAAACCTTTATCTACGATTTCCATAGGTGTACAGATGAAGCCGCATCAATGATAGGATCGCGAACAGGTTTCTTAGATTACTTAAATCTCACTGCGTAATCCAGCGATAAATACTTTCTCCGAAAACCTTTACCTAATATATTTAAAATTAGAATTAGAATTAGAATTAGAATTAGAATTCTTAAAGCCCTGGGTCGATTTAAATATAGAGAATAACAAATTACTACCTCATATCAATGTTCGTTGGATTTCGAAGGGAAATATATTGAAGAAATAATACGAATTAAATTAATTTTCCTTTTATACAAAAATGAAGATCACTAAGTGTTTTTTATGTGCAAAATTTCTTTATGGAAAAGTCGTCTTTAATCTCCTCTACCAAAATATTCTTCAGTTCCACTGCTGAATGATATCTAGGATTCATTTGATGCTCAGAAAGAACATACGAAATATACTTGGATTCACTTCACGATGAATTTTCCCGATTATCCGGATCTTAAAACCAATTCTTGCCAAACCAGTTTACTTTGTAATCAACATTCAACATAGCTATTGATGACATACCCGATAATTTTTTGAAGAATAACGAATAGAGCTAAATAATAATGCGTTTGCCAAAGCTGACTTTGAATCCATGTTGGTTGAAATTTTTTGGTAAAATATTACAAAGTTTATACTTTGGTTGGGAATAGGGTATTCGCTCGAATAATGTTTGTTCGATTAATCAACAAATTAAAATCAAATAATTGTTCGTTTAAATTAAAATCAATAATTTTGAGTAAGAATTTGTTCGAGTAAATTATGGCGATTAATCCAATAATTGGAGTAAAAAAATATTTTAAAAATTTCGTTTCTTAACTAGTTTTAAAGATGTTTTTAATTTTATTTTGACAAATTCTGCTTGAAAACAACTTTTGCAAAGCAGTTGATTAAATCAAGGTCTTAATTATTACAATTTCTTAAATCGTAATTATTATTTTCAATTTTTATCTTTTACTTATTAATAATTATTTTATTTTAATAAACATATTGTTTTTATAAAAAATAAATATTATGAATGACAAAAATAATAAATATTTTTGATAATTATTATTTTTTAAATTTATATTTAAAAATTGTTTTGTTTAATAGTTATGAATGAAGAAAAAAATAAGTCATTTTTAATTATTATTTTGTAATTATTAATTATTATTTTTTAGAAATAAAACAAATGTATTTACATTTCTTTCATTTAATAAAAACAACATTGATTTCATTTTACAAACATAATTTTTGATAATATTTCGTCCGAGAGATTGCATCTCTGGTTTTCTAAAACTAGCAAAACTGCGTGAACCATATATGATATATTTTTTAAGAATATGTGTGTGTATTTATTTTCTTGCAATAATTTTTCAAATTTAATACCACATCTTATTTTGGAGGCTTTTAATTCTCAATTTCGGCATATACCGATAATATTTCTCGACTAGATTCGTTGTTCAATTCATTATCTGAACTGAAATCTACTTCTAGTTGAGACAAAGATTCCCTCAACAACAATGAAGTACTCTGGGTGCTTGATTCATCTATTTTAGCAAAGGATTGGGATGTTGAAGTGGGTCTAGTCATGCTATTTGCGCTAAAAATTTTAAGGACATAATTTTTAAAGAAGTATTTTTATATAACTCTTCAAAAAATAATATATAATAATTTTTATCTTCTTTAATGTAATTAACTTAACAGCTAACTTCCTTAAAATTTAATGAATTTAATGTTCTTCGAAAACGTGGATCTAAGAAACGTTCAGAATTTAAAACGTCATTTTCCAATAGTTGACTTTCACGTTTCTAATTGGAGGAGATAAAGTAAAGAATTCACCTTTTTATATTAAATTTTCCGTAAGGAACAAATTGGAAGATTTTGATCTTGATTTGAAAAAATCTTCACTATAGTCCAGACTATTGACTATAGCGTAGACTATTTTGTAGACTATAGTCTAGACTAAAGTCTAGACTAATGAGTAGACTATAGTCTAGACTATTGACTATAATATTGTTTTGACTATTGTGTAAACTATAGCCTATACTATTGACAACAGTGTTGACTAGACTATAGTATAGACTATTGACTAAACTATAGTATAGACTATTGACTAGACTAACCTATAGTCTAGACACTATTGACTAGAGTATTGACTACACTATTTATTAGACTATAGCACAGGCTATTGACTAAACCATAGTCTACACTATAGTCAGTTATATAGCACAGGCTATTGACTACACTATACTATTGACTAGACTATAGTCTAGGCTATGACTAAAATTTAGTCTAGACTATTGACTAAAATATAATCTAGACTATTGACTAAACTATAGTATAGACTATTGACTAGACTATAGTTTAGACTATATTCTAGACTATAGTATAGACTGTTGACTAGACTATAATCCATACTATTGACTACACTCTTGAATATTCTATAGTCGATTGTACTGACTAATATACTAGTCCAGTATATTAACTAAAATATAGTCTAGACTATTGATGAAACTATAGACTAGAGTATTGGCTATACTATAATCCAGAGTATTGACTATACAATAGTCTACATACTATAGACTATAGTCTAAAGCAGGGGTTCTCACAAGCTTAAGTTTCACAACCCATTTGGGACGTTACAACTTGAAGACGACCCACCGCATTTGATGTAATATGAAATATTATTGTATTTCTTAAGATATGCTCAACATACGTAGTGCAAATTGAATTCTCAATTTGATATCAAATGTTATTGTTACATCATACTAAATTTAAGTGCTAAACATAGAGTTTACTTTCTTAAAAGTTTATTGAAACTACAGTAAAAAATATCAGTTTTATATTTTTTGTGTTTTACATTCCACATATGGTCAGTGTGCAAAGTCTTTTGTGTATTTTGTCTACTTTTCAGGAGAACAAAGAAACCATTTTTTTTGTCAATTCGCAAACTTTTTTTTTTGATGTTTTGAAAAAAAATCGATATTTTTTAACGTCCGAGAAGGGCAAAGAAATTCAGAAAAATCTATAAATTTTTTTTTTTGTGTATAGGAAGTTGTTTACTTTTTTGAATATTTTTGTTCTAATATTTTAAATAGAGGTCCATGTGTAGTAAAAAACATGATGGGTGTTTTGTTCTGGATTTCAAAACCCGTTGAAGTAACAAACGGAAAACGCTTTGGTAGTTAAATGTAAATATGATCAATAACATAGGATATAGGACTCTTCGTCAGGGCACCAACAAAATGCATATATTTCAAATAGGAATGTTGAAATACATTTGAGAATTAGATTTTAAATAATTTGATGATAAATTCATTAATTAGAAATAATTATTTTTTTCGTTTTAAATGGAATTTTCATGTTTAAAAGAAGATTTGAAAGAATAGATACTGAAAGTTTTGAGTCAAGAACAAATATTGGTTTCACTATCATCAAAATGATAAAGTTTTTTTTCAAATAAAAATTATTTAGCATTAATTTTAGACCAAACTTTTTTTTTAAATCCGACAATCAGAGAAAATTTTGTATGTTATTTAATTTAGATAATTAACATGTTTTCAAATTATGTATATTTTTTAAACTTGCTTTCAAACAAAAGGCCTTCGCGACCCCTCTACAAAGTTAGTACGGACCCCCATTTAAGAACTGTTGGTCTAAATTATTGACTATACTATACTATAGTCTAGACTATTGACTAAACTATAGTCTAAAATATTGACCAAACTATAGTTAATATAAACTATTACACTGGTGAATATTCCTATAAACGCACATCAATTTTTTTAATCAACTTACCAAAAATAGGGCTAAACACTAAAAACTAATTTTTTAAATTATTTATTGACTTTACTTAAAAAATTAATAGCAAAAAAACTTAAAATGTACATTAAATTTTTTTTCATTGTAATTTTAATAGTTTAGTGCCATTTTTTATGTCGTTTTCCTATATATGCATTTAAACTAATGAACCAATTTAGCATTATTAATAATGTGCTGATGAACCTTTGTTTTTGATAACTTCAAAAATTTGCTCTGGAATTGATTCGAAAGATTCGAAGAAAATTACTGTCAATTTCTTCCCAGACTAACTTAACTTTTAGTTTTAACTACATTATTGTCATTATGGTCTCATTCTGTGCATTTCTTACGTAAACTTTACAGGCCATGTACCCCCGCAGATTCTCCATTAGATTTAAATCCGGATTTCAAGCTGGCCACTCCAAAAGTGGAATACTATGTTCATTAATTCACGATTTAGATTGGTTCGAGATATCCTGTTATCCAGTTGAAATATGCAATCTTTATAAATTTTTTCATCCATAATTGAGAGAAGAGCATCTTCTAACAGTTTGTTATAAATTGCGCTATTCATTTTAGTTGAAGCATAACATGTTTTTGATGTTTCTGTAGCAGAAAAGGCTGCCCAAACCATAACACTGCTTCCACCGAAATTACATTTCTATATACGAATTTTGTTCGGCCTTAAATCATGCCAATAGCAAGAATATGAATCGATACCGTCTAAATTGAATTTCTTTTCATCAGAAAAGATTACTTTATTCCACTCATCTGTCCATTTCTTGTATTTGCGAATAAATTTTAAATGATTTTCTTTATGATGATGATGTTTTAACATTGGCTTACATTTTGATTTCTTCCATTTTATGTTACCATCTGTTCGCAAAATGTGTGCAACATATTTGGAAGTGACAGGAAGGTCAAGTTTATTTTTTATTTGTGTAGCATTTAATTTATTGCAAGTGGCTTCTTCTTTTATTATTAATTTGCCTTTTTGTTAATTTTTGATTACCTTTTGTTGGTTTCCGCACTCCATATTTCTACCATTTCTTAAATAAGCCTCGAATAACTCTTTCCAAACCTTAATCACAAAAAAAATTTAATTTAAATTTTTTCCTGGTCTGTAAGAAAAATTCCTTTGGGCATCCTTTAAGCTGATGAAATTTCCCAATTGAAACAAAAATATTTGAAATAAACAGAGATGTTGTCATCAGAAACTTTCCTAACTGCTACAACTAAAACTATTATTTTTTTTTAATTTATTCTTTTATTTATCTTTTATTATTTATCTTTTTTTCCAATCACTTTTTAGATAAATTTTTCTCCACTGCGTTTATAAGAATATTCCACTGAGATTATCACCAATATATTGTAATTACTGAATTAAAGAAAACAACAAAATCAAAAAAGAAATATATCTCGAGTTATTGTAACAACATAACATTGTTTTTGGTTAAGAGAAAATAATATACCTCAAAGATGCGTTTATAGGAATATGCACCAATGTAGACCAGTGACACTTGTCTAGACTATTGAATCAAAACTATTGACTATAGCCCAGACTATAGACTAAATTTTAGACTAGTTTATAGACTAAACTACAGAACAGTTTATAGACTAGACTAAAGACTTTATTGTGAACTAGACTATGGATTACAAATTAGGATATAGGCAAAAATGTAGACCATACTATAATAAGACTATTGACTTGACTGTTAACTATACTAAAGGCTATTTTGTGTATTAAACTGTAGACTGCGCTTAAAACTACACTAGTCTACAATTCTAAATATCCAACTCTTTAAGTTAAATAATTTAAACAATGTTTTCGCAATTTAAAACTTTTTAAGTTATTTCATTTCCTTTTAAGAATAATTAGCTCAATATCAAAAGAATTTAAACAAGAACATTTCATACATATAACTCAAATAATTAAGGTTACACAATAAATGTTATTTTTATACAAAATTCTTTAAAAACCTTGCATGTCCAAAAACAATTTCATTTTTTAAATTCTAAACACTTGCAAACTCTATCTCTATCATTTTGATATCACAAATGATAGACAATTAAATTACCCAAAGTAATTACTAAACAGTATTAATAATAACACTTGTATGTAAGTACTTATACTACAAATGGTAAAATAAGAAAAACATGTTTAGTTTTATTTGTCTAAAAAAAAAAAAAAAAACTACATTTTATTTTAATTCTTATCAATTATATTCATTTACCAAGAAACGTTTTAAACTTGTACAATTATTTAACGACCACAAGCAATTAGTTGTATCTAATTCTAAAGTATTTTGCCAAAATGTATTTGAATGTTTTAAACATAATATTTTTTGATTTTTGGTATTAAGTAAAATATAAGAATTTGTTGTTAGAGGTTTTAAATGATATTCATTGAAATTATCATTTAAATTTTGTGTGTAATTAATAAATATTTCCAAATTGTTAGATTTAGATTCTAAAATTAATTTATTTTCAAAAATATAAGATAACCAAACGGATTGGTCATTTACGGTTAAAGATAAATTAAAAAAATTTTCTTGAAAACTGCTTAAGAACCAAGTTCCTAAGGTTTTTGATGTTATACAAAGTTTTTCACTAAATACTAATAATAAAATATCTGGAGGAAAAGATTGTTTGAGATTTATTAAATTTAAATTTATTTCTGCATTATAAAATGTAAAGTTTTGTAAAATATAACGTAAGCTTAAAGCCAATTTAAAAGTTAAGTTTAAAGTTAAAGCTTTTTGTGCTTTTAGCTGTTTATTAAATTCTATAAAATATAAAGTTTTTACTATATTTAAATCTTTATGCAAATTTAAACGTTTCAATAGTTTGGAATGTAATAATAAACCATAAGTTTTAGTTAAACTTTGATTAACTAATTTTCCAATAACATCTGTAGTTAATTGACTTAAATCAAAAGTTAACTTTTCAAATTCTTTAAAATTATTTAACACTAAATATAATTTTAATTTTAAAGCACTTTTATAAATTATAGAAAATTCTATAGCTTTTAAGAATGTCTTGATTTCTTTAAATTCTTGTAAAGTTAAATCGAGCTTTAAAGCTTTCCAAATTTGTAGGAGATTATCAATATCCAAATTATCTTGCCACTTATAATGATTTTCATTTATTAAATTGAAAAACATTAATTTTATTAAAGGTTTTTCTAGTGTTAATATTTTTAAACTGATTTCGTATACATTTTCTATTTTCGTCATATTTTTTAAAATTTCTGCAGCTGGCTGAAATCGATTATTTTGCAATTTATCCATAAAATTTTCCACAAGACTAAAGCTGCCGCTGGAATATGCTGGCGTTTGTAAAATCAATAAAATTATTAATAATCTTAACATGTTCTTTTGTTTTCTTTTTAATTTTTTTAATTTTTAATAAAAATAAAAATAAAAATAAAAATCAAAATAAAAATACTGTATTCGTTAATGTTTAAAGTTCAAATTGAGACTGTTAATAATTTCTTTATAAGAAAAGATTACAAGCTTTTAAATTTTCAATAATTGTAGGAAATTGAAAATGAAATAATATTTAATCTTAATACTTTGTTGTTTTTTGATAAAGCTATATTTGTTTAATTTTCATTAACAGTTCAATTACCCGATTATAAGCTGGTCACTGCTGTACCAGTGGTGGTCTTAGATGATGAACAAAAATCTACAATTTCTACGAATTCAAATACCTCTACAAGTACCACAAATTCTATAGCAAGTACTGCTACAAACAGTGCTAGAAATGGTAAGTTAATGCATGTTTACACTGCACAAAATTTTAAAAGCACTTAATCTGAATTTTCATCATTCTTAATTTTTAAAAATCGTCTTTACCTTACCCTTGAGAAATTTCTATGAGGTCTCAACTCTCAACAATAACTCTTTAGACTATAGACTATAGACCTTAGACATAAATATAAACTAAATTATATACTAGACTACGGACTAAAGTGTACGTTATAGACTACACTATAGACTAGACTATAGGCTAAATAATGAGCAGACTTTAGACTGAACTATAGACTTGACTGCAATCTAGCTATAAACTATAAAATACAGTCTACGTTATAGACAAGACTATAAACTACGTTATAGACTAGAGTATAAATTACGTTATAGACTAGCCTAAAAATGATACGGCATACTTTAGACTAGACTAGAATCTAGACTAAATTTTACACTAGACTATAAACTACGTTATAGACTTCGCTGTAAACTACAATATAAACTATACTATAGACTAAAATTGACAATAAACTATAGACTAAACTATGGACTAGACTATTATAGAGGCTGCGCTATAGAATACAATTTAGACTAAGCTATAAAATATACTATATACTATGCTTTATATTATGCTATATACAAAACTATAGAATATGCTATAGATTACACTTTGGACTAGAACATATTAAAAATTATTCTGAACAATGAACTACAAATATTTTTCAGTCTAGACTATAGACTAGACAATAAATACTAAACTATGCTATAAACAAGACTACAGACTAGACTGTAGGCCAAACAAGAGACTAGACTATAAACTAGACTATAGACTAGTCTATAAACTTGGCTATAAACATGACTATAGACTAGACTACAAACTATACTATGCACCAGACTATAGAACACACTGTAGGCCAGACAAGAGACTATACTATAAACTAGACTATAGACTAGTCTATAAACTTTGCTATAAAAATGACTATAGACTAGACTACAAACTATACTATACACCAGACTATAGGACACACTATAGACAACACTATAAGCTAGACTGCAGACTAGAATATATACCAGATTATAGACTAGCCTATCGAACAGAATATAGACTAGACCACACTATAGACTAGACTATAGATCAGACTATAGACTAGACTATAAACAAGACTGTAGACTAGACTGTAGACAAGATTATAGATTAGACTATAGATAAGAATTTAGACAAAATTAGACTATAGAGAAGACTTTGGACAAAACTAGACTATAGACTAGACTTTAGACAAGACTATAAACTAGACTATAGACTAGTTTGTAAAGACTATAGACAAGGCTATAAACTAGACTATAGACAGAACTATAACTAGACTTTAGACTATAGACTAGGCTTTAGACTAGACTATATTCTAGCCTATAGACTAGACTATAAACTAGACTATAGACAAGATTATAAACTAGATTGTAGACTATAGACTGGAGTACAGACAAGACTGTAAACTAAACTAGACTAGAACATAAACAAAACTATAGACTAGACTTTAAAAAGACTATAGACCAGACTATCGACTAGACTATTAGCTAGACTATAGAGTAATCTATAGACTAAACTTTCTTTCTACTTAAAAAAAAAATAACTTTAGAAAAACCTCTAGTCTTAATTTCTTAACCAAAACCGGAAAAAATTTAACCTATTTAACCGCAACTCTAACATTATTTTCGCCAAATCTGTGGCAATTATAAAAAATACAACAATATATTCATCAACTAAGTAACAAGGAAGTTTGCAAAGTCATTTTAAAATCAATCGCGCTTAAATGAAGAGAATTTGTATCATATTACTAACCATGATTTACACTATTTTTTATTTATTTAATACTTAAAATGACACATTTTTTCTAACAACCATTAAAAAGAAAAGAAACCATGAAAAAAAAAATAAAATAGCAGACAATAACAGGAAAAAAGGGCTAATGATGGATTTATAGACAAGAAATGAAAGAAAAATTTTCAAAAAATACAAATAAATCTAATTTTTTATTCAACTATTGCCCAAAAGTCATTCGACTTTAAACAAACATTTGATAGTTCATTATCTCTTGTGTTTTATAATGATCGAATTCAATTTTAATTTTTGCCAAATTGGCCGTAAGAAATTAAAAAAAATTTAAATATGTATTTTTTTAAGCCTTTAAGCTGACCATAATAATTTGATAATAAAGCTAAAAAAAAATATTTTACACATGTCATTAAATGTCAGATAACTATAGAAGTGTTTTTGTTATGTATATTATGACAGTTAAGTATTTTTGATTGAAATAAGAATAAAACGAGTTTGAAATTAAATATGTAGATTTTTTTCTAATAGACAGATTAAATAATAATTAAAAATATTATGTAGATATGAGAAAAAATAAAATACAAAAAAATATTTGATGTCCTAAATAAGGCAAATATGACCTTAGAAAAAATTTGAAATATTAATGCAAGAAATAGGTAAATGTCAAATTTTTATTGGCTAATTTGACTAATTTATAAATAATAAAATTTTATGAAAAAAAGCAAATATTTAACAGAAGAAAAACTTTGCAAAAATAATAGGTTTTTTTGAAAATTATGAAATTGATTTGTACTTTATTGAAAATTATTATTTCTTCAAATGGTATTTATTGAAAATTGATACTTTTTCTATAATATTTACTTCTTATGTTTTGAAATTAGTATTTTTTTTTTTAATTTTATTTTTTAAAAATGCCCAGCGTAAACTTTGCTTTCCTGGTAAGCTAGCAGGTATAATTGGAAACAGAAATAAACTACTTATTTTTTGCCTGAATAACTAGTTATTTTTGTTCGACTTGTCCACAAATTAATGTAGTTATTTTTTGACTCTAGGGGTACTCAAAAATATTACCTAAACGAAAACAAAAATAAAAAAAAAACAAAAAAATTTTGCCATCAGTGAGACTCGAACTTGGACACAAACTAACCATTCGTTTTGAATGACTAACGTCTTACTCAATACACCATCTCGCACTTGACATCCTAAGCGACAAAAACTCTTTTTAGTTTAAAATATCTTTTTAGACATTCTATTATAAAAAAACTAACAGCTTCAGAATGGGGTTGAACCAACAACCTTCTGGTTATTAATCCGGCGCTCTAGCCAACCCATCCAAGTGATTGCAGTATTACTGTGCTATTATACTATTGAGTACTTATTAATGTAATACAGAGTAGGCATATAATAATGACGCCTCATTACCAAGAAAATACTTTAATAAGTAGTTGTTATCACCGAAAACAAAAAATTTTTGCTGGGTGTCTACCATTTTGTAAACTTTTTTAAATTTATTAAACAACCATTTTATTCCACTTTATCCTTTACCTCTACTAAAGCTTTGCTATAAATCATCCAAAAAATATTATGAATAATATAAAATCATATTTTATGATTGTTATAAGACAAAAGATAAAACTTCAAATTTTGATTATTTTATTAATATCTGTGTGTCGGTCCGTCCGTCCGTCCATCAGTTCGTCTGCATGCAACATGAACTGCATTAAATTATGAGTACGTGAGAATTTTTTTCATCAATAAAATTGTAATTGTTTTTCGAATTGAATGCGAAACAAAATATAAAAGAAAATTTATTATTTGGAGTGGAAAAAAGTAATAACAAGAAAAAAAATTCTCTGGAATTCCATAATTATTTTATTTGAAGAAGTTTTAAAAATGGTAGTTAAATAATACCATAAAAATCAATAAAAAAAAGCAAAAAATTTATAAAATAATTCAACTGTGGGAAAATAAAAATTAAAAATAAGAGGATATATTTTAAATAAAAAGGTATTACAAACCACTTCCTAAGTAATATATTATTAAAGGAAGTAGATTAATTGATATTTTATTTATTAATATTTTTTATTGAACCTTTAATTTATTTATAATATCAATTCCTACATTTTTATCAGACAAATTGAAATCTAAATTTCAATATTCTAATGAGTTCCTTATAAATTATGACAGTTTCTTGGCATTTCCTTTAAACCAATACCAACACAGTCAGCCATCTAGCCAACCAACCTATCAACACATTTACCACAATAAAAAAAATTAAATATTTCAAACATTTCAACTATTATGGACGTTTTTAAATTTTATTTGACACTTGAGGCATTTAACATAACATTAACAATATATTAGCAAATATTATTACCATCATAATGATATAGGAAATGTAATGTAATATGATAAAAAAGTATGAACGTAAGACTAAAAAAATCTTAACTATTTATTTCTTCTTTGTTATGAAATAAACAAAAAAAAAAAAAAAATACCAAACACATGCCACAACGGGCAGCTTTACACCTCCACATATTTGAAAATATTTTATGGTCATACTTCCAAGTACATAAAAAAACAAACGTTAGACTTACAAGAACCTCAACCACAACAACAACAACAACAACAGAAAGAACTCTAAAAACCATAAAATATAGTTTAACATAATAAATATGTGTAGTTAACGAGTTATAGACCTACTAACTTGGCCTTTTTGGTTGCTTAATATTTTATATTTCTCTCTCTTTCTGTCTACTGCTAATATACCGCTTTAATGTTAACAATTATTTTATGAGTATAGAATGTTTGCATTTACGTCCGTCTATTTGTCTGTCCGTCCTTCTGTCTGTATGTTTTTTTTTAGCTAGTTTAAGAGAAAAATCCTTTTTTTTTATTATTTAATGGCATTTTAATATCGTAAAATTATAGTTTATAATAAATTTGTCACAATATAAAAAATTTAATATTTACTTGATTTTATTTAAATGAAAATATTAAGATTAAATATACATATGAAACGTTTAAATTGTAATAAATTTTTAAATATTTATACTGGAAAACTGTAAATTTCAATAAAGTTTATACTAGATTATTAGATGGAAAAAAAATAATAATAATGCTCTTTAATAAAAGTCATAACGGTTTTAATATAAATTTGGTTAAATTATAAAAATTGTGACAGTTTTTAATTGACAGCATTATTTCTTGAGTTATGATCAGCAGTTTGAATTTTAGATTTTATGAGTAAAATGGTTAAGGTTTAATCAAAATTAAATTATCGCCAACACGTGGTAATTTTTAATAAACGTTTTTGTTTTAGTTTTATTTTTTTAGAGTACCAAAAAGTGTTAATTAAAATTATGTATCAATAATAATGTCGAAAAAGGTCATATTTTCTAAAATAGTGTTAATTTTCCAACAAGTATTAAATTTGGAATAGTTAGAAACACTTTCAAAAAATTTACTATTAAAAAAGCAAATAACAATTAATGATAAAAATACTAAATTTAAAAAAGTACCAATTTGTAAAAAAAAAAAAAAAAATAAATTTTCAAGAACGGATAAATTAAAAAAATCAAAAGTATTAATTTGTCAACAACGTATACAATTCTTCAAAAAAAAAGTACCAATTTGAAAGTGTAATAATTTGATAAATATGAATTTTCTAAAATGCAAACAAAAGGTGATCAATTTCAAAAAGAAAAAAATTAAAAAAAATAAGAATTGTCAAAAAAATATTTTTTTTTCGAAAAACAAGACACTATATTATTTTTGAAAAAAGTACTTATTATCCAAAAAGAGAAGTATCAATTAAGAAAACAATACAAAACTTAAAAAAAAACGATTCTTTAAAATAAATTATTTTTCAAAAGTGATCAATTCTAAAAAATGTACGATTTTGAAAAAAACCTTATTGATAAAAAATAATACCAATTTACAGAAAATGTAGAAATTCAAAAAAAAAGTCATACCAATTTACAAATAAAGTGCCGTTTTTCAAAAAGTTCCAATTTTTTTAAAAACCAAAATTCTTTAAAAATTAAAAAATACCATATAAAAAAACACAAACAATAAGAAAAAGTACTTTTTTCAAAATTTGTACAATTTTCAAAAAGATACTATTTACAAAAGAAGTACTCATTTCCAAAAAAAAAAAAAAAAAAAAAAAAAAAAATAGAAATAGCAATTAAAAAAGTATTTATTTTCAAAAAAAAAGTACAAATAAAAAAATCAAAAAGATACTACTTTTCTAAAATTTAAAATAATTTCAAAAAGTACCAATTTAAAAAAATATATGATTTTGAAAAAAATACTAATTGAAAAAAATACCAATTTACAGAAAATTTAGGAATTTAAAAATGAATACCAATTTAAAAAAATATCAATTTTTACAAAAAGCACAAATTTAGAAATTTAAAAATAAGTACCAATTTGGAAAAAAGTAAAATTTTTTATAAAAATCACAAGCTAAAAAAGAAGTAAGAATTAAAAAAAATTAGAGTTACCCAAAAAGTTAAATTTTTTTGAGTACCAATTTGGAAAAAAGTACCAATTTTTATAAAAAGTATAAATTTAGGAATTTAAAAATAAGTACCAATTTGGAAAAAAGTACAATTCACAAGTTAAAAAAGAAGTAAGAAATAAAAAAAAATGAGAATTATCCAAAAAGTTGAATTTTTTTTCTGAAAACATACAATTCTCAAAAAAAAGTGCTCATTTTCCAAAAAAAAGTACTACATATTTTCAAAAATACACCTAATTACTTTAAAAAAAATAAAAATAATAAAATAAAAAATAATTTTCAAAAATGTAGATAAAATTGATACATTTTCAAAAAGTACCAATTCTAAAAAATATAGGTTTAAAAAAATATATAAATTTAAAAAAAACTAAACTTCAAAATAAATTAAAATTTTTCAAATAATTCCAATTTTCATAAAACAACGAAAATTTTTCAAAAAAGTAATAATTTTCAAAATGTACTAATTTTAAAAAAGTACCCCATAAAAATATTAGAATTTGAAAAGACAATTTTTTTTTCAAAAAACACAACTCTCTAAAATACAATTTTCAAAAAAAATACTCATTTTCCAAAAAAAAAAAAGAAATTCCAATAAAAAAATGCAAATTTTCAAAAAAGTGTGAATTTTTTAAATAACTTTTCAAAAAAAAAAAAAAAAAAGTACCGATTTTGAAAAAAATATATGTTCATAAAATAAATTTTCAAAACAAAGTACCAGTAAAATTAAATCTAAATTTGTACAAATATTTCGATTAAAAAAAGTACCAATCAATGAAAACATACCAATTTAAAAAGGTACCATTCTCCAAAAGACAAATTAAAAACAGAAACAAAAAATTTAAAAAGTACAAGTTTTTCAACAAAATTTTTCAAAAAATAAAAGTACCAATTTAAAAAAGGGTAGCAATTTTCAAAAAAAAAAAATAAATAAATAAATAAATAAATAATAATAATAATAATAATAATAATAAATAAAAGTAATAAATAAAAATTTTCAAAAAAGTACCTATTTCTTAAAAAAGAATACTATTGACAAAGTCACTAATTTTTAAAAAATATAGGAATTAAAAAAATGGAAAATTTGCAAATAAAATACGATTTTTGAAAAAGTGACAATTTTTATAAAAAGTAAAAATTTTCCAAAAGAAAAGGACCGATTTCGTTTTAATATAAATTTTCCAAAACGGTACCGATTTTCAAAATAAGTGTCATTATAATATAAAAAAATACTAATTAAAAGATACAAGTATTTAATAAAGTACCAATTCAAAAAAACGATTTTGGAAAATTTACCAATTTACAAAATTAAAAAAAGACTACAAATTTTCAAATGAAGTGCCATTTTTGAATAAGTAAACATTTTTATAAAAAGTACAAAATCAAAAAAAAAATCAGAAAAACTATTAATTTCAAATATACTAATTAAAAAATATAGGTATTAATAAAAAAATCAACAAAGTATAAATTGTAAAATACTACGATTTTGAAAAAAAATACAAAATTAAAAAAATACCAATTTCCAAATAAAGTACCATCTTTAAAAAGTTCCAATTTTTATAAAAAGCACAAATTTTCCGAAAAAAAGTACCGATTTTCCAAAAAATGTAAATTTTAAAAAAATTTTCCAATTTTCAGAATGAGATCAAATTCTTCAAAACGTTTGATTTAAAAAAAATCCAATTTTTTATAAATATCACAAATTTTCCAAAAAAAAAAGTACCGATTTTCAAAAAATTTTCAAAACATTAGATTTAAAAAATGTCTACAATATCACAAATTTTCCAAACCAAAAAAAGTACAAAAAAAATAAAATAAATAATAAATAAAATAAAATAAAAAAAAAAATATAAGTTTTCAGAAAACAAATTTCCAATTTTCAGAATGAAAAACTACACATTTTCAAAAAGTATACCAATTTTATATAAAGGTTACTATTTCTAAAATATACAAATTTCCGAAAAAAAAAAATTTTAAAAAACATATATTTAATTTAATTTTAATTTTTAAAAAATACCTGGAAACATTTCCGTTCAGTTGTTAAAAAGTACCAATTTAAACAACTTACTATCAACTGTGAAGAATCTTATGAAGAGTTATGAGGTGTGTAGTTTGGTATTATGTATAATTTTGGGCAATTTTTCATTTTGGCGATTTTTTCATAATTCTTTGTTTTGGAGATTTTTTTTCAGTTTTGGCGATTTTTCTTCGATTTGGCGTTTTAGCGTTTTTTTTTTTTATCAATGCACATTGGTTTTCAAATTTGACATTATTATCTGACTACAAAAAAAAAAAAAAAAAAAAAAAACAATAGCGAAAAATGCGTTTAGAAAATAAGCTTTAGGAAGAACACTTTTATTAAAGAAATTTTCATTTTGAGATCACACAAGTTTGAATGTTGCAAATTTAATGAATTTATTTAATATAAAATTCTTTTCCCAAAACTCAAATTAAAATTATAACCTTCTAACGAAGTATTTTAATAATTTTAAAATTTATTTCTTGTAAAATAAGTTTATCAACTTACAAAAAGTTTTAAATAATCTAAAAATTCTATAAAAAAATCGTTAAATTTTTTCATCATCATATGAACAATAACAATAGTAAAACAAGAAAAAAATAAGTCGACAATAAAAACAACACCTTTAAGTGACGCTTATTATAATTGCAATTTTATGAGTGCTATTCTTAAAAAAAAAAAAAGACTGGCAAAACCATATTCATTCAGCAATCCAGCCAACCATACTCCAACAACAGAGCAACACAAACAGCAACAAAAGAAAAACCACAAGTACCATTTGATTTGAATTTCTTACACATGAATAGTTAAAGTTAAGTTTTTAGATTTTTGTCTTTTTCATTTTCAATCTTTTTATTTTTTTATTATTATTTTACAAGTTGTCTTTCTTGTAAGAACATCTTTAACTATGATATGTATGTATCTTTATGTAAAGGCTTCATAAGTATATTCTAGTACTTTATCTAAACAATTCATATTCACATTGTCTTGTTCTATAACTTTAAGTGTCAAATCTCCGAACTATTTGCATTTTTCTTTTTACATGTTTTCACAAAAGTATTTTTTGTTACGAGTGAATGTCTTTGTAAGATTTTCTTATTCATAACCTCCTTTTTTTATAGCTTTAAAAGCTTAGAGGAGTCTGGATTAAAAAAAAATCCTAAGATATTCCTCACAAAAAAAAAAAAAAAAAGAAAGTCAAGTCTTGGTTGGCCAACTGCATACAAACATTTGATAATTCCTTATGGCGGCACGTGTTCATGTTGATTGTTTTGCCATTGGCATTGATCAGCAATGTAGGTTTGTCGACGTTGTCGTCATCATCATCATCTTATTGTGGTTTAGGAAGGGAAAGAAAAACCCACCAACAACACAGCATCATCAGATTTTTCTTTCCTTTTACATGTTCTATTAGCTTTTGCTAATTCAATATTGATTGGTGTTGATAGTTAAGCTTATTGGCAACGCCTTAGTGTTGCCTATTCATAAGAAAACCTATAAATGAATTTGCTTCCGACTTGTGGTCTGTGTTTAGTGTTGTTCTTTTGTAAGAACTATTTTTATTTATTTATTTCTTTAAAGATATTTTGCTGTTCTCCTATTTATTTTTTTTTTTTTTATTTTATTTTTTTAATTTGTGTGTAAAGGCGTCAAAATTTATTAGAGCGTTATGATTACATAGAATATATAGTTATATAGATAATTTATAGGAATTACCTTTTAGCTAAATATATTGATTATGAAAATATATCGTATCTATATTTAATTTCATTATTTTTTATTGAGAACAAATAGAAATTACTTGATTAGTAGAAATTCGAAAAAATAAATAAACAAATTTTTTTCTAGCTTGGAGAAAATAAATAAATAAACATTCACTTTGAATTGATAACCTAGAGAAATGAGACTAAGCAGAGTTGCATTTTAAAGAAGTTAACGGTTTATAATTGAAATTATTGTAAGTTTTCTATATAAAACCTTTTGGACTTTATATGGAATAATTGAGCTTTTATATTGAGAATTATTCTTGGCTTAATATTAACACTTCGATTTGAGCCTCCATCAGTACTGAGATTTTCTTAGAAACTTCTAATAAGTTATGATATCATAAAACATAAAAAAACGACTAGATAAAATCTTTTATAAATTAGTTTAGCATAATTGAAGAACGTGTATAAAAATAAACTTTTTTATGTTTTAAACTTCTTTAAGAAATTCAATCTTTACAATTCAACATTCTTTTACATCATCACTGAAGCCTCTATTCCAAAATCTTACTAAAACTATTATTCTGTGCAAATTTTCTTTATATTTCAGTTTTTACTTGGGGCAAACGTATGAGTCGTAAATTGGATATTTTGAAACGCGGTGATACCAGCAACACTCATAAGTCTCATACCGATCTGAGAAGCCTTTTCCACTCACCAAATCATCAAAACACAAACAATAGTAATACCAGACAAAGCCCAGCCACAGCTCAGCAAAATACCAATAACCGGGAAGGTCACTATCAATCAAATACTTTAAAGAAATGCAAATCTGGCCCTATAGAAACCATCAAAAATCGTGAACAACAAAAAAATCAAAGCATAAAGCTACAAAATAAAATGGGAGAAACACATTCAGTATCGGCTAACAATACTCCAACGCACACAGCCCAACAAAGACCCCAAACAAAAGCCATTAAGAATTTCTTTCATCGTATAGGCTCAACGGGTATGTTGAATCATAAATCCCATAATCTGGTTAAAGCAGCCGAGCAACCAAATAATCAAGCCACGGCAAATTCTCTTTACCGTAGTAGTTCCACCAGTCAACTGACTACTTGTTCCTATGTTAAGTGTGATGATCCTAGTGAGGGTTTGAATTTAGCCAATGGCCAGAAGAGGCAATCAATGAATGGTTTGTTAAAAAGTGGTACAAATTTGCTTAATGGCAGCAATTCTAGTATGGCTATTGCTGGTATCAGGTCTAGCAGTTGTGATGATATAGCCAAAGTAGGACAAGTAGTTTTGACCACAGCTAACAACTCCGCTTCGGAACCTACTTCTGCTACTTCACCACAAAATTCAGCCGATGCTAATGGAAGGAGAGGAGCATTCCCTTATGCTTTTCTGCGCTCTCGTTTGTCAGTGTTACCTGAAGAAAATAATGGCTCGGTAATGAAACAGCCTTCTTTGTCGAGTCTCCATACTCTGCACGAGCAGCAACAGCAGATCTTGCATGTCCCCAATTCTCCGCTACCAAAACATCGCAACTCCACTATATTACCTGCCGTTGAAACTGATTTTAATCAATTAACAGATAATCTATCAATTGCTAGCTCTACACCAAATCATTCAGGAAAAATGATTTATAGGAATGATTCTTTAAGTAAGCGTTATTCCTCGGATGATAGTGCTATAGGCAATTGTTCACCGATGCAGGCGTCCCAACAGTCAAACAGCAGTGGCAGTGGTGATGTGTCACGCAACAACAGCATTACTTCCAAGGACTGGGAACCACTTTACCAAAGATTAAGTAGTTGTCTAAGTTCAAATGAATCGGGTTATGATAGTGATGGTGGTAATAATATCACACGCCTAAGCAATAGTCTGGGTATCTCCAATGGAGATACAGAATCAATTGCGTCGGGTACTTTAAAAAGAAATTCCCTGATTTCACTCACCTCTTCGGAGGGTTTGGGTGGCGGTAGTAATGCTTTAAGATCGAGTAGCATATGCAGCACCATGAGTGGTCCGGTTTCTTTGGGTGGTTATAATTATGACTATGAAACCGAGACCATAAGACGACGATTTAGACAGGTGAAATTAGAAAGAAAATGTCAGGAGGACTATATAGGTTTGGTGCTTTCACCCAAGACCGTGCAAACTAGCAATAATGAAATGCAATACAGATATTTGATTGTCGAAATAGATTCATTTGGTATGGCTCAAAAGTAAGTACATTTACGAAATCTATAATTTACTATAATTTATACTATAATTTACTCTAAACTGAAATATACTTTTTTCCCAAATAGAGATGGCCGTCTACGTTTGGGCGATGAAATCGTCAATGTTAATGGCAATCATTTGCGTGGCATACAATCATTCCAGGAAGTTCAACGTTTGTTGAGTTCTTTTGTCGATAATTGCATTGATTTGGTGATAGCCCATGATGAAGTGCATACTATCACCGATTTTTATACCAAAATCAAAATTGATGGCTCCTTAAGCCAAAAACAAGATATGGAAAGAACCACACAGCAAACGGAAATGTATAGTTCTATGCAATCTTTAAATGCAGACACACCACCTCCTTCTAATGCTCAAACATGTAATGATTATTTAGCCAGAGCTAGAAAACGTTTAAGTTACACCCAACGCACCCAAAGTACGGATAGTATTAATAGCTATGATTTGCATAGCCTGCAGTTAGCCTTGGAACATGAGCGGGAAGATGATAGAGAGTCTATAGCTAGTAGTTCTACCATTAATTCAGCAGTAGATGTAACCACTCCTCCCAATGGCTCTTTAGCACCTATTCCCCCTTCAATGCCTTTAATGCAACACAGACGTTGTTCCACACCCCGGCATTCGATGGATGCCTCTGCTATGGAACCCTTAAGACGTCGCGCCCGTTCTACTTCAGGTCAGCGTAATTTGGAATTAACCCCTATGCTTTACACAAACGACTACACACCCGTCTATAACAATCGTTCGGCGAGTGTTTCTTTAGCAACTCATACGATAAGCGATGATGAGAAATGGCAATTATTGAATCGTAAACGTTGTTCCGAGGGAGCTGCATTACTGTCACCTTTCCACTTGGCCGAACATCAACAGAGGGATGGACATGGTAATGGTAATCGCAGTGCCTCTTTAAGCATAGAATCACGGAAAGCTAGTTTTATCAGTCAAGATAGTATAGAGAATGGCCAGGCAACGCCACCACATTTTCCGCCTCGCACTCACTATACCCGTAATTCAATAAATCTCTCAAATTCGCATTATCGTTCGTTGCGTTTTGCACACTCTCGCCTTAGTTCATCACGTTTAAGTTTATTCTTGCAGCCAAATAATACTAATAATCAAACTACTACTGCTATAACTATTAATAATTCTAACACTAATACCAATACAACAACTACACACACCCACAGCAACAGTAATCATTCAACTAACGATAATAACATAACAAGAACAACGGCAACACCAACAATCACTTTATCTCCTAATAACACTAATTTAGGGGATGATAATAGCACTGCTGCTGGTGATAGTTTAACATCTGTAAATGCTCAACAACAGCATCAAACAGATATTAGAAATGATCTCAGTACAACAACAGCTACTATGCAACAACAACATCAACCAAAATATATTAGCTCTACTTCCTTAACCTTTAATCATTTAACCAAACACAATCTTCATCAACAACAACAACAACATCACCATCATAATTCAAATGTTTCCACTTCTAATCTTGCCGCATCATCAACAACAGTGGGTAATCGGACATATTTAACACCAGCCATGGCTACACCTTCAGCAGCCATGTTGCAACATCATCGCCCCTCTTTACCTGTAGCTAAACTAACAATTAGAGATGAAGAAATGGCTGAGGTTATACGGGCCTCAATGAGTGATGGTAAGTAGGATAGAAATACGATTTTATAGGGCTAATAATCGTTAGTACAGAAGTTCCACAAGTCCACAATTGTCTGCTTGTTCCTAGATTAGGCGTGATAATCACAGTAAGAGATTAAATTAAGCTAATTGCCAAAAAGGCAATCAATTAGTGGCTTGCTAAATGGCAGCAATACTAGTATGGCTAGTGTTAGTATCAAGTCCAACAGTTGTGATAATATAGCCAAGGTGGCACAGGTATTTTTAACTACATAAATTTATCAAATTTTTTAAATGACAGGAGGAGATCATGTCGCTTATACTTTTCTATCTGTATTACCCGTAGAATGCAATGGGCAAAAAATATTCTTTGTATCGATAATTGATAATTTAGTTCCTTTTATGTTCGTAGATCACTATTCAAACATTTTCACGAAGTACGTTTTTAATATAATCCCAGCCTTACTATTCTAAGAAAATTTGACGCAAGAGGACGGAATATTATAACCTATACATATGACGTAATTATATTGGTTACAGGAAAATTCCTTCCCACGATCAGTGACGACAAGCTATTGGCTCTTGGTGAATGTCCTCGTAGGAAACGGATAAGGAGTCCACCCTTATAAGACGGAGCCAGTTCTGTACACCAAAAAAAGCCAAAAGATGCATACCACAGACAGCTCTAGACATCGTTCAGATATCTACTGCAAGTTAAAGAGTCAGGTCATTTCAGAATTTTAGGCGAAATCGACTTTGGCGAACAAGTCTCACTTTCATCTGGACGTACAGATTATATGAGCACTGAGATCGATTTTGGTAAAATCGAGGTTTTGGAGTCAAAAATCGAGGTTCTGGAGGTTCCGAATATACCCCTTCGTTCGTTTTGGTGTTTCTTTACTGATAGATCCAAGATGGATGTAGGTACTGGTATAGGTATCTACATAATGGGAGCAAACATTAGGAATTCATATAAACTTCCTGATTTCTAGATGAAAAGGGGTCCAAAGGTTACACTGCATATGAACAGCAGTTTTTTTTTTGTGAAATATATTCAAGTAAACGATAGCAGGAGGACACTTAAAAATTTGATGGGGAACATTACATTGAGGCTCTGTTGGCTAGCGGCAATACTGAGATTTTGGCCCTGGAAAAGCTAGTAGTGGCTTTTTTTTGATTTTTCTATGGGCAATCTGGGAATGAAGTCTAAGCAGAACCAATTATGCACGATGTAGTAGACCAAACTGCAGAGTGTCAAGAGCTTTATGGCAGAAACTTGTCAGAACTTGTACAAAGCTTCTCTTTGGCATGAGCAGGGAATGCATAAGGACCATAAGGTATAATTAGTCGACTAACCGGAAACAGTGGAACATATTTTGTATCATTGTCCGCAAAATGAAATGATTGTGTAGTAGGGTATTCGTTTAACTCGACTTTATTCGATTAATGAAATAACTTGAAAATGCAGTTTTCAAATCTTTTACTCGAGTTATTTGAGTAAATTATACCTCAACATTTTACTCTTGTTTTTTTTTTCAATGTTTATAAAACAAAAACCTTAGTTCAAAACATCTAAAGTATGCTTACATTAATTGAGATCACTTAATTTACAAGAAAGACGTAATATACACATATGGTCATTAAAATAGGTACTAAAAAGATGTATAAAAATTTAAAAATATTTATTAAAATCCATTTGTTTTTGATTATTTGGTATATCTTAGGAATGACTTACAATACACATTATTTAATTGGACAGAAGTTAAACCATTAGTATCTAGTAATATCGAGCAAAAATCAAAATCTAGCTAGCCATTAAAATAGGTACGGAACAATTACAATGTGATATACCATTAACTATCTTAAGAAATGCTTTCGTTATTATAATTGCATAGTTTTTCTATTTTATAAGCCATAAAATTCGGAAATCTCCAGATGTTTTGTATCAAAAATGATATTTTTTGTAAATATTTTTCCATAATGGATTCAATACGATGGTCAAATTATCCAACGAAAAGATGAAATTTGATTTTAGAATTTACCATTCAACGGTTTTGGAGATAAACTTTTACCATTATTTTACTGAACTTATATGCATTCTTCAGAATAAGATAACTTATCGTTCAATGAAAATTATTTTAAATTTCTCTACTGAATTTTTAACATTAATAGGAGTTGTACTACTGATCTATATCATATGCGCCATTCTTCTTAACAAATCTTAAAATATCGTATAAAACCTACAAGAAAATTATATAAAAAATTAACTTATCTTATGCTGATAATAATATCAGAGCTTGATGGGGTTTTCAATATGATAAGGACTCCTACGCATCGCTCAAAACAATAAAAAACTTGTTACTAAAAAATTGTAATTGAAATTTTGAACCAACCAAGTCAATGACTGAATCGAATCCCTATTAAAATCCTTTGATTAAGTCTAGAAAATCATATCATAAAATGATACAGCAAAATAAATCAGAAATTCAGAACAAATTACAAGATTCTTGATAAAAATACTCTTTGGAAGACTTATAGAAAAATTATTCAAAAAATGTGTGGAACTCATAAGACAATAGATAGCTATTATAATAATCACGATTATTTATTCTTGCTTTTAATCTTTATTGTAGTACAAAGTTGGTTTCGGTATCTATTTTAATGGCGAGGCTAATTTTCATAATTTTTCTATCATTAGATCCTTAGTATTTTACCTACGTCTAATGAATTAATTTAGTTAACTTACCCTTTAATAAGTAATCAAACGAAAATCATTTGCAAAAAATATTAGCTAAAAAATAAAAACTTTTACGAAAATTGTATGTTCTATCTATTTTAATGACCATATGTGTACAATTAAAATCTGTGTACATTCATTTCTTTTGTTTGTTTAATGCTACTGTTTCTCTATATTTAAAAAATTCTTCAATAATAAAATAAATAATCCTAAAGAATCTGATAAGGCACATTTATAAATTCGAACAAAATTCTGAATTATTTTAGATAAAGAAGTTCAGCGATTTTTAACATAAAGTGTAAGTTTACTTGCTTATCTCAATTTGAAGTCCAAATCCCTTTTATATCAAAAGTTTCATCCAAGTCATCATAATCATATCCTAAACTATGTACTATCATTCGTAGAACCAACAATATGTTTTTCAAATCAAGTTTAAAATCGTTCAATTTGTTTCTTATGAAAAATTTAATATCAAAAGGAAAATCTTTTTTTCTTTATCACCTCCAAACCCAAATTATAAAAAATAATTATTTAAATTTAATTTTTTAAAGTGACGTTTATATATTTGTTTGATTTTTGCGATTGAAAAACGACCTTTAACTTGTAATTTAGACATATATTCGGTTCATTTTACCAAATAAATTGTTATTAATGAAATTCCAAACTGAAGTGTCATTTTTAGATTCTAAACATTCTATAAAAATTTTTCATTTGTTTTCAAGCAAATTAAAAAAAAAAACTAAAATTAAAACATCTTTAAAATAGTTAAGAAAGGAAATCTTTAAAATATTTTTTATTCGAATTATTCGATTAATCGGCATAATGTACTCGAATAAATTTTTACACCAAGTTCTTGATTTTAATTTAATCGAACAATTATTTGATTTGTCGATTAATCGAACAAACAATATTCGAGTGAATACCCTACTAGGTAGATTCAACAATTAAATAAGGGATATATCCTAATGTAAGCTGGATAAAGATAAAAGAGTCCGTCCTAGGAATTAGCTAGCTTATGGGTGTTCTCTATTTTTTAACCCTAATATTATTTCATATCTTTCTCTTTTTCGACTATTTATTTTTTCTATTTTTTCCCTAAAGGGAATCAGAATGGACCGTTTAGTTCTCCAAGCAGATGTATAGACTTTTTCTACACAATACTTCAGGTTCTTTTCGAACAAACTCGAATTACAAGATCAAAACTGATTTTTTCCGTTTAGACGATTATTTCCGTTTTGGCAATTCGTTTTTTTTATTTTGGTGTTTTTTTTATTTTGCTATGTTGGCTTTTCACATTTTGGCGAGTTTTTGTTTCAGCGATTTTTTCCGTTTTTCTAATTTTTTTTTTTTTTTTTGGTTTCAAGGTTTTTTCGTTTTGGCAATTTTTTCCGTTTTTAAGATTTTTTTTTCATTTTGGAAGTGTTTTAATTTTGGCAATCTTTTCGTTTTAGCGATTTTTTTTCTGTTTTGCCGTTTTTTAAATTTTTAGCGATTTTTTCCGTTTTGGGAATTTTTTCATTTTGGATTTTTTTTAATTTTGACGAATTTTTCCGTGTTCTTTTTTTGTTTTGACGATTTTTTAATTTTAGCAATTTTTTTCGTTTTTGGTGACTTTTTCTTTGCGATTTTTTATTTTTTACGTTTATTTTCATTTTGGCGATTTTTGTGTTTTATTATACATTATTTAAAAAAAAAAAGAAAACAAAATAAATTGTATATTGCTTAGAAAAAAATAAAAAACGCACAACTCTTATTTCTGCTCAAAAAAATAAATAAAAAATAAAAAAATAATAATAATAAAATAAAAATCATAAAATTATTTTGCCACGGGTGTATGCTGTAACTGTAAAAGGGATTTGCCTATTAATTATATAAGAAGATAGATCTTGAACTATATTATAGATAATTTATATTCTCTTAAATAACAAGCTTGAAATGTAATTAAAGTTTATCACAGTATTAATATTTTTAATAAGTTTTAATAAATAAAAATTTTAAACTGCTAATTCAATATTAATCTATTAAACACTAAAGAGTTTAATACATTATCTGACTTATTTGATTTACTAACAATTGATATATATTTTTGTCATTTATAGGCTCCCGTCGTGGAACTACCAGAATTGTGACTTTCTTTAAGGGACCCGGTATGAAATCTCTAGGTTTTAGTATTGTTGGTGGTCGTGATTCACCCAAAGGAAACATGGGAATTTTTGTTAAAACTGTTTTTCCAACAGGTCAAGCGGCAGATGATGGCACATTACAAGCAGGTTAGTTAATAAACAATTTATTGAATATAATTATAAAAACTAAGAATTCTAACTAAAAAACCTATACAAATCTGAATCGGAAATATATCTTATTATTGTACTTTTTTTAATTTTCTATTCCAGGTGATGAAATTTTAGAAATCAATGGAAATTCGGTGCAAGGAATGAGTCATGCAGAAACCATAGCATTATTTAAAAATGTAAGAGAGGGTGCTATAGTCTTGAAATTACTAAGAAGAAAGTAAGTTTAAAAAAATCTATTTTAATCAAAAAGTAAACATTTTACTAATAAAAATAACAATAATTATTATCTTTACAGACTACAAAAGGCTAAATCAATGGGAGCTTAAAACCGTAACTTTATAAAAAAAAAAATAAAGATTTTTAAATTACTAATAAATTTCGAGAAAAAATATAATTGTTAAAATAAAAATTATTAACTTACTAAATAGCTATTAAGTATTAAAAATTTACAACTTAAGAAAAGTAGCTGATTTTAATTGTATTGTAATTATAATTGTAATTTTGTTAAATATTTGTTAAAATATTTCTTATTAATTTCTTATACTTATTGGTAGTATTAATTCTACTTTTAAATTTTATTTAAAATAGTAAGCCGAGCTATACTATAATTATTTTTTTTATTTATAAACATTTTTTAATTAAATTAAATAGTTAATTATTATATCAAAAAAATAATCTCTAACTAACTATAAATTATTAAGTTTAAGTTCTATATTATATAATTTAAGAAAGTCTCATTGTTATAAATGTATTTAATTATATAAAACTAAACACTTTAAAAGTTAAACAAAAAAATAAAAGCACGTACAAAAATTTAAAAAAAGGAGAAAAAAGAAAGAATTTAAAAAAATTTAATTAACAAAGTTTTTTTTTTGTTTAAAAATAAGTTATTTAGAAATAAGTAAATTTATTTAGTTTAATTGTAAAATAATTTTCAATTATGTAAAATAACAAAAAAATATTTACCCAAAAATTTAATGTGTATTAAAGAAAATTAATAACTAAACAAAAATATTTACCTGGTTTTTTTATAGGGTTAAGCAGATATTTTAGTTTGAGGTTTGTGGAGAAGATTTGTCAGATTGCAATATTAAACGTTGTTTTTTAACAAAGTGATCTATACGATTTTCTAAACTTTCTATAATAAATGAAATATCGTAGAAGTGATTGTTAGTAACTGTTTTAAAAAGCTCGACTTACCGCATCTTTTACGATTTAATAATTTTTGATATTGTCGAGGTTTAACACAGTCCTGCAGAAGTAAAACTTGACTTTTAATTTCCTGAGGTTTGAATTCTTTTTGTAGAGTATTTTCCAGTTCAAATAAAACATTGCGAATCATAGTGGATCTAGGGGAAAAATATATAAGAATTAAAAAATATTCTTAAACCTATAAATACAATTTTTTTAATAAGAAAATTTTACAAAAATTTAATATTTTGCATTTACAAAAAGAATTTTTTTTTTTTTGCTTTGGTGCTTTTGGTTTATGGTGCTTTAAAAAAAGAAAATATTTTTTTACGTTTTCAAAAATTAGTAATTTTTGACTGTGATGCTTTTGCGGAATTTACATTTTTTTAATTTTGTTGAAAAAATTACTACTTTAAAAGCATCGCACTTTGAAAAAGAATACTTTGTATGAAAATTGTTACTTATTAGACAAATTTTTATAGAAAATTTTGTAAAAAAAAATTCACTTTTTTGGAAAAATTTTTTGCAAAAAATGGTCTTTTTGTTGGAAAAATGTTACTTTATTGGATTTTTTATTGTACTTGAAAAAATTTTGTTTGGAAAATTTTTAAATTTTTTTAAAATTTTACATTTTTTATTTAATTTTTTTTTTTATTTTAGTTTTAAAAAACAAATAGTACTTTTTTCGAAAAAATTGATTTTTTTAACAGCAGCAACAAAATTCTTACTTTTTTGACAAATTTTATTTTTATTTATTTTTTTATTATTTTTTGGAAAAATTTTACTTTTTGAGCAAAATTATTTTTACTTTTTTTTTAAATTTAAAATTTTTTGAAAATTTTTATATTTTTGGAAAATTTTATATTTCTAAAAGTTTACACTTTTGGAAAATTTTATATTTTGAGAAAATTTTAAATTTTTGAAAAACTACATTGTTGGAAAATTTTAAATATTTTGAAAAAATCTTCGTTTTTTTAAGTATTTTTTGAAATCTAAATTACTTGAAAAAAATTCAAGCTTTTCCTAAAAATTTAAATATTATAAAAATGTAAAATTTTCAATAAATTTAAAATTGCACATTTTTTGAAATTTTGATATTTTTAGAAATTATAATTTTTTTGGAAAATTTTACGTATTTAGATACTTTTTATTGTTCTTTTGAAAAAAAATTAAACTTTTTTGGAAAATTTTAAATTTTTTAGAAAAATTTTACATTTTTGGAAAAATTAAAGCATTTATTTTTTAAATACATTTCTTAACAAAAATAAATTTTTTTTTTTAGAAATTATAATTAAAAAAAATATTTATATCTTTTTTAATTTCGTATTAAATTAGAAAAAAAAAACTTACTTTATGCTAAACTGTGACCATTCACTTTGTATATTTTCTATAAGTTTCTGCAAATTTTCCTCATTGTAGATCCAATTGCTAATGTCGACTTGATTCATGGAATTATCCACATCATTGCTTAAATCTACCAATTCCTCTTCATCAGCAATTAACTCTTCATTAGTTTTACGGCAAGTGTTATTGCGAAATTCACAATGGAATAGATTTAAAGGCAAACCAATAGCCGGGGTATATTGAGGTTTACTAAAAAGATTTGTTAATTAAAATAAATATTTGGTAGAAAAAATTTTACTAATTACCATGGATTTTTCTCTACATCTAATAGTTGTGTAATAACTTCAGGTTCCTCTTTTTCTTGACCTATTAATATTAAAACCGCCATTATGCAGCGTATTTGATGCCATAGAAAAGCATTTGCTTTAATTTGTAAATAATACATATTATAACTTTGTTGTTCTTTTTCCGATTCATTGGGGCATAGATGTACACTAGCTGATTGTAAATTGCGCATATAATTGGTAACACCATTGTGAACATCCATTTTGCAAAAATTACGAAAATCTGCATGACGTTGAAGTAAAACACAGGCTTTTTGCATGGCCTAAAAATAAGCATATTTAAAACCAAATTAAATTATTGTAATCGCAAAATTTCTCTCTTACCTCTATATTCAAATCACCCTTGGGAAAGAAATATCTATAAGTCCTAGCTACACAATCAAATCGTGCACTATACACTGTCGTTCTCAAAGGCATCCAGGCTATACATTGTATATTTTTGGGTAATATACGATTTAATAAACTACAATAATCAATTTCTTGTCGCAAACATTCATCATCAAATTGTTTGTCTTCAGGAAATTTGCTACGCAGGTCAATAGATATAACTTGGCAAAAAGCACTAACTTCTTTGTCCGTACGACCACAACGATGATAATTAGAAGTAGCTCGAGATTCGATGAGACAACAGCGTGTTAAGGCCTTAAAAAGATAGTATTCTAGAAATGCAAACTATAAGTTTTAAACTAGATCCTTAACGTATAAGTATTTTGTTTACCTATAGTAGCATTGGAGTCCTCTTGGCAAGCAAAACCTTGATAATCCCAGCCAAAATATAAGAATTTCATTAAAACATGGCGCTTAGGGCATCTAAACAAAAAAAAAAGCATTGAAATATTGGAGCAATTATGTCAAGTTAAAAAATGTAAAAACTTACTTGCTAAAATCAAATTGCCGCTTTTTTGTTTTTTTCTCACTACCACTTTCCTTTTCCAAATTTTCATTGCTTCCACCACTTTCTTTGCTTTCTTGATCGTCTCGACCAACACTATGTGTTTTCAAATCATTTAATTCCTTTATCAGATTTTGATCTTCATTGCTCGCATCACTATTAAGTTTTTTTTGCAAAATATTTTTAAGTTGAAAGTTGTAAGCCTCTAATTGCACTATTTTATCAATTAATTCATTTTTTGATAATTTTTCCAATTCTTCTCGCGGTAAACCTTTTACACGTTTATTTATAACAATTTTTTCTGTCATAATGCTATAATTTTTAATTAATTTTGGAATTAAAAAAATTATTACTGCTATTGTTTATCAAAATAATGCGGTGCACGTTGCACACATAGTTGCCAGATAAATTTTGTGAAAAAATCGGCAAAAACGTCAAATAGACTATTTGAAATCGTCAAAAAATCGTTAACTTCAAAAATTATGTTTTTTTTATATGTTAAAGAATATTTTCTATGCTTTTTTGATGCAAAATTTGTGTTATTTGCGATTAAAATAAAATTTAAAAAATAATAATAATAATAATAATAAAAATTACAATAATTAAAAGTTTTTATACAAATTACAAAAGGACTCTGGCCTTTTGTTAAGTATTTATTAGCAATTTAATATATTATCTATGTTCCGATAAATCTTTTCTATAAATTAACCATTTACATTGACAAAGTTAAGACTAGCAATTCGCACTTATTTAGCACAATTTTATAAAAATGTTTTTTTAACATGTAAAACAAACACTGAACGGAAACAATATTACAAAAAACATTGTCTTTTTAGTAATTTCCAAAATACACATGCACACACACGAACAAACTTTCGTATGTGTGTATTTTTTGACAGTTTATCTTATAAGGTGGTTGTGTAGAGAAATCTCATCACAACGGTCTCATAATACATCTTATAATACTAATATTTGAATCTACACGTGAAATAATTCTCTCAGAGAGCGAATTTGACACTCTCTGACACAAAAATCTTATATATTATATCAGTCTAGACGACTGTTAGAATAAATCATAGTATTTGGGACAAAAATCGTCAAATCGTGAACAGCCTATTTTTAGAACCAAAAATCGTCAAATCTGGCAGCAGTGCGTTCACATTTTTTAAATCTTCTTCTTGTTTTTAGTAAACAATCACAGGGAATCATTGGTTAATGTTACCAGATTTAAGAATTTTTAAATTTAATGAATTTTATCTAAATTTTTTCAATTACATTTTCAATTACATTTTTGATTATTTTTCCTATAATTGAAATGCACAGTGTGAATTTTGGCAAAAATTAGTTGGCCAAAATTTTACTTTTGACACTACTGACTTGAAAATAGCTCTAAAATATATTTTATACATAGTAATCAATATATTGAATATAAATAAAAACGGTTTTTATTTTAGTCTAAAGACTTTATAAATCATTCCCTTTAGAATACCTTCAGAGCTCCTAAATTGTTGATAAAATATGGTATCGAAATAAAACTACAAAAATAAATTTTAGGTATTACAAAAATATTTTAAATCGTAAATATTTCCTATACTATTTACCCGATCGCAAAGATCAAGACATCAGTTGAAAGCTGCTGATTGGTTGGTTAGGGGAACATTTTTCTCTTAATAGGCGGAAGAGTTTATACCTCTCTAGTATATCCAAAATCGACTTAACTGACAATTTTTTGAATATGAGTTTCTTAAGGAAGAAGGGCAAATTATTCGATTCCATTTAAAAATATTTACATCAATATTTTCACCGTTAAAAGTACTGTGATGATAAACTTAAAAAAAATCAGAACATTTAATTTATGTCAACGTATTTATCACATTTTCATTGTTTGTGTTCCAAATAAGTACAAAAGGACTCAAGTACTTTATATTCTATGCATGTGGAACACCGGCTTCGTTGAATAAACGTTTCTTGGAAATAAAAAAAAATTGTGAATGCCGCTATAAAATGACACTTTTTTCCTCTCAAGGATTTCAAGAACACGTTTTTAGAGAGGTCTTTGAACATACTTTTTAGTGGTATTAATAGAATTTAAACGGACTATGTATTAATAATTGTACTCAGATAAATATATCAAATCTTTAGAGACCCATAAGCTATGAGCGAACGGGCAAATTTTTTTTACATTATTTTAATCACAAGTAACAGTAATTCAGAATCATTATAAACTTATCTCAAAATGAAGTGGGCCGATGATCTTCATTTACGCCAAAGAACATGGTAATCATGTTTACAATGCTATTGTGGATACAACTCTGTTGTGCTGAATTGTTTTAATTAAATTTTATGCAACCCTATTTTTTCTTGCTACTGGCCACCATATTGGATTTTTTCTTACAAAAGTTGTGACGCGACGAAATTTTACTGCGAGTAAAAATTTGTATTTTAACGCGTTAAAAGTGAAAAATTTCTTTAAATTTTAGTAAAAAAGTGTTCAGGGGTGAACATTTTTTATGAAAAGTGTAAAATTTTCTAAAAATCTTGGCAAGAAGTAAGTGAAATATTCGATTGAAAAAAGTGTCTCAGCGGAGTCTCAGAAAAAATATATAACAAAATTTTTCGAAGAAAGAAGAAGCAAAGAAAACGAAGCAACCTTTAAAAGCAAATGTAGAAAAAAGTCTCTGACGACAACGAGAAAATTAATTATCAATTTCATTCGTTGTATATAAAACAAAATAATAAAAATTACAAATAACGAAAAAACCCCCCACAAAATTAATTATACTGCGTCTGACAACATCTTTTGGTGTTTTGTCTTTGAAATAGTAATAAAAGAAAATAAAATTTATTAAGGCTTTATTTAAGGATATTGTAAAATATATATAAAAGGGCATATTAAAAATATTGCCAATATAATTGTTTTAAAATTGTAATGAGTGTCGCTGCAATGACTATGGACGATCAGAGACCTTTGATGAACAGTTACGATAAAATGTCCAAACAATATGAACAAAATTTACATAATACATCGGGGGGTGGTAGTACAGTTGTGGGAGGTGGTAGTGGCTTGGTGGTAAATAGTGCTGGTCTTTTATCCGGGCCAGCATCACCAACTCCATCGGCTTCCGAGGAGCCCACTACATCCCATCACACCCATCATGCGGCCTACCATCATACGTCGCATTCACATCATCATCATCACCATCATTCGCATCATACGCTTCAACAACAGCAGCAGCAACATATTCAGCCACAGCAACCAGGCTCAAGGCCTGCATCACCACCTTTACCGCAAACGCATCATCAGGATACAGTTGCTGCTGCTGCCGCCATCGCTGCTGCTGAACAGCGTCAACGTTTGCTCGAAGGTATATTTTTTAAAACAAGTTTTTACTTATAAAATTAAAAAAAAAAAAAAAAAAAAATGAAAAATATAAATACAAAAATTTTAAAAAATATTTTGAATTACAAGAAGAAAAAAATTTAAATCTTAAAAATATCAATAATATTAAAAATAAGAAATTCTTAAAGAATTCTTAAACATAAACTGTGTTTTCTTAAGTGTGTTTTGTGCGCCAAATTGCTAAAATTAAACATAACATAAATATTTTAATATTTTCCAAAAAAAGTTTAACTTTTTTAAAATAAAATTTTAATTTGAATTTTTCTTTAATTTTTGGGTGTTGTGGTTATTTTTATATATATATATATTTTTTAATTTCGCCTAGACTGTTACTAAGATGATAAAGTTTTGTAGACTATTCACTTATATAAACTGAACAATTAGACAGCGAACACTCTTATTGACTCTTAAGAACTTTTCCAAAACTATAAAATAATAAAAATAGTATAACTTGGTTCTGTTTTCAATTATTCCTAGAATTAAGTAATTGTGTAAAGTGTTCATTTTAAATAAAAATAAAATATAAAATGCATACAAAATACAGCTTAATAAAAAATTAAATTAAATAAAAAAAATATATGTAAAGAAATAATAAAATAAAAATATAGAAGCAATAAAAAACGAACAATAAAAAAATAAAACAATAAAAAAGTGCTTTATATAAACTTTTTAAAAAAAAGTGAAATATGGAAAATTCTAAAAATTATAAAAAACTTTCATTTTTAAAAGGAAAAATCTAAAAATAAATTGAGAAAATAATGAAAAAGTCTATTAAAAAAGGAATTGAAAAAATAAATGAAAATGTGTATAAATATTTCGTCGCTTTAACGTTTTATCTTCATTGTTTATTTTTTTTTTTTACTTTACGCTCCCTATAAAAATCTTCCCCCTTTGCTACGTCTCGCTATACAACATTGTAAAATTCTCTATCTCAAAATAAAAAGAAGAAATGTTTTTTGTTTTATTTTATTTTCATAACCCGGTTATAATCGGTATACGTGCGCGAGTGTGTGTATACTTACAAAAATGTTTTCTCGTTTTCTTTTTCATTCCATTTGAATAACAACGAGAGAAAATAAAATCATAATAAAGAATGATAAAAATAAGTTATAAGCCATAGCAATAAAAAAAAAAAAAAAAATAAAAAAAAAAAAAATAAATAAATAAAAAAATTAAAAAAAAAAATCCAGATAAAAATATGAAATATATATATAATTAGTTTAAAAAATGTCTTGTGTGATTTTTTTTATATTTTTTTAATGCTAAATTATGTCAAATACTAGTTTTTGCACAATTTTGTATAAATTAAACAAGAAAAATGTTTAAGAACTTCTTTTTAAATCGATATTGATTCTTATGACAGAAATTCAAATTTGTTTTAAATTATATTAATAAAATAACTGTTTAGAAAATTAGAATATAAATTTGTATTTCGGCCATAGTCTGATTTCAAAAGCAATAAAAATATACATATTCATAATTTCTTGGATACATTTTAATATCTTAAGAATATTATTAGAACACTAAACTTCTTGGTCAAACTTATAAAATTTACAAAACCCTCTATATCCAAAAACTCCCCTTTTCAGGAGAGAAAAAAAATGTTAATTTTTCTTATTTTACAAGTATTAAAAAAATTTTCTTTTATTATATTTATTTAAAAGCCCGATAAAATCATTCATGTCATGTAATGTGTTTTTAATTTTAATAATATATCTACAAAATAAATCTTAATTATCGCTTATTTAAGGTACTCTTACAGTGAACGTCTTGAGATTTTGTGGGAATAATTTTATTTATTTAAATTTTTTGAACAGATACATATTCAACATGTATAAAAATTAGACTGTTATACAGTACTATGCGAAACATAAGCAATAAAATTGGGGTTATCCTAAATGAATTATTTTTTAAAGTATTCAACTTACAAAACTAATACCATTTTTAACATATTTGGGTTTTTACAAAAATTTGTACTTCAGAAAATTTGTTTCTTTTTGTATTTGAAGTATTTGAAAACAGCATTATTTATACTTTTTTTTTGTTATTTTTTCTTTTACTTATAGTCTTTTAATAAAAATTATTATTTGTGATAACATATATCCCGATGCAATAATTTTTAAGTTTGGAAGTTTGGAATAAAAAAAGTGGAAAATAAACTTGTTATATACTAAAAATTGTAAAATACTGTTTAATAAGGGTAAACAAATTTATTTAGTAGAATAATAAAAAAAAAAAATACTTTGCATTGTATTTAAAAGGACATTCCCCAAAAACTTCGTTCAGTTATTATTAAAAACAAATTGGCTAAGCAATATAGTACTGCTCACTGAAAAGCTTATTCAATAAAGTTAGTTTTTTATTTCTCCTTTTATAAAAGAAACATTTTATAATTTCATACCTATAAATATATTGATTTTTTCCCGAAGTCAATAATATTAAACATATTAAAAAAAAAACTACTTTATTTAATTTAAAACAATATTTATATGTATCTACTAGTGAATGGTATGAAAAGTTAAGAATCGATTTTAGATTTTTTGATCAACCATTTTAATTTCAATTTTTATAGTCGATTAATCGAACCCCAAATCGATTTTTTAATCGATTATTATTTGTAAAAAATGAATTAAAATTAAATTAGTCTATGTTTTAAAGGACCCTTATACCTTTAAATACACTGCCTTCCACTTGAATAAGGAATCACGTTTTTTTTTAACTTTAATTAAGTATATATCTCCTAAACTAAAGTTCAGAAAAAAATAATTATTTGCGCAACCAAATTCCAAAGAGTTGACTTTAGTTTCCTGAAGAAATAAAAAATATACATATTTTGTTATACTAAAATTATGCATTTATTTAAAGACATGTATTTCTGTGGTACTTTTTCGTGTGTCACTTGAATAAGGAATATTTTAAAACTAAGCAAACTGTAATTTATTTTTAAATTTTAGGGTATAAACATGAAAGTTAATATCTTTTAGCATTCAATTAGTAATGAGTACTGCCACCATTTTGGGAAATAACCTCATAAATGCGATTTGGCATCGACTTGTATAATGACTTTAAGTAATTTAGCAAAATTGAACTCCATGCTTCCGTTATTGCATCCTTTAAGGATTCTATCGTCTCAAATTGTTTTCCTCTTTCATAAACTTTTCTTGCAAGTCAACCCCAGACATTTTCTATTGGATTCAGGTCTGGTGAATATGGGGGCCAATATAAAAGTTGAACACCTTGTTGATTAATCCATTGTTTTACTGCTCTGGCGGTATGAATCGGAGCATTGTCGTGTTGGTACGTCCAAGGTATGGGTTCAAAGAAATCATTAAATTTTGGAAATGATTCCTCCAGAATGTTTTTGTAAGTCGTTGCAGTTATTTTGTTGGACACAAAAACCAATTCTATGGTACCATAATACGAAATGGCACTGCGGCTCAAAAATAATTCCTCCTTATTTAGGTCATGGAAGTAATAGTTATAACCGTCGGGACCATCAATATTAAACTTTTTTCCATCGGGAAATACAACTTTAAACCATTTGTCGGACCATGTCATTGTATTTTTGGCAAACTGTAGACGTGATTTGCGTTTTTCATTAAGTGGTGTTTTTTTTTTGCAGTTTTCGTCGGACTATGTATCGGTGCACTGTTCTTAGACTGGCGTATTTTAGATACCGACTTGGCAGAATTTGATGTAATTCGAAGAATTTTTCGTGTTTCTTTTGGAATTGTTGCATTTTCTTCCGCCCTTTCATGTTTTTTTCATATCTTTCACGTTATTTAAATAATTGTACACATCTGTCCTCTATTAATGTTTTTGGCTACTTGGACCGGATTCTGACCCTGAGATTTCAAAATCAGAATTTTTTCTTTTTCAGAGCTATCAAGAGCCTTACCACGTCCTATTTTGAATAAAAACTTTTTTAAAACTAACAAATTAAAAATTCTCTATCCGTTTATATTGAAAGAAATTCAAATCATAGCCTTCCTGATTAATATTAAAAGAATTCCTTATTCAAGTGACACACGAAATAGTACCACAGAAATACATGTCTTTAATGCATAATTTTAGTATTAAAAAATATGTATATTTTTTATTTCTTCAGGAAACTATAGCCAACACTTTGAAATTTGGTTGCGCAAAAATTACTTTTTTCTGAACTTTAGTTTAGGAGATATATAATTAAATTAAAAAAAATGTGATTCCTTATTCAGTGGCAAGCAGTGTATGTATATATTGTATGTCGATATGTTTAGCAACTAAACCAGAGAGTATACTATTTTAACCAAATATTTTGAGGATGTAATGCAAATAATAAAAAGAATCGAAATATTTATTATTAACCTACTTTCGCAGATCACTCTAATAATGTAACTAAATATTTTAAATTTAACACCATAGAATTCAAATACATGTATTTTGTAAAAGCATAGGAAGTAAATTAATCATTTCACCAAGTATGCAATGATATAAAATAGTTCATATAGAATTGACATTGGAACCGAGTCTGGAATATTTTTTGCAAGACGGGGCACTTGTTTCGGAAGATATATAAGTCGTAGTGTGTACTCAACTGATCTCAATGACTATTTATACTTCTCAGCCTAGTCTTGGTACCTTGTTCGTAGGATGGAAATGGCGAATGAAAGCTAAAGAAATTGGTCGCTTGCAGATGTAACACTGACGTATAATCATAATCCTCTGGTCGTATTGTCTTATAGGGGCTTGAGAAAAGGATGACTTGTTTTATTGCGGATTAGAACATTCGTGAATGTCCGGCACTGTGGGAGTCGAAGAGAATCGATTTTCGCCCATAATCGAAAACGATTTACCAGTCACTAGTATCCACTATAAGCGGATACGCAACGTCCGGTGACCCGGTATACTGTCAAGCTGTACATCTTGACTAGACTAGATGTAGTTATGACTGTACTTGAATTCAAGAGAAAAAATATGAACTTTTCTTAAAAAATCTAAGAAATTTTTTATCTTTTTAGATTAATAGCTTATTAAGAAGCGCAGAAATTTCATCATACGTAGAGAGATATCTTATTTAAATCTATGTTTTGGAATGGGAAAAATTCGAAATATATTTTAAAACACAAAACCCTTTGGAAGATTTTTTATACGACTTTAAAATTAGTGCAGTCCAAAGTGTTGTGTAGTCAACAAATTTAAATGGAAACTTTCAAGAGAAATAAATAAATATTTAATCGCATCAAAACTGTTTAATTTTACAGAAAATATAAAATATAGAACAAAACTATACAAAATATCAATATGTTGCTATTGTTGTCCACACTCTTATATAAATATTGAAGTGTTTTATTTCCATTTTTGTTAATAGACAAAGTTAAAGTTCTTGAAAGGTTTTTGTTTGGTTATCCTTAAATATGTATATAATTTTACAAAACTATTTTTGTTGTAAACTAAATATTATAAAAAAAATCTTAGTTTTACCATAATTTTGTTGCTTTTGTTCTGCACACCACCTTACTTAAAAATAATAAAATTTACGTATGCACTCATATTTTCACATTTATACTTACAAAAATCTAAATTTTTTTTCCAAACTACAAAAATGTAAAATACAAAATTAAACTTTCATAGCATGCGTTGCTTCCTTAAAAAAACAACAACACTGATAGCTTCTGATGACTTCTAAATGTATATACATGTTTGGTATGTAGATATATGCTTATAGAAAAAACAACAACACTGAGTCATTGCAATGCTTCTGTTTCCAACTAAAAAACGTCCAAACACACATAAAAAATGATTGTATGTATATACAATCAACAACTACTGCATGCTTATACAAAAAACAACAACACTGAAAGTCATTACAATCCCAGTGGTAAAGAGAAGGGTACAGAGCCCTTCTAGAAGGCTTTTTTATAGCCAGAAGAGCTTCTGCATTCCATGTTCACGTATTTTTTATACGTGATGTTATTGATAGCAAGGTCTTATACATTTGCGACCCGATGCGGCCCTTCTAAAAGACCTCTTGAATAAAAACTGTCTGCAGACCTTCTGAAGAAGTGCTACCAACAGATCTTCTGAAGAAAAGCTGTCAGCAGGCTTTTCTTCTTATAAATTATTGTAAAAAGTTTAGAACTTACAGAAGAAATAGTATTAAAAACATAACCTAACCTAACCTACACAGGTATAATGTAAACAATTCAGTTTTGATTGAAATTTATATAATAAGAACTATAAATAAAAAATAAAATTGACTTGGAAAACAAAACTAATTTCTGCTTTGAATTTTGATATTGTTTTTGTAACGGTTCCGAATGGTTTTGTTTTTCTTAAAGCAAAAAAATATTGCAATCTTTCTTCCCTTCTAAGAGAAGGGAATTAAGACGCTGTATTTTTATATATACAATTGTTTTGTTATATATATGTTTGTGTGTGTATATTTTTAATAACTTTTTTCAGATTTTTGTTGTTTATGCACCGATATGTTTAATTCAAAAGACACAAATTTTAGAAAAATATTTGCAATGAACTTTGAGGCTTATTCTATATAAGCTTCACAAAGTCAAAAAATTCGTTTTGACCGATATCTGCGTTAGTAATGGAAGAATTTTGTTCATTTCTTTCGCGAAAACGTTCTAAAAAAATTCCGAATTTTCTGTGTAAAAACGAAATTGCTAGCTTATATAGGTGCTTAGAAAAGTTGGAAAAATCCGTTTTAGAGGACTTTTCGATTTTTTGGCGATATATCTCGACCATAAATGGACCGATTCTGTTGATTTTTACTAGTGTTATTCTAACAAAAACTTAGACGGTAACGCAAAATAACAATTTTATTTATTTTCTTTTTATTTATTTATTTTTTTTTTACTTCAAACTTTTTCAATTTTGTTTATGAAATTCATATGTATAAATTCTTAAAAAATATGGTAATATTTTTTATGAGAAAATAAAAGCAACAAAAAATTCGTAGGCAATTTAAAATAAAATTTATTTTTTAACCGAGTAGCATTACGCATTTTTTATATAAATTTGTACGGTAATTTCCGGATCAGGCTTGTTGCGTTTATACATTAAGGAATATTCTCTATAATTTGATATATAAAACATATATATCCGATAACTGGGGGTTTCTAAAAAGTGATCTCAATATATAGACGCTCAGACGAACATAGTTATATCGACTTCCCTGTCAAATATATATACTTTTTGGGGTATTATATGAATATTATGGAAATAACAAACGGAATGACAAACTTATACCCTTTACATCAATGGTGAAGGGTATACAAATAAAATAATTACTCAGAGATATTTAGTGATTTACATTTAAAAATAAAAAAAGGTATTTTATTAACTTTTATCTGAAATTTATATCATAGATGAATGTTATTATTTAAAAAATATAATAGCATCAGAAATGCAATTTCATGAAAACTTGAGATAGAGGGTTTTGAATATAGACCATTGATATACATATTTTTCCTGTTTTAATGATTGAATATGTTATAAAGCTGATCTCATTACCACTTTTTACTATTAATTAAATTGAATTTATCATTATCTATTGCATAGTATTTTATTGGGGATCCGCGGTCCCCTAGGTATCCATAGTAACGTTTTAGGAGATCGATGAAGTGTATAAATTCATTTGTTTTTATTTTGTGGGGAAAAAAGATCGAAGATCCCTAAGTTTTGTGTCTATTTTATAGTATTCGTGAGTGTTTCCCTTAGAATAGAAGTCTGATTATGAACATTTACTTGTTTTGATTCTTTAGCTAAGACAACTTGTCTTGCTAAATGCAATAAAAGCTTACAAGCAACAACTTTCAGCTTTTAAAGCAGTTAGATTTATCAAAAAGTAAGAAAAATGGGTGCCACAAAAATTGATGACAATTGACGTCGAAAGGAGATTTTAAATGTCTGAAATGCTATTTCAGCGCCACAAAATGAAGTCGTTTCTGCATCTGGTGATGAAAATTAAAAGCCCGGTCATTCAGGGAAATCGACTCCAAAGCTAAATAACCATTGTGCCTAGAAAATGCTCTGTATTTAATGAGGTTAAACACGTTAAGACGATTATGAAAGCGACATTGAAACAATATGTGCCGAACACAGGACCGGAGCAAGGAATCAAACGATTGAAATGTTCCTTGCGTCAAGTTAAGCGGTTTTAGGATAGAATCCATAAATTGTCAGAAAGATGTTAAAAGTCGTTGCCACCAATGGACAATACTTTGAACAAAAACAAATTAATTAAGATTAAAATCACATTTTAGTAGCGTTCGAAAAATTTAAAAAAAAACTCAGCAGAAGAATAATTTTGAGAAACTTTTTTATTCTTGAAGAATTAAAAATGAAAAATTATTTGACAAATTTAAATCTGTAAATGTAGTTTTTCGATTATTATAGAGAAATATTTATAGCTTGATTTTATGTCATCAAAAATTCATCAATCATAAAAATTCGATTTTTCATTAAAAATTCGATTTTTCACTAAGAATTCAATTTTTGATTCTATTTTTCACTAAAAATTTAATTTTTAATTAATTTTTTTAAAAAATTTGTTTAACTTGATTTGTCAATAAAAACATGATTTTTTACAATTTTATGCATTAATGAACGAATGTCGGAAAAAAGCTATGACTTTTCCCCATATTTCTGGCAATTTATGGATTCCATCGTCTTTTAAGGATAGAAACTAATCATGCCAATTTTTCATACCTCATTCAAGAATAAGTGTATTTAAGGTATTTCGGAATCAAACGAAACAAACGGAAGTCAGAAGGGATAATATCTTGGCTAAAACTTATGGAAAATTATCGACTCGTGCCTGGTCACATATTTTGGTCGTTATTCGATCAATGATCCTTTCAATGGGATGTTGTTGGGATGTTCGGCTTTGGTGCCGATTTTCCTGGTTGACTGGGTTAACCTACGATTTTTTGGGCTTTGGATTGTTACAATAAAAATATTTGCCATCGCTTGTAATAATTTGGTAAAAAACCTTTCGACGTTTCTTGGCTTCAGTTTATTTGGCTTTGGTATGAATCAAATTATAAGCATTTCTTTCCTTGGGCACGATTTTCGATCAAGCCGGAACGTTCATTATCATACACATCTAATTTTAATTAAAAGTCAAGAAAAATTATTAAACTTATTACAAAAAGCCATTGTTATACTACTACAAGTTTTAAGATGTGCGATTAAATAAAATGTAAAAAACATATTTTTAAATAAGAACATGAACGGAATAAGAAGAAAAAAAAATAAATAATAATAATAATAATAATAATAATAATAATAAAATTAAATTTCTTCTGCTGATTCTTCTGGTGTATCATTTTATATGTAAATTGGTAACAACATTTTTTTAATATTTTGATATGCCTTCTGAAAAAAAAAATTTAAAGTAATTTTACCAAATTTTTGGCTCCATACTTCTATCAAAATTTAAAATTTACAATCGGAATTGATTATTCCCAGGACCTTCGTTAATTATCGAATAAGAGTCGCGTATTTTTTACGATTTTGCTATCCTCTAGTTAACGAATTATTTCGTCAGTAAAGTTTAACGAAGAATATCAATAGAAATGATAGAACATCATTATTTGAAAACCAAATATTGTAAAATCATTTTGAATTTTTATTTAAAAATAAAATGAATTTCTTGAAAAAACGTAAAAAAAGTTTAAATATTATATCATCGACTAAGATGCCAAAAGACCAATTAACACTTAATTGAAAACTATTGTGATTTTAAAAACGATTTAGTAACATCTCAACACAAAAGAACACATTTGAAAGTTCTGACAAGTTTTGTAAGGGATAATATTTGCCTATTTAGCCCTTTTGCATTTCCGGTGACGATATAAATGTGTGAAGATTGAGTTCCGATATGAGCAAATTGGTATGGTGTTGGACGTGTATGTGAAATTAATATGGTGTTATTTATTATATTATTATTATATTGTATCGAAGTTATAAATAAAATAATGTGGAACTAAATAATCCAATTTTTATATAAAAATTAAAATTTTTCTGTAAATCTTTAAAAATCCAAATTTTCACAAACAATTAAAATTTTTATAAAAATTTTTCAAATAAATAAAATTTTTGACAAAAAGTAAAAATTTTCATTAATTTTTTTCCTGAAAACATACCATATTTTTACTAAAAATCTAAATATTTACAAAAATTATATATTTTTACAAAAATTATATATTTTAAAAAAAATTATATATTTTAAAAAAAAAAGTTTTTCATTAAAAATTCAAAATTTTTCCTAATATACTTTTTTATCACTAAAAAATGTTCACAAAAAAAAAAAAAAAAAAAAAAACAAACTTTTCACTGAACCCCAAGCAAAAATATATCTTTTTAAAATTGTAAATATTCATATATAAACTAATCTTGTTCTCCCAATTTTTGTCAAATTCACTAAAAACTTTTCGTAAACGAAAATTCATTAAAATACTTTTACATAAACGTACGTCCGTAGAATTCATTCTATTTTTCTAATTAAAACAGTTATAAAACACTGATATCAAAATTAAAAAAACTCCCTTTTTTAATACACTTTCAATAACTTAACATTATCGTGAATAATCCTAATGCCTTTTTATGACACTCTTTGATATAACTGTGCGAGGATAAATGCGCTGTAATGTATATTTTGTAGTCTAAGGGTAATTCCAAAAAATTTCGACCCAAAATTACACTTTCAAAAATTTCTGTGATTTTTTTTATATTTGGTGTGTTCAGTAAACTAGTCAATCCGATTTTAACAAAATTAGTATCAATGGAAAAGAATGTTATTCCTCTTTATCATAAAAGTTTAAATCTTCCTGGAGCAAGGACCTCTAAAATGAATATCCTAAAATATCCTTTTAATAATTTTAATTATTTTTTGACATGATGTTTACAATAAATTTTTCGTTATAGTGTAAAAATTCAAAATGCGATCTCAATGGGATTACCCTGAAATCCAATTCCTCGAGGTTTTCAAACCCTTAGATTAATTAATTAATCTATGTTCAATAAAAAACTACGATACTAGTTAGTTAAGTCTGTGTCTTTTTCAATGAGAAGTAGAGTCTTGAGTTTTATTTTGTGTAATAACATATGTATTTGCGATAAGAAAAATTATTTGAAATGTTTTTGCTTGATTTATGAAAAAAAAAAAAAAATGACGCTGGATACAAATAATTCAAAAATGAAAAGAAACACGATTTTGCATATTTTTGTAATTTTTCCTTGTTGGCACAGTTATGTTATATGTATACTTTTTTACTTATTATTCAAGTTATGTACAAAAAATCTAATTTTCATTATAAATAGGACAAGATTTTTTTTAGTTAAGAATAAAATTTAACAACGTTGATTTGGATGTTTTAAAATTTTTTAAAATGTTATATAATGTCCTTAATAGGACACATGAGCCCTCATTAGGTCATTTTTTAGTAGCAAAGTATTATAAAATGTAAAATAAATCCATAGCCTTAAATTTTGACACTGTAAATAAAAATTATGTTGTACCACAAGTTACAATATTTTGTTATTTGTATTTTTATTTTTTATTTGTTTTTGAGTTTTAATTGATTGATTTTTAAATGTTTGTCTATTGCAAATATATACTACTTTTTAAATATGTGCAAACATGATAAACGTATATAAATTATTTAATTTTGAATTTAGTATGAGTTCAGCAAACCTTGTTCATATATATGCTCTTCTACTCTAAAATTACTAAATCTTATAGTTTTGCTCTATTTTTAATTCTTGAGTAAATCATTATTTATGAAATAAAGCTTGATCTTTTAAACATTAAAAATTAATTTATACTTAAGTATGATTTGTCTTGTTATAATTAAATATCGATTTAAAACAATAAAATATATAAATTTGTGTTAAAATTAATTGACATATTTAACAAATAATCAATCAGCAAGATGAAATTTAAAAAATATTTATATTAAAAATGAAAGAAAAATATAAACTTTAAAAGGTGAATAAAAAAATAAAAATCCAAATAAAGTTCTAAAAGCGTCAATAAGAAATGTGTTCGGTTGGTAATTTGTCAGTGTTGTTTTCTAGATCACAAAAGATATCGATTGATCCAATTAATAATTAAAAAATGTGTTTAACACGAGATTTTAAGAAATAATCATTTAAATAAAAGCTCATATTATGAAAATCGCATAAAAATACAAGTGAGCATAAAAGAGTAATAAAAAAGAGAGAGAATTTGTAAGTTAAAAAGTGTTTATTTAGTTTCGATCGATATGAAAATTATTTTATTCATAAAATTAAATTTTATATTTCTATATAACAACACTCTCTCAATACGCGTAATAAAATAAATGAAAAAAAATAATAATAATAACAAATAAAATAAAAAGAAAAGAATATTTTTGTAATACACGTTCTTTAAATGAAACGTTATTGTTTCTACGATCGTACACAGGTGTATGTTTATCATCAAGCAACAGTCCTAAATAACAAGAATTTTTAATAAAAAATAAAAAAATTTAAAACAAGAAAAGAAAAATCTCTCGCACAAAATGACACGATTTAACAACAACATCAACAACAACACGAATGCGAATGATTGCATAGTATTGGTATGATTTCGTATTTTGTTTTTAACCCACAAAAAAAAAAAAAAAAAAAAAATCAAATAATTATTAAAAAAGAAGAATTACATATTATTATATTTGTTTTTTTATATATATTTATGTTTATAATCACTTTATTCTCATTATTACAACTGCAAAAATTATTATAGATATTTTTATTATATTCTATTCTATTGTATAGAAAAGAGAAAGAGATAAAGATAATAAGAAAAAAATCACTACAAAACAACTTTTGTTATTTTAAATAATTGTTTGTAATGCTTTTTTTTAATGTTACATTGTGTATGTCTGTGTGTGTGTTTATGTTGTAGATATGTTATAAAATATATTAAAGATTAATAATTTTTTCCTAACTTTTTTTATTTTTTGTTTTTATTTACGTTTTAAAATAGATGAAATTGAAAGTCTCAAAGTGGAGCAAACACGTCTTACACAACAGTGTGCTGATGCCCAGAGACGTGAAAAAATACTCATGCGTAGATTGGCTAATAAGGAACAAGAATTTCAAGATTATGTGGTAAGTGTTTATAAGTGACTTTAATTTTGTTTATGAGTTTGTTTAATTTTTATTTATTTGTTTTAGAGCCAAATTGCTGAATATAAAGCGGCCCAGGCACCTTCGGCTGTAGCCTTGAGATCAGCTTTATTAGACCCAGCTGTTAATTTACTTTTTGAGAAATTGAAGAAAGAACTTAAAGCCACCAAAGCCAAATTGGAGGAAACACAAAATGAGCTGGCCGCTTGGAAATTTACACCAGATTCCAATACTGGAAAACGTTTAATGGCCAAATGCCGCCTACTCTATCAGGAAAATGAAGAATTGGGCAAAATGACCTCCAATGGTCGTCTGGCAAAATTGGAAACGGAATTGGCCATGCAAAAGAGTTTCAGCGAAGAAGTTAAAAAATCACAATCAGGTGATAACTTTATTATTATTTTTTTTTTTAAATTAAAGTACCTCTCAATAAAATGTTCAAAATAAAATAATAATTTTCAATCTCTTAACAAATCTCTATTTTCTTATTCCAGAACTTGACGATTTTCTACAGGAACTTGATGAAGATGTCGAGGGCATGCAGAGCACTATATTATTTTTACAACAAGAACTTAAAACCACCCGAGATCGCATACAATTACTCGAAAAAGAAAACTATCAATTAAAGACAGGCCTCAACACTAATGCTACTGATGAAGACGATGATGCCATCATGAAAGAGGAAACGAACAATTTAAATGAATATCCAGAAGATGCAATAGTTAATGGCAACATGAATTTTACTACCAATAACAGCACACAACCTGCCAATGTAAATGAACAGAATTTAAACTCTTTAGAGACAATAGATGAAAATACATGCCTGCGAAATAATATCAGTAACAACACCACGAACGCTACGGCAACGGTATATTTCAATGGTAACGAGGAACAGTCAACGGAATTTACACATGAGGGAAATGGTGGCGCTATAGGGGCAAAATTACGCACGGTGGCATCACGAAAACGTAACTATGAATGCGATTCTGCCTTGGAGAGTAGCAATATGAACACCCACATACCTGCCGTCACCCTCAATGTGGTAGCTTCGCCCCGGACATTGCCACCCAAAAAATCTAAATTGCGTGTAGCTCCCGTACGTAGGCCGTCCGTGCAAACGATCGATGAAAATGAAATGCTTATCAGCAGTAGTAATCATGGTACTACCGCCATATTAGACAATGCCGTAGATGGTATGGCTAATGAAGAATCCTCGTCTTTAAATGATAATGTGGGCAGTAATGAAGGCACAACGTTGGTTGGTAATGATGCTAGTGGTGTAGTGGTTGCTCAACGTATTATGACCCGACGAAGATCGGTACGTTTGAATGGAGGTAGCAATGGAGGGGATAGCAATCATTGAAAATTACATCCATCTCGCCCACCTCACATCCTCTCACAATTTTATTCTAATGGCAACAATAATTAAAAAAAGAAAAGAAAAAAAGTACAGAATAATATTACAACATTGTATATCACTAATATTATAAACCTAAACAAAGAAAAAAAATTATGCAAATATTGTTAAATCTTTTTTTATATAAAATTATTTTTATTTTATTCTTTCTTTATATTCTTTATATTAAGTAATTTCATTTTTGCTGAAATTCTTAAAAACCTTATACCTAACACAGTTAACTGCTGCTCCCCTCTACTCTTTTGTAAAATTATTGAAAACTCTTATTGAATCAAATATTATTAAACTAACTAATTACTCATTTGTAGGCAATATATTAATTATTTTTGTATTAAAATTTATTATTTGATGTTTTAGCGCTCGTGTAACACTAAAAAAAAAATCAATGGTAGCCATAATAATTTTTATTAATGTGCTAAATTAAATCTTTTTTATTTTCTTTTTAAAATTTTTGCATTATAATTTTGAGTAAATAATGCAGAGTTTTGTTTATTATACCCTCTTTATTATTTGATTAATATTTTTTTATTTTTATTATTATTATTACATGTAATAAACTTTTAGACTTGATTGCGTTAATAAATTAATAAATACAAAAACTATTAAAAACAAAAAAACTTATAAAACACGCAAAAATACATAAAAAACATAAAACAAGAACAAAAAATATTTATCAATAAATTTAAAAATTATTGATCAATTTAAAATTGAGATAACCATTTTTTTAGTTTAGTTATAATTATTTTTTATAGAAATTATATTTATAGAGTTTTGAGATAAACAACAAAAACATAAAAAATTAATAATAAAGAGAAAAAAAATATAAAAAACAATCAATAAAAAAAATGATAAAAACAAAAAATTAAAATTGAAAGTTATTTAAATTTAGATGAAGGTGTAATTTTTGAATTTCGATTTAAAGGATAAATTTTCGATTTAAGGGATACATTTTTCGATAATATTTCTATTTATAGAAAATCTTCAATAAATTTGCTATTTATAGGAAAATTTCGATAAATTTTCTAATTTGAGGAAATTTTTGATAATGTTTTGTTTATAGGAAATTTTTCTTAAATATATGCAATTTTCGATTAATATTCTTTTTATAGGAAATTTTCTTTCTATAGAAAATTTTCGAAAAAATTTCTTTTTATAGGGAAGTTTCTATAAAAGTTTCCGATTTTTCCACCAAAGTCGAATTTTTCAACCCAGAATGTTTTTTTTTACTACAAAATCAATTATTCAACACAAATTGAACCGGAATTTTTACCCAAAGTCAAATTCTGAATTTTGAATTTTTGAATCAATTATTTACCCAAATTCAAATTTATTAACACAAAATCAATTTTTATCTACAAATAAAAAATTGATTTTTTACCACACATTTGCGTATTCACCACAAAATACATTTTTCAACACTAAATCGATTATTCAGTTTTTCAACATAAAATCGATTTTTCACAACAAAGTCGAATTTGCAACACAGTTGATTTTTACTACAAAACTATATTTCACCATAAAATCAACACAAAATCTATTTTTCACATCTACATCTCTTTTCACCACAAAATACAATAAATTTCTCACCTTAAAATCAATTATTCAACAGAAAATCAAATTTTCACCACGAAGTCGATTTTTTACATCAAAAAGTTATTTGTCATCACAAAATCGATTTTTCAACACAAAATCGATTATTCACCAATAAACCAATTTTTCTTCCGCAAAAGTAAAAAAAAATCGCTTAAATAAAACAAAGATATTCAAAATTTTTAATTTTCCAGGAAAAAATAACTTATATGAAATAATCTATGACGCCATCTATTTGTCGAAAAAAGGGGGACAGATTAGCACAAATATGCACTACTGTTATAACAGAAACACTTAGCTAGTACAACAACCGTTGTATATTGTATACCTTAAGGCGCCAACCGAGGACAGTATAATGTAGGAGATGCAGTAGAGACCTGCGCCAACCAGGTATATTGGTAGCTGAATCGAGCCGCCGATTATATTAAAAAGCCGTCGGTGCCATGAAAATATCGGCTTAATATGACTTAAATACTATTGAGCAGATAAAAAAATAATGTAAGGTCGACTTGAAGACAATTTTGTTCCGCATCTTTTGGTGTTTCATCTATATAAATAGGACAAACCGTTCCAGATTTATGGTCCATCTAGTTCACCATGTTTAAGGGATTTTTCTGCCGACCAATGTAATCAGTTACTGTATAACCAAAACCTTCATATATGTTGCTCAACATTGTTGCTACATGTAATAATTTGAATCATACATTTCAAATAAAAAATTACATATATTCATTCAATAATATTTCTTAAAAGACCTAAAATTTTTCGAAAAAAAAAATCTGTCATCTGTACCAATCTACCCAATAACTAACCATTAACCACAATCAGCAGGTGTCACTTCCGTCGTTAGCTTAAGGTCACCAAGATAAGAGTTTTCATTTCATAAATACATTATTTATATTTCTACTTATGTATGTTATTTTACATATGTAAATATCTACAAATATGATTAAATCGCCAGAAATGCAAATTATCACTTATAATTTATATTGCAACAAAGTTTTGTTTTTGTTGCTGTTGTTGTCATCTGTTTATTAAAACTATAGTATGACGTCTGCCTCATAGATAAGCGAAACATTCAGATTTATATTTAGCTAAGTAAGCAGGCAACCAGGCAACGAGTTAACCAACTTACATTACAGACAAAACTTATTTACAATTGTCCATTAACAATAGTCTACTGGATTTCTATAGAAATATTTACTCGGATGTTGTATAAATGTATATGTATGTAATATGTTGCTGCAGTAGTCTGGCTCGCTTATTGCAATGACAGCATATAAAAAAAATGAATTAAATAACTAGTTACTTTAGCAAAGAATGTGTTGCTGCTGTTGGTGGTGTTGTGATGGTGGTCAGTGTCTTGGCCAGATATAATGAGCAAGAATAAATAAAAACTAGTTATAGTGTTTTATACGTCTAGTTAATTTAATATATACTTCAACAAAGTATGTGATAAAAAGTACATATTTTAAATGAACGATTTTTAGGAAAATTTGCGATTTCTTTTAACATTGGTACCTGTATTTTGTAGGTGGTTTTCTCTAGTTCAGTTCTTGTTTAGTTCTACTTCAGTTCTAGTTGAATTCTAGTTAAGTTCCAGTAAAGTTCTAGTTCAATTCTGGTTTAGTTCTAGTTCAGTTCTAGCTCAGTTCAGCTAACTTTTTTTTTTTAGTTTAGTTCTAGTTCAGTTTGAGTTGAATTTTGGTAAAGTTCCAACACAGTTCTAGTTCAGTTCAATTCTGGTTTAGTTCTAGTTCTGTCACAGTTCAATTCCAGTTCAATTCTAGTTCAGTTGCAGTTCAGTGTTTGTCTCGTCTTAGTTGACTTCTATTTTTCTAGTTTAGTTCTAGTTCATTTTTACTTTAATTATAGTTCTAGCTCAGTTCTAGTTTAGTTCTAGTTCAGTTTGAGTTGAATTCTGATTAAGTTCCAGCACAGTTCTACTTCAGTTACAGTTCAGTTATAGTTTAATTCTAGTTCAGTTCTAGTTCAGTTGCAGTTCAGTTTTTGTTTAGTCCTAGTTGACTTCTATTTTTCTAGTTTAATTCTAGTTCAGTTTTAGTTCAGTTCTAGTTCAGTTCTAGTTCAGCTCTAGTTTAGTTCTACTTCAGTTTCAGTTGAATTATGATTAAGTTCCCCTTTAGTTCTGGTTTAGTTCTAGTTCAGTTACAGTTAAGTTCTAGTTTAATTCCAGTTCAGTTCTAGTTTAATTCTACTTCAGTTCTACTTCAGTTGCAGTTCAGTTTTTGAAGTCAACTAGCTTCTATTTTTCTAGTTTAGTTCTAGTTTTGTTCTAGTTCAGTTTTAGTGATAGCAATATGTTTCTAAACTTTATATTACTGCGACATATAAATATTTTATAAAAACATTGCACGCTAAGAGAAAGAATTTACGTATCGGCTTTTTGATATCATTCGTTTACAAATTTTAAATGGAAAACATAATGTAATTTAATAATTCGATACTGAAGTGTTGCTAACTTGATACAAATTTCCTTAATGATTCACTATTGACACTGAATGGTATCGTTTTCAACAGTATGTGGTCGAATTTTCTCTGGGTGTAGGCAACATGTTTCAATTAAAATTGTAGAACAGTATAAAATATTTCTCATTAAAATCATAAATCTTTCATTAAAACAACTTTTTTCTTATTTTTAACATACTTTTTTTTTAATAACTTTTTTTTTATTTCATTTTTCTTAAGTTTCACAAAAAAATTATTTATAAAATCACTCCAAAGAAAATCGTAGAAAATATGTATAGTGTAAATTTTTAAATTAAATATAATTATATATATAAAAAATAAAAAAAAAAACATTAAGTTTTAACAAATCAACAAACATGAAGTTCTTCTTTTTTTTTCTTTTATTTTATACATTCCGTTCGTCCGTCCGTCCTTAATCGGCATAAAATACAAAAATATTTAAACAAATTCTTAAAAAACGTTGTACGTTGTATAAATATAAATTTTAGAAAATATTATTCTCCCTTCAAAAAATATTATTTAATGAATAACTGAGATTGAGATTGATTGAGTAAGTAGTTGTAGGCAAGGAGTAGGGGAGCAGGAAAGTGTGTGTGAGAGAGAGAGAGAGAGTGAGTGTTTTTGAGATTAGTATTTGTAGCCTGGTCTGCCACCAGGTCCCTGAGGGAATTGAGGTTCACCTTCGTAACTGACATCTGCATGATAGCCAGTCTTCCAATCGGCTGTATAGCGTACAACTTGCATACGACCATCAGGTAATTGTACACGATATTCACCGGTTACCACATCTCCGTTGCTAGAAGCTTTATGGGCATAATCGTTGGCAGTCTCAATGTCGTTTACGGCATATTCAAAGTCGAATGGATTACCGGGCATGTGAACGTGGTCCTGGAATGAAAGAAGAAATATTTAATATATATATCTAAGATTTAATAAAATGATAATGTACGTAGTAACATGTTGCTTTAAAATAGATGTGCCAGCAATATGTATCGGAACTGGAAACATTTATAATGTTTTCATTTCGTTTATAAACTTGTTGCAAAGGAAATTTTGGTAAAAAATATTTTTTTACTCCTCAGTATACGCTTAATTCTAACTAAGTTTTGTTCAGTTTTATTTTTGTTCTAGAATGTTAATTTCTTAAACTTTTCTGGTAACATGTTTCTGAGAAAATTGTGGTAATATTTTTGTCCATAATTTTCCATTTAAATTTCTAAATGTTGTTGGAAACTTATTGCTACGAAAATAATGGTATATTTTGGTAAAATATATTTTTTTAATTCTCAGTTTAAGTTTAGTTCTAGTTCAATTCTAATCCAGTTATAGTTCAGTCCTAGTTCGGTTCCGTTTCAGTTCTAGTTCAGTTTTAGTTCAATTCTAGTCCACTTCAAGTTTAGTTATAGTTCAGTTCTGATTCAGTTCTAGTTCAGTTCTGGTATTATTTTAATCATTGTTTAGTTCCATGTTTCTAAACTTTGTTTATATTACAAGGTAAAAAAATCATACAAAAATTTCTTGCAATATATTAGATTGATAAGTGTAGAATAATTGAAAAAAAAAAAATATTTTATTTTTTTCAACAAACTTTCAAAAAATATTCGTTTGTATTTCTGCAACAAAAGGTATAAGAATATGTTGCTGGAAATATGTTTCCAAGTATTTTTAAAAAATTCTTTAGAATTAAGAAGCTGTCAACATTTTGTTCAGTTTTATATCAGTTCTAGTAAATGTATTTGTGAATTTTTTCCGGCAAAATGTTGCTGAGAAAATTTCTTCATGTTTAAGAAGTTTTAAGTTTTTAAGTTTTAATTTTTTCTTAGATCCAGTTCAGTTCTGATTCAGTTTAAGTTAAATTTTAATTCTGCTTTAGTTCTGATACAGATTTATTTCAATTCTAATTCTATATTATTTTAGTTATAGTTCAATTCTAATCCAGTTCGGTTCTGTTTCAGTTCTAGTTCAGTTTTAGTTCAGTTTTAGTTCAGTTTTAGTTCAATTCTGGTTCAGTTCTAGTTCAGTTCTAGTACTATTTTAATTATTGTCCAGTTCCATGTTTCTAAACTTTGTTTATATTACAAGGTAAAATATTCATCAAAAAATTCTTTGCAACATATTACATTGATAAGTGCAGAATAATTTAAAAAATATATATTTTTTTCAATAAATTTTCAAAAAATATTTGTTTGTATATCTGCAACAAAAGGTATAAAAACATGTTGCTGGAAATATGTTTCAGAAGTATTTTTAAAAAATTCTTTAGAAATAAAAAGTTGTCAACATTTTGTTAACATATGTTGCTGACAACATGTTTCTTACTAATTATTTAATTTTTTTTTAATTATGTCATTAGAAATAAATTTCTGATTCTAATTGAATACTTACTGGTCCCGGTTCTCCTGGTGGTCTGGGGCCAGGACGAGGACCGGGTCCTGGTCCGGGTGAAGGTTTCTGAAAATTAAAACAGGTATAATAATATAAAATTTTTTAGTTCTTAATTTAATTTTCTTAATATATATTAAATTTCTTAATTATTTAAATAGCTCTACTTATAAAGGTGACCCATAATATTTTTCTTTTAAAATTTAAACAATCTAAATGTTTTTTTCTATTTCTTCTTTAAGGTGACGATATTTATGTTAATGCCAATTTAATGCTGTCAAGTTGAGGTGCGGCCAAGAATGTATATTTATATTGGCTTCTAGCGCAAGTGGGTAGTGAAAAACATGTTTAAAACTCAAAATGTTTTAACTTTAAAGTTCAAGTTATATTTTGGTTTTTACTAGAAATTTCATGGCATATAAAAAAAAAAAAAACAGATGGAAAATTAAATATTAAAAAAACTTAAAGACATTTGCCAAAGTTTGGGATTTACAACTCAAAAAATAAGACTTTATTTGAAGTAATAATATTATGTTAAAAAAATATGCTATTAAATTTGTTAAAAAAAAGAAGAATAAACCATATCAAGGTAAATTGTGGTTAATTGAATTGTTATTGATATTATAGTTTAAAGTTTTTGTATATATTTTGTATGTAATTGTGGTTTAAAATTTTATTTAATTTCTTAAGTTGCTTTAAGCTTTTTTTGTAAAATAAATTTATTTTTATGTTTTCTTTTTTAATTTGCAATTATTTCATTGTTAATTAAAACAAATATAAAATTATTTATTTTCTTTCTTACTGAGGGGTGTGTGTGTGTGTAAATTTCTAAATTACATTTTTGCTTACACAATTTCCCTTGAGAAAAATTATTTTTTAAAAATAAGTAAAATCTGCAAAATATAAAACGAAAATCACATGAACTGCACTTTCAAACATATGAACTTAAATAAATATATGATGAGAGCAGAACTACATTTCCCCGGTAGGAAATTGATAATGTGGGAAAATAATAGAGCTAGGCTAAAAGATAATGTTAGAAGTTGAAAAATATTAATGTAGAATTTTATTTATACATATAAAGTTACTGCTAAATTGTAAGTATATAAACCCCTGTGGTTAGAACTAAAGTAGGAATATGTAAAAGCTAAATTTGGGCTATATGAACACCTAGGATAAGACTTAAAACTAAAGTTAAATTTGGTTTATTTAAACCCATATAATTGAAGCTAAATTTGGACTATAAATTTCTACGACTGTAGTTGAATTTGAATTTTATAAACACCTCAAATTGCAGACAAATTTGGACTATATAGAGACCCAAGATTGCAGTTAAATTTGGACTATACAAAAACTTACGATTGCAGCTACCTCAGCGATTCAACTTAAATTTGAACCATATATAGTCCTAGAATTACAGCTAAAGTAGGACTGTATAAATAATTAAGATTAAAGCTAAATTTCGACGTATAGACCCCTATGATTAAAGCTAAATTTGGACTAAACAAAAACCTACTATTGAAATAAATTTGAACTACATAAAGACCTAAGATTACAGCTAAATTTGGACCATATAAAGATCTCCGATTTTCAATTGCAGCTAAATTTAAACTATAAAAAGATCTTTAATTGCAGATAAATTTATATTATATAGAGACCTAAGATTGCAGTTAAATTTGGACTACACAAAAACCTACGATTGCAGCTACTTCTGCGATTCAACTTAAATTTGAACCATATACAGTACTAGAATTGCAGCTAAACTAGGACTATATAAATAACTAAGCTTAAAGCTAAATTTAGACTATATAGACCCCTATGATTAAAGCAAAATTTAGACTAAATAAAAATCTACTAATGAAGCTAAATTTGGACTATATAAAACCTACGATTAGAGCTAAATTTGGACTACATAAAGACCTAAGATTGGACTATATAAAGACCTCCTATTGCAGCTAATTCAGAACTTTATAAAAATCTTCAGTTGTAGTTAAATTTAGACTATAAAAATATCTCTAATTGAAGTTAAATTTGGACTATATATAGGCCTACGATTGCAGCTGAATTTGGACTACATAGACCTTACGATTAAAGTTGAAATTAGACTATATAAGCCCTACAATTGTAGTTAAATTTGGATTATTTACAGACCCACAACTAAAGCTAAAGTTGGACTATATAAACTTCTACGATTAAACCTAAGTTTGACCTATATAAAGTCCTGGGATTGCAGCTAAAGTAGGACCTTATAAAGAACTACGATTAAAGCTAAATTCTAACTATAAAAATATCTACTATACTACTATATAATATTAAATTTGGACTATATAAAAACCTACTATTTAACCCAAATTTGGACTATATATATCCCTATGTTTAATGTTAAAATTGGACTATGAAGCTAAGTTAGGACTATATGAAAACTTTCAACTACAGCTAATGAATTTTGAAATAGTGAATTTCCTATTGGCCACATTTTAAAACATATCAACAAAATAAATGCATTTCATTAACAGACAAACATTTACATTTATTCACACAGAAACATATGTAGTTTATGTATATGACATGCAAGTGCCAAAATTATGTGAAATTTTTTTTAGTTAGAATGTGTACCGAGTTCTTTTTTTACAGATATTTTGTTGTATTTGTTAATGTTGAATGTTAATTTTTGTTGTTTTTATTGTTGCAATTGCTTCATCTTTATTAAAACTGTTGCAGACTGACTGATATTATTGCATGCTTTGGATCAGTGTGGGTTATTATTAACAGCAGCTTCGCTATAGCACTTGAACATTGTCATTTGCTACATGCAACCGCATGTCAACTTAATAAATTTTTCATGTCATGCCACAATAATTTTTACTCCATATCATCACCAAGTTTACCACCATAGCAACTACCACTACTACTACTAACTACTACCAACACTTAGTTTAACAGTTGCATGTTACAACTACTGACATACTGTGATAATAAAATTATATTTGTATGTTTGTTTGATTTTTTTCTGACTCTTTGCAAAAGTTCTGTTTTATTTTAAATTTATTTATTTTTTTATTTGTTTGTATGTTTCATTTTCATTTTCTTCAAATTGTTAATGTTTAATGAAGTTGCATGCAACATAAAATACAAATGACTTGCAACACCTAACAAACATTAAAGTTAACAAACACCTTTTTTTTACGATTTTGGAGTGTTTTTTTTTTTACTTGTTCCTGAATGAAAATGTTGGTATTTTGATGCTGTTACAAAAAAGCTTTAAAAGGTTGCCGTAGGAAGTTGAAAATGAAATCCTAATGGGTAAATAAAAATTACCAAAATTTCTATGTATATTCCCACAAATGGTATTTTGTTTAAATACTAAATGAAGCTAAATATAAACTATTTTGGAGTCTTACTAAAAAGTTAGATTAGGATTATATAGAGACCAATGTTTGTAGCTAATTTTATATCAAATTGAAATTTATTATAGGAGCTATTTAAGGTCTATATAGAAACCAATATTTATTAAATTGCATCGATTTGTATGAAGATAAAAAATGTTGCAAATGAGTAGATTTGCAAAATTAAAGATTGATATATTGTAAACTAATCCCCAAAATATTTCGTTCGGTTCAATTATTTCGTTCACGTGAGCTGTATCATTTTTTAAATACCTCCAAAAATATAGTTTTCGATAAACAGTATACATAATTTTTAACTTTTTGTCAAATAATTACAATATGCAATAGACACATGTCGACTAATGTGTAATTAGTGAAAAGTTTTTTAAAATTAGTTTTCATTTTCGTGAAATAAAGATTTTTAGTAAAATTTTCTAAAATTTTTTTTTAATGCTATTTTATTAAAGTTGGAATATTTCGGTAATTTTCCATCGGAATTTAGATTTTAGAGCATCATTGTCTTATTCAGTTACTAACCCTTTAGTAACAAAAGTAATATTTTGCGATCTCTGGTCCATAATGGGTTAAATTAATTGGCAAATAAATGGTTATTAAAATAAATAAATAAATGCAAATTAGCGCCCAAACTTCAAAGGCTTTTTTATTGGATTATTTCTGCGGCCTTAAAAGATTTTATTATATTTTTCATAAATTCATCGATATTTAAGTATAATAAATATTTTAATAAAATTTATTCGCAAAAATGGCTGATATTTAACCTTTTGAAAACCTAATGTATTAAATGTACCCTATTGCTTTTAAAGGGTTAATTATCTTTAATTTTCAATAGTTTCAGAATACACCTTTTCAATGGTATCTTAAAATCCAATATATGTTGAAAAATGACCGAAATATACAATTAAATATTTAAACAATGAAAATATGACAAAAAATATTAATAAAATCTTGATATCGTGAATGAAAAGATATATAGGAATTATTTAAATGCATGTTCCAAGCGCTAATTTATCTCTATAATATTTTGAAGTTAATTTTCTTATAACGAAGATTTTTATAAAGTTATTGAAAGAGGCGTTTTAAAAATGCTTCAGCTCACATAAATTGAAACATTAAGACGTAATATTTTCGGGAATCATATTAAAACATATTAATCTTCATTTCTAGAGGGGTGCATTCGCAACCTTTTTTTTCGTAAGGTACTTTAATGTTTATATATAAATTTGGGCTAAATTGTTACCTACCACCACAAAATATATTTAAAGACTAAATAGAGATTAACGATTAAAGATAAAATTGAACTGTTAGAATTTAAGTTTGTAAACAAAATAGAAATTTAAATAGAATTACATTTGTAATATAATTGGGACTATATAGAAAGTTAAAATTGTAGCTAAATTTAGACTATATAAACCCTTAGGAATAAAGGCTAATTTGGACTACCAACTATTGTATTAGGATAACTTATATATAGACTTACGTCCAAGGCTATTGAATTATTAAATTATTTATCTTTGATATTGTTTGACCACAATTTCAAAATTCCACATTATTTCTTTAATCACTTCCAAAAATTATTTAAGTTTCCTGCTTTTCTCTATTTTTCTCCACTATATTTATATAGTTCCTATTATTTTTTTATTGTTGGTGATTTAATATTTCTACTGCTAAAATTTTTACAAAGTGAATTTTTGAATAATTTGTTCATTCACCTCCCCCATTTTTTGGTTATAACAACTGTTAAACAAAGTGCAAAAACCGTTAAAAATTCACTTTTGTTCCACTAACCTATAGTACAAGTCACTAGCTAAAATATATTTGCGTTTTTTTTTTTTTATTTAAACTACAAACTAAACATTTAATGTTTTTTTTTTGCAATTTTTTGGGTGCTTTGCATTTTTATTGTACATTTGCTTATAACTTCCACCTTAACTTCATTATATTATGTTCAGCAACATCATTTATGTTACTTCATTATCATCATTGTGTCATTAAAGTTGAACAGCAGAATTGTATGAACAAAAGGTGAATAAAAAGTGAAACAGCTTTAGCACAACATACAATTCACGTGCTTTTTAGGTTACTTGCATGAAATATGTATGTATGTGTATGTGTTTCGAGTTGGATTTTTTTTTTATTATTTTATATTCTGTTTTTATTTGTTTTTTACTATATTTTGTTGTTATTTTTGTAAAATAGTATAGTTATTGTTGTTTTATGTTTGTTTTTATTATGGAGGAAAATTGTAAATAGGTTAATAGTCCAAGAGAAAAAAAAGGTGGGTAGCATAAAAGTGAAAGGAAAGTTTGTTAGTTGTTAAAGGTGCTATATAGTTTGCTTGTTTAAAACCAGATTATTTCCTCTACTTGATATTTATATAGTCAAAGTTCTTATTTATACATCTTAATAGTATCAACATTAACTAAAGTCACAGTTCGTAGTTTAGCTTTAATCGTAGTCTTTTATATACTCGTAGTCATACTTTAACTACAAGTTTAGCTCTTTAGCTTCAAACAAAGCTGTTTAAATAGTCTCTTTTGGACTTTAATCGATGTTAATTTTATAGTCCAACATCGCCTTTGAATGTTGCTATTTATATAGTTCCTTTTCTTTATAGCTATACAGTTTGTTTGTTTAACTATATATCACCTTTCCCTCATCTTTATATAGTCCAACTTCGGCTTCGTTTATAGGGGTTACTGTTCGTCTTTAGCTTTTATTTTAGTCCTTTATATAGTCATATTTTAAAGCTTATTAGTTTTGCTCTACATATAGCCTGTTATAAAGGCTCTTTTTGTCTTTAAACGTAGCTATTCATATAGTCCAGAATTGGCTTTATATATTGCTATTTATATAGTTCCATTTTAATTTTAAACTTATTTCTTAGTTTCATTTATAGGTCTTTTTAAAGATCAATTTGGCTTTAAATGAGGTCTCTTATATAATTTTAGTTTAGCTTTAATTTCATCTGTAATATAGCCGCAATATAGCTTCAATTATAGCTTTTTATAGTTCCAATTTTACTTTAATTTAGCTGTTTACATAGATCCATTTTAAGTTTCAATTACAACTTTATATAAAGTTTCAGTTTAGTTTAAATTTTAACCTTTTATGTAGCCTCAGTCTAGCTTTAATTAAAGTTTTTTAAATAGTCCCAGTTTAGTTAGAGTAGTAGCTCTTAATAAAGTTCCAGTTTATCTTTAATTAAGCTCATTATATTGTGCTAATTTAGCTTCAGTTATACACCTTTATATAGTCTCAGTCTAGCTTCAATTAAATTTCTTTAAATAATCCCATTTTATTCATAATTTTTGAATTTTATATAACACCAGTTTAGCTTGAACTATATCTCTGTATATAGCAGTTTTTCAGCTTCAGTTGTTGCCTTTTTATATAGTCTCAGTTTTTCCTAATTATAGTTATTTATATAGCCTCAATTTAGCTTTAATTTTAGCCTTTATACAGTCACAGTTTAGCTTTAATATAGCTCTATGTATAGTCACAGTTATCTTCTATTATAGCTTTTTATATATAAATAGTTTAGCTTCAATTATAGCTTTTTACAAAGTAGTAGTTAAGCTTTAATATAGCCCTTATATTTAAAACTAATTTAGCTTCAGTTATAGCACTTTATGTAGTCGTAATTTAGCTTCACATTTAGCATTTTGCTTGATTGTAGTTCTTTACATAGTATCAGATAAGCTCCAATTTTAGTTCTTCACAGAATTTTAGTTTAGAATTAATTATAGCTTTTAATTAAATTCCATTTAGCTTCAATCGTCCCTCTTAATATAGTTCCAGCTTAATTTTAAGTATAGCCTTTATATTGTCGTAGTGTAGCTTCAATTAAATTTTTTATATTATTTCAGTTTGGCTCTGATTATAGCTAATAGTTTAGTCAAAGTTTATATTCAATTTTAGTTATTTATATAGTTCAAATTTAGCTTTAATTATTGCTTTATATATAGTCCCAATATAGCTTTAATAGTAGCTCTTTATAAAATTAGTTTAAGCTTAACTTTCAGCTTTTTGTACAGTTTCAATTTAGCTTAAAGTGTAGTACAATGTACAGTTCCACTTTAAGTATATATAGCTTTAATATTAGCTCTTTGTAAAGTCCAGTTAAGCTCCAAATATTTAAGCATTTTATATAGTCTCAGTTTAGCTTCAACAAATGCTATTTATATGACCTCAGTTTAATTTCAACTAATGCTCTTAATTTAGTCTCACTTTAGTTGCAATTGTAACTTTTTATAAGGTTTTATATTAGCTTAAATTTTAGGCCTTTTGATAGATAAAATTCAGCTTTAATATTAGCATTTTATATAGTCACAGTTTGACTTTAATATAGCTGCTTATAAAGTCCTAGATTTGCTTCAGTAATGGATTTTTATATAGTCTCAGTTTAGCTTTAATATAGTCCTATTTTTGTTCAATATTCAATTATAGATTTTCATATTAAAGCTAAACTGTTAATATAGTTTCTTTAAAGTCTCAGTTTAGCTTCTATTGTAAATTTTTATATAAAACCAGTTTCGCCTCAGTTACAGCTAATTATGTAGTTTCAATTTAGCTTTTATTGTAGCTTATTATTTAGTTCTGTTTAGCATTAGATCTTTACATAGTCCTAGTTTAGCTTTTACTAAAACACTCTATATAGTTTTAGTTTAGTTTAAATTATTGTTTATAATAAGCTGGGAATATAGTTTAGTTTTCTCATTTTTCACTTTTAACTCAATACTTACGAAAGGTTTATTTGGCTCTGGATAATCATAACCATTTTTTGTGGGAGGTAAATACTGATTTGATCCAGGCGCTATTTGGGCACATACACAAGCTAAACCCACTACAGATATACTCTGAAAATAAAACAATTAAAAGACAATTTATTAAGAATTTTTTTTTCAAATCAAAATTTACATTTAAATTTATTCACATTTAATTGAAATTCCCTGGCTTAACAAGTGTTAAATAGTTAACCAAAGTTCAATTTACATTAAAAATTCGTAGGTGCTTTTATTACTTTATTTTAAGTTAAATAAACATAAAATATTAAAGGTTAATTAACTTTAAACACTTCCGTTAATATTTATATTAATTGAATATTCAAGAATATAAGAAATGTGTTGTAAATGGCTTATTAAAATTAAAAAAAATCAAATTGCTATAAGTTTAATGTGTTACTATTTATATTTTATTATAAATCTTCTTTTTATTTTATGAAATGAGCTAAAATAAAAATTAAATAAATTAATTAATCAAAAAACATTTAAACTACTGTATAGTAAGTAAACTTGTATAATAACGTTGGTAATGATGATGAGTGCCTGATGTAATGCATGTGCTTGTGAATACTTGTAAAGCTGTATATAATGTATTAGTGTAATAAACTATTAACAGCTGGCTTTTGGTAATATTGTAACCCTGCAGATCTTTATTTGCCCTTATAGTTGGTATTTACTATTTACGATTTACACTAGTTATATTGAAATTTAAAGCTTTTTATATAGTTTTAGTTTGGCTGGAAACTTAACTTTTTATATAAATATGTAGTTCTAGTTAACTTCTTGTTATGCCAAAAATCGTAGGACTTACGAACACTGAAATTTAACCTGAGATCTTTTTACATTTTGTTCTTTTAGTAGTCCTTACAAAGTGTCAATTCATTTATAATATTTAAATAGGTCCAAATTAGGTCCAAATTTATAGCTCAAATTTATGTTTAATGCAAGATTTTTCTTAAGTTGTATTTATCCTTTTTGTAGGTTGAATTGTCTATTGTTATATAACTGATAAAATAACTATCCTTTAGGTTATCAAAGTGGGGAACTATTTTATTTGTTTAAAGAAGTCATATATTAAAGTAACTTGCTTGTTTTAATTTCTTTTCTCTAGTCAAGTGTATAGTCAGAATTACAGGGATTTTATTTAATACATATATACACATGTGTGTTTATATTTATAAGCATTTGTCAGTAGTGCATTTTATCACTTTTATAAATTTATGTTAATTTTTTCTTTTTTATTTAAATAAAATGTTTTTAAAATGTTTCAACTTGTGCTATATATTCTGAATGCATAATTAAAAATTAGTAATATATACAAAATGTCAAATTAGAAATTTGTTGAAAAAATAGTTCAAATTTGGGAGACCCTGGTTCTCGCAGGAATCCACTTTTTTAATATTTTTTTTTACTTTAGAATATTTTTTATTTAGTTATATTTCAGAAAAATATAAATGCTGTATATGTTACTTAAGAAAGTTTTTATATAGGGAGAAAACAAAATTTTTCCCCACCAGGAGCGAATGGAGAAGGGGAAATCTTCTTGAATAATATGGAACTAAGATATACACTGACGGCTCAAAGATGAGCTGCGGTATCGGCTCTGGTGTCTTCTCTAACGATCTTGGAATTAGACATTCATATAGACTCCCAAGCTGAAATACTAGCGGTCAGGGAAGCGTGTAAACTAATTCGCGATAGAAATATTCAAGGGAATATTGGTTTATTTGTCGACAGCCAAGCGGCAATTCTACCGCTCAAATCACCCCAAACTACCTCTATTCCAGTCAGACAGTGTAAATAGGAACTGCTAGGACTAAGTCGACTGTATGACATAACTATAGGTCTGGGTAATGAACAGGCAGACGAATTAGCCCGGGTAGGCTCTACTATGAATGCCTCCTTATCGGTTTCTGTTGCAATCCCGTTAGGATTAGTCAAAAGCAGAATCCAAAAACACTATCTAGAGAAGGTGAAAAATAGATGGCGAAATCTGGACGCGAAGGAAACGTGGCCTACCTACGACGAAAAACGCTCAATGCAACTCATTGGCTACAAACGCAAAGACATCTCGAGACTAATATCATTGTTTACAGGTTACTGGACGATCGAAAAACATGCAAGCAAACTTGGTCTCCCTTACAATGAATACTGTCGTAGTTGTGGCAATCTATGAATGCCCAGCCTTGAACGCAATCAGACATAAATTTCTGGGAAGGTACCAATTAGACAACCTCTGTGAGATATCTGACACTAGATTCAGTGACATTATTAAATATCTCAATGCTACAGGCTGGATCTAATTAATTTATGTTCTCATTTTTCTTTCCTACACTTCTATCTGATTACAGACTCAATCCAACTCATTCACCTGTGGTCTCATCAAAACGAATCTAACGAGTCTAATTGATTGCCCGTAAGGTTACGGGCTACCACGTAAACCAACCAACCAACCGACCTCACCATCTCTGATTTTAATAAAACTTACCATGTTAATACAAAAAATTTAAGTTCTTCAAACTTTTCAAATTCGTAATAGTTTCGATTTTATTACGGTTCAAAGTTCACTTTTTTCAGAAATTTTTTTAAAAGACACGAAATTTAAATACATATATCTTTGGATTTATTTGTTCGATTTTAACATATAGTTTCGAATTATTTTTGAAAACACGTCATTTTTGAAAAGAAAAGGATAACGAAATCAAGATTCTTCCTTGTATCAAGAATATTTAAAAAATCATATCTTCCATTTTTATATTTTTTTTTGTTTTTAAATGTTTCTTAAAGTGTTGGGAAAAATATATAAAAAATTTAGTGTGGAACCATGAGAGGATGCTGAGAAAATTAAAATTTAGTAAAAAAATCATTAATTTAAATAATAATTTGAAAATTTCTTATAATTATTTTTTGAATGAAACAATTTGTATGTGTATTAAAGAACGTTAAAAAATTACTGCTTATTAGTAGGTTAGGGGAATAACACAAAGAACTTTAAAAAATAATCCTTGAAACCAGGATTCTCAGTGCGGCTAAATGGAAATATTTTGGCAATAAATCGGCAATTTCTAACTAACTGTTTCGATTGATGACGAATATCTGAGCTGTTCTAAGGAATCTATTTATGAGTTTCTGTTTTAGTTTTGCGAAATTGTAAAATTTCGTGATTTTTCTTTACCAATTGATGTTTTGAAAAACTTAAAAAAATCATAAAAGTATGTAACTTTAAACAATATTATCTCGGAGCCCGCTTAACAAATTAAGACCATTCAAACGGCATTTAAATTATATTATTGTCCTCTTCAACTAATCGATTTAGAAAATTATTCAGTTTTTGAAAAATGCATTTTAATGCAATTGCATTATTTAGATGCAATTTTCGTTGAATTTATCACCATAGATTTATTTTTTTTGTTTTAGCATTTTTACAAAATATATAATTTTTTCATTACAATAGAAATTCAAACATTTTGGGGCACACTCATAATACATTAAAAAATATCAAATTATTATTGAAATAAATGAGCTTTTTTTACTAAAAATTAATTTTCTCAACATTGCCATGGTCATGGCACCGCACTAAATTTTGTATATGAGCAACACTTTAAGGAACATTTTAAAGACAAATTCTAAAAATGGAAGATATGATTTTTTAAATATCCTAGATACAAGGGTGAATATTAATTTCAATATCCTTTTATTTTCAAAAATAGTGTTTTTATAAAAATTATTGAAAACTAAATGTACTAGGAATTAATTTGAGTAAAAGTTTGTTTAAATCGAACTAATAGATCCGAAGATATAAGGACTTAAAATTCATGTATTAAAAAAAAAATAAATAAAAAAAGTGAACTTTGAATAGCAATACAAAATAAACTACAATGAATTTGAAATTTTTGAAAACCTTCAAATTTTGTATTGATGTAGTGAGTATATATACCGAATTTCATCGAAATTGGAGAATGTGACTAACTTTCTGGCAAAGAAATAAAAACCGGGGAAAACCGACAATTTTTTAAAGTTCAAATTTAAATGCTTACAACTTTTGACTCCATAAATATTTTTACAAATTCTTTCTTTACACTATTTTACATTACTTTGTTTGCAATAAAAGAAATAAAATAAAAAAATCGGGTGAAAGATGGACTCTCTGCAACGAAAAAATTTCACTTTAATTTTGAAGCCCAATATCTAGTAACCTAAAAGAGATAAGATATGCACACGACGGTGTTTTTTTTTTTGTAGATTTCAATCCTCTCATATAAAATTTTTTCAAATCGATTCAGATATAACGAATTAGATTCGGTGTTAAAAATTTTCATACCCAAGGTGGCCAATTTTGGTACCCTGTGGTCTATATGGTCTAAGCTTAAAACTTAAACCTCTGCCATCACTATGTGAAATTGAATTGAAATCGAAACAGCCATTCCGAAATTCCATAATTACTTCCATTTCACTTTTTGAATCGCACACTGTGCGTCTACTGAACTAATGAACAAAATATTTTGATCAAAGCTAGTACGTTCTCCGAAAACATTTTCTTAATTTTTTTTATCGTATTCTCTGCATCAATTAACATAACTTTAGACCCATATATACTTCTGCTTTCATTTAGTTCAAGAATGCCACAACTCAAAAAAAAAAAAAAAAACAATTTTGCAGAAAACGCATCTAAATTTTTCAAATTACTATTACCTAAATAGAAAAATTAATGTCACACATATGCTATTCTCAATCAGCGACCTTAATGGATATAGAGATCATTTAACAGGTTAATATATAGAACGGATTAGATCGAAATATAAAAAATAATACTACTACAAAAATATGTACAAGGGATGTCTCGGAAGGGGAAACCTATGTGAAACCACCTTTGAGTTTCTTCTTTGGAAAGATCAATGACTGGATCTTGGTCAGAACCAATTCGGCTTGGTAGAGTAGAGAGGACTGTAAGGTGTCGAGGGCGATATGGCCGACACTCGACAAGGCAGGCACAGGTACTCTTCTGGCTTGAGAATCATGATAGGGGCCATAACGGGTCACTGTTTGATAGGGAGGATGAGGCCTAGATGGGATGCTAGTTTATTGAGCACATTATGTGCCATTGTCCACGATTGCAACATCGTAGGATGAAATGGCTGGGCAGCCAATTCCTAGACGAGCTAAATGACGTTCGGTACGTGGAGCTTGTAGACGTCATACGCTTCGTCATGGGAATCGACTGTCTAAGGGAGAGTCAGGGGTACGCCCCTAGGGGGATTGGCAACATTGCTAACCCTCTTACATGATTCTTTTTATTTATATTCTTTTTCTATTCTGTTCCTATTTTCTGTATTCCGTATTTTATAATCTATATCCTGTAGCTTTTCAATGAAGGGACTCACAATGGACCGAGATCGGTCTCTGGGTGGAGATTTGGTACATTTGGTATCACGTCAACCTTCTCTATATATCTGAATATGTACAATTGAAGTTGAAATAGGATAATAAAAAAGAGCTATGATTGGAGTTAGAATAGAAATATATTATTGAAGATGGAGTAGAAGACCTAAAGTTAGAACAGTAGAATAGTTTACAAACATACAATTGGAGCTAGAATAGGACTATTTAAAGATGATTCAACTACATAAAGATTTACAATTATATTATATAAAAACTTAGGACTGGACTACAATATATAAAAACCAATGAATAGACTATATAAAGATTGGACTATATTTATATAAAGACATATGATTGGATTTTATTAAGATCTCAGATTATACTATATTAAAACCTATGAATGGAATATATAAACGAGAACTACATAAATATATTAACACTGGACTATATAAAGACCAACGTTTGAATTATGTATATAAGGACTATTGAGTGGACTATACCCAAGACTGAGGTTTAAATAGTTTTATATAATTTCTAATATTAAAACTCATCCGATACTTTATAGAAAAATAATCACTATACTATATAGACATCTACAATTGGAATCAAAACCCAGCATTTTCGACTGTTACAAACGCTATGATAAAATTTATATATTTCTTTCATTTAAAGTATGATTAACTATTTGAACATGCCATTCTGTGTTCATCATTAAATTATTGATTGATGAGCTCAACAATGTGTATGTTACATGATGTTGTCAATTAAATCACTTATACATACACACACTTACGGTTTGACAGGTGTGTATAAGTGCAAATATTTTAAAAACTCAGCAGGCATGGAAAATGTTATCTTGGAATAGAAAGATAATGAATTTTAAATACAATTATACAAATAAATAGAATTTTTTCTTTTAATAAAATCTAAATATTAAAAAAAAAACAAAAAAAAAAAAAAAATACTCAAAATGAGTTTCGAATTAAATTGCGAAATACAGTCGCAAATTTCAAATTTAATTTCGAATTTTTAAATTTTACAAACAAACTTTAATTTGTGAACAAATACTTTATAAATTTTAATGCTAGTACATACTAAATTAAGTTTTATAAACATTTTAATTTGATTTTTGTAAAGTAAATTTCATTAATTTTGAATTATTATTATAAAAAGTTTTAAATAAATTGAATGAAATGAATATTTTAGATTAGGATTATATTAAGAAAATTTCAATAGATCAAAAAAATCTTATATAATTTTAAATATTTGAAAAAATATTTCGAAAAATAATATAAATTGTGTATAAATTAATTTAAATTGTGTATAAATTAATTAAATTGGACATGAATGCCGGACATATCTGAATAAGATGGCGAGACATTGAAACCGGGAGATGGTCTGAGTTAGGGGTCATTCAAGCACCCCGGGTAATTCTATTGCAGATGCACTATCAAGAGATGGATCCCCTCTTCGAGGTGAAGACACGGTAAGAGTACCGCTTTCGGCCTGCAGGTTAATAATTCTGCGGAACTTATCAGGGATTGCACAGGATAGATGTACAAATGAATTCACATGTTCAACCTCGAGGCAAATATGACCCCATTATGATGAATCTCGAGCTAACTTCATCATGAGACTATCGAAGCATTGGCTAAGAATTCTGGTAGCCGTAGTCACAGGGCACTGGATTGCTACTAGACTAGGGCACCCTTTTAACGACTTTTGTTAAAGTTGCCGGGATGAGGAAGAGGAGGAAATGGTGGAGCATCTCTTATGTCACTATCCCACTCTTGCCGAGATCAGGACTGCTAATTTTGGAAATCCGTTTGTCCATGTATAATCAGATCTCTCTGATATTGATATTAGATGGATCAATTCTTTCATACATGCTTCGGTTTGGTTCGTTTCGAACGCTATTATGGACATGTGAGTTAGTAACACATGATCGCTTAGGGTTTTTACAACGAGACCAAATTGGACCCAAGTAAGCTGTCTCTTATTGACTAGATACGAGTAGCTACCCTAAGAACCTAACCTAATGAGTTTTTGTTTTAAAAAAGTATTTTCCCACTTAATATTGAACTTTCCATGCCTGAGTTTTTCTACTCTTTTTTTCTTGTTATAAAAAAAATCATTTGGTGTTTTTTTTTTGTTTGTTTTCTTCTCCAATTGTATGTAGAACACCTTTTTTTATATATGTAGGCTAAATTGCCATTAAATGCATTATAATTTATAGCGTTTCTTTTTTTCGAGAGATTCTTTTTTAATGCAATCGCTTTTTTTGTATAATCGTTTCATTTAATTTAATTGCCATTTTAAATGCCCTTTTAAAAAATTTTGGTAACAAAAAAAAAAAAAAAAAAAAAAAAATATGATTCTAAAATAAAATTTATTTGCACCTGCAAATTGTACTTTTTATTTGTGTATTTATGTCTTTAATATTTGTTGTTAGTATTAAATAAATAATACTGTTGTTGTGTGTTAGTTTTAGTTTTATTTCATTTTTTTCACGTTCATTTCATTGTAATTCATTTTAATGTCAATTGTGATTTTTATCATATTTATAAATAATGTAGTGTTTGTTTTATGGCTAGAAATAAGTTTTTTTTAATGCTAAATTATTTCTGCAGGACATTTTGTTGTTGTTGTAACTCATTTACTTTTATGGAGAAAAAATTGGGAATTTTAATTGGAAACAATTAAAATTATTTGAGGAGAAATAAAAGAAAAGTAATATGGGACGTATGAGTAATTCGCGCAATTAAAAAATTAAATGATATAAAAAGAGCCAAAAAGGCTTGATTTCAAAAAGATTTTTATGAAAATGAAAATAACATGGGTAAAATATGTTAATTTTATGACTCAACAAGATTCGAAAAAAATTCGAACTTAATTCGAATTTTCGAAATTAGTTAAAATGTTAAAATTATAAATTTATATATTTATTACATATATTTAATAAAAAATTTATTTTTATTATTTTTTAGCTTTAGTTAAAAATTCGAAATTAATTTTAATTATTTGGATTTAAAAAAAGCAGTTTAAAAATCGAAAATATATGGCAAAGACTATGTAAAATAAATAAAATGAAAATGTTTTAATCTTTTTGTCATGTTGAAAATATATAACTAAAAAGAAAAAAGAAAGTATTTTTTTAAATTTTGAGACATTTTCGAAAATTCGAAATTAAATTTCATTTTTTGAACTTTACAAAAATACTTAAGATTCGAAATTACACTATGAAATATGATATAATTTAAATAAAGTTTTAATTATTTTAAGTTTTGGTGGTATTCGAAAAAATTCGAACTTAATTTAGAATTTTCGAAATTTATAAAAATGTTTATAATTTGAAAATTTGTAAAGAAAATTATAGAAATTGTCTTTAATTTCTACCTATAATTGAAAAATTGAAATAAATTTTCGAAACTTTCTAAAATGCTTAAAACTTGAATAAAAATTTTAAAAATAACACAAATAAAATGTGGATTAATAAAAGGTTATAATTATTAATTAATTCGAATTAATTTCGAATTTTCGTCCTCCACAAAAAGTTCGAAAATTTAAAGTAAAAATTAAATACATGTTCGAAAAATTTCGAAGTTAATTTTAAACTCTCAAAATTTACAAAAATATTTAAATTTCGACTTATACATCATAAAAAAATATAAGGAAAAATTTTTAGTCATGTGCGAAAATTCGAAATTGATTTATAATTTTCGAATTTTACAAAAAAATAAATAATTAAAAATTCAATACTACATTATAAAAATGATAAAATTTCAACCAATTATTATTATCAATTGTCATGTTCGAAAAAATTCGAATTTAATTTAAAATCTTCTTAATCCTAAAAAAGCCTGCAATTTGAAAGTATATAATAAAATTTGATTGAAATTTGGATTATTACAACTTTTTGTTATGTTCGAAAAAATGCGAATTTAATTTCGAAATTTACAAAAATGTTTAAATTTCGAGAACACATCAGAAAAAAACGTATGTTAAAAATAAAAATTTATTTTCTCGTATTTTCTATCTATATTTGAAAATCCGAATTTGATTTATAATTTTAGAACTCTATAAAAAAGCTTAAAATTCTATGCTACATTACAAAAGTTAATTATTATAACTTTTAGTGGAGTTCGAAAAAATTTTGAACTAAAAATTTAAAATTTATGATAAAAACAGTATTAATTAAACCATCTTTTCATTATTAAAACTTTTGATCATGTTCAAAAATATTCGAAGTCAATTTAAATTTTCGAACTTTAGGAAAATGTTAAAATTTCAATAATATATTTAAAAAATAACACTATTTAAATAAAAATTGTACTTTTTATAATTTTTAGCCGTGTTCGATAATTCGAAATTGATTTAGAATATTCGAACTTTACAAAAGCATCTCAAAAATTATTAAATTTATATAATTTCAATAAAATGTTAATTATTATAAGATTTTGTAGTGTTCGAAAAAATTTCGATCTTAAATTAGGATTTTCATAATTCACGAAAAAGTTTGAAATTTGAAAGTATGTATGTAATTTAAACCATATTATTTCAATAAAAAATTGATTATTATAACTTTTGATAATATTCGAAGTCAATTTCGAATTTTCGAACTTAACAAAGGAAATATAATTAATAAATAAATAAATTTTTTGATTACTAAAACTTTTGACAATGTTTGAAAAAAATTTAACTTAATTTCGAAATTTAGATATTATCTTATAACTCAAAAATATATTATAAAAGCGACATAAATTAAAATAAAAAAATATTTTGTAAGATTTATTGCTATGTTCGAAAATTCGTATTTACAAAAAAGCTTAAAATTCAAGGACATGATGATTATATTGTAATATAAACAATTTTGATTCTTATAAATTTTACTTATGTTCGAAAAAATTCGAATTTAATTTCGAATTATCAAAATTAACAAAAAATTAAAAATAAAAAAAAAAATTCAAAACTATAGTTTCAAAATACTTTAAATAACATTTGGTGAACAATATTCAAAAAAATTCGAACTTAAATTTGAATTTTTGTTTTTCGCAAGAAGAATTAAATTTTAAATGTTTGTTAGGCAAAGAATTTAAATCTATTGTTAAAACTTTGGGTAATGTTCAAAAATTTATATTTTTTAAGTTAAATTCGATATTTATTTTTTTCTGGAAGGATTATATTTTAAAAGTTTGTTAGGAAAATAATTTGAAATGAATAAAATATTGATTATTGTGACTTTTAGTAATTTTCAAAAACCTCGAACTTAATGAATCTGAAAATCACTTTAATATCGAAAGAATTTGAAACAAATTCGAAATTAATTTTTATAATTCTTCTGGCTACAAAATAATAGATTATATTATTCATTTTATACTCATAAATGAGAGAATAAGTCAATAGATTTTAGATATTAGTCAGTTTTATATACCTATGACTAGACTGTTTCCAAGTAATCTATGTAAAAGTATATTTTAATAAATATATATTTTGTAATATTAAAAATTAATTAATTAATTTACAATTACGAAAATTTCTTTTAAATAAATAGAGAAAAAGTTTGCTGCTTGAGTCTTTTGTTTTACTCACTTTATCTCGCTCTCTATCTCTCTTTCAAACAATTAAACAAATTTAACATTTTCCCTCATTATTTAAATATCAATAAAATTCTCAAGATATTCCATAATTTATCAAATTTTACAGACACCTTTCAACACTTCATTAAATTCATACACTTGCTACAAATTAACGCCGCAGGAGGTAAATGTACGTAAATAAAATTTTACATAAAAATATAAAAATAACTATTAAATTAAAAACTATTTAAAATCTGCTAAAAACTAACAGAATAACAATTTGGTATTTGCCATGTTTTATAAAAAACAACATTAATTATAATTTTTGTCTGCCGGTTGTAAGCATTAATGAAATATGTAATAAATTTCATTATTTGAAATGAAAATGAAAATTTTTGTTTACATATTTATTAACTATTGTTTTGTTAAATCTAACTAAGATAAGATAGCTATTTCATGAGTAACTATTTATGTCTAGCTTTTTTTTGCAATTTTTTTTCGAGTTTATCTTGAAACGTTTTGTAAATTGATAATCAATTGTTTGCTGTCGCTATTTTAAGTTAAATTTTTTCCCTAAGATTAATGTTAAAGATTTTATTTGCTATATGCAAAAAAAGTATATAATAATATATGCTTTGTTTAATTGACATTTGCCATGAGGAAATTTTTTTCTAAATTTTTTTGTAGTTGCTTTTCGAAGTAAATAAATAATTATTTCCGTTTTTTATGCTGAATGTTTAAAAATATTTTGTTAAGTTTTTTTTTATTTATTAGGGATGATATGCTAATTAAGAGTTACGTTTAGATTTTGCTATTATTAAATACAAAACAAAAAAAAAAAAATATAAACAATTAATTTTAATTATACTGATTGAAAATATGACAATGATTATAGAATGAATGTTAGCTGTAAATAGAAGGAGAGGTCTGAATGTTTAAAATAATTAAAACAGTTTAATTTAAAATGCATATCTGTTTATGAGGTTTTGAGACTTTATAATATTTTTGATGATCAAACAATTTCTCTCATATTTGTTATGGCAAAATTAAAAAAAAAAACAAATTATAAAGTTTGAAGACGAAGAAGCTTCCTTTCTAAATCAACTTATAACTCTTCTATAAGCTTCAATCGAAGGTCCTTTTTTGTTTTAAGGATTTTATATAGTTTTTCATTAGCTGTAATCCAATGAATTTATTGAATCTTACTTGAGCTGTAATTGAAGGCCTTCATGTAGTCCTTTTTAGTTGCAATTAAAGGTTTTCATATAGTGTTTACTGAACTATAATCATAGTTCGTATACCGTGTCACTTGAGCTGCAATTGAAGGTCCTTATATAGTCATACTGTAGCTTTATAGTATCCTACTTTAGCTTCAATCATAGGTCTTTATATAGGCTTTCATTAGCTACTATTGAAGGGGTTTACGTAGTTCTTCATTAGCTGAAATTGAAGGTCTAATTGAGCTGCAATTGAATGTCTTTATATAGTCTTGAAGTCGAAGATCCTAATGTAGCCTTACTTAAACTGGAATGGAAGGTCCTTATATAGTCTTACAGTAGCTCTAAATGAAGGTCTTTATATTGTCCTGGTTTAGCTTTAATCGTAGGTCTTCATACAGTCTTTCATTAGCTGAAATTAATAATCTTCATATAGTCCTTCATTAGCTGTAATTGATAGATAGTCTTCATATAGTCCTACTTGAGCTGCAATTGAAGGTTTGTATATAGTCCTAATTTAGCTTCAATTAAAGGTCTTTAATTATTACTACTTAGCATTAGTTATAATGCTTTAATTAAGTAGCACTTAATTAATAATAATCATGAGTCTTTATTTAGTCCTATTTGAGCTCCAAATAAAGACAATTGTTCTAGGCCTTCTGTTTAATAAAATATTAAAAATTTTAGGTTTGTTTTTTATTTAAAAATCAAAGTTTGATGAAAAATTTGAAAGATAACAGATTTTCAATAAAATCGCTCTATCTCTTATTTTTAACAAAAATAACGAATTTTAGAATTTCCATTTAAAAATCGAATTTAGATAAAGAATTTGAGTGATGAAAGATTTTCAATAAAATCGCTGTATATCTGTTATTTAACGAAATATTTTTATTTGAAAAACGATTATCATATACTAGAACACATTATAATAAGAATATAATGAATCCAAATACATCATAAAGGCATCGAGATACACTAGAATGCATTATAATTGAATTATAATAATTTCTAACATATTATAATTATATTATAATGTACATTATAATGAGATTGTAACAAACTAGAATGTATTTTATTTGGATTATAATGTATCAGAATACTTTATAATCGGATTATAATGTACCATAATAAACTATAATGGCATTATAATGTACCAGAATACTTTATAATCGGATTATAATGTAAAAGAATATATTATAATTGGATTATAATGCACTAGACTACATTATAATTGGATTATAACGTACCAGAATATATTATAATTGGATTATAATGTACTAGAATATATTATAATTGGATTATAATGTACCAGGATACATTTTAATTGGATTATAATGTACCAGAATACATTATATTCAGATTATAATATACCAGAATAAATTATAATTGGATTATAATGTACCAGACTACATTATAATCGGATTATAACGTACCAGAATACATTACAATTGAATTACAATATACCAGAAAACATTATAATTGGACTATAATGCATTAGAATATATTATAATCGTATTATTATGCGCCATACCACATTATACATGGATTATAATATACTTATTTGCATTATAATTGGATTATAATTTACTATAATGTATGTAATGTACATCCTTTCAAGAATTTTTCATTTTCCCCCAGATCCCCAGACATGTTTGAATTCTTTAATAATACAGATGCAAAATAAGAAAAAATGAGTAAGAAAATATATTGGTATATGACTTAATTCCCATCGTATTTTAATAAAAAATTGCCAACCACTTTTTTAAAGTGGTATGTTTCAAAGCTCTTTTCATACTAATCAATGTTCAGCACAGGTGATCTCATAAGCGTTTCACTATGTTTTAACAGCGCATAATAGATTTCATTACTTGGGCGCCATGTTAATTTGGCTTTTGTGTAGATTTCCCTGGTTACGATTATCACAGTGGTTCCCTTTTTCATCACCCATAACAATTCGATGTTTTTGGATAAACTCAAGTGCTTTTAAAACGGGGAAATTGTTGCTTTATCTACTATCAATTATTATGTAAAAATTTTTTGCATTTTAAGTCATTAGCAAGCAAAGCCTTCAATTCTTAATTTTCAAACTTTTTTCGTACAAAGAAATCGCCTAAACCACACACGACATGTTGTTTCAATTAAAGCACCGCATCGCTTTTCTTAAAACAAAATAATAAATTTTCAATCAGGCTTCTTTCCCTCGGCAAAATTCCACGAGTACTAGACAATATATATAAGAACTTAGCGACCAGTGTTGCCAGGGAAACTAATTTTTGTAACCAAAATTTTGAAAAAAGTGTAACCAAATTGGAAAAGAAATAACCACAATTAAAATTTTGAAATTATTTATGTAAACTTTGATATAATTTTTATATATTCAGAACTTAATAACTTGCTTTTAGATAAATTGAAAATCCTCAAAAGATAAAAATATTTAAAATTAAACTGTTTAGAATAATGGTGCTCATAAAAATACTACAAATTTCTTTCCTGTATAGAAAATTATCATGCTTTTTAGGTATTAAGTAATTAACCATTTCAAAACGAGGTGTTTTTTATAAATTAAAATATATGAAAAAATAGTTCAATTGTCTGTGTTTAATGAAAAAACCAAATGTTAAAAAAAAAAACGTATACGTGAACATGGTCTTATACAATACATCTGAAAGGTCTAATATTCGATCACACTTTTATGAATTACTAACGTTATCTTGCCAATTACGCAAGTAATGTTGGCTTCAAAGCTTTGAATCGTACTATTTGTCGAATTTTGAATAAAGAAAGAAATCTAAAGGTATAATATCAGCCAGTTGATGAAATTTTTGTATAAAATGGCTTTTTTGCAAATAATCATATTGATGTTCATTTTTATTCTTAGCAAAGTACTTTAAGTCTAGTTTACAAAATGAAATTTTAGTTAAAGAAAAAATAACCAAAATGGAAAAAAGTCACCATCTCCATATTAGAATACTAAATAAGCAATTTTGGTTCCAAATAACCAAAACGGCAACACTGTTAGTGACTTTATTAGATATTTGAATACCTGAATTAGTTCTTCGATCGGTTTCGATCTTTTATTTCCCCTCTTTTGCCGACATAAGAAACTTATGAATTTATACACTATTTTAGACCTCTTCGCGCATCCCTTAAAAAAGTTATTACGGACCACCATTTGGGAACCTATGGTGTATAATGTATATAAATGTATTATAATTGAATTACAATACGCTGTAAATAATTTTTATTAAAATATAATGTACTAGAGCTGAAATCTATTATACTTTCTAAGCTTATTATCGTAGATCTTAATAACGCCTTTCATAAGTTTCAATTTTAAGTGAATGCTAAGCTTCAATCATTACTCTACATATAGACTCTGAGTGCACCTATTTCATATATCTAACTTCATATTTTAAGTCTTTTCATTAAAATTTTATTGTAAAAATAATAAAATTTATTAAATTTTAATAAAAACAATAAACAAGAAAAATCTCTAAATTCCCAACAACCCAAATAGTGTGACTTATAACAATATTTCTTAATTTTTTCACTTTCAATAAATATTAATAGCAGTTTTTCAATATGTAAACTTCGAAGGAAAAAATCAACTACAAAAACTATAAGAACATCTATAAAATATCTCTTAAAAAAGGTGAACACACAGTAGTTACATGTTCAAATGTGACTTTAATAAAAATCAACAACAGCAGATGGACGGACGGAAGGACGGACAGACATCTGCATCAACATTAACATCTAGCTGCCACAAACAAAACAAAACTAGCAACATAATAAAGATGTTTATCATTTGCAAAATGTTAAAATAATAAAAAAATCTGTTTCTTTTTTTTTTTTTTTTAATATGAATTGTTTAAATGTGCCTATTATGTTTTAGATGTAAAGTTTTATTTCATTTTTTGATTTAAGAAAAAAAAAAAAAAAAAATAAATAAAATTCTAATAAATCTTGCTTGGTTGAAAATTTAAATGTTTCATGCTTTAGTTGTGGCATTTGCCAGATTTTTTCTGTTTTTTTAGTTTTGTTTTTGCAGATTGTATTTTAATTAAATATCATGGGGTGTATTTAAATAATACTTTTATGGCTTACAGTAGCCAATTATTATTATTATAAGAAAAATATTGATTTTTTTATATTAAATGATAGAGATAGTTATGTTTGTTATGTATCATTTCATATTTAGCTAGTGATCTTTAAAAAAAACAGGTTAATTTATTTAAATCCTTGTTTGGTAATATACTATTATTAATGGTAATTTTGTGAAGAAAAATATTTAAAATGTATGGGAGCATGTTTAATAATTTTTGAATGTTTTGATTTGGAATTTGTGTGATAATAAACATAAGGAATATAAGTTGAGATATTGTGCCAATTTTTTTCCTAAACCAAAATCAAAATGAAATAAAGTCATCTGCTATTGTTTTGATTGTCGCTGAACTATTTCCTTTTTCGGCCTTTACTTACTTGAAGGAAGTCGATTGATTGTTATTTATTACAAGAAGAAATTTTAATAACTGTTAAAAATTTTATTTCCAAAAATTTTCCAAAACAAAAGTCAAAAGTAAATATGTATTTTACCTTAGAAAAATATCCACTTTTTCGGAACACTGCAACAAAAGTTATTGACTGATTAAAAATTTTACACCGATTTTTTTACAACCTGCAACATTAAGAAAATTGTATAATAAGCGAAAGCTTATTTATAACATTATCAAAATTATAGCAAATTTTACCTATATGACAATGCTTTTCTCAGAATACTTTTGAAATATGTAGATGGTCATTATCCATCTAAAATAAAACCGGAACGTACATTTACCACATTGCATTTAAACATTAATTCTTTGTTCTGATTTGATTAAAATTCACATAAAACCAAAAATGGTCATATTCAATATTTTTCTTAAACAATTTTTATTTTTTTTGTTAAGTTTTAAATTTTCAAATGACAATTAATTTATTTTTTTATTTTTTATTTTATATTTTCAAATTACAAATTTTTCTCATTTAATAAAATCCTTATAGACAGTAAATACAAAATTATGTTTAATTAAATTTACAATGAGAGACATATCAATAACATTATAAAATTCATTAAAGTTTAAACATAATCAACGGAAGGGATCAGCGTTAGCATAGTTTTGTCTAAAATCCCAGCAAAAACTTTGCTTTCCTGGTAAGCTAGCAGGTATAATTGGAAACAGGAATAAACTACTTATTTTTTGCCTGAATAACTAGTTATTTTTGTTCGAGTTGTCCACAAATTCATTTAGTTATTTTTTGACTCTAGGGGTACTCAAAAATATGTACCTAAACGTAAACAAAAATAAAAAAAAAACAAAAAAATTTTGCCGTCAGTGAGACTCGAACTTGGACACACACTAACCATTCGTTTCTACTGACTAACGTCTCACTCAGTACACCATCTCGCACATAGCATCCTAAGCGACAAAAACTCTTTTTAGTTTAAAATATCTTTTTAGACATTTTGTTATAAAAAACTAACAGCTTCAGAATGGGGTTGAACCTACAACCTTCTGGTTGTTAATCCGGCGATCTAGCCAACTCGTCCATGTGATTGCAGTATTACTGTGCTATTATACTATTGAGTACTTATTAATGTAATACAGAGTAGGCAAATAATAATGACGCCTCATTACCAAGAAACTACTTTAATAAGTAGTTGCCATTACCGAAAACCAAAAAAGTTTTTGCTGGGATATTTTATAAATAATGGCTGAAAGATACTTGAGAGACGTTGAGGTATATTAAAATGTATTCTATTCACAAGAAATTCTACTTCGATGCTGCCAGATATAAGATTGATAACGAAAATTAAATTTAACATAGTAATTGGTAATTTCATTTGCAGTAATCTGATCTTGTATGATGGCAAATTGTATATCGAATCCGAATAAGAATTTCTTAATATAAAAAGTACGAACTGTTTTGTATAGATTCAATGCGGTCAATATGAATGCTATAAAAGGGGTCCCAGACAACTGAACAGTATTCCAGAATTTGTCTAACTAATTGACTATACAATTTAAGATTTCGGTTTTTGTATACCGTTTAATTTTAAATTTTGAACATACGGGAAGAATTTATAATCTTATTTAATAATTTTAAGTTAAAACCATGTGGAAAAAATCTTAAAATAAATATTACAAAATAAATGCTTAAAACGTTTAAGATGTGAATTACTATCTATGAACTATTGACAATACAACTAAAGTCTAATTTTAAAATTTTTCAGGAGAGCTAAAAAATTGTTCAAGAAGTTAATGAACAAAAACTGAATACAGACGTCGCACAGTGGCTCAGAATCGTTTTTCATCGGCCAAAACTCTGTAACTTTTGAATCGATAGATATTTTAGAATTTGTTTTTATTTTTTTTGTTGGAGAGATATTTTCTGGAATTTTTCTCAAGTTTTAATACGGATTTTTTTGTTTTTTGAATCAGCTTTACTTATAAAAAAAAGTTATAAACAGATGAAAAAAAGAAAAAAAAAAACACATTTTAATAATACCCAGGATAATTTTATGAACAGGTTCCCAGTTTATCAAATCTAGAACAGGTTCCACTAGAACTGGTTGTTTTTGTATTTATTTTGTTTTTTTTTTTAACGACAAAAATTTCTCTTTTTAATGTTTTCTTTTTACTGTTACAGACAATGTTAAAATTTTTATAAGCTCAAGTAGTTCACTTAATCAATCAATTTTACAAACGGATTTAGATAGCTTTTTTATATGGTGTAAAGAGAACTTAATAGACCTTAATATCAAAAAATCGAGTAGTACATATGTTTGCACTACTCGAGAAAACCTGGTTCTCATGGATGTTTACATCTTGGGGAATACGAATTGGAGTCCGTAAATAAATTCCTGGATCTTGCAGCACTATTCTATCCAAAGCTTATATTTAATAAACACATTAATATGTTTACAAATCGCAAAAATATATATAGCGAAAGCAAATATGCTTCTCAGAGGAGTTTTTAGATTATATAATTTTCTTCGTAATAGATAGAGCAAATTATTTGCTCAATTTTTATTGCCAAGAAATGGTGCTACAAAAATGTATTATATGTCAAGTTGTAAAAATCAAGAATTTCTCAATCAACCCTCATAAAGCTATGGAAAAATGAGGTGTAAGAAATGGGTGTAGATGGGAAATTTATATTTGATATAACTTACACATGACCGTAGATGCTAAGAAAATGTATTTTTGTATATTTATTTAATAGTGAAAAGTTTCTTTGTTTATAAAAATCCACATAAGCGTGATTCCATGACAAAATGGACAGCAGTCGGAGTTGACATCTTCGATCTCAATGAAATTCACTACAAACATTGGCTATTGGAAGTGGTTCCCAAAGCATATAGTTTTAGAATCATGTCACTTTCCGGTCAAAAATTATGACGGTTTAAAAAACGAAAAAAAGCTAAAATCTTTACAAATATGTACTTGTTTAATTGCTAATTACTTCTAAACTATATATGGTAGATCTTTAGTTTTAGTTCAATATTAAAGATAAAGATATTACCTTTATAATGATATGTATAAAGTATTTTTACCACAAAAGTTCAAAGGTCAAAGTTCGGCGTATAAAAATCAAAACAATATATCTTAAAAAACGGTATTTTTTAAATTCTTGAAATAATTATATATTGTTGACCGGACTCTTCTTCTACGCATACAAAATTTCAAGGTGGAAACTCATTTAGTTTAGAAGTTATGAATCAAAATTAACCTAATTTCTAATGATCAAGGACCGGAAGTTCATGCAAATGCATGTTTTTGCCTTTACTCCTAGAACAGGGTAAATTGAATATCTTTGAGAATTAGAGAATTTGCTTTAAAATTTCATCGATTTGTTAGTGCATATTTATGCATATTTTGTTCAAAATGCATGTTTTTAAATATTTTGCTATAAATGCATATTCTTGTATAATATTCCTTGCAATATTCGAATTTAAAATTATTTTTAATGTAGAAAAAAACATAATTCTGTGGACTTTTGATAAAACGACTTAAGTTTACATGTACAATGTTTTAAAATATTAAAAATACCATGGAAAATCAATCATAGAAGAACATTGATTATTGCAAATGGTGCGTCACCAGAAAGTTCCTTATTTATTTGGTAATAAGATGCGAAATTACACAGAATAAATAATTCGGAGAAGTATTGTCCTAAAACAATATCACTGAAAAAAGTTTTTGGTATATCAGCCCTTGGATTACCTAAAAAATTGAGATAAATACAGACTTCCAGGGTCAAATTTCCAATCATTTATCTGAAGATAGAAGAAGTTCATGTATATGAAACATTTGTTTTGATTGTCATACGTTTTTGTAAAATATAGAGAATTGATTAATTCCTTTTAAAGAAGCTACCAATGAGATTATTCTGTCTAAGAGCACAATAAGCTGTATAGGGTTAACCTTAATATACCCTTAATATATAGTTTTAGAAAAATCGATCTATCATTAAGAGCACAGCCATCGAAACAAGTGTTGCCAATACAGTTGTTACAATTTTAGATTCAAACGAAGAAACAATAAAATCTTTCCACATCATTTAAAAATGCATCCATCACATCTGTTGATTTCGAAGGGTAATTTTTTATGTACAAAAGCTATCTAAGGTTTTTACTGCATATTTATTTTAATTTAGGTCCTCTGTGAAATAGTAGAAAAGTGTGCTTGTTAATAAATTTTTGATAGTTATGAGGTGAACAAAATTTTACTAGCTCATAGGGCTAGTAAAAATTTTTACAAATGAATATAAATCTTTTAACATTTCAAAAACATTACATTCATAAAAATTCTTTGCAGTTTTCATTTCACATAGCAGAAATGAAAATTATTCTCACCGTAAAAAAAATATTTTTTATAGTAAAACTTTTTCACAGTTTTACAAAAGTTCTTAATATGATACTGAATTAAAATTTTATGTTTTTTATTTTTTTTTAATAAAAGTTAAGAAATAAGTGCATATTTAATTTGTTTTTAGGGAGTATTTTAAAATTTTTTGTGCATATTTTAAGCGCCTAAAGCACACTTTTTAAATGCATGAACTTCCTGTCCCTGCTAATAACTTATGAACTATACACAATCAAATTTTAATTTTAGTATCACTTTAAAGCTAAAGATATTGTCTCCAAAATGATATGTAGTAAGTTAATTTAATTCGAAAGTTCAAAGTTCAAAATTAAACTTATAAAAATTAAACCATTATAACTCCAAAAATTATATTTTTAAAATGCTTAAAAATTTATATAATACTCATGCAAAATTTCATGTTGAACACTAAAATTCTGTATATAAAATTTCATTTTTTTTTTAATATGAGCTCATAAAGAAACATATTATGAAATCAATTTTTGTAAATGTTTTAAATTTTACATACAAAAAATTAGCTTTTTACTATATTTTGCTAAGACAAAAGAGTATCGAACTTGAATTTTGGCACGAGTATAGAACAGAGCTAAATTATCAATATATAATTTTTTAAAGAACTTTAAAATATGGTTTTTACACCAGTATTATGCGTTTGTGATGATGTTTGTAACGCCCCACCTTAAAGTATATCAATCGACTCAGAATCACTTTTTGAGTCGGCTGTACGGCTGGCTGGCTGTCCATGTAAAGCTTGTGCACAAAGTGCAACTCGCAATTTTGGAGCTAATTCAATGAATTTTGGTAGGACTTTCACGAACGAAGCCTATTGAAATTGGCTATGATCGGTACATTATTTCACCAAACCCCCAATACAAATATCCTTCCGGAATAGCGATTTAACGATTATAAATACCTTAAATATAGCAATATTTTAATGAAATTCGATAAAAGGAAGTTTTGTATAAGTATCAATCTTTGCGCCAAATTTCATGAAGATCGGTCCATAATTGACTACAGCTTCCATATAAAACCCTCTTTCGGAAATCACTTTAGCGTGCATAAATCACATACACATTTTAATATCAAGTTTATATTCGACACAAATAAGTTTTATATAAGTAGAAATCACAGTGACGAATTTTATCAGGATTGTTCCATAATTTACCATAGCTCCTATATAAGCCCAATTTTGGGAATTACCCTAAAGTGCATAAATTCATAGAGATGTTAGTATTTACGTAATATTCTGTATTTATATATTTTATTTTACACTTAGTAAAATATCGGTCTACAATTGTCCATATGTCAAATATAAGACCCCTTCACGAATTTTGGTGGACATACACCATGATGTAGGGCACCATATGGTCGGGCTTGATCGACTATATTTTTCTTACTTGTTTTTTTTTGTTTTTTTTTTAATATGAGCTCATAAAAAAAACATATTTTTAAATCAGTTTTTGTAAATGTTTTAAATTTTACATAGAAAAAATTAGCTTTTTTCCATATTTTGCTTGATAACTGAATTTTGGCATGAGTATAGAACAGAGTTTAATTATCAATATATAATTTTTTAAAGAATTGTAAAATACCGTTTTTTTCAGATATTCAGCTTTGATCTTTATATCATCGATTTTGAACTTTGAACTTTCGAAGTAAATAAATTTTATATATATCATTTTAAAATCGATATTTTTTTTTTTATTAAATGAAACAAAATGTTGTATAGTTTAGAAGTTATGAGCAATAAAATATTTACACTTTTGGAAAAAAAGTCCACAGTTTTTTTATTTTTTAAAATGTCATATTTTTGAACCGTAGATGGTCTTTAGCCTGAAGGTTTGTAATTTGTGCAGCACTTTTAATTGGTAATAACTGTAGCGAATTTCATTGAAACCGGAGATATAAAATATGAAAATATCTGTTTGTTATACGTTTTGATATGAAATCACACATAACTTAAATTTTGGTTATTTAAGATAAGTTTGTCTTAGTAGTGAATTAGAGAATTTTGTGTATTAAACTAAGCCTATATGCATAAGGTATATAAGTCCTAGTCCATATTATTATTATTATTATTATATTATTATTATTATTATTATTATTATTATTATTATTATTATTATTATTACTATTATTATTATTATTATTATTATTATTATTATTATTATTGTTATTATTATTATTATTATTATTATTATTATTATTACTATTATTATTATTATTATTATTATAATTATTATTATTATTATTATTATTATTATTATTATTATTGTTATTATTATTACTATTATCTTTATTGTTATTGTTATTATTATTATTATTATTATTATTATTATTATTATTATTATTATTGTTATTATTACTATTATTATTACTATTGTAATTATTATTATTGGTATTATTATTATTCTTATTATTATCGTTATTATTATTATTATTATTATTATTATTATTATTATTATTATTACTCTTATTATTATAATTATAATTATTATTATTATTATTGTTATTATTATTATTATTATTATTATTATTATTATTATTACTATTATTATTATTATTATTATTATTGTTATTATTATTATTGTTATTATTATTACTATTATTATTATTGTTATTATTATTATTATTACTATTATTATTATTATTATTATTATTATTATTATTATTACTATTATTATTATTACTATTATTATTATTATTATTATTATTATCACTATTATTATTATTATTGTTATTATTATTGTTACTATTATTTTTATTATTATTGTTATTATTATTATTATTATTATTATTATTATTATTATTACTATTATTATTATTATTATTGTTATTATTATTATTATTATTATTATTATTATTGTTATTATTATTCCTATTATTATTATTATTATTACTATTATTATTATTATTATTGTTATTATTATTGTTACTATTATTTTTATTATTATTGTTATTATTATTATTATTATTATTATTATATATTTCCTTTTGCCTATTTGTCTGCATAAAACATTCTTATGTTTAAAACTTAAAACGGAAATAAATGAAATTTATGTAGAATATTTATTATTATCCTAAGCCATTAGGTATTTAAAATTAGCCAAGATCATTTTAGTTGAAAAATTTATATACCAAATTGTAAAACAACTTCGAGCGAAAGGCAAAAATCATGAGAAAACATAAATTTACAGTTACAAAATAATAAAATTTACAACGATTTAATATTATTAAGTTAACCAATTTTATTACTTTGAATATATTAATACTAAGGAAATATTTAAAAATTCTTTGCTATTTTTTATTATTTAAATTTCAGTTCATAAAATATATTATATATATTTTATCTGGAAAAACACATCGTTTAACTTTAATATTTATTAACTATAATAACTATAGTTACCATATATTATTTAAATATTAAAAAAAAGTAAATACTTTAAACACTTATAGATTTTATGTTTAAAAAAAGAATAACAACTTTAATTATTTTACTTTTTTTACGATATTTTGTTTAACATCAGCTGTCAATTTTCATATAATAAAAGACACTTTGTGCGCATAAATTTATATTTATTAAACAACTTGTGGTTGTAATAACCTGCTTATTATCTTGTTTAATATATTTATTGGTATTAGTTGTAGTTGCTGCTTAATAATATTTATAGTTTGTTATTTTATATTTTTATTATTTACGATGATTTTTTCTTTATTATTTATGAAATAATTGCTTAACATAAATGAGTTAATGCATCATCATCATCATAATGCATCAGACAGACAGACGAACGGACGGATAACAAGTAAAACCAAAACCATCAAAAGCATCATTATAAAAGGAAGGAAACGTGGCAAATAGTAGTAAAGTGAATGAATGAGTGAATAAATAAATTAGTTTTGAGTTGTAGTTCATTTAACCATTTATGAACATAAAAATGACATATAAAGATTTTAATATTTATTTATTTTTTGTTAATGTATTTCGTTTTCTTTTTTTTTCGAAATGTGTAGGCGAATTGTCAAGAGTTTGAGTACTTGAACGTTAACGTTGTTAACGGGGAATATTAAGGTTTGTCTTTGTTTTTTTTTTGATTTGAGATTTAACAAATTCTTTTACAATTTTGTAATTTAATTACAATATTATTAAGAATATGTTAATGAGATCACGAAAATGTCTGTTATAGATTCTAACGAGCATGATGACAGGGACTTTATAAAATTCTATTTTGGGTGTTTTAAGCAAATATTTGACTTTTAAATAAGTCAAAAATAATTTTAGTACTTTAAATACATAAAGTGTCATAGTTCATTTTAAACCGCCTCTTTGTTGTTTTCATATGTGTTTTTTTTTTATTATTACCCAGCAAAACTTTTTGGTTCTCGGTAATGGCAACAACTACTCATGGTGGAAGGCTATGGACAAATCCAGCTATATTGGAATCTTTGATAGGATTCGTACAACTCCATCGAAAGCCCTCTTTGTTCTAATGAACTGGTTATTGGTGGATCCAAACAGATCGCCATTATGACGGCGACAAGGCTCAGGAATATAGGTGCATGGAATGACAGTGAATTCGGCCATGCGACCATTTTGGGATTCCTTAATAACATTCCTAGCAATATCGATTATCACATCCCCATATCTTTTCTTGGCAGAGATTTCCAGTATCAATCTCAACTACTCCAAAATTAAGAGTAGATTCAGTTGAGGTTTATACAGACGGGTCCAAATCTGCTGAAGGGGTTGGGGGGAGGGGGGTGTGTTTATATTCCCGTTTATAGGAAAAACATTTCCATTAAATTGCCAGAATTCTTCAAGCAGAGATCTCGGTCATAAAGAGGGCGGTGAATTGGTCAATGTACTATAGGGTATTCGGAGTGGATATCCCAATCTGTACGGACAGTCAAGTCTCAATCAAATCGCTCTCGGGTGTCTTTTCGACATCGAGATTGGTACATAAATGCCGGACATCTCTGAATAAGATGGCGGGACATTTCAACCTAGAGTTGGTCTGGGTTAGGGGTCATTCGAGCACCCCGTGTAATTTTATTGCGGATACACTAGCCAGAGATGGAGCCCTTCTTCGAGGTGAAGATACGGACCAACTGGTTGGAGTACCGCTTTTGGCCTGCAGATCAATAATTCTGCGGAACTTATCGAGGATTGCACAGGATATGGGCCCATTATGATGAATCTCGATCTAACTTCATCATGGGACTATCGAGGCGTTGGCTAAGAATCTTGGTAGCCATGGTAACAGGGCACTGGATTGCTGGTGCGCATGCTAGGAGACTAGGGCTCACTTATAACGACTTTTGTAGAAGTTGCCGGGATGATCTCTGCCGAGATCAGGACTGCTAATTTTGGAAGTCCGTTTGTCCATGCGTTATCAGATCTCTCTGATATTGATATCAGATGTATCAATTCTTTCATACACGCGCCGGGTTAGTTCGTTTCGAACACTATTATGGACATGTGAGTTAGTAATAAATGATCCCTCAGGGTTTCACAATGGGACCAAATTAGACCCAAGTAAGCAGTCTTTTATTGACTAGACAGCTGCCCCTAAAAACCTGATCTAACCTAATGGCAACTACTTCTTAAAATAGTTTCTTGGTAATGAGGCGTCATTATTATTTGCCTACTCTATCTTACATAAATTAGTACTCAATAGTATAATAGCACAGAAATATAGCAATCATGTGGATCAGTTGGCTATAGCGCTAGATTAACAATCAAAGGCTTCTTGGTTCAACTCCATTCTGATGCTGTTAGTTGTTTTTTTTTTTTACAAAATGTCTAAAAAGATATTTTATACTAAAAAAGTTTTTGTCACTTAGAAAATGAAGTGCCAGATGGTGTCCTGAGTAAGACGTTAGTCATTAAAAACGAATGGTTAATTTGAGTACAAGCTCATACCTCACTGACGGCACAATTTTTTTGTTTTTTTCTTTTTTATTTATATTTTCGTTTAGGTACATCTTTTTGTGCACCCCTGGAGTCTAAAAATAACTACATGAATTTGTGGATAACTCGAGCTTACCAGGAAGTTTTTGCTGGGTAAAAAATGCCTCGCATTTTAGGGAACATAAGTTTTTTTTCTAAAGAACCAATTTTAAAGATTTTTAATACCAAATGGCTAAAGGTAATTAGTTCAGATGAATTTCAAATATTTTGGTTTTGAATTTTAGATAAGAGAGTGTTTTATACAGGAATAAAATAAAAACACAAGAATATTCATATACCTATTTTAATAAAAATTTTGGAAGTGTTTAATGAACTACTAAGTGTTATTTTACCCCTATTATGTACCATATAAATGTGCTTACGAAGAAGCTATTGGTAATCATTTTAAACTATTAACAAATTTTTAATTTTTTTAATATCAAGTTTAAAAAATTAAGTTAATAATTTTTAAAATTTTTTTGTTATTTTCACTGTTTCTTTTAATATTCTTTTTTTGCGTTTATTCACCTGTCTTGAAAATTGAAATCTTCTCTTTTTGAGGCATGTTATTTTTGCTGATATGCAAAACGCCCACCTGTTGCTACTGTATGTTAAACATCATATTTTTTTCCTCTTTTTATGTTCTCTTAAATTTTTCTATTTTGTAAGTTAAACAATAGACAACATGTTGCTTGATTTAGAAACATGTTGTATAATGATAGGAAAACAAAAACAAAAATATGAATGGGTGGATAGATTAGATGCATATTGTGTTTAAGTAGTAGAATGATTCACATGCAAAATTGCAACATTTGAAAAAATAGTAACACCTTCAACAAAAAAGTGTGTAACAAAATTTGAGTGAAATAATGAAAAAAAAGAACAAAAAGCACTTCAGGTTAGGAAATCAATTAAATGTTTTTTAATATTAAGAATTAAAAATTACGTAATAATAACTATTAAAAAAAAAAAAATCTTACAAAAAATAATGTTTGTCGGTGGGAAATATACTTATAATCGAAATACAACTGAAATATACATCATTTTTATACAAAAATGTTTGTTAATGTCTTAAGAAATATATTAAGTAAAATGTATAAACGAAATTGATGATGTATAAACCAAATTTATGATTCCAAAACCCTTTTGAAAAAAAATAATAATAAAATAAAATAATAATCATATTAAAAATAAACTCTTCATTGAAAAAATCGGAAATATTAATTTAATTTTCGAGATATTCAAAGCTAAAAAATTATTTGAAATCATATTCGAATAATATTCGAATATTTTCCAAGTTGCCTAAAAATAATTTTAGAATTATTTAAATATTTTAATTTTTTAATAATTAAGTTATTTTCTAATATTTTTTCTATCGAAGTTTAACAATTCAATATTAAATTGAATTTGCGAACATTTTATTTTAAATTTTCAAACAATAATTTTAAATTTTTAATATTTTCGAGCATAGTTTAGAATAAAATATTATTTTGAAATTATATTAGAAGTTGCTTAAAAATAATCTAAAAATGTTTGTTTCTTTCTTAATTTTAAAAAAAATTGTCAAATAATTTTTATTACGAAAGTAAAAGTAGATTGAATGTCAGCAAACCATACCCGATTTTTTATAAATGTTGTTTTTTCATAATACAATTTTTAAAAATTAAAGTTCGAAAATTCGAATTTAAGTTTTTATAATTTTCTTTCGAAATTTAATAATTGTTATTATTTAATATGAAATTCTTAATAAAATTTTAATTTTCGAACGTAGTTAAAACTTATAAAAACTTTTAGTTTCAAAATTCATTTTATAACATATTTGCAAAATTTTAAATTGTTTATAAAATTCGAATATGACAAAATCCTAGTATTTTTAACAAATTTTATATTGAATTTGTATTAATTTTATGGAAAATTTTTCAAATTCAGGTTTTAATTTTTATAATTTTAAAACAACTTTGAATTTTAAACAATTTTTGCAATGCTAAAAAATTTGAATTTAAGTTTTTGTATTTTTTTAAATTTAAAGTGTTTTAGTAACCTTTTTTTGAAAATTTAATCTATTTTTTTTAATTTTGAAATTTCGAAATTAATTTAGATTTTTTATTTTTCCATATTTTCTAAAAGTTTTAATATATTAAATAAATCTTAAATTTTCGAAAATAGCTAAAATTAACAAAAAATGTAAACTATTCATATGTAAGTTATTTTTAAGACATATTTTGAAAATTTAAACATTTTGGTCAATTTCGAAAATTCTAAATTTATGTTGAATTTCTCGAACATGATATAAATGATGCATTTTTTCATATTTTTTTATCAATTTTATTTTTATGCTGAGTTTTTGAAATTTAAGACTTTTTCATCTAGTTCGAATTTTCGAACATAGCTAAAACTCTCAAAAGTTTTTGATATTTCATATTTATTATTTATAATACATTTTTAAAATTTAAACAATTTTTGTAAATTTTGATATATCTATATTATTTTTATGCAATATATTTTTTTTTTAATTTTAAGTAATTTTAATTTAATTTTAACTAAGGAAAATAGCTTAAAAATTTTAAATCAAATTGGAATATTCGAACATAGCTAAAACTCCTAAAAAATGATTATTTTTAAAATTTAAGTTATATTTTTTAAAATTTAAGTTATATTTAAAATATATTTTGAGAATTTAAAAATATTTGTCAATTTTGAAAATTCGAAATTGCGTCGAATTTTTTTCGAACATTTTAAAAATTATTTATTTTTCCGTATTTTTTCATTGATATTATTTTTAAGCAAAAATTTCTGAATTTTTTTATAAGTTTCAGAATTTTAAATCAAATTCGAATTTTCGAACACAGCTAAAGCTTATAAAAAGTTATGATTTTTTATAATTAAGTTATTTTTAAGATATATTTTGACTATGTTAGAATGTTTGGCATCTTCGAAATTTTCGAACATGAAAAAATATTCAACATTTATTTTAATATTTTTTAAGTTTTAAGAATTTTTCAAAAAATTTGAATTTTTAAAATCAATTGCGAACTTTTGTACATAACTACAATTCATAAAAATTATAATTTTTCATATTTGTTTAATATTTTGAAAAGCTAAAAGTTTCTAATCAATTTCGAAATTAATTTTTTTCGAATATAAGAAAAAATGTTATAATTCTTTTTTAGTATTCGTTATTTAAAAAAGATCTTTCATAGTTTGAGTTTTTCGGAATATTCGAAAATTTTGAGCTAAGTTCGAATTTTCGAAAATAGTAAAAAACTATAAACATTTGTCTTCTGTGCAGCAGTTTTGATATTATTTCGTTTGTAAAATTTAAAATTATGTTTGATTTATTTCGAAATAAAAGTTATTCAGAGTTTTTTTATATTTCCTGGAATTTAAAAATGTTTTTTTGATATTCGAAAATTTAACAATTAATTAAAATTTTTTCGCAAGCCTTATAATAATCAATATTTTGTTCAATTTATGATATTTTTATATTTTTTTAATTTCAAAATGTTTAAAAAATATTCACTAATTTCGTATTGTTATTCGGTAATATTTTCAAGACGTTTTTAATATATTTTCAAAATATATTAAAAAAAATTTTGTTCTGTACCATTTTTTTTATTAAAATATATTTTAAGAATAAAAATTATTAAAATACATTTTTTTATATTTTTTTAACTTTTTAGTGATTTTTTCGAATTTTAAAAGTTATAGTAACGAAATATATTTTTTTCTTTTTTTGCTTTTTAATTTTAATTTCTTTTTAACACTATTAAATTTCGGACTTAGCGCACAATTTAAGTGAAGCTGTTAGTTCAATTTTTATTATAACTTTATATTATATTACGAAAAAGCTTTTAATTAATTCATTTTCATATTTCTCTTAAAATCCTCACAAAATCCTTTTAATGAGCTTTCCAAAAAAAGAAAAAAAAATAATTTTACTATTATTGCCTACATTTAGGCTGTTAAATATTAATATAATATTGCATTTATATTGGCAAAAGTAACTCTGTATATAAATTTATATAACTTTTAATATAATGTTTAACAATATTATCACTAAAGTACCAACATAATCAGTTTTTTGTTTATGTAATAATAAGTAAGTGTGAGTGTGCGTATACATACTTGCATATATATACATTTGCATACATATGTTTTTCGTTCAATTGCAATGAATATATAATTATATTTCTAATATCCCATGGTTATGTTTAATTTTGCATGCAAAATTCATGTATATTTGAACCTTGTTTTTTTTTCTTATCTTTTAGTAGTAATTTACTAATATTAAAATTTATATAATTGCATATAATACTTATAATGCGTTTGTATATGTATGATAATAATATTTAGTTAATAATAAGTTAAATAGCTAACGGTAGTTTTTGGAAAAATTACTATACAAAAGATTTATGTTAAATTACCAAATAATTTTAATGAAGGATAATTATTTAAAGAAAAAATAAAGAAATCATAAAGGCAGGAAATTTAATGGCATTTATATTAAATAATAGAAGATTAGAAGTAGAAGATTATGAAAAATAATAAATTTTAAGTATTTCAGATTTTATTTAATACCCGCGATCTTCGACACCCCTTTTGATGCAATTACTAATATTTACTTTATATGGAAGCTACTACTCCTCCTCGTCCTATTAAAAATTTAACATGAAAATTAGGTATAAACAATTTTAAGACTTAGTAAATTACTACTTCAGATATGCGAAAATTAATATTTTTCTTATATGGAGGCTACACCTTCCGCTGGCCCTATTCGTCCTATTTTTATCTTATCAATACAGTATAATAAGAAAATATTTACCACAATATTTGAAAGCTCCCATATATCATTTCTTTAGATATTAAGAATTAAGAATATTTGCTTTGTATGGGGGTACCATTTTCCCTGGTCCTATCTATCTCATTTGCATCTTAACTTATCGAGGTTGTTGAGAAAGTTTGTTTTATAACTTATATTATAACTTTTGCTGTAACAGTTCTTAAGATATACGATATTTAATATTTTCATTGTATGGGGGGTACCATTCCCCCTGGTCCTATCCGTCCCATTTTCATTCTAAGTTAGGTGACTGATGAGAAAGACATTCCAGTAAAATTTTAAGACTTTTGTGTAACAGTATTTAAGTGATCCGATAATTAGTTTTTCTTTCTGTGGAGCCTATCACTTCCCCTAGACCTATCCATTCCACTTTAATCATCATTATGTAAATTAAAAATAAATTAATAATAAAATTTGGCACATATGTCTTTTATAGTCCAGTTTATAAAATTTAGCATATATAAATTTTATGGTACCTGAAGTACCCAAGAAAAATGTGCCATAACCTACAAATCCCTTGAAGAGTTTCAATTGGTCTAAGCTTCCATAAATTCCATACAAATATTAGTTTCAAGTTAATATTAGACACAAATAAGTAAAAATCGTAGTGCCAATATTATCAGAATCGATATATAATTAACCATAGGTCCCATATAAAACCCACTTCCGCAAATCACCCTAAAACGCATAAATAATATAATATAAAGCATGCATATGTTTCATAGAAATATACAATGCTTTTAATAGAAATATCGGGCAACGATTGACACCATGTCCCATATAAGACACCTCCCCGAAATTCATCACATAGTCTGATTATATTATCTATATCTTACCATATATAACTTTCTTATAAATATATATATATATCTATAAAGGGTGATTCAAGTAGAGATACTTTTTTCACGTGTGAGTCGTGTCATGCTGTCATGTTATTTTTGTTTAGTATTGTTTGGCATTTCATAATGGAAGGACTTACGCCTGAACAACGTTTACAGATCGTTCAACTTTATTACGAAAATTCACTTTCTGTGAAGAATGTGTTTCGTGCACTTCGCTCAACTTATGGTCAACATAATCGGTCTACTGAGCGTACTATTCACAACACCATCACCCATTTTGAGATCCAGCATTCATTATTGGATAATATTCGACCGAATAGACCACGTCCAGCATGCTGTGAAGAAAATATAGCGGCCGTAGCTGAGAGTGTACACGAAGACCGTGGAGAGTCGATTCGGCGCCGTTTGCAGCAACTCGGAATGACGTATGGAACGACTTGGCGCATTTTACGTCGAGATCTTAAATTGAAAGCGTACAAAATACAGCTTGTGCAACAACTGAAGCCGCTCGACTTTCCCAAGCGGCATCGCTTCGCTCTATGGGCTCTTGAAAAGTTCCAAGAAGATCCGATGTTTTCGAGGCAAATTTTGTTCAGCGATGAGTCCCATTTCTGGCTCAATGGGTATGTGTACAAACAAAATTGCCGCATTTGGGATGAAGAGCAACCTGAATGAAGAGCATCAATCAATGGATTTATTAAGAGAACACTTCGGTGAGCACATAATTTCACGTTTTGGGCCGGTCGATTCGCCACCAAGATCGTGTGATATCACACCGTTAGACTTTTTCCTGTAGGGATATATAAAGTCTAAGTTTATGCGGATAAACCCGCTTCGATTCAGGCCTTGGAGGAAAACATCAAGCGTGTCATTCGCCAGTTACCAGTCGAAATGCTCGAACGAGTCATCGAAAATTGGATTCAACTGATGGACCATCTGCGACGTAGCAGCGGCCAACATTTGATAGACATAAACTTCAAAAAATAAATGGCAAAGAATGTTCTTTCAAATTGATAATAAACATTCCCCATTAAATTTGAATTTTCTGTGTTTTTTTCTTTAAAAATGTAGGGAACCTCGAAATGGATCACCCATTATGTATATATATATATGTTTATATATTGAAGAAAGAATAAATTTGATTGGTATTTTTTATATTATATCTGTTTTTAAAACTTTAGTTTTCTCTGACTAAATCTTTCTACATATTGAAATATTGAAACAGCGTTTTTGTATATCACTTCTTCATTTATTGCACCCATTGTGCAACAAGGTTTTATTTTACAATTTCTCTTTCTTTTGTAATTTTATGTTAATTAGAATTTTTATTGCATTTAAATAGCAAAAAAATGTTAACCGTAACACTATATATTTTCGGATAAATAAAGAAATTTTCATCTTGTTTAAACAATAAATGAAAAAATACTTGTCTAAGTACAAATAAATACAATAATTAGATAATTTTTAATGTCTATATTTATATTTTCTTATAAAATATGTTATTTAAATACAAATTCCTTTGATGAATTTTCAAGATAAATGGTAAAATTCAAAGTAAATACATAAGCCTTGACCTGTCTGTCTGGCTTTTCTGTAAACAAACACACAAAATCTTTTGCAGTCTAGAAAAATTAAAAGAAAAACGCGTAATTTTCTGGGGAGTAAGAAAAAAAAAAAAAATAAAATTAAAATATATTTAAGAGGTAAGAAGGAAGAAGAAAAGAAAAATCATATTAAAAGTTTTTGACTTTTTAGCAAACATTTTGGTTGTTTCTTCCTTTTAAGGTGGCCTTATGTAAATTTTTATATGAAATATATTAAAATTTTTTTCTATATAAAATATATACTAAAAAAAATATAACGTTTTTCCTTAAAAAAGAAAGTCATATTCAGCTTTAAAATCAAGTCTGGTCTTCCTAATTTTCATACCCTCTTATCTCACGATAAGCTTGTATACTTTTACATTAAAACGTACAATTAAAATTACGCCAAAAATAATATTAAATTTACCCCCTCAGTTAAAAATAGAAAAAAAATATATTAGCCAAAAAATACCTAAAAGTTTACTATCATAGCAAATAACACGTTTTGTTGCATTTGCTGACTTTTTTCAACTTCTCCTTGTTATTTTTTTTTGCTTTAAAATCTAAAAAATATGGCTGAAAAGCCATACAATACCACAAAGATCAAAATGTATATCAAAGTGTTGCTGGGTTCGTGCAAAAAAAAAAAAAAAAAGTTACACAAATAACAACTAACCAGACACTTTTTTCTAGCTGCTAGTAGAAAATCTTCCCTTATTTTCTCTTCTTGTTTTGGTAACAGACTTTAGTCTATGATCCCTGTTTTTTAGACACTGATAGAACGAAAAAAAAAATTATATATAAAATGTTTTCTAAGGCTCAAAAAGAAAAAAAAAAAAAAAGAAAATGAAAATTTTTGGCGTTTATTTTTTTGGGAGAATTTTTTGTCAGAAAATATAAGGAATAAAAAATTTTAACAAATTTTGTGTGTGTCATAGGGAGTATTTTTTGATTATCTTTTTTTTTTTTAATTCAAAAACGTTTACAATTCCTTTTTATATGCCAAGAAAGTTGGCAATTCATTGGTATTTTAAAAATGTGTATAGTGGTTGCAAAGCTAAAGTATTACAACTAGCAACTAACAGCTTTTCACTGGGCTTAGTGCAAGTTAAAGAACACAAATTTGAATAGTTTATTAGGAAATTATTTGAGAACAAATATATTTAATAGTAGGTTTTTATAGGCTCTAACCGTAGCATATAGTCTTTAAGCATAGTCCTTTTAATTATCCTATATGATCTTTTATTAGAGGGTGATTAAGCTGTATTTAAAACAACAGACTATGTTGACTAGTCAACAGTCTTAGCTATAGTCCAATCAATTGTCTAGTCAATTGTAACGACTATAGTCTATTCAATAGACATAACTATAGTCTAGTCAATAGCCTTGATTATAGCCTAGTAAATAGCCTTGATTCTAGTCCAGCCAATAAACTTGACTATAACCTAGTATTAAATATAGTCTAGTCTATAGTCTTGACTATTGACTATAATCTAGTCTATAGTCTTGACTATTGACTATAATCTAGTCTATAGTCTTGACTATTGACTATAATCTAGTCTATAGTCTTGACTATTGACTAAAATGTAGTCTATAGTCTTGAATATTGCCTATTGGCTATAGTCTAGTCTAGTCTATAGTCTTGACTATTGACTATAGTCTAGTTTATAGTCTTGACTATTGATTATAGTCTAGTCTATAGTCTTGAATATTAACCGTAGTCTAGTCTATAGTCTTGACTATTGATTATAGTCTAGTCTATAGTATTGACTATTGACTATAGTCTAGTCTATAGTCTTGATTATTGAGTATAGTTTAGTCTCTAGTATTGACTATAGTCTATTCTATAGTCTTGACTATTGACTATAGTCTAGTCTATAGTCTTGACTATTGACTATAGTCTAGTCTATAGTCTTGACTATTGACTATAGTCTAGTCTATAGTCTTGACTATTGACTATAGTCTAGTCTATAGTCTTGACTATTGACTATAGTCTAGTCTATAGTCTTGACTATTGACTATAGTCTAGTCTATAGTCTTGACTATTGACTATAGTCTAGTCTATAGTCTTGACTATTGACTATAGTCTAGTCTATAGTCTTGACTATTGACTATAGTCTAGTCTATAGTCTTGACTATTGACTATAGTCTAGTCTATAGTCTTGACTATTGACTATAGTCTAGTCTATAGTCTTGACTATTGACTATAGTCTAGTCTATAGTCTTGACTATTGACTATAGTCTAGTCTGTAGTCTTCACCATAGGCTATAGTCTAGTCTATAGTCTTGACTATTGGCTATAGTCTAGTCTATAGTCTTGACCATTGGCTATAGTCTAATCTATAGTCTTGACCATTGACTATAGTCTAGTCTATAGTCTTGACCATTGACTATAGTCTAGTCTATAGTCCTGACTAGTCTTGACTATAGTCTAGCCTATAGTATAGTCTATAGTCTTGACTATAGTCTAGTTAATTACCTTGGCTATAGTCAATTGCCTTGAATGTCATATAGTATTGACTATAGTCTTGCTAATAACCTTGGCTATAGGTTAGTCAATAATCTTGATAATAGTCTAGCTTTAGTCTTGACTATAGTTTTGTCTATAGTGTTAATTTTAGTCCAGTCTATAGTTTTGACTGAAGTCTATAGTATTAACTATTATTTAGTATATTTGACTATAATTTATAGTATTGGCTATAGGATTGATTATAATTAAGTCAAGCCTAAAGTCAAGTCTATAGTCTTGACTAAAATCTAGTTTATAGTCTTTTCCATAGCCTAGTATAAATTCTTGACTATAGTCTAGTTTATAATGAAAACTTTGAAATAGAATATTGAATATAGTCAAGTCTATAGTGTTGATCATAGTATAGTCTATGGACGTGATTATAGTCTGGTTTATTCTCTTGACTATAGTCTTATCTATAGTTATGACTATAGTCATAATTATGAATATAGTCTGTAGTTTTGACAATAGACTAATCTAAAGTCTTGACTAAAGTCTAGTTTATAACAAACATTATAAACTAGATTATAGTCTACAGTCTTGACTTTGGCCTAGATTGTAGTAAATAGTCATGATTGTAGTCCAATCATTAGTCGTGCCTATAGTCCAGTCACAAGTCTTCACTATAGTCTAGTCAATATCTTTGTTTATAGTCTGGTCTATAATCTAACTTATAGTGTTGCCTGTAGTTTAGTCAATACTATAGTTTAGCGCCGTACCGGTTTCACTTATGCCACCATTGAATTGCGGCTAAATTCCTCCATATGTACATGTTTAAGAGTTTGTATTATGTAATTCCTTCGTATGATTGTTCATGCATTTGTTTACTTATGTATATATATTTGTGACTGTTTCTTTCTGTATATGTGTTTGTTTTAAGTGTAGTCCTGATGGTTTTTAATGCTAAGGTTGTTAAATGTCAGAAAATGTGAATTGCATATCTAGTTTTTCTCCAGTTTCCCATTTTCTCTCCATCTCTCAATGTGTTTAAATTTAACATTTCATAGAGCAAAGATACGTTTTCGCCTGTTTCCGTCTGACTGTCTGTTTGTCTGTCCATTAGGAAAAAACTTAAATGACAAGGCTTTAAGGGTATGAAAATTATCTTTTATTATATGTAATTGGTAAGGAAATTATCACATTATGTTAAAAATATTTTTTTTTTTAGAAAAAAAAAGAGAAATATAGAAATTATCTTGAAAAGTGTCTTTTAAGTGTTAAAATAATAAAAAGTTGAAACCTTAATGCGCAGAAGTAGGCAGTGGTTTTTATTTAGATAACTTAAAGTTTTGAAGAAAATCTATTAAAATGTTAGCTGAAAAGAAATTTAAATTTTTAATAAATTTATGGAAATTTGTTTTAACTAAATTATTATATTTTAGGTATTTTGTTTAAAATCGTGTTAGCCACCCCTAAACCAATTGGTTTCAAATTTCTTTGATGTGGTTTTAGCAAATAAAATTATTCGTTCCTATTTATAAACATATTTTTTGTGTATACATGTAAATCTAACAAACAAAAATTAATTTTCAAAAAACATTTACAAAAAAGAAAAGTATTTTGAATGAAATATATTTATTTGTAAAGAAAAGTATGCAAGTGTTATACAAACAAACAAACAAACATAACCCTAAAACTATGCCACAATTATTTGTTGTGAAAAAGGAAAAAAAAAACAATTTATAAACATAAACAATTTTAACTTTCAAAAATTTGTTAAAATGAAATAAATAAAACAAATAAAATCTCGGTAAATGTTGGTAATTTTACAAAATAGTTTTAACCAAGGAAGGGAAGGAGGGAAAAAAGGGATTCAGGAAACAGATATAATTATAAAAGATAAATATTTTATCCATAGAAATTAATTTTGCAAAAAGAATTAAGCCTAAAATAAATGAAAGGCTTAAATTATATCATTTAAGTTTTTATGAAATTTTTACTGTTTGATTAGTTTGTTATTAATAACACTAGAATTTAATTCTTTTTTTATTACGAAAAAGGGAAATTGATTTTTTTTATTTGTTTTTTATTATTATGTTTTCTTTATGCTTTAGATAATAATAAAAGTTTAACCCTAAATATAGGCTTTGTTTTTTTGCAATTGTTTCTTATAATGTTTAAGTGCTCAAAATATGACAAAACCATTTGTTATATTTAAAAAACCATCATAAAATTCTTGTTTTACTATTCAGAAAGCAGCTGTTTGGAAAAAAAGATTATTTAATACTATTAACACCAAAAATAATATTTGCCAAAATCTACAAAATGATTTTTTTTTGCTATTGAGAAAAATAATAATTTTGATCCCTTTTTTGAGGGAGGAAGTACTTAATGACATTTGCACAAAAGTGCTGAAAGTTTTAGAGGGAGAAAAAAATAAAATAGGTACTTGAAAATGACACTGCAAAAAAAAGGACTTGGAGTTGAATTATATAAGGGACTAGGTGGAAACTTTGTAAAAGACTGAAGAGAAAAGCGTGAATGAAGTTTTTAAAAGGCTAGATATGAAACTAGGTTAAACCTTTTAAAAGCCTTGACAAAGTCTTGCAATAGTAGCTTATAAAGGAATGTATAAAAACTTGGGATTAAGGCTTTTCAAGGATTTTATTATGACCTGCCATTAACTCTAATGAACAACTATTAAAATACTTATATTTGAAGTCTTCTGATAGCAATTTATAAAGTTTTAAATAAAGCTCTTCAAAAGCTAAATATAAATCTTGAGTAAAACTTTTAAAGGCCTAGATAAAATGCTACGATAAGATAGGAGTTTATATATAAAGGCCTGTAATGAAGGCCTACAAAAGACTATTATTATGACCTCCAATTAAGGTTTTTTAAAGGACCATAAAAATACTTACTTACAAGGTGATTAGGTCTTATTTTATGGGATTTATATAAAGGAGTAGATAAATTGCATTTTGTTGGAACTTATAAAGAACTAAATAACAATCTGTAATTAAGGCTTTTATAGAACTGGACAAAAACGTATAATTGAAGCTAAAAAACAAGCTACGATTATAGCGTATAAAGGTCTAAATGAAGTTTTGTAAATGAGACTTATGAAGGACTAGATAATAATCAAATTAAATTAAGTAATCAAATAAAATTAATGTCTTGCAATTGGGTCTTATAAATTATTGTAAAAACTATTTCTTGGAGCTTATAAAGTTGTAAATAACGACCTGAAATTAAGGCTTATAAAGGACTATATAAAGTGCAATTATTAAGTCTTATAAAAGGCTAAATAAAATCTACTTTTTAAGCTAATAGTTGAATAGAAAACAAACTACGATTCTGGCTTGTAAAGTACCAAATAAAGTCTTGCAATTGACTAGTGAATGACCTTCAATTGAAATGTACACAGGACTAGATAAAGGCTTGCGCTTAGGGATTTTGAAAGACTTGATGATGAACTACATTTTAAACTTATTTAGAACTATATAAAGCCTTGTGGTTAAGGTTTATGAAGAAGTAGATAAAGGCCTAGTATTGAAGCGTATAAAGAAGTTTATTAATGACTACATAAAAACCTAAGAATGAAACTTAGACCTATATATTTCAATCTACACTCCTTCAAATACATTTTCTCTCTGTGTTTCTTTTTACGTATAACCAATAATGATTTTCATCATTATCTTCTCATAACTAATAATAACAAACATTTTTCCAAAAATAGAAAATAAATTGTTTCTAAATAACACACATTTGTAGCACCTCATTAGGATCTATTTGTTCATTAGGTAACATATGTATTGTATAAGGATTTCGACAGATTTCCATTGTTAACTAATTTGTTGTATTTGTTGTTTTCGTTTAGCAAAAATAAAAACTTTTTTATTTCCTCATCATAAAAACTCACGTTTTTGTGTGACAAATTTTGCCATTTTTATTTTATTTTTTATTTTTTTTTGTTTAATATGTTTAAAGAAAATTGTTAAAAAATTGTTCACATCATATCGACAAAGTGTTATAACATTTCTTTAGAAATGGCACGAGTAAAGAGATACACTCATACAGTTTTAGAATTATAAAAATATATGTGTTATTGTTTTAAAGGGGGGGGGGGAGAAAGGACTACAAAGGCCTTGATAAGAAAGGACTCTTTTAGGAAACTTTTGCTGGTGATTTTTTGAATACTTTTAATATTTATTTCTTCAGCGATCCAGATGTCTTACTTAAAACTGTATGACTTAAACTATTTAAAAAAAGTTTCTGAATGTTTTTTCAGAAAAAACTCTTTTAGGAAAGCTGTTACTAACAGCTTTTGAAAATTTTCTTTAAAAGTTCTTCGCATTGGGATTGGCTTGGATCTTCTGCGTTAGCATTTATATTTTTAGAAGGCCTTTTAACTTCCTTTTTTCTTTCATTTTTCTATTAATTCACCAATACAATTTTTATATACCAGTGTTGTGTATATGATTCGTTATTATTGTTTCTAGCAGGGTTGGAAACCGATACCGTTTAAATAATGTTTAAAATGGGTTGCCGTAACCGATACCGTTACTGAAATTATAATTTTTCAAAAATACCGATATTCAAACACCGTTTCCCTCGATTTTTTTAATATCACAATAAAACTATGACGTAAAAATTTAATGACGTAAAAATTTAATGATTAACCCGTTTTTTTTTGATCAGGGACTTAGGCCACTTTCTAAATAAACGTCTGATTCATGGAATCTTATTTTTATTAAGTTGTTGGAGCAAACAATTTTTTTTTGTTCCAATAGATTTCCCAAAATGAAAAATATACAAAAAATTAAAAATAAAATAAAAAATATATAAAAGAAAATTAAAAAAATAAAAATGTATCTTCAGTTCTCTACCAGCGAATTAAAAATCAAGAGCTTAGTATATTTCACCCAACAGATTTTTAGGTTTTTGTTGCAAATAGGTTTCTTAAAATTTTTAACACGAATAAACAAAGTGATAGAGAATATTGTATAGGTAATAATTTTACGCTATATATATTGGGCGTGTTCGAAGAAGTTATCCAAAGTCAACCAAACGCACTTAAAAGAGAAAGTTTAAAAATTTGTTTTTTTTGCATTTCCCCGCTTTTGAAAACTTTTTACAATTTGAGAGAGTAAATTTGTTAATACAATTGTCATTTGTCTAAACTTTCTCAAAAGTTAGTCGAACACAATGAGTCTATAGAATTAAATAAAAATGTTCCATGACATCAGTGTTTTATGAGACAACGGCCTTTAATTTTGATCTTTTTCAACAACATTTATGCATAAATTTTGAATATATTAATTAGGCCTCTTTTCCTACATCATTTATATTCGATTCTTTTCTTAATATTCCTTGGGAGATTGAAGAATTTTATTCAGAAATTTAAATCTGAGAACATTTATAATTAAATCCAAGCTATATTTATATATCCTTTAACTGTGGACTTCAAATTTTTTACAATTATTTAAATATTACCCTGGACGTCGGGTCTCAAAAATTTATACAAAACATTTTTAACGAACTGCCATAAATGTGTCATGATTATAGTTTTAAAAGTGAATTTGAAGATCATAAAATTTCTATCAAAGCAATTTAAAAATTTGTATTACTTTTGAAATTGGCTGCTATGAATATCACTATTATAAAGTCCATTTTTATCCCTCCTTTATAAATTTTACTATTTTTTTAAATAATATTTTCCACTTATTTTTCACAGTGTAATTCGGACTGTTTTGTAATTTTCGTGATCTACGATCATACGAGTAATAAAGTAGCTCTGGATTGTGGACAATTTTCGCGTCATTTTAATTATACCTTAAGTTCACACAGGCGGGTTTTTGTTGTTGAGGTCTTCGATAATTTTGCGTCTTATTCTCATATTGGCTAAGTGCGTAACTGTCGCCTGAACCTTACTTTTACTTTTGGTGGAGTACCATATAGAACTCAAAGGCTTGATATTGGTGTGGACCATAAAATTCAGGCATCTGAATTCGGAAACACTACATTTCTATATGAAGGTATAGATCGATTGGATAATTTGCGAAGGAGGCTTCTTCTGGAATGAATATGTTAGCAGATAGCTTTTAAAACTCCCACCCAAAAAAAAAAAAAACATTCATCATACATTCGTGCTCTCTTTGCCTTAGATGTGGCAAGTTAGAAGTGAAATTTTTAATCTCTTTAAAACTTGTAGTGAGTAGATAGGGCAAATTGGAAACCTAATTAGTACAACATTTTTGTAGCACTATTTCTTATAATTGACATATTTGTTCTAGCTCTTAACTAAACACATATATAACTTGGGGAAGTATATTTTCAATAGGATGTTTTTCGGTAACTGGAATGAGTGACCTTTTACAATAATTGGAACGAACATTTATATATATATATATATATATATATACACTGGCTGCCACTTGAATAAGGAATGACATTTTTTTAAATTTAATTAAGAATATCTCCTAAACTAAAGTTCAGAAAAAAATAATTTTTTGCGCAATCAAATTTCAAAGTGTTGGCTTTAGTTTCCTGAAGAAATAAAAAATATACATATTTTGTTATACTAAAATTATGTATTTATTTAAAGACATGTATTTCTGTGGTACTTTTTCGTGTGTCACTTGAATAAGGAATATTTTAAAACTAAGAAAACTGTAATTTATTTTTAAATTTTAGGTTATAAAAATGAAAGTTATTATCTTCTAGCATTCAATTAGTAATAAGTACTGCCATCATTTTTAGAAATAACCTCAAAAATACGATTTGGCATCGACTTGTATAATGTCTCTAAGTAATTTAGCGAAATTGAACTCCATGTTTCCGTTATTGCATCCTTTAAGGATTCCATCGTCTCAAATTGTTTTCTTCTTTCATAAACTTTTTTTGCAAGCCAACCCCAGATATTTTCCATTGGATTCAGGTCTGGTGAATATGGAGGCCAATCCAAAAGTTGAACACCTTGTTGATTAATCCATTGTTTTACTGCTCTGGCGGTATGAATCGGAGCGTTGTCGTGTTGGTACGTCCAAGGTATGGGTCCAAAGAAATCATTAAATTTTGGAAATGCTTCCTCCAGAATGTTTTTGAAAGTCGTTGCAGTCATTTTGTTGGATACAAAAACCAATTCTATGGTACCATAATACGAAATGGCACCCCATACCATAATTCCGCCCTCTCGGCTGTGTCTGCGGCTCAAAAATAATTCCTCCTTATTTAGATCATGGAAGTAATAGTTATACCCGTCGGGACCACCAATATTAAACTTTTTTTCATCGGAAAATACAACTTTAAACCATTTGTCGGACCATGTCATTGTATTTTTGGCAAACTGTAGACGTTGTGATTTGCGTTTTTCATTAAGTGGTGTTTTTTTTGCAGTTTTCATCGGACTATAAAATACGGTGCACTGTTCTTAGACTGGCACCGACTCCACTTTTTTCTCGTATTTTTGATACCGATATGGCAGAATTTAATGCAATTCTAAGAATTATTCGTCTTTCTTTTGGAGTTGTTGCTATTTTCTTCCGGCCTTTCATGTTTTTTCCATATCTTTCTACGTTATTTTAATAATTGTACACAAATGTCTTTCCTCTGAGATTTCAAAATCAGAATTTTTTCTTTTTCAGAGTTATTAAGAGCTTTACCACGTCCCATTTTTAATAAAAACTATCAAATAAAAAATTATCTAGCCGTTTATATTAAAAGAAATTCAAACCATAGCCTTCCTGATTAATATTAAAAGAATTCGTTATTCAAGTGACACACGAAAAAGTACCACAGAAATATGTAGTTTAGTTTAGGAGATATACTTAATTAATGTTAAAAAAATGTAATTCCTTATTCAAGTTGCATTCAGTGTATATATATATATATATATATATATATATATATATATATATTTTTTTTTTTTTCTGGAGCTGTGATTTTCCAAAAAACTTTCCTAAAACTTTTATGCGCATTTTAAAGTAACATTATAGTTTTATTGAGTTTATTTGAATTGAAACTGGGTCCGAAAATAAAGTGACATAAAATATAAAAATATGTAATTCAGATTTTTTTTTTAATTAAAAGTAAATAAAATATTTATCATAAAGCGGTATTTTAGTTTCGGTGTCAGTATATCGATACTGATATATTTTAAAATACCGTTACCGATACCGTCACCGAAATAAAAATAATTTGAATACCTATACCTATACCGTTACCGATACCGTTATTCGTTTCGGTTTCCAACCTTGGTTTCTAGACAATTGTATAAAAGTTTCTGGTTGTTTCAATGGATACTTTTTATTTTTATTTTTTGGTTTACAGTAAAAATACAATAACAATAACAAAAAAAAAAAAAAAAAAAAAGAATAGCAAAAATGTATAACAGTTGTTATTGTTACAATGTACATAACATATGTTGTCAATGAAATGTTTATTGCTAATGTTTTACGACCTTATTTTGTTGCCATTTTGATGCTGCTGTAGCTGTGGCTGACTGCCTGCCATTGTTGCTGTTGATAGTTTAGAATCATAAAAAATAGAAAATCTCGAAGAAAAAATAGCAACAAAGTTTGTTTTTTTTTCTAGAGAAAAGTGTAAAAAAATATATAAATTTTAAAGTATACTTTGAAGGCATTATTAAATTGACATAAAATGAAGCACATTTTAAGGGGTTTTGTTGAGGGAAAAGATATGCTTAAGTGATGTGTGAATATTAAATAAGATTAAAATGCGAATAAAAGTTGTAATTTTAATGATAATTATTTTTTATTGTTTTAGGAATATTGAAGGTGTATAATAAAGGTATTTTTTAAGAATGTATAGGAAATAATTTTGTGTTAATTGATGGAATTCGAATTAAGTTTTTTTTTTTTTAAGAACTCGAATTGAATTATCTAAAGACCTACAAAAATTCTATATATATACTATATATATATATATATATATATATATATATATATATATATATATATATATATATATGGAAGAAATGTATAAATTTTAAAGCATACTTTCAATACAATAACAAATTGTTATAAAATGAAGCATTTTCTCAAGGATTTGTTGGAATAAGAATGTTTAATTAGTATGTGAACAAAATAAAAATTTTAATACTAATTTCAACAATATTAATAAATATTTAAAGGACAATTTATTAGGAATTTATATCATACAAAAGAAATGATTTGTACTCAAGTTATGGAATTAAAATTAGAGTTGCTATATTCAATATAAAATATGGTTATTTTATATAAAAAAACAATATTAAAAAAATAAATATAAAGTCTAAAGCAGTATTAAATTGTAATAAAATGAAGCATATTTTAGGGAGTTTATTAGAATATACATATTCTTGATTTCTGGAATAATAAAAAATATTTTTAAAATATTTAAATGCAAATAATTATATATTTTAAGTAAGTGTAGGAAATGATTTTATGTCATTAAATCAGATTATAATTAAGTTTTTTTAAGGTCTAAATTAAAGCTAGAACATAATTATCTAAATATTTTGAAAAGGACTATAAAAAAGCTACGATTAAATCTAAAATATGTTTTTTTTTTGAGATAATATACACAATATAAAAAACTAATATAAATTCTAAAGCATGTTTTGAAGGCAGTGTCAAATTCATTCAAAACGAACTTTGTCGGATCATAAACTTGCTTAAGAGACAGAATTTCAGTAATAATTTCAGGAATATTAAGAAATCATTTATACATGTTCAAATGATTTCTTAATATTCCTGAAATTATTACTGAAATTCTGTCTCTTAAGCAAGTTTATGATCCGACAAAGTTCGTTATTATATATTTAAAGTATTATGAGGAAATGATTTGGTATTATTGATCAGTTTACAAAAAGCTGGTTAAAGAACTATATTCCCATCTGGAATAGTGTTTATTAAACAATCTAATGGTAGTCAGAATAATATTTTAAAGACACTCACAAGCTAAGATATTTTTACATAATATTTCGATAATGAAGCTTAAATAAAATTTTAAAAATTTCACAATTTAAGATAAAATATGACTCTTTTATGAGCTACAGTTAAACCTGAAAAAGGATTTTATGAACCTTTAAATTAAAGTGAGAATTGGATTATATAAAGGCTTTATATAAAAACTGGAATATAACTATATAAAGGTATATCAATGAATGATATGTTGCACTAAATAAGACCCACAAGTAAAGATTGCTATATTTCCATATGGAATAGGATTTGTTAAAGAATCTAATATAGAAATAATATAGAAATATAGAAGTCAGAATAATATTTTAAACACTCATAATTGAAGCTAAAATATTTTTACATAAAGTTCCAATATTGAAGCTTAAATAAAATTGTAAAAAGTCTCACGATTTAAGCGAACTAATGATTATATTATGATCTTTAATTGAAGCTGGGAAAGGACTTTATGAATTCTACAATTAAAATAAAAATAGGATTATAAAAATACCCTCAATTGAAGCTGAAATAAAACTACATAAACTCCTATGATGGAAGTTAATGTTGGACTATATGAAACACACAACTGAGGTCGGAATATAAGTATATATCGATATATGGTACAAGCTGGTATTAGGCTTTTGAAGCAATAGTTAAATATTTGATTAAGCCCTACTTGTGATTGGGTGTTTTAAAGGATTAGTTAAGGACTTTTCATTAAAGCTTGCAAAGATATAAATAATAACCTTAATTAAGGCTTATAAAGGATTAGACAAAGTCCAGTGATTAAGGCTCATACAGAACTAGACAAAATAACATTTTTATGCTAATATATGACTATAAAAGAAGCTACAGTTGTAGCTTATAAAGTCCTTAAATTAAAGTGTAAAAAGTCTTACGATCCAAGATAAAAAAGATTATATTATGAACCCTAAATAAAAAATTGGAAGTAGGATTATAGAAAGAATAGGACTATATTAAGTTTTATTGCTGAAGGTTATGTTGCGCTTTATAAGACCCACCATAAAGGCCAATATATAGGTATATATAGACATATGATAGAAGCAGTTATAGGACTATATAAATCCAAACAATTAAATGTAGAAAATGGTCTTTGAATTAAGCTTTAAATATTTGTATAAAGTAAAACACATAAAGCTAATTTGAGATAATAAAAATATAAATATTTAAAACCAGATTTGGACTTTCTAAGGATCGAAGATTGAAGAATATGTAGAACTACATAAAAACCGCAATTGTTGAAAGAATAACTTTAAATAAAGATCTAAAATTAAAGTAATAAATATGATTATAAAATCAGCTAAACTGAATTCAGATTAAAACTTTGTAGAAATCCTGTTTTAAATGATTTTTAACATGATTTTATAAAGACTCATATTTTAAGGTTATGTAGGTTATGTATCTATTATAGCAGCTGAGATAGTTGCGTATAAGGAACCTTATAGATGAAACATAAAAACTTTTAAATAAAGATTTTTCAGGTCCATTTAAAGATTTTTGTTTTGGTCACCTTAATCATTTAAAATCCTTCTTTTTTTCTCCAAAACAATTTTAATCAATCAACAATATGCAATATTATTATTACTTACTTATTTATGTCTCTTTATGTGTTTAAGTAATCAAAGTTTAAAATATTCTTTGATTTATTTTATGTTATGTTTATAAACATAGTTTACCTTATAAAAATATTTATTTAAAATTTCATTTAACATTCCAGTAAAAATCTTTTTATTTAGTTTTTCAAATTCTCTACATAATTTAGACAAATTTTTCATTTTTTGTTTGTGCAACAAAAAGTAATAAAAACTAAAAATCTTGAAAACATTTTATACGACTTATAGTATTTATGCAATAATAGACAATTCTTATATAAACATTTTTCTAAAGAATTTATTTATTTATTCATATACAATACATATAAATACTTATGTGTTTTATATTTAATATAAATAAATACACATACAGAGAAGAAAGCAAAATAAAAAGAACTATTTGTTAAAGGGCATTTAAGACATTTAAGCTGGACATTTTATCTTTGGCTATGATTTGTTTATAAGATTTGTTTACATTTTATCTTGTGACTTACAAGGGAAACTTAAATATGTACGTGTAAGTGACAGTTGAAGGAAATGCGTTTATGTATGTGTTATAGTATGTAAAATATAAAACAGAAATTTAAATGAATGACTTCTTAGGATAAATGAGAATAAATTACTAGTTTTATAAATCTCTAGTTATTTTCCTGGTTATTGGTAATTTGTAAAGTAATGACAAAGGCCTTGAGGTTAGTTAAAATTATTATAAAAATAACTAACAAATTGGGAAATCTTTATCTGGATTCCTGAACCACCGGAATTTGTTTGTTGTATGCTTATGTATGAATTTGATATAAATGCAAAGAAATATGTTTATTTAATACAAGTATACACCCATATAAATTATTTTATATTATTATATGTTTCTCAACATATTTGCTTTTATGTTCAAATGTGTGTGTTAAGTTATTAAACAATATGATTTACTCCTGCTTTCGATGATAAAATAAATAAATTACAGCTTTTTCCCAAGTATCCTCTAACATTATTATTTGTTTTAATGTTGAATATTTAGTATGAAATAACTAGTAGTAGTAGTAGTAGTTGTATTAGTATCAGATTTTAGTTTTAAGAGCATAATAAATTTTGTAATAATGTTGAGGGATTAGAAAACAAAATATACTAATATATTATTGGAAATTTTCATATATAAATGGATTTTTTTTGGGGATAAAAACAAAAACCACTAAGCATTTATAATTGGATAAAGATAAGATTTAAATAAAGAAACTGTAAAAATTTATATTTTTAATACCGAATAATTTTAATAGTTTAGAATTTAAGGAATTTTGGCTATTTACAATTTATTATTATTTTTTTTTTCAGAAAAAGGATGATATAATATGTATATATATATATATATGTAAGTATATATATAAGTATTTACTTATAGTATTTATAATTGATAAAAATAATAAGATTTAAATAAAGAAACTGTAAAAAATTAATATTTTTAATAAACAATAATTTTAATAGTTTAAATATTGAGGAATTTTCGCTACCTACAATTAATTAATTGTCGATAAATTTTCTTTATATATATATGCTACGTTGTGAGCAGTACTGCCAGATGAGAAGGAAATTTCTATTATATGGGTATAAAAATATTTACTAAATTAAAAAAAAAAAACATAAAAAATTTTCTATAAACAGAAAATTCGACAAATGATCAATTTATAAGAAATTTTAGATTTTAGATTTCCATATTTTTCTTTTGTAAGAATTTTGGATAAATTTTAAATTTATAGGACACTGGAAAAAACTCCTTTTATGGAAAATGCTTAATAATTTTCTCTTCAAAGGAATTCTTGATAAATTTTGAATTTATAAGAAGTTTTTGACAAATTTTGAATTTACATCAAATTTTTGAATAATTTTTCTTTTATAGAAAATTTCCGATTAATATTTTTTATAGGAAATTTTTGATACATTTTCTTTTTATAGGAAATTTTTGATAAATTTTCTTTTTATAGGAAATTTTCGATAAATTTTCTTTTTATAGGAAATTTTCGATAAATTTTCTTTTTATAGGAAATTTTCGATAAATTTTCTTTTTATAGGAATTTTCGGTAAGTTTTCTTTTTACAGGAAATTTTCGATAAATTTAATTTTTATAGGAAATTTTCGATAAATTTTCTTTTTATAAGAAATTTTCGATAAATTTTCTTTTTATAGGAAATTTTCGATAAATTTTCATTTTATAGGACATTTTCGATAAATTTTCTTTTTATAGGATATTTTCGATAAATTTTTTTTATAGGACATTTTCGATAAATTTTCTTTTTATAGGAAATTTTCGATAAATTTTCTTTTTATATTCTTTTTATATTAAATTTTCGATATATTTTCTTTTTATATGAAATTTTCGATAAATTTTCTTTTTTTAGGAAATTCTCCATAAATTTTCTTTTTATAGGAATTTTCGATAAATTTTCGTTTTATAGGATATTCTCGATAAATTTAATTTTTATAGGAAATTTTCGATAGATTTTCTTCTTCTTAATGGAAATTTTCGACAAATTTTATTGTTGTTATTTTCGATAATTTTTTTTTTTTTTATAGGAAATTTTTGATTAATTTTCTTTTTATAGGAAATTTTCGATAAATTTTCATTTTGTGGAAAGCTTTCGATAAACTTTCTTTTTATGGAAAGCTTTCGATAAATTTCTTTTTTTTCAAAACTCGATAAATTTACTTTTTATAGAAAGTTTTTGATAATTTGTTTTAGAGGAAATTTTCTTTTTATAGGAAATTTTCGATAAATTTTCTTTTTATAGCAAATTTTCGATAAATTTTCTTTTTTATAGAAATTTTTCAATGAATTTTCTTTTCATAGGAAATTTTCCATAATCATTTTTTTTTCGACAAATTTTATTTTTATATGATACTTCAATTAATTTTCTTCTTATAGGTAATTTTCGATAAATTTTGTTTAATGGAAAATCAAATCGATGTATTAAATTTCGACGCATTTTTTAAAGGAAATTTTTGAAGAATATGTTTTTATGAGAAATTTTCAATAATTTTCTTAAATTAAAAAAAAAAATGGGAAAATTTTGTAAATTTGATTTTTATAGGACAATTTGCATGGTTTTTTTATACAAAATATTCAATAGATTTAGTTTTTATAGGAAAGTTTTCGTTCAATTTTTTTTAAATGAAATTTCAATTAATTTTTTTTATAAGTAAATAACAAATTTCGATAAATTTGATTTAATGGAAATTGTTTTGTAAATTTTTAATTTATAGCAAACATTTAACTTTATAAATTTTCTTTTTGTTAGATTTTTTTTTTAAATTTCGGAAGAGGAGCATTCAAGTTGAAATTTAGAAGGCTGCCCCACACGTAATTCTAAGAACTATACATATATGAAAAATTTCAAACAACTGATATTTTTTTTTTTTTGATATAAAATTAATGAAATTTAAAAGGGTTTGCACAAACTATTTTTAATAAAATGGACTAGTTTTCCATTTTGCGGTGATCATCGCTGGAAAACTTTTAATAAATCTTGGTTTAATCATGAATAAATCAAAAGCTCTTAAAGCTGTTATTTAATACTTTTTTTAAAGCTATAGTTTAAAGCTTAACTAAGCTAATAAGTTTTTTTTAATAGTTTGTATATTTTAATTAAATTTATAAATTTTTTTTATATAAAGCTTGTGAAGCTGTCATTTATATATTTAATTAGTACTTTGCTTAACAGCTTATTAAGTTTTTTATTGAAATTTTTAAAATTTCATTATTTAAGTAAAATTCTCTTAAAATTTTGATAAAACGTTTCCAATTATTTTGATTTTAAAAATATTTTTTTAAAATAAATTTTAGCTTATTATACCTCTTAGTACATCTATATACGATTGATCTACAAGCTGCTATTTAAAAAGTAATTTATTGGAAAGCATTTTAAGGCGCCTTTATAAGATTCTTTATTTATTAAAATTAACTCTTTTTTAAATAAAGTTTGAGAAATAATTTTTAACTTATATTCACACAAAACTTTTTTTTGTTTTGCCTTTAAGCTTACCAAAAAGACAGTTATTGAAGCTTTAAGTAGTCCTTAAAAACATATTTATGTTTTTTATTTCTTTCTAAAACTGTTTATTTAAATTTAATACATTTTTTTAAATAAATTATCATAAAATTTTATTAATAATTTTTATTTTTAAATACTCACAATTAAAACAAAAGTTTTCAGTGACAACATTTTTTTACAAACAGCAAAAATTTTCACACAGCTTTATAATCCAAATTCCAAAAAAGGGCTTAGTTAGATAGAAATATTTATAGTTCTTTGTAAACTAATATTCACACTTTTTTCAAATAACAATACACTTAATAATCCATTAAATTATTTATAAAGCCTTTATAGCTTAAATAATCCTTTTTTTTTTTTTTTGTTAGAATTCTATATAATTCTAATAATTTTAGTTTATTTTGTTTACTTTTTATAAATTTAGTTAAACGTAAACTTTTATTTTATTATTTTCTTTTATTTGTTTGAAAATAAAAAAGGTATTAAGTAAATTTATTTGTTAAAGTTTTATAAACCGCTCGAAACAACACGAAAGATTTGAATTAGGGTTTGAAACAGCGATGCATTGCTTTTTATAACAATTACAGAAGAGGCATGTGATTCTGCTGCGTCGGCAAACAGCAAACGATCAACAGCAACAAACAATGAGCAGCAGACAGTTAGACAAGCAGACAACAACAATATTGAAACTGGAGTTGCCAACAAAATACGATGGATGAGCAGATTGTATTTTTTTTTACAAGTACTGCCACTATTACTTACGAGTAAGTGGTATCATCTAAATGCAACACAATAACAATAACTACAACTACAGCAACAGTAACAACATCAACAGCAACTACTTGCTATTAAATTCGAAACAATTTTTTTTCTACTCTCATTGCTCTTTACTTACAAACATTATTAAAAAGTGATCATGATCATTATTTAATGATGATCATCACTATGCTTTGTTTGATGGTTTCAACTTTTAGAAGTGTAACTAAGCAAATAACAATGCAAAATGAACATAATCTTCTAGATCGTCATTATGAAAGAGCTCATCTTTTGAGATTATGATCATTGTGATCTTAATGATGATACTGATGAATGAATGTTAGAAGTTTGTTTTATTAGGTTTTTCTATTATTGTTTCGATTATAAAAATTTAAACTCACAACTGAGTAATTTACTCTCAATTACTCTTTAGAGAGTAATTTTCTATTTCTATTATTTTTTGCTAAGAAGATCAACATTATACAAAGATAATGATGATCGTAAAAGTGATCGTAGTTATAAAAATATTTTGAAGTAATGCCATATTATAAATCTGTTGAACATCATCATGATCTATAATCTCATTTGAGAAGATATTTTTTTATTGATTATTATTTAATAATCAAACGCTTTCTATTGTTTTTGGGTAATTCGAAATTAAAAGTTAGTATCTTTTTATTATTCCTGATAAAATGGATTTAGGTTTTTAATTTTTTTGATGTTAAGTCTTGTCTATAGTATAGTCTACTGTGTAAAGTATAGTCTGTAGTCTAGTTTATAGTATAATCTACAATCTAGTATAAAATCTAGTCTATAGTCTAGTCTCGAGTCTATTCTATAGTCTTGTCTACTGCATAGTCTGTATTGTAGTTTGTAGTCTAGTCCATAATCCAATTTATAGTTTAGTCTATAATCCAGTCTATAGTCTATAATATAGTCTATAGTCAAGTCTATAACCTAACTTATAGTCTAGTCTGTAATCTAACTTTTAGTCTAGTCTATGTATAGTTTATTCTATGTTTTATTCTATAGTCTATTGTGTAGCCTGTAGTCTAGTCTATAGTATAGTCTATATTTAAGTCTATAATCTTGTCTAGAGTTTTGTTCATAGTCTATTCTGTAGTTTATTCTATAGCCTAGTCTATTCTATAATCTAGTCTATAGTCGTGACTACAACTTACACTGGTAACATCAAATAGTTCTTGATATCAAAACAGCTTCCTTTTCTTTTGTTTTTTTCTATCAATGTGACTTAATTCTTAGAAAATTTATGGAATTCAATAAACTATTTTTTTTTTAACTTCTCTTAAAACTATAAAATATATTTTCCTATAATTTATTTCTATAAAATCAATTATTATACCCCACACCGCCATAAGTGGTTGGAGTATTATGTGTTTGTGCTGATGTTTGTAACGCACAGAAAAAATCATTTAACACCCATCTTAAAATATACCAATCGACTCAGAATCACTTTTTGAGTCGATCTAACGATGTCCGTCTGGCTGGCTCTTCATGTAAACTTTGTGCACAAAGTACAGGTCACAGTTTTAAAGATAATGAAATTTGGCATGTAGGACTTTCATGACACAAGGACGAAGCCTTTTCAAATTGGTTATGATCAGTCCATTATTTCACCTAGCCCCCATACAAATGTCCTACCGCAATAGGGGTTTAACGGTTATAAATATGTTAAGTATAGAAATATTTTAATGATAGGAAGTATAAGAAATTTTTAATCCTTGTGCCAAATTTAATGAAGATCGGTCCATAATTGACCATGGCTCCCATATAAAACCCTCTTTCGAAAATCACTTTAACGTGCATAAATCACGTACGATACATATGTTAGTATGAGGTTTATGTTCTACACAAATAAGTTTTATATAAATAGAAATCATAATGAGGATCGCTCCATAATTTACCCTAGCTTCCATAAAAGCCCACTTTCGAGAATCACCCTAAAGTCCATAAATTCGTATAAATGTAAGTATTAACGTAATATTCTGTATTCGTATATCTTATTTTACACTTAGTAAAAGTATCGGTTCACAAATGTCCACATATCTAATATAAGACCCCGCCACGAATTTTGATGGACATGCACAATGGTGTAGGGTATCATATGTCGGGCTTGACCAACTATATCTTTCTTACTTGTTTTTTTTATTCATATTTATTCATCCACAAGTGTGTTTTTTTTTTCTTCATTATTAAAATCATGTTGTTTTCAAAGTTGTCTTTGCATAATTATGACCACAGAGAAGATTTTTAAAGAATACTTGAGAAATTTATAAATATATAAGTGAACATCTTGTTCGCATCTTTAAAAACAGGTGAATGTTTCGAGATTTTTTTTTTATTGTTTCAAAACATTTTCAATTGTTAATGATTTCATTTTTAGTTTTGTAATTGTTATTTCATATTAATATTATGTTACATAAATTAAGTGTAAATGGTGGTTAAATTACACAATTTTGTAGATAATTATAAAGAAGTCAAAATAATTTTATTTATTTTTTTAATATATAATTATTGAGGGTCTATTACGGAGCAGCTTGAAATATTTGTAATTATTTTAAATGACCTTTGGAGAAGATATTTAAAGCGGACTAGTTTATATATGTTAGCAACACTCCCTGAAAATGTAACATGCTTGTAGTTTGTTTAAAAATAAAGTGTTTGAAGGAAGAATTTGTATTTAAACGCCCTCTTAGTGCCTTTTGTTTATTTATATCTTATTGATCTCACACTGTGCAAAAGTTCATAATTATTATTATTTCTTTTTTTTTTTTTTTTTTGTTACAGAAACTAAAATCAATAATGTCAACCACATTTTAAACTGTTTTAAATTGGTTAAGTTTAATTTATGATCCTTATGATAAATGGTGACATTTTGATTAGATAGTGATATTATTAGTATTAACAATAAATTAGTAATAAATAATAATAGTAATAATTTATTATAATTTATTTTCTAATGGCTTAGCAATCCATGCTAACGATATATTATTTATTTATTTCATAAATAAAAATCATTTCTAATTATATTTATACTACTCATATTAAAGTGCCTATGTAAATTTATCTTCCATTAATCATTTTACATGTTCTTTTAATTGCTCTATTATTTAAATACTTACTTAAGTTTAGATACAAACCAATTTTAACTTTATTGAAAAGAAATCAAAACTTTACACTTGTATTTTAATCCCTCATAAAAAAACCCATTACTTTACATTCTCCACATAAGATCCGCCTTAAAACAAATCTTTAATTAAACATTAAAATCAACAAATACTTAAAAGTAGTTAATCAAAGATAACTACCAAAACAAACAGTTAACATTACACATTTAATTACTTAAGAATTTTATTACAAAAAAGATTTAACTTTAACTAATAAAAACTCATCATATAAAATGTTTATGGAAAAAAATCACAAAGGCATAAAATATGTAAATACATTTTTTTATTTTAAGAAAACAGCTATTTGTTATAATTAATGTTTACTTTTTGAAATATTAATGTTTGGCAAAAAATAAAAACTGGCCAATAAAAAATTTTTCAAATAAAGTTTTAACAATTGTTGCTTTACTTTAACAATAAGTAATGTTAACATTAAAAAATCTTTTTAAAAAAAAACTGTGAAAAAAATCCTAAACTTTACGCCTTTTGCTAAGTTTTGAAGGAAAATTTTATTTCGAAAATCCATGCCAGCCATTCGAAGAATAGTTTCTTTCTATATATTTTTGGTTTTAATGGTATTTGCGAATAAATTTTTGTTGTAGTTTATTTTTTTATTTTCGTTTTATTTTTGGCTTATTTGCCTTGTTAATGTTAAAGTAAAGTGGTTGGTTTATGGTTTTATAACTATGAAAAACTGTTAAGGAGGAGAATTTCTAAAAGTTTTAAGATACTGAAGAATTTGTAAGGCGGTATAGTGGGAAATAATTGAAATACATTTTTAAAATAATTTCAATATTACAAATATCTTATTTTGAAACCGGCAAGATTTTAAATTAAGTTTTAAACAAGATCGTTATAATACCAAATAATTTTTAATCTTTAATAAAGTGTTTGTTAAGTTCTTTACTAGCTCTCGATATACTAGTCCTACATATATATATACATATATACATATATACATATAGGTAAAAAATTGTCTTTAATTGTTATATTTATTAAAGCCCTATTTAGATTTATTTGTGGGTTTTTATATAGACATATTTTTTCAATTATATAGTCCAAAATTAGTTTAAATTGTGCCTCTTTATAATTACAAAGTAACCTTAATTACTTATCCATATTTGGTCTGAAATTAGCTTTAATTGTAGGTCTTTATACAATCTAAAATCAGCTTTTTTTTCAGAGTTTTTATTTGTAGCTCTATTAAAGTCATTTACTGGCACTAATTATTTGATTTAGTTCTTTATAACATACCATCATGAGGTACAGTCCCTGATAATCTTTACAAGTAGGTCTTTGTTAAGTACTATATTGGCTTTAATTATAGGCTTTGATTGGTAGCACATTAGCTGCAATCATAGGTCTTTATATAGTCCCTGGATTATTTTTAAAAATAGATCCTTTGTAGTGCCAAATTATTATATTATTATAAATTAGCTTCAATCATTAGTCTTCATTAAGTTCTATATTAGCAACAATCAATGTGTTTTATTAGATGCTATATTATCTTTTATCATAGATCTCTATAAAGCATATTACATAAGGTATAAAATTAGTATGAACTATATGTCTTCAAGTCCAAAATTACCCTGAATCATAGGTTTTAATCTGTTTATTCTTAAATATTATGATCTAAAATCAATGAAAGTAAATTCTTATACACTGCCTGCCACTTGAATAAGGAATCACATTTTTTTTTTTTTAAATTTAATTAAGTATATCTCCTAAACTAAAGTTCAGAAAAAAATATTTTTTTGCCCAACCAAATTTCAAAGTGTTGGCTTGAGTTTCCTGAAGAAATAAAAAATATACATATTTTGTTATACTAAAATTATGTATTTATTTAAAGACATGTATTTCTGTGGTACTATTTCGTGTGTCACTTGAATATTAATCAGGAAGGCTATGATTTGAATTTCTTTCAATATAAACGGCTAGAGAATTTTTTATTTTATAGTTTTTAAATAGTTTTTATTCAAAATGCGACGTGGTGAGGCTTTTAATAACTCTGAAAAAGAAAAAATTCTAATTTTGAAATCTCAGGTTCAGAATCCGGTCAAAATAGTCAAAAACATTAATAGAGGAAAGACAGTTGTATACAATTATTTAAATAACCTGGAAAGATATGGAAAAAACATGAAAGGGCGGAAGAAAATGGCAACAACTCCAAAAGAAAGACGAAAAATTCTTAGAATTGCATCAAATTTTGCCATGTCGGTATCAAAAATACGTCAGTCTAAGAACAGTGCATCATATTTTAAAGTTGTGCCCATACATAGTCCGACGAAAACTGCAAAAAAAAACCACTTAATGAATAACGCAAATCACAACGTCTACAGTTTGCCAAAAATACAATGATATGGTCCGACAAATGGTTTAAAGTTATATTTTCCGATAAAAAAAGTTTAATATTGATGGTCACGACGGGTATAACTATTACTTCCATGACCTAAATAAGGAGGAATTATTTTTGAGCTGCAGACACAGCCGAGAGGGCGGAATAATGGTATGGGGTGCCATTTCGTTTTATGGTACCATAGAATTGGTTTTTTAATCCAATAAAATGACTGCAACGACTTACCAAAACATTCTGGAGGAAGCATTTCCAAAATTTAATGATTTCTTTGGACCCATACCTTGGACGTATCAACACGACAACGCTCCGATTCATACCGCCAGAGCAGTAAAACAATGGATTAATCAACAAGGTGTTAAACTTTTGGATTGGCCTACATATTCACCAGACCTGAATCCAATGGAAAATGTCTGGGGTTGGCTTGCAAAAAAGTTTATGAAGGAGGAAAACAATTTGACACGTTAGAATCCTTAAAGGATGCAATAACGGAAGCATGGAGTTCAATTTCGCTAAATTACTTAGAGTCATTATACAAGTCAATGCCAAATCGCATTTTTGAGGTTATTTCTAAAAATGATGGCAGTACTTATTACTAATTGAATGCTAGAAGATAATAACTTTCATTGTTATTACCTAAATTTTAAAAATAAATTACAGTTTGCTTAGTTTTTAAAATATTCCTTATTCAAGTTATACACGAAAATGTACCACAGAAATACATGTCTTTAAATAAATGCATAATTTTAGTATAACAAAATATGTATATTTTTTATTTCTTCAGGAAACTAAAGCCAATACTTTGAAATTTGGTTGCGCAAAAAATTATTTTTTTCTGAACTTTAATTTAGGAGATATACTTAATTAAAGTTAAAAAAAAAAAAAAATGTGATTCCTTATTCAAGTGGCAGGCAGTGTATTTATGCTCAAACTAGTTTCTGTGTACTACATTAATTACAATCTTATGTACCATAGTTTAAAATTAGCTTCAATTTTAGGTATTTATATTGTCCCGAATTAGCTTTAATTAAATCTAATCTGAAGCTTCTACCATAGCCATAAATTGGCTTAATTTGTGTGACTTTATATATTTACCTTTAATTCATTATAGTTCCAAATAAACTTATATTGTAAGGGGTTATGTAGGGCCCAAATTGCTTTAATACTTACCTTTATGTGATTATAGTATGACTCTCTATATAGTTCCTAGTTGATTTTAATTATGGGGTTTTATATAGTCTCAATCTAGCCTTATTTGTATTTCCTAAATAAGTTTCAATCATAGGTATTGAATTGGTACCCTTTAGATTCAATCTTAGATTTATATAGTTCTGTTTAAGCTAAAATCTTAGATCATTTAATAGTCTTAAATTTGCTTCAATCATAGATCTTTTTCATCATGCACTACATAAGATCCTAAATTAGCTTAAATTATTTTACCTTCAATCACAGGTTTTTATTTGGTACTGTATCAACTTAAATCTTAAGTCTTTATATAGTTCTGCCTAAGGTTTCATTTCATATTTTTTAATAATCTTAAATTAGCTTCAATCATAGATTATTATAAAGCACTATTTAATCTTCTTTGCCAAATCTTTTTTATCCCTTTTAAATCTTCACTCATAGATCTTTATTTAATCCCTCATTAGCTTTAATCATTGATTTGTTTTTTAAAGCCCACATAAGTTTTAATCAAAGGTCTTTAAATTTAATTATGGGTTTTTATATAGTCTCAAACTAGCTTTATTTGTATTTCCTAAATAAGTTTCAATCAGGGGTATTGAATTGGTACCCTTTAGCATTAATCTTAGGTCTATATAGTTCTGTTTAAGTTGAAATCTTAGATCTCTTAATAGTCTTAAATTTGCTTCAATCATAGATACTTTTAATGTACTATATAAGATCCTAAATTAGCTTAAATTATTTTTCTTCAATAAGTTCAAAATTAACTTCAATCACAGGCTTCAATCTTAAGTTCTGCCTAACGTTTCATCTCAGATTTTTTAATAGTCTTAAATTAGCTTCAATCATAGATCTTTATAAAGCACTATTTAATCTTCTTTGTCAAATCTTTTTTTTAGCACTTTTCAATTTTCAATCATAGATCTTTATTTAATCACTCATTAGCTCCTTAAATAGTTTATTTAAAATAGTTTAAGAACCTTAAATTAGCTTTAATTTGAGTCCTTTATATAGTCGAAAATTAGCTTTGATTAAATACCAAAATGTGCTAAATTAGATTTATTTTTACCTATATATATACATATATACATATAGGTAAAAAATTGGTTTTAATTGTTATATTTATTACAGTCCTATTTTGATTTATTTGTGGTTTTTTATATAGACTTATTTTTTCTTCATCCATATAGTCCAAAATTAATTTAAATTGTAGCTCTTTATAGCTACAAAGTAACTTTAATTATTTATCCATATTTCATCCCAAATTAGCTTTAATTGTAGGTTTTTATACAATCAAAAATCTGCCTTTTTCAGAATTTTTATTTATATAGCTCTTTATATATTTCAAAATTATCTGTAAACAATATATATAGGTTAAAAAATCGGCTTTAATTTTTATATTTAATAAAGTCCTATTGAGATTTATTTGTGACTTTTTTTTCAAATTTTAGTACTTTATAGCTACAAAATAACCTTAATTATTTGTCCATATATGATTCCAAATTTGCTTTCACTGGTAGGTCTTTATACAATCCAAAATCAGCTTTATTTGAAGCTTTTTATTTGTAGCTCTTTATATAGTCAAAATTATCTTTAATTAATTGTCCATATATGATCACAAATATTATTTGTAAATCTTTTTAAAGTTCTAAATTGACTTTGATTATAAGATTTTTTTTGTTTTAATAGCTTTTTTTTTAAGTCCTATTGAAGCTAATTTGTAGGCTTTTATAATATTTTATAAGCTTCATTCATAGAACCTTGTTTTTTTTATCATATTAGCTACAAATTTTAGGTATTTTCAGTATTTAAACAAAACTCTTCATAGGTTGCAATCGTAATATATTAAGCAACCTTATCAAAACCTCCTTAGTAAGTTTTTATTTAGTTCTTCCCAAGCATGAATCATATTTATTAAACATTTTTTTAAGTTTCTCAGCAAAAGCTTTACATAGCCTCATATACCCTTCTGTAGGTATTCAGCTGGCATATTTGTATATTTAAAGGCCATTTTTATCTAATTTAATTGCGCCTTGTCAGGTTTTGTTAAAAATAAAATCATACAAAATAAGGAATCAAATAAGCATTTAATAAAGATGCAACTATTTTATTTAATGATATTAAAAACATTTTTTTTTTTTTTAATAGAAAAAAAGATTTATGACTCTTAACTCAACACCCTTGATAAAAATAAATACCAAAACTAAAATACATATATTTTAACATATAACTTTTGTTAAACTCTTAAAAAGAGATTAAGTAATTTCTCATATTCATATATAAAGATTAAAATTTTTTTATGAAAAAAATATTGAAAAAACCTCAATAGCAAATTAAATATTATATATTTTTTCTTACATTTAAATGCGGTATTGTTAAAAGTAAGAAGCAGACGTAATATAAAAAAAAACCAAGAACCCATGATTGCAACAAAAACTTATGAAAAAAAAAAAAAATAAATAAAAATAATTATAATGAAGCTAATAATGATGTAGTAATTTCTGGTTAAAATAAAAGTAAAAAAATAATACTAGTAGTAAATTTTACCAAAGTATTAAAATTCACAAAACAAGTGAACTTATAAAATATGAACTGAAAACTATAGTAAAAAAAAAAATACCTTAAAGCTATAAGTAACACTAAAAATTTCTGTATACTTTTTGTTTTGTAATTTTTTCTTTTATAGAGTAAAAATGGTTTAGAAACGTTTGAGTCTGAGTGAAGTCTAAAGTTATTGAATTACTTTTTGAAAATAATTAAAAGAAGAACAAACCTCAAGATATGATGAGATACGTTACAGATTGTTTACCATATTTTTGTTTCAATATACATATATTTTTTGCTATTAGTTTTATATTATGCTTTTTTTTTGTTAGACTATATATTGAAAACAATACAAGTAGTTTTTCGGTTTCATTAAACATTAAGAAGAGTTGAGGAGCAAAAAAAGTAAAAAAAAAAAAATATCAGCAGCAGCAATAAAATTTAAAACAAAGAATAGTACAATATAAGTAAGAGGAATTTTAATGCAGAGAGAGAAATCTTTGTTTCAATGCTATAAAATAAATAAGTTCCAAATTAGCTTTATTTGTAATAATTTAGGTACTTATTTAAATTAAAAATAAATTAGCTTTAATTGTAGGTTCTTATATTGTACAAAATTAGCTCTAATTGTAGTTTTGCATGAAGTCCAATATTAGTTTTAATTAATATTAGCTTTAATAGTTATAGAGCCTTAAATATATAGTCCTAAATTTGCTTTAATTGAAGCTATTGATATAGTTCCAAATTAGCTTTATCTATAGGTTTTATCGTAGGTCTTAAAATAGCCCTAAGTTCTCTTTTATTGTAGAGCTATATATAGTCTAAAGTTGACTTTATTTGAAGTTGATTATATAGTCCCAAATTAGCCTAATCTATAAATCTTAATATAACATAAAAAAGCTTTATTTGTATGTTTTAATATAGGACAAAATTAGGTTTAATTATGCTCTTTATGTAATCCAAAATTTTCTTTAAATGTAGGAGTTTATACAGTCCAAAATAAGTTTTAATTGAAAGATTAGCTTTATTTCCTAGTCTTTATATATAGTCCCAAACAAGCTTTATTTTTAGCTTTCTAGTCATAAAATGGCTTTAATTGTAGCTGTATATATAGTTATAATTGGACTTTTATTGTAGGTCTTAAAATAGCCCCAAATTCTCTTTTGTTGTAAAGCTTTCTATAGTCCCAAATTGGCTTTATTTGTGGCTGTGAACATAGTTTTTGTAGCTGTCTGTTTTGTAGCTGTGTTGTAGATCTGTGTGTAGTCTCAAATTGGCTTTAACTAAATATTTAATTGTGCTATTTTAGGAAATTCTAAATTGTCTATATTTGAATCTCTTTATACAGTCATAAGTTGGCTTTAATCGCAGATATTTATACCCGATGGGAAAAAACTTATAGCAGATTCTTGTTTAGCACTTAAAAATCCATATATTCGTGTTTAAGGGAGGATTTTTTTGCCAACCAGTGTAATTGGTCTTTATATAGCCGAAAAAAGAGCTTTATTTGTATATTTTACATACTGAAAATTTGTTTCAACTGTATTCTAAAAATATGTATATAATCCTCAATTAGCTTTAATTGTAGGTCTTTATATAGTCCAAAGTTAGTTTCTTTTGTAGATCTTTACATAGTCCCAAATTATCTTTAATTGCACTGTGTGCAATTTTTTAAGCCATGGAAACATAACCATATAGGGACACCACAACTTATATGCTTTATTGAATTCACTAGTTAAAATATTCTTTTCCTATTGAAATCTTGTAGAACTTTTTTTTTCTTAAATTTTTTTCACTCTGCTTATTAAAATTGTCAGTTGCCAATTTTGTGTGCGAATTATGCTGTAACACTTTCTCTATAACTTTCACCGCTGAGCTCTCGTTGATGTCGCGCTGTGTAATGCCTCGATGTGAACGTCGTATCGCTTTTATTTTTATTGTGTGCTGCGTCCCTTGATGCGTGTGCTGAACTTACTGCTTTGCCTGTGCTGCTGCGGTCGGTGCGTGATCGTGTGAGTTGTTTATTGAGAACTTAGGTACATTTTTGTAGTTAATTGTTTCCTTGAATTTTGAACGGTTTGCTACCTATGGACCTGAACAGGGGAAAAAAGGTAAAAACAAATCGAATTTTTTAAAGTTTTTTGCGATTTTGATCTTGAAAATGAAGTTTTTCTGATTTTATATGTTCACAATTTTTGTTCTTTATGATAAGAGCTACAACTTTACCTCAGAGAGTAAATAAAACTTCTGAACGGTTTGCAAGATATGAGCCTTAGAAAATGGTCACTTTTTTTGCAAAAATGACACCGAAGCCACAAATCTTTGGGGGCCCATAAAAAAAGTGCATGACTTTGAGCAAAACTGGTAGATACAGGTCTTTTTATTTTGGTATTTTATCACGTAGTGGTGTCCGTATATGGTTATATTTTTTCGTGTTGCACTGTGTTGTTGGCCTTCTTTTTATTCTGAAATGAGCTTTATTTATAGCTCTTTATATTGGTTTTATTTATAGGTCTGTAAATGGGGTCTTTTATAGTTTTCAATAAGTAAGAATCGTAAGTCTATACATAGTCTAAAATCAGTTACAATTATAGGTCTTTATATAGTCCCGAATTTATTTGATAGGTATTTATACATTTCCAAATAAGCCTTAATTGTAGGAGTTATTGAAGTCCTATTTTAGTTTTAATCTTAAGCTTTTTAATTTAATAATTCTTTCAGTGTTTCCTTGTTTGCTTATTGCAAAAATATATAAGTGTTTTTGTTTCTAGTTGGATTTGTTTTTGTTTTTCACATTTTGTTTTATATTTAAAGGCCAACTTCACAGCATCGGTATTAAACTATAAGCAATAAACATTTGATATGCACTAGAAACAAATGCAAGAAAACACCTTCAAAATACCAAAACCAATATATAAAAAAATATATAAGAAAAAAATAAATTTATAAAAAATAACAACAAGTAAACAAAGATATCTTTAAAATCAACTAAAAAATAAATCAATAAAACCATAAAAAAATAAAATTAAAACTTTGTATTGGAAAAAAACGCGACTACAATCATAGAAAAAAGAAAAAAAAATAATAATAAACTATTTTTAATTATAAAATATTAATAAAATATAAAAATCATAAAGGATGATTTTGAAATGTTAAAAGGTGACATAATGATCTATAAGATAATGAACATTTGCAAATGATAATAATAATATTATTTTCCTTGATAACTTGATTTAAAAGCAAACATATATTTGTTAAAGTAAAGCTTTTAAACTTCAACACTTTGAAATGTTTAAAGAAAGAATAACTTTATTTATTAAAAAAAAAAAAAATTATAATTGTTAAAAGGAACAAAATTTATTGTTTTGAATGTTCAAATGTCACTATGAATGTCAGTTTTAGTTTAATTCTTAAATTCCTCTTATTTATATTTTGTTTATACTGAATTGCTTTGATACCAGACAAGCCCTTTTTTCTTAAAGTTTTATTTCCATTTTTTCCATAGTCATCATAAAAAGTGGAAATATTGTCTAAAGAGGAAAAAAAGAGCTAAATGAAACGTGCTGGTATTAAATGTTTGAAAACCATCAATAACAAGTACATTTCATTAAATATAATATTTTTTTTTATATTTTTTTGATATTATAGTTTATGTCGTTGTCTAGCATTAACATGCCACCAAAGTGGTGCATCAAACTATTTTTTTTTGTTGCTGCTATATTCTTTTAAGTTTAATTTTAGTTTAAATATTTAATGCTGGCAAAGAAAAATAAAGTAAGTTATAACGAATGTAACTAAATGAAAAATAAATGATAAATATACATAAATCATACATTTTATGAGCTAAAGCACAATGGGACTAAAAAAAAATAAATAAAATAAAATAAAAATAAAACAATAAAAGAAGTAGTTTAACTTACTCATATTTTATGCTAAGAATTAAAAAATTAGCCATAAAAATTATGGCTAAATTTGTAAACAATTAAAAAATTGTTGAACTAAATTATCACATAAAATCGAACAAGTTGACCTTAATAGTTCAGTTATTATTTACACCTTTATTTATAAGGCCTATATCAATCTACTTTGCCTAGCTTTAATTAAAGCTCCATTATTTTAGTTAGTTTTATTCAAAATTTAAAAAAAACTACATCCTACACTTATTTATATTCTTAAATATTTATAGTATTTTTTTTCTTCCCTCTTAAATAATATTTATAGTTAATATTTTGTTAAGTTTGATATATGGGTTTGATTCTAGGCTATAAATAATTCATTTGTTTTTAAATCATTAGAAAAAAGGTGATTGCATCTTTAATACTTTATATATCATTTTTTTTTCTCTATATTTTAAGTTAACCATTTTTTTCTGTTTCTAAGAAGAATGTTTTAGTTTTTGTTAAGCTATTTTTTTTTATTTAATATAATTTATTTGACATTTTCTATGTATTTAGCAAAAGATTGTGTTCTGTAAAATGTCACAACAGTGTGATGATGTTAATTTATTGTTAAAAGCATTCTTTTTTGTTTATTTTAATCTTCGCCTTAAACATTTTTTAATTGATTTGTTAAAGAAAAAATCAAAAGAAAAAAAAAAATTGAAGGCAGGAAATGACATAATGGTGATGATGATATTAGAGGAAAATATAGAAAAAATCAACAAAATTTTTAAGAAATAAAAACTAGTAAAAGCTTGTTAAAGCTTAAAAAACTCTAATTAAAATTGAAAATTTTTCAACCAAACCTTAAATTTGTAAATTCCTTAACATCTTTGCTATAAATTAGAATTGTCTTCAAAATTTGCCATTGAAACTTTAAAACTCTTTTTCCAAAGTTTAAATGTGTTGTATACTTTATATGGCTTTTATTTTTTTTAATAAATCGTTAAATTTAAACGAAGCAGCAATAAATTATGCGTTTTATTTAATTATTATTCAATTAAAGTTAATTGTGAAGGCATTTATTTGGTTTGACTACACATATCATCCACAACAATATATATATAAAAAAAATACCAACACGGATATAATGCCCTGTAGATCATAGTGGACGGATAAATAAAGAGTTACTAGCAATTTGATGATAGTTTTATTGCTCATTTATAATTCAGCTGCCAATCTAGTCCATAGTCTAAAGTTTATTCCATATTTGTCTCTGTAGTTAATAGTTAAAACAACAGGTTAGCTACTGGTTTAAACTATAGTCGAGTTTATAATACAAACAATAATATTAATATAAATTAAAGAATATTGTAGAACTCTAGTTTAGTTTACATTCAAGTTTAGTCTATATAGTCTAGAAAATTGTTTAACTGTAGTCAACTTTAAAGTCCAGCTATGGCACAATCTATAGTGTAAGCCATAGTCTAGTTTATAGTCTAAGCTATAGTTTATTACTAAACTCTAGTTTAGAATATATTATAAAATAGCATCTAGTTTATGAGTTTAAATATGCTCTAAAATATAGTCTAATGTATAGTCCAGTTCATAGTTTAAACTGTAATCTAGTTTATAAACTAATCTAATCATACTATGTATATTATAGTTTAAACTAGAGTCTAGTCTAGATATAGGAATAGCTTTTTGTCTAACCTACTCTATAATCTACTATTCAATTCTATAATAAGTATAGTCTATAGTATAGTCTATAGTTTGGTCTATAGCTTTGTCGATAGTTTAGTCTATAGTCTTGTCTAGTTTATATTATAGTCTTGTCTTGTTAATAGTATAGTCAGTATATAGTATAGTCTATAGTATAATCTATATTAAAATCTATAGTGTAGTTTATAAAATAGTATGTAGTATAGCTTATAGTCTATAGTTTTGGATTCGAGTCTATACTCTTATCTAAAGTCTTATCTAAAGTCTAATCTATAGTCTAGTTTAAAGTCTAGTCTATAGTCTAGTCTATAGTCTAGTCTGTAGTCTAGTCTATAGTCTAGATGTCTTAATGTCTACGGATATTATTATACTCTCTGGTATGAAAATTAATAAATTTCTGGACAAAATCAATCATCTTCAGAATAAAAATGCTTCTAGTTTTGCCCTGAATAGAATTTTGGTCTACATTAAAAAGGTTCTTTAGGTAGCCGACCTTTGACCGGACTCAGGGGTTTTTGATATTATGACATGCTCCCGTCTGCCTATAGTCTTGTTTAAAGCATAGTCAGTAGTCTTGTCTATGGTATATTCTATAATATGGTCTATAGTGTAGTCTCTTGTACAGTCTATAGTATAGTCTATAGAATAGTTTATAGCCTCTCTAGACTCTATAGTCTAGCCTTTAGCCTTGTCTATAGTCTAATCTATAGTATAATCTATGGTCTATAGTCCAGTCTATAGTGTATTCTATAGTACAGTTTATAGTATGGACTATGGTGTAGTCTTAAATATTGTCTATAGTATAGTCCATAATGTAGTCTTTAGTATAGTCTATAGTATAGTTTATATTCGAGTCGAGTCTATATTCGAATCTATAGTCTTGTCTGTAGTGTTGTCTATAGTCTGGTCTATAGAATTATCTATAGTATAATCTATATTCTAGTCTATAGTTTAGCCTATAGTCTAGTTTATATTCGAGTAAATAGTTTAGTCTATAGCCTTGTATGCAGTCTAGTCTATTTTGTTGTTTACTTTATAGTCTAATCTATAGCCTATTCTATAAGCTAATCTATAGTCTAATCTACAGTTAAATCTATAGTTTCCTTCATGTGATATTGCAAAACCTGGAGAAAAATCCAAAGAACTAAGGGGTTTTTTAAGTGCATCTATAGTGAACGTGTGATAATTAAATTATTTTTTCTTCCAAAAGATCATACAAACAAACACATACATTTTTATGCAAGTGTTAAATTGGAGAAGAATTTGCAAAAAAAAAAAAAGAAGATGAAGTTCACATAAATCAAATAAATTTCGTTCATGTTTAAAGATTCTAAATCATATGCGGATTCCACTAAAAACATCTAAATAAAAAAGAACACATAAGACTACTTAAACTGATTTAGAAGGTTTTTAAAAATTAAACAAAGTAAGCAGCAAATATTCAAGATAATAATGTTTGATGTTGATAATGATGACGATGACTATGGAAATGATAATAATAATGATGTTGCTGAATAGTTTTAATTTTGGCTGCAAGTGATGTTTTATTGTACAAGTTGCAAAAAAAAAAGAAAAATAATAAAAACACGAACAACTAACAAACAAACTATTTGAACGCGATTTGTGTTCACAGCATGAAATGTCAAATACTAATGCAAATGCTAAAAGCAATACACTACTTACTCGTATATAGAAAAAAAGACTTGTAAAATAGACGGACAGACGGACATACCAACTAGCAAACGTACAGCAACAACAACAGCAAAAAAGTCAGCAAAGTTAATATAACTAACCGAAACAACAACAGCAAACAAGAATCACAATAACAAGAGCAACAACAACAATTATAATAATAGAAGTTTAGACAACTCTTCTCTCTGCATCAAAATAAGAAAAAAAAAACTGAAAAATAATTAATGGCAATAACGAATCTATCATAAGCTTTTTCAATACAAATAACCGAAAATAAATCCATAATATTATTCATATTCTGAGCTTTTTTTATTATGTAGTCTAGCCTATATTCTTGCCTTTATTTGATTTAGTCTATAATCTTGTGTAATATTCATTTCTAAGTCCACTTTTAGCCTTTTCAGTAGTCTATAAAGTAGTCTTTTGTCTTTTCTATAGTCCAATCTATAGCCTTCTGTTTAATGTGTTCCAAACTTATTGACTAACCTTAGTATTCCTGCTGTTATTGTTGTTGGTGAGTTAGAAAACAATAGGAATAGCGACTAATAGTTATGACGACAAAACGGCAACAACAACAACAATGGTAACAGCTCAAAGAACAACATGTTGTATCCATAATAAGGCTGCTAAAAACAAAAACAAAAGGCGACATTTACTAGCAGCATCACCATCAAATATTAGACAATAATAGCAGCAGCAACAACAACATCACAATGCTACTCAACCATTGAATCAACAACAATAACTACAAGTATTAGCAGCAGCAAGTGTTTACATGAAATAAACTCTCATGTAGAATTTAACTTTGACTATTTGACTGAATGTCTGACAAACTTACTTGTAGTCTAGTCATCACACAAAATGTTAGCTTCGGAATATTTTTATTTAAAACTTTTGTTTGATTACGGGCGCAATGAAAAACTCAAAATAGTTCAACTCTTCGCATTTTATCATCATCAACGTGTCTAGTTTGCATCGATTTTGAGGAATTTTCTATAGATTTTTTTTTTTATTTTTTATTTGAAGGAAGCGGAACATGTGCTGCTCATAAATTCGTCTAATATATACAATTTGCTTGTTGGCTGGTTGGCTGCATGTGTTAAGTGTATGACAAAAATAAGAAACAAAAATCATAAAACATATTTTCAGTGGCATTTTAAATTTTGTCAAATAGTTTTGTTGCTTCTCTAGCTTGAAAAGATTGAGTGCTCGTGTGTGTTTTCTTTGCCCTGATCCGTGAATAGCGAAAATAAAAGCGTGATGTATAATTTAAATATTTGGGCTTATATTTGCTGTTTTGTTTTTTGTTTTTTTGTTGGGTGAAAATCAAAGTTTGCAAGTGGCACTTGTGTCTATGATTCGCATGTATGCATAGATTATTAAAAGCGAGCGGAAGAAAAGAGTGACCAGACTACAGAATAGACTTTATTATTATTAGCCAGATTATAGTTCAGGCTATCGACTATACTATAGATTAGATCTCAGGCTCTATTATATACCAGACTATAGACTAGTATTTAAAATATATTACAGAAAAGCCTATAAACAAGACTATAGTCTTAAATATAAACTGGACTATAGACTAGTCTACAAGTAGATCATAGAATAGTCTCTAAATTAGGCTATAGAATTTGAACTAGAGTATAGACTAGTCTGCAAAGTATACCATAGAATAGCCTATAATATATAATAGTCTATTAAGTGGACTATAAATTAGCCTGTAAACGAGACTATAGAATAGTCTATAGAATAGTAGACTATAGACTAGTCTATAAACTAGACTATAGACTAGTCTGCAAAGTATATCATAGAATAGCCTATAAACTTGACTATAGATTAGTTTATAAAATAGACTATAGACTAATCTACAAACATGATCACAGAATATTCTATAAACTAGCCTATGGAATTGTCTATAAACCAGACTATACAATTGTCTATAAGCTGTACTATAGAATAGTCTATAACCTAGAAAATAGAATTGTCTCCAAACTAGACTATAGAATAGTTTATAAACTATAATATAGAATAGTCTATTAAGTAGACTATAAGCTAGCCTGTAAACGAGACTATAGAATATATAAGCTAGGCTGTGTAATATTCTATAAACTGGAATATAGACAGTAGACGTTAGACGTTAGACCGTAGAATAGTATATACAAAAGAAAACCATAGAATAGTCTATAAATTAGACTGTGTAGTAGTTTATAAAATATAATACAAACTGGTCTATTAACTAGATCATAGAAAAGTCTATAAAATATATTATAGAATTGTTTAAAACTAAAATATAGAATAGTGCTTAAGCTAAATTATAGAATAGTATATAAAGTAGACTAAAGACTATACTATAATTTAGCTTACGCACTATTCTGTATTCTAGTTTTAAACAATTCCGTAGTCTATCTCATAGACTATTCTATGCTCTAGTTAATAGACTATTTTGTATTCTATGGTTTCCTTTTTTTGTATATACTATTCTATGGTCTACTATCAATATTCTAGTTTATAGAATATTCCACAGCCTAGTTCGTAGACTAGTCTATAGTCCATTTTGTAGACTATTATATAGTCTCGTTTACAGGCTAGTTTATAATCTACTTAATAGACTATTCTATGTTATAGTCTATTAAGTATACTATTCTATAGTATACTATAGAATAGTCCTTAAACTAGACCATAGAATTATCTACAAAATATACTATAGAAAAGTTTATAAATTAGACTATAGAATAGTCTATGAAATAGAATATAGGCTAGCCTAAAAACTAGACTACAGACTTGTCTGTAAAGTAGACTGTGGGCTTGTCAATAAACTAGACTATGGAATTGCTTATAAACTTGACTATAGAGTACACTATAGACTAGGCTATAAAATAGACTATAACATTTTCTATTAACTAGACTATTGACTATTCTATAAACTAGACTATTGCCTATTCTATAAACTAGACTATTGAATAGTCTATAAACTAGACTATTGACTAGCCTATAAACTAGACTATAGACTGACAATATTTTAAACAGTAGACTAGACTATGGCATACATTCGATCTGGCTTCCCTTTTTAGCAATTGTCAATATATTATTTTCCATATGAAACAAATTCTATATAAATAATCTCTAAGTAATAATATTTTGTTTAAAAATTATTTTATAAGATGAGTTACTCTTTTTTCATATTTTTTTTTTTTTATTTCCAAACATTGTCGTAGTTGTTGCAAACATATTATGTGTGTATCTTTTTGTTGTCATATATTGTTGTTGTGTTGGTGTTTAGTTACATTCATGATGCACTTGGCGCCTTGTTAAAATAACCATATTTTTGTATGTAGATTTAGTTTTACACCACCAGACTTGTTGTTGTTGTTGTCGCATTTTTTTTTTTAATATTAAATTGTTTTTGTAACCCTTCTGCAACTTTTTCGTGTTCATCTGCTGCCTGTTTGGTATCTTTTAGCGAGATTATTGACACTTTTAGTTTTTCTACACAATTTAAACGAAATGATGCACTGGAAAAAATGTTAAAGAATCTATAAGAACATCGCCATAAGCTGCAAAGCAATTTACATACTACAAAAATAGTTTTTGTTGTTGTTGTTGATGATGATATTGCTTTTTTGTATGACATTGGTACAACTTAGAGGGAACAAAAAAGAAAAAAAAAGAGTTGCGACGCATAGTTGCATGAATGTTGTTAAATTGTAGTACACTCAGCAAAAAAAAAAAAAAAAAATATATGTGGAGTATATATATAGGAAATAAATTGAAAGCACCCAAATCAATCCAAATAAAGGCTACAATACACTTTTTAGCTTAAAATCAATTATTGTCCCTCGAAAAAAACTATTGTAGCTTAAGTTTCAAATTATAAAGTCCAACCTTCAAAACTCTATTAAGACTAAAGAAAAATTATAAATGTATAAAACAAACTTCAGTCTTAAACAACTTGTTAAAAACTATTTTATTTGCTTGAGTGTATATTCAAATCATGTCTTGTACTCGTATTTGTGTGAAGAAAAAATGACGCAAATAAAAAAATAGAAGAATAGTCTATTGACATTTGCGTCTGTTATCCGAATAACTAGAAGACGGTTACGTTTATGGTATATAATCTTTGATTGTGGTCTATTGACTTTTTTCCTGCATTTAAAGTTTTTTTTTTGGTCTGCCCTCCCAACACCCTCGCTTGAACAAAAACACAAACAGAAACATTCAGCCACTTGCTCTCAAACTAAGATATTCTAACATATCGTTTATAATTTATTGTATCAATAATAGATATTATGTTTTCTTACCCTACACTAGTCAATTTAGTTAGCAAATTAAATGATCACAAATTTTCGTTATTTTGATGCAAATACGCGATTTATAAGCAATTTTAGTTTTCTCGATCTTTGCTGAGAAAACGAAGTTATCACAGATTTTTATTACTTTCGTTCTAAAACGTCAAATAAGCGACTTTAATAAAAAAATCGATCTTTGGTGAGAAAATTAAGATTTTATTTAATTTCGCCTTAAACCTTTCAATAAACGATTTAATTTATAAGCAATTTTAGATTTTTCATATTAAAATCGATTTTTGATGAGAAATGGCAATTTTATATTTTTCGTATAAAAAAAAAAAGAAAAAAAAAAAAAGAAAAAGGAAACTGAGGAGATTTTCATTATTTTCGCTCCAAACCTTTTAATAAGCAATTTTAAACAATTTTAAATTTCTCATACAAAAATCTATTTTTTGTGAGAAAATTAAGATTTTAAATATTTTCATTCTCCCTATGTCTTCAAATAAGACATTTATAAGCAATTTTAGATTTCTCATATGAAAATCAATTTCTGCTGAGAAAATTAAGTGATCACAGATTTTCATTATTTTCGCTCCAAAACCTTCAAATAAGCGATTTGTAAGAAAATTTAGATTTCTCCTACGAAAATCAATTTTTGGTCAGAAAATGAATTGATCACAGATTTTCATTTTTTTCGCTCTAAACCTTCAAATAAGCGATTTACAAGCAGATTTTTTGGGAGAGAATGAAGTTATTACAGATTTTAATTATTTACGCTCTAATCTTTCAAATAAACAATTTAACAAAAAATTTAATTTTCCTATTATAAAATTTGATTTTTGGTGAGGACATGAAATGTTCACAGATTTTCTTTATTTTTGCTCCAAACTTTCAAATAAATGATTTTTAAGCAATTTTAGATTTCTCATATGAAAATCAAATTTTGCCGAGAAAATTAAGTGATCAAATATTTTCATTATTTTTACTCTAAACCTTCAAACAAGCGATTTATAAGCAATTTTAGATTTCTCATATGAAAATTAATTTTTGGTCAGAAAAAACTTTCAAATAAGTGATCTATAATAAATTTTAGATTTCGCATATAAAAATCAATTTTTGGTGAGAAAATTAAGTGATCACAGATTTTCATTATTTTCGCTCTAAACCCTCAAATAGCGATTTGGAAACATTTTTATATTTTTCATACGTATAAATGTTGGAAATGATGTAGTAAAAATGAGGAAATGATGTAGTATATCATTAAGTCGTGGTTATATTTTTATTGCCATTTTTATAGGTTTATTGAACGTTGTTCGATTGTTAAGCAAAAAATGAAACCTACACTCTATATGTTAACCGTTATTTTGAAAATCATGTGCAAATATGACAGTTTTTGGTTTTGCTTTGGAAATGATTTGAAAATTTTAATTTTTCTACAAATCTCATATGAAGAAAAAAAAGAACATAAACTTTGTTTTTTGTTGTATTTATATATGTATATTGTACATACAATAAGATTAATTGATAAACATAAATGGTAATGTTATTTAAAGACAATCTTTTTTTTCCTTTTTTTTTTTTGGTTTGTTGGCAGAATTTTATGCTGAAAATGTCATTTGTCATTTTTTTGGTGGCTTATGTTACTTTTGTTTTTGTTAACTGTAATAAAAACCCGTTAAAATATCACTGCATTTTAAATTGGAATATATACATAAATAATTAAAAATTAAAATTCTTTTATGAAGTTTGTTTTTATTATTTACAAATCGTTCTGGGAAAAATGAAGAAATAATTGCGAAAAAAAATTGAGGTAGGTAGGATATTTTATTTTAAACAATTCAATTGCAATGAATTCTTTGAAATTTAGGGTATTGAATAATTGTATGTAAATTTTTATATAAATGTCATATTCGAAAAGGGTTTTAGAGTGTCAAAGAATAAATAAATTGGATATTTAAGAAGTTTATTAACATTTCATTTTATGTTATTTATTACGTTTTTAATTGAATAACATAAACATTTTAGTCTTTAATATTAAAAATTAAAAAGTGCTAATATTTCGCTTATTTGAGATTTTGAGTGGAAATAATAAAATTCTAAAAAACTTATACTGCTTGTACATCCGCGATCACTTTATTTTCCGATCGAAAATTAAATTTTATGTGCAAAATTTAAAATTGGTTATATATAAATCTCTTATTTTAGGTATAAAATCGCTTATAAATTTCTCACTTCAAGGTTTAGAGCCAAAATAATGAAAATCAGTAATCATTTAATTTTTTTTTTATTAAAAATAGATTTTTATATGAAAAATATAAAATTGCTCATAAATGGATTATATGAAAGTTTAGAGCAAAAATAATAAAAAAATTTTAATCACTTAATTTTTTTCATGTACCTAAATCGCTTATTTAGAGCAAAAATACTTAAAATATGTTATCATTTAATTTTCTTGCTTTAGAGCGAAAATATTAATAATCTGCGATCACTTCATTTTCTCATCAAAACTTCAATTTTTACATCAGAAATCAAAAATTGCTTTTAAAACTCTTATTTGAGGGTTTTAAGCGAAAATAATGAAAATCTGTGATCCTTTTTCATCAAAAAATCTATTTTTATTTAAAAATTCTAAAATCGCCTCTAAATCGCCTGTTTGAGTGCTTAAGGCGAATATAATGAAAATCTTTCTGATCACTTTATTTGCTCACTCAAAATGGATTTTTACATGAGAAAACTAAAATTGCTTATAAATCGCTTATTTTAAGGTTTAGAGCCAAAATAATGAAAATCAGTAATCATTTAATTTTTTTTTTATTAAAAATAAATTTTTATATGAAAAATATAAAATTGCTCATAAATAGATTATATGAAAGTTTAGAGCGAAAATAATCAAAATTTTTGATTTCTTAATTTTTTTCATGTACCTAAATTTTTACCTGAGAAATAAAAAAATTGCATTTAAATCGCTTATTTGAGGGTTTTAAGCGAAAATAATGAAAATCTGTGATCACTTCTTTTTTTCATCAAAAAATCTATTTTTATTTAAAAATCCTAAATCGCCTCTAAATCGCCTGTTTGAGTACTTAAGGCGAATATAATGGAAATCTTTCTGATCACTTTATTTTCTCACTCAAAATGGATTTTTATATGAGAAAAACTAAAATTGCTTATAAATCGATTATTTTAAGGTTTAGAGCGAAAATAATGAAAAAATCTGTGATCACTTTATTTCTCACCAAAAATCTATTTTTATATAAAAAAATCTAAAATTTCTTATAGTTTGCTTATTTGAAGGTTTGGAGCGAAAATAATGAAAATCTGTGACCATTTCATTTTCTCTCCAAAATTCGACTTTTTCATGAAAAGTCTAAAACTGCTTATAAATCACTTATTTGAAAATTAAATCGAAAACAATGAAAATTTGTGATCACCAGGGTAATAAAAAATAAGTAACTTAATATTTTTTCCTGGGCATCAAATGAATCAAACTGTTAATTATTTATCCGAAATTTGCATATTTTGCAAAAATATGATATTTTGGATTTAGCAGCATGTTTTTGCATATTAAAAAAAAAGAACCAATTTTGGAGCACATTTTAGCAATTTATATATAATATTTTTGCATATTTTATAATTAAGGGCATAATTTTGCCTATATTACACTAAAGAGCATAATTTAGCATATATTACACTTAAGACACAAAATTTTGTCATTAGTCAAATTTTCTTTTTAATGTCACATGCATTTTGCAAATCCAATTCCCTAATAATTTTCATCTTATGATTTGATGAAGATATTGCTAATATTTTTTAGCAGTTGCTAAAAAAATTAATTAAATTATTTTTAGCATGAATAGTAGTTAATTTAAAATATAGAATCAGTGTCGCCATTTCAGCATTTTTGTAGCTAAATTTAGAATTTTTTATACAGATTTAGCCGCAAATTTTTCATTTAGCATTTGGCATATTATTTAGCATTTTTTTAATAATTCATGAAGCATTTTCTAGCATTTTTTTATAAGGAGGAATTTCAAATATTACAACTTAATTTCTATATTAGATTAACTTCAAAAATATTAAATAAATATTTCGGAAGCTTTGAAACAGACATGGAGATATTAAAATAATATATATGTTCTACTATTCCAAATGCATGGTGTCAAGGGCTTTATGTCCCATTGAAGAAATGATAATGTTAGGATGAAACGCAAGAACTGTCCGATTAGATCGAAATGAAGTATGTGGGACAAGGACAAACCGAATCTTTGCGGATAATGTGAGGATATTGACAAAACCTAAGTGGTAGAACACGTAAATTGCCATTGCCCACGATTTGCAACATCATTGATTTATATGGTTAGGGACTCAATGCTACGACGAACCGAGTGATAAATATAACTGCAAACTTGTGAATATTGTGCGATTCATCACGTGAACTGAATGATTTCTTATCGCTGCTTATGACTCTTTTTGGTCTAGCAACTAATGCTTCTGCATATGTCTTATTTTCCTTCTTCTGTATTATAATTGGTTCTTTTTTATAATACGAGTAATAATGAGGTCAAAATTATGTAAAATTAACACGAAATTCAAATATACCACTAAAAAAGTATTTTATTAATTTAGCATTATTTTTAGCATTTTTAAATAATTTTGTAGCATTTTTTAGCTTTAGTTTAAACACGATTTAGCTGAAAATTTTTTTCGCATCTGGTCACACTGCATAGAATATAACTAGAGGTTTATGTGAGAGGCAGTTCAAACTAAATTTTTAAAAAATTTACTAATTTTTTTCAAAACACAAAAACAAAATATATGTGACTACATGTACTTTGTTGTTTTTTGATAACTGAATTAAGTTTTTTTCTCTCACATAAACTTCCAGTTGTATTCTATGATTTATAATTTAGGCAGAAAAAATAATATTTTAAAGGATTTTTTTTTTTAATTTCAGGGACATATTTTTCTATTTTAAGAACATTTTTATGGGCATAAAAAACACTTTATTTTGAGCATATTTTTGGTTGCCCTGGTGATCACTGTATTTTCTCTTTCAAAATTGATTTTTATATGAAAAATCTAAAATTGCTTAAAAATGGTCTTTTCGAGGGTTTAAGTAATTAAATATGAATTTCTTCGTTTTAAAAACCGGAAGTTTTTGATTTTGCAGTCATTTATGGTCAAAAGCTTAGACCTACCGCATTATTCGATGTTATGCAATCATATTTAAAGTTAAATTTTAAGAGCTCTTGAAAATGTTTACTGACGTTAATAAAAAGTTTACTAAATCTTAACTTGAAATGATAATTTAAAATTTTAAGGAGATTTTTAAATACAAAAAACACTTTAAAATAATAAAAGTAACAATGACCAACAAAACAAATAAAACATTTAAATATGAAATTTAATTTGATTATTATGATTTTTTTTATGAGATATATAATTTGTTACAAAATACAATAAAGTCTATTTAGACAGGAAATTATAACTATTGTATAAAATTTTAAACAATTTCTATACATTTATAACAAATTTTTTAAACAATACATGAGAAATTTTTTTCTTCTCAATAATGTATTTTATTTTGATATTTATTTATTTTATTTAAGCTTTATTTTTTTCTGTTAATAACAATAATAAAAATCGTTTAAACTAATTTGAAATAAAATTTTATTTATATATGAAATTGTAGATGATGTTAATTAACCACACATACCACAGAAACCCACATTAGAATTGTATTTTGTATAAAATTTTGCAATCTATATTTGCAACATTTATTATAAATGTATCCATTCACTTACCTTTTAATCCCCATAACAAGTTTAAAACACTTTTTAGGAAATTATTTGTATTTTTAAATAAAAATAAACATTTGCTGGGTTATCCTTAAATAACATTTAAATAGCATTTATATAGAATGTATAGAGCTTAACTAATAACTTGCAAATTAACAAATAAAATCACCTGTTGTCACCCTGTAATTTAAATTTCAACAAAATGTTTAAATTAAAATTTAGGTCTCTGCAAAAAATAACGGTAATTTTATTTTATAATTTTAGTTGGATGGAAAAAAATGGAATAAATGAGCGAAAAAATATATAATTTTCAAATAATTACAGTTAATGTTCAATAGCACGTCATTTGCATTTTTAAATGGTTATTTTGTTAGTATTTTTCTGTGTTTTTTTTTGCTCCTCCACCACTTGACTTTAGAGTTTTGTTTTTTATTATTTTGTTTTATTTTTAAACATAGAGACATAAATAATGACATTATAAAATTGGTTTTTATTAGTAATTTTATTAGTTAATCTGTAATAAAAATTAATGTTTATTAAAGTTACTTTAAACAGAAACTGCTGCAAAGTATTAACAATATAAAATAAATACTAATAATATTTTTTATATTTTTATTTAAAAAGTTTAAGTGTTAGTTACATAAATATTTATAGATTAACTTAGAAAGTGTTTAAAATAAAAATAATTTAAAGCTTAAACTGGGAATTAATTAAATTTATTTTATACCCACAACGCATGAGTTTTGTTTTCATAAACTTTAAATAAAATAAATAATACTTACGTTAGTTTAACGTAAAATTTGCTTGATTTTGCAATTACTTTTCAGTGGATATTTTTATTAATAAGAACATATAAAAATTCAAAATTATAGTAGGGTAAGGATTTTTAAAGAATTAGAGTTAATAATACGATAATACGACACACTAAATACAAGTTTTGTTTTTATAAACTTTAAAAAAAGTAAATGACATATGCTATAGTTTAACATAAGATCATTACGGTTATTTTTCAATGGATATTTTTATTAATAAAAATATTTACAAATTAAAAATTATACCAAATCAAGTTTTTTTTTTCAAAAATTGTCGTATATAATAAATTTGCTTATATTTACTTAGAATTAAACTAATTTCGCAATTTATTTTTTAAATGTTTATATTTTACTAAAATTAAAATAACAATATTTTGTGCTTAGATCTCACGAATTCTGTTTCCAAAATCTTTATATAAAGCAAATAATATTTGCATTACTTTAAAATCTTTTTGATTTTGCAGTTGTTTTTCAATGTGTATTTATATTAATAAAAATATTTAAAAATTAAAAATTAGAGCAAGGTAAAGATTTCACAAGAATTAGTAGAATTAATACGATTTCCTATAAATAATAAGACTTAAGCTAAATGTATAAACACAACAATTCCGGATTCCTTTACATAGCCCATATTGTTACATTAAACAAAAACTTAGACGGCAACGGAAAATAAACCACAATTTTATTTTCTTTTCATTTCTTTTTTTATTTCAAACTTTTTTCAATTTGGTTTACGAAATTCATATACATTTTCAAAAAAAATATGGTAATATTTTTGTGAGAAAATAAAAGCAACAAAAAATTCGGAGAGAATTTAAAATAAAATTTATTTTTTAATCAAGCCGCATTGCGCATTTTTTAAACAAATTTTCATAAACTTTAAATAACTATGAATGATATTTGTTTTAGTTTAACATAAGATTTTTTTGATATTGCAGCAATTTTTCAATACACAAATTATATCTTATATCATATATATTATATCTTATATTTTATATCTTATATCTCATATCTTATATCTTATATCTTATATCTTATATCTTATATCTTATATCTTATATCTTATATCTTATATCTTATATCTTATATCTTATATCTTATATCTTATATCTTATATCTTATATCTTATATCTTATATCTTATATCTTATATCTTATATCTTATATCTTATATCTTATATCTTATATCTTATATCTTATATCTTATATCTTATATCTTATATCTTATATCTTATATCTTATATCTTATATCTTATATCCTATATCTTATATCTTATATCTTATATCTTATATCTTATATCTTATATCTTATATCTTATATCTTATATCTTATATCTTATATCTTATATCTTATATCTTATATCTTATATCTTATATCTTATATCTTATATCTTATATCTTATATCTTATATCTTATATCTTATATCTTATATCTTATATCTTATATCTTATATCTTATATCTTATATCTTATATCTTATATCTTATATCTTATATCTTATATCTTATATCTTATATCTTATATCTTATATCTTATATCTTATATCTTATATCTTATATCTTATATCTTATATCTTATATCTTATATCTTATATCTTATATCTTATATCTTATATCTTATATCTTATATCTTATATCTTATATCTTATATCTTATATCTTATATCTTATATCTTATATCTTATATCTTATATCTTATATCTTATATCTTATATCTTATATCTTATATCTTATATCTTATATCTTATATCTTATATCTTATATCTTATATCTTATATCTTATATCTTATATCTTATATCTTATATCTTATATCTTATATCTTATATCTTATATCTTATATCTTATATCTTATATCTTATATCTTATATCTTATATCTTATATCTTATATCTTATATCTTATATCTTATATCTTATATCTTATATCTTATATCTTATATCTTATATCTTATATCTTATATCTTATATCTTATATCTTATATCTTATATCTTATATCTTATATCTTATATCTTATATCTTATATCTTATATCTTATATCTTATATCTAATATCTTATATCTAATATCTTATATTTTATATCTTGTATCTTATATCTTATATCTTATATCTTATATCTTATATCTTATATCTTATATCTTATATCTTATATCTTATATCTTATATCTTATATCTTATATCTTATATCTTATATCTTATATCTTATATCTTATATCTTATATCTTATATCTTATATCTTACATCTTATATCTTATATCTTATATCTTATATCTTATATCTTATATCTTATATCTTATATCTTATATCTTATATCTTATATCTTATATCTTATATTTTATATCTTATATCTTATATCATATATCTTATATCTTATATCTTATATCTTGTATCTTACATATTATATCTCATACATTCTTTAGAGTTTAACTAATTTTGCAATTTATTTTTGAAATTCTTATATTTTTTAAACTAAAATAAGTAAAAATACCTTATACTCACTATAGACGATTTTTGTTTCCACAGAGTTTAAGTACGAGTAAAGCTAATAATATTTACGTTATTTTAACGTAGACTTTGTTTAATTAAATTAACATTTTTATTGAAAAAATTGGCAAGAAATAATGCATTGTTTTTGTTTTTTACTTAACTAATTTAGACACTTTTTTCCATCCTTTTTGTGGACCATATCAATCCCATGATTGAAGCTAATTTGATCCATATATAGACCTTGGATTACAAAGGCCAATTATTAAAAATAATTTGACACTATATAAATGACCGTAGTTGAAACTGATTTTAGAGCAACGATGCAAGCAAAATTAGTTTGTACCTATATAAAAACGGAAGATTAAATTAAATTTTCTACTGTAAGAATTAAGACTAATTTTATGCTACATAAAAACCATCAATTGAAGCTAATTTGGAACTATAAATAGACCTTCGATTATAGCTAATTTGGAATTATAAATAAAGGTATGCTTGGAGCTAATATTAAAGCTTTCATAGGATTACATTGATTGAGTTTGGGAGTTCTCTAGGAGAAAAGAAGAAAAACCTGCAAATTGTGCTTTCATAAGTTGGTATCAATAATTATCATTAAAGTTCTTGTAGGACTTTACTTAAACCTGAACTTTTTTAAAACAGTATAAAGACTTGTGATTGATGGAAGCTGTATTGGAGTATCATAATAGATAATAGAATAGATAAGCTTTCATTGAATTCTAATAAGGGCTACATTTTAAAGTTTATAAAGACTTGTAATTGAAGCTTAAAAGGATTTTTATTGAAACTTTTGTTGGAAAATATGCATATGTATTTTCGTTTAATGATTTTGTGGGGCTGTAAAATGAACTACAATGGTATAAATTGAATGTTCTGATTTACGTTTCTAATTTGCCAACATTTTTCAACTCCCTGGAAGTTTATTTAAGACATTTCAGGGGAATTTTCGGGGTATTCGGTAAAAATACCATTTTCATTAAAAAAATATGAAAACTAAACAAAAAAAGTTGTATTTTACACATAATCTACTTTAAAATAAAAATTTATTATATATTTATATAAAATATATTAGGTATTAAAAATAGTTTTTAACAAATGTTTCTGTTGGTTAACAAATAACAAATTTTAAATTTAAAATAAATTTTAGGAACAAAATTTGTGTGAAAAATTTATTTTAAAGGGCATTTTAAATTTTAGAGTTGTTTTTGAATACGGGTAATTTTAATATTTTCAAAATGCTTATTAAGAAATGCATTGATATATTAAAAAATATATTCATATCTGCATCTACTTAAAAAAAGAAACTAATTTTTTTTTTATTATTTAAGTATTTGATTATTCATCATCGAGAATAAAAAAAAAGAAAAAATCCTGCGTACTGTTCGTGGCAGCCACAGAAAATTTTTTAAGAAATCATGTCTACGAGAATAATTTTTTGAAATCTCATTTAGACCCCGATCAAAATAATATTTTTTTAGTCTTACATATAGAAAATTAATGTTTAAAAATTGTTGAAGGTGAAAGGTCAAAATAAAAAATCTTAAAAAAATGAGTCGCGCATTCATCTAACATTGGAAAGGTTTTCTAGTAGTAGTAGAATTTTAAAATATTTAATATTTTTAGCTTTGTCACTTCAATATTTCCTAGTTCGGAAATTATTTTCTCTGGTATTTTAATAAACGACAAAAAATCTTGGGAATTGGGAAGTGAAAAATTGGTAAAATTATTGGGAAATTCGTCCCGGGAATTCTCGGGATAAAAACTCTAGTTCTGATTCACTTCCAATTTTTTGTGAAATTATTTCATCATTAATAGTAGTTTTAATGCTGAAAATATTGATGTAAGAATTTGCTTCCTTAAGAAGCTCATATTAAAACCATTTTTTTTATAAACATAATATTAACTTGATTTTATTTCCAAACAATTTGATCCCATAAAATATAGGAACACACAACAAACAGACAGACAACTAAACACAAATTTAAAATCCCATAAATGTTGCATATGATTTTGACACTTTATATTTTTGTTTTCAATTTATTTGCTAATTTAATACCACAAATAATGTTGAGCAAAAGATGAACAAAACTTGAAACCCCTCAAAAGAAACCTCTTTTATGATTTTTTTTTTTTACCACAAACATAATTAAATATTTTTTTATTTTTTATAATATTTTACAATTAAGTACTCTCTCATTAATACAAATATATAATTTGCTCTATATACATACATGAACATAACTTTTACATTTATTCAATACATACATACATTCGTTCACATACATACACTTGTACTCATTACTTGAAACAAACGAACATAAATTAAAAGTTATTTGGCTTAAAATGTCCTTTTTAACCGCAGTTTTTTTTTCTTTTTTTTTTTTTTGTAAATGTGTTCATTATAGTTCTACTACTATTACAACTACTGCTATACAGCTGCCAATAATCATAGCTGGCCAACACAAAAATGTTGGCACTGGCGATGTTTATCAGGACTTAATATTAATGTTTAAAAAAGTGTTTGTGTATATAATGACCCAGTAATGGTAAAAGCACATGAAAAATAAAACTACAAGCAAAAACTTAATGACCTGATGTTAATAAATGGAGTTAAAATATAAATGTTGTAGATTAATATGGAAACCGTACTTACATACATATGTACATACATTTGGTTATAAAGATCTGTAGAAAAATTATGACATTTTAATTTAAAATATTAATTTATTTAAATAAGCAGAAAAAAAAGAGAAAAACTGAAACGCCTTCCAAAAATGAATTAAGAATGAATTAAGTGTGAATGAATAAGATAAAAAGGTTAAAAAAATAAATAAAAAAATAGTTGAAATAAAAAATCCAAAATAGAAATTATAATTTGGAAGGATTTAAACCCATTGTATTGAAACTGATTTAGTATTATAAAAAAAGAGCTACGAATGTCAGTAATTTAGTACTAAATAAATGCCTGCAATTGAAGCAAATTCGGAGTCATATGAAGACTCACATTTGAGGCGGAAACCCTCAATTAAAGCAAGTTTTTGATCATATAAAGACCAACAGTTGACGTTAATTTGAGAATAAGGAAATCTTCAATTAAAGACTTATCATTGAAGTCAATTTGCTACCATATGATTATGGCTGAATAGTGGTCATATAAAGACCTTATTATAACTAAGTTAAAACTATTTTCTGAAAAAAGATTTAACTAATAAAGAACTAAGTTTAAAGGTAATTATTTAGGACTTCCCAGCAAAAACTTTTTGGTTTTCGGTAATGCCAATTTCTTATTAAAATGTGGTAATGAGGCGTAAATAAATACTTAATAGTGTAATAGCACAGTAATATTGCAATCACGTGGTTGAGTTGTCTAGAGTGCTGGATTAACAACCAGAAGGTTATTGGTTCAACCCCACTCTGATGCTGTGAGTTTTTTATAACAAAATGTCTAAAAATATATATATGTACTTAAAAATGTTTTTGACACAAAGAAAATTAAGTGCGAGATGGTGTACTGAGTAAGACATTAGTTATTAAAAACGATTGGTTAATTTGTGTCCAAGTTCAAATCTCACTTAGGGCTAATTTTTTTTTTATTTTTATTTTCGTTTTGGTACATATTTTTGAGTACTTCTAGAGTCTAAAAATAACTACATGCATTTGTTGACAACTCGAACAAAAATAACTAGTTATTCAGGCATAAGAAAGTAGTTTATTTATGTTTCCAATTATACCTGCTACCTTATCAAGAAAGCAAAGTTTATGCTGAGTTATTATTTAGTAATTATTCTGTGGATTTTTTCTTTTTTGATTTTTTTGAAGCCTACTTTTTGTTTTTTAGGAGAACTCAAAGAGTTATTTGAAATATCAACAAATATTAACAAACCTGACAATTGCCGAAGTATGCTGATGCACCTTGAAAAGGTTCCTATTGGGATTAGGAAACCTGCAAATTTTGCTATCTCGATTTAAGATGTTTCGTCAAAATTCCTCAGATATAAGAAATAAGATTGATAACACCGTGCAACAATTCCACAAAAATGTTTTTGCACATGAAAAATCAATATATGCATCAAACTTTAGCTCATACATAATAAAACTCAGTTTTTCTTCAGGACATTAAATTTTCTCTCAAAAGGACCTCAAAGTTTCGAAAAATACACAACTTAAGAAAAAAAATTATAAAATATTTACTAAAATTATATCAACCCAATATGGATGCCAAATGAAAATAAGAAAATGAGAAAATATAATTTTAATCAAAAATATAATATTATAAGGTTAAATTTTCAAAAAGGTATTTTCTTAAATTTTTGTGGCACAACATTTAAATAAAAAATATTATATTGCAAGGATTCGCAGCTTTTATTTGACATCTATATTGGGTCTATACAATTACCATAGTTTTGTCCATATAATAATTTTTTCACGTTTGTGAATTATTATTGCAGAGTGACATATATTTAAAAATAAATAATAAAAGATAACATTCTTAAAAGCATATTTTCATAAGTTTTTGTGATGCAACATTTAAGTAAAAAATATTATTATATTGCAGGGATTCTTTGATTTAATTTAAAACCCATACTGGATTGATATAATATTCGCAAATATTTTATAAATTTGTTTAAAAATATGTATTTACGAGGAAATTTGACATCCTGGAGAAAAACTGTGTAAGTAGTTTTACTATATATGAACTCTAGTTTCATGCATGTATCCATTTTTTCATGTATGAAAATAACTGTCACACGGTGTAATTATTGGGTTTACACAAGAACCAAAGACTAGCAATTGAAGCTTATTGAAAACTATATAGGGAGGAATGATTAAAGGTGAATTGGTACTATATATAAAGATCCATGAGCTAAAATGGATTAAAGTTAATTTTGGACTATATGATTTAAAGTTGAAGCTAATTTGAGATCATAACAGTCCCATAATTGTTGCTAATTTGGAACTTTTTAAAGACCAACAATTGAATCTTATTTAGAGCTATATGTAGATCTTCGATTGGAAATGAATTGGAACTATTCAAAGACAAATGATTAAAGCTAATTTGGCACTATTAAAATACCTATGCTTTACTGTGGGAAATGCTACAATACGAACTGGTCAAAAATATTTTTTAAAAGTTGTTTAAATTATATAACATTTTTAATTTACTGTAAAGCTAACTGTTTTGTGAAGATATTGCAAAACTCCAACCAATATAACTGTGCTAAAATATTCGCTAAATTTCGAAAAAGGAGCTAGTAGATTTTAAAGGGCATTATTTTTGCATATTTATGGAATTATAAGTGATACCATTTTGGATGGAGAACTTCAAGTAGATTTTATTTTAAGTCATGATTTTCAAAGACAATAGGACCACTGTTAACATTCTTATGCAGATTAAATTTATTTATATTATATATGATTATATCCGCATTTTAATCAATATAAAAAGAAAGATTACTATCTTGTGTATTGGATTTGTAAAATTTTATTTGCAGATATCTGCTGTTGTAGCCAGGGAATAACTAAACATTCCCTGGCTACAACCAGAGTTTTAAAAATAATATGGTAAAACTTTCTGTTGTGTCTGCTTGACAGTACCAAAGCAGAGTTTGTGGACTATAATTAGACATTAGCGGAATTGAATACGTATTTTCTGTGACGCTACACACTTCATCAGCATTCATGTTGTCTCATCCATTTTAGTTTCGTTGAAACCTAAACATTTTTTAACTAGAAATATTATACACAACAAATAGTCATATCATATATCATTTTAAAGAAAATTTTGTTTTCTTTAAAAAAATGTATAAAAAGATTTACTAAATTAAAATTTATAGAAGACTTTACTTAAATATATCAAAAAAATTGCAAATTAAGTTTATAGGAACATATTTCATAAATTTTAGCCAGAATATTTTCGAAATGATTTTAAATATCAAAATAATTTTTGCACACGTTATAAAGTAGTTAATCAGCATTTTAGAAATACAAAGTTCAGAATTTACTATATATTTTTAAATGATTAAATTTGTCTTATTCAAAATATGGGGGTTTTCAGAAAATTGCCTCGTGTAACTAAATTTACCGGTAGGTTGTCACAATTTTTTGCGAAAACTTTAAAAACATATCATACTATCTTATTTAATCCAATTAACATTAAAAATTTTTTTACAAACTCATAAATGCTAACTTTTGTTAGAAAATTTACCATTTTCGACCACTGCTGAATGTCGAAATTTTACACTTATACGCTTCTTTAAGGTCTAATCTTTCAGAAAATATTAGAAAATATTGAAGTTGTTTAACCAAATTTTTCAAAATATTTATTTTTTTTAAGGAAAATTAGCAACTTTTAAGATCTGTTTTGAAACTTTGATTTTTAAAATGTTTTTCTTCTTATCGAACTCTGTGAGATAACCAATAATTTTTTTTAGAATAATTTAGGAAATTGAGGAGATTTTTAACATATTTTTTAAAAAATTTTTGAATTTTTATTTCTAAAATTAATAGGGCAAATTAAAATTAATAGGACAAAACGCAAAAGAGTAAACCATAAAAGATAATGTGGTATGTTTTGTTTTACTTAGTAGAATTCAAAAATGTAAAAATATTTAAAATCGGTTCATATTTGTAAAAGTTACAAGCTCCGATAGGTTTTTCATTCACGAGCTGGTCAACTTTGGCACACTGTAACACTCAACGTACTTAACTTACACACTCTAACATATAATATTCTGAAAGCCTAAATCCTTTTCTATCTATGTTCCAAGTTTCATCAAAATCAGTCAGCCGTTTAAAAGATCCAGATTTATTACCACGTATTTTGCAAAAGGTCCCACTGTGCAACAGTCAAAATATATTTTCTGCCAGCGATTGAAGTAAATATTGGCTTATATAAAAAGATAAGATTTAACTTAATTTAAGACTATAGACATATTAGCAATTGAGACTAATTTGGGCCTAAAAAATCATGTATAATTAAAACTAATAATGATTTGGAACTTCATTTAAATAGAAATACGATTTATTTTCAAACTATATACATTTTCTGAAATGTATGTAGTTTGTGACTTTTTTGCAGCTACTTTAAAAGCAAAGTAAGGAGTATATAAAGAGCTTTATAAAGACTTGCAGTTGAAGCTTTTATAAAACTGTGTAAGGACCTGCAATTAAAGCTTTAGTAAGACTTTGAAAATAAACCTACTTTGAACGGTAAAAACAGCTACGATTTAAGCTTTGCAAAGACTTTTTATTGAAGCTTTTATAAAACTCTAAAAAGACTTGCAATTAAAGCTTTTTTTGGGAGAATAAAATAACATGATATTGCTACTTTTGTAAGACTATCAAAAGACTTATTCTTAATGATCCTAGATAAATATTTAATTTCCTTTTTTTCTCCCATTTTATAATTTTCCTTAAAATCATTTTCATGCATTATGAAACTCTTTAAAACTTATAAAAACGTTTTTTTTTTCAAACATTTTAATTAAAATATCATGTTTTTGCCAAAATACCTTTTACTTATCATTAACTCACTTTATTATTAACTTTGTTTAAGTTTATTCTGTAGCGATTTTAATTTTATTTATTTTAACAACTTTCTTAAACTAATATTGTAAATACAATAATTTTTATTAAAACAAAAGTACCGAAAAATTTCTAAAGCCAAAAAAAAAAAAAACTATTTACTTCAAGCAAACGTTTGAAAATAAGAAAACAATATGGGATGCACAAAAAACTCCAGCCACAAAATAATCATAATAATATCTATATTCAAACATCTATCATTGAGGTCACGTCATATATTGAATTTTCTAAGAAATTCTTTACACAAAAAAAAAGGGAAAAATAAAAATATAGCAAAAATTATTTTACACGTAAAATCATAAGTTTGTTTTTGGCTTTTCTAGCTTTATTTTAAAAATGTATGTATGTATTTATGTATGTATGTATGTATGTAGGAACATCCTCACAATAATAACAAATATTTTATAAGGATACGAGTATAACAAATAAATACGTGCTTATCAACTACAACAACCATTTCTAACTAGCTTTTACAGTTATATACATTTTTAATACTCTTCCCTCTCTCTTTTTCTATCATCCTCTCTCTCTTTCTTCCCTTTAACAGGAAGTTAAAAACTTTATATTTCGTGTGTAAAATTCTCTTGTACGTTTATTCGTATTTTCTCTATTAAATTTAAATTAAATTAGTTTTCTCGTATGTGTGTGTGTGTGTGTGTTTCTGCTCTTTTTTTTAATTTAAATCAAATTTAAACAATTTATAATTGTGTGAGAATTTTATATTAAAATTCTATTTATTTTTTTCCAACAAAAATTATATTTAATTTATAAAATTTTTATAAATTTTTTATAAAATTTTCATATAAATATGATTTGTAAAAGCATGAGTGGAGAGTGTTTGTTTGTAGATGTGGAAAATATAAACATAATTACTTAATTTAATTACTTCCATTTTTGAAGTGTTGTTGTTCTTGTTATCATTATTATCAGTTTGTTCATTTGTTTATACTATTATTAATATTTAAATAGAGGGTAAACAAATGTTTTTAATAAAATTTTTATAAAACATACTTTAATGTTTAAAAAATAAATTCATAAAATTGAGTTTAAATTTCTTTCCATATTTTGCTTAAAATTTTTGATGAAACCTAAACTATACCAAATCAAACTTCTCACCCTGCATAGTGGGGCCGAAAGCAAAATTTTTGGTAATAAATCTGTAACTCCTAAACCACTGGTCAGAACGAATTTCTGTAAAGTGCTTGACAAGGTGAAGAAAAAATAAGGTTACTTACCTAAATTGTCTCTTACAGTTAAAAAGATATTTACGTTTGAATTTTAAGTTTTTGCTTCGACTTTATTTCGTTATTTGGGAATAAGTCCTGAGGCGTATGAGGGTAAAATTTTTTAAAAATATTCCGTAATTTGTAATATGTTCCTAAATAATATGTTGAAAAAATGTTGATTACCTTAATTCGTCTAAAGGTGAAAAATGTTCAAAATTAGTACTCTGAAATTTATATGAAAAATGGCTATTTTTATACAAAAATTTAGTGCTACTATTCTCTCACTTTTTTCTCAAAATTTATTTATTTAATAAAAAAATTCTTTTCTTTAAACCTTACAAAAGACAAGGCTACATAAATAACTAATAAAGAAATTTTAAATTGCTTTAGGTTTGCACCCATTCATTCAGCATTGGTCGAAAATGGTGAATTTTAGAAAAAAGTGTAATTTTTATTGATTATTAAAAAAATGTCACGCGAGTTTTTTTTTATTTTATAAACGATATTTAATCATAAAATAGTTTTTGATCGATTGAAAACTAAACTGCTTACCGCCCGGCTGAAAAGGAATGCAAGAACGCAGATTTTATGAAAAAAGTTTGCTTTTTAAACGAGCCTTTTTTTAAATTGCACAGAAAAGAACATTAGCATTTTCTACTATTATTTCTTATGTAATGGATAAAATAGATATCAATCTTTCATTTATGCGAAAATCATTTGAAAACCTCCACAAACCAATTTTTGTCAATTTAAAAAAAAAATAATCAATATTTAAAAAAAATTTAAACGATTATTACGATTATTACTCGTATCTCTTTACACAAGCAATTGTATGTTACGAATATACACATATGGAAGTGTCATTTTATTATGTCTTTAAAATGACCTATATATACATGATATATACCATTGAATTGATAAATAAGTCTATTTTTATATTCTTGTATTATTTTATAAATTATTGAAAAATAGGCCGAGTTTTGCTTTAAAAAAATATTAATTTTTTTATTTCTTTTTAATTTGCTTTTTAAAGCAAAGCTTTTTAAACGTTTTTTGCAGAAATCAAAGATTGATATTTATTTTATACATTACATAAGAAATAATAGTGAAAATATTATGCTAACATACCTTTTTTGTGCAATGAAAAAAAAATTATTTGAAAAGCTGACCTTTTCATAAAATCTGCATAGCTGCATCCGTTTTTGGCCGTTCGATCGATCTAAATTTTTTTGTAATTTTGACGCCAATTGAAAAGGTTAATAAAACAAATAAACGTGAAGAATTTAGGCCAATAAACTCACCAAAATTGTGTGAAAATTATCTAAAATCAAACAATATTTATCGAAATATCAATCTAGATTTCGGAAAAAATTTTCATATGAAACGGCAGTAAATTACGTTGTAAATAGATGGAAAAGTAACGGCAGAAATAAAATAATAATAACAATTTTTCTCGATTTTAAAAGAGCGTTTGAAACAATAGACAGAAAAGTAATATTACAGAAATTATACTTCTACGGAATACAAAATATAGAATTAAATTGGTTTCAATCATATCTAACAAATAGAAAGCAAATAACTAAAGTGAATTATAAAAAATCAGAGGCAATTAATAATGAATATGGAGTACCACAAGGATAAATTCTTGGAGCTTTAATGTTTATAATCTATATAAATGATATAAAAACTGTAATAGATAGAAATAAAATAGTACTTTATGCGGACGATACCCTAATATTTAATATAGCGGATACAGATGAACAGTGTCTGGAAAACTTAGTAGTATACGATATGCGAAATATAAATAACTGGTTAAAAATTAATAAACTAAAACTGAACGAAAATAAGACAAAAATTGTGGAAATAAATATTAATAATATTACAGAATTTAAAATTAATAACAAAATAATAGAAAAAATAGACAAAATAAATTATTTAGTGTTTATAATTGACAAAAACATGAATTTTAACGATCATATAGGATACATATGTAAAGAATTCGGAAAAAAGATAGACTTTGTTTAGAAGGATTATAGACAAAATATCAATAATCACTGCATACAATACAATAACTAAACCACATTTTAAATTCGGGTCAACCGTACTATACACTTGCTGCACAAATATACAATTAGAAAGATTACAAAAACTACAAAATAAAGCTATGCGATTGATTTTAAAGTGTTGTAGATATACTTCGATACATTATGTGCTTGGCACATTGAAATGGATAAGTATCAGATAAAGACTCCAGCTTAACACAGGATACATGATGATGATAGCATATGTGAATGAAAGCCAGCCATATAACTTGAGGAATGGAAATGATTTCCGAATACATAGGATAGTAACTAACACAATGAAGAGATGTTTGCTGTATAAAGGACTGCAATTATTTAACCAACTCCCATATTATATTGAAAATTAAACAAATATTAGTGCTTTTAAAAGAAATTATGTAATACGTATAAAAAATAATTTTTATTAGAGCATTTAAAAAATATAAAATTGGATAAGAAATTTAATGTATTATAGTCGTAAGAAAGTACTTAAAATACTACTAAATAAATAAATAAAAAAAATATCGTCAATAAATTATTTTTTATTAATCGATAAAAATGAAACTTTTTATAAAATTAACAAATTTCGACCTTTGCTGGTTGTAGGGTGCAAACCTAAATCAATTTGAAATTTTTTTATTAACCATTTATGAAGTCTTGTCTTTTTAAATATGTAAAGAAAATAATTTTTTTTTATTAAAACAAACTTAGAGAAAAAAATGAAACAATAGTACTACGAGGGCGGATCAATAAGTCCGTGAATTTTCGAACTTCCCTCGTAGTTATATGAAATGCAACACTATTCCCATCAAGTACCAACTGTTAATAGACTACTTTAAAATTTTGAGCAAGTGTCGTCATTTACTTTGCGTTTAACATCTGTTCAAAAAATACAACTTCGTGTATTTTTCTAAAAATGGAAAAAAAGAGAATTTCGAGTGCTCATTAAACATTATTTTTTGCGAAAAAAAACCGTCAATCAAACCAAGGAAAAGCTCGATAAATACTATGGGGTCTCTGCACAATCGATTTCAATGGTAAAAAAGTGGTTTACTGACTTACGTCGTGGTCGCACAAGTACAAATGACGCTGAACGAACGCCGCGTTTGCTCTCAATTGACCATAAACGTAAACGTATGACAACATCAAAGGATTGTTTGGAGTTGTTTAACCGCAATCCTAATGAGTTTTTGCGGCGTTTTGTAACTGTGGATGAAACATGGATCCATTACTGTACTTCGGAGACCAACCAGCAGTCTAAACAATGGGTTTCTCCTGGTAAACCTTCTCCGAAGAAGGTAAGTCTGTCGGCCAATAAGGTGATGGCAACAGTTTTTTGGAATGCACGCGGGATAATCCACATCGATTACCTTCAAAAGGCAAAAACAAAAAACGGCAAATATTATGCCAACTTATTAGACCGATTTAATGAGGATTTAAAAAGAAAACGTCCCCATATGGATTAGAAAAAAGTTCTTTTTCATCACGGGTACACACGTGTGCAGTCTCAATGGCAAAACTATATGAATTGGGCTACGAATTGGTACCTCATCCGCCATATTCTCTGGATTTAGCCCCTAGCGACTAATTTCTATTTCCAAACTTAAAGAAATGGCTCGATGGAAAGAGATTCAGCTACAAAAGATGAAATTATTGACCAAACAAATGCCTATTTTAAGGACCTCGAAAAATCCTATTTTTTGCACAAAGTAAATGACGACACTTGCTCAAAATTTGACAGTAGTCTATTAATAGGTGGTATTTGATGGGAATAGCATTGCATTTCATATAACTACGAGGGAAGTTCGAAAAGTCATGGATTTATTGATCCGCCCTCATATATTTTTGTATAAAACTAGTTATTTTTCATACAAATCTCAGAGTGCTGACTTTGAATATTTTTCATAGCTAGAGGAATTGAGAAATTTAATAAATGTTTATCAGCATATTATCTCGGAATATATTACAAAATACACACTATTAAAAAAAATCCCTCATATGCCTTAGAACTTATTCCAGAAAAACAAAATAAAGATGCGTCAAAAATTTAGAATTCAATCGTAAATATCTTTTCGACTGTAAGCACTTTACAGAAATATAAAAATCTTTGAAAACGAACTTAATTTGTAGAAGTTAAAATTTTTTGAAACTTTTACATACTCAAGGTAGTCAAATTTGACACCTTGTAGCTTATCTCGTGTTATCACAGGAATGACTACAATTTGATTTTTCTTAAGACTTAGGTCCTACTCTACAACTCCTCTAACATTTTAATTCGATCTGACCAGCAGTTTAGGAGATACAGATTTATTACAAAAAAATTTGCTTTTGGCCCCACAGTGTTCTATCTGTCCATGTTTGTTTTTGTAATTATGTAGTTGTTTAATATGAGTACTAATTTATCATATTATTGTTTATATTTTCTGTTGCATCAATATTACTATTACTATTAATATGATTTTTACAACTCATAAATGAATCTTAAAAAAATTTAAGCAGAATTGTAAAGGTATTAATTAAACAAATTTTTATAAAAATTTGCATTAAAATAAATATCTATAAAATCCTATTTAAATACAATTACAACTTTTTAACTTTTTTTTAGCAACTTTTGTTACTGTTATATCACTAAAATATAAAAAAAGTATAAAAATATTTTCGATTAGTTTTTCTAAAAATAAAATGATTTTTTGACTTTTTTTTATTTTGAAAAAGTCTTTTAAAAGGCAGCAAAATTAATAAAAATTATTTATGAAAAATTTAATTTAATTTAAGGTTTTATTAACTTTTTAATTAATTATGTAGTACTTTTATATATCAGTTTTATTGTACATAATGTAAATATATATTTATTAGTGTTATTTCCACGCTGCTGTTTTTTATTATTATTTTATATTGATATAATGTTTTTTTTGTTGTAATACTAATAATCATGTTTATTGTTTAAAAATGCATAAACTTTGTTTGGTTTAGCGGTTTGCATTTACATTTTTAATATATTTCAATATTATTATTATTTTCCAGGTTTTTTTTTGTTACGCCTTTTTTGTTTTTTTTTTTTGTTCCCAGTTTAAAGAGATTAACCGCGTATTAAATGTGCGTTTTTATGACACCACAGACAAGTGGTGTAGATAAATAAAAAAAAATATATTAAATCAAGTAATTTAATAAAAAAAAAAACAAAAAAATTTACAAATCTACATAATTAAAAAAAGTTCTGTTTAAGATGAATTTTCCAAAACTTCATATTTATACAAGATTTTAAAAATATTTACTTTTAATAGAAAAATGCCCAAAATTTTGCTATTTATTGTAAATTTTCTAAAAAAATAAAATGCAACTTATATGAAATTTTTAATTTATAAATTAAAAATTCTAAAATTTGTTATCTATACAAACTTTTGCAAAAATTAGCTCTTCATTGCAATTTTTCTAAAAAATTTTTATTTATTGATTTTTTTTTTTAAGATTATAATTTTTTAAAAATTAGGTATTTATTAAAAGTTTTCTTATTATTGGCTAAATATTGTAAACTTTCTAAAAATTTGCTATTTATGGGAAATTTTCTAAAAAAATAAAATGCAACTTATATGAAATGTTTAATTTATAAATTAAAAATTCTAAAATTTGTTATCTATACGATCTTTTCCAAAAATTAACTCTTCATTGGAATTTTTCTAAAAAAATTTTATTTATTGGATTTTTTTTAAGATTGTAATTTTTTAAAAATTGAGTATTTATTAAAAGTTTTCTTATTATTGGTTAAATATTGTAAACTTTCTAAAAATTTGCTATTTATGGGAAATTTTCTAAAAATTAGCAATTTATAGATTCTTTTTAAATTTGCTTTTTATACAAAATTAAAAAAAATATATTATTGTTTATACGAAATTTTTAAAAAACTTTCTAATTATTTGAAGTTTTTGAAACGTTTATTATATAAAGAAAACTTAACAGGAATTTACAAAATAAAAATTTTTTAAATAATTAAAGATCTTATGAAAATTTTCCACATATAGGAAAGTAGCAAATATTATAAGAAAATGCTGTTTTCAGAAAATTTAAAATTTCATAGAAATTTGCTATTTACTAAAAATATTTCAGTAAATTTCATTTTAAAATGTTATCTTTAGCTCATCTCTTATAAATTTGGTACAAATAATAGAAGCTTTTTTTAAAATTTGCTATTATAGCGAATTTCAAATTTCATAAAAATTTTGCTCTTTATTAAGAATATTTTACCAAATTTTATATAAAAATTATTTATTGCAAAATTCATATAAAATTGTTATTTATAAAAATTTTATAAAAATTTTTTATTTGTAAAAAATATTTGCTACCTATAGCAAATTTTAAAAAAAAAATGTTTTTTATAGAAAACATTGAACTTCATAATTTTTTTTTTGAATATTTTAGCAAATTTCGTACAAGGCAGCTATTTTTTATACAATGCTATTTATAGAAGATTTTATTAATAATAATTAATTATTTTATGGTAGCCTAGCCAATTTAATCTCTATGCTATTTTGCTATTTTTAAAAAATATTTGCTATTATTTTATTTACAGCTCATTTTTTTTAAGAAAGTGTTATTTAAGGTAAATTAAAAAATAATAATAATAATTTCAAAAATTTGCTTTATAAAAAATTTCCTACTTATAAAAACTATTTGATACTTATAAGGAATTTTAAATTTCATCGAAATTTTCTATTTACTAAAAATATTTTAGCAATTTCTCATTTCTAAAAAAAAGTGTTATTTATGATAAATTTAAGAAAAATCTATTAAAAAAAAAAAATAATAATAATAGGAAATTTTGTAGAAAAATATCGTTGATTGAAAATTTCAAAATTTTATTGAAATTTCGCTACTTCTATAAAATATTTTAGCAAATTTCATACAAAATAGCTATCTATAGCTAATTTCGTAAAAATTTGCTATTCATGGCAAACTTTTTATAGAAAATTTTATAAAAATTTGCTACTAACAAACTACTTATAGAAACTTTTATTGTTGTTATAGCATATTTCACAAAAATATTCAGTTTGTTAAAATATTAAAAAAAAAAAATGTACATAAAAATGTTATTTATAACATAAAAATTTTCTATTTATAACAAACTTCATATGAAATTGCTATTTATAAAAAATTTTATAAAAATTTGCTATTTGTTAGAAATAATTTAAAAATATGCTATTAATACACAATTTTCTGAAAGATTGGCTATTAATGCAGAAACTATAAATTAGTTATTTAAAGGGCAATTTCTAAAAAAATGCTATTTATAAAAAATGTCTAAAAATGCGATATTTATAAGAAATTTTCTAAAAATCTGCTATTTATAGGAAATCATCCATATATTTGCTATTTATTAAAAATTAAAAAAAATGCTATTTATGGAAATTTTTCTGAAAAATTTATTATTTATATTAAAATTTCTGAACATTTTCTATTTGCAATAAGTTTTATAAAAAGTGACTACAGAAAATTTTAAATTTAATGAAATTTTATTGTTTACTAAAAATTATTTAAGCAAAATGCTGTTTATAACTCATTTCTTAAAATTTTGTCAAACAGCATAGATTTTTTTCTTCATTTGCTATTTATACAACATTTTTAAATATTTGGAAATTTTATATAAAACTTCAAATTTCATATGAATTTGCTATTTATTGTTAGATTTTATACAGAAACGCCATTTAGAACTAATTTCTTAAAAATTTGATATTCTATAAAATTGCTATTTATAAACAAATTTACAATACTTTGCTATTTATAAAAAAACTTTTCTTAAAATGCTATTTGTAGAAAATCTTAACTTGAATGGAATTTTTTTGATTTATATTTTATTAAAATATATTTATTTTATTTAAAAAAGCCATTTATAGCTCATTTCTTAAAATTTAGTTATATAAGCCAATAAAATCAGTATGATTTTTTTTTTTAAATTACTATTTATAAAATTTTTTTGCTAATTTCAAGCTACATTGAATTTTGCTATTTATTAAAAATATTTCAGCAGATTTCATACAAAAGTGCTATTTACAACATATCTCCTAAAAATTTGTTATATATGATAAACTTTAAAAAAAAGAATCAGTTTCTAAAGAATTTACCACTTATAGCAATTCTCAAAAATATTCTATATACAAAAAAAAAAAAAATTGCTTTTTATTCAACATATTCCAAAAATTTACTATTTCAACATTTCAAAATTAAATATTTATAAAAAATTTAACAAACTCTTTATTTTCATTTATTAAACTTTTGTTACTATTGCGGCATTAAAATTGTATTTTTACGAAAAAGATAAAATTTAAATGATGTTCATTAACGTCGAAACAAGATCACGTTCTTGACAAACAGCAAACACAAAAAACAAAAATGAAACGAATCATAGGAGTGTTTTGAAAACTCCATAAAGACCAGTGGATTGTAATTCAATTTTGGGGGCTCATCAACTGCATCGTCATCATCATAAGCAGCAGCAGCGTCATTATCAACTTTGTTAACATTTAGTTAAACATAATTTATATTGAGAATAAAATGAAAAAGAAATAAAGTAATTGCCGACAAGTAAAAACCAAATAAAACTAAAAACATACTTGTTAAACCTGAGCTTTTTAGAAACTTAAAAGACAAAAAAAAAAAAAACTAAAATAAAATAAAAACTATTTAAATAAATCTATAGATGCCTTAAAATACACCTGCAATTCAATTTGATATGTTTTTTTATATCCATTTACTTGTATAAATTCCTGCTGTTTTCTCTATGAAATTAAAAATATTTAAAGTTCAATGTTGTTGCTTTTAAACACTTCTTGACTTAACATTAAAATATATTTTATTTTTAACAATATTTTTTTAAGGTTTTTCCTTATTTTAACAACAAATACGTTAAGATTTTTTTTGTCTTTAGCACACACCTTTAAATGGAATCGATAGCAACAAATTAAAGGAGTTTAAGTGCCATTGCAGTCATTAGTCAGTAAATTATTTATTGATAACAAATATTTTTTTGTAAATGAAATAAAAAAAAAAAAAAAATAGAAAATAAATCTTAAGTTTACAAGACAAAAAATAAATAAGCTGACAATTTTTAAATATTTAGTTAACTGAAAATTTTAATTATTAAATGCAAAGAAATAAAAACACAAAAAAATTAGTTCCTCAGAAAACTATATAGAAAACAAATAGAGATTATAGTTTAGTTTATAGTATAGACTATAGTTTAGTCTATAGTATAGACTATAGTTTAGTCTATAGTATAGACTATAGTTTAGTCTATAGTATAGACTATAGTTTAGTCTATAGTATAGACTATAGTTTAGTCTATAGTATAGACTATAGTTTAGTCTATAGTATAGACTATAGTTCAATCCATAGTATAGACTATAGTTCAATCTATAGTATAGACTATAGTTCAATCTATAGTATAGACTATAGTTCAATCTATAGTATAGACTATAGTTTAGTCTATAGTATAGACTATAGTTTAGTCTATAGTATAGACTATAGTTTAGTCTATAGTATAGACTATAGTTTAGTCTATAGTATAGACTATAGTTTAGTCTATAGTATAGACTATAGTTCAATCTATAGTATAGACTATAGCTTAGTCTATACTGTAGACGATAGTTTAGTCTATAACATCGAATACAATTTCGTCTATAATGTAGACTATAGTTTAGTTTATAGTGTAGACTATAGTTTAGTCTATAGCATAGACTATAGATTAGTCTACAGTATAGACGATAGTTTACTCTATAGTATAGAATATAGTTTAGTCTACAATGTAGGCTATAGTTTAGTCTATAGTATAGACTATAGTTTAGTCTATAGCATAGACTATAGATCAGTCTATAGTAGAGACTATAGTTTAGTCTATAGTATAGACTATAGTTTAGTCTGTAGTGTAGATTACATTTTAGTCTATAGTGTAGACTATAGTTTAGTCTATATTATAGACTACAGTTTAGTCTATGGTATAAACTACAGTTTAGTTTATAGTATAGGCTACAGTTTAGTCCACAGTATAGACGATAGTTTAGCCTATAGTATAGACTGTAGATTAGTTTATGGTATAGACTATAGTTTAGTCTATAGTATAGACTATAATTTAGTATAGTATTTAGTATGGCGAAATAACAAAATAATAAAAATATTGAAAAAGAATAAAAAATATTTAGAAACAAGGTGAATAAAAAAATCATTCAAGATAAAAACAATTATTATCATCAAAAGTTTATTGAAAAGAGAAGTGATATGCGCGCCACTTGGCAATTAATCAATGAAATCATTATGAAAGAAATCGAATAATACTTATGAAATAATAATAAACAATTTTAAAAATGAAAATATCGGGAACATTGTAAATTGTTTTGCCAAAAATTTTAGTGGAAACGTAAATAAAGTAGTACATAATTGTGATATACAAACACTACAAACTGTACAAGCAACTCAACAAAACTCAATTTATCTATCACAAATCTATGAAAGTGAAATATTTAACATTCTAAAGACATTAAATATTAGAAAAGGTACTGTAGTAGACCACATAAGACCAAAAGATTTAAAAACAAATGCCAATATCATCACACCAATACTAACGATAGTAATAAACAAAAGCTTGGAAAGTGCAACCGTTCAATCATCAGGCCTATTTATAAAAGCGGCTCAATGATTGATTATAACAATTATAGGACTATTGCTATACTACCAGCAATCGAAAAAATATTGGAAGAAGTTATAGTCAAAAGATTAACAGAATTATTACGTAAATATAAAATCATAAATAAGAACCAGTTTGGGTTTCAAAGAGGTAAGAGTATCAATAAATTACTCGGACATTTCTCGCATTATGTTAATGAGCATCTAAGCAAAATCCACCACTGTCTAGTTTTGTACATTGACTTTAGCAAAGCATTCGACACACTATCACATACAAAATTAATACAAATTCTATATAGAAGCGGCATTAGAGGCTAAACATTGAACTGGTTCAAGAGCTATCGCGAACTAAGATCATATCAAGTAAAAATTAATAATACTTTGAGCAATAAAACTTCATCTCAATATGAGGTACCACAAGGATCAAAGTTAGGCCCAATTCTATACATTATATATGCCAATGAAATGATCAATAATTTAAGAGAAAGTACAACTTTCGCATATGCAGATGATACAGCAATTATTGTCGCCAACAAAAACGTCAACACTGCCACAAAAACAATGCAACAACAATTAAATATCGTAACTAAATTGTGTCATGATAATGGTTTGATCATTAATACTTCTAAGATAAAGCTAATGCATATCAATGCGCGACACCTGACCGGCTCTCCAATTTTAAATCCCAATAACCATAATGAAACTTGTACCACAAAAATAGAAGTTGTGCTATCGTATAAATACCTAAGTATATACGTCGACGGCAACTTCAAATGGAAGAAACACATTGAAAATGTAAGAAGAAAACTCCGTAAATCAGCTTTCATATTGTATCACTTAAGCAACTGCGCACCGTATAGTGTACTTAAGCAGACTTACTACTCTCTAGCGGAATCATACATAAGGCATGGGATTACTGCATGGGCAAGTGACACATATTGCAAAACCCTCCAAAAGTCACAAAACCAAATTTTAAAATTACTTTCGAAGAATCACCGTGTAACTGCACACAACCCAATAAATGTTATCATGTCGTCTAATTCATCCACAAATTACAACACTATCAGTTATACAAATTACCGAAACAATACAAACAACACCAGTTCTTATAACATAAACGTCTTAAATATAAATGGAAACAACTTTGGTACAAACGTCAATAACACACCTTTCAGCTATATACTACATAATAATATAACGTCCAACCCAACAAACAATTCTGCTGTCAACAGCTTCAACAACCCATCTATCCTAATCGACACCATATTAGAAAATATACTAAAAAACACACACCAATGCAAACAATACCATCTCTAACTCAACAAACAATTCTGCTGTTAACAACTCTAACAATAGAACCTATAGCACGCACGTCTTTGTCAACACATTAGAAAATACATTAAACAACATACACATAAACAACAACAGAGCACGATATTTAAACACCATTAACTCAAATAACATCGCAAAGGAGTTAAAAATATTAAACATATAAAGCATATTCTTCACTACACTGGCAATCGACTTCTTCAACAATAGTAACTTTTTGCATGAAATAGATCATGTTTACAACACGCGACGCCGGGCGCAAAGAAGATTCAAAGTCGAACGTTTCTCAAATGAATATGGAAGGAATACGCTGACCGTCACTCTACCAACAATACTAAACATGATACCGATAAACATTATTAACACAAAATATGAGTAAAAAAGCAAAAAACTCATAAAAAACTTTTTCATAAGCTCGCAGTGAACATACGTATTTTATTTATATATTAAATAGATTTATTATCCTGCTGTCAAGCCAAAGGCTTAGCGGGTGTAGATTTTAGAATTTAAATATTATTGATAAAAAAGTTAAAATTTAAATTATTAATAATAATTTAAAAAGAAAATATATATATAGTAAAGCCTATAGTTTAGTCTATAGTATAGACTATAGTTTATAGTCTATAGTATAGACTATAGTTTAGTCTGTATTATAGATTATAATTTAGTCTATATTATAGATTATAGTTTAATCTACAGTATAGACCATAGCTTAGCATATAGTATAGAGTATAGTTGAGTCTATAATGTACACTATAGTTTAGTTTATAGAATAAACTATAGTTTAGTCTATATTATAGATTATAGTTTAATCTACAGTATAGACTATAGTTTAGCCTATAGTATAGACTATAGTTTAGTCTATAGTTTAGATTATAGTTTGGTTCTCCGTTTGACTATAGTTTAGCGTATAGTATCGGCTATAGTTTAGTCTCTAATGTAGACTATAGTTTAGTTTATAGTATAGACTATTGTTTAGTCTATATTATAGAATATAGTTTAGTCTATATTATAGATTATAGCATAATCTACAGTACAGACCATAGCTTAGCCTATAGTATAGACTCTAGTTTAGTCTATAGTATAGACTATAGTTTAGTCTATAATGTACACTATAGTTTAGTTTATAGTATAGACTATAGTTTAGTCTATATTATATATATGTATAGACTGTAGTTTAGTCTATAGTATAGACTATAGTTTAGTCTATAGTATAAACTATAGTTTAGTCTATAGTATAGACCATAGTTTAGTCTATAGTATAAACTATAGTTTAGTCTATAGTATAGACTATAGTTAAGTCTATAGATTAGATTATAGTTTAGTCTATAGTATAGACTACAGCTTAGTCTATAGTATAGACTATAGTTTGGTTTACAGTTTGACTATAGTTTAGTCTATAGTATAGACTATAGTTTAGTCTATAGTATAGACTATAGTTTAGTCTATAGTATAGACTATAGTTTAGTCTATAGTATAGACTATAGTTTAGTCTATAGTATAGACTATAGTTTAGTCTATAGTATAGACTATAGTTTAGTCTATAGTATAGACTATAGTTTAGTCTATAGTATAGACTATAGTTTAGTCTATAGTATAGACTATAGTTTGGTTTACAGTCTGACTATAGTTTAGTCTATAGTATAGACCATAGTTTAGTCTATAGTATAGACCATAGTTTAGTCTATAGTATAGACCATAGTTTAGTCTATAGTATAGACCATAGTTTAGTCTATAGTATAGACCATAGTTTAGTCTATACTATAGACTATAGTTTAGTCTATAGTATAGACTATAGTATAGACTATAGTTTAGTCTATAGTATAGACTATAGTTTAGTCTATAGTATAAATTATAGTTTAGTCTATAGTATAGACTACAGCTTAGTCTATAGTATAGACTATAGTTTGGTTTACAGTTTGACTATAGTTTAGTCTATAGTATAAACTATAGTTTAGTCTATAGTATAGAGCATAGTTTAGTCTATAGTATAAACTATAGTTTAGTCTATAATATAGACTATAGTTTAGTCTATAGTATAGATTATAATTTAGTCTATAGTATAGGCTATAGTTAAGTCTATAGTATAGACAATAGTTTAGTTTACAGTTTGACTATAGTTTAGTCTATATTATAGGCTATAGTTTAGTTTATAGTATAGACTATAGTTTCGTCTATAGTATAGGCTATAGTTTAGTCTATAGTATAGACTATAATTTAGTCTATACTATAGGCTATAGTTTTCTCTATAGTATAGACTATAGTTTAGTCTATGAAATAAATTATAGTATAGATTGTAGAATATACTATAATTTAGTATATATATTAGACAATAGCTTATATAAAATTACAACTTGTTTTCCAGTGTAGATTGAGTCACTGCTATTTTTATGGCATTTTCTTAGATAAAATTTCATGCCACAAACATAGGCTAATAATAACAATATTCAACATTGTTTTGGTTATTATTTCAAAATTCAATGCCATTGTTTAATAAATAAGGTTAAAAAAGTTTCTGGTATTTTTTGTAGCTCTTTTAATTAATTGTTTTCTAGTTGTGTAAAGTTTATTATTTTTTAAAAACTTCAAAGGTGTTGATTGTACTAAATTTTTCTATGAATTAGATTTATATTATTTTTTATTCTTGCTATTACTTTTGTTGGATGAACTACATACATTTTAATAATGTTAAAAATTTTTGTTAAGTTACTTAATTTTCTGCTATTTTAGTTATTTTTATTAAGTTAAACCTAATTATTAATTATAAAAATACTTTGTAGTTTTTTTTCAAAAAAAAAAAAAAAAAAAAAAAAGAAAAAAAACTACATTTCTCACCAAAAGATGAATAAATTATAATTTTTCATTTATAATATGAGGAGTTGAGTTTTATACATGAATTGTGCTACTAAGAAAAATGGTTTTTAAAAAAATATCATTGTCAGTAATTTTGTAGTTTGCGAGCGAAATTTTTTGGTTGTTTTTTTTTCCATTTTTGTTTTTTCTTTTGTTTATTTTTCTTTCGTATTGTTAATTTATATTCCATAAGCATTTTATTGCTTTTGCCAGAAAACTCCTCTTCTACTCTTTTTTTAAAAACTTAAAGAAATAAAAATACTTTAATACTATTTTAAGTTTGCCAATATAATTTTATATAATTTTATTTTTTTAAGAAATTATTTTTCCTTTGCCTGTTTGAAATATTTTATTAAGAAGGCGTTAGCAAATAATGTTGGAAGGCAATTTTCGCCAAGTTTTTTTATTCTCATATTAAATGACAAAAAAAAAAAAAAAAGATATAAAGAAAAATGAGAAAACTTATTTAAGTACTTATAGTGCTTATGATTCCGCATGTGTCTGATAGTCATGTGAAATATTAATTTATCTCAATTTGTTTTAAGCTGAAGTGCTATTTAACAGATACAGATTGGTAGGACAGGAAAATGAGCCAACGTAAAGAGACAAATAATGAAAAAAAAGAAATCAATGAAAAAAATTACGGAAAGAACTAAAGTTTAATGTATATTAAAAAAAAAATATATGTACATATACACTCGGCGACAGCCTATTCTTTAAATTAATATACTTTTTATAAAATACCGTATACAGAATTGCTTCTTGGTTCCCATTTAATTAACTACATTTATATATTGTAAGCTCTCAATTAACAAAATACTAAGAAATATATATATATATAAATTATTTTAACTGAAAGCTAGCAACAGTTGTTGCATACAAATTTCTTAAATATTTCTCAATTTTTTCACCATTATTATCTTTTCATATTTTTCTCTATTAATATTTTTTTACTTCAAAACATCTTCTACGACATTTGATAATTTTTCATTTCAATAGCTTAAGAAGAGGGATACTTTAACATTTTTATTATTTAGTTTTTTCCCTTAGACAATCTTTAGAAACGATACAATAAACTAAATGAAAATCTTTGGAAAAACTTAAATTGAAGCAGAAGCATTTTTTTTGCTTTTATAAGGAAATAGCCAAAGGAATAAGTTTTGAACGGACATAATGTGGCTATTTTTATTCTCTCTATGAAAAAAAAAGAAACTATAGAATGCAAAGAATGGAAGAAAAAAAGTTATTATAAACTTAATTTTGCCTGTGTGACAAAAGCTCTTTTTCAATGTCTGTGACTCCTGCTGAAGTTTAAAGGAAAATAAAGTAGAAAATTGAAAATGGCATTGAAATGCATGAGTTGAATGCATTAAAATGTTAACAAATACAAGTACTATTATATTGTTTATTATTATATTTTATTAAAACGTATGGTAAACTATATTATAGAATATATTAAGGGGGATTCGAGACAGTAGCCTCATTTAAAAGATTATAAATTTAGGAGGGTTTTCTATTGATTTATGAGCTTTATATTTTTTAAGCTATATTTTCAACTACAGTTCGATCTATAGACGAGACTATACATTAATCAATAAATGAGACTATATTCGAGACTATATTCGACACTATAAATATAACTATAGATGAAAACATAATCCAGTCTATAGATGAGACTAGTCGATGCTATAGATATCTATGTAGACTAGGCGGCAAACGGGATTGTAGATTACAATCAATATCGTATTCATATTACACTATACACTCCGCTTTAATGACGACAAAAGTCTCATCATAGCATTGACTATAGCCTCATCTAGAATATCGATTATAACCTTATTTACAGTCTCGTATATAGTTTCCACTATAGTGTCATCTAGTTTCAACTATAGTGTCGGCTAAAGTCTTATTTAAAACCTCGACTCTAGTCTTATCTGTAGTCACGACTATGATCTAATCAATAGTATTACCTGTAATCTTAATTATGGTCTCATTTGTAGTCTCGACTACAGCTTCATCTATTGTCTCGACTGTAGTCTCATCTATAGTCTTGAATACATAATCTCATTTATATTTTCAATTATAGTCTCTTATCTTTAGTCTCGACTACAGTCTCATGTGTAGTCTCGAATATGCTCTCATCAGTAGTATTATCTGCAGTCTCGACTTAGTCTCACCTGTAGTCTAGACTACAGTCTAATCTATAGTCTCGACTACAATAGTCTCATCTATAGTTTCGACTATAGTCTCATTTATAGTATCGACTATAGTATCAGTCATAGTCTCGATTATAGTCTCTTCTACAGTTTCGACAATTTCATCTACAGTCTTGACTACTATAGTCTCATCTATGGTCTCCACAATAGTCTCAGTTATAGTCTCGATTATAGTTTCTTCTACAGTCTCGACTATAGCCTCATCTATAGTCTCAACAATAGTCTCAACTATAGTCTCGACTATTGTCTCATCTATAATCTCAACAATAGTCTCATCTATAGTCTCAACTATAGTCTCATCTATAGTATTGAATACATAATTTCATTTATATTCTCAACTATAGTTTCACCTACAGTTTCGAATATAGTCTTATCTTTAGTCTCATGTGTAGTCTTGACTATGGTCTCATCAGCAGTCTCGATTTAGTCTTATATGCAGTCTGGACTACAGTCTCATCTATAGTCTCGACTACTATAGTCTCATCGACTACTAAAGTCTCATCTATAGCCTCGCCTACTATAGTCTCATCTATAGCCTCGACTATTGTAGTCTCATCTATAGTCTCGACTACTATAGTCTCATCTATAGTCTCGACCACAGTCTCATTTATAGTCTCGCCTGTAGTCTCATATACAGTCTCGACAATTTCATCTACAGTCTCGACTACTACAGTCTCATCTATAGTCTCGACAATAGTCTCAACTATAGTCCCATTTATTGTATCGGCTATAGTATCCTCTTTAGTCTCGACTATAGTCTCGACAATAGCCTCATCTATGGTCTCCTCAATAGTCTCAGTTATAGTCTCGATTATAGTTTCTTCTACAGTCTCAACTATAGCCTCATCTATAGCCTCAACAATAGTCTCATCTATAGTCTCAACTATAGTCTCATCTATAGTCTTGAATACATAATTTCGTTTGTATTCTCAATTATAGTCTCACCTACAGTTCTGAATATAGTCTTATCTTTAGTCTCATGTGTAGTCTTGACTATGATCTCATCAGTAGTATTATCAATTTAGTATTATCTGCAGTCTGGACTACAGTCTCATCTATAATCTCGACTACTATAGTCTCATCTATAGTATCGACTACTATAGTCTCATCTATAGTATCGACTACTATAGTCTCATCTATAGTATCGCCTACTATAGTCTCATCTATAGTATCGACTACTATAGTCTCATCTATAGTCTCGACCACAGTCTCATTTATAGTATCGTCTGTAGTCTCATATACAGTCTCGATTATAGTCTCATTTATATTCTGACCTATAGTCTCAATAATAGTCTCATCTATAGGTTCATCTATAGTCTCGAATATAGTCTCATTTATAGTATAGACTATATTTTTATTTGTAGTTTTATTTATAGTTTTAACTACTATAGTCTCATTATAGGCTCGACTATAGTTTCATTTATAGTCTCGACTAAAGTCTAATATGTGGTCTCTAATATAATTTCATCTGTAGTCTCATTTACAGTCTCGACTATAGTCTCATCAATAGCCTCGACTATAGTCTCATCTGTAGTATTGACTATATTCTCATCTATAGTCTCGACTATAGTCTCATATGTAATCTCAACTATGGTCTCATCTATAGTCTCGAATATAGTCTCATCTATAGTCTCGACTATAGTATCATCTATAGTCTCGACTACAGTCTCGACAATATCGAATATAGTCTCGACTAAAGTCTCATTTACATTCTCGACTATAGTCTCATATGTAATCTCGACTATAGTCTCATCTATAGTCTGGAATATAGTCTCATCTATAGTCTCGAATATAGTTTCGACTACAGTTTCGACTATAGTCTCATCTATAGTTTCGTCTATAGCATCATCTGTTGTCTATAGTCTCGTCTGTTGTTTCAACTATAGTCTCATCTATTGTTTCGACTATAGTGTCACCTACAGTTTCGACTACAGTCTCATAAATACATAAGTTCTTCCATATTCTTATTTAAAAATTCAACTATAGCCTAATTTAAATAATCGACTATAATTTTATAGTTTATTTATTTAGGCTATAGTTTTAACTATTGTTTAGTCTATTATCCAGTCTGTATTCTAATCTATTTTGATTTATAGTTTAGTTTATAATCTAGTCTCTGGACTAGACTTTAGTTAGTTATCTAACAAGTAGTCTAGTCGAAAGTCTTTTCTAATTTATAGTTTGGTCTTTTTTCCAGTATAGTCCAGTGTCTAGTCTATACTGAAATCTTTCATCCTATTATAGCTAGCTCAGAAGTAAGTGGCATTTCATGTATGTACCTTAGTACACATTGCTCTTTGTCCGCTTTATGGTTATCTATTGTTGTCATTACAATTACCTTCACAAAGGGATCCTTTGCCTTAATCAATTTATTTCCAAATAAATTGCATGGTTTCTCATTGTCGTTATCCATTACCTTTTTAATATCTCTCAGATTTATCCTTTAACATGCATAATTTTATTTTGAAAGATGAAATTCTCAAATGAATGTGGCAACAAAACTATAAATAACTTTTATTTGGCTCTACCAGCTATTGTTGATGATTTCGCATTGTACAAAGATAAAAAATGTTGATGAGATGAGATTTTTATAACTAATTTGCATACAGATATCTTATATAATCAATTTAATAATATAGTCTTGTCTCGCGTCCCAAACAAAATATTTTTTGTACATTTTGTCTTTTATCAAATATGTGTATGTGTATGTGTATAGTTCTTTATCATTCTCTCTTGCTAAAGATTTTAAAACAAAATGAAGAGAAAAGATTTTATTGTAAGGAAACAAATCTTGTGTTGTTTCACTTTGCAACAAACTATCTTAATATTTCCACTAGTGTTGTTGGAATCGAAATGAATCTTTAGTAGTTGTGTTGGTTTTTTTTTTGTTCGTAGTCAATGTGAATTTTCATTGTAGCATGTTAGCAATTACGTAAACTGTCTAGATTCATATGAAGGATGCATCATTTATCCTTGTTAAATCAAGCAAAGTTAAATTAAAGTTTCAACACTAAAACCCTCTACTTTTTTGTACCCATTCTCCTACACTTACATACATTCATTTTGCTGCTGTAGTTGTTGTCTTCATATAATAAACTCACCATGCCTTTCATTTCCCAAGGATCTTTTCTATATGATTTTGTTGTTTTTTTGCTTGCCTTTATTCGTTTTTTCGTCTTTAAGATTTATAGTTAAGAAAACGACAGGATTTGTATGGGATTTTTTTTCAGTTTGCCAATTTCATATGCCAACATACAGGCAGAAGCAGGCAGTCAGACTGCTATTGTAGCTGTAGCAATAAGAAAAACTTCATCATGTATCAAATAAAATTGTAGAATTTTTTGTGGACGTTTGTTTTTTATGTTCTGTTGCTACTGTTGTTGTTTTTGTATTTCATTCTATAAACAGTAATTTTTCACACTCTCCCTGTTTGTAGTGAAAAAAAAAAAATGTTTTTTTAGACAGAAAATACTCATCTTAACTGAGCTGAAAATTTGTCTACTTTTAACAAACTATCCGCCTACTTGTATACCACACTTTATTTTGCATGTGTGTGAGTATAAGCTAAAAACTCCTACTCATGCTACTACAGTTACTTAGTGCAAGTGTAAATAAATGTACGTATTGAGTATGTTATATGTAACCAGAAGTTCTGGTCCTTTTACCAATCATTTTCATACCATTCTAGATAAAGGTCAACTAACCGTTTTATAGATTACAAATAAACAGTATAATAGCCAGTTCAAAGCTCTAGATTACTTAGGGACAAACAAATAGACAATTAACATCACCCTGTACAATTCATCACACATAAAATTCAAATTCATTCGGTCCTTCAATGTTTACTAAAATATATTATAAAGCCATTTTAGAATCTTAAAGCAACTACAATCTAGATTACTAAGGGACACTAGAGTGGCTAATACTGTACGTCTTTTATTTTCTTCTTAATAAATAAACGTTAATAATATTGCTGGGTAATAATCCCTCCCTCTTCGAAAGCAAAAAAATTTCCCAATCACTAACACATTCATATACACACATCCAAATGAAAAATTACCAAAAATGAAGAGAACAATTTATAATAAAATATGGGACTATTAATATGAGTTTTGTGTCGAAAGTATAAAACTAGATTATATTTAAAAGGATTTTTGGACAGTTGAATTATTTTTGTCAATAGAAGCCATTTAATCCAATATATAGGATATATGGCCTTTAAATAAATCTATATATAAAATGTTTTTAAATAAAAAGAGGAATTTGCTAGTATGAACAGTATTATAATGCAATAATAAAGGATTTTGGAAAATATATTTTAGAGTAAATTAATAAATAGATTTGAAATCTTTTAGAAAAGCAACTGCATTTTACTAAATGTCCCACTATGGGAAATGCTAGAATATGAGCTGATCATAAATATTTGTTGAACATTTTTGAAATTTAATGAAATTTTTATGTTGTAACAAATGTTAGGGATTTTGAAACTTTATGTGTAAATATTGCAAAATTCCAACCAGTATATATTTTTTTTAATATAGACCAAGATAATACAATAGTGCATGTTCCTATAAACGCACATCAACTTTTTTTAATTAACTTGCCAAAAATGGGGCTAAAAAATAATTAAGGTGCTACAAATTAATTTTTTAAATTATTTATTGACTTCACTTAAAAAATTAATAACAAAAAAACTTAAAATGTAAATTTTGCATTATTAATAATGTGTTGATGAACCTTTGTTTTGGATAACTTCAAAAATTCGGTCTGGCATTGATTTGACTAATTTTCGAAGAAAATCACTGTCAATTTCTTGCCAGGCTTGCTTAATTTTTAGTGTTAACTCCGTCATTGTCATTATGGTTTCATTCTGCGCATTTCTTGCGTAAAATTTACGGGCCATGTACCCCCATTAAATTTAAATCCGAAATAGTGGAATACTATGTTCATTAAACAACGATTCTGATTGGTTCGAGACAAGGATTGCAGCGTTATGCTGTTGGAATGTACAATCATTATCCATTTTTTAATCCATAAATAAGAGAAGAGCATCTTTCAACAATTCATTATAAATTGAATTGTTTATTTTAGTTTTTAATGGAACATATTTTTGATTTTTCTGTAGCAGAAGAGGCTGCCCAAAACCATAACACTGCCTCCATCGAAATTGCGTTTTGACATATGAATTTCGTTCGACCTCAAATCATGCCAATAGCAACAATATGAATCGGGACCGTTAAAATTGAATTTCTTTTCATCAGAAAAGATTACTTTATTCCACTTATCTGTCCATTTCATGTATTTGCGAGTAAATTTTAAACGATTTTCCTTATGATACTATTTTAATATTAGCTTACATTTTGGCTTCTTCCATTCTGCGTTACCATCTGTTCGCAAAATGTGTGAAACATGTTTAGAAGTGAACTTCCAAATTAATTTCTTATTTAACATTTAATTTATTGCGTATGACTTCTTCTTTTACGTTATTAATTTGTCTTTTTGTTAATTTTTGATTACCTTTTGTTGATTGCCGCACTCTGTATTGCTGCCCTTTCTTAAGAAAGCCTCGAATAACTCCTTCCGAACGGTTAATTTTTCGTCCAATTTGTCTGTTAGAACAGTCTTGATAACAAAAATTTTGAATTTAAATTTTTTCCTGGACCGTAAGAAAAGTTCCTTTGGGTATCTTTTAAGCTAATGAAATTTCCCAATTAAAACAAAAATATTTCTAGTAAACAGAGATGTTGTCTTCAGAAACTTAACTTAAGTGAAACAAATAACTAAAACTGTTAAAATTTTTTAATATATGGTTTTTTTAAATAACTTTTTAGAAAAAAATTTTCTCGACGACATTTATAGGAATATTCCACTGAAATGATCACCAATATATTCTGATTGCTAAATTAACTAAAGCAGGAAACAAATACTTTTTATATAAAAAAGTAACGATATATCGCGAGATATTTTAACAACACAACATTGTTTTGACTAAGAGAAACAAATGTTCCTCAAAAAAAAAAAACAAAAATTTTAAATGCGTTTACACTAATATGCACCAGTGTGTATATACTGAAAGCTTGCTTCAGGGTGATTTTTAGTAAATTATCTACGAATATCTGCTGATGTTGCCTGGTGATAAGAAAACATTGATACATATTGATATTCGGACCGGACGTAACTACAACATCAAGATTTTTAGTGATACTCGTATAAGAAAAATATCTTTGTTATGACTACTATCACATCTCCAAACAAAAAAAATATAATTCCAGTAAATTATATTACTTATCAGAAAGTTTTTACAAAATATCTTAGGAATAAATTAAGTCATCATCAAGAGAAGTTGTGACGGACTCCATACAAAATGGTAAAAATTTCTCACAAAACTTCTGTAAGCTAAACTGAACTTATTTTGAGAATTAGTACTTTTTGGAAAAAATGGTACCTTTTTTTAAAAAGGGATTTTTTCTAATTAATTGCACTTTCTTTTGGCAATAATTTAACTACTGCTTTTCTCAAATTTTATACTTTTTTGTGAATTGTTTTTAATTTGTTTTTTATTTTTATAAATTAATATTTTTTGATGATTAGAACCTTGTATAAAAGCGGCCATTTTTTGCCCTTTTTTGTTTTTGACAATCTTGAAGCAGAGGGGTTAAATTGTGAAAAGTGATGAGATTATTATGTGTTTAAAAAAATGCTTAAATTTGTTTCACTCGAATTTAAATTTAAAAAAAAAAGTTTTTTTTGCGAGGCACATTTACAGTTTCGACATAGAAAAAATTATGACTAATTTTTTTCTTAATAGAGCATTATTTGTTTTAATATTTCTTTTATTACATCTAAGTAATTCAAATAATAAAAAAAAAACAGTATTATATTTTGACAGCTTGAAAAAAATAATAAAAAAAAATTAAATATGAACATTTTGCCTTTACAACATATTTTTTAAACAATTTATTTCCATTTGAAGAAGTCCAAAAGTAAGTCCTTGAATTAATTATACCAATTCTTTTTTGCTAATTCTGGAACTTTATATTGGAATAGATGATAACCTTTTACAAAATTATTTGTGTGTTTTGCATTTGAAATAACACCACAAAAGTGTAACGGTGTGCTAAGATCAATCGTAAGAATATTGCGCAGCAATGTCATTGGTGTCTCAATCTTCTAAATCAAAAGAAATCAATCAACTTTGGTCTCCACCGTTGACGCAAGAATGTTGGCTAACTGTTGACGTTGTCTTATCAACTACAGGTCGAGAAAAAACATGGTTACAGCATTATCACTACAACAATATTATGTTCTTATTGTCAATTTTCTTAAATTTTAATCACCCTGTGTTCATGATAAAAATGGTTTTGTTTAAATATTGTTATTTAATGGCTACGCTCAATAAAAATTTTAATATGGTTGACTGCAAAAATTATACGTTTTTAAATATTTTTACCAGAAATAAAATTTTATCAATATGGAAAATATCATTACTTTATCCATTAAATATATATTTTTATTTTTTCCTTGTTCTTAAACCATATTCTGTTTTTGAACCATATTTATATTATATTCCCATGACAGTAAAATGTTTCAAATAAATATAATACTTATCCTTTTCACAAACTTAGTGGAAAAATTCAATACTTGTTTATTTTAAATATATTTTGTTTTTAATGTTTCTTTATTCATTGTAATTCTCATTCGGTTTAAATATGAATAAATATAAATACACAAGGTTTTTGTACTTCAAGAAATACAAGATATTGATTAACTACTATTAAAGGGTTTAGTTACAAATCCATATCTTGCATTTGAACCACATATGGTGGAACAAATAATATATATATTTTTTTGGCTAAATAACACTTTTCTCTATTATTTTCAATAAAAAAAAAAAAAATATATAAAAATAATTTTTTATTAATACGTTTTATTCTAATCTATGATAAGATGAAATAATAATATGATAAGATCGGATAACTATGTAATAAAATGTGATAATAATATGATAAAATAGAATAATAATATAATAAGATATAATAATAATAATATGTAATATCAAATCATAATCTGACAGACAGAATGGGATATTGATGTAGTGAGATTGTTCAGTTATATATAAAACTAGAATCATAACATAAAATCGGACACAATATCACAAAATGGAATCATAATAATAACTACTTATAATCATTTGTATTTTTCGCTGTGATCATAAGTTCTAATCATAATATTTTGCTCTTAGGTTATGGTCACTTCAATTATATTTTTTCTCTGCGTGTAGGAAGGACCAGAAGAAAACAACGATTTTTTTATGATAAAGTAGTTTTTCCCCCTATAATATATCATTTAAATTACCCTTTCAAAGACCGCTATTAATATGCACGTCGAAAGAAAAAATATGCAAATAATTAAATATTAAAATATTATCTATGTTACAGAATATTGTCTTGGAATTTTCTCCCAATTTAATTTCTTTCGAAAGAAAAGTTATGGCAGCTGCGAAATTGATTACGAACAAGTATTTAAAATTCAATTCGTTAAAATTCAATCCGTAAATTTGGTACCATATATTTATGGTACCAAATTTATTATTATTGATTGGAGTTTCTATATTAAAGATTGATTTGATTCTGAATTAATGAAGAGAGATAATGGACCAATAATGGACAATAAATTATTTGTATGAATATTTTTTAATAAAATGAAATGATTCTTAAATTGTTGATTAAATTTATTATATAATTTTTTCATATCATTTTTTCATATTATAATATGATTGCATTTCATTATAATTCAGCTTTATTAAAATGTGACCAAAAATTATATGTTTCATATACTAAATTTGTTAAATTAAAACACATTAATTCGAAATTATTATTTTTTATTGAATTTATTACATACATATTTTACAAAATAATAGAAAAAAAATCTTTATTAGATAATAAAATTAATTTGTATTTTTTTAACTTATACAATAATTGTTTTTAATGTTTCTTTGTTTATTGTAATTCTCATTTGGTTTAAATATGAGTAAATATAAATATACAAAGTTTTGATTTACTTCAAGATATAAGATTCTATATTAAAGATTGATTTGATTCTGAATTAATGAAGAGAGATAATGGACCAATAATGGACAATAAATTATTTGTAAGAATATTTTTTAATAAAATGAAATGATTCTTAAATTGTTGATTAAATATAATATATAATTTTTTCATATCATTTTTTCATATTATAATATGATTGCATTTCATTATAATCCAGTTTTATTATAATGTGACCAAAAATTATATGTTTCATATACTAAATTTGTTAAAGTAAAACACATTAGTTCGAAGTTATTATTTTTTATTGAATTTATTACATACATATTTTACAAAATAATAGAAAAAAATTCTTCATTAGAAAATAAAATTAATTTGTATTTTTTTAATTTATATAATAATTAGAATTAGTAATAATTAGAAATTATTTACATAAAAATATTTATAGATGAACTTAGTTTGGTAATTTTATATTTTCATTCGAAATGCAATAAAATTATACGCATTATAAAATCAACATATTGTGATTGGAACAAATAGTCGTAGCTAAAAATAGAAATGATTACAAATGATAATTATTTTTATTCCATTTCATAATATTGTGTCGAATTTTATGGTTCGAGTTCTTCATATCATTGTACCATCTTACTATATTATTATCCCATTTTATCAGCATATAATTTCATTTTATTATATAAATAATAAAGATTACCTTTATTTTCATATTATTATTCCATCTTTACATTCCATTACATTTTTCTTAAAAAAAAAATTACACCAAATATAACAAAAAATTGTCTACTTATATTATTTCATGTATAAACTAAATGAGAATTATAATGAAGGTGAAAAAAAAAAACGTTTAAAGCAAAATATATCAAAAACAAACAAGTTATGAAATTTTCAACCATATTTGTAAAAACCATCTTTATTGGTAACATTTTACTGTTATGGGAATAATATTAATATGGTTTCAAAACAAAATATAATTTAAGAACAAGGAAAAAGAGTGTTAATATTTAATGGTTGCAGAAATAATGTATTTTTTTATGTTAATAAAATTTTGTTTCTGGTAAAAATATTCAAAAACATAAAATGTTTGTAGTCAACTACACTAAAATTTTGATTGAATGTAAACATTGAGTGATAAAACTGAAACAAAGACATTGTTATCATGAATACAGTGTTATTAAAATTAATGAAAATTAACAATGAGAACATACTATTGTTGTAGTGACAATGCTGTAATCATGTTTTTCCCTCCGTGTAGAAATTATGTTATATATTATCTTAAGTTTTAATGTAGTATAAAATTGCACTTTCGGGTTTTATGTTTTTACCATTTTTATTTGCATTTATTTAGTTTTATTTAATTTTTTTATTTTTAATAAATACATAAAAACTGATTGTTTACTGACAGACTACACAAAAGTGTCTAACCAATAGTTGTGAAGAAAAAAATATAATTTAGAAGCAAACACTCAATAGTTCTGGAAAGCAAAAAATGTTCTAAAACAAACATTGTATTTTTGAGGAAAACATAACATTTCTAAAAGCAAATATTTAGTAGTTGTAAAAAACAAAATATAAATAAAAATATTGCTTACACTTAATGGTTATAGAAATGAAAAATTTATTATTTTATTGTATTTATTATATTATTATATAATTTATTATATTGTTGTGGTGACCATACCGCAACCAGGTTTTTTTCTATGCTTACAGTAATAGCAAATAACAAATTATTTTCTTCGTTGTTGAAGTACTAAATATTTTAGACTTTTCAAGGCAATTTTAAGAATCAAAAAAGGCTAGAAAAATGCTAGAAGCTAAAATGAAGATTTTAAGGCTAAAAGCAAAATTAAAAGGCTAGATTTAGCCTTAAAAAGGCTAAACTGGCAACACTGGTAAAAAAAATGGAATAAGAAAACTAATTTTTTCAAAAGCTTCTTTTGTTTAGGAATAAAGTAAAATGTTTTGTGTAACATTTTGTTTATTATAAAATATGAAATGAATGAAATAAATTATTCCAATAACGAATTATGGCATTACCTGGTATATGACTGATTGCGTTTTGAGTTAAGTCTATTTAAAATTTTTTAAACAATTTTAAACCTTCTTATTTAAATTACATGATTGCTTTAGATTTGAAAAAAAGAAAAACAAAACTCCATTTCAAATTTGTATTTTTTTAAAAATATTTTCCTTTAATAACTATTATTTTTAGATAATCTAATAATATTTATTTTTCTTTTTCGATAACAGCAATTTAAATATTTATTTTTTTAATAATTTCATATTATAACAAGGATTGTGTTTTGATTTTTAATAATTTGCAATAAAAAAAAAAAAAATTCACTCACACATCAAAACAAAAGAAGACAAAAAAAATTTAATGTCATCTGGCGATAATTAATAATAATTGAATTTATTGTTAAATTGTGAGAGAAATAAAAAAAAACTAAACAATTAAAAAATAATAAATTCAATAACATGGCCATAATTTTCAATAACCCTAGGGGAGCAAAAACTTAAAAAATAATGTGAAACTAAATGCAACATTGTTTAAAATAATGTACATATGTAAACCAAAAAAAAAAAAAAAAAAAAAATGTTAAGGAAAATCTTGAATTACTTGGCAATAAAAATCAAAATTGATGAGTTCGTTTGTTTAGTCAGTCAGTATGCATTTATATATGTGAATAAGTAGCCAAATAGACATTTTGATGAAATGTTTAAAATAACCTTTTTATTAGACAAGTTTATAAATTTTTTTTGCTAATTTTTTTTTTAGTATTTTGCGTTATGTAGCATAAACCAGGGATGGAAAATGGCTTATTTCATTTTGTACCAACCATACAAATAAAACGTGCTTTTTCGACAATGACGGTATCAGTTTTCACAATTGTTTTTTATTACAAAATTGTACATAGAAATTTATTAGATTATAAACATATTTTTATTAAAAAATTTTAGTAAAAATATTACCAGCAATTTTAAAATTGTAGCAATACATTTTTGAGTAGAAAATTATTCCTTTTTTTTTTTTTTGTTGTAATAATGTTTTTATTAAAATGCTTTCGCTAACAAATGCGGAATATATAGAATTTCTACAATAAATCTTGAAATTTCTAGAAACAAAAGCTCCATTAGTCCATTTTTCATCAACTATACTTTGGACATGAAATATTAAATTTTTTAGTCTTTATTCCTTTACTTATTCTAGTGTTCTATATTGAATCTTTTTTTGTTTTTTTTTTTTTTTGAAATTTTTTTTTTCGAAAGGGAATAATTGAATCAGTTTTTCCCACAATTATATTTTCCAGAACCAAACTTATGAAGCTATTTAAGCATTTTGTTATCAAAGTTCCTCTTCAATTTTAAAACATTGGAAAATTGTTTGTAAATTTATTTATTTTTTTAATTCTTTTAAATTCCTGTCAATTCACTGCTAATATTATTTATTGAAAAATATATCATTGGCTTAAAGCAGAATTGACGTATCTCGATTTTTCTAAATTTTGTTATTTAGTAGTTTTCTTCCAATAAACAACTAATTCATTTGAAAAGTCAAGATACGCCTTTTCTTTTTTTGTTTTGTTTTTTTTTTTTTTTTTTGGAAGTAATCCTGTAACTTGTGAATCGTTGGAGATATCTAAATAAAATTTTATACCATCAGAACTGAGATATTTTCGAGTTGATTTGGAGGAGCACAGGTCTCCAGCGGGTCAAGGGTGTAAAGGGTGGACCTAAAAAATTGGTCACTTCGAGTACGTATTTTTTTAAGTTTGCCAAAAATTAATTTATGACTTGAGTATAACAAAATTTTAATCGTAGAAATTCCTTATAAACCTCTATAAAAAAACACGCTCACATGTGTACGTTATCTCTTTTAGTTTAAGAGATATTTAAGTCGAAGCAAACTTTATCCTCATTTTTGGCTTAGTTTTTTAAAGATTTTTTTAACTTGGGGGTCTTAATTTGCACTCTAATTTTTTTGGAAAATATCCACTAGGCTTTTTATAAATCTCTAAATAATATTGCTGCAAAAATCATATATGGGATATATATATTTTATCCCATATCTGAAGTTGAATGATTTCAAAAGAAATCTTAACGTAAATGCGTGTAAAGCAAAATCGAAGGCAACGTGTGGAACGGTTTCTCTCTAAGTCCTATCGAAACTTTGTAAATTTTCCAAAACTAATATTTTTTTTGTAAATTTCTCAAATGTCAATGCCGGGATCTATAAAAAATATATATATTTTTCTTTGACATTTGAGAATTTTATAAAAAAAAAAACAAAAATTAAAAAACTTTTTTTGGATAGGGCTTGGGGGAAAATGGTACACACAGCGTTTCTGATTTTGCTTTACAAGTATTTACGTTAAGATTTCTTTTAAAATCTTTATTAAAATCTATAGGAATAAAAAAATTTTTTAATGAAATAATATTTTTGGAAAATAATCCCATAAATAAAAAATTTTGTTAAATTTTCAAATTCAAATTTATATAACTTTTTATGGGAAAAATATATTTATATGTTTCTTGCGGCAATATTATTTAGAATTTTGTGTATATTTTCAAAAAATATTGGGGTACAAATTAAGGCCATCCATTCCATATTTGCGGCGACACAGAAAAATAAAAAAATAAAAATCAATTTCAATTGCGAAATTTTTCACATCAATTAAATTTTTTGTTGATTTTACTCCAATCATCAGAATGAGAATATTATTTAAGTAAAAATAATTGATTTTTTGAATAAATTTCAATTAATTTTTTTTAATTAAATTAACTATATTAATGATTGAAACTTCTTTTATATCTAATCAAGTATTAATTATCTGAATGTGTATCATTGCGCGAAAACTAAAATACAATAAAAATTCAAACGTTTGAATTAAAATATTTATCAAAAAAGAAGTAAGAAAGATATAGTCGGTCAAGTCCGACCATATGATACCCCACACCATTGTGCATTTCTTATATTAGACATGTGGACAATTGTGGACCGATACTTTTACTAAGTGTAAGATAAGATATATGAATACAAAATATTACATTAATACTAAAATTTATATGAATTTATGCATTTTAGGGTGATTCTCGAAAGTGGACTTATATGGGAGCTATGGTAAATTATGGAGCGATCCTCATAAAATTTGTCACTATGACTTCTACTTATATATAAATCTTATTTGTGTCGAATATAAACCTGATAATAACATGTGTATGTGATTTATGCACGTTAAAGTGATTTTCGGAAGAGGTTTTTATATGGGAGCTATGGTCAATTATGGGCCGATCTTCATGAAATTTGGCACAAGGATTGATACTTATACTGAACTTTTTTACACCGAATTTAATTAAAATATTATATATAAGACATGTATGATCGTTAAACCCCTATTCCGGGAGGAAACTTGTATGGCGACTAGGTGAAATAATCGACCGATCATAACTAATTTCAATAGGCTTCGTCCTTGTATCATGAAATTTCTGCGTGCCAAATTTCTTTGAATTATCTTCAAAATGGTGTCCTGTATTTTATGCACAAGGTTTACATGGAGAGCTAGCCAGCCGTACAGTCAACCAGACGGACGGACATCGTTAGTTTGACTCAAAAAGTACTTCTGAGTCGATTGGTATACTTTAAGATGGGTATTGGATGATTTTTCTGTGCGTTGCAAACATCAGAACAAACGCTTAATACAAACGCAAAAGAAATCGTCGACGTGCATAAATACATATGTATATTTGTATGAAAAAATTTTTTTTGTTATGACAAATTTTTTTATATGTTTGAAATACGTTTTTTTTTTAGTTGGAATTATTTGAAAGGCTGTCAGTTTTTGTAAAACAGAAATTACCACCAATTAAAAATTTAATTTATTGAATTATAAATATAATTAAAATTTTACATAAGTCGAAACAATAGATTAATTGAAAAATTAGTTCGAATATTTTTTGCTGCGTAGGTGTAATAAAATGTTCATAATTAATATTTATTTACAACATTCTGGTTCAGAAATTAAAAGGTTTATCTTAGTAGAATTATATGTATTTATCCATAATTAAGTTACATTCTCAAATTAATGTAAATTTTATAAACTTAACTTATGAAGGACCACTTATGTGACGACCCGCGAGGGTGCCAGCGTCGAAGTTGTCCTGGTCGTAGTTCGTTTTGTACCTTGCTGGTGTCACATCATGTGGCCAATAAATCGCTCGTGAGGGTGATTGTTGATTGTTTGTGATGTAATTGTTATCCATTTATGTAGATGTATGTTTTGTGTGTGGCCGTGGCGGGTCACAAGTCCCGAACTGTTTGGAGTTCAACTGGTAGTAGTCATCCCTGGCTACGAAGTCTGACCGGTGACTTAAAACTGGTACCACGGGTGTCATGAGCCCCTGCAACTTCTGTTCCAGCCTGACTATGGAGTGGCCCCTTGGGAATCTTTCATGGTGGCTGTGGTTTAGACCCAAATCGCGGGTAGAGCGTGAACTCGGTATAGAGTTGCATTGCAACCAGGTGTAGTGACCCATGGATGGGCAGCAGTTTAGATAGGCTCCGCTTCTAACCAAGGGGGAAGTCATGTCCAAATATATGACTTCAAATTGGTACTCAAAGATGGCTTTCTGTTAGATTTGGTTGCGTTGGTGGACGCATTGTATTCACCCTGTGCGAAGAGTACTGTGAGGTTGAGTCTACTAAGATAGGTACCCACGTAAAACCTTCGACGTTGTACCAAATGAGTTGTGGTAGTATCATAATAAAAATTCACTAAAAAAAGTAAAATTGTTTAATTCCAGCAAAAACTTTTTGGTTTTCGGTAATGGCAACTACTTATTAAAGTAGTTTCTTGGCAATGAGGAGTCATTATTATATGCCTACTCGGTATTACATAAATAAGTACTCAATAGTATAATAGCACAGTAATATTGCAATCACATGGATGAGTTGGCTAGAGTGCTGGATTAACAAGCAGAAGGTTGTTGGTTCAACCCCATTTTGATGCTGTTACTTTTTTACAAAAAAATGTCTAAAACCTATAAATATATGTTAGAGGTTTTTGTCACTTAGAAAATTAAGTGCTAGATGGTGTACTGAGTAAGACGTTAGTCATTCAAAACGAATGGTTGATTTGTGTCAAAGTTCAAATCTCACTGACGGCAAATTGTTTTTTGTTCCTTTTTTTTTATTTATTTTCGTTTAGGTACATATTTTTAATAAAATAAAAAATAACTATATGAATTTCTGGACAACTCGAACAAATATAATTAGTTATTCAGGCAAAAAATATGTAGTTTATTTTTGTTTCCAATTAATTATACCTGCTAGCTTACCAGGAAAGCAAAGTTTTTGCTTTGATGTTTACCATCCGTGGCATGAACACCTTCAGTAGTAGCTTGATGAATGCTAAAATACAAATTTGAAGTCATAAATCATGAAAGCTCATAGTAACACATGAAAATGGAAATAAAAGACCTTACGCATAAGCGTTTTTTTGAAAACATCAAATTGTATGGAAAAAGCTGAAAGATCTAAAAAGTGCGTTCGTCTAGTTCAGTTTGCTATTTTAATGACGCATCTTCATTTAATAACTTCCAAGCCTTAATTGTTTTTTTTTTAACATTATTCAACTCATCATTACTACAATTGTGTGTTTCATTGTTCAAATGGAATAAAAAAAAATCTGATTTTGAGTAATTGTTTGCTATTAAATGACTTTAAACAATGTTTAATTCGATTAAGTACTTCATTTGAGTAACATGAAATATAAATATAAATGATTTTGTAGATTTTTTAGATTTTGTAGATTTTGTTGATTGACCTTTATTTCCTGATGATGATATTTAATAAAGTATTAATAATTATGGTTTTTATGAAAAAATCTATTTTTAATTTCAAAAAATTTGTGTATTTGTTTAAATGAAATTCACACCATAATTTATTTTTTTGTTAAAAGCAATTAGTGTATTTGTTGGAATTTATTCATATCATAGTATTTGTTGAATATTATAATTTTAGTTTGTCGATAGCATAAACATTTTTTAATTGTTTCTGACATTTGATCAAAATTTTGGTATTAGTTTATTAGATTCCGGCAGTTTAAGGTCAATAATTCTTTAAAATTTATGCAAAAAGTTAATTCACAAATGTATTGGAATTAATTTGAAATTATCAAAAAAAAAAAAAAAAAAAAAAAAATTTTTTTTGACATAAAACAAAATTGAGGCATAATTTTAAATTATTTTTTAATATGGGTGCAGTTTTTGTGGTTAACAACTGAAGGATCAATTTGTAATTAAGATTTGCATATATAACAATGTGTTTTTTTATTACAATTTTTTTTTTTTTTTTTTTTAAATATTAAAAATGTTTACATATCAAAAATTTGTGATTGAAAATAATTAAAAACATATTGTATTAGATACAGTTAAGATTGTTTCATATGGACTGTCTAATAAATATTATTTATTAGTTTTTATTTGTACCCTATGGCAAGCGTAGCAAGGATACGTTAGTATCAAAATTAAGTATATATATACATTAGAGCTATAACCAAATTTTTGGCATAGTATCATGGAGTGGCTAAGAATGTTTTAGTAATAAAAACACCTGTCTTTCGTCGTTTTGCGAAAAAACCTCACGCAGGGAAGCAAATTTCTAAAACCTTCCAAGAAATTTTTTTTAGAAAAATTTTTTATTATTTATTTATTTTTTTTTGCATTTATATTCATGTATTAATTTATTCTATGTTTACATAGTTGTTTTAAATTTATATACTATTGGATTAAATAAACTTTAAGTTTAAAGTTCGCGATGATTTACACAGTGGATAAATATCTTGTACAACTTTTATTGCTCTCTCTGTATATATATTACTCCTTTGTTGCAAAGGAATTGCTGAAGGTTCTTTTACCCAGTGTCTTTCAAAACACGCCTTTTCTTTTTAAAATTGGGTCAATGATTGTTCTAAGCCTTTGTAATTTTCTTCATTGAAGCACTGATCGGAAAACCAAATATCATATCATTTTCCACATATAAATTGGCAAATTGCATATAGTTTAGTTCGGTATTTTGGAATAAGAATAAAAGCTAAAATAGCAAGAATTGCCCTTGAATTCTATCGAGCATTGCTAAGTGGTGGTATGCTTTTAAACTTTATTTTGGGAAATTTTCTGTTATTTTGAAAGTACCTGAATCTGGCTCCGAGTTCATATAAGAACTTCATATCATCACGCCACTTAATTGTCTTTACTTCAAGTGTTTCATTAGTTTGCCTAAATTTTGTTTGGAGTTCTTCATAGTTATTTATTAATTCCTAAACAAAGTCATATGCTATTTCTGGTGATGAAGTTTTTTCAGCTATCAACTCGTCCATAACATGTCTTATTATAAGGTCCAATATGTGGTGCTAACAACCAATATATTCTGGAGGAATTTGAATTATAATAATTATAATAATTTTTTAAATGGGCAACAACACCATTTTTGCTTCCTGTATTAATACTTGTAGTATCGCAGATAACCATTTTAATATTTTGCCATAAATTAAATTTTGTTAGGACTTCCTTCAGTCCATTAAAAATTGTTAACGCTTTTCCGTTATCCAAAACAAGTACTGCTAAATTTACTTCTCTTACTTCATTTTTTAATGAAGTGATGGCGTTGAGATGTTAACTCCCGCCTCTTCTAATTCTTTACGTACTTTTTCCCCTTTTCTAGTGCTAACCTTAGCGTTAGTAACTAACTTAACTGCAGGCTTTGTTGTCAATCTAGTTAATTTTATTCTTTTAGGAGGTTGGTATTCACAGTTCTGGGATGAATAGTCCTCCTCATACTTGCATGTCATAACCGAATCTGCATCAGATATATCGTCCTTATCACTACCTAGGGCTAACTGAGGCTCTATATTTTCTTTAGTTATAGTGAATCTTCTTCTAAAATTAATATTGTCTTAATACTTAAGGCTGTCTTCATACAATTTTTTCAGATCTTCCACTTTTGACACTACAGACCTTTCGCTTGATTTTGCAATATTCAATTTATTCCACAAAGTGTTGAGTTCATTACAGATTATAGCATACCTTTCTTTTTTTGATTTCTTTGAAATAGCCAGAGTATGGAATCTTCCAATTACAATTTTTTCCCTTGGTATTTCGCTAAATTTATATAATAGTTCATCGACATCGGGAATATTTCTCTGAATTTTAACGCTATTTTGAAATTTCTTCAAAGATTTTGATCAGACTTTAGAATTTTTTTGGATATTTAAACCACTTTTCTTGAAAGATATCTTTTATTAATTCAAAAAAACAACAGAATTTAATAATATATAAATACAACAACAATTTCCATACTTTCTAAATTAAATAAAAGTTTTACAACTTTTTCGGTGATTTTTTTTATTTTATTTTGCATGAATTTTGATTGGAAATGGTGTATTTTTGAAAACTCCTTTAAAAGATAATAATCTAGGCATTTAGTGATGGTACAATCTATGAAATTCGGATCATTGCTTATATTTTTATTTCGCTTTAAGTATAAGGTATTTTACTCAGGTTTTTACATATAATGAATTTTGAACCGCGGTGAATTATAAACCGTAGGAAAAATTTTAAATCTAAAGCAGTGGATAAATTCCAAAATAGCATTTAAGTGATACGTATAGGAATATATACAAATATCAGGTGTATATTTTTTAAAATTTTCGTGAGATAAAAAAAAAGTTGTTTTCAAACTTCAACCCGATCCCTGCGTGAACTTTTTTAACGATCAGAAAAAATTATCATATTTTTTATTATATAAAATAGAACAAAATTTATCCATAAATGTACATAAATTATTAAAAAGCTATATAACTATATATAAAGGATATAAAGGATTTTCGTTTTTTTGGTACTATCTTTGTTGGTTTAGCTATAAAATCAATTTTTATGCTTTTCATCAACTCTTTTTCTCGTCATTGGAATTCGAATGACAAGAAAACACATGGACCGCTTTGGAATACAAAGCAGCTCAATGGCTTGAAAGTTTGAAAAAGAAATATTATAGAAAATACAAAAAGTCCGTTTCATCTATTGATTATATGAGATAGTCCATATCAAGATCAGTTTACAATTCAGAAAATATCCAATGCTACAACAATTATCTTTTTAAGGTGAAAAGAAACTTTAAAAATAATCCAAAATATTTTTACCAGTTTGTAAATTTTAAGCGTCGAGTCTCTGGATATCCATTCGTGATGAAATTTGGAGATAAAGAATCCTTAAATGATGCAGATATTTGCGATATGTTTGCAGCTTTCTTCTCACCCGCCTATTCTGATAAAGATTTACATAAACTTTCCAATTGTCCATATCCAATTCCTGCTGCAACCCTAATAAATTGTTCAATATTAGATAAATCGATGGTACTGAGAGCTGTACAGAATCTAAAATATTATGATAAATGTGGACCTGACGGTGTTCCAAGCTGTGTTCTTATAAAATGTTTGCATTCTCTCATAACCTACTTATTCAACATATCAATAATTAGCGGTTATTTTCCTGAAGTTTGGAGGAAATTTTATATTATACCTTTGTTTAAATACGGAAGCAGATCCAACATTTCCAATTATAGAGATATTACTAAATTAAGTGTTATTTCTAAACTCTTTGAAATGATAGTTAGTGAAATCCTTTCGCATCAAGTTATTTGTTATCTTTCCCCATTTATTATTTTCTTGAAGTTTGGAATAGTTTTCGTGAAGTTTGGAAGAAATGTTATATTATATTCTTGTTTAAATCCAGAAGGAGATCCAACATTTCTAATTATAGAATCCTAAACTCTTCGAAATGATAGTTTCTGAAATCCATTCCCCATTTCAGCATGGATTTAGAAAAGGATGTTCCACTACTGCTAATCTTTTGGAGTTCATAACTTCAGTTATAACTGCATTTGATTTCGGTTTGCAGACAAACACAATATTTACAGATTTCAGTAAAGCTTTCGATAAAGTTAATCACGATCTCCTATTGTTCAAATTGGATAAACTGGGATTTTCGCCTGTTTTGCTTAAATGAATTTCTACATATCTTAAAAATAGATACCAATGTGTATTATTTAGAGAATGTTCATCGAAGACTATTCCTGTTTTCTCTGGTGTACCGCAAGGTAGTCATCTCGGCTCTTTATTATTCCTAATATTTATAAATGATTTACCATTGTGCATTAAGAATTCTAGAATATTAATATATGCTGATGATCCATAGCTTTAACTATTCCTATCAATGTTCTTTACTCCAATCAGATCTTGACATTCTTTATGATTGGTGAGTGATGAATCTAATGGATCTGAATTTAAAAAAGTGTAAGCACATGATGTTCTACAGAAGAAGTCCAGTACTCTGTAGATACACAATAAATAAATATCAACTTGATCTAGTCGAAAAATTTCTTAATCTGGGTTTGTTACTTGATTGTAAACTATCCTTTTATTCTCACATTTCGCAAATCGTTAATAAACCAAAAGAATTTCTAGATTTCCTCAAGGGCTGAGGAAGAGGATTGTCTTTACGTTTCCAAGCAATTATTTATGTCTCTCGTAAACCCAATCCTGGAATATGCTTCCGTGGTCTGGGATCCTAAATACGAAGTTCATATAAAGAAAATTGAATCGGTCCAGAAACAATTTCTCTTATTTTGTATTCGTAATCTTCCATGGAATCCTAATATTAATTCACCATCATATGAAAGTCGATTACAGCTTATTGATCTCCCTACTCTTGAAAGTAGGAGAATATATATGAATATTTCATTTGTAATTAATTTAGTAAACGGTTTAATTAATTCTGAGTTCCTGCTTCGTAAGATCGAATTCGTAATCGCAAATCGTCCAACTAGAAATTATACTCCTTTAAAAATAAAATATTTTCGAGCCAATTATGTCAACTTTGATCCCATGAGACGTATATGCAATCAATTCAACAGTTTTTATCCATATATTGATTTATTATTAAATCCAATCCGCATTTAGAGGAGTATTTTTAAATTTGTTAAATAATAAGACTTTATTATTGTGTGATTATGAAAAATATTTTATTTTAAATAGCTTTAAGAATAATATGTATGTCAGCCTGTAAGAAATTGTAATTTCATTGGCTGTTAAATAAATAAATATAAAGATCGATTTTTAGGTGAAAATATGAGTGATAACAGATTTTTGTCCTTTTGATTCTATCTTTGCTGGATTAGCTTTACAGTAGATTTTTGTATTTTTCATATAAAAATCGATTTTTGGAAGGAAATATGAGTGAAATAGATTTTTATTTATTTATTTTTTTTCATATAAAAATCGATTTTTAGATGGAAATATGAATGATCACAGATTTTCGTCCTTTTGGCTCTATCTCTGCTGGTTTAGCTTTAAAATCGATTCTTATATTTTTCATATAAAATTAGATTTTTGAAATAAAATATAAGAGATCTCAGATCCTTTATGCAACGGTTTTTATGTTTTTCATATAAAAATCTATATTTAGTTGAAAATATGAGTGATCACAGATTTTCGTCCTTTTGTCTATATCTCTGCTGGTTTAGCTTTAAAATCGATTCTTATATTTTTCATATAAAATTAGATTTTTGAAATAAAATATAAGAGATCTCAGATTTTGATCCTTTATGTTTTATCTTTGAAGGTTTAGCTTTAGCAACGGTTTTTATGTTTCTCATATAAAAATCTATATTTAGTTGAAAATATGAGTGATCACAGATTTTCGTCCTTTTGTCTATATCTCTGCTGGTTTAGCTTTAAAATCGATTCTTATATTTTTCATATAAAATTAGATTTTTGAAATAAAATATAAGAGATCTCAGATTTTGATCCTTTATGCTTTATCTTTGAACGTTTAGCTTTAGCAACGGTTTTTAAGTTTTTCATATAAAAATCTATATTTAGTTGAAAATATGAGTGATCACAGATTTTCGTCCTTTTGGCTATATCTCTGCTGGTTTAGCTTTAGTAATTAAGAAATAAAAAATTATTTTTTAGAAGGAAATAAATATTTGCGTAATTCCATTTTTAATTTAAAAATTTTGACCTCTCTGAAATTTTCTCTATAGCAAGTATACTGATAAGGCTTCCTACCAAAAAAAATATAAAAAAAAAATAAAGATGGACTTTTTTAGTTATACGTCAGTAAAGAAAATTCTTACAAAAAATACGTTAATAAAAATATTTGAAAAATTTTTATATGGCATTTGTGAGGCTCAAGTTTGATTTAGGTCACTTTGGAAAATTTTACCTTACAAACTATAATTTTTTTTATCAGACTTGCTTAGAAAATTTTTTCATAAAATTCAAAAATTTTAAAATTGTTTTCTTCATTATTGAAAAATTTTTTGAAATGAATTGTTGATAGAAAAGAAATAAAAAAAAATAAATTTGTGAAAGAATTGTGAAAAAAAGGGAAATTTTATAAAATTATAATAAAAATAAGAAAAAAAAAAAAATAAATAAAAAAATAAATTTGTGAAAAAATTGTGAAAAGATGGTAAAAAAAAGGAAATTTAATAAAATTATAATCAGAATCTTTTCCCTTGAATTATGTGAAATTATGCCAATTTTAACTGTATATTCCAAGGATTCGGAATTTTTGGAGTAAGAATTTTTAATATATGTATATGCAACTTTTGTGTTTTAAGAGTCTTATAATAATTTATTTTGTTATAGTGTTGGCCATATTGGAGCTAGTTGTGAAAAGGGAAATCTCATTGCTAACTGTGTCTAACGATTTTTTCTTTGGTGACCCGATTAATTCGAAACATACATTTCGAAGGACGAATATTAATAGGGAGAACCTTTACGTCTAACTATTGACGATTTTGTTTTGGACATTCCAACATTTCGAAACTGTTAAAATCTCTGCGCAAAAAAGTACTGAAGAGAAGAACACAAACATAAACGTTACCTAACTGGGCATTTAGTGGCCTGTTGGCCACATCTGACTAGGTAATCCGATTAAAAAAAAAAAAATTTGCGATTGTAGTTCTATGTCAAAGTTATTGCACTTGTTATAGTTTGGCAGGATATTGTTATACAAATCTAAGGAAAAATTTATTGAGTGGTTGCATCAAGACACGTTCATTTCCTTGTTAAATTCTTATCTTAAAAAAAAAACATCAAATGAATCAAAAGATTCCTCAACTCTGTATTGGAATTCAACTGGATATTCAAATTCTTTTGAATATAAAACTCAACAAGGACTTTCATTTATCGTATGTTATGTAACTTTGTCATTAAAAATTCAAATCTCAGATATATTTCAACTTAATTCTAATTAACTTAAATCTAACAAAGCATTATTGAGTGAAAATTGAACATTAATCCAAATTATCTTGGACAACAGGCCTGCTGTCGATGTGGGATAAAAGAATGGTGAGTTTAAGAATTTCATTTATATAAGTTTATTTTTTTTGTTAAACATTTTTGACTCAAAAGTTATTTAAAAATATAAATAAAGGTAATTTTTTGCGCAACCAAATTTCAAAGTGTTGGTTTTAGTTTCCTGAAGAAATAAAAAATATACATATTTTGTTATACTAAAATTATGTATTTATTTAAAGACATGTATTTCTGTGGTACTTTTTCGTGTGCCACTTGAATAAGTAATTCTTTTAGTATTAATCAGGAAGGCTATGATTTGAATTTCTTTCAATATAAACGGCTAGAGAATTTTTAGTTTGATAGTTTTTAAATAGTTTTTATTCAAAATGGGACGTGGAAAGGCTCTTATAACTCTGAAAAAGAAAAAATTCTGATTTTGAAATCTCAGGGTCAGAATCCGGCCCAAATAGCCAAAAACATTAATAGAGGAAAGACAGTTGTGCACAGTTATTTAAATAACGTGGAAAGATATGGAAAAAAACATGAAAGGGCGGAAGAAAATGTCAACAACTCCAAAAGATAGACGAAAAATTCTTAGAATTGCATCAAATTCTGCCATGTCGGTATCAAAAAATACGTGAAAAAAGTGGAGTCAGTGCCAGTCTAAGAACAGTGCACCGTATTTTAAAGCCGTGCCCATACATAGTCCGACGAAAACTGCAGAAAAAACCACCACTTAATGAAAAAGGCGAATCACAAGGTCTAAAGTTTGCCAAAAATACAATGACATGGTCCGAAAAATGGTTTAAAGTTGTATTTTTCGATGAAAAAAAGTTTAATATTGATGGTCCCGACGGGTATAACTATTACTTCTATGACCTAAATAAGGAGGAATTATTTTTGATTCCAAAAAATGATTGGTTTTTGTATCCAAAAAAATGACTGCAACGACTTACAAAAACATTCTGGAGGAAGCATTTCCAAAATTTAATGATTTCTTTGGACCCATACCTTGGACGTACCAACACGACAACGCTCCGATTCATACCGCCAGAGCAGTAAAACAATGGATTAATCAGCAAGGTGTTCAACTTTTAGATTGGTCCCCATATTCACTAGACCTGAATCAAATGGAAGATGACTGGGATTGGCTTGCAAGAAAAGTTTATGTAAGAGGAAAACAATTTGAGACGATAGAATCTTTAAAGGATGCAATAACGGAAGCATGGAGTTCAATTTCGCTAAATTACTTAGAGTCATTATACAAGTCGATGCCAAATCTCATTTTTGAGGTTATTTCTAAAAATGGTGGTAATACTCATTACTAATTGTATGCTAGAAGATAATAACTTTCATTTTTATAACGTAAAATTTAAAAATAAATTACAGTTTGCTTAGTTTTAAAATATTCATTATTCAAGTGACACACGAAAAAGTACCATAGAAATACATGTCTTCAAATAAATGCATAATTTTAGTATAACAAAATATGTATATTTTTTATTTCTTCAGGAAACTAAAGCCAACATTTTGAAATTTGGTTGCGTAAAAAATTATTTTTTCTGAACTTTAGTTTAGGAGATATACTCAATTAAAGTTAAAAAAATGTGATTCCTTATTCAAGTGGCAGGCAGTGTATATATATAAAACAAAAATACACTCAATTTCTTATAAAATATTATTTCCTCAATCAATTTTCCTGTTTTTATTTAAATTAATTTCAATATATATTTAAACATAATAATCATATCCACTTTTTTTAACGTAAACAATTTCGATATTTGTCTTTTAGTTCCCATTTTTTCTTCTTAATAACAACGTTTACTTTAAGTAAGATTTTTTCTTCTTAACTAACATAATTAAATTTTTGCTTTATTTATAAAAAAAGGATAATTTTATATATATATATATATATATATATATATATATATATATATATATATATAAACAATTTCCATGAAAAGATAAAGATAATATTAGGTTAGTCATATTAGGGCTATATATGAACTATTTTAATGGAATATAGTAAGGTTTAGGAGGGTGAAGAATAAGACAGTGGTGATTACATCTTAACCTCTGCAAGTAGGCTACTTCTATTTTTTGTTTTTCGTTTTATAATATTATTGCGTTTTTTTTTTGTTAGCTTGCTACCTAAATTTTAAATTATTTCTTTGAACTAGAAAGTGGCAAGAACCACCAAAATTTTCCACGAGCACGGCCGGTATATATAGGTAGCACAACCATTTTATAGTTAGGGACTTTGGGTTCAATTTGTTACACATTTTAAAATACAAGCTTTGATAAATCGAATGAAAAAAAATTATTTTCATATCTTTTATATAACAAAATTTATGATAATTTAAAAAAAATATATATGTTAATCACATTCAAAGCTATAGAGTTGCCAGAGTTCTCAAAATAAAAATGAGAAAAAATCATTTTGCAAGCCTTTGTATTCTCCTCTAAACATGCACCAAATTTTATCTAAAATGGTAGCAAAGGGGTAAAATTTTTTAAATTTAAAATGGAATTACACATTTATAAAATTGATTTTCTGTTTTTCATATAAAAATCGATTTTTAAAAAATATGAATGATGAATTTTAGTATTTTAGAGGTAAGTACTACAAAATAAAAATATTGTTGTATTTGTTTTAAAATTTTTATTTATTTTTTTTTCTTTTTTTATTTATATAACAAAAACAATATTTATTTATATTATATTAAGTATTTTATTAATTATTTAACAATTGTCTAAATAACTATATTGCACATAGATTGTTTCCTACATGAAAAATCAAAAGGAATAAATATTTAAATAATAAATGCATGTATATTTTACATTTATGTTAATTTGTAGGTATGTATGTAAGTGTGAAAAAGTTTTTTTTTTTCTTTTTTAACAAATAATAATATTAATAATAATGATAAAAACAATAACAAAAAATAAAAACATAAAGTATTTGTGTATTTATTTTAGCATAAAATACATTTAAAGTTAATATTGCACATTTTGCATTTAACGCTAGAAATGAAATGAATATAAAACTTAATTGAAAACCAATTAACTTATAAATTAAATTATTATTATTATTTCAACATCATCAACATCATTTCCAACAACTTTATGATAAAGATGAATATTGTAATTTTTATTTTTTTCTCTATATTTTTTAATTATTATTGTTAATATTATAGCAAGAACTTCATTAAAAAAATGAAATACACACACTTTCAAAGATTTTTTTTTGTTTTTTTTTGGTGAAAATTATGTAAAAATGCGTGTGTATGTGTATATGTCATTTATAATTATATAAAATTAACAAAAAGTATTTAAAAATATAATTTTATTTTATTTTAAATTTCAATAAATTTGCTTTTCTTTTTTTGGTGTTAATCAATTAAGATACAATTAAAACAGTAATGGTGTAAAAGAAATAAATAAATATATATGTAATTTATTTATTTAATAAGAATTTATATTAAATAATAATTTGATTATAAAAAGATTATTTTAAATAAATAAATATTGAAGAAAAATATTTAGAAATTAATTAAGAAATAGAGAATTTATTAATAGAAGGAAGAGTTTTTAAAATGGAAAGTCATAAAACAAAATTTATGCTATAAATTTTAAGTTTTCTTTGATATTTTGTAAATAAACCATAAAACAATATTTTAATAAATTTTAATTACATATATTTTTTATAATGTTGTAGAGAGAATTTTATATAAATAAAATTTAATTTTAAGAGTTAATTTTACATTTAAGTTTAATAACGGTAATTCTTAATAGAATTTGAGGAATTTTATGTAAACAACCACTTTTAGAAACCATTCTCTGTAAGCTTTTTCACTCTAATAGTTAGTTTGAATTGTTTTTCTGTACCTCCATCCCTGTAAAGTTGTAATTGTTTAAAGTCAAAAATTGAATTTGTGTCAGAAACATTTTTACAACTATATTGTCTAAAATCGGTTCGTTATGTCCCTTAGTATTCATACAAATATCGCACCGTATTATATACATATTAAGACTAATGTAATTTTATGTTAAAAAAATTATTTTAAAGCCAATATATGCAAAAATATGCTTCTATTTCAAAATATGCAAAAAATATTTTAAACTTTATTCTTCAACAATTCTTTCATTCAAAGATCAATTTACATGAATAAGTATTTAAATACTTAGTAATTTTTTATGCAACCTATATCTTCGGAATTTTAATTATTTTAAAATAACCTTTGATCCAAAATGTTGTATCATATGATATACCGTTTTGAAAGAAAACCTATCATTTTTGTAATGCAGAAAAAAGTAATAATCTTTAAAGTTGAATGAAATTTTTTGAAATATATTTCAATGTGTTTTACATTCCAAGACTTCATGTTTTAGAAACAAGAAAAGTGAGCATAATGTAATAAAGTTTGATTCAAAATTTATATTGAAAATAAAAAGAATGCTTAGTTAGAGTTAAAAAAAGATAAATTATTTTAAAATATCTATATATATTTGTAAAATAATGTATAATTTGTTAATTTTTGTTTGTTTTCTAAATATAATTTTATGAAGATAGTAAGAATATAAAGTATATAGACGAAACATGAGAAATAAGAAAGGTATATTAAGATCCTAACTATGCATTTAAAATCACTTGAAAATTGAGTATTAATAATTTGTGATGATCTTTTAATTAGCAAATATAATAGACCTATGTAAATAGATTTCGGATAAATTTCTGAGAGAATTTAATTTCAGTCATTCATCTGTCTGTCCTCATATTAGTCTTTTTCTTTACATAGATCTAGCAATTAAATATCAATTTTAATGATAATGTGATCTTTCACATCTTTTTAATTAATAAATATAGAAGGCTCATATACAGAGATTTTGGATCAATTTCTGAGAAAATATAGTGATAACTGTTCAGCCGTCCATCTGCCTTCGTCTTTGTCCTTCTGTCTATTAAATATCTCTGTCTATTTATTTGTCTATTTGTCTAAATAAATTTAAATATTCAATATTAATTTTAAAAATAATGTAAAGCTCCTTTAGACCAAGGCATATATTTATATACTGTGTATTATAATCTATATCCCAGTAAAGGCTTTAAATGCGCACTTAAGTTTATAAAATTTGGTACCAGGCTGTGATCGATTCGAAATTTACCATAACTTATATATAATGTAAGCTATCGGCGAAGATCATCCTATAGCTCAATAATCTATTTAAGATATTAAAAGAAAATCAATCAAATATATTTTTTTGCAAATCGGTCCGTATTTGGTTATAGCATCCGTCCTAGTCTTAACCCCAAAATACAGAGTAATAATACAAGTTTAAACTCAATAATGTCATGTAACAGTCCATACACTCTCAGTCCTTGGTATTAATTTGTTCGGTGGCTAGAATTCAAAACTTGTATAAACTAATTCATCTCGGTCCGTATTTGGTTATAGCATCCATCCTAGTCTTAACCCCAAAATACTGAGTAATAATACAAGTTTAAACTCAATAATGTCATGTAACAGTCCATACACTCTCAGTCCTTGGTATTAATTTGTTCGGTGGCTAGAATTCAAAACTTGTATAAACTAATTCATCTCAATTTAAAAATGTAAGGAATTTATTTTTCTTCTTCAAAAATTTTTATTGAAAAATTATGAAAGTGAGCAAATTGTTCTACAAAATAAGTTTTTGGTAAGTCTTTTGTTTTTGTCACTCCGAAATTCTTTTGAAAAATTCCTTAATCACTATAATATTAATAATGCCATTTGAAATTGAGTTAAAATTTATAATTTGATAAATTAATTTAAGAAATTATATTTAATTATTTAAGAAAATGTTGCTTCTCTAAAGCTGAGTTCATGTCATATTATTTTTGAGTTGGCATCATGGTATTTTGTATGTAGATTGGTCCGTTTGATTGTCAGTCCTTGTGCCTGCCTATATGCCACCTGTTTTTTGTCTGTCTGCCTGTCTATCTGTCTGTCTGCCTGTCTATCTATCTGTCTGTTTATCTGTTTGCCTATCTATTTGTCTGTCCGTTTATCTGTTTATATGTCTGTCTTATTGTCAGCCTCTCTGTACATCTGCCTGCCTGTCTGTCGGTCTATATACCTGTCTCTCTGTTGTCTGTCTTTATGTCCTTTATCTTTTTGTCATGTTCGATGAAAATTATTACACAATTTTAAAGAAACTTTTAGACTTTAAAGTCAACTTGTACATCTCTAATATTTCTTTTAGTCGATTTCCTTCTTTCTTATAATTTTTTTTATTACATATTTAAAATTGTATTTGCATATTTATTTAATTTTATTAAATTTTCTTTCTATATTCCATGAGTAGATTTTAACGATTTTAATAATATTTAATTTATGTTTTAGTTACCATATTTATCTTATCGAAAATAAAAATAAAAGAAAATAATTTAAAATGTTTTTTTTCGACTCAATTGATTTGGCTGATTTTCAATACTAAACTTTCTTGCAAAATAATTATTTTTTGAAAATAAATTTCACTTAATTCGGTAAAGTTGTTGAAAAGTAAACGTATTGCTGGCAGACAGATATTTCTAAATTGAATTAAAATTTCATAAGAATCATGAATATAAGTATAAGTGAAGGGCACAAAAAATGTGTCAAAGGAATTTCAAAAGAAAAAGGAAGAAAAAAGTTGAATAATTTCTAGCAATCAATGAAAAATATTATATCTTTCTTTTGTTAAAATTTAAAACACGATAGAAAGGAGCAACATTTTATCAGATTTGATAAAATCAGATTTGATAAAATTTTAATTCATTTGGGCTAATGTTTTGTTGCTAAGTACTTCCTAATAAGCGACTGAAATAATTATTAAAATGTAAATGTCTTTAATGATTTTAAATTTTGTAGCGATGCGAATGTGCTTCTTTATAAATCACTTAAATCATTTACAATTTTCTAGTCCGTCCCTTTGTCTTACTTTCTGTTTATTTGGTAGCTTTTCCATTTAGGTTAAAATTACATAATTTTGTAATTTAATTTCGTCTAAAAATGGAATTGTATTAATATTGAACCACTTTTGGAGTGATGAAAATGTGCTTCTTTATAAATTACTTAAATTATTTACCTTTTTTTTAGTCTGTCCGTTTGTCCTACTGTCCTTTAGTTTGGTGGCTTTTCCATTTAGTCACATTATTTTTCATTTACTTTTTACATATAAAAAAAGAACTTCCAAAGAAGTAGAAAAGTAAATAGATTTTTTTATTCAGCCTTAGTAACAAATTCATGCCTTAAACTTTTCTTTTATTTACTAGTCTTTGCGTAATTTTGTTCTAAAATATTGGTTTTCAAAAAATTCATAAAAATTAGTTTTTCTTTATAAAATAGTTCAACAAGCTTTTATATGAATATATTTATTGTATTGCTAAATTCAAAATAATAAAAATATTATGACTAATTTATTTCAAAAATTATGCCATACATAATAAATTATTGCTGTATATATGCAGATGAGTAATATAATAAAAAAAAAACTAGTAGTTGCGGTATTTGTTAAAATATATTCTATAAATAAAGTTTCCAAAAGAGAGAGGAAAACAGGAGAGGCCTTTAAAATGGAGAAAGCTTTTAAAAAGAACTTCTTTGGGATTTATAGAATATTTATTAGGTAATTTTTTTTACTTTTAAAGTTTATAAAATTATTAGAAAAAAGAAATGATTTTATATATTACATTTCTTCTTTAAGTACTTACAAAGAAGGGCTTTTTAAAGGGGGAAAAATTTTGAAAAAAAAATAAATTTTAACTATACCTTTTTTAGACTTAAAAATTATCATATTTTTCTCTTAAAGATTTGTTTCTAAAAAGATTATTAATTAAACTTTCTAGCCACATCTTGAAGGATTTTCTTGGTAACACTTTTCAATGCCTTTAGAACAAATTCAATCTCAGTCACTTTTAGACGAGTTTGTTATTGTAAAAATTTATTTGTTTACTTTGGAATTACTTAATAAAGTACTGCTCTGGAGGGTCTTATGGAAGAATTATTTTTAATTAAAAGTTATTTGCTGCCTCCTTTATAAAAACTCTCTGTTTTTAATTATCTCTATTTTTGAAACTGTTCTAAATGTAGCTACTGTAGAAGTACTTTTTGAAGCTTTATTGACAAAATTTTATAAAATGAGATAAGTTTATAAGGAAACTAAAAGGCCTTTTAAAGGCTATATATTTTTCCCCTTTTAGTTGTCCTTTAACTCCATTAATTTTCATAAATAAAAATCATACGAAATTTCCAACAAAACCACACAAAAGTGGCCAAAAAAATCAGTAGATTTGGAAAAAAATAAAAATTGCTATAAATTTATATGTAAATTTTTCATAATCAAAAATAGTACAAGTAGTATAAATTATTGCTATTATGGTTATATTTATGTATTAACCAAAAAAAGAAAAAAAAAGTATGAAAGAAATAAACGAAAATTCTGAATGAATTTGTGAATGTGAATATAAATTCAATATTTTAATATTCAAATATTCATAAATTTCATAATATTGGCTGTGAGTAAATGTAATAGTAAATCATATAAATTTTTTTATTTGTTTGTTGTAACTAATATTGGATATTTTTGGTTGTTTATATATTTTAATTATTTAGAGTTGTTTAAAAGACAGAGAGAGAGAGAGGGAGAGAAAAGGCAAAAAATAAAATATTGTTATGATAATATTTATATGTAAAATACCTTCCTTATATGCAAATTATTTGTAAAATTTGTATGACTCTTCCTTCTATTTAATACGAGTAATAATAGTTTTAGCTGCAGCATATAGTTTATATGAGTGAGAATATATTTATTTAAATTATAGTTGTAGTAGTTGTAGTTTGTTAGCGTCCTGATTCAAAACTAACATCCGCATGAAATCCTGTATCATCAGCATGATAAATGACATTTTGTATGCGACCATCCGGTAATAAAATGTGATATTGACCCCTTGTCACACCATCCAAATCACGGTTTTGTTTGTGACCAAAATCATTGCCGGTATTAAAATCACGTATACGATAACCAAATGCATACTTTGAGGCATACGACTGCAACTGATGTGGAAAGATTGAACACAAAAATGAATAAAACACCATGCAAAAAAAAAAAAAAAAAAAAAAAAAATTAAAGCCATATATGTAGAGATGTGACATGAAAAGAAAAGAATAAAAAAAAAAAAACAGAAAAAAATTGTTAAAGTAAGATATGGAAATTGAAAATAAAAACTGTAAATATAAAAAAAGATAAAACTGAGAAAAAAAAAAAAAAAAAATCATTGTTTGTTTGATTAAGAAATGTAAATAAGACGTAGTATGAGCAAAATAAAAAAATGTTTAATCAAGAATACAGATATTGCAAGAAAATGCAGAACAAAAAACTTATATGTAAATTTAAGTTTAATAAAAAAAGGAAAATAAAAACAAACAATTTAGGAATAATTTAGAGGAATTTTTAAATATTTTGAGAATTAGCTTGACTAGACCTGATTAAATTTAAATTTTCCAACATTTAATAAACTTATAAAATTGCTTAAGTATTTACTTATAAAAATTTAATTGCTTACATATATTTTACAAGCAAAACAACTGAAAAACTATAAGCAATTTCATTTGATTTACATAAAATCATATAAATTTATTGGATTTATGTTGATTGTAATTCTTTACATTATTTACATCATGTCAATTATAGATAAATAATTACTAAAACCAATAGCATTATAATTTTGCAAAAATTTAAAAATGCCTATTGTTTACCTAGTTGTAAAGAAGTTTATATCATTTATATAATACAAAATTTTGGGGCAATTTATTGCAGGTTATCAAAGGCAACAAAATTGCAATAAAATAAAATGAATTACACATGGCAACTGTATGTAAATAATGTAAATTTGCTTTTCTAAAAGCAAATTGTATTATTATTCTGCAAAAACTAGTACATATTTATTGTTTACATATTTATTAGCTTATTTACACCATGTAAATATTAAAAAAATTTTAAAAGAATTAGTAAAAAAATCGAAACAATTATAATATATGTAATTCTTTACATTGTTTACATAATGTAAACATAGGTAAATTAGCTTTCAAAAATCAAATAGCATTAAAATTCTGCAAACACTTCAAAATTCTTATTTTTACAAAGTCTTCACCAAGTAAATAATTAAAATAATTAGTGAAATTCGCTTATGGTTGTTAAAAGTTAACAAAATTGCAAAATAGTAATAAAATGTATGCTTTATATATTTTTACATATATGAACAATAGGTAAATAATCAAAATTTGATTTTTTGAAAGCAAATAACATAATAATTTTGAAAAAGCAAGTAAATTTTCATAGTTTATAAGTTATTTTGCCAAGTTTACATCATGTAAATAATTAAAAGAATTAATAAAATTTGCTTCTTGTTACTAGAAATTTACGAAATTGCAATAAATTATATTTTTTACATAATGTAAACAATAAACAAATGATATAAATTGGCTTTTAAGCAAATAAAGTAAATTTTCATTGTTTAAATGTTTTTTAACAAAGTATACACCATGTAAATAATTAAACAATTATTGTAAATAATGTTAATTTACATTAAAAAAAACAACTAATTTACTATTTTACCAAAACTAATAAATTACTTTTGCTTACATACGTGAGGGCATGTTTACACCATGTAAATAATTGAAACAAATTATGTAATTTAATTTCTGTTTTTAAAAAATGACGATAAGTATAACATTTTTAATGATATGAAATTTTTCATTTCATACATTATGCCAACATTAGATAAATAATGTAAAATTTGCATTTTCACAACTAAACAGCATTAATATTGTAGAAAATTAATTAATTACTTTTTATACATCGAGTTTTTGTCATGTATATACTTTGCTTTAAAAAAAAAAACATTATTAAAATTTGAGCAAAAATAAGAAATTCCAACTCTTTAGACATTGGTAAGCAAGTTTACACTATGTAAATTAATTTGTATTTCGTTTTTGAATTTCAATTATATAGATTTTTCACATTGAATAATAGAAATTTCAATAATACTAATTATTTCCATTATTTACATCATGTCAACAATGAATAAAAGAAAACTCAATTTGTGTTTTTGAAACTAAATATCAAAAATTTTTGTAAAAATTATAAAATTTTCATTGTTTGCAATTTTTAGATCATGATTACCTCATGTAAAAAATAAAAAAAAAATATTTATAATTTTTAAAAGATTAGGAAGATGACAAAATCTAAATTATTAATTTCTTACATTATTTACATAGTTCCAATTTTGGGTAAATAATGTAAATTAACATTTCTAAATTAAAATTTCATTCTTCATCTATTTAACATCAAGTAAGTAAAAAAAAAAAATTTGGTTAAATCGTTTTTTTTTTATATTATTTACATCATATTATCAATAGGTAAATAATGTACAATTTTACTTCCAAGATAAGAAATCCAAGAAATTTTAAATTGTATCAAAATTATTAAATTTAAATATTTTACACGTTTGATGTCAACTGTACACCATGTAAACAATAAAACAAATTTATTCAATTAATTTTAATTTTTTAGAAACATATAATAAAAATTACAGAATTTTTAATAATATGAATTGTTAACTTTATTTACATGATGTCAGCAATAGGTAAATACTGTAAATTATCATTTTCAAAACTGAGTTTTAACGAAAAGATGTATGATTTAAAAAATTTCAATTGTTTACATTTTCATTATCTATAATACATTATGAAAACAATACAAAATTGAGTGCAAATCTCTTTCAGTTTTTTTAAAGTTTTTCAATAATATTCATTCTTGACATTATGTCATCAATAAGTAAGTAATTCAAAATTTCGTTTCATGAATAGGTAAATAAGCTAAAATTTTACTTTCAAAACTAAATATAATGCAAAATTGTGTCAGATCTACTAAATTTGAATTATTTACATATTACACAATATAAACAATTAAAAAATTCAATCAAATTAGTTTTCAGTTTCAAAAAAGGTTCAATAATATGAATATTTATATTGTGTCAACAATAATTAAATAAAGCATATGTTCATCTCCAAAGCTGAATATCATTGAAGAGCTGTAGAATTTAAAAAATTTTAAATGTTTCCTTCATAAAGTTTACATTATGTAAACAATACAGAAATAAGTGCAAATCATTTTCAATTTTACAAAAGTTATAAAAATTATAAAATTGCAAATGCAAATTTACTTTTTCAAATCTAAATATTATTAAAATAGTGTACAAATTACAAAACTTCAAATGTTTATGTTTTTGACATTAATTTTACTTGATGTAAAAAATAGAAAATTTTTAATTTTCAAATGCCAATGAAAATTTATTTTTTTGTAATATGAATATTTTACCTTATTTACAACTGGTCAACAATAAACTAGTAATACAAAAATGTAATTTTCAATCTAAATATAATTAAAATTGTATAATATTTCAAAGCTTTCATTGCTGACATCAAGTTTACATCATGTAAATATAAAAACACAAATTATTTTTAATTTTCAGAAATTAAATTGATATCGGACTTAAAGAGAAATTTTTTAAATATTTTTAAACTTTTGAATTTTAACTAACATAACAAAAGTAAACGAGTTTGATCAAATACCCATATGTGTGAACAAAATTTTTTATGTCTTATTAATGATATATAAAAAGATATTTAACAAAGTTTAATATAAAGCACTTTTTATGATAAATGAACATTTATTTTTCACCCAGCTTTATTAAATATTCATACGCATTGCACTCTGTCAGCTATTAAAAGCGAAGTCAGTTGCTTTGAAAGTAATATTTTGGAACTATAAAACTATAATATACATACTACGTATGTACATTTTTCCCCCAATTCAATTTAATCTATTACTACCCTCATTTATCAATATTATTTTTGTAAATTTTTGCTAAATCATCATATTGTTTGTTATTCCAAAAAAAATATCTGCATTAGAAAAAATTAAAAAAAAACAAAAGGGAATATTAGAAAAATCTCAGTTTGTAAATGTCACCTGCAATGCACCTTCTGTTGTGTCCACAAATTCGTTTTAACATTACAACACAGTTAAATTTCATTTAAGTCTAAAAGTATGCAATACAATTCCTACTTTCTTTGTTTGTGTTGTATTTTTTTCTTCTTCATTTTACTTGCAATATATAAAATATATGAATGTATTGTTGCTGCTGTAAATATGTGTAAGTGAATATCATTATCCAAAGATACTATTACGTGTTTAGTACAAATGCAAAGCAATGCAATAAATGTTGCAAATATATTAAATTCCTGTCATGTACAAAATCATTGTTTATTTCTTTTCGTTACGTTTTTTACTCTATATTTTCTAGATATTATTTTGATTGGCTAGAGGGTTTTATGTATAGTTATTGTAACAGTAGGAAATATTTTTGTAATATACTACAGAATAAACTATATAGACGATTTTAAGCTAGACTATAGTTTAGCATATACACTATACTATAGTGAAAACTACAGATAAAACTATAGTAAGTATAATCTAGTGTAAAATAAGACTGTAGTCTTCGTATTCACTTAAGCTTTAAGTGTAGGGTGTTCAAATTCATAGAAAAATATTTTATGTTTGTATAGAGATTATTATTTTATAGCATAGCAATCTCTCTCTCTCCCTGTCTTTTGCTATCAATATCTTTAAGCTTAGGGAATTAACTGAGCTGTGATACGAGTATTTATATGATAAATGAACATTTTCTATAAAAAAAAACTTAAACTGAACTACTGAAAATTGTTGTGAAATTTGCAACATTTTTTGTTACAAAATCACATATGTATTTCAAGAAGACTTCAAAGGTAGCGATGACACATACTGGTGAACATTTAAAAAATTGGAGTTTATATTATTAATTGAAATTTTATATTGTTTACCAGGTAACTTTTAAGACGTCAAATTTGAATGTCTATATTTTACAGAAATTATAATGAATTTCTTTCATTACCTTTATATATTATTTGATTAACCAACTATTTCTAGGTTGGTTTGTCACAAGAAGTATAAGAGCTTTTCCTGTAACGTTTTAGTTTATTTCAATGAGTTTATTTTATCGGAAAATGGCGTGAAAATTATATATGCTCTTTTCTTCCTTTTACTTCAAATATGAACGTGATGTGATTTATTTGTAAGTATCAGTGTGACCATTTCAGTATTTTTGCAGCTAAATTTTTCATATTTTACTCAGATTTAGCCGCAAAAATTTCATTTAGCATTTAGCATATTTTTTTTAGTACATGTTAATAATTAAATTAGCATTTTCTAGCATTTTTTATAATAAGGTTAGATCCTATAATAAATTACTTAAATATAGATATTAAAAAATGTAACTCTGAAGATCAGCATCAGCAATAAGTAAATAAATTAAAAAAAGGAAAAGAAAACTAAATGATTGGTTGGGTCAATAGATTAATTAGTGAGTTTAATGAATTTAATAAAAATGAGAATTGTGAACGGTCTAGTATTAAATATAATTTAATTCTTAATATTAGATATACTTTAAAAATATTAAATAGCTAAATGTTTTCGAAGTTTTGAAACAGATTTCTTTGAAATACATTGTTATTTTAAATATATAATATTTAGACATGAACTTATTAAAGGAATGGATTTGTACTACTATTCTGATTGCATGGTGTTAAGGGTTTTGTATCCCGGTGTAGAAATGATAATGTTAGACAGAAACATAAGAAGTTTAAATATTATAATGGTTATTATCATGGGAAACTGAATAGATATAGATTAAGGGAATGGGACAACGACACACTGAATCTTTGTAGGTAATGTGAGGATGTTGAGGGACCGTAAGTGTTAGCTACTGCCCACGGTTACAACACCATTGATTTAGGTGGTTAGGTACGAAATGCTACAATAATTATACATATAGCTACAAACTTGAGAATATTATGCGATATATCATGTGAATTGAATGATTTGATGGCAGTAGATAGGAAATGTTGGAAAATATTTCTGTATAGCTGCTTATGACTCTCTAATAATTCTTCTATATATTACCTTCTCTTTCTTTATCTGCTTTATAATCTGTTTTTTTTTTCAGTTATAATATAAGATGAAAATTATGTAAAATTAACACGAAATATAAATATACCAACGTAAAAGTAATTTATTAATTTGGTATTATTTTTAGCAATTTAAGCAACTTTTTAGCATATTTTAGCTTTATTTTAAACACGATTTAGCTGAATTTTTTTTCGCATCTGGTCACACTGGTAAGTATGTTTTCATCTTACTGAAATTTCATTTCATTTTTTTATTTTCAAAATCGTGATTGAATCGAGATTTTCCCTTTTCATTTTGGGAATTTTAGATAAATAAAATAACATTTAAGTAGTCACATTCCAAGAAAGAAATTGATTGATGAAAAGTAAAATGAGTGGACATAAAATCTTTAGAAATTATTTGAATAAACTAAAAGATACTACAAAATTTTAATATAAACTAATTAGATATTTAAAATTAGTAAAAAATGCAATAAACAGCTAAACTTAAAATGAAAATAATATAAAATATATTATATTACTTTCATTAAATTTAATGTAAAAAAGTGCCTAAAACTAAGACCATAAGCTTTGCACCAGTTTTTCTTTACAAAAAAATATTTAAAAAATCGCAAAATTAAAAATATACTATGAATTTTCATTTAGAAAACATCATGTCGTTAGAATTGTTTAAAAATTACAAAATTTCCTTTGTATACATTTTTGACATGAAGTTTACATCATGCAAGCAGTAAAAAATTTACTAAAAATTATTTTTTGCATTTAAAAATTAAGCAAAATTTTAAAATTTTAATAATTTGAATTCTTTACATTATTTACATCATCTTAACAATAGGTAAATAAGGTAAGTATTTATTGCCAAAACAAAATATCGTTGAAATTATGTCAAATTTATTAATTTTCCATTGTTTACATTTATGTCATAAAGATTTCATGATTTAAATAATAAAAAATTACTAAAAATCGTTTTCTGTGTTTAAACATTAAGTAACATTACAAAATTTTAATAATTTAATCTACCTTACGTCTACATAATGTAAATAATATAAAGGATTTTAATAATTTGAATCCTTTATATTATTTACATCATGTAGACGTAAGGTAGATTAAGCAAATTTTTATTGCCAAAAGAAAATATTATTAAAATTATGTCCAAATTATTGATTTTCCTTTGTTTACATTTTTGACATGAAGTTTACATCAAACGAACAATAAAAAAAATACAAAATTTTAATAATTTGAATTCTTTACATTATTTACATCACGTAAACAATAGGTGGGTAAGGTAAGTATTTATTGTAAAAACAAAATATCAGCGTGAAATTTATTAATTTTCGATAGTTAACATTTATGCCATCAAAATTACATGATGTAAATAACGAAAAAATTTACTAAAAATAATTTTTTGTGTTTAAAAAGGTAGGTAAGGTAAACAACAAAGGGTAGGTAAGGTAAATTTTTATTGCAAAAAAATATCAATAAAATGATGTAAAAGTTATTCATTTTCTATTGTTACATTTCAGTCATCAAGTTTACATGATGTAAATAATATAAAATTTACAGTCAATCGTTTTCAATTTCCTAAGAGACAAAGAAAATAGCAGTACTTTTAATTATATGAAATGTTTACATTACTTACATCATATACACAAAGCTTAGTATAAATAAAACTTCATTTACAAAGGTAATATCATAAAAATTGTGTAAAAATTAATTGTTTACATATTTGACATCATGTTCACAACATTTTAGATATTAAAAAACTTAATATCTTTGAAATGGTGTAAATGTGTCAAGTTTACATCATGTAAATAAAGTAAAATTTATTGAAATTTTATGAAAATGATAAAATTTTCAAGAATTTTCATTTTTACATTGTGTCGACAATAGGTAAATTATATAAATTTTCATTTTCAAGGCTAATGATCATTTATATATGTTGTGTAAAATTTAAAAAAAATATCAATTGTACATTATGTAAAGTGTACATTATGTAAACGATACAAAATCCATAGCAAATATTTTTCTATTTTTCTATTTTTCAAAAACATGAAAATGATATAATTGAATAATAATTTTTATATTATGTATGTCAGCAATAGGTAAATAATATATATTTTTAATTTCCAAAAAAATATCATTGAAATGTTGCAAATGTATATAATTCCAATTGTTAAAATTTTGAAATCAGGTTCGCATCACGCAAATAAAGCCAAATTGAGTGAAAAACTTACAGTTTTCAAAAAAAAAAAAAAATTAAAACGATGAAATTTTCAGTAATAAAAATTTTTTACATTATGTCAAAATAGGTAGATAATATGAATTTTCATTTACATAGCTGGATATCATTAAAATTGCGTAAAAATAAAATTTCAATTCTTTACAAATTTCACAGCAAGTGTACACTATGAAAATAATGCAAAATTTTTTGATAAAATTTTGTGGTTTTCAAAAAAACAATAACATTTTCAATTATTTCAATATTTTACATTATTTACATCATGTCAATAAATTGTAAATAATTTAAGTATTCATTTTCGTAGTTAAATATTATAAAAATTGCTTAAAGGTTATTAAATTTCTATTGTTTACATTTTTGACGACAACTTTACATAGTGTAAACAATAAATTCGTCTTGGTATGGTAATGAAAATAATAAATTTTTGAACAGTATAAACTCTTTACCTTATTTACATTATGTAAACAATACGTAAAACTTAATTATTTTAATTAAAAATTGTCAGTAATGCATAAAAATTTAGTAAATTTAATTGTTTACATTGTTGCCATATAAAATATAAAATATTATATTCTACTTTTTAGTTGCAGAGAATTTATATAATATAAAGAAACTTTTATAATATTTCGTTTAAAATTTCAAATATTTACACTATGTCAATAATGTAATATTTCACTTAAAAGCGAAGAAAATCATAAAATTTTTAATTATCTACATGGTTGGCATTGTCTTTACTTTATGTTAAATATAAAACAAAGGTATTTTACTTTTTATAAGTATGTAAAATTATGATTTTTTTGTAATTTATATTTTTACACCATGTCAATAATAAGTGAATAATGTATTGTACTGAATATTTATAAAATTAAAATCGCTACACCGTGTCAACAATAGGTAAATAATGTTTATATTACTTTTACATTAATTTTACCTTTTGCTCTTTAAATATTTTAAAAATGTGTAAAATCTTGAAACCAACATTTATCTGATAATTCTTTACATTATTTACATTAAGTAAACAAATAAAAGTACATATTTTCATTATTTATATGTTAAACAATAAGTTTAAAATATGTAATAAATGAAAAATATGTAGTTTTATGAAGCCTTGTTAATGTTAATTCTTGACATTAAGTCAACAATACGTAAATAATGTAATATTTTATTTAAAAGCTGAAAAATTCAATCAATTTATATAATTTCAATTATTTATATATTTAAATTATATAAAATGATTTTTAATATTTTTAATAATGTATAATCCTGTTATTTAGAAAATGTAATGTACTGGATTTTTTCTCAATTTTTATTTATTACACCATATAATAAATAGGTAAACAAAGTAAAACTTTGATTGAAAGTATACATTTAGCTTGAAATAATTTTAATTTCATTAGCTTACATTAGAAAACTTTTACATAATATATCATATAAAAATTTTGCTTACATACATCGCTTACTGGACAACTTCTTGGTGGTGGAATTTACATATAAAAATTATTTTAAGCTTATCGAAATCTTTATTATTTTCTTAATTTAAAAATCCATTAATCTCACTTTTAAACATTTAACAAACTCCATTAGAACTGTCAAATCTGAAAATTACTTCTGATACATTATTTTAACAAATTTATATTCATCATGTTTTAACTGCATTGTAATTAGAAATTTCTATTGCTCATACATATTGCTTACTCCCAATTGATGTAACATATGTTTAACCTCAATACATTCAGAAACAATTATTCCTCCTCTCTCCTCCCCTAAATTATAAATAAATTGTTAAAAAGTCAGTTTTTTTCTCATTCTCCTCTGGTTGGAAAAGAACAGAAACGTGCTGCTTGAGTTGAAAAATTAAAAGGATAATACAATTACATCTTTGTAGCAGAAACAGGAAAAATTCATTTAGTTGCAATTGTATTTGCTATCGTTTATCGTTGGTCATTATAATGAAAATTATATATCTTTAGTTTTATAGCAACCCCCAAAAAAATAAATTTTATAATTTTTGAAATAAAAGTTAGAGCAGTTTTTTTTTAATGGTCGGAAAATGTGTGAGTTTGTAAAAGGAGGGTGGTGTGAAAAGTAAAAAGAGAAAATAGCTAAGATTGATCTACTAGGGCGGATCAATAAGTCTGCGAATTTTTGAATGGAACAAAGTTTTTTTTGCAAAACAAAAATGTATTTTTCAACATAATCTCCTTTTAACTCAATACACTTAGTCCAACGTTTCTCCAGTTTTTGTATCCCTTCAAAAAAAAATTTTTTTTTCGAAGTCCTTAAAATAGGCATTTGTTTGGTAAATAATTTCATCGTTGGAGCTGAATCTCTTACCACTGAGCTATTTATTTAGGTTTAGAAATAGGAAGTAGTCACTAGGGGCTAAAACCGGAGAATATGGTGGATGAGGTAATAATTCGTAGCCCAATTCATATTGTTTTGCCATTGAGACTGCACACGTGTGCACCCGTGCATTATCTTGATGAATAGGAACTTTTTTTTTACCATATGGGGTCGTTTTCTTTTTAAATCCTCATTAAATCGGTCTAATAAGATGGCATAATATTCGCCGTTTATTGTTTTTTTCCTTTTGAAGGTAATCGATGTGGATTATCCAGAGGCATCCCAAAAAACAGTTGTCATCACCTTATTGGCCCACTAACTTACCTTGGCCTTCTTCGGAGCAGGTTCACCCGGAGAAACCCCTTGTTTATGCTACTGCTTGGTCTCGGGATTACAGCGATGGATCCATGTTTCATTCACAGTTACAAAACGCTGCAAAAACTCATTCGTATTGCGGTTAAACAACTCCAAACAATCCTTTGAAGTTGTCACACGTTTACGTTTATGGTCAATTGAGATCAAACGCGGCACCCATCATGCAGACAACTTTCTTAAACCCAGCTGATCATTTAAAATCGAAATCACACTGCCATATGAAATTCCTGTGGCATCAACAATCTCACGTACTTTTACTGTTCGCTCGGCCAACACCATATCGTGAATATTTTCGACATTTTCGGATGTACTGACCTCAATTGTCCGTCCAGAACATTCAGCTTCATTTGTACTTGTGCGACCATAACGAAAGTCAGTAAACCACTTTTTTACCATTGAAATCGACGGTTCATTGTCCCCATAGTATTTATCGAGCTTTTTCTTGGCTTGATTGACAGTTTTTTTTTAACAAAAAATAATGTTTAATGAAGTAGAAATTCACTTTTTTTCCTTTTTTAGAAAAATACACGAGGTTGTATGTTTTGAACAGCTGTTAAACGAAACTTTCTCAAAATTTGACAGTAGTCTATTAACAGGTGGCACTTGATGGGAATAGTGTTGCATTTCATATAACTACGAGGGAAGTTTGAAAACTCACGGAAATATTGAGCCGCGCTCGTAAATAAAAACCGGATTTTGAAGCTTGAATTTAACTCTTGAAACGACAATGTATTGGAGTATAAAAAGTCTAACGATTGAGTCATTATATGCACTATATAAAATCCTACTACTGTAGCTTGAATTGGTTTATATTAAGATCCATTACTGATGTCCGAATGGGACTATACTTGATTGTAAAAAATACTAAGTACTGGGGTCATAGTTAGAGTCTATAAAAGCCAATGACTGAGGCCTAAAATGGATTCTTCGGAACTAAAAATCATTTTTTGCATTTACAAGGTAAATATTTATTGTCAAAACAAAATATCATTGAAATTGTGTAAAATTTATTAATTTTCTATTGTTTACGTTTATGTCATAAAGATTTCATGATGTAAATAATACACAAATTACTAAAAATCATTTTTTGTGTTTAAACATTAAGTGACATTACAAAATTTTAATAATTTGAATCCTTTATGTTATTTACGTCATGTCAACAATACGTGGGTTAAGCAAATTTTTATTGTCAAAGGAAAATATTATTAAAATTACGTACAAATTTTTAATTTTCCATTGTTTACATTTTTGTTTTGAAGTTTACATCAAACGAACAATAAAAAAAAAATATTAAAAATCATTTTCTGTGTTTAAAAATTAAGTGAAATTACAAAATCTTAATAATTTGGATTCTTTAGATTATTTACATCAACAATAGGTAGGTAAGGTAAATATTTATTGTCAAAACAAAATATCATTGAAATTGCGTGAAATTTATTAATTTCCCATTGTTAATATTTATGTCATCAAAATTACATTATGACCTATAAAAGCCAATGATTGAGGCCTAAATTGGACTTTTCGGAACCATCAATTGAGGTCTAAACTGAGCTATACAAAAACCTATAATTGAAGCTCAAATTGGACTACGATGGGAGTCTAATTTAAATTTTATATAAAACATTAATTTAAACTTAATTGTAAATATAAATAACTACAATTTAGGTTCAAATCGAACAATATAAATATAATATAAAGTTTGAAGTGCCAATTGGATTTTTTATAATCAAAATTTCTCCCACGTTCTTCGTTTAAAGGAAATTACAACTAAATTATGGTATAATGTTTTAAAATAATTTTCGCACAACAACAGCTGTCAAAGCTGCTGAAAATTTTTCAGCAAATTATTTTATTCCCCTCTTCATTTTTCTGCTAAACATACAGAAAAACGACCACTTTATCTTTATTTCCATATACAGAGTTTTTCTCTCTCATATATTAGTTGCTGTTATATTTTTAACAATTTGTTCTTTAAACTTAATATATGCAATAATAATTTTCTACATGAATTACAGCAAATAAATAAACTTCTGTTTTTTTTTTATATTTGTGTTAGAGTAGAAAAAACTAAATATGAGTTTTGTACATAAAGGGTCAACATAAAATTATAATATGAATAATATTTTTTATTTAATGAAAAATGTTCTCATACTTAAGCATGTAAATGTGTGGAAACATGAATTTCATAATAAAAAAAAACTATGAGTGTAATTGTGTAACGAAAGGTTTAAAACAACCATATGAAAATAGTTGGTATTCACGACTGTTTTAAAACTTAGTTTTTTTCTTTCTCTAGTTTTTTTTTTTTGAAAATATGAATGTTGATTCTATTTCTTTTTTTCTGTTGGCCATTTTTAGTTGTTATTATTTTTGAAATCTGATCACGTAATTTTGTAGGGGTTTGTTATGGCAACATGATTGAATTATCAGTTTGTTGACTGTTTTTCTAAATGTTACTGCAAATGCTGCTATTTTTTGGTTTGCTGTATACGAGTTTATACCAGCAATTGTCGTTAAGTTTTTAATGCATACAAATATAAAACATAGCAAGGAGTTTTAACTTATATGTATGTATAGAGTTAGAGACAGATAGTACGAGTAGTAATCAGAATTAGGAAGAAAAAGTGTAATAAGAAGAACTAGTGACAGTTGTGAAATGATAATTTACGTGATGATTGAACAAGTATCAAATATATTTTGGCATTTGTATTATATGGCAAAATATTGAAAATTATTGTTTTGGAAAACTGCAACATTTTCAAGGAAAATTGTATTAGAAAGTAATTAGAGGAACTGGAAAAACAAATTCGAAAAATATTTTTTAAGACCATTTTTAGGGAGTTCTGTTACTTTTAGTTTAGTTTAGTTTAAATAATATAAAAATATATATATTTTTTATTTTAGAGCAAAAATCAAACCTTCCTTATTATGAAATTTTAAAAGGTGGTTGTGAGTAAAGTATCTTCTGTGAATTAAAGATTTCATGGTAAAATGTTGAAAAATCAAGTATTAGAATTTCTTAATTTTTAGGTGAAATATATCATTAAGATTTTATTATTATTTTTTATTTTTTTTGTGAAATTAAATCCTTAAGATATGCAATTTTTCTTACAAAATATGCTTTTTTAATGAATTTTGATTTTATGCCCTACACTAAAGCAGTCAGAAGGGTATCATGCATTTAGATTTATGTTTATAGCTTAAAGAATTGCTAATCTAATTTCTATAAAAAAGTACACCGTACAACATTTCGATTCAAATTTATAATGTCTGTCCGTCCGCCTATCTATTCACAAAAATAGTGTAATAGAAATATTGCTCAGAAATTAAACTTAATTCAATAAAAGTTGATTCAAGAACCTTTTTTTGACCCATAAACAAACTGAATTATATCGGCCAAAATCTGTTAATTATTTCACCATAAAAATATTTTCCCAAAATGGAATTTTAATGCTCATAAATGTCTTGCTTCTGCACTAGTTATTTTTTCATAATTGACTATGACTTTCATATATTAAATTTGACACACATAAGTTTATATCACACTGTGTAATTTCTGATATATCAGTCTCTTGGTTATTGTTTTTAATTCTGTAATTTTCCTATATAGTTTGGAGTGGTGCAACTAATGTTATTTTATAAACTGGAATTTAGATGACTTTTTATATTAATTATGCTTGAAAGGATCTTATTTGAGTTTTTAACATTTAAATTTAACTAAACAATTGAAAATTATATAAAATTTGTAGGACAGTATTTTCTTTTAGCTTTCTGCATTTTTGAAAAATGTCTTATTTTTATTCTGCAAAAGAAAAAATTTAATTTAAAACGAGAAACAAGTGATTAATGTTGAGGGAAAAATATCCATGTTCGCTTTAAATTTTTACATTTTTGAATTTAGTATTTTGTTTCAGAAAATTTGAAGGCATAAAAAACTGATTTCTAATATTTCTAAAATTTTATTTTAATATTTTTAAAAATTAAAATTATTCCAAAAAGAAAAAAATGCTTTAGAAATTGTTTTCAAAGTGGAAATATTAAATATTACCACAATATAGCTCATAGCCTAGTTCCCTTTAAATGGATAATTTACTTTAATTTTAATTAAAAAACAAATGTGTTTTTTTTAATTTAAATTTTGCATTATTTTAAAAAATAAAGTAAAGAAAGTTTTACGTACATTTGATTAATATTAATAAGGCGTATGATGATAATTTCTTTATTTCATTGTTAAGACATTTATTATGTACATATAAATGTAATAGATTTTTTTTTTTATTTTTAAAAGAAAAGAAATCTTTTAAAGAGGTTTAAAGAAAAAACTTTAAAAATAGAAAATTTTCAAAATTATTTTACAAATAAGACGAGCTATATTTCATTAAAAACAATGGAAATGTTAATTTTAATCACCGTGTTACACAGTGGGACCAATCGCCAACATGTTGATAATAAACTACTGATCGACTCGAATTGAAATCTAGGAAAAAGTCATAGGGGAGAATGTAAGCTTTAAAAAAAAACTCATCTTATAGTCACCCTGTATTAATAAGAGATGAGCTACAGTTTGTCAAAGTTGAACACCTTGAAATTGTAAAAGTTTCCAAAAATCGTAACTTCGGATTTCAAAGGTTTAAATAAACAAACAAACATAGAAAAAAATATTCTAAATATTTTTTGATAAAATAATTAATTAGCTTTATATTGAAATTTAATTATATTATTAATTAATATAATTAACTTTCTAAGTGGTTTACAAAAAAGATAGAAGAAAAACTTGTCATTAAAAAAATAATAATAATAAATAAAATAATTTTAGGCCAATTTCCAACCATATTCAACTGTTTGAGCTCATTAACACGAAATATGTTTTGAAACGTGTTTAATAATAATTATTTGGTATATATGACTTTTAAATATTTGATGAGATTACTAATCGTTTCAATATTTTTGTAGATGTTCCTTTTATTGGTATCGTTGGTTAGATTCAATTTAAAAATACATTACTCTTTGTAAAAGGTCAATTAATATTTAATGTTTTCAACGATTTTTTCAGACATCTGCCAAATTCTTTAATGTTTTTATATATGTATATCATCCTTGAACATAAAAACACTCAGATAGGAAAATATTATATATTATATATTATATATTATATATTATATATTATATATTATATATTATATATGATAAGTTTATGGGATTTAAATATAATTATACTATATATAAAAATTTATATAGAATGGACACTTACAGAAATATTACACACATTCAATGTATATTATACATACAGTACATATAGTACATACATGAGTATTTTATATAAGGGTATAACACCTGAACTGGATGAAGAGAAACGAAGCTTGATATATAGTTTTGCCTTGGTATCTTATACATGCCATTGAAAGTCACAGATAATCACATACAAGCTACATGTGACTTTCAAAGTCAAAGGTTACAAAAATCGGATTTATTCGTGATTATAGATGATTTTAAGAGGGCCTATTTGACACTTAGATGAAACTAAATACACACTTCCATTTCTCCCAAACACATTTGGAGTTTTCATATTTTTTCGTTTAATTTTATTTGTAATGTATTTTTTAAATATTTTTTATTGATTAATTAAATAATTATAATAAACTTCTTGCGTTTTTATTGAAGGATGAATTTGATTAATCATAGAATTAAATTAATACAAATTTTAGTTGATTTTAGGCAAACATCCAATCATAATTCTAATTTATTTGAACAAAAAATTTTATTGAAATTTAAACCAAAATCAATTATTCTAGTTAATTAGTATTATAATTCTGGTGATTGGAGTAAAATCAAAGAAAAATTTAATTAATATAAACAATTTTGTAATTTAAGTCCATTTTTATTTTTTTCTGTGAATAATGTGAATGTTATCTTTAAATGGATCAATTATTTTTGTTAAAAATCTTCCGTGATAATTTCACCAGGTTTTAACAGCTCATATTAGACAACATTCTTCAAAACTCATCAAATACACCGCTTTGGCATGGATTCTCCTGGATGGAGGAGATTATCATATTGAATCCTTTCACAGAAACAACATTGCTTGCCTTTGAATTAATATTCGTGTTGCTTCCAATTTTCTGGCTTTTAAGTGAATGTAAGTGCTTTTAATTATATGGAATTGGTACTTGATCTACTAATTCCTCAAATCTACTTTCTACTTAGCTTTCAAATTTTTCGTTTTAAACAATTTTCAGCAACCCAAAATTAGTAGTTGCCTGTGTGTCAACAGGAATTGAGAGCTTTCTGTTGCCAGTTGCCATCTGTAATATAATTTCGACAACTGGCAACACAACTTTAGTTCAGTTGCCAAACATATTCGAACTATAATTTTTTCATTATGGAATTAGCAGTGATTTGGCGCGCCGATTTTTAGTGGGAATGTTTACGTCCTTGCCTACTAACAGAATATAAAATTTCAGTTGAATATCTCTAAAACTGCTTTTTTTCCATCGTAAAACTGCCAAATGTGACACTGTGCAACTGTTATGATTCATATAAAAAGAACAGTTTATTTGGATCTATATAAATCTAGTCTAAAAATATATAATAAAAAAATTATTTAAGACTAAATAAAATCCAAGAAACTAAAGAAAGAATAACTCTAAAAATTCGAAACATATTTCGAAAAACCTAAAAAATATATAAAGAACTGTTTACTAAAATTTAGTTATTCTCTACAATTTCCAGATTTTTATATTATCTTTGTTTCAAATATTTTATTTCCCAAAATAATCTAAATTTTACCACAATTTTTTAAAAATTACCTTTTCCCTTTCTTTCTCACTGTCTACTGGTAAAATTTTAACCAACTGCTAAAAATTTAACATGTCTCCAGATTACAATTAACCACAATTTTTATACAATTTATATGAATTTATATAAAACATACATACATACATACATACATACATACACACATGTTTGATATTACTGCCAACATTATATTTATCAGACAACTACTCTCATTTACACCATAAGAATTTAAACATTTTTATTGTTGTTATTATCATTGTCTTGTTATGATTATTGTTATTGTTGTTGTTTGTGCTGTTATACCTTTTATTTAAATGGTCTTAAGGGCCTTTGTTTATGTAAAAAAAAAAAACAAAAAAAATTGGTAAAAGCTGGCCATTTTATTTAATATGTGTGTGTGTGAAAGTTTGTCTAAAAGACTGGGTTTTTAATGTTGTGTATTGCATTATGTGATTGTACCATGTAAACGTACATACATTTGTGTGTAGTGGATTTAAGCTTCAGAGAGTTTGAGTGAGGTTGTGTGCATTTACCACTTGTCTCGCCTATGCATTAAGCTATGTAGTTGTTGGGATATGATTGTGTAGTTGTATAGACTTGTTCATGTGATATAAATTCTGCTTCTAGGCATATGACAAATATTTGCTTCATGTTTTTTTTTTTTTATTTTAAATAAAATTTTTCTATATGTTTGCAAGATATTGTGAATTTTAGCTATACATAGTCCTCTATCGTCATCACCACCAAACACAAAAAATGAATGAATGAAAGATTCTTTTGTCATTTAAGGTTTGTGCTATGATGGAGTTTTGCAAAACAGCAACACATTGGCCAAACCTCATTCTACTTCAATAATTTTAAATTGTACAGAAGTTGCTGCTGCTGCTGCTGCTATAGTAAGTATTTGAATTGCTGATGATGAGTTGGTTGACTAAAATACAATGACTGAGAGAGAATGATGGGAATGGTGATTTTGAGAATGACGATGATGAGTGACAACCATGATGACCATGAAAAGAACAAGCTTAAAAACACTTGTTTCACTTGTTGTCATTTTTTTTTTACTATTTTTTGTGTTTATAAGTATGAGTTAAAATTTTGTCCTTTTTATTTTTTGCTATGTAATGACTAAAACATATGTGTGTATTTTACTTAGTTTTGTTACTTGGTACTATATGAATGTTGTCTGGTTTAAGAGCTGTTTTAAAATGATGTTCATCGGTTAGAATTTACCTTACAGTTTTAGTGATTAAGCTATATTTTAACTATGTACAGTGGGCTATATATTACAGTGAATTGTTACTTCCTTGAAGACTAAATTGATATATAATTGTGATATGATTCAAGGCCAATTTGAGACTATTTTAAGATCTAAAATTAAGGCAGATTGAAACCATTTAAAAGTGTAAAAATTAATATTATTTGTTGCTAATTAAAGCCTAACATTAAAGCTATGAATAAAGCTTATTTGGTGTTATAGGAATACTTTCAAATCAAGCTGCTTTTGGACTATATAAACTCCGCTATAGAGGTTTAATTAAATACATAAAAACCAACTATTGTAGGTGAATTTGGTCTATATGTAAGTCTTAAGTTTGTAACTGATTTGGATCTGTATATACCCTTATAATTTATGCAGTTTTAAGACTATATGAAATCTTTCTATTGAAGCTAATTTTAAACAAAATAAAGCCGAGTTATGCTGCGATTATATAAAGCCCTGTGATTAAAGTTGATTTCGAACTTTATAGAGACATAATATGGAATACGCAAACGTATGCTTAAAGTTTATTTCCAACTGTTTAAGTCCTACAATTAAAGACTATTTTGGGACTAAATTGGACTAAATTGGGACTATAAAAAGTTCTACGATACAAACAGATTTTGGTCTTACAAACTCCTATTAAAGCTGATTTGGTTTTAAAGTAAAGGTTTCGATAAAAGATGAAATTAACCAAATAAATTCTCTAGCAAGTGATCTTTTATGCAAACTGTTGGATTATTTATATAACTCTACTCCTGGTCTATATATATATATATATGTGTTTGTAACTCTGTACAATGTTGAAAATTCTATTATTACACTTTTGCCTGCTACTGATTCATTTCTATATACAAACATATATTTCGTAAGCTTATGTTAGGTTTTTCCAAGAGGATTTTTCACATATTTTTGATGATCTAAAAATACAGACACAGAGTGTGAAATGTTTCAAATTTTCAAATATGCTTGTAAGTAAGTATATTTTTTGTTGTTTTCATAAAAAAGTTTGAATGAATTCATGTAATAGTCGTCCAGTTATGTGGTGTGAAAAATTTATGAAATTTTAATGCGGTTTTTATTATTCTCAGTGCCATGAACAAATGACTAAAAAAACAGTTTTTTTTATTTTTTGGTGAAATTTTACTTTTTTGGTAATTGTTAATAACGAATGGTAAGTTGTAATGTTATATATGTAATAAGAAAAGAGAGAGGGAAAAAATACTTAAATACACATGTGTTGATAATAAAAAAATTTAATTTGAATTAATATTTATGTGCAAAAGTTTAGGTTTGGCATTTTGTTAAAGAAAAGAGGAAACAAATGTGCTTTAGATAATTAAAGTATAATAAATTTGATTTTATAAAAACCTGTTATTTTAGCTAATATCCGACTCGATTTTAAATTATGATTAAAGTTAAAATTTTAACATTAAATATGCTATGGCTGAAGCTATAAAACCTAAATTTGATATGATTGTGGATTTGATATGATTGGAGTTTAAATTTGTCTTCATAATGATCAATGATTGAAACTAAAATTTGGATCCACAAAAACCTATGACTAATGTTTAAATTTGTTTTTCATAATTATAATTCTTTTATTAATAATTGTTATTAAATTTTACATTTATGTACCACTTTTAATGAAATAGGACTTGGTTTATTTGTAATATATTTAGATTTATAACTAATGAGAAAAAAAGGAGCACTTTTAATCGTTTGATTTTTTAAGATTTTTTGAACAACAAAAATTTTAGATATTTTTTGTAAATTCTATTTTTTTTAAAACAAAATTTTTTTAAATATCTCCGAAACTTTTGAACAGATTAAAAAATCCTGCAGGTATAGCGTGAAGATAATTCAAATTAAACTTTGTTAATATTTTATTAAACCAAATCAAACAGATCGTTCTCGAAATATGCTGCAATATACTGCAACGGTAGTCAATTAGAAAAATAAATAAATAAATAAAAAAATAACAATAATAATATTTATTGATTTAGGAGCTCATACCCAATAAGCTCACGAATTTCAAAAATTCAAGTATTGGAAAATTTTGCTGGAATCAAATATAAAAATAAAATTTAAATCTAAAAATATTTTAAACATGAAATATGATTGATAAAAATTAAAAAATTTTCAAGTGAAATAAATTTGGCTTGAATTTAAATTTCCTTCTCACTGGAGAACACTATTTAATTAAAGTGTAATATAAGTTTAATTTAATGCTTAGTACTGGATTCAAGACTGGAAATACATTTGATATCAAATCAAATTCCAAAAAAAAAAAAATGGTTATTGGGTAAACACTTATATAAATTGACAGAAAAATCACGTGCCACAGAAAAAATTCTGTACTTGCAACTCTTTATAGTTAAAACTAAATTTCGAGGAAGTTAATATTTTGATTGAAGCTTAGATTTGTTTCAATAATTAAAAATAATTGAAGATAAAATTTGCTTGTAATTATAACTAATTGAAGCTGAAGCTTCAATAAATAGAGAAATTTGAATGAAGCTAAATTTTGACTTAATACAGACGTCTGATTAAAGATTAAGATTCTTTCATATTAAGCTCTTATTAGAACTAAAGTGTGACTACCTATACAAATACCTTTGATCAAAGATAAGTATTGAGTTTAAATAGGTCCGTATTTAAAGCTTTAAAGATTTGACAGATGAAAATGTTTAAATAAAATTCTATAAATTTCACTATGATAAAACATCTTATGATTGATGCAAAATTGAAGAAAATTTCATTTTATAAAATTTTGTGATTGAGGCTACGATTTGATTGTACAAATATCTTTGATTGCAGTTAAAAGAAGATTATATAAAATTGTATATATGAAGCTAAGATTTAGCTGTTCAACGACCTGTATTCGAAGCTAAAATTCTACTAATGTGAAACTAACAGAAAAGCTTAAAATTATTCTTTAAAAGTCTTTTGATTGAGGCATACATTTAAGCATAATCGTTTAAGTGAAAATAAAGTTTGTCTTTTCGAAGACCTGTATTTGGAGTTAAAATTATACTAGTATAAAGTTAATATTGAAGCATAAATTTGTTCTTTAAATGTCCTTTGATTGAAGCTCAAATTTGTCTACAAAAATTTGCCTTTCTAAAATCCTAGAACGGCCTGAGATTAAAGCATAAATTTGTTCTTAAAAAGACTCTTGATTAAACTCTTGATATTAAGCTTTATAGTATCCTATAATTGAAACTTATATATGACTATTATTGAAACTAAAATTTGTGTTTCTAAACTCAGATTGGGGCTTAAATTTTTCCTTTAAAGTCCTTTGATTGAAGTAATATTAATCTTAAAAAATCATATGATTAAATTTCATACATATCTATTATTTTTTATAAAATTTACCATTTTATAATACTGAATTGAAGGTGATACAAAACTAAATAAAGTTCTGTAATGTATACTAGAATTATTAAGGTGAAATTGAGGTTCAAAATCCATTGCATGCACTAATACTATTTTTTGTGATTTGATTGTACAAACACCGTTGATTGCAGTTAAAAGCAAATTATATAAAATAGAGTATGTGAAGCTAAAATTTACCTTTTTAAAACTTGTATTTGAAGTCAAAATTCTAGTAACGTAAAATTGAGATTGAATCTTAAATTTGTCCTTTAAAAGTCCTGAAACTTTAATTTTGAATGAGCTGAGATTAAAGCAAAAATTTGTTCTTAAAAGTCTCTTGATTAAAGCTAATATTAAACTTTATAAAATCCTATAATTGAAATTCATATATGGCTACGATTAAAACTAAAACTTGTGCCTTTACAATATTTTACTGAAGATAATATAAAACCTAATAAACTTCTGTGGAAGATGCTAAAATTCTACTATATTAAACTCAGATTGGAGCTTAATTTTGACCTTTAAAGTCCTTTGATTGAAGCTAATATTAATCTTAAAAAATCATATGATTAAAGCTCATATATGGCTATGATTGAAACTAAAATTTACCATTTTATAATATTGTCTAATCTTAAAAAATCACAGGATTGATGCTTATATATGACTATGATTGAAACTAAAGTTTGCCTTTCTATAATTCTGGATTAAGGGTAACATGAAATTAAATAAAATCACGTAAAGAATGCTAGAATTCCATAATATCAAACCGAAATTGAGGCTTTATTTTTTCTTTTTAAAAGTCCTTTGATTGAAACTAATGTTAATCTTTATAATATACTATGAATGATGCTAATATATGAATAAGATTGAAATTAAAGCCGGTTTTCTATAATCGTGGATTGCGACTAATATTATACTAAATAAACTTCCGCACTTTAAGCGCTAGAATTGTACTTTTTTAAACTGAGATTGAGACTTAAATTTTTCTTTCCAAAGTCCTTTAACTGAAGTTAATGTTAATCTTTGCAATATAGTATGATTGAAGTCCATATATTGCTATGATTGGAACTAAAGTTAGCTTTCTATAATTATGGTTTGTGACTAATATTAAATTAAATAAAGTCCTGTATTTGAGACTTCAATTTTTCTTTCAAAAGTGATTGAAGCTAATGTTAATCTTTATAATATACAATGATTGAAGCTCTTATATGACTACAATTGAAACTAAAATTGGCTTTCTATAATCGTGGATTGAGATTAATATTAAATTAAATAAAGTCCTGTATTTGAAGCTGGAATAGTATTATTATAAGCTCTGATTGAGACTTAAGTTTTTCTTTCAAAAGTCCTTTAATTGAAGCTAATGTTAATCTCTATAATATAGTATGATTGAAGTTCATATACTACTATGATTGAAACTAAAGTTGACTTTCTATAATCGTGGAGTAAGACTAATATTAAATTAAATAAAGTCCTGTATTCGATGTTGGGATTGTAATATTTTAAGCTGAGATTGAGACTTAAAAATTAGCTTTCAAAAGTCTTTTGATTAAAGCTAATATGATTATTAATCCTTATAATATCCTATGATTGAAGCTCATATATGACCAAATTTTCCTCTCTATAATCTTGGATTGAGGATGATATACAACTAAATAAAATCCAGTGATTGATGTTAGGATTCTAATATATTAAGCTAAAATTGTAGCTTAAATTTGCCCTTCAAAAGACCTAGCTAATATTAAAATTTAAAAAATCTTTTTATTAAGGTTTATATATGACTGTGATTGAAATTAAAATTTCTTCAATTCTAGATTGAGGGTAATATAAAACTATTCCATATCCTGTTATGGATTCTAGGATTCTACTATATTAGTCCCAAATTGAATCTTAAATATATCCTATGATTGAAACCAATATTAAACTTTACAAAATTTTATGATTGAAAGTCATATATTACTAATGATTAATATCAAACTTTATGAATTCCTATGATTAATGCTGGGATTTGAAGGTAAACTTTAACTATATTAATGCCTTAAAATAAAGCTAAATTTTACTATTCTTAAAGCAAAATGACTAAAGCTAAAATATGATTTTAAAAGTCCTGTGAATTAAGCTAAGTTAAATTTTTCTAGTCATTAGTTCCCCCCTAAAATACTTCAAACTTCATTTCCTTATTTTGCTTTCATTTAAAATATAATCAGTTTCTGAATAAACATCAAATCAAAAAGAAAATTTTTCTCTTCTTTCTCCCCACTCTCCTCGAATAACTAATGACATTTAAAAGCCAAAAGAAATACTTAACTACAAAAATAAAAAAAAAAATAATAATAATAAAGCAATGAACATAAAAAACTACTGCAATACCAAAAAATGTTTAATACAACTCACCACAACAATAATAAGAGAAAAATGTCTTATACCCGTTAAGGGAGCAATTACAAAGTGTCTAAAACGGAAACAATGAAATCAAGCATTTGATTACAATGTTTTTTAAATTAGGCAAGCGAACAAAAGCAACAAGGACGAATTAGAAGAAACAAAAATTATACAAACTTATATTTTAGATGCTTGACTGTCTGCATGTGTATTTGTGTGTGTAAGTTTTGTTGAAATGAAAATTGAAATAAAGTACAAAGAAACAAATGAACCATTAAATGCCTTATGAAGCAAGAACAAGGATGATTAAATGCAAATTAAAGATGTTAAAAAAAGGAAAAATCAATGATCAAAAGGATGTTTAACAAAGACAAACCATTACAGATATGAGACAAGCAGAGTATAAAGGGTGCTCCGAAGTGTTATAAAATAACTGGTTTTTTTAACTATGAAATAACTAATGATATCCAATTAAAGGTGATTATCTATACTTTTGACTTGAATAAAAACTATTATTAAGTTTTTATCCACTTTGAAATAATTTGCGAATTTGTCTCATAACCTTACTTATTAATCTGGACACATACTAATGTATGTGCTACACAGAGGTTTTCAATTAAATTCAAAATGGTTTTTCAATATTTTTAAGTATCGGAGATCTACTAAACCTTAATTTATTTGGAGCGTAAAATTTCTTTAAATGGTTTAGTTATAGCGAAAACATATCTCAATATCTTTAGTATCAAAACTACACTAATTGAAATTTGGGAACTTATGACCCATATACTACAATGGCTGATCGCCAAAAAATAGCCAAATAAATTAAATATTTGACAATCTATACCATCATACAATTTGAATTAATTCTGACTATATTAATTAGTGAAAATTAAGGGTGATAACTCTAAATTGTGTTATTTAGAAATTATCCATAACATATCAGCAAATAATCAACCGAAACGATATAGCTTTTTAAGTTATTTAAAAAAAATATGTCTAATATATCTTGAGACTTGAGTTGCTCTAACTTAAGGTATAATGCTTAGAATAATTTTTGCACACCAGACAATATTTTATAGTTTATTGATCAATTATTTTCAATATTTGTAACTCATGTAGATTATCAATTAGTGAAATATACAATTAGTTAGAACCAACTATTTTTTTTTTCAATTTAATAGTCAATTTTTTAAAAAAATTTAAAATATATAATTCTTTCTCCGAAATGTATACGTAAGAATTATAATTGGCTTCATTTTAAATTAAAGCATAATTTTTATCCAAATTTATTCTCTCTTCTTCCTATTTTTGTTGTAACTTAAAAAAATACTACACGATCACTATAATATTTTACACACGTATTACTTGGAGTTATATCAGTCAGGTTGTGAAAGAACTACTAAAATATATTTATTAGTTTATAAGTTATTGCATTTTGAAAATGACAAAAAGCACTTTGGGCTACCCTTTACAAGGACATTTGTGTGTGAGCAAGAATTAATCAGAGCTAACATAAATTTTATGTAGCAACTTTTTTTTAATTCCGTTTGATTTTTGAGGACTTTTATAAATCATAAAATGGAAATTTAAAAATTTCTTTTGAAAAAAATATTAACTAGAAATTAAAGAAACAAAAAAAAAAAAAAAAAAAAATGGTTTGTATAATCAAATTAATTAATAAATTGAGTTGGTTGAAAAAAATTTATTAAATTTAGTAAAAAAGCCGGGCATTTGCTACAGAATTTTGGCAAAATGTTAAACATAATTTTAAATTAGAAAAGAGAAAAATTTAGTTGCGATAACTAAAATTGTTAATAAGTTTAGTTGTTGCTACAAAACAGTTGTAAATTGTGTTTATAATTTAGGGTTAGGTAGACTTAATATAAAAAAATTGGGAAAATATTGATTATATAGGATTAAAAATAGTTTGTATTATATTAATGAAAAAAGAAAAATTTTAGTTGTGATAACCAAAGTTTATTTGCCTCAAAAAATGTCCTTAATTTAGACTTTAATATAGTTTTTTTTTTAATATAAAAAATATGCAAGATTTTATGCTTAAATAACCAGCATTAGAGTAACATAAAATAAATAACTTAAATTTGTTAATTGCAATCAATTATCTGTTGTTTGGAAATTTGCTTTTCCTGCCATCTAATAAAATCTCTTTTCTTTAAAAAATCTCTTTTAAAACCAACTTCCTTTAGCTTTTGCCTTAATTTATTTAAGTTAAAAGTTTAACTTTAAAGACCTTTTAATTTTTATCTTTGTATCTCCAAAAATAAAAAATAATCTTAAAATTTTTATTTCTTCTTTTTTTCTTTCCGTTTTTTGTGCTCAAAGTTAAATTGCTTAAACTCATCTATACAGCTGCCAATGACTAGTAATACTTTAACTTCATCGTTCATTTTTCGTTCATTTCATTTTTATGTTTAGCTTTTGCTGAAATAGTTTTGCACATGTATTTTTTTATTTGTTCCTTTTTTTTATGACAAAGAAATAATATAAGAAAAAGTGTATAGTGTGTTAAAGGAATAGGAGAAAAAAAAAAAGAGAGAGAAAAAAAGAAGTGTTGAAAAGTTTTGTGTATGCTGCTTTGGCATATTTTGAAAGTTATCAGCTACAAAACTGACTCCCACCCCATTTTGTTTTTAACAAAAAAATTTCTTAGCAAAAAGGAGTTTTAAAAAAATGTTTAAGCAAAAGAAAAAATTGTCAAGGAGTTTTAAGGATATTAAGGTAAAGTTAAGACGAAGATTATAGCAGCTACGGGTAAATATGTTTTTGATTGAAAAAGTTCAGTTCGTAAAAGTTTAAGAGGAAAATTAAGTAATTCCGAAATATCTTTAAGTGATAGTTTATTTCTAATAAAATCTAAATAAAATTAAAGTACAAAAGGTGATTTTAAGATAGAAAAATTGCACGTAAGGATGTCCTTCCTTCCGTCTGTCTGTTCGTAGGACATCGGTACATATCATGAATTTCATGGGACATTAAATATGAAATGACCTTAGGTATTTCAATTTGGTTAATATTTGGCATACACACACTTTATACCAATAATAAAACATAACTGTTTTAATTTTTTCAAATGACAGAAAATTCGCGGTTTTATTCACTATTCTAATTCTATAAAATTCAAAATATTTCACAAAGTTGTACTTTTAATTATCCTTATATTTTGAAACTGAAGTCCGATTTCATTGATTTTGATGACATTGGAAAGGAAACATAGTCTTCTTTAAATGTCATAATTATAGAAAAATGTTTTTTTTTGAAAAATGCATTTCCAAAGCAGATGCATTTTTGAAAGCATTTTTGAAAGCATTTTTGAAAGCATTTTTGAAAGTGTTTTTTCCCTGCAATTTTTTATTTTTTCGAATAAGCTTACAAATTGGCAAATTTACTGAATAATTCAGTTTAAATATTTTATGTAACGGATTTTTAGTATTTTTAATAATTTTTTATAAAAAAAAACCCAAAAAATGTCCATATAAAAACTTATTTATTAAAAAACTATTTTATGACTAAAAATTTTAAATTTTTTTATAGTTTTTTTTTTTAGTTTATTATTAAAAAAATGACGGAAACGTGTATTAAAACGACAATATGTATGAGTAAATAGAACTTTAAAATTTTAATAACATATCTTTTTTTAAATTTTTTGACAAAGAAATTTCATTTAAAAATATGCAAATGCAATAATGCATCTAACAATATCTGATAATAATAAGTAATTTTGCACTTTTAACTAACTTAACTTAAAATATATATGTATATGCGAAAAAGTGTATATTTACAAAAAAATGTTTACAAATAGAAAACATCTCCGTCACAAAAAATCTAAATGGAAATATTGAATAAATCACTTTTTAATATGAAATGAAAAAATTAAAAATCGAAGGGGGAGAATGTTCTCAAAATTGCAATCAGCAAAATGCACTTGCATCTAAAATGCATTTAATAAATTACTAGAATTACTTATTAAATTTTTGATAAAAGAGGATAAATGTAGAAATCGAATGCATTTTAAATAATGAAAATTTGATAAGAAAATTGGACAATATAGTCTTTTAAAGTGACATAATTTTCGATCTTTTTTTTTAATTTTTTTCTAATTTCAAAATGCAAAAAAACAAGGCTTTTGATTTTTTCTTTTTTTAAACAAAAGTTGGTAACAAAGTTTAATAGCTAGCTAAACTTGTACATAAGTATAAAATTTATATTTATTAAATACTTTTACACGTCTGTATTTTATTAACATTCCACTCCTTTACTCGCCTGCAACTACATTACTTTACACTAATACATGAACGTATTTACCTTAGCTATCAACCATCATATTAATAATTCTCATTCAGTTTATGGAATTTTTCAGATAAGTATTCTAATGTTGTATGAAGTAGTTGCGATTCGAACGATAGAAGAATTTGTGAAAAACCAAGATAGCTGATCTAACAATACAATTTGCCTTATTCCCGAGATATCTGACATTGTGAAATCAGTCACTGTTTCTCTGGTACTCGGATCAAGTCCGAGCGTCAGGGGATTACCTTGCACTTCGGTTGATTGTTTCGGACACAGCAACTTCGGTTGACTGTTTCGGCACTGCAACTTCAGTTGACTGTTTTGGCATAGTAACTTCGGTTGACCGTTTCGGCACAGTTACTTCGGTTGAATATTTCTGTTTGGATTAAATCTGAATTTTGTAACCTAGTTTTAAGGTATTGTATTATTTAAATCAGTATTCGTAACATATCTCTAAGTATCATAAACGATCCGGCCTGCTGAATAGTACCCAAGGGAAGCGAATCTTCAACCCGGCATCTACCAGTAATAGAATACGAATTACCTGAGAAATACCCGACTGAATCCCTACGTAGCATCATAAACGATCATGCTTGCATGAAGAAATTGACTGAATACCTACGTATCATCGTGCTGCTTTTATTGTTACTGATAACTAAAACACTTAATTATTAAATATAGATATACTGAAAGGGTAAACCAAATTTGTTATCACTTTAGGTCGTAAATAGACCCTGGACACAACTGAACTACCTCAGCAGACGACAAAACTACGTTACAAGTAAATTTTATTAGCTTCACGAAGAATATATTTAGTGAAAATGAAGAAAATTGAAAGACGAAGTAAAAAATTTTACTTTTTTATGTGTTCTTTTCTGGAATTCATGATATTGAAAATGGAGGTGATGATTTAGCTACAAAAAGTCAACTATATTATTTTAAAACTTATTTTTATAGGTAAAAAAAAAAAACTATTTTAAGTTATTTACCAAAAATCCATATTATATCCTATAATCAGTTTTAAACGGTTTTTTTTTTCTTCAACAAAAATACTTTTTGTTTTAACAAAAATTTAATATTTCACCAAAAAAATAAAAAAAAATCATTAATTTTGGATTTCTTTTCAAAAATTGATTTTAAGCGATTTTTTAATTTAAAGGGGTTTTTTTGGTACAGATAACTGTTTTAAGCGATTTTTATCAAAAAAGTAATTTTAAGTTATTTATAAAAGAAAATCTAATTTAGTTGATTTTTATAAAAAATGAACCTTAAGAGACTTTTTTCTTAAATTGGTTTTAAGAGAATTTTATTAAAAAAAAAAATGATTTTAATGATTTTATGAAAAAATTGATTTTAAAAAAAGTATTAAAAGAAAAAGTTGAGTTTTTTTTTATCAAAAGATCGATTTGAAGTGAATTTGGAAAATATGTCTTTTGTGAACAAAAAGCGATTCGAACGATATTTTAGTAAAAATCAAAAAATCGATTTTAATCTATTTTTATTAAATAATCGGTTTTTAATTTTATAAAAGAAAAAAAGGATTCGGACGATATTAATTAAAAATCATTTAAAACGTTCTTTCCACAAAAAAAAAAAAAAAAATTATGTTAAAAAAAAAATCATGTAGGGTCTTATTTTATAAAATGAAACGAATATTCGTTTCGATAATTTACATTGAAACTAACAAACAAATGGGAATCTATTTGTTGTTTTCAATATAAAATTTCGAAACGAATTTTCATTTCGTTTTGCGAAATGAGATCCTTATTTTCTTCCAAAAACCTGATTCAAAAAAAGGATTTTAAGCTATTTTATTAATTCGATTTTAGCGATGATCAAAAATTTTAAGCATTTTTCGTCAAAAAATTAATTTAAACGATTTTTTTCGTACCAACAAATTTATTTGTATGGAGAAATAGATTTTTCATCAAATAATAAATTCTAGGCGATTTTTCAGTCATTTTAATATATTAAAAAAAGAATTAACAATAAATCAAATTTTTAACCCTTAAAATCTCCAGTTATTTCTATGTATAATGAAAAATCTATACTTCGTCGAAATGATTACGCAATTTTGCAAATAATGTAGAAAATTTACTGAAGAAAAAATGGAAAATTTTTTGAATTATTTATTTCGCTTATTAATTAAAAAGAAACGTATAAAAATATGTTTCTTTTACACAGAGAAAAACATGCATATATTTTACAATTTTTTTCATAAATATTATGAATCGGGCATGACTTTTTTCCAAACTTTTTTCATAAAAAAAATTTGTTCATAGATATTATTAAATTGTTCACAAAGAATATTTTTGGGAATTTTGTTAAATCTTTGATTTAGTTTTTTAGAATTAATTGCAAATAGTAAATGAAAATAGTTATAAATGCAAATATTAACAACAAATGGCTTAAAATGGCAAAATTTCAAGGAAAATCTGAGAAAAAATAATGTTTGGAGATTTGCATAATTTTGCTCGCATTCTGCAGCACATTATTTTGATAAAAAGCGCTTCTGTTCTGTTCCCAAAATGTAGCAAGAAATAATTAAAAGCTTAAAATTTGTTTAAGAAAATTTCAAAAATTTTTTTACAAATTGAAAATATAAATGAAAATTTAAGCAATTTTCTCAGTCTCTTGACTTTTGATACACTTGAAAAAATATAAAAAAAAGTTTTAATGCTTAAGAAATTATGCTTAAATATTATGAACTGAAATCAATGAAACGAAATTTTTATATTCATGTACAAACTTTTTTCTGTGTACCAGGTCTTATTGAATTGAAATTTACCTAGTATTACCGTACTTATTGTGGCTGATCCTTTTTTATTATAATTAGATTAAATTTTGTTCAATAGCTTCTAAACTAAATGAATGTTCACTTGGAAATTTGCAAGAGTAGGAAGGAGAGCTATTTATGTCAACATTATAAAATTTTTTAAGAATTTAAAAATATCGTTTTTTTGGAGATATAATGGTTTGATTTTTATATGTCCAACTTTGACCTTTGAACTTTTAATAAAAATAAACTTTATAAATATCATTATAAAGCTAATATCTTTGTATATAATATTAAGCCAGAGATCTGCAATCTATATCTTAGAATTAGCAATTAAGCAAGTAAAATCCTTCTAGAATTTTTTCAATTTTTAAAACGCAAAATTTTTGTACCAGAAAGGACCATGAACCTAAAAGCTTATATTTAACAAACACTTTCTATAGCCAATGTTTGTAGTGAATTTTATTGAAATCGGATATGTCAAATCTGTAAATGGAACCTTTTATAAAATCTGTAAATACCTTATTTTAGTTTAAAGCAGTTATTGACTAATTCGAGAATTTTTTTTTTATGAATGGTTTTATATTCTGTTAAAATTTTGACAAAAAATTTAAAAACTTGCAAACAAAAATTTTTCGCAAAAACAGTTATGTAAATTTTTACACATAACAACTCATTTTGTTGGAACATTTCATGTATGATTTTGCTAATCAAGATATATTAAAACGATTTGATGGGCACATGTAAGACCAACAAAGGTTCAAAATGATGCAATAAAAAAAATTAAATTGTCACATAACCGATCACATGTAATTTATCATGTTTGAGAAAAATTGTTGATTTTTGTTGTACGGTGATATAATATAAATTAAATAAAATAATAATTTTGTTTAATAAAAAACTGATTTTTACTCTTACTCCAAAAAATTAACTTTTCTTTACATCACCAATTTGTTGTTTTAATAACTAACTTTTTATTATGTATTAGATTTTTCCAAAAATTTTGACTTAACCTATTTTATATAAAAACAATATTTTTCTTTTATTAAAAAACCATTTTTCCAATAAATTTTTTTTTTTATATAAAAAAAATCTTTTGCTACAAAAATCAATTTCAGTCACTTTAAAACCGATTTTTCACTATGAAACTAAAAAAGTGGTGTTTTGAAAACCTTATATTTTCCTAAAAAAAGATTTTTTATTAAAGCTTTTTTTTACTAAAAATCAATTTTTTTCTAAAAAACGATTTTCACTAAAAAAAACATTTTTCATAAAAAACCAAATTTTCATTAAAAATAAAAATTTTTCACTTAAAAATTGATTTTTGCAGTAAAATTTCCCTTAAACTGAATTTTTAACTAAAATAAATTTTTACTAAAAATCGATCTTTTCACTTCAATTGAATTATATTCTTCACTAAATATCAAGTTTTCACTTAAAAATTCAAATTTTCATTAAGAATTCTAATTTTTACTAAATATTCGATTTTTTTTTTGAAGAAAAAAAAAAAAAAAATTACAAAAATTCTAATCTTGACTAAAAATTCAAGCTTTCGATAAAAATTTGATTTTTAATCAAAAATTTTAATTTTTGCCAACAATTTGATTTTTCACTAGAAATTCGATTTTTCACTAAAAATTTGATTAAAAAAAAAATCGAATTTTTACTATAACCTAATTTTCTCTAAAAACTGATTTTTAAACAAGAATTTTATCAAATTTGTTTTAATAAGAATTCTTTAAAAATGTGGGCAATGAGGGAGTGTGGTTAGTTAAAAAGTGTGGCATATTTTCCGGCTGCTGGATGCAGCAAACCTTTTAATATTCCAAAAATTCTTTTAATTCCAACAAACTTTTAAGAAAGTTCTAAAAACAAAACAGTAAAAAATCACTCCAAAAAAAGCTAACCAATACTTTTGCTAACGATACGTTTGTGTTAAAGACAACACATCCTCTTCTTCATCATCTTCTTAAAAATGATATTAAACCAAAAATAAAAATAAAAAAATAGTTTTTTTTAATAAAATTTTCCCTGTAAAATCATTTAAATAAGAAAAGATCTACTTTTAGATTTCATCTCCTAGATATAATTGAATTTTTACCTTTTGCTACTTATTTCTCTTTCTTTAAAATTCATGACAAACAATTAAACTTTGTTGCTATCGTAGATTTAACTAAATATGTAACCGGAAGGTAGGCTGGCCATTTTATATACAATAAACTTATTTTTTTAGTTCGTTAAGACTAACATAATAAAAATGTATTTTGAATTGGGAAGTAAGGTAGGTACTTAAAACGTAAGCCAAGGTATTATTATGGTAATATTATGTTTGGACTAGTTTTGCTTTAAATATGTGTTTTCATTTTAACTTAAGTTTTTGTTGCTGTATTTGCTAAAAATTTTTCCAATTTACTCAATAAAAGCCAGGGTGTAGCTAAGATTATTTCAACTTCATAGATGAGTAAAAAAAATAAAAAAAAAAACAAATCCTAAAGAAAAACTAAAGCAATTTTCTGTGTGAATACGAGTATAAAGTAGTTTACAACAAAACATGTTTGTTAACAATCTGGCAAAACAGGACAAGTTAACAAAAGTGTTTTTGTTATTGTTGCTGTGCATAACTTTAGGGATTACAACAAACTCAACAACCGATAATATGCAGACTCACAAGTTAAATCTGGCCAAGCTATAAACAGACTTATTCTACTTTAGAGACTATGGAATTGGTTCGATGGATGGATGAATGAATAGATCGATAGCTGTATAAATGAATATTTGTTTGTTCGTTCATCCGTTTGCTAGATTTTTGTTTAAAACATCTTCTCAGTAGCATTTTGCCTTCAATTATATTGATTTAAGTCGAACAAATTTTTGTGCAATGTAAGACGAAAGAAAATATTTGTATCGTTTTTTTATGTTTGTAAGAGCTTAAATTGAAAATGTATAAACTTTTTTTTAAATAACAGGAAAATTTTTTAATATATTGCGGTTTGAATGGTTTAATCAAAAGTAAGTAAGTACTTACTTTAGTAAGAGATTCGGGTAATATAATTAAATCATTGTGGGTGAAATAGATAATCTAGGATCTGTTTAATAAAAATTGCAAAGCATTACTTTAAAAAATATATAAGCACAAAAAATTAAATCTTTTCCCTTTTAAAAAATTTTATTTATTTTCTTTATTCTTTGAAATAAATAGACACATTAATTACAACCATTAGGTTTTCTTTTAATTTCATTCCAGACACAAAATCCTTAAGGACTTTAAAGTGTTAAAAAACCAACCAAATAACCAACCAAAAAAAAAAAAAAAGAAATGAAATCATTTGGTAAAAAAAAAAAACTTAACTATTGGTAATTTTCTCTATTGTAAGACTTAAATTGATTGCATATCCATGTCTTTTTTTAAAACTTCCAACTTGCTACTCATTTTTTCCTATTTTACTATATGTTTGTACTTTCTATCCTCTCTGCGACAAGCAAGACATTCTTTTTTGTTAAGTTTTTTTGTCATCTTTGTAAACTCATTTTCTCCAAATTGTTGTAAAAGAAAATAATGCATTTAATCGTAGAAAATTTTCAAGTTCGGCAAACAATTTCAATGTCGTTGTTATTTTGCATTTCGTTATACAAAATACATTAAAATATTCCTCATATCTTCTCCTCCCTTACAGTTTAACCTCTAACAACAGCAATGAATATACAGGAAATTCATTATTTGCCTTCGTTTTTCCTTTTATACAAAACAAAGTAAGCCATGAATATAGTCACAATATAAAAAAAAAGACTGAAAAGAAGAAGTATGTGAGATGTTGTATTAAATGAAACGACAACGCTTTTGGTATCATCATCAAACTATAACAGGAAAACGGAAGTACATTCACTTGCACACTAGAAAAATACTCATACACTCAGACTTAGCAACAGAATAGTATTAGGAAAAGTAAAGCCAAACGCATCAATTGACATACAATCACCCAAACTGTCTTTTAAGTCAACAATACCAGGATATTTAAAAGTTTAAGCTGGTAAGAGATTGCTAAAGATAGTGAGAGAATATTTGGTTTTTATCCTTGTTTTATGTCTGCTAAAGAACCAAGAGAACATTTCAGTTTGAAAATATTACTAAGACATTTAGCTAAGGTTCAGTGCTCATTCAGATCTATAGTCGAGCCTGTAGCGTAGTTTATAGTTTAGTCTATACTATTACATTATTATACTATAGACGCGTCTATAGTTTTGTCAGGTATGCAGTCCAATATGAGTCTAGCCTATAGTCCAATCAATAGTCTAGTCTATAGTCCGGTCTATAGTCCATCTATGGTCCAGTCTATAGTAAAATCTATAGTTCGGTATATAGTAAAGCCTTTAGTCAAGTCTACAGTCATGTTTATAGTTCAGTCTTTAGACTAATCTATAATCTAGTCTATAGTATAGTCTAAAGTCTAGTCTATAGTCTAGTCTATAGTTCAGTCTGTAGTGTAGGATATAGTCTAGTTTGTAGTGTGGTATATAGTCTAGCCTATAGTCTAGCCTATAGACTAGTATATAGTCCTGTCTATATTTTATTTTATAGTACTGTCTATAGTATAGTATACTGTCCATTCTATAGTCTAGTCTACAGTCCAGTCTGTAGTGTAGTCTATAGTCTAGTTTATAGTCTAGTCTATATTATATTTTTTATTCTAGTCTATAGTATAGTCCATAGTGTAGCCTATAGTGTAGTCTACAGTATAGTCTATAATGTAGTCTATAGTGTAGCCTATAATGTAGTCTATAATGTAGCCTATAGTTTAGTCTGTAGTGTGGTCTATAGTTCAGCCTATAGTCTAGTATATAGTCCTGTCTATAGTATATTTTATAGTACTATCTATAGTGTAGTATACTGTCCATTCTATAGTCTAGTCTATAGTCCAGTCTGTAGTGTAGTCTATAGTCTTGTTTATAGTCTAGTCTCCATTACAGTCTATAGTCTAGTCTATAGTATAGTCTATAGTCTGGTCTATTGTCTAGTCTATACTCCAACCTATAGTGTAGTCTATAGTATAGTCTATAGTCTAGTCTATAGTCTAGTCTATAATGTAGTCTATAGTGTAGCCTATAGTATAGTCTATATTGTAGTCTATAGTCTAGCCTATAGTCTAGTATATAGTCATGTCTATAGTGTATTTTATAGTACTGTCTATAGTGTAGTATACTGTCCATTCTATAGTCTAGTCTATAGTCCGGTCTATAGCATAGTATATTATGCAGTCTGTAGTATAGTCTATAGCCTAGTATATAGTTTAGTTCATATCCCAATCCTTGGTTCAGTCTGCAATCTAGTCTATATCTTAGTATGTAATTCAATCCATAATCTAGTCTATAGTTCAGACTATAGTTTGGTCTATAGTCTAGTATATAGTGTAGTCTATGGTTTAGTCTATATTTTATTCCGTAGTCTAGTATGTAACCTAATATATAACCTAGGCTATAGTTCAGTGTATAGTATAATTAATATTCCACCCTATATTGTAGTCTGTAGTCGAGTCAAGTATATTCTATAGTACTGTCTATAGTCCGGCCTATATCCAGTCTATAGTCAATACCTATAGTGCAGTCAATCGCCTAGTTTATAGTCCAGTCTATAGTCTAGTCTATTGTTGACTCTATCGTTTAGTCTATAGTCTAATCTATATAGTTTGTTCTATAGTCTAGTTTGTATTTTAGTCCGTGTTCCAGTTAAAAGTTCAGCCTATAATATTGTCTACATTCTAGTATAAAATTTGATCTATAGTCCAGTTTATTGTATAGTTTGTAGTTCATTCTATAGCTTCGTCTATAGTATAGTCTATGGTATAGTGAAGTTTATGTTTTAGTCTATAGTCTAGAGTATATATAGTCCAGCCTATAATTTAGTCCATATTTTGCTCCACAGTTTAGTCTATAATCTAGTCTATCATCTAGTATACAATCCATTTTATAGCCCTGTCAATATTCCATTCTGTAGTCTAGTATATAGACTAGTGTATTGTATAGTTTGGTCTGTGGAGTAGTCTATAGTTTAGCCTATAATCTAGTTTATAGTTTGTTTAAAATAGCAACGTAATATCTTTACTGGGCAATCGTTCATTGTATAATAAGCATTATAGGGTAAACTACTGTTGGAGTATGTTGTCTAGATTCTTTTTATTTGTGTGTTTTGGATAGATGGATGAATGGAAGGCTATGGTGCAAAACAAAAATTTTAACGTGTTCTAAAGTTTTATATTTTTCATTTTCTCAACCTTTTTTTATTTGTTTGTTGTTGCTGTAATGAGCACGTAAATGGATTAATGCTGTTTGTGACGCGGCTTAATCCATGAGGGGATTATAAGAGCCAGACATAGAGAAAATTAAGTTTTCAAGAAGAAAGAAAACGAAAAAAGCCCTAAAAAATGGTATTAAATAACCTACAATATGTTAAGAGTAATGAAGGTGGTATGAGAAAAGTTCATTGTTTGTTAGGAAATATAAATTAGTTGAAAGAAAAAAATTTAATAACTTACCTTAGCGGCTGCTTCTTCATAGGTATTAGCATTGTAGCCTCCTTCTGCTGCTAGACCTGCACCTTTGCCTCCAGCTTGACCTCCCTTGAGACCGGCTAGGCCCTTGTAGTTTGGAGATAGACCATAAGCACCAATTTTACCACCATATCCACCACCTCCTGCAGCCCCCTTGGCACCAGCCCCTCCTCCACCACCGCCACCAACAGCTTTAGGTTCTTCTCCAGCTTCAATGACCGGTATATATTGTTTCGATTTGGCCATACCTATATATTTACCCACAATGGGTTGGTAGAAACCTCCTCCGCCTCCTGCACCTTTGCCTCCCTCTCCGGCACCCCCTTCATCGGGTTTAAATAGAACAGGAGCTTTGTTGTCTTGAGGTCTAGCTTCAGCTCCTTCTCCCCCAGCGCCATAACCACCCGCACCACCCTTTCCAGCGCCGTAACCTAAAACACCTTTACCTCCTTCTCCGCCACCACCACCCCCATAGTTGTGTTTACGCTGCAAATGTAAACGATTTTGCATTTCTTTGGCTAATAAATAAGTAAGACCATGTATTTGGTCTTCCGGAGATTTGCCTACCAACGAGGAAAGCTGCTTAAATTCTGGTATATCCTTGTAATTGCCCTTAAAGGATTCTGCCGGAGCATGGTATTCGATTTTAATAACGGAACCAGCAGGTCCACCTCCATAGCCACCTGCACCTTTGCCTCCGCCATATGGTATTTCTTCGCCTCCATAACCGCCTCCAGCTCCTTTACCTCCTCCATAACCACCACCTGCTCCTTTACCTCCACCGTAAGCTATTACTTCTCCTTCATAACCACCCGCTGCTCCCTTGCCTCCTCCATAACCTCCACCTGCTCCTTTAACTCCACTATAAGCTATTTCTTCTCCTTCATAAACACCTTCTGCACCTTTACCTCCTCCGTAACCTCCAGCTGCTCCTTTACCTCCCCCATAACCAGCTCCTGCTCCCTTTCCTCCTCCATAAACTGCTTCTCCTCCAGCTCCCAATTTAAAACCAAAGCCTCCTTCGGCTCCTTCATAACCAGCACCTCCTTTTCCTGCTCCAAAACCTCCTTTTCCTCCAGCACCGCCTTTGCCTCCCGAAAATCCACCACCCTTACCAGCTGCCAATTCATAAGCAGCAGCTACTGCTTTTTGACCTTCCTCCGCTATGGCTTTTGCCTTGTCTTTAGCTTCTAGCTGAGCTTTGGCTATCAGTGATTCGGGTGAGTAGAGCTTCAGTTGAAAATCTTGTGTGGGAGTCTTGGCATATTGTTCCACGGTTGGTACCACACTATACTTAGTTTCTCCCTTAAATTGAGGAGCTGGTATAGCTTTAATAACCTCATTGCCGACATTTTTAGCTCCTGCGCCATAACCTCCAGCCTTTTGCTGGCCTCCATCACCACCCTCAGCTACTACTATGGGATGTACAATTGGTGCAGCTGCTGGAACATGGGCGGCATAGTCAGCGCCTACTTCACCACCACCTCCATGACCCCCACTAGCATTTTCTTCTGCATAACTTGCATGAGCACCTAAACCAGCACCATGAGCCAAAGCATAACCACCACCATGACCTCCAGCCGCTACATAACCTTCACCAGCACCTGCATAACCTGCAGTATGACCACCCCCTTCTCCACCAGCAGCATAAGCTACACCAGCATAACCTTCAACATGACCGCCACCTCCTTCTCCACCACCTGCCATCTCCTCACCACTACCATAAACACCTGCATGACCTCCACCACCTCCTTCACCTCCAGCTGCATAACCCTCTGCACCTTCATAACCCCCACCATGCCCTGCTTCAGCTCCAACAGCAGCCACATACTTTACTGCTACTCTACCTGCTTCATAACCACCACTATTTCCTCCTTCTCCAGCAACATAACCACCACCATGTCCTCCTCCACCAGCAGCATAGCCACCAACATGTCCTCCTCCTCCAACAGCATAGCCACCACCATGTCCTCCTCCTCCAGCAGCATAGCCACCATCATGTCCTCCTCCTCCAGCAGCATAGCCACCACCATGTCCTCCTCCCCCAGCAGCATAGCCACCATTACCTTCCTCTCCACTACCGCCATATCCTGCTTCACCACCTCCAACAGCCACATATTTAACCGGTATAGCCACAGCAGCTGCAGCTCCTCCCTGATGACCACCGCCGGCACCACCATGACCACCACCGTAACCGGCACCACCATGACCTCCGCCATAACCACCGCCGCCACCACCACCATGACCTCCAATAGCTCCTAACACTACAGGTTGATAAACAAATTTAACAGGAACTGCATGGGCAAATTTGCTATAACCTACTCCTCCTCCACCAAGACCTCCATGACCATAGAGAGCTCCACCTCCGCCTCCAGCTTTAAAATTATTATAGTCCATTTGTTGAGCTGGTATATATTTCAAGAACGCCTTGCCACCACCCCCGCCTCCTCCACCACCGCCTTTCATCAAATGTGAAATTATATTGTGTACATTTTGTGGTATAGGAGCTATAGACTTCTTAACCTTGATAGGAGCCTCCTTATACACGAAATACCGTTTGGTATCCTGAACATTTTGATCATCTTTTGCAGCAACAGCTGATTCACTAGGTTCTTCCTTAGCTATACTCTCCAATTTCAAATCTTTGGATTCTCTAGTTTGTTTGGTTTGCATAAAGTTCTTCAACGAAGGATCGGGATCCTTAGCATCGGCTATTTCAAACTTAATCATTTCGGGAGCATTTGCTTTTGCTTCACGTCTTACTCTCTTAGGTTTCCATTGTTTGTATTTGGAACGCTTTATAGAAGGTTTTCTAGTTGTGGTACTAGACGTGTTTAGAGCCTCCTCATTCACCACCGAACTGGGTTGGGACAAAGGTAATTCTTTCGCCAATCTCTCAATTTCTAATGCACGCATACGTTTAATTAACATTTTAGTTTGAGCATCAGGTTCTCGGGCATCTGTTACTTCAAAGGGTATATATTTCACCTTAAAAAGAACCGGCTGCTGTTGTTGCTGCATCGAACGTTTGGTTCGTGTTAAACGTTGGCCAAAATATTTTGCTTTTCTTGTATTATTAGCATTATTAGGAGCTCTCTTGACAATAAGTTTACTATTGGTAGGACGAACTGTTTCCATATATTTCTCATTTTGTTGCAATTCTCTACTTTTATATTGACGTATTAGATCTTTAACCTCATCGCTGGGTTCCACAGCATCTGACATTTCAAATTTCAATAAGGCTGGTGACTGTTTTAGTTCCTGTTTCTGATTAGTAGCAGATCTTTTAGATCTATGTTCCTCTTGTTCATTGTATTGATTATAGGCTTCTATATAAGAATCCTTTAAAGGATTTTCTAAATGTCTTAAACTTCTTTGATTACGATGATCAAAATAACGTTGCATATCCTATAAATGAAAAATATATATATATATATATATATGTATATTAAAATTTGAATATAAAATGTTTAACCTTTTCTTTTTTTTTCTAAATTAATTTGACAGCTTACCTCATAACTGGAAAATGTTTCCAAAGCAGGTGGGTTTTCAAAAGTTGTTGTCAATTCCTGGACTGCTGCTGTATTTGTAACCAACTAAAAATAAAAAAAAAACAAATAACAAAAACAATAAATTATTTATTGCTTCAATAAACTTTCACTTTTTGATGAATCAAGTTTAATGGATAGAAAACAAAATTCTCAATGTTCATTAGTATGGCAACACAAGCAAAACGCATACACATGCGCGTTTTATTGTACAAACTTTTTGGTAATAAAATCATTGGCAAATAGTTGTCACTAACATGTTTTTATAATTTATTAGTAGCTGTTTTTTCACTTGTATTATTTTTTTAACGCTATTAAAACGTTATATAATATCATGCAAGGAAATTACAAAATTTGGATATGTTTTAGATGTAATAAAAGGAAATGTGATTATAGTATTTGACATTACTTTCTTTTGAGAAACTTTTATGTTGAAATTATATAATTTGTGTTTGAACCTCATTATTTAAACATTATTTATTTAAAAAATAATAATGCTTATCAATTTTAAATTTTATATAGCTACATAAAAATAAATTTAGCAGCTTAAAACTAAATTTGACTAGTTAATATTTCAATTCAGCTAATGCTCGTTATCATTCAGCTACTTTAATTCAAATTTAGTTAATGAAAATAAAAATTAAAATAAACTTCATGTAAAAAAAATTTAATTGCTGAAAACTACTATTCAGCTTTTTGAAATTTAGTTTTACTACTAACAATTGGAATTTAGCTACTTAAATTTGTAATTTAGCTACTTATAATTGAATTCAGCTAACTGTAATTAAATTTCGCCCCTTAAAATTGTTAATTTAACTTATTTATAATTTGGCTCAGCTATTTATAATTATACTCAGCTACTTTCAATTATGTTACTTAAAATTATAATTCTATTACTTAGAATTTAATCTGATTACTTCATATGGGATTTCAGATAATTGTTATCTTAATTCAGCTTCTTGAATTTTAATTAAGCTACTTCAAAATATGTTAAACTGCTACTTTGACTTCAATTTGTTTAATTATTTTTGCAACTCAATTAATTAAATTAAAATCCGTTACTTTTTATTGTTATTCAGCTAATCAAAACTTAAATCTATTTCATTTTGCAATTCAGCTAATTAACAGAATTATTGACTCCTCAATTTGACATTATCTATTTTTAGTTAAATTCAACTGCTTAATTTTGTTATTCAGCTACTTGACTATGAAATGGAGCTACCTTTTGTGGTATTCGGCTATCTAAATTTGTTATGCTGTATTTTTAATTTGAATTAATTTATTTTAAATGAAATTTACTTTGAATCGTTATTCAGCTACTCAGTATTGTATTTCAGCTGGAACTACTTTTAATGCAATTTGACTGTAACTATTTTGAATTAAATTTAGCTGCTTAGCTTCGCAATTTAGCTGATTGACTATGTAATGGAGCTACTTTTTGCGGAATTCAGCTATCTAATTTTGTGATGCTGCATCTCTAATTTGAATTCAGCTATTTGAAATGAAATTGTGCTGCTTTATATCGTTATTAAGCTACTTCATATATCTTTAAATTAAAAATATTTAAATTAAGTTAACTTATTTTTTAGTTGAGCTACTTTTAATAAAAATCGGTCACTTAAGTTTGTTATGCCACCTCCTTTATTTGAATTAAGCTAAATTAAATTCAGCAGCTTTATATTGTTATTTGGCTATTTAAAATTTAATTCATCTACTTTATATTGCAACTCAGCTAGGTACTATAATTTATAACTGAGCCACTTTTAGTGGCTACTGAAAATTATAATATAGCCGGTTTAACTTGAATTTAACTATTTTAATTTAAATTCAGCTGCTTCTGTTTATTTAGCTGCTTAAAATTTAACTAAGCCACTTAATGTTGCAATTCAGCTACCTTAATTTGCAACTTAACCACCTCAAATGGAATTCAGCTACCTAACTTTGTACATAGCTCCATTTAATTTGAGTTCAGCTATTTTAAACTAAATTCAGCTATTTTAAACGGTTTCCAGCAAGTTAAAATTTTATTCAGCTAGTTAATATTTCAATTCAGAAACCATATTTTGTAGTTAGACTACATTTAATTGAACTTAACTATCTAACTTTATAATGCAGACCCTTCAATTCGAATTCAGCTATTTTAAATCAAATTAAACTGCTTGAAATTGTTACTTAGCTCATTAAAATTCAATTCAGGTTTTTTGATACTGCAATTCAGCTACCCTATTTTATAACTAAGCTACTTTTAAATGAACTCAGCTACCTTTTTTTGTAATATTTAATTTACATTTAGACATATTAAATTATATTCAACCGCTTTAAATTGTTATTTATACACATAAAATTTAACTAAGTTAATTAAGATTGTTATTCAGTTACCTTATTTTGCAGTTCAACCACTTCTAACGGAATTCAGCTATCTAACTTTATAATGCAGACCCTTTAATTTGAATTCAGCTAATTTAAATTAAACTCAGCTGCTTTAATTTGTTATTTAACTACTTAAAATTGCAATTTAGCCACTTTTTATTTAATATTTTATTTTCAATTACTTAATATCGCAATTCAGCTATCAAGGTTTTTGATGCTGTCTCTCTTATTTTAATTCCGCTATTCTAATTTAAATTGTTATTGTTAGATATTAAAATTCAACTACTTAACTTTGTAACTTAAATGAAATTCAGTTACCGAACTATATAAAGCAGACCACTTAATTTGAATTCTGCTACTTGAAATGAAATTCAGCTGCTTTAAATTGTCATGTAGCTACTTGATATTGTAATTCAGCTACCTTATTTTGCAAATGGGCTAACAAATTTTACTTTAAATCAAATTTATATAACACATCAACTTCACATCAAGCTTAATATAGATGAAATTTAGTTAATTTTAAATTAAATTCAGTTACTTAAAATTAAATTCAGCTATCAAAATTTCCTTTAAATAAAATTCATAAAATTCAGCTACATAAAATTGTAATTCAGCTTCATGTAAATTATGTTAAGCTACATTAAATTCCAATTCAGCTGTCTCATTTTGTATTTCAGTTATTTATTGTATAAATTTTTACGAAAATAGGTCCTTTTATAAAAATTTAAAAAAATCTTTAATAAAATTTATCACAAACACCGTGAATATTTTGGGACAAATATTGAAAAATTCACTATTTTTGTGGAAAATTTAAAATTTTGTGTAAAATAATTTGATTTCACAAATAATTTTTTTTATAATGCGTAGCATTTTCAGCAAAATTACATTCCTATTTCGTTAAAAAAAACTTTTGCTTTGCTATCAAAACCCATAGCATATTTTTGGGAAAAAATGTTAATCAATTAAAAAGTATTTTCCGTTAATTTTATTTATTCCAAAAATTAAATGTTTTTATCTTCTCCTCTATCATTTTAAATCATTTTTTTTTAATAATGATAACAACTTTTCCCACTTTAGTTTACGTTTTAAAACAATTAATATTTCTCTCTCTCTCTCTCTCTCTCTCTCCTCATTTATTTAATTTATAATCAATTATAACGCATGTATGTGTGTGTACGAAAATTTCCAAATAAAATCCTCCGCGTTTCATTTGTATCTTAGTTTTCTGTTTTTATTGTTGTTTAAAACTCATTTTGACATTTTAATTAAAAACCATACTATTGACACTAGAAGCGTTCGTTTATACGTTAGTTGTTTGCCACATACATATACATATATATACATTTTTTCACATTTGCTTGTATCTTTTTCTTATTTTCCTGTATTTCTTTTTATATTTTTGTTTTGTTTTTGTGTTTTTGTGTGTTTTTTTTTTTTAGTTTTATTTCGTATGAATTTGTCGTATGTACGTTGAGTATTAAATGTTCTGAAATGGATTTCGAAAAAATAAAAAGAAAAAAAATTAAAAAAAAAATATGTATAGTGAGGAGAAGTGAGACCTTTTAGTTAAATTGAATTTTGTGTCATTAACTTGATTCACTTAAAATCGTTTTGCCGTTGGTTTAATAAAAGTACATAAACTGAAATTTATCGTTATTTTAAAATTGTTTTTTTCTCTCTGCTTTTGCTTTAGTATACATGTTGGTGACAGAGAACTTCTTTTCTATCTGTGAATAGAGTTCCTGGATATATTATATGGTTTAGTATGTGGGGTGTATATCTATTTAAAGTTGTTATTATTGCGTTGGTGTTATTGTCATTCTTATTTTGCTGTTTATACGTTTAACTGTCATTAAATATTGAGTAAAAATAGGTGATAAATATTCTTAACAAACGCTAAAAATGTACACTAGCTTTAAGGCCGTTAGTTCGGAGGATTAACGAAAGATTCAGTAGTCACTTAACTAATGAAAAGAAATCATTAGTGAATCAAATTTGAGGCTTTGGCCTGTTTAAAGTTGTGGACAAAGAAACGACTTTAAGATTCACTGCACAACTGGTTATTTGATTATCCTTTTTTTTTTAACTGAAAGGGAAAGAAATAATTCCTAGAATCGCCATTTGCTAAGGAGACAACTCATTTGTTAGGAGAAGAACTACAGGGCTAAAAATGTTATTTTTAAGCTTCCGACAAATATATAAATATTTATAGACTACTGCTACTATTACTCGTTCACAGAATCATAGGAAGTTTTCTTCTTTTATGGTTTATAGCTGGTTATAAAAGTTTATATAATTTCATTTGTATTTTGAAAAACTAGAATTTAATGAATATTAAAGTTTTTTTTTTTTCATTTTACTTTATATTTTACCATAAAAAATGAATAAAAATGAATTTGTTTAAGAGTACTTAAAAAATATTAATATTGTTTATGAAAAATAACAGCTACAAGAATTTGCATAAACAAAATTAATTTCGTCAAGTAGTTTAGTTTATTTATATTTAATTAATTTTTTTAGTAGCAGTTATTTTATATAAAATTCAGCTAGTTTAAATTTTCAGTTTTTACTACTTAATATTTAACTAATTTATTTTATTTTATAATTGAGCTACTTTTAATGGAATTCAGCCAACCGGTTTTGCTTTAAATCAAATTTACATAATTTGTCTACTTTAAAATTATAATTCGATTTAATGTAGATGAAATTTAGTTGAATTGAATTGAAATTCAGCTTCTTGGAATTTATCGGTGGTAGAAACTCTACTTAAAATGTATAAAAACCCATGAAAAAAATCAAAATTTAGACTCATGTTTAAGACAAATTTGGAAGCTTATAAAAGGCTTCAAATTAACTAGTTTGGCACCTACAATTAAAGCTATTTTGGTAATATATGAAGACCTTTTTCTGAAGCCTATTTGGGGTTATTTAAGAAAGATCATTTGGGATTATATAGAAACTTAGAGTTAATGTTAATTTTGAGCTCTAAATTGCTTTAATGTAGTAATTAAAAAAAACTACAGGTCCACACCAATATCAAGAACTATGTTGGGGCCTACGATTGAAGCTAATTTTAAAGTATAAAAAAACCTTCTTCTAAAGCAGATTTGAGACCAAATAAACAAGCTCATTTAAGGCAATATGGAGCTTTAGAGCTAATGATATTTTTGAAATTATATGCGCTCTAATTCAAGTAAATTGGAATTTATGTAAAGACATCCACTTACAATTAATTTGGATCTCTTTTAAGATCTTACTATAAAGTTAATTGTGGACTATAAAATACCTTCCATTGAAGCTAATTTAGGACTATTAAAACTAATTTGCTCTATATGAAAACCTTCCACTGTAACTAATTTAGGGATATATAAAGATTTCTTAATGAAAAACAGTTGGAACTATATGAAAGCCTAGGATTAAAACAAATTTTGAGATAATGTGGCCTTAAATTGAAATTAATTTTTATGTAGATAAGACCACAAGTTGAAGTTAATTTGGTACTCTTTCATAGAAGCTATAAATAATTTTCATTATAAATGACTGTATAAATAATTTTCATTATGCTAATTTGTAAATAACAGAAGACCTCCCACTGAGGCTCGTTTCAAGATATATAGCTTATTTAGAATTATATGGTTACTATATTATATTATATATATTGAGTCTAATATAGTCAACTGAAGCTTATTAGTGCAATATGAGGACCTTTAAAGGAAGCTATATAAAAGGACCTCCCACTAAGGCCTATTCGGAGATATATAAAGCTTTCTTATAAAAGCTTATTTGGTATTATATGGAGATCAAGGACTAATGCTACTTTTGGAACTATATGATCTAAAATTTTAGTTAATTTGGGACTATATGAATACCCCTATCTAAAATAAATTTGAAACAGCATGAAAACATTTTATTATAGCTAATTTGGAACTATATATAGACCATCCATTGAAGCTAATTTGAGAATATAAGAAGACTTTCAACTGGGCCCATTTAGAAATATATAAAGATTTTTTATAAAAGCCCATTTGAACATAATTTTAACACTTCCATTTAAAGTCAATTTAGAACTGTATCAGTTTTTCATTGAGCATATTTGTTAATGTGTATATTGAAGCTAACTTGGCACTATATGAAACTTTCTTCTAAAGCCAATTTGGCACTGTATAAAGATCTTTCGTTTAAGATAATTTTTACTGTATAAAGAATTCCTATAGAACTAATTTGGCACAAGATAAAGGCCTTGCATTTGAGACCCCTTCTATTAAATCTAATTTGGGATTATATAAAGACCTCTCACTGAAGCTAATTTAGGATTGTATAAAGATCTTACATTTAAGACAAGTTTTGATTGTACTAAGACCATTCATTAAAAATAATTTGGCACCATGTAAAGATCTTCCATTTAAGATAATTTTAAACTTTGTGATGTCTTTAAATTTAAATTATTTAGGGATTATATTAACATATCCAATTACTCATTTGGTACTGCATAGACCTCTATCATTGGATCTATTTTGGGACTATATGAAGGACTTTCACTAGAGCTAATTTGTGACTATATAAAAATTCCAAAAAACTAATATAAAAATCTTCCATTTAAGATAATTTAGAACTATAATAAATAAAGGCTATTTTGAAACAACATTAATATTTGAATTTAAGATAATTCAATGTTATAAATTGAATTTGAGATAAATAGAAGCTATTTTGATACAATATAAAGACCTATACATGCATTTAATTTGAGATATGAAGATTAATTTGAGACTAAATTAAAACCTTTCATTTAGGATAGTTTGAGTTTTTATGATGTCGTCTAATTGAAGCTATTTTGGAGCTTAATAAAGACCTACGATTAAAACTAATATAGTGTTATATAAGTAACTACTTTTAAAGATAATTTGGAACTAAAGATACTCCTACAATTAAATTTAATTTTAGACTATATCTAGATTTCCCATTGAAAATAATTTACTACTATAAGAAGTCCTTATGTGAATGTAATTTAGAATTCTCTATTATAATTAAAACAGTTAAAAAACTGTATAGAAATTCTTAATTTTCTTATATAATTTTTGCTTAAATTAAAATTAAAATTAAAAATTTTCTTTAAGTTTTCTATGATTTAAAAATTATATTCAGCATTTACATTGCAATTATTAATTTAAATATAAAGAAAATAGCAAGAATTTTCATTTGAAACTAAACAAATGCATAAAATACAAATACAGTAGTATTCACCATAAATATTGCTATTGTTATGAAAGCAAAGTTATACAATGTAAATGTAAAAAAATGAAAACCTTGTTGTTGATTAATTTCAATATTGATTTGAAAATTAGAAATGTAGAATAACTAAACAAGAAAACAAATTAAAGCACTTCAATATAGATATCTACCTATACGTACAAACATAGAGCAAAACATCAATAAAATATATAAGAAAACTTAACAAATGTAAAAGTATATTTTACAGTTGTATTGTTAAGCATGAAAATTGGAAAAATAAAAATTGAGAAAAAAAAAACAGAGAATTGTGTTTATAGTAAAAGAAAATAAAAAAAAAAAAAATAATTTGAAACTGCAATTTATAGTCCTTGCAAATACATACACAAACACAAATACAGTATTTTCACAAATAAACAATTATTTACAACAAAGAAGAATATACAACAGAAATAGAAATAAAAATAAATAAATTCTAATAAAAAAAATAGTAGCCTTTGAATAGGAAATCAACAATATTTTATAAAACAAAAACAGTTTAGAAAAGAATGCAAACTTCTCCCATATTATCCAAAGGAATTTATTTAAATTTCGTGTTTAAAAGTTTGCATACTTTTATACCACTGGCTAATTGCTAGATAACACAAAAATACCAATGAATAACAATTGTTTATATGTGTGAGTTGAGAATATAAAGAATATAAAAAACAATATCATCATCATCGACAACTTTAACAAAAACAACAAATTTTCTAAAATAACACAGAAAAAATATACGTTTTTTTCTCTCTTTTTCTATATTTTTGTTTTATTTTATTTGTATTTTCTCTGTATTTTTTCACTTGCTGCTTAAATGGCCACCATTGTTATTATTAATTTGCTGTAATTGTTTTTTCTTGTTACCATTTTTGTTGTTGTAGTTGTAGTTGTTTGTGTTATTTTATAAGCAAAACTAACTGTAAGTGAATGTGTTTTTTTAATTTCTCCCCTTTTACTCTCTGCCCACAAAACTCCTGTTAGATTGTATGTAAGTACAATACACATTTAACGTGTCTTTGTGTGTGTTACTGTGTTTTAGAGAGAAAACATTTAACTTTTTTATATAAAGTTAAAAAGGAAACGGAAACTAGGCCACAAAACTTTTCTAATTGTTTGGCTGCACGCAATGGTAAATTGTATTTTTTTATTATTTCTAAATTTTTTTGAAAAGCGCAAAAAAAAAACAAAAAAGAAACAAAAACAAATTTCCTTGCGCCACATTCTTTGAATGGCAAAGCAGAGATTTTAGGAATTTTTAATGTTTTTCTTTTTGCTCATTTGCAGTAAAATAGATATTTAAAGCTTTTAAAGGAAATAGTTATAGAATTTAATTTTAATAGATTAAGGAAATAATGTAAATGAAATAACTTGAATAAAATTAAAAAAAAGAACATTATTAATGTGAAATGGAAGTTACAATCCTATACTGAATTCAATAAGAATACAGAAAACAATTTAGAGATTTTTTTTAACTCAAAATCAAATTAAACAATTTTATTACCCAATATTTCATTAATTCATTTAAGTTAAAATTCAATCGAGCTAACATTTCTTTACATTTTTTTGAATGTGAATTTTAAGTCAATTATAATAAAAAAAAATTAATAACAAAAACATATAAATTTGCTGCTTTAATGCTATTCAGCTAAGTTAAATATAATTCAGTTAATGTGAAATGTTTGTTTTAAATGAATTTATATTTTAAATGGTATTCAGCCTTGTTTTAACTTAATTCGGCTATCTTTTATTAACTATTTTTAACAGCTTAAACAATTTCAACTTTAGCCTTAAAAAAATAAAATTAAATTCAGCTGAGTTTATATGTTATTCAGCTAAGTCTTAATGGATTTTTTATTAATTTAAATAAAAAAGCATGAAAAATCGTATAAATTTTCTTTGCAAATGGTAATCAGCGGAATTCAAATTTAATTCAACTGAATTTTTAATAAAAATCTTAACTATTTTAAATTTAATCTTCAAAATAAGTGGTATTATATTAAATTCAGCTAAAAATATTTTATAACAGTTTAGTTTACACGAATTAAAATAAACGTATGTGCATTATCTCTTATAAAGCTATTCAGCTAGGGTTAAATAAAATTCAGCTAACAGTTTTTTGTTTTTAAATTTTCCAGCAGCTTGTCGAAAAAGTATATTCAGCTTCATTTAAAGACTATTCAGCTAAATTTTATTAACAACTTTTAGCACTTTAAGTTTATTTTTATAAAGTATAAATTAAAGTCTAGCTCTGCTAAAATTCAATGCGTATTTTAAGGCAATTTTATCTTAGATTAAAAATTTACATAAATTTTAAACTTTAAAACTATTCAGCTACAGTTAAAATAAGTTCAGCTTATTTTAATGACTATTAATAGTTTTAATTTCTATTTTCAAAAATCTTGTCAAAAGATCTTATTTCGGTAATAATTATTACCAGTTTTAAGAACTTTTGGTTTCATTATATATACTCAGCTAGGATTAAATTAAATTCAGCTAATATTTATTAACAATTTTCAGCAATTTTTGCTTTAATCCTTAAAACTTTTATCAAAAGTCATATTCAGCTTCTTTTAAAGGCAAATCAGCTACTTTCTTTATTTTATTAAAATTATAATCTATTATTTAATGGAGTAAATTTTAAACGTTATTCAGCTAAGGTTTAATGTATATTTAAAATGAATTTAGTTTAATTAAAACACAATAAGGCTAAATTAAATTCAGCTAAACTTAATACATTATTAGCAGTTTTCGTTTCTTCTTCAAAATTCTGTCAAAGAATCTTATTCGGCGAAAGAATCTTATTCAGCTAATTTTTGTTAGCACTTTTTAGTACTTTTGGTTTTTTTCTAAAATTTACGAGTTAAATCTTATTCAGCTAATCTAATACACCTAGAATTTAATGCATATTTTAAGAAAATTTGCTTCATAATTAATATATTTTCTAAAATTTATTGTTTTAAAGTTATTCAGCTGGAGTTAAATTAAATTTAGCTAACATGTTTTTATAGTGTTAAAAAGTTTTTGAATTAATTATTAAAATTTATATAAAAAGTTATTATTCAGCTAAGCTTGAAGGCAATTCAGCTAATATTTAATAGTTATTTTAACTACATTTTGCTTTATTTTATAAAATTTAGTATTAAAAATCTCATTTAGCTCAATTTAAATATCATTCAGCTAATGTTTATTATAATTTTAGGTTTACATTTCATAATTTCTTTGTTTAATGTGCAAATTGCTTCCTAAACTTCTACCTTGATAATTAACAAAATTTATTTCAGTTTTCTTTTTCCTTTTGTGTGTTTAAATATTTAAAATTTCTCTACTTTAAAACAAATTTATGAATATCATCAATTTTAATTATTTTATCTTTTCTGTTGATCTTAGATGCATTGTATGCATAATGTCTTTTATTAACATATTTTGCTGCATACATAAATTTTTAAAATACAATAAAATGCATGACAAAATATTAGCACTAAATTTATGAGAATGTGTGAGTGTGTGAATTTGAATTAAAACAATTAAAACTTCCTGTTAAACAAACGAAAAGAAAATATGCAAAATGAGAAAAAAAGTTCAACTTGAATAAATAAATTGTTTTATGTGTTTGTTTTTCTTTTAAATGGAAAATACTTTTTTTTCATTAAGCTTCTTTAATAGTTAAAAATATTGTGTTGAAACAGGTTAAATTGAGCTGAAGAAATATAAAAAAGATAGTTTTTTTCTTTATCATAAAAAATATTCGCTTTCAATTGAGGTTAGATAAATGAGAGTGTATTGTTTTTTTTTTTTTTTTTTGAGGAAAATGCTTGTTGAACAACTTTAAACTTGATTTGCTGCTAGAAAGAAAAACAAAAAAAAAAAAAAAAAAAAAGCCTGCAAACAACTTACCAAAGCCAAGGTGAAGAGTCCCACAAATAGAGTCATAGAAACAGGCTTAACAACTACATGTTGTAGAGGTGAAGGTAATGTTGAGACTGTTGCAGCAGCACCAGCCATTGACATGCTGCTGTTAGAGGTGCGTGCGTTAAATATTATGTGGCCAAAGACTGGTTGGTTTCAATGTTACATCAACAATAAATGAAAGCAAAAGTTATTTTTCTTTCTTATTTACAAAACTGTTGTGTGTGTTATAATTTATTATGTAAAAAATAATTTTTTATATGTTTCTTTAATTTATTTGAAATATTTCAAATATACATTAAAATCTATTTAGCAGGTTTTATTCAATTTAATTATCCTTTAGTTGTTTATGTTATTTTTAATTAATTAATTTTTTTTTTTTAATAAAATCTTTTTAATTTTTTAAACACTTAATTTATTTCCTTTTATTTTTTATTAGTTTTATTTTTTTTAATTTAAATTAAAACACTTTTTTTGAACTAAATCCTTTTAATTTTTATACTTTTAATTTATTTATAATTTTCTTTTTCGTTTTAATTTACTTTTAAATGATTTTATTTTTACAATTGATTTACTTTAAATATGTTAACTGTTGTACGTTTTTTTAAAGACTGTTTGATGTTTAATGTTTTTAGCTTAGTTTTGTTCAAAATTTTTCCACACAATTTTCTTTTTTACAAAACCATTATTATCATCATCAACAGCAAAATTCAGCAACAATTTCTTGCAACAACTTACTAAGCAACAACAACTGCATTAACATCTTTGCAGTTGAAATTAATCATTATATTTTTGCTTAAAATCTCAGCTAGTTTTTGCCAATTTCTTTTAAGGAAAACCAACAAATTATTGAAAAAAAATTTAACACATACTTTTGCAAAAGTTTTGCTTTAAACCAAATAAAAATAATTTTCTTCTTTGTTAAATAAAAATCTATTAAAACTAACTAAATAAAAAGTATTGGTAAAATACTTGAACCAAATTTATTCCCTCTCTTTCTTCCCTTTTAAATAATAGCATCATTAAAACTAAAAACATAAAATTTAATTCATTTATTTAATTAATACTCTAAAAACCTCTTTATTTTAAACAAATCCAATAAATACTCGTACTTGTTTTAATTAAATATTTTCTTTTACAAAAGTTTTCCGGTAAATTATATTTCAAAAAAAAAAAAAAATTGTGTTACCACCGCGCACTATTTTTTTTCTATTTCTCCTTTTACATATGTTAACCATATTTTAAGGTTTTATTCCAGCTTAATCATGTGTTATTTCAAATTAATAGCTAGTTAACAAAAATCAAATTTAATTGTTTGATATTAAGTAGAAATTACTTTAATTATGACTATTTTTATAGGAAAAATTTTATAATATTGTTTAAAGCTGAAATTATGTAAATTCTTGTTTTAGTGTAAGTTGAACTTAAGCAATGTGTGTGCAATGCGTAATTTGGTATACACGATTTGTTGAATTTCTATAAATTTAAATTTAATTAGTTATTTAGTAAAGATAATGAAATAATAATGATATTAATAATGTTATCAATTGGGTGCTTAAACTAACTTATACATTCGAAAAAAAAATTACTCTGTTAAATCAATATGATAATGCTGAAAGTATGCATCTTATGGAGTTAGATTCAATATTGCTAAATGGAGGATTTCAACTTTCATTTAGCGGCAGATGTTTTTTTATTTAATTAACGCCTATATTAATGAAAGAAATTTTAATATATTTTGTATATAAAAATAATTTTATATCTATTAATTTATTTAATTTTTATTTATTTAGTCTATGGAATACAAATCCTTATAGACTAGCAACTTAAATCTAATTACAAAATTATAATTTATTTAAATTAATTCTAGATATCTAAATATTTATAAAAATTATTAAATAAACTTATTGATTTAATTGTTGGTATATGTTTTATGGGTTTCAGTACGAAAAGGATTCAATTTCCTTGGGTATCTCTGAGAAACAGATATTTGTTTACAATTGAGAAAAGTAGCACAATCAATATATTTGATTGTGCTATATTTGCCTGAAATATTTGCTATTTATAAAAAATTCTATAAATTTTAGGTTTCTAAAAGAATCTTAATTAATTTTAAATTTTTAAAAATTTTCGCTAAAATATTCTATTTATAAACAATTACAATTATTTCATTTTCATAAAAATTCTTGATATATAAAATATTTCTATAAAATATAAATTTTTAGATTAATTTTATATTCGTAAAAAATGTTCATGGAATATTCTATTTATAGATACATTTTCTTTTTGTAAAAAAATTTGTTTAAATATTCTATTTAGAGAAAAATTTTTACAAATTTTATCTTTATAGTTATAATATTTTTAAATGATTAATATACAAAATTTTCAATACATTTTGTATTTCAAAATTTAAAAAAAAAAAAAAAAATAAAAATTCAAAATTTTTTTAAAAATATCTTAAAATTTCTCTATAAACATTTGTAAGATATCTTCCTGGAAGAAATTTACGCAGTATCTCCTTTTTATTATTTGGACGAAAAACATGAGGCAATAAATAACAAAAAGTATATAAAATTAAAATTTTTTTATTATTTTTATCCTCAAAATATCGCTCTTCGCAATAAATGTATGATATCCCATTGAGATAATCTGTAAGAAATTAATGCAATACTTTTATTTTTCATTCACAATTTTTTCAGTTGTAGAAAAATTGTTCAAAAATTAAAAAGAATGGAATGGATATTTTATATGAGCATTTCAGTTTTCGTGCTTTATGATTTTAAGATATATGTGCTTGCATGCTATACAAGATGCAAAAGATGTCTTTACTATATTATTTCAAGATTTATTTAGTGATAATTTTTTTATTTATTTATAACATCTCCCAGAAGATTATCTGTTGGTATATTCTTTCTTTCACCTAGATGATTATTTAGTAATATTGCCCATTTTTCTTCCGGGTGTATTGATTTCTTATTGCATAGATGTATTGCTTGTGACGCACAATCTCTCCTGATGAGGGTAAGTTCCGTAATACGAATATGATTCTTGCGGCAATAAAATTTTTCTTCTAAACAATACGAATTCGAATCGCATTTATTATTTATTAAAATGTGGAATTTTTATTTAGAAATGGGATAAAATTTATCAGGAAAGACTAATAAGATCGTTGCTCATTGAAAATCATAACACTTTACCTGCTAGTGCATTATATATATATATATATATATATATATTTCTTGTATATTTAATTCCATGCTTCTAGGTTAATTATTACAAAGATTTCGAAAAATACCATTAGAAGAATTGTTAGTTCTCACTCACGTGTAAAATGTAATTCCCGCTTTTATCCCCTTTTTGATACTTTTTTCCCTCATGGACGTAACAAAAACTGCACTCCAAAGAATTTCTAAATAGTTACCCAAATTAAAAAACTATCTGTAAGTCAATAAATAGAAAAAAAATGTTTTATGAAAAAACGTTTTTAAACGTTTGAATTTCAAAAAAGTGCCAAATTTGTAATTGTCCTTTTTCAATAAGTTACTAATACAATGTTACCTTTATGTGTATTTTTACTGTTTTAGAAGATATATACTGTGCCAAAAAGTACTAAAATACCGTTGTTACCCGTTTTATCTCTAAAGGGTCCGATTTACAAAAAATACCAGACACGTTTCAACTTGTTTTTTTTTACGAATAGCAAGAGCATTTACATGGTTTTGAACTTGTATTAGTTTAGGAGATATAATGTTACCGATTTTACCCCTTTTTACAATTTTTTACCCCCTAAATTTTCGAATTTCCAAAAGTCCCGCATTAGTGGATTTATATGGCAACCTACAGATGTGTTCAAGATTTACGTGGGTACCCGCCTGACGGCCTAACCCCACGATGGTCTTAACACCGGGTGAGTATGATGCGCCCACCAACGCCCCCAGATGAAACAAACTGCTATACCTGAATACCAATTTGAAGATATGTATTTGGACATGCCTTCCCCCTTGGTCATGAGCGGAGCCCATTTAAAACTCCTTCCGATCTATGGGTCACGGCACCCACACTGAGCTCACGCTCTACCCGCGATTTGGGTTTAAACCACTGCCACCACGAAAAGCTCCCCAAGGGGCCACTCCAACTGTCGTAGCCAAAATGACTACTACCAGTTATATATATATATATATATATATATATATATATACAATATTTGACAATACATATGTAAAAAATTCTGGGGACGCTGATTACGATACTGTAAAAAATTTTAATTCAATATTTCTGATCAAATCTGGCGTCCACCATTTTTTTACCTAGTTTTTGATGAAAATTTTAAATAATCATATTTGACAGATTTGTGGTCCCTGAATATTTATACCTTTTTTGATTTTCCGAATTCAGAAAAGCGGAAGCAATATGGCGGAACAAAGTGGGATTTGATCTATGAACTTTGGCCACAGTTAGAATAAATTGAGTTTGACTCTGTAATAAAAGATTAAAAATTCAACATGCCTGATCCAATATACCGGTCAACATTTTTTTTAAATAATCATATTTTACAGGTTTCTGATCCTTGAACTCGAAATTCTTTTTAACTTTTCGGAAAGGCGAAACTAAATTGGACCACGATCTCAGAATTTTTGCCATAATTAGAATACTTGGCATACATAAAAAATATATATCATATATAGTACTTTTGGGGTCATTGATCACTATTACGAAATAAGAAATTCAGAATGGCGGATCCAATATGGCGACCAGAAAATTTATTGTATAGCTTGAATAAATTTTAAATAGTTGTATTTAACAGACTGGTGGTCACTGAATATGAAATTGTTTTTTAATTTTTCGATTTCGGAAAAGCGGAAGCAATATGATGGATTGTAAATTGCTGAAAAGGAATTTTACGCCCTTTAGGAAATTATTAAAATAACAAAATATAATATATTTTTAAAGTTGTTAATAACAAATTTAAGGTAAATTAAAAAAATCAAAAATGCGGATTGAATATAGCGTCCCATAAGTGCAATTTATAATATTTTGCAATTAAGTAGATTTTTATTTAATGTTTATAAATTTATGCTTGTGAATAGTTTTACACAATTAAAAGTTGTTTTTATTTTAAACAAAAAATTTATTTTGAGATTAACGCCATATTGTATTCATCATTTTCTATTTTAAACATTTTATGTGAATAATAAATATGCATTAATATCAAAATATAATAAAATATTATTATTAATGATAATTTTTCCTTTTTTTTTAACTTCCTGTGTCTAAAAAAATTGTTAGAATTACATCTTCGGAAATACCTTAAGGAATCCACCAATATTATTACTATAAAAATATCCTGTGGCACTGCTTGGCACTAGGCTTTGATAACTCACAATTTTGAAGAAAATCTTATTATTATTTTTTTTTTAGAAAAGAGTTTTGTAGTTTATATGAAATTGCTATACAGTGCATATAAGAGTAACTATATGGAGATCAAAAATACGTTTTGTGATACAATTGCTATATAAACTTAAAGAGGACATTTCTCTATACAATTCTTGTTCACAACAGTTATCGTTAGTACTTTTGTGTGATCGTGACTCAAGTCCAAAATCAAGGAAAAATTAAATACTTTTAAATGAATAAAATTTGAGTTTTCTTATGGTATACATTAGAGTCAGAAAATATCATCTGACATTATAAAAAAAAAAAAAATAAAGAGGTTTACTATTTATGGTGGCAAATTTTGTTAAGAACTAGTATATAAATTATTGTATAAAAATCCATATATATATATATATATATATATATATATATATATATATATATATATATATATATATATAATATAACTACTTTTATTTATTTTTGAGTTTTAAAATTTTTAAAAGCAAAAAAATAATAATAAAAAAATTATAATAACATAAATATCCAGAATTATCCATCAGAATATCCAGTTATATATTCTATTTTAAATTTTTGCGAATTTCGATTTTAAGTCATTTTCAAATGTTTGATGTATTTTTGAATTTTTTAGACCTGCAGCTCAAGATTTTGATAATAATTGAATAAAATTTGGCATCTATGGTTTTTTTGAACCAAGAAAAATTACTACTGAAATTAGTAATCATCGGTCCATTATTTCACCTTTCTCCATACAAAATTACATATATATAGTCAGATTTTGATGAAATTTATCAGTACTACATTTTTGGTAACCACAAATTACTCTATCAAATTTCATAGGAGTTGGTTGGTTCACATTTGACCACAGTGCCAATATATAGCACTTTTCACTTAATAGTGCATAAATCACAGAATAATTTTAATATTAGCTTGAAATTTGTTAAAACTAGCTTTTATTTATAAGTTTTTATAGATTTAGGGGTATCGGAAACGGTATGCATCGAAAGACTATATTTTCCCAAATTTATAATTTCAGAATGTATAATTTTTGTCATGTATTTATACCTAGTTTTAATTATTGAATACTAAAATAATATTTATATACTTTCATATTCACTAAATAAAAAATTTTTTATTTTTCATTGTTTCTCATTAATTTTGTTCGGTGGGTTATAATATTAAAAAGATATTTGAAATCTAGAGAAAATTATCTTTTTAACGATACCAATCACTTGTGTTAAAGTACCGTGGTATATTTAATGCTACGTTTGGTATACCTTTGCCCCTATGTGCAGTGTAATGAATTTTTACTTTATTTAAATATTTATTTTTACTTCCTTAACGTGAGACCATTTCCGAATATATTTTTTGTGTATTTATGAATTATATACGCTATTTATAATAAATAAAAATTTTCATCAAAAGTACGATATTTTGACTTTGACCTCTCTCTACTAGAAAACGGTAAGCCGCATTAATATAAAAATTTATAGACATAAAATCTGAAGTTTCTAGATTATAAATCCATATAATATTTTCCCTCTAGTTGAATTGAACTTTTTGTTAAAAATCGAACTTGAGGCCCTGAATGCATTGAGGCAGAAGGAATATATTTTGGAAATATATGTATATATAATCAGCTGGAGTACTATCGTGTTCTATGTATTTGTTTTTATAAAATCGTCAATACAACTTCTTTTTTTTCTAAATAGAGTGCACTTTTTTTTTACCGATATTAGGAAATAAAAAAAAAAACATTGTGTAAAATTAATATTGTTTTTGGAAAAATTTTATTTCTGTAATAGAATCCGCGTTAGTTAATTAAGAATAAGGTCAAAATATGTCAAGAATCCAGACTAGCACTATTGACTAATTGAACTATTGTGTTCATTTAAGTCATTATCTCTTTATAAGGTTTTAAGGGCCATACAATTTTTAATTTTGTAGGATTTAATATCGATATGATTTAAAATTTTGTTCTTAGCTAATTAAAAAAAAGCAAGTCAAAAAAAAAAAAAAAATCCAGCGAAAATTGCATTTTATATTTTAAAAATGTGTATACCCTACACCACCTTAGGTGGTTGGGGTATTTTTTTACCCCCACTATGCGATTAAGAATAGTTTACAAAAATCATGATTTAAAGCAATTGAATAAAAAATCAACAATTTTAGAAGAAATTAATAATTCTACTAGATAACTCTAATGTAAAGAAAAACGTGACAAATTAAAAAAGAAAAAAGAAATAAAGATTTAATTAAAATGAAAAATAGATTTAAAAACTTTTTATTTTTTCTTTTAACAAAAATTCCACTTAGATAAATAAAATATAAAAAAATTGATTTTTAAATGATAAGTTAGTTTTCATACCCTACACCTCACTAAATGTTTTATGCATTTATGTTAATGTTTGTGACGCACAGAAAAAATCCCTGTTGTTACACCTTAAAATAGTGTCTACATTAGACAATTTTTTTTATCAAAACACGCGTCAAACTTAACGGGGAAGTTGGCAACAGTTGCACAAAAATAACAATATGGCGAATTCATTAAAGTTTTTTATATATGCAGTTTGACAGCTGTAACAAGCAAAATAATAATCAGCTGTTTAACTAAGGTTGCCTGATTTTGATGTTTGTTTTGATAAAAATTTGCCTAATGTAGACACTAGATAAAGCAGGCAAAGGCGCCCATAGCCACTGTTGCCAGATAATTATAATACAAAATCGTCAAAATTCAACAAAAAATCGTCAAAATCAGCATAAAACAGAAAAATTAAAATATTTATCTTTTTGGCTATTTGTGTTCATATTAAAAAAAAACAATATTAAATTTTAAAGCTATTTGTTTATTAAATCATCTTATAGCATTTTTTTATATTATACGAAATTTTAAAAATAGAAACAAATTGAGATTACCGGCCCAGTTGAAATAAAAATATTTTCTTTTTAATGTTACTAAAGATTTTTCCTTGTATACTCAGGGACTTTCTCCTATAATTTTTCGTCGAGTAAACTTATTTTAGATATAAAAAAAATTTTGTAAATTTTAAACGGTTATATCAATAAAAAATGAAAATATAAACTTTTTAACTTAATCTCGAGATAAAAGGGAAAAACAATGCGTCATCTTTACAAGCCAAACTGCAAAGATGGCCATGAAAATAGCACTTATATGTGGCAATACTATTTTTTTTTTATTAAAAAAAGTCTCCGTACAATTTTTGATTTTACATCGCAACTGCCTGACAAGGTATTTGTGTAAGTCGAAAGTCATTGGTAGCTAAATTCAATATTGTTTCATCTAGAGTAAAGTGAAGATTAAAAAAATTCAATAATTATGCAGTGAAAAAATAAGCATATTTCAATGGATACAAAGAAAGTTATTATTAAACTGAAAAATGAAAAAAAAGTCTAAGCGAAATTAGTGATATTGTGAAAAGACCACGTTCTTCCAGTCAATGCGTTATTCAACAATTCACAAAAACCGGTACAATCGCAAACAAACCGGAAACTGGCTGACCAAGAAAAATAAACCACCACCTAGAAACTGTAAAATGTAGTCCAAAAATCAGCCCATATGTAATTGCAGCAAAAAAACTGGCGATGGAATAACAGTTAACCCACAAACTATAAGAAACGCTCTTAAACGAAATGGGTATAATGGCCGGGTAAGCCGAAAGAAGCCTCTTGTTCGAAAAGTGAATACGAAAAAGAGATTGGATTATGCTATCGAGCATATTGATAAAGATTTTTTATTTTGCGATCGAGTTATTTTCAGCGATGAGAGTAAATTAATGTTTTTAGTTCTGATATTGAAATGGATGCGAAGCATTTGACTCCAACCGTGAAGCACGAAGGAGGTAACGTTATGGTTTGGAGTTGCATGGCTTCATCTGGGGTAGGCAATCTTATTTTTATGGACAAATATGCATACCTTAACATATTAAAAGAAAACTTAAAGAAAAGTGCAAACAAAATTGGACTTGGGACGTTTATATTGCTTCCAACAAGATAACGATCCCAAACACGCCTCTAGATTAGTAAAATTAAATCAGCCACCTGATCTCAACCTGATTGAACAACTATGGGATCACTAGGAACGAAAGATTCGGCAGCACAATATAAAATACTGTAATTGCTCAGAAAGCAACATATATTAGAAATATTTTTATTTAATATTGGGATTTTTTTTTTTTTTTTGCCTTAAAACTGTTAACTGCATGGAAACTTTTTTGTTGTTATATTTTGTGAGATTTATGAATTTATGTAAAATTTTATGTTTTTAATCAAAATATTTGCAATTTTTTTTTGTATTGTTTTCTAGTTTATATGTTTTTTTTTTTTTTTATAAAACGAATTCAAAAAATTATAAATTATGTACTTAAAATGGACCATAAAATGATAGTTTATATTATGATTATGTCTGTACGGACACTTAATTGATTCAGTGTATATATTCTTCATTTTTTCTTTTATATTTTTTATATTTGCTTTTTTATTCAGAATAAAAATCATAAATTTTTGTCATATAATTTTTAGCCTATCTTTTTACTTTTTGTGATGCTATAAGCAATCAAAGTAAAAATTTATACATGGACTCTTTTTTGAAATGGTCCTTATTTTAATATGGTCCTAGCCCTGTTAGTAACGGTTTTTATTACTTTGTTTATATTATGTTGTTTTTATGTTTCAACTTTAGAATGATACAACTTTTTATGGGATAGATATATTTATATGATTTTTACAGCAGTATTCTTTAGAATTTTGTGAGAAATTTAGTGGATATTAAAAAAAATAAGGCCAAAATAAAGCGACCATGTTTAAAACCCTAAAAATGGCAAATGTGAGGTTAAAATATTAGCTTCGACCGAAATATCTCTTAAACTAAAAGAGATAACCTAGCTATGTTTAATTTTTTAATTTTTTTTAAAATTAAATTTTGGCGAATTTTTAAAAAAAAACTACATACCCGAGGTAACCAATTTGGTAGGTCTAACCCCATGACCCGCTAGGGGCCTGTGCTCCTCCTAGATGACTCAAAAATAACTCAACTCAGGCCATATGAATTTTATTTTGATATCTTCAACAGTTCACGAGTTATAGAATTATTAAAAAAATTGCTTTGGGACCACTGTGCATTGCATAATAGTTACATGTAATTTCTTAAGATGTTTCAAGCAATCGTAATAATATAATCGAAAATGTCTTTATAATTGTCTATTAAATTGATTTATCACTTTTTAAACACTCCTGTACATACTTTTACTTTATTGTTTTAAAGAAAAAAATCGTGAACATTTTTGCCTAGATTTTCTTTTGTCTCTTAACATCTTCCCGGTATTGTTTGCTATAATTAGCTTGATTCTAAATTTAAATAAATTCTCTAAATAATATGAAGGCTTATGAATACATACATGTCAACTAATATAAACTTTTTAGCATAAACGTGTCTTTACAATAAATAAATTATTTAATACGAGAAGCAGACAAAAAATCAATAAAAAAAATGCATAAAACATAAATTTAAGCAGAAAAGCGAAAAAAAACATTAAAATAAAAAAATTATGCAAAATTTTGTTACCAGTTAAAAGACACGATAATGCGGTTTATTGCAAGCGTGAAAGTTCATAAAACTGCAAATGCTATAATCTAGCAATAGATAGAGGATGCAATCGAACGTTTTAATATGATTTTTGTTTTCAGACTAAAAGCGAGTAAATACTGGCTGACTGCTACTGGTGGCAGACATGAGTGCTGGTGTCATGACTTAAGTATTTACTCATCATTTCTCATCCTTAAAAAATTTACAAGATTATTAAAAACAAAGTAAGAGAATAAAAAATTTATTAATAAATACCCTTTAGTTTTGATGATTATTGAAAAAATATTGAGTTTTTTAGATACTAGAGTAAATGCTTGTTATATTAATATAATTTTATTAATTGAAAATTAATTTTAAATTGACACTTTGTAGTTTACTAGGTGACAATTATGTAGTGGGTTGAATAATTTATTACTTGCGTTTAGTAAAGTAGATAATGACTTTAACTTTGCGTTACAAAGTTTTCATATTTTTTAAAAATAATTATATAATTATTACATTCAAATATTTCAATTGACTACTTTATAGAGTCCTTAGGGATAGTAAAGTTGTTAATAGTTTTTTAATTGGAAACACAAGTATTAAATGTTTTAAAAATATACTAATTAAAACCAGATAATTAGTTTTATATTAGTAGAGAGTAAAGACACTTCATATTACTTAGGGACAATAAAATAGTCAGCTTACTTGTTTCTTTTTTCGTTAGAAATGCTACAAATTTCTCAAAATCAAACAAATTAGAGCCTGTTAAGTAATCAGATATTAGCAAAGAGTTCATCAGTACTGCAGGGAATTGAATAAAAGATATAAAATCAAATCATCAACATACAGTAGATGAATGAGTATTTAAATACAATTCATACATAAATCATGTTGGCGCTAAAAATTTATTTTGAAAAACAACAGAAAAAAAAGATCTGTTCATGACTTGTGATTAAAATGAAATGTGTTGCCAATATTTAGCAAAAGCAAAAGAAAATTTATGAAATAATTTGAAAGTAAATTATAAATTAAAACAATATATAACAAGGAATTAATTGTACATGATCCTCATCATAATGAGGTGCATGATGATGAAAATAAAAACGGTTGAAATTAAAATCAATTCACGAATAAAGATGTTCATAAATATTTTGTAATATATTTTTTTTTCAAATAAAATGTTAATAAAGCCAAAGATGAGCCTCAATTAAAATCTTTTGACATTGTTTACATGAAAAAGTCAAAGTAATTTTATTTAATAACATATGTGAACTTTTTGATAAATATCAAAAGCGGAAATAAGCTATTTTAGATAATGCGGATACTTAATCAAATTTTCTTCATATTTTTTTTTAAGTATTTCAAAGAAAAACTTGTATTTGATTTTATTTCTTTATTAAAAAATAAGCGGAAGTTTTTCCTCTTTTTTTACAAAGTGCTTACTTTTACATTTTTTTGTTAAATAAGTTATGAGGCCTGTTAGGAAGCATAAAAAATAAAAATGGAACATGGTTTACTTTGTTTGGGTTTTTCATGCTATTCACTTACTTTTTACTATTTTCTTTTTTTTTACTATTGCTATTCATTTTAATTGCTTTGCAAATACGAGGGCGGATCAATATTTTCGTGACTTTTCGAATTTCCCTCGTAGTTATATGAAATGCAACACTATTCTCGAAAATGTCGAAAAAATCCACGATATGGTGTTGGCCGACCGAAAAGTAAAAGTGCGTGAGATTGTTGATGCCATAGGCATTTCATATGCCAGTATGGTTTCGATTTTAAATGATCAGCTGTGTTTAAGAAAGTTGTCTGCAAGATGGGTGCCGTGTTTGCTCTCAATTGACCATAAACGTAAACGTGTTTCAACTTCAAAGGATTGTTTGGAGTTCTTTAACCGCAATCCGAATGAGTTTTTGCGGCGTTTTGTAACTGACCCATTACTGTACTTCGGAGACCAACCAGTAGTGTAAACAATGGGTTTCTCCTGGTGAACCTTCTCCGAAGAAGGTAAGTCTGTCGGCCAATAAGGTGATGGCAACAGTTTTTTGGAATGCACGCGGGATAATCCACATCGATTACCTACAAAGGGGAAAAATAATAAACGGCGAATATTATGCCAACTTATTAGACCGACTTAATGAGGTTTTAAAAAGAAAACGATCCTATATGGCCAAAATAAAGTTCTTTTTCATCAAGATAATGCACGGGTGCACACGTGTTTAGTCTCAATGGCAAAACTCTATGAATTGGGCTACGAATTGGTACCTCATCCGCCATATTCTCCGGATTTAGCCCCTAGTGACTACTTCCTATTTCTAAACCTCGGTGGTAAGAGATTCAGCTCCAACGATGAAATTATTGACCAAACAAATGCCTATTTTAAGGATTTCAAAAATCCTATTTTTTGGAAGGGATACAAAAATTGGAGAAACGTTGGACTAAGTGCATTAAATTAAAAGGAGATGATGTTAAAAAATAATTTTTTATTTTGCAGAAAAAAAACTGTGTTTCATACAAAAAGTCACGGACCTATTGATCCGCCCTCGTATTTTATGTACATATAAATGATAGAAAAAAAACAAGTTGTTACATACTACAACTTTTAGAAAAAGATGTATTGTCTTATCTTTTTTTTATTTTTAATAATAATTATTGGGGTTTGCATGTTTTTGTTACAAGATTTACGCACTTTATTGTCTGCCCAAGAGTTGAGGAAAAACAACTTTATAATTGTATCTCGTTTAGAAATAAATAAATAATATTTGAAAATATGTCAATGATAGCAAATAATTATAGATAAATATGATTATTTTACAGGATGCTTATCTATTATGCCTAAAATTACCAAAACAATTATAATATGAAATTTTTTTGACATAACAGAGGGAACTGGTAGATAATTAGCTACTTGATTAGCCAAAAGGGGACGCAAAAGTTTACTTCAGTAGTGATGTACAACAGGCAATTTTAACATTGTTCCATTTGTTTTCTCAATTGAACAAAGTGACAATAATTTCACTAGTATGAATTAATTTTAAAACATTAAAAAGCTATGGACAATTATAGTTCGATTTTTCTGAAATTTAAAATTTAATAGTATCAGAATTGATCTACATAACAAGAATTGAAAAAAACTTTAAATTACACTAGTTGGCAAAGTAAATTAGTTTTTTCCTTTTAAACAAAAGAAAAAAAATAGTTGAACAAGAAAAAAATTTATGAGAATAAAAATATGATTTCTGAAACTTTTCCCATGGGGAAGTAGATAAAATAAACCACTTTAAATTAAATATTGTCATTTTTATGTACCAAATTTCATTAAATTGTATTCTATAGTTTGAAAAGAAGGTTTACATGGATGCACGAACGGACAGCTGGATGGACATTATTAAGTCGAATTTGATTGTGATCCTAATAGCTTTCTTTTCTGAAGAAAAATTTTATCTTGTTAATGTGTAACATTTTTTAAAGATTACCCTCAACCTTATAAAATTATAGCATTTTTATTATGCGCGACCAATTATGTAATTGTTATTTTTCAAAGTATTTGTGAGACAAAACTTTTTAAATTAAAAGTCGAATTTTGGTTCAAATTAATTAATTTTTGATAAAATTTAAAATTTTTTGCGGAATTTTGAATTTTTGGTGAATTTTCGGATTTATGGTGAAATTTTGATTTTTTTTATGAAACTTTGAATTTTTGGTGAAATTTCGGATTTTTAGTGAATTTGGATTTTGTGTGAAATTTTCTATTTTTAATGAAATTTTAAATTTTTAGTGAATTTTCGGATTTTTAATGATTTTTTTTGAAACTGAATTTTTGGTGAAATTGCGGATTTTTAGTGAATTTTTGAATTTTTTGTTAAATTTTAGATTTTTAATGAAATTTTAAATTTTTAGTGAATTTTCTGATTTTTTGTGAATTTTTCTTTTGAAACTGAATTTTTTGTGAACTTGCGGATTTTTTGTTAAATTTTAGATTTTTAATGAAATTTAAAATTTTTAGTGAATTTTCGGATTTTTTGCGAAATTTTTGGTTTTTGGTGAAATTTTGCATTTTTTTCGTGCAGTTTTGATTTTTGGTAAAATTTAAAATTTTTAGTGAAATTTCGAAATTTTGGGTAAAATTTATTAATTTTAGTGAAATTTTTAGTTTTTGGTGAAGTTACAAAGTTTTGGTGAAATTTTGCATTTTTTGTTAATTTTCAGTGAAATCTAGAATTTTTTTTGTGAAACCGAAGTTTTGGTGATGTTTTGAATTTCTGTGAAAATTAAGATTTTTAGTGAATTTTTGGATTTTTTGTGAAATTTTCATAATTTGATGCAACATCAATTTTAAAGCACTAAATATTAAAAATAAATTCTGCTCGCAAAAAATTTTTCAGTTTGCTGTTAGTAAAGTGCAGCATGTTCACTCTCTACTTATTTGAGAGTAAAACGAAAAGAACATCTGAACCATTTACAGAATTACATTTTTTCAGAATAGAACACAAAAGAGGGCATATGAAAAAATAAGGGCAATATATTAGCCAGAAAAGAAAACGCCATAAGATTTCTATATCTTAAGGTTGGAAGAACTAACAAATTTACGGAAAGATCACCAGCTTACAAATAAACGCCAATGTAAATGTACCAAATTTTCTATAAAAATGACCAAATTCAAAAAAGGTATCAATTTGTTTAAGTCAAAATGTTCAAAGAGAATAACAATATATCAAAAAAAAAAAAAAAAAAAAAAAAAAAAAAAAAATAAATTAATAACAAATAAATTAAAAAGTACCACTCTTTACAAAGAATTTGCCATTTCCTAAAGAAAATTTCTACAAAAATTACCAAATTAAGAAAATGTACCATTATTTTTTTAGTAATAGCTTTTTTTAAAGTATGTATTTTTAAAGACAAAAAATATGCTCTACATAAAAATAGATACCAATTAAAAAAAAAAAAAAAATTTAGCAATTTTTTCCAAAAACAGCTCTTCTAAAAGATACCAATTTTGTAATTTTTTTTTGAAATGGAGTAATCTTTAAAAAGCACCAATTAAAAAGAAAAAACACACACATAAATTTAAAATAAAAAAGAAATATTTGAAAAAACCTAGTTTTTTAATATTTTTCAAAAAAAAAAAAAAAAAAAAAAAAAAACCTTAAGTACCAACTAATGACCAATTAGTTTCAAAAGAATAATGGATTTTTTAAAAAGTAAAAATTTTTCAAATAGAAAATAATAATAATAACTTTCCAAAAAAAGAAAAGTTTTCAAAAATAAATCAATTTCTATTATGTCAAAATATTGATCGGAGACCCCATAAATTGTATATATTCTGGGCCCTCCTTAGATTCTGACTTGTTCTAACTATGTCTGTCTTTTAAAAGGAGGATTGGGCTCACGGTGTTCCACATAGGGGACGAAATTTGGAATAAAATATTTCTCTTTTATTGTTTGGTATTGAAAATGTGCAAAATCGGGAAGTAAAATGTTCTGTCTAAAAAATGCCTTTATTCTGCTCTTTACCTTCTTTTGTGTTATATACTGAAAAAATATAATGGATAAGATGTTTTTTCTAATAATGTTGCTTTTAAATTTTAAAAATATATAACATGTTTTACCCTCAAATTAAATATAAAGTGCTGCACTTTATTTATTAACAGCAAAGTCAAACATTTATTGCGATAAGAATTTAATCCTAATATTTAGTGCTTTACAATTGATATTACACCAAATTATTAAAATTTCACAGAAATTACGAAATTTCACAAAAAAATCCAAACATTCAGCAAAAATTCGAAATTTCACAAAATATACAAAATTTCACCAAAAACTGAATATTTCACCAAAAATTTGAAATTTCACAAAAAAAACAAAAATAAAAATTTTACTAAAAACCCAAAATTTCTCCAAAAATCTGAAAGTTCGCTAAAAATATGAAATTTCACCAAAAACTCAAAATTTCACCAAAAATTTGAAATTTCACGAAAAATCGAAAATTTAAAAAAAAATTCGAAATTTAACCAAAAATCCGAAAGTTCACTAAAAACTCAAAATTTCACCGAAAATTTTACCAAAACTTTGATATTTCACCAAAAATCTGGAATTTTACCAAAAATCCAAAATTTCACAAAAAGAAAAATCAAAAATTTTCTCAAAAATTCGAAATTTCACAAAAAATGCGAAATTTCACCAAAAAATTCGAAATTTGTTTAATCAAAAAATCTAATTCACCAAAATTTCCAAATTTAGCCAAAAAACCGTAAATATTTCAACAAATAAACCATTTACAGAATTGTTCGCACATTTTTTTTTATGAGGGTGAAGGCATCTTTAAAAAATGTTACACAGTAATAAGGTAAAGAATGCACTTCCCATGTAAGAAGAAATTTTTAATAATAGATTCGGCAAAGCCAAGTATAATATTCTTTGCTAGAGATTTGGTTAGTGAGACACATTCCATTTTTTGAAAGAAATTTCTGTTAAAGTTAATTTTAACTAATTTTAAAGATAAACTAAAATTGCAATAAAAATAAAAATCGTTTAGCTGATCTAAAGGACCTCAATAGTAGGGAGATCGACTTGAGTTTTCAATCGGTTTAAAAACCTGTTTTTTCAGCTTAAGTATTCTCGGTTTTTTCAAAATGTTTATTTTTCGATCTTCGAATAAACGAGATTTTTTTAAACACAAAAAGACGGGTTTAAAAATAACATTTTATTTCAAAAAAAAAAAAAAAATTGAAATATGATTTTTTCTAACTAAAATTCTTATAAGTAGTTTTCGATAGACTTTCATAGTAATATTAATGACTTCTGAATTTTTTTTTATGTTTGAATTATGTTCGAAAGATTCCATGGAATATTACGAAGACAAAATAAGAGAAATTGTTTCTGGACCGATTCAATTTTCTTTATATGAATTTCGTATTGAGGATACCAGACCACGGAAGCTTATTCAAGAATTGGTCTTACGAGAGAAGTGAATAATTGCTTGGAAATGTAAGGATCATTAAACTCTCTTCCCCAGCGTTTGAGGAAACCTAGAACTTCTTTTGCTTTATTAACGATTTGTGAAATGTGGGAATTAAAGGAAAGTTTACAATCACACACCCAGATTGAGAAATTCTTCGACTCGATCAAGTTGATATTCATTTATAGTGCATCTACAGAGTACTGGACATCTTCTTTGGAACATCATGTGTTTACACTTTCTTAAATTCAGATCCATTAGATTCATCACACACCAATCATAAAGATTATCAAGATCTGATTGGAGTAAAGAACATTGATAGGAATAGTTAAAGTTATGGAAGAGTTTTACATCATTATCATGCATTAATATTCTAGAATTTTTAATGCAAGCTGGTAAATCATTTATAAATATTAGAAATAATAAGGGGTCGAGATGACTACCTTGCGGAACACCAGATAAAACAGGAATGGAATTTGGATGTACATTCTCCAAATAATAGATATTGTTTTTTTTTAAGATATGCAGTAATTCATTCAAGGAAAACAGGAGAAAATCCGAATTTATCTAATTTGAACAATAGGAAATCGTAATTTACTTTATCGAAAGCTTTACTGAAATCCGTATATATTGTGTCTGTCTGTAAACCGAAATCACATGCAGGTATGCAGGTGAACACCAAAAGGTTAGTAGTAGTGAAACATAGTTTTCCAAATCTATGCTGAAATAGGGAAAGATAACAAACAACTTGGTGCGAAAGGATTTCAGTAACTATCTTTTCGAAAAGTTTTGAAATAACATTTAATTTAGCAATACCTCTGTAATTGGAAATGTTGGATTTGCTATATTATAAGATTTCCTCCAAACTTCAGGAAAATAACCACTAAATATTGATATGTTGAATAAGTAGGTTATTGGAGATATAAGAGTATGCAAACATTGTATACACCTTACAAAACAATTTAAATATTTGTAATAATAGCTTACTTAATCATTTAAAGGAATTGTATTTAAAAGATGTCTAGCTTCAAAATCGATTTCGAAAAAATGAGACATGCTTTTTCCATATTAAATCATACTTTCTGTACATATTACATAAAATTTAGTCTCACTTTCTAATAATTATTTTCTAACCTTAGTTAAACTTTGTATATGTATTTAAGCTACTTTAAGTGGACTATTATAAGATTTGTTGATGGTGTTTTTATGAAAACATTTTCTTCTGTAAAAAAATCAATCTTTTGAAATTTCTCAAAATGCAACTGTTTTTTTCTTTCAAAATTGAAACTATTCGAAAATCGGTTTCTCCAAAAACTTTGACAATCGATCATCCTACTCAATAGTCTATTTTATGGTGACCAACATTTAATATAAAAAACTTGTTGGAGGTTATTGTTTTAATACTTCATTATTTTTTTTTTTTTAATTCATTTTATTAATATAATTTTCTGAGACAAAATTTCTATTCAAAAATAAAATCGAATTTACCAAAAATTAACTTTTAATACACTGCCTGCCACTTGAATAAGGAATCACATTTTCTTAAATGTAAATAAGTATATCTCCTAAACTAAAGTTCAGAAAAAAATAATTTTTTGCGCAACAAAATTTCAAAGTGTTGGCTTTAGTTTCCAGAAGAAATAAAAAAATATACATATTTTGTTATAATAAAATTGTGCATTTATTTAAAGACATGTATTTCTGTGGTACTATTTCGTGTATCACTTGAATAATAAATTCTTTTAATATTAATCAGGAAGACTATGATTTGAATTTCTTTCAATATAAACGACTAGAGAATTTTTTAATTTGATAGTTTTTAAATAGTTTTTATTCAAAATGGGACGTGGTCAGGCTCTTAATAACACTGAGAAAGAAAAAATTCTGATTTTGAAATCTCAGAGTCAGAATCCGGTCCAAAAAGCCAAACACATTACCAGGGGAAAGATAGTTGTGTACAATTATTTAAATAGCGTGGAAAGATATGGAAAAAGCATGAAAGAGAGGAAGAAAACGTCAACAACTCCAAAATTTGCATAATTTGCATAATTATAGTATAACAAAATATGTATATTTTTTATTTCTTCAGGAAACTAAAGCCAACACTTTGAAATTTGGTTGCGCAAAAAATTATTTTTTTCTGAACTTTAGTTTAAGAGATATACTTAATTAAAGTTAAAAGAATGTGATTTCTTATTCAAGTAGCAAGCAGTGTATATGTTTTTTAGTCAGACTATTTTACTTTCAAAACAATTGAAAAATTTTTTGTAGCGTAAAACTGAGCACAGCATCCATTCAAATTCGTTTTTCGTGCGAAACAAATGATTATACATAATATATTCAATTATTTAACAAATTGCCTTATTCCTAATGGTGCTCAAGTCAAAGGACTTGAAAAAACAACATATATTAACTGTTTCAACACTACAACACTACAACAACTAAAAAACCCAAAATGTAACATCCTTTTTTTTAACACTTATTAACATTATTGTCACTTGTCAGTTATAACGAAATGTGGTCAAAACCCTTGTCAGCCGCTAACGAACAGCAAAAAAAAAAAAGAAAAAAGTACGTATGAATATAACAAAACAGAAATCTAATTATGTTCGTTCACAAGTAACCCACGCACAGTGCTTTGTCCCATAGACAAAAATGGAAATAAAAACATTTTTCAAATTATGTTAAAATATACATTTTTAGAAAGGTAACAATAAAACTCATATAATTTCAAAAGAATTCTGTAGGAATAATTTGTTTTGTAGCTACGAGAGGGCGCAAAAGTCAGAGAATTTAAACCAAATATTATTTAAGGATAAATAACGAGAAAGCAGTATATAGTTGGTCAAGCCCGACCATATATACCACATACCATTGTGCACGTTCATCAAAATTCGTGGATGGGTCTTATATTAGATATGTGGTCAATTGTGGACCGATACTTTTATTAAGTGCAAAACAAAATATACAAATAAGGAATATTACGTTAATACTAACGTTTAGATGAATTTATGAACTTTAGGGTGACTACCGAAAGTGGGCTTATATGGGAGCTATGGCAAATTATGGCGCGATCCTCATAAAATTTTTCACTATGATTTCTACTTATATAAAACTTATTTGTGTCGAATAAAAACCTGATACTAACATGTGTACGAGATTTTTGCACGTTAAAGTGATTTTCGGAAGAGGGTTTTATATGGGAGCTGTGATCTTTATGAAATTTGGCACAAAGATACACCGAATTTCATTACAATATTGCAACATCGTTAAACCCCTATTCCGGAAGGACATTTGTATGGGGGCTAGGTAAAATAATGGACCGATCATAACCAATAGGCTTCGTCCTTGTATCATGAAAGTCCTACATGCTAAATTTCATTAAATGATGTCCAAAATTGTGACCTGTACTTTGTGCACAAGGTTTACATGGACAGCCAGCCGTCCAGACAGGCATCCAGCCAGTCGTCCAGACAGGCATCCAGCCAGCCGTCCAGCCAGTCAGACGGACAGATGGAAATCGTTAGATCGACTCGAAAAGTGATTCTGATTGGTATACTTTAAGGTTACAAATATCAGCACAAACGCATAATAAAAATCAAAACTAAAAGTAATATTACTTTTTAAATGGAACATTCCGAATATATATATATATATATATATATATATATATAAAGTGAGCAGACCATGTTCATTCTTAATTTCCCAGTTTGCATTGGTCGTTGAACTATTTGTACAAAATTTCTTTGCTGTACTTGCTTTTTTGTAAAAGATATCAGCCGAAAACTATAAACTGGAGTTACTACGAACACCCCGTTTTTCTAATATTTGGTCCATAACTTTTCTATTTAACGACTTTGCTTATTTTCAATACCAAATAAACCTAATATAAGACAAATATTTGAGCCAAATTGTTTTCCCCTAAAGTGTTCTTCCCGAGCTCAATCCTATATCGAACAGAGAGACGGACATCGTTAGATCGTCTTACATTTTTACTAGGACACAGAATATGTAAACTTTATGGGATCTTAAATGATCATTATTTGATGTTGGGTATAAAAAGAATTAAAATTATTTCGAAATTTAATATAAGTTACGATGTAAAATCACAAATTGTACGGAGACGTTTTTGAATAAAAAAATAGTGTTGCCACATATAAGTGCTTTTCTCATGGCCATCTTTGCAGTTTAATTTGTAAAGATGATATTTTAATTACTTTTGAAACCTTTTTTAGGACAAAAAACAAAGTCGACTGGTCGGTTTACAACCGATCCACCCAATTTTTGTATACATATTATTTTTTTAGTCTCATCTACCAGAAACTGCCGGTGGAGCAAGTATAATCTAATCTTTTTTAAATCCCATACATTTCATGGGTGGTCTAATCTATATCCTGGTTAAACACACAAAAAATATTTTCTGAGTTAAGCTTTTTACAACGGCTCGGTGATCATTTTAATGAAAAAGTAAATTTCTGAAACAAATTTTCCCCGGACTGAACTTTCGGGTATTTTGGTACAAAAAAAGTGGAAGTATTTTTAATTCCCGAATTTTAGAACAAGTTGATCTATATTATGCAAAAATTTCATTCATAATTCTACATAACTAGAAAATTTAGTAAAAATAAATCTCATTTAAATATTAATCTTACAACCAATTTTCAGAAAGATTAGTCCATAAATGACCATAGCTTACGTTTGCGCATTCAATTTATTCAGTATGCAAACTTTTTATACAAAATATAGCAAAAATATATTTGTTAAATACATTTGTATAATATAATTGAAATAAGATAATTATTTAACTCCTTTTAAAATTGAGTAGCATTTCCTTATCTATTCTATAAAAAACTGGTTTCAGCTAATAAAGCTTTAATATATATTTTTAATATATCAAACTCATTGCAACTTTTGCTAAAATCACGGTTATGCAGTTTTGAGTAGTCCACGAAGAAAGTGTTTTATAAATAGTTCAGATATGCTATATTTTCTATATATAAAGAAAATATTTTCATATATGACACCATATATGACTAAAATTCACATTGTGGTTCCATTTATGGTAATATTTTTCATATATGGTTTTATATATGAATCTATTTATTGAAAATATTTCCATATACGATTGTATACTTTTACATACATGGAACCATATATATCCATATATACATGGAGCATATAAAATAATATATTACCATTTTTAGTTGGGATTACTTTAAAATTTAATACAATATTGAAAACTGATAAAAATACAAATTTTGGATCGGAAATCGGGTTAATTTAGGCAAATTAATTGGCTACTGAAGAGAAAATGTAGGTGCAGAAATTAAAATAATATTAGAAATTGATAGGGCTGAGCGGAGGTAGATATGTCACTGCTCCTATTTAATCAAATATTGTTTGACCCATAAAAGAACTATTTCCAATGGCTTTCGCTAAGTTTTGCAGTACTTTAGAAGAAAATCCGTTTTTCTCATTTCAGTATATATGGAAGGTCTTTGCTCCGATTTTGTAATAACTTTTTGTATATACAATTTGAGTTCAAAGTAATATATGTAACCAGTTTCAATTCGCTACCACACTTTCTGCCATTTTTATAAAGTTCAAACCAGTATTTTAGCAAAAAAAAAAAAATTTTTTTTCAATTTCGGGATATATGGGGGGTAGTAGGTATGTCCTCGTTCCTATTCAAATAAATATCGGCAGACTTACAAATAATCTATATTTAATTGCAATCACAAATTTTGTTAAAATTCTTACCAGTATTCGAACTGTAAATCCGTTTTTTAATTTCAGGATATATGGAAAGTAGGCATGTCCTTGCTCCGTTTAAAAAACAAATTAGCAGACTTTTAAACAATATATTTTTAATGGTTACCAAAAATTTTGATAAAGTTCACACCACGGTATTTTAGTAGAAATTCAGTTTTTTTTAATTTCAGGATACATGGGAGGTAGGCCTGTCCTTGCACCCATTTTTTCAAAACTTTTTATTTATTAATTTTAAGGTAATATGCGTACCAAGTTTAAATTTTCTACGACAACTTCTTCGATTTTTATACCATTGTTGTATGGGAACAAAGCACAGTGTCACGCGCACTCTTTCCATCCTTGACTATCTCTATGATTCATATGTATATAAAGGACATACAAAGATATGTGAACAACATCATGTCATATTGTTTAACCACATAGTCACACAAGTCACATGAGTTTGTAAAGTGGCATGTTTATCTATGATAGAGAAAACCAACTAACAAACATATACACATTTATGGTTTTTATAGTCACTAGTCAAATATACAATAAATTCGGAAATGGAGTTAAATACATACAAATATACTATATGTATATAGCTTTATAATTTCTACCTTTCACACTTTATTGACATGTCTATTTAGTATCCTTTATTGTAGGAAAACAAATTTATACCCAAATACATTTGCACTTATGTAATAATTACATAAATATACATTATAATTTTGATTGTTTTGGGGGACAAGTTAATTTTTCCAATAGTGTTATAGTGGAGGAAGAAATTAAAGGAAATATTCTTTGATAGAAGTATGTATGTGTTTCTACGAGGTATGGTTAAATTATATAAATTTTTATGAAAATTGCCTTCAAACATAAGTCTGTAAACTGTAAGTTGTAAATTAGCTTAAAATTTGTGTCTTAGCATAGGTCCAAAATAGCATCAATTATGACTTTTTTTAAATTCCAATTAAGCTTCAAACAGAGTCCTTATGTAGTCCCAAATAAACTTTAGGCATAGAATTTTATATGGTCGCAAATAAGCTTCACCATTGGTTTATATAGTTCTGAATTAACTTTCGTTAAGAATTTTTTAAAAGTACCAAATCCTTATAATTTATGGGCAAACACATTTTTGTTATATACCATAAGAAAGGTATTTTTTCATAGATGTGCAGAATTTTACTAAAATCCGTTCAGTATTTAAGTTATAAGTGGTGAAAATTACCACACCAAATTAATAAACTCTTCTCTGCATTATTTCTCTTGTCTCTCAGACTACTCTCTCAATTCAAAGCAGTGTCATTGTTGTTATTTCTTTATAAAAACAAACTAGAAAAGTTGTGAATATATAACAATATTGAATTATATTTTTTGTCCAATTTTAGTTGAGAGATTTATAAGAGTGGAGTGATAAATTAGCTGGAAAAAGCTTAATATTTTGCCTTGCTTCGTTTACTTCTTTTCTGAGACTTATGCATTATAAGAAATAGAGTGGGACAGTAAGCAATTTGTGTTGCACATTTTTATGCAAAACTTATTATTTTACTCGTTATCAAGATAAGCTCATTTTATTGTTTTCTTTTATTTTTTTATTATGTATAGTTAAAATTAGTGATCGTAACTGATATGACTTTTATCATAAAAGTCAGAGGATTATATTTTCATTTTTGAGCAAAAATAGCAGTTATTTGGTGATTTTTATTTTTTTGAGCATAAATAAAAGTTATTCAGACATGTCACAGAAGTTTTTCGGAAGTGAGCATTTTCGTAAAGTCGACTTCGTAACGTTTTTGTTTTGATTCTTCAGCTTTTATAAGTTTTCACAAATCCGTAAAAATTTAAAATTCTTTTTTTTTATGTGATATTTCTATATTAGAAACAATAGATTAACGAAGGGAAGTATATAAAAGGAGAATTTAAAAATAACAAAATATATTTGCAGTTAAATTTAAAATTTTTTTGTGTCCACTTAACAAAAATAGGTTTTTTTGTCATCCACTTATTGTTAATTAAAATTTTCTTTAAATTTCTTAAAAAATTAGTTAATGTGAGATTTTTTTAATGAAACTAATAAAATTGTCATTATATTAACTTTTAAAAGCTTTTTAATTCAAATGCGATGAAAATACCAATTCTGTAAGAGCTAAATACGATTTCATGTTTATAGATTTTATGATTTTTACTTTATTTCGAAGTAATATAAAATTTATTTTCCAATTGTTATTTATAGTATTGTAAAATACAAATAAATCGCCAAAATAAAAGAAATTGCAAAAAAACGCCAAAAATATAAAAAGTATACAAAAAAAAAAAAAAAATCGCCAAATTAAAAAATTCGCCAAATTAAAAAAGTCGTCAAAACGAAAAAAAAAACGCTCAAGTTAAAAAATAAACGTTAAATTAAAAAGTGTTCCCATAGGAAAAAAACATCGATAAAACGAAAAAACTACAAATAAAAACCGCTTAAACAAAAGTCGACAAAAAAATCGCCATAATAAGGAAATTCCAAAATATAAAAAAAATTCCCAAAACGTTATTTCGTTTAAAAAAAATCAACAAAGTAAAAATAGCCAAAATAAAAATCCGTTTAACGAAAGAGAGTTATTGCAGTTGCTTACGAAAAGGAATTGCAAAGAATTTTATTGGGAAGAAAAAAGAGTTGAACTTTTGTTTATGTATATTTATGTATATTTTTTTTTTAGAAAAACCAGGACCTATAACATTTTATATAATAAAAAATATTTCAATATTTCTTTACGTTACAGATTTCAGTATTTGATCAGTTGCAATCGTTAAACTTTTCTACTGATATTTTTTGTTAGATTGTTAATATGCGGGTTGTGTTTTCTGAAAAAAACGTTATATAGCTAAAATTTATTTTATTTACACTAAACCTTTTTATTTCAATACGATAGAGGTAGCGGAGCATACCAGGTATAGTCTAGTTAGCTTCAATCTTTAATATTCCAATGGTTTTATATTAGTTTCAATTTTAAGTCTTTTTATAACTTTAATAATAACTTCTTCAAAATTTGACTTAAAATACAATTTTATAGACTCAAAATTAACTTTGATGATAGATCTTTATAAGATTCTTTGATGTTTATATAGCTCCAAAATATTTCTAAAATGTAAATGTTTATAGAGTGTTAAATAAGCTCCACATGGGAATATTATTATAGTCTTAAAATGCCTTAAATTTTTTCCTGAAGTTTGTTCAATTATAAGGTTTGGTATATTTACAAATCAGCTTTAATTTTAGGTCTTATAAAAGTCTTAAATTATCTTTAGTCACAGATGTTTTTATAGTTCCAAAAGCTTCAATCATATTTATTTTTATGATCCCAAAATTGCTTCTATATTAGTATTTTATATTGTTCCAAATACGTCTCATATAGTCCCAAATACCTTTAAATTTTAGGTTAAATTTTAGGATAAATTTTAGGATTGGACTATATAGTCCAATATTATAAAAGTTTTAGAACTTTTAAATAAAAATCTGATTTCTATATGAAATATAAAGAGCACTAATTTTATTCTCCCATATTAAGAGAAAAAAATAATCAGTATTATACTTATGTTTTACTAAACCCCTTGAAATATGTTTGACCATTTATTTAACTTTCAAATTACTTCAACATTTCCTCATATCTCCTTTCAATATTTTACGTAAATAAATAAACTATACTTCAAATATTAATTAATACATTATCATAAGAGCATTAAAGCTTTTATACTAATTAATATATTTACTCATGTAAAACTGCTTAAAAAAAATCAAATCTTCTATAACTCTTTATAAAAAATTTTTACATGAAACATTTTAAGCTTTCTGTTTTTGCAATATTTTGTTTTATAATTAAATTAAAAAAAATCTGAAAGATTTTCGTTAATATAGATTTTAACACAAATATTATGGTACAGTAATCCGCCGCCATCTATGAACACAACTTAAAACCTTTTAAGTTTTTACCAAAATTCTTTTTTGTCAAGATCCAATTAATTATGTTACTGAATATTATTCGTTATGCTACAAGTCTTCTTGTATGAGCTGGTATGAAAACACGCACACACACACTTATACATGTATGTATGTATAAATTATGCTTGCAACCCTCAGTGGTAATAGAAGAGTTTTGGTTGTACAAAAGTTTTACTGACAAAATATCTATAGTACAACATTTTCAAATTCTTATTACACTCCTTCATACTCAAGCAAATAAAAAGTATTTTCATATGTATTAGTATGTGTTTGGATGAGTTTTTGTGTGCTTGTGTTGAAGTATATAAACTTTAGCTATTACCAACGCCATTGCCAATGATTTTATTTAATTTTCTTTAATAGAAAATCCATGTTTATATGTACTTTTTAAATTTGAAAGGAAAAAAGAATGGAGAAATCTTTTAATTCCTTTGGAAATCCAAAATCCGCAACATCAACATATTCACACATACTCGTATTCACATTTAGACTCTCTTTTTCAATCAACCATTCTCAACTATGATTATAGAAACACAAACTTAAACCCCAAATTTATACTCACTCCACAAGAATACACTCTCCTTAAATGATTCTGTGTGTGTTGATGGATAAAAAAAATGGAGATTGTAAAATGGTACTAAAGTTACAATATAAAGGGACTTTTTTAAATTGAAAATATATATAATAAACGGCATATACGATTGAAGCCAATTTGAAGCTTTATAAAGACCTTTGATTTAAGTTGATCAAATATTATATAAAACCAAATACTGGCTGGTAGTTATGAACTATATATGTATATAAATACGAGTACCTAAGATCTAAGTTAATATCGAAAAGATTAACATTTGAAAAATAATTTGATACTATATAAAAACGTACCATAGAACTTATTTTGGGACTTCTAAAAGACCTGCAATTGAAGCTAGTTTTGGAATTTATAAAGAATTAAACTGAAAACTAAATTATGATTGTATAAGATTCTGCGAATGAAGTAAATCTAGATCTATATAAAGACCTATAATTAAAGCTAATGTAAGATGTTATAGAAACCCATGTATAGTGTTTTGTTCTCATATAACAATGGAACACAAAAAAGGAGTTGCTGCAGAAATTTGAAACTTGGTATGCTATTACTTTAGATTTAAAATTAATAAATACAAAGCTTTGAAATGACACACCTAACTCCCATATATTCTGAAATTAAAAAAAAAAACTAAATTTCTTCTAAAATACTGGTGAGAACTTTACCAAAATGTGTAGTAGCCTTCAAAAATAGATTGTTTATGAGTCTGCTAATTTATTTTTTAATCTGCAAAATCCTAAATTTGTAATTGCAGTTAAATATAGATTATTTATGTCTGCCTTTTTTTTTTTTTTTTGAATCAGCATCTCTACCTTCCACATATCCTGAAATTGGAAAAAATACAACATATATACAGTGGTGGCTATGATTTTACTACATACCTTTTTGCACTTTTATAATTAAAAAATTTTGTTACGTATTCGTTATTTTTATCATTGCTATATCTTAATGTATTATTCCTGGTGTCAAGAATATGCGATATTATTTTACTTTTTTTCGTTTATATGATTTTTTATAACGAACCATCAAAAAGAGACTGGACAGTAATTTAGCACAAACAAACAAAATTTATTTCCAACACGATAAAAATAAGAACTCTAAAATTAATTTCACAAAATGTTTTATATTTGTTAGGATAGCCCTTATTCTTTAACACAGCTGCACATCTCCTGGGCATACTGTCCACCAGCATTCTTTTGTTATTGCATACCAAGCGTTTTGTATTTCTGTCCATAATTCGTTAAAATTTTTGGGATTAACAGCAGCTATGTGTTGCTCTACATCGTTCCAAAGGTTCTCTATACGATTAAGATCCGCCGATTGAGCTGGCCATTTTAAAACGTCAATTCCACTTTGATCCAAGCAACACTTCACTATGCGTGAAGTGTGTTTTGGATCGTTGTCGTGCATGAAACGCCATCTAAGTGACATGTTTTCCTCTGCATATGGAATCATTGTACTCGAAATTATAGTTTTGTAAACGTATTGGTCCATTCCGGCATCGATTTTAATTATTGGACCAACACCGTGCCCAGAAAACGCAACCCAAACCATCACGTTTCCACCACCATGCTTTACGGTCTTCGAGGTGTACCTGGGATTATGTTGCATGTTTGGAGGACGCCGTACATAACGTTTTCCATCAGAACCAAATCGAAAAAATTTGGATTCGTCTCTCCAGAGGATATTTTTCCAAAAAACAGGGGCTTGCCTAAATGTTCACGTGCGAATGAAATTCGGGACTTTAAATTTTTCTTAAACACGTGTGGCTTGTGTTGTACAATACATCAACGCAATTTTTTTTCATTAAGTCTTCTTCTAATTGTTCGTGAGGAGACGTCGATACCAAATTTTGTTGAAACTTCCCTTTGAATGTCAGTTGAGGTTTTAAAGGGGTCCGCAACTGAAGCTCTATAAATAAGGGAGTCCTCTTTACGTGTGGTACATACTGATCACGCCATACACAACACTTGTGGGTAAGATGTTTACTTAATTTTCATACCTTAAACAAAATAAATGCATTTAAATGCAACGTACATGTAATGTGCTAACCTAATGTCCACCACTGTATATATATATATATATACATATATATATATACATAGTGGTGGACATATATATATCCGGTTCCGTCCTAAACATAGGTGTTTAACAGCCTTAACCAACGTTACGGAAAATATAAGAAGAGAGCTCGATGATGGTAATATTACTTTTTTAGTCTTACTTGATCATTCGAACGCGTTTGACACAGTCAATCATAAACTCTTCTGTTCGAAGCTAAAATACCTTTTTAATTTTTCCTCCAGCCCAACAAAATTAATATCCTCATATTTCTGCGAGAGAATCTGTGTATGTTAATAGCGTAATTTCAAAACCTTTACTACTGATGAGGGGCGTACCTCAATACTGGCACCTTTATTGTTCTCCCTTTGTACTAATGGTCTACCTCAACAATATCACACAGTATGATACACATGTATACTGACGACCTCCAAGTATATATTAGTAATTCCGTAAATTCCGTGGAGGAAAATGTTGAAAAGTTGAATGAGGATTTCAATAACATGCATAGGTGGGCACTTACAAATGGACTTTACCTTAATGCTCAAAAATCTAAATGCTTGATTATAGATACAAAATCTCAGGCTATTCCGAACTATAAAATATTGAAAAATAATCAGACTATTGAAATTGTTCAAAAAGTAAAAAATCTTGCTATAATGTTCAGTAATAACTTAACTTGGTCAAGCCACATAGATTCACTGGTGATTCAGATTTATATAAAATTAAGAACGCTGTAGGCGACTCAATATTTTACACCACCTACACGCAGAAAAAAAACATGATTACAGCATTATCACTACAACAATATTATGCTCTTATTGTTAATTTTATTGAATTATATAAATATTTATATAATTTGATAAATTTCGCTAGATCAAGAACAAGAAGAAGAAGTAAAAGAATTATTATCCAATTACGTCGTAATCTCGTATCAGAATGGCACTTTTTCATAAATGCGATCCGTATTTGGAATGCAATTCCACATAACATACAGTTAGTTAGCAACGCAATACAATTTTCGAAATCTGTATATAATTTCTACAAGCATTTATAAATTTTAATTTATTCTTATGGTTACTTCTAATATTGAATTATGTATTTATGCCCAAAAATTTAATTATAAATTAAATATTATAATTTTTATATTTTGATTTTTAAACTATAATTTTTTGTAAGCCTAACAACTGATTTCAAAATTTGTTTTCTATATCCTTGATCCTGATTATTGTATTCATATTTATGTGACTAATTTTAGAGCAATTATAATCCTGTACTATAATTACAAGAATTTGTCTTGTTGTGCAGGGTATCAACAATAAAATTAATTACTTTTGACCTAAAGTGGTTATATATGTAGAAAGTTATGGAACAATTTTAGCAAGGACACGCCTACCTTTCATATATCTTGAGGTGAGAGAAACGCATTTTCATTGGAAATAGTTTTTTCTTTATGGATTAAATAATATTTGATTTAATAGGACCAGGAGCATGTCTACCTCCCTCAAACTTCTGCACCTACATTTTCTCTGCAGTAAGTATTTCATTTGAACAAAAATTTGCCCCAGTTTTCAATATTGTATTATATATTGAAGTAATATCGTTGTTAATATCACGAACTATTTTAATGTAAAGAATTCTTAGACTTTTATGTAAAAAAAAAGAAATTAAGAAATTTTTTAAAATATTTTCTTTTTTAGTTGTGGCAAAAACTAGGAAGTAATTTTTCTTTTATATATGAAAAACCAATACTAACTTGCAGAATTAATTAAATATATATATATATATATATATATATATATATATATATATTACATTTTATGAATTTTTTTATACTTCATCGAACTTATGTAATTTTTGTATAAAAATTAAAAATAGTATATAATTAGCGTCATCTTGTGAATTTTCAGTGTACTATATTGAGTCCATTGTTCCTTTTCTTGGTTGTTGTTTAAATTTGTTACTTTTTTTATTTAAATTTAACAAAATATAAAACGTTAACATGAAGAACTCTACTCTAGATCACTGCACTGCTCTTCAAGCGGAGATCTTAGCCATTAGGAGAGCGGTAAATTGGCTAATGTACTAAAAGAGCATTCGGAGAGGATATACAAATTTGTACCAATAATCAAATCTCGATTAAGTCTCTTTCGGGTGTCTATTCGACATCCAGGTTGGTACATGAATGCCTGACATCTTTAAATGAGATGGCAAGACATTAAAACCTAGAATTGGTCTGGGTAAGGAGTCATTCAAGCACACCGGGAAATATTATTGCGGATAAATTAGCCAGAACTGGTTCCCTTCTTCAAAGTGAGGAAAGGGACCAACTAGTTGGCATACCGCTGTCATATTGCAAATCAATGATACTGCAGTACTTGTCGAGGATAATTCAACAAAAATAGACAAATAAGCCTGCATGTTCTATCTCGAGACAGATGTGGCTGCAGTACGATCAGGAACGGTCGAGTTTCATTCTGGGATTGCCAAAGTGTCAGCTACGAACACTTGTAGCCACTATTACAGGCACACGCTAGGAGACTAGGACTATCTTTTAACGACTATTGTAGAAGTTGGTCGTGCGAATATAAAGATCGCTGAATTTGGCAGTCCGTATATGCACGGACTATTTGACCTCTCTGCAATTGATGTTAGATGAATCAGATCTTTTGTTCGTGCATCAGGTTGGCTCGATTGAAACCTATTTTCGGACATATGAAGACAGATTCACATGATCCATTAGGGTAACACAACGGGACCAATAGGACCCAAGATACATCTAACCTAACCTAACCGTGAGAGACGCATAATTAAGGGCCATATTTTTTGCAACAATACATATTTATTTTAAAGAGCCTCATCTAGAAATGAAGATTGGTCTATTCTTATATGAAAATATTACATCTGAATGTTTAAATTTACGTAGGCTGGTCCATTTTCAAAACACTTCTAAAAATACGTATTACTTTCATTATCAACATTTTCGTTAAAAGAAAATTAATTTCAAATTGTAATAGAGGTGTACTAAGACTAGGAATATTCATTCAAATAATTCTTATGTCTCTTTTCAGTCGCAGATTATTAAGATTTTTGTAGCGTTTTTTATCATATTTTCTTTATTTTGTATATTTCGGACAATTTTCAACATGTATTGGATTTTAATATACCATTAGAATGGTTTACTCTGATAATATTACACGTAATTAACCCTTTAAATGCAAAATTTGTGGCAAAAATAAGCACCAGTTTTTTTTTTGATCTGTTAGATAACTGTAAAAATTAATAATTTTTTATAATTTTTTTTGCATATCCTTCATTAAATTTAAGTAATTTTTAGGTTTTAAATAAAAAGTATTTTTAAATATATATATTCTCGACACATTGTATTTAAAAAATAATAATTTAAAAAAGTGATAAAAGTAACAATAGTTTTAATTCACAAATATACTAAAGTATTTAAAAAATAAAACTTGGACTCAATATTTAAAAAAATTTAATTTTAATATTTTTTTTCTTCAAACAGTTTAAAAACACCTTTTTAGTTCATTAATATTTGCTTTAAGTTCTCTGACTTTAGCGCCCTTTCATAGCCACAGAAATAATTATTTCTAAAAAATTCTTTTAAAATTATATAAGGTACGAATACTTTTATAATTAGTTTTCTAAATATGTATATTTTTGAAAATTTAAAAAATGTTTTTATTTTTACTTTTATCTATAAGACAAATCATAGAGCCACGGATGCAAACAATTTAGAATTAAATGAAGTACAACGATTGAAGTTAATTTTGGACTACTTGGAGAGTTGTGTTTGAATTTTATTGGAACCTTTGTAAAAACCTACTACCGCATATATTTGGTTATATAAAAAGCAACCACACATAGAATATTTTCTTCAGATATTTCAGATATGATCAAAGCTGTACTAAGCTTGCACAAAGCAATATGTTTAGGTTTGTCTAGTACCGCATATTATTTAGTCTATAATTGGAACAAAATTAGCACTACTAAATCAAGGACTTTCCTACTGTACTTTTAACCACTTAAAAAGTGAAAAGTACCATAGTACTCAATTCGCTATCGCTTTCTCGGTTATTTGAAAAATTATAGTTAAATGAACAGTTTCTTTCCTTCTACATTGTTTCATTTTCTATTTGTACATATGAATTGTATTCTCCAAACTCACACAAAGTAAAACATTTATAAAATGAACCAAAAAATTAACATTTGTAAATGTTTTTAATTTTCTTTGATTATTTTCCTTCTTCTTTTTTTTTCTTTTTTAGTTAAATATTTTTGTTTGTCATGCTGCTGCTGTTGACGTTTTATTATTGCTCTTATAGTTTCTGCTTCGCTACTGCTATTATTGTTACTAATGCTGCTTTCTATACTGACAATTTCTAATCTTAATCTGCATGTCATCTAAAATACCGCATAAATCACAAAATAATACTAAAGAAAAACAAAATGTGAAGAGATGATGGTGATGATGATGAGGGTGATGATGGTGAAGAGATAAAGAAATGGAATAATGGAATTGGAGAAATTGTGAACGAAATTACATCGTTTCTGAAAAAGGAACTTAATTTTGCCATTCTACTGTAATATAAATTCCCTTGGAGTGAGGTTTACTTTAGGTATTATAAACCTTTTTTTTTTAAAGAGTAATTGATTTCCCACGGATTACATGTGCGCGGAGGTTGATTTCGGGGAAAATCCTACACTGATTATCCCAAATAGGAACTAATGGTCAGATAAGGAGAAACTATTCAATGGAGTATCGGTACTCACTGATGGATCCAAAATGGATATAGGCACTGGTGCAGGTATTTATTATTAGAACGTCAGGGAATCGTATAGGCTTTCGGATATTTGCAGTGTGTTTCAGGCAGAAATTCTAGGTATTCTAGGAATCGATAGCAAGGAGCATTGAAGAGAATACAGAGTTAACTCTGTATGTAGATAGCCAGGCGGCGTTAAAGGCTCTGAAAGGACATTTTGTCAAGTCTAGGTTAGTTAGCGACTGTAAGAAGGCTCTTAGGAGATTGATGAGCAATTATCATATTAGACTCTGCTGGGTACCGGGTTATTGCGAGATATCTGTCAATGAGGTAGCTGATGAATTAGCAAGGAACGGCTCAGCTTTGGATGGTGCTGTAAGTGAAAGTGGTGTGAGACCACCTCTAGGCTTTTAATTCAGGTTGATTAGAGAGTGGATTCGGGATGGAACCAATCATGCATGGAATCGTAGAACGGACTGCAGATTATCAAGGGTCCTATGGCCTAAACTTGATAAGGCAGATGCAAATCTACTTTTTGTATTCTAACAGGTCATTGTCCCATAGGGTAAATGACAGGGAATTGGCAGATAGGTTCCTCCGTTCTTTGCAGGATGTGCGAAGATAATGAGGAGGCAGAATGGCTAGGCAGTCGATTCGTCGACGAATTGGATAGCATATCAAGGATTGATTTGGGTAGCTTGATAGGATTCGTCATGGGAATAGGCTGGCTAAGAGGGTGTCGTTGGCTTCAATTCTTTTCTATTCTTTTCTTGGTCTCAGCTTGCTAATTTTTTTCCTTTCTTAAATCACTTTAACACCACTACTTGTGGACCAATACTTGTTTTAAGCTTAGTGTATTTTTCTATGAAGCATATATATGCATCACATTATGTTATTTGTGCCTAATATAATGTATATGAGTCTTATATGGGAGCTATGGTCATTTATGGGCCGCTCTTTATGAAATTTGACACTGCGGTTTATATTTGTATAATACTGATTTGTGCAAATATTAACCAGATACTATTAATTGTATGGGATTTATGCCCGTTAAAATGATTTTCTAAAAAGGGGTTTATATGGAAGCTATGGTCAATTATAGACTAATATTCGGGAAATTTGGCACGCAGATTTATATATATAACTTATATGCGCCAAATATTATTAAAATATTTATATATTTAAGGGATTTATGATTGAATAAACCTTTATTTAGTGTGGACATTTTTATGGGGGCTAGATAAAATTATCTAAAGGCAGAACAATTTCGTTTAATATCGATTTATGTTTTTGAATAATTTTGTTTTGGTTGTCATACGTTTTTGTAAAATATCGAGAGTAATAACCAATTTTATTAGGGTTCGTCCTTGAACCATAAGAAATCTACAAAATCGTACAAAATTTCATTAACTTATTTTAAAAATTACGACCTGTGAATTGATTACAAAGTTCATATGGACGGACAGACTGTCAGACAGACGGATATCGTTAAATTGACTCAGAAAGTGATTCCAAGTCGATTGGTAAAAATTAAGGTTGGTCTTAGATCAATATTTTTGGGAATTATTATTTAAAGTACAAAGAACGAAAAATGATTATTTCGAAAAAGTTAGCAAAAACATTTTAAAATTTGAAAAAAAACATTCTTGCACAAAAAGAAGTGAATATATATATATATATATATATATATATATATATATATATATATATATATATATATAACTAAATAAAAAGGATTCTTAAAAAAATAATAATAAATAAATTTTACAAAAACTTTCCTTTATAAAAATATTTTATTAATAAATTTTTCGTTTATAAATGGTGTTTTAAAAAATTAAATGAAAATGTATTTATTTATATTCTATGATAATACAAGAAGAGTTAACTTCATTTTCTTTATTTATATCTATTGTTTAGTTTGTTATCCTTTATCTCTTCTCTTGTACATTAAAAAATATCCACACATAAATATGTACTTATGTATACAACATACGTAAATTTGCTTTAATATTAACTGAAATTGAGATGTTTTCAAGAGCTTAACATAAGTGTATTTATTTCTTAAATAAATGAAAATGTCATCATTTTTGGCTAAAGAAAACATTAATTTTAAGAAAACATAAATTTATTTTAAGTTATTTTCTTATATATATGTTTATAGTCTATTATTACCCCTGGGTTAACAAAAAAATAAATAACTATTTAAACTTATTGTACGTTTCAAAGCTAAAAAATTTGCTTAACATTAGTTCCTTCCCATATACAGTGCATCATTTCTTACCTAAGCTTTTGTTAGAGCTTATTAACTGAATAGCATCCACTATTCACTATTTGGATTATTTTCTTTCTTTATAAAAATCTTTGCCTACTTTAAGGCATTAATTATCTAAAGGTAAACTTTTTGTTTTGTTAAATTTAAATTGCAAGTAGGGTTTGGGTTCTGGGAATTCCCGGGAATTTTTTATAATTTTTCCGGGAAAATGGGAAATTTAATATTAATATTAATTTAATATGTAGCTTTAAAATCCTATGGCAAAAATATTACTATTGTTAACGTCTCAATGAAAAATTTACATTATTGTACACACACTACTTACTAAAGTTATTTTAAGATGGTAATACTTAAGATGGTAAATATTAAGATTTGTCAAAAATTCAATACAAAAGCGATATTTTAAATTATTCAAAAACATATGATTTTCATATGCATCAATAAGGTATTTTTCTATACTATAAAAAATAAGGTTATACAAAAGTTTTCTAAAAAAAAATTAAAAAGAAAATAATTTAAAGAAAAATAAAAACTAAATTAAATATAAAAACATTGTATTACTATTTGAAATAATCTCTGTCGAATCTTCTGACAAACTGATAAAATATGTAATATTTTATTTTCAAAAGTATTAATGCTTCTCGTCATAAAATTTAATGAAATTTCAAAACAATCTTACTTTTGGCAGATTAAGTTTTTGATTTTTGAATTATATTATTGATATGTGTAAGTGAATGTTAAATAAGATGCGTTTCAAAAATATTCACTATTATAAAAAAAGAAAATATTGAGTTGAGATTTTTGCACTGAAAACACAATATCCTACAGTTCCTTTGTGACACATGTCCTATAAAAGTAATGAAACTGTAAGGAAATATATATAAATGTTAAGGCCTCAAAACTTAACTGAGAATTTTAATAGAAACAATTTTAAATATTTTCCAGAATTGTGTTTTACATCTCTAAATTAGAAAGAATTAATTAATAATGTAAGATGAAGATAAAATGGAAATAAAACGATAAGAAAAACTAATACTGAAACTTAAATATAGTACCACAGATTAGAATTTATTTATTTTTTAATTTTTGCCATGAAAAACTAACCTAAAAATCTGTGAGATACAGTTTTATAACTTACAATAGTTACTTATTTTATTTGTATGAAATATTTGAAATATTTAAGTCTTGAAAGATGCATCATACTTTAATATTATTTTATTTTTTTATTTTATTTTTTGCTAATTTATAATGTTGTTTAATATTATTTTTAAGAAATCAGTGGTTTTTTTTTCTTGTAAGAGTAGTTCCATTTTAAATTTAAAAATTTTGACCTCTCTGAAGTTTTTGTCTGCAGCAAGCATACCGATAAGGCTACCAAAAAATAAAAAAAATTAATTATGGACTTTTTTAGATACACGTCACTGAAGAATATTCATACAAAAAAATATGTTAATAAAATTATTTTCATAATTTTTATATGGCATCTTAAAATACAAGTTTTGACAAATCTACTCCAAAAAGAAAATATATATATATATATATATATATATATATATATATATTTTGATATCTTTTATATAACAAAAGTTATGTCCATTTAAATAAATATGTTAAACACATTCAAAGCTATAGAGTTACCACAGTTCTCAAAATAAAAATGAGAAAAATTCATTTTACATGCCTATGTATCCTTCTCTACACTTGTACCAAATTTTATCTAAATCGGTAACCAAGGGTCAAAATTTTTCAAATTTAAAATGAAATTACTCATAATTTAAATTTTTAAATATGAAAAATTCAATTTTCCAGGAATTCCCGGGAAACCCCAAACCCTAATTGCAAAACATTTGTTTAAACAACTTGTTATACACAGAAAAAAATTATTACGGTATATTTTTCAATAAAAACAGTTGTTTTATTTTGCATCTTAATTTAATAAATATGTATATTGAAGTAAATATAAAATAGAAAAAAATATTTAAATTTTTAATTCATTCAATCATCTACTTGATTGATTTTATCTACATTTACATTACATTTACATTACGTTTATACCAACACAAAACCAATTAGTTTTGGCGAAAACTTCATTTCAACAACTAATTCCTTTACATACCTTGTTTTCCACTTAATGTGGTTTATCTTGACGTCTGTATTTTTTGACATATTTGTTTTCGTCGCTCAATCGAATTAGCCTTGTTTTTATAAGTAAAGTTTTACACGATTTTAAAATATTTTTAATATAAAAAGGTATAACAAACTAAATAATTAATGAAATAATACAAATTTTCTATCATTCATATATTTTTAATATATATAAAAGCTTACTGTTATGAAATTAACTGAACAGGCTGTATCATAAATAATTATTTTAGTAGTTTTTATTAGGTTTTCAATAAAAACTAAATGAAAGCTATTTTTGTTTTGTATGGAAAACTAAAAAAAATGTAGTTTTTAAACAAAAGCCGAATGAGTCCAAAAACTATTAGTTTTTATTTGGTGTAAACGGCATATTAATTCGAAATTTTTTTCTGTTTTAAATTTTTTAGTAATTGATATAACCATTTTGGTGAGAGGTTCACATTTAAAAAAAAGTTTTTAATTGAATGAATTATTTACTAATATATTTGATGGTTGGTGACTTTTTTCTGTGTACTGTAATTACCACTTTGACACCCAATGACGACATATTTACATACTTCTACATATACAGTGTATCAGTTAAATATTTTGCTTAAGAAAAATTTCTTAGAATTAAGAAAAAGATGCTCGTTTAAGAACAGATTTTAAGAAAACATCATTAAGTTTTTATCAGATATAAAAAAAGAGATCTTAAATATTAATAATGCTTTTAAAAAACAAAATATCGTATTATTAGTTCAGGAAATTTTTAATCTTTTTTTATATTTATCATTACTTTTTTTATCCCAAAAAAGTATTTTCTAGGCGGTTTATATCAAAATATTTGGTTTCAAAAAAAAAAAAAAAAACAAAATTAAAAAACTATATCGTCTACATGCCTTTTTTCCCAATGTGATTTTTGTTGACATTCACATTTCTGGGATATTTTTCATTTCCGTTCAGTTTGCTATTTTTTCGATCGGAGAATAAGTAGTTTCAATATTAAAACATATTTTAACAATTTTTAATGAATTATTTATTGTAATAAGTTCACAAGCAAAATAAATAATTTCTATAAATTTGACATTTTATTTTTCTCTTTACATATATGAAAGCTTGCTGTTTTGAAATTTGCCAAACAGGATGTATCATAAATAGTTATTTTATTAGTTTTTATTTTTATATTTTATGACTTTTATGGAAGAACCAAAGAAATTTATGTAGCTTTTTATTAAAAAACCGAATAAAGCCAAAAACTATTAGTTTTTGCTTTTTGTAAATGGCATATTACCTCATTTCATTTTACACTAGATTTTTTTGTTTTAATATTTAGTAGAATTATCAAAATTCAATATTCGGTGTGATAACCATTGTTTGCCAGAACAGCTTCCAAACATTTTGGCATTGATTGGACTGAATTCTTACACTTCTCGATCGATATTTTGTCCCATTCATCTTGCGGAATTTTCTTTAATACAGTCCTCGATGAAATTTTGATGTTCCCGGTCTTGTTCCTGCAAGTAAGCCTAAAGATTTTTAAGAACTTTAAGTCAGGAGTTTGAGCTGGCATTGGCAAATGTTTGGTTTTGTATAAAGTCCACATTCTGACGTCTAAAACCGTATGTTTCGGATTATTATCCTGTTGAAAATAGGATTAATTTTTTTTATCCTCCCAGATAGATAAATATAGTCGGTTAGCCATTATACTATCAATAAATAGCCCTCCAAATGCGGACATACAGCCTTAAACTATCATTGAACTTCCACCATGCTTAACAGTAGATTTTATATTTTTTGTATTTAAGGGTTCATCTCCATACCATACGTCGTCCTTGGGATCCGGAATTGTTGTATTTGCTTTCGTCACTAAATATATCACTTTTCGAAAACTCAAAAGACTTAGTTTTATGGTGTTCAGCAAATGATAACCTCTTTTGCCTGTTGACTTCAGAAATGAACACTTTTTTTCTCGCTACACAACCAGGGATATCATAGGCCCTGAGTGTCTTATAGACAGTTTCGTTGCACACTTTTGTTGCTAGTATTCCTCTTAATTTTCCGCCAATTTTTGAAGCCGATAAATGTGAATTTTCCCGGTTTTCCTGGAGTACGAGTATTTATCATACATCTCTAGAAAGATTCTGGGTGACCTTTCCGTTGAATATTTTCGATGCTGTAGCATATTTTTTTACGTTTTTTTCATGAGTTTAAAAACTCGTTGCTGGAATTTTCCGAACTTGTTAATTGGTTTTTATATCCTAGTTTACCTTGAAATTTTATCGACAGGATTCTACAAACTCTCCTCTGTTCAAATTGGTTCAAAACTTCGATTTTAATTTAAAATTGTTTGGAAACTTTTAATTTTAACACTTTAATTTGTTTTTTCTTACCCCTTAAATCATTCTGTCGTAATATTCTGATACTGAAGTAGTTTGGAAGATATATCTATATTGGGCAATATACCTCCATATTTCTTTTTATGAAATTCATCACCTCTACTTTATACAGCTTAACAAGTTAATCAAAAAATGCAGTCTAATCAGAATTTTGAAAAGATGTACTTTGCTATCAATGGATTTATATCTATCGAAAAAATAAATTTACATTTGACTCTTTGCCATCCACGTTAAAAGATAAAGCATTTTATGTGAGGTAAATGTAAAAGGTTGCTTACGAATCGATTTGCTGGATCCAAAAAACCGAAATTCAAGAAAAATATTTGTGATCGACCAATATTTGAACCAAGTTCGTAGCTTATTTAAGACTGTATATCGGTCAAAAAAGCGTTTTGGCCAATATGTCTGCAACTAATAGACCGACTGAATTAATTTCTTCCGCGGATAAAATCAGAAAAACTGTACCAATTTTGTTTTGCAAAAACGAAGTTACTGGCTTATAGAGAGTCTCCAGAAAATCGAAAGCCTTTTTGTAAAATCGAGGTTTTAATACCTCCACTATTTTTGAACCTGTTTTTTCCGAGTTTGAGGAGAAAAGTTCTGGAAAATTTTTTTTTTTTGATATATAACATATATCTGTGTTATTGGAGGTTTCACAAATGCCATTTGAACCATATCTCCGTAATTTATGAACTGATGCTGCTGAATTTCAATAGCAAAATTATTGGAAGGATTTGCGATTGTTTGATATATATATATACATATATATATATATGTATATATATATACATATATATGTATATATATATATATATATATATATATATATACATATATATACATATATATATATATAAACATATGTATATATATATATATATATATATATATATATGTATCGATGGAACATCGTCCTCTCCGACGCCCATAGGTAATAAAATGCAACAACAAATACATAATAAGAAAAGAATATTTATATTTGGCTAGTGGTAAATTTTACAATTGTAGGAAAATTATTTTACTGAATCACTGTATATCCACTACAACATTAAACATAACGACACTGCAAAACCTCAAGTAACACTCTCGTTGTACAAGTAAGTACTTACATACATATGTAGGTACATATACAGTTTGCCAATAAATTGTTTTTACAATGCACCAAAAATTATTATTTTAATTTTATTTTACAAAATACGAAAATGTTTATAACATTGAAAATTTGTTTGTTACATTTTGTTTTAGGCATATTTTTTTAACGGATTTTACTAAAAAAGAATTTATTATGATTGTAATTACGAAAGTAGGACAACAAAAGCTACACATACTGTTTAATCTACCTGTTAAGAAATTGTTTTTACATATGCGTTTTTGTTTCTATATGAAACAATTTTTAAAATTTTGCAAAGTATTTATAATCCTCCATGCTTTATTGTGATGCTTATAATCATATAATACGAGAATTTTCGTTCTAGTAAGTATGTCAAGTGAGAGAACTGGGGATTATTATAACTCCTAAATCACAAAAAAGGGTCAGATATTGCATAAATGTATTCCTTATTAAGGCAAATACTTAATATCGTATTAAATCGCTCGAAAAATGACAAAACTTTGGAGCTTAAAGCTAGTAGTACCAGGCGTCTTTTTAAAGCACTCCAAGAAGAATATGTTATTTTTATCTTTCAAGAAATAATAAGAAAACACTGAATGAGTACAAATACAAGTTGAAAGCTATGAGGAAAAAGACACTTTTACTGGGACAGAATGTTGAAAAATTATTTTCATTCGCTATAATCCATCCTGACAAGACTAAAAATTTCTGGAGGGAATTTATATTTTGTGGGAATGCTAAAATTTTGTTGTAGTATAATTTAATCCAGACAGAGTATGGCGAAAACCTTTAGAATTAAAAAACACATATATATACTTTCATATTTAAACAATATTCTTAAGTACAGGCAAGTATAAGAGTATCTTGTATTTGTATTTTGTTGAAAGTAGTTGAAAATTGGGTATTTTTATAAAATAGCATAGATGTGTAAAAATATTTGAAGGTTTTAAAAGTTCGTTTAATAAAATGCCGTAATAAACCTTAGCAAATGAAATACAACAAACCAAAATTCAAGTTATGTTGAAATAATGACTCCAAGCACATAGGGGCAAAGGAGAACAATTCGGTCTAAAATCCCAATTGACTATTTATTCTTTCATTTGATGAAAAGGTTCCCCAAGCAGTTATACATGCCAACTGTTGTCATATTAAATTTTAAATCTCGAAGTTTTATAGATGTAAAAAGAATTTTTTGATACGACAATTTTTCTATATTTTTAGTTTTTGCTCTCTTTTTAATAGTTAAAATCTTAATATGTTATTTTTCTTTGTAATATAAATTAATAAATATATTAGTTAACATATTCATATTAAAAAATATTACATTAGCTGAAAATTATATACTTTTTTAATGCCGAACTATATTCTCTTTCAATGTAAATACAATTTCTTGACATACTGTACATATGTATGTATATGTAGACGGGAAGCTGGTTTCTTTTATATTACTACTTCACCTTCCCTTAGAAGATGCTAAAATTATTTTTTGTACTTTAAATTGCAATAGTGGCATATTATACATAAGTTTCTTTTAATAGTGCTAATGTTGTGTGTATAATGTAAATGTTGTGTTGAAACATTTCAATTTAATTCACAACACAATATAACTTTGTTTTTTTTTTATACCCCACACCACTATAGGTGGTTCAGGTATTATGCGTTTGTGCTGATGTTTGCAACGAACAGAAAAAAATCATGCAACACTTTAAACCTTAAAGTATACCAATCGACTCAAAATCACTTTTTGAGTCGATCTAACGATGTCCGTCCGTCCGTCTGGCTAGCTGGACGGTTGTCTGACGGCTAGCTGGTTGTCTATGTAAATCTTGTGCACAAAGTACAGCTCGCGTTTTTGAAGATACGAAGGCGGATCTATAAGTCCGTGACTTTTTGAATGAAGTACAGCTTTTTTTTTGCAAAACAAAAATATATTTTTCAACATAGTCTCCTTTTAACTCAATACACTTAGTCCAACGTTTCTCCAATTTTTGTATGCCTTCCAAAAAATAGGATTTTTCGAGGTCCTTGAAATAAGCATTTGCTTGGTCAATAATTTCATCGTTGGAGCTGAATCTCTTTCCACCGAGCCATTTCTTTAGGTTTGGAAATAGGAAGTAGTCACTAGGGGCTAAATCAGGAGAATTTGGCGGATGAGGTACCAATTCATAGAGTTTTGTCATTGAGGCTGCTCACGTGAGCACCGGTGCATTATCCTGATGAAAAAGAACTTATTTCTTGGCCATATGGGGTCGTTTTCTTTTTAAAACCTAAATCGGTCTAATAAGTTGGCATAATATTCGCCATATTTATTGTTTTTCCCTTTTGAAGGTAATCGATGTGGATTATCCCGCATGCATCCCAAAAAACTGTTGCCATCAACTTATTGGCCGATAAACTTACCTTGGCCTACTTCGGAGCAAAGAAGTTCCGTATACGTATCAATCTTTGTGCCAAATTTCACGAAGAACGCTCCATAATTGGCCATAGCTCCCATATAAAACTCTCTTCCGAAAATCCGAATAGCGACAAATTTTATGAGGATCGCCCCATAATTTAAAATTAGCTTCCATATAAGCCAACTTTCGGGAATAACTGTAAAGTTCATAAATTCATAGAAATGTTAGTATTTGCATAATATTCTGTATTTGTATACTTTATATAACACTTAGTAAAATTATTAGACCATAATTGTCCACATGTCTAGCATAAGACCCCTCTACGAATTTTGATGGACATGTACAATGGTGTGGGGTATCATAAGGTCGGGCTAGACCGACTATATCTTTCTTACTTGTTTTTATATGTAAAAATGCGTGTTAGTATCTTTGTAGCTTGCTATTATATGTTATTTTTTTATTTATTTCTTTGGCCATATACATACATGTTCTTATTTTGTGGTAAATCCAAAACAACAACAACATTATCAACAAACAAAAGTTTTGTTTACATTTAAGCCTTAAAAGTGTTTTACACTAGCATAGAAATTGTGAAATTATAATATTTGAAAATTTAAAGTATCTTTTAAAAATCTCGTAACTCGTAACAACTATTTCTCATAGACTTTAAACCCAGACAGACATACGTTAACAAAAACTTTACAACTCTATAGCATAACTTACAATATGATAAAGTTAACGAATTTTGTTATAAACTTTAAACGCCATCATATAAAATACTTACCAATACTACAGGCATATTATGTAAAACTAGAGGAACATAACACTAAATAAAACGTTTAAAGAACAAGGTACCATGAGTAATTTTACTACAAAGTTGGAAAATGTCTATAGAGTATTAAATACAGAGTTTTGAAATTTGTTTTAACAAGTATTTTGCTAGAGTAGAAGCTAGAGAAGGTGGAATAAGCAAAGCAATGCAATTAACAACTACAACAAGAAAAAGTACAAGAACAATTTTCCAACGCAATACACTTAAGTGCTGGTGGTATATAGTACTATAGGAGTTTTAATAATATACAACAAGTTTTCTTCTTTGATATACACTTTGAGAAGACATCGATGATGATGTCGTTGTCATTGAATGTGTTTTAAATCTTTGTCTTATTCTTAGACATAAATATATATAAACTAATATAATAATAACAACAAAAACTGCAAGAAAAATAACCTACAGTTCTGGCGATTGCAGTATATCTTTTAGTTTCCAGATTTGTGGTTCAGTTATAGATCTCAAATAATCTCAAATTAACTAAAATCATAAATCCAAACACCTTCTAAATTAACTTTAATCATAGGTCTTCCAAAAACACTAAAATAGCTACATTTCAGTCATACATTTTTATTTAAACTAAAATTTATTTATATCATAGGTTTTTATATAGTCCTACATTTTCAATATAAGTCCTTAATAGAGTTCCAAAATAGCTTTAGACGTAGGGTTTTATAAAGCTCCTAATTTGCTTCAATAAAAGCTTTTTATATAGTTCCAAATTATCTTTAATCATATAATTTCTAATAGCCTCAAAAATTGCTGCTGTCATAAGATTTTCCGATAAGCTTCTAAACTTTGATCTCAATTTTGCTTAAATAATTGATTTTTATATAGACTCAAATTATCATAAATCATAGATTTTTATAAAGTCTTAAATTTGCATCAATGTAAGACCTTCATAAGGTCCCAAAATTGATTCAAAGATATAAACCACTATTATATCTTTATTCAATCCCAAATTTGTTTCAGTCGTAGGTTTTAAGAGTGTCTCAAATAAGCCTAAATTACAGATTTTTATATAATTCCAAATTTACTTCAATCATAAGACTTCCATCAGTCTCAAAATAACTTTAATCTTTGGACTTTTATTAATCTTTTTACAATCTCGAAATAACTTCTATACAGTTCTAAATTTACTTCAGTTTAAGGTCTTACTACAATCCCAAAATAGCTCCAATCATTGGTATTTATATAGTCCCAAATTAGTTTCAATGGTAAATGTTTATGCAGTTCCAAATCATCTTCAATCATAGGTTGAGTAGTGTCCCACATTACCTTAATAACAGATTTCTATATAGTAACAGGCTAGCTTGAATCATAGGATTTTCAATAGTCAAAAAATTTAATCATAGAACTTTTAATAGTCCCAAATAAACTTCAATCATATGCCTTTAATTCATTTCAATTCAGCTTAAATTATAAGTCTTTCTATAGTCCCAATTCAATCGTTGGTCCTATACAGTAAAAAATCAGCTTTCAATCATAGGTCCTTATATAGCCCAAAATCTGCTTTAGTATAGGACCTTCAACAAATCCAAAAATAACTTCAATCATGGTCCTAAATTAGCTTTAATCGAGTCTTAAACTAGCTCCAAACTAAGTTTTTAATAAAGTCTCCAAGTAGCTTCAATAACAGATTTTTATACCGTCGATTATTAGTTTCAATCCTATATAAGGATTTCAACAGTTTTAAAATTGCTTTAATCTTAGAACTTGCAATAGTCCCAAATAAGCATGACTCATATGCCTTTATTTAGTTCAAATTTAACATAATTCATCAGCCTTTAAGTGGCATCAAATTAACTTCAGTCGCAAGTCTCATACAATTCCAAATTAGCTTATATTTAAAGTCCTTTTAAAGTCTTAAATCTACATATATATTTAAAATAGCTTGAAGTCTTAGTATATGCCTTAATTACCTTTAACTCAAGGCATTTTTATAGCCCCAAATTAGCTTCAGTCAAGTTTAAAGTTCTACATCAGTTTTAGTTATAGTTCCTTTTTTATAGTTTTAATTTAGTCTTTATACGATTTCAAAATGTTCTTTAATAAAATATTGTTGCAGTTCCAATTTACATCAACCGTAAGGCGTAAAGTAGTTTTTAATGCAGGTTTTTTTTATAGCTTAAGTTTGGATTTAATCGTATGTAAGACCTGCGTATAAATATAATGTAGCATACAATTTTAGTAATAGATCATACTGCCGTAAATTTTAAAGATTTTAGTTGATTGTAATATCTCCAAAAGACACGACAGATCAGTGGCTTTCATATAAAAAAAAAAAAAATTATTCCAAATATTTTTTTTAATAAAATGATTAATTAATTTTATATTGAAATTTAATTACATTATTTATTAATGTAATTAACTTTCTAATTGGTTTAAAACTTTTGACAAAAATTGATAGCTTTTAAAAAAATATAAAGAGAAAAGGAAAACGTGCAAATAAAAAATATAAAAATAACTTTAAATCAATTTCTAACCATTCTTAACAGTTTGGACTCAATCTGTCATTAAAAAAGTAATACGAAATATTTACATGATTTCTTCAGTTTTCAGTGAAGTGTTTAATGTATAATTATTTGGTAACTAGGAATTTTAAATATTTGATGAGATTATTAATCTTTCGATATTGTAAATGTTCCCTCTATTGGTAACGTAGGTTATATTTAATTTCAAGATCCCAGTTTGTTTCACAGCTGTTCTACGAGAGATTATTTATATATATAGGTAAGGTAAGGTCAGTTTATATTTATTGTTTTTGACGATATATTCAGACATTGTTCACATTGTTGTTGGATTGTTATTGGTATCTCGTCTTATTATTGCAAGGGCACTAAGGTAGGATATTATGATCTTTATTGAGATGAACGCTTTTAATATAAGTTTTCGGGAATTAAATATAAGTGTAAACATTATAAAATTTAAATATATTACTAAGAGTACACATTTTGTGATCATTAAAGTGAATGATATCACATAGATTTTTACATACATACATACATAGATGCAGACATATATTGATTTAAACCCTAGTTAAATAAGTTTATAATACCAAAATTTAATGCAGAGATATGAAATCTAATATATAGTTACGTATTGGCGTCATAAAAATCCTTTTAAAAGTCACCGATAATCACATGTGAGGCGCATGAGATACTTGAGGTCAAAGGTTACAAAAATGTTATTTATACTCTTATTTATATATATGACGCCAAGATGAAATTATATATGTAGCGAGTTTCGTTTGCCTCAAACAAATTTGGAATTTTAATATTTTTTATTTGTTAAATTTTACTTACATTATATCATTTAAAAATTTCTAATAATAATGCGTTTTTATTAAAAGCGTAATTTAATTAATTGTAGAATTGAATCAATAATATTTTTAAGTGATCTTAGGCAAATATGCAATCATAAATCTAATTAATTTGATTAAGAAAATTAATTGAAATTTAAGCCAAAATCAATTATTCTAGTTAATTAATATTATCATTTTAGTGATTGGAGCAAAATCAAACAAAAATTTAATTAATATAAGCAATTTTGTAATTGTAGTTACTTTTATTTTTTTCTATATAGTCTTAAATTAGTTTGAGTTGTCTACATTCTTATAGTACCAAATTATCTTCGTTCTGAAACTATCTTTAATTGCTGACCTTTATATAATTTTAAATAAATATCAATTATGGATATTTTTATGGTTTCAAACACAGAAAAAATAAAAAATGGTCTTCAATTATAAAATTAATGACATTAATAAAAATTTTTATTTTTATAATATTAATTAAATCAAATGAATAATTTTTTATATAATTTTAAATAAATTTTTAATTATATTTATTATTTTCCTGATTGAAGTTATGTTTAAAATTAATTAATATATTAATTGACCTTTACCATTGGAAAATATCTCTCCCAATATAAAAACCAAAAATTTAGTTTCTTATTTATAATTAATACATCCATCTTTATTTAAACTAACAAATAATTTTTAATATGAAAAAAATCACAAACTTCGGAAAATGTCGGAAAATCTCTTGTCTAATAAAGTCACCCTTTTTAGGTGAACATTTCGGTAAAGGTACGGCCTACGGGATGACACAACATTAAATGATATAATTAACGATATATGATAGAATATTTGAAAAATGTTAAGGTACTTACCTATGTGAACGTATTTCTACAAGCAGCTCAATTAGGTACCTTCTAAGGCTGCAGCAATTACAAATAATCCCAGAAATTGATTTGACGCTTGTATTATGGCATGACAAAATAATATGGAACATTAAAAAATGTAAATAGTACATGTATTGTCGAAAGTCAAAATATGTACTTACCGCTTCATAAAAACAAAATCCTGATTAAAAATATTATTTCCAAATGAAGGAAAGCTTCATAATCTTCCTCACATTCTGTTCGATCGACAAAAATGATTTATACTTAAATCTTAAAATATGTATATATGTATGTATACATTTCTTATGTTCATTTTTTTTTCTAAAAATTTTAATTTTTTAAGAAAGCTGTCATAATTTTTTTTCCTGCTTTTTTCATTTCATAGTTACTAAAAAATTATAAAAATTAATATTTTTATTAAAATATAATATAAAATTAAGTAAAAAATTATTAAAATATAATATAAAATATTTTTTTCAGTGAAACCAGTTCCAGACGTAAGTCTTCTTACAGTCCCAAATTATCTTATATAATCTTTATATGTCAAGATGAAGATAATGTGAAATTAGCTTCCCTTTTAGGCCTTTATATAGCCTTAATGTGTACTTAATTGTAAGTCTTTGTATAGCTATAAATTGTTTCTATTGTAGGTCATAAGATAACTCCAAATGTAGGCCTTTATATAGTACGGTACTGAAATACAAAAACTTAAATCACAGGTCTTTCTATAGTCTAAAATTAGCTGCCATTGCAATATAGTCCAATTCATTCATGTATGTTTTTATAGTCTTAAATTACTATCTGTCTTAGGGGTTTATATGGACCAAACTTAGCTTCAATTGTAAGAGTTTATGCAGTCATAAAATGGTTCTATATCTTAACCCAATTTACTTTAATCCTAACTGCCATCAGAATAAAAAAAGTCATAATTAAAACTGTAGGGCACATACCACACACAAACACTCACAAACGCAATTGTTTGCATTTGTGGTTCATACATGGCTATGATCAAATGCATGAACATAAAATTGCGAATATACTTGTGTTATAATGTTTATTTCTTTACTTACGTTCAATCTATGTAGAGCACAGTGGACTACATATACCATTATCATTTTAAAGTTGATATAAACTGGAGCTGTAGTTATTACTAGGAAATTCTTGTTTTTTTTTTTGCTGCTTATTATATCTTCCGACTCTACTGTGCCTAGCATAAGGAATGAGTGATATTAGAAGTTTTATATCGAATTTTGTTAAAGTTTTGCAAACATTAATAGGACATTTTATTAATTTATAGTTTAAGGATTAGTGTGTTTTAAAGACAAAAAGCAATACTTGACATAAAACATAATGAAGATTATATCTTATTTTTGTAACTAATAAGCAGTGTTGCTAGTTTAGCCTTTTTTAGTTTCAAAATGTTTGTTTTAGCTTCTAGGTTTTTTTGGTACTTATAATTGACTTAAAAAGGCTAAAATGTTAGTATTTCAGCAACGAAGAAAATAATTTTTTATTTGTTAATACTAATTTTATTTTTACAGAATCATCCATTTTAGCATTTTTGTGTATTTATTCATACGCACAGAAAAAAATATTCGATAAAATTTTTCAATTAATTTGTTGCTTCATTTAATTTGTAATTTTAATTACATTAGTTATTAATGTATAAATTTTATAATTGTTTATAATTTTATTTGACAAAAATTGAGTTATATAAAAAACTCAAAGAAAAAAATTAAAAATTTTTTAAAGGAAATATTAATTAACATATTTCATGTCGATTTCTTGCAATCTGTTTAAGAAAACTGAATGCTAAGCAAATTTCCTTGAGCTTCACATGTGTCAATGGATATGAAATTACTTAGTGAGTAAATATTTTATAAGTTTTATGAGATTATTATGCTTTCCCGGGTTATTCTAGATATTACTTTCGTCGGAAGTTACACATATATTAAGAACTGATATTGTATTGAAGCTTTTTACTGCATTGATAAAATTAATAATGTACAAAAATTGCTTGTTGCCGAACAAGAACAAAATAACAACGAGTGTGGTCCACATAATCCAAATTAATGTGCACACAAAAACTTGTGTAAGATGCTAAGAAAATCTGTGAAGGTGGGTAGCCATTTAGTAGATAATGTGCTATATTTATTAATATGTCATGCTTAAGTTGCAGACTCTATCTGAGAATAGTTTAAAGCCATTGATAGCAAGGTTTTCAATGATATTTTTCGATATTCAAGTAAATATACGCGTTTAATTTTATATCATATATTATATACAACACATTGTACTTAATTATACTTATTTCATAAATATAAATATATTTAAATAATATTTTTTTTATCTAAATATTAGCTATAGTCCAATAAATATTTTAACTGAAATTCACACATTTTTGTGCAATGATATAAATATAATTAATTTAGTAATCGAATAAATAAATATTTTAATTTATGTTAAGCAAATTTTCAATCACGTTTCTAATTGATATAATTAAAAAAAAAAATTAATTGAAATTTCAAAAAAAATCAATTAACTTCAGTTAATTAATATTATTATTTTATTGATTGGAGCAAAATCAATAAAAAACTTAATTAATATAAGCAATTTCGTAATTGCAGTCCAATTTTATTTATTTTTTTTTTCTATGCAGAAAGTTTAGATTATTCATTCTTCAAATCAAAAATCACTTAACTAATTCTATGAACTTACTATATCGATTATTATAATTAATTGTTTGATTCAAAAAACCGAAATTCCAGAAAAATATTTGTGATCGATTTATATAAGAACCAAGTCCGTAGTTTATTTAGGACTTAGATATCTTACTAATGGACTTACTAAGCTTATTTCTTCAACAGAAAAATTCAGATTTTTTTTTTTTAGAAAAACGAAGTCCCTAGCTCATATAGGGACTTCAGAAAATCTAAAACCATTTTTTTTAATATCTCCGCTATTTTTGAACCGGTTTTTTCTTAGTTACAATAGAAAAGATCTGGAAATATATATAAGTTATTGGGAGGCTTCATAACCGCCATTTATATCGATGGATGGAAGTAGAGACAGACAGACATCGTCCCATCAACATCATTTATTATAAGGATCCAGAAAAATAAAATTTTTTTCTCTCCAAGGAAATTGTGGAAACTACAAATGGAATGACAAACTTATTAATTTATATCTGTGGTGAAGGGTATAAAAAGTACAATTTTTGACTCTATGTCTTTCTATTTTTTTTTTTCGTATTCACTAAAAATATTCTCGGTGAAGCTAATAAAACTTATCCAACTTTGGTTAAAAGAAAAAAACAAAAACCGTGGCTGTTTGGAATTAAAAAAAAAGTATGTCCTTTTAAAAGACCCTATTTTCCACATTTCTTATCGAATTTTCATTATTTAAAATGCATTAGATTTCTACATTTGCGCTCTTTTATAACAAATCTAATAAATAATTTTAGTTTTTAACTAAATGCTTTGTAGATGAAAATGCATTTTGCAGACGCATTTTTGAATTTGTTCTCCCCTTTACGATTTTTCATTTTATATTTTATATTAAAAAGTGATTTACTAAGCAGTAACAATTCAATTTGGAGCTTTTTGTGAAGGAAATATTTATTATTTTTAACAATTTTTGAAAAAAAAAAAAAAAAAAAATACCACCACTTTTTTCATGTAAAAATTTATCTTTTTATATATTTTAGTGTTTTATACGTTTTACGCAAAGAGTGTACAACTAATTATATATAAAACTATTTAAACTAATTGATGTGAAAAATATTTTAAAAGTATCTGCTTTAGGTTTAGTAATCTAAAAAAAAAAAAACATTTTAATTATTAATTGCATTAGATGCATAAATGTATTTGCAATTTTTTAATTGCATTTTGTGAAAAGTCTCGTCAACAAAAATTTGTTGAAGATATATTTTTTTAAAAACGTTGATATTATACTAATTATTTGCATATAACTTTATTTGGATACATATTTTCCAATTTTTTAAAAATAAACCAAAAAGTTTTATTAAGAAATTTTTACGTTCTTAGTCCAAAATACAAAATTATATGAATAAATAAGTTTTTGTGTGAAAAAATTTATTGGTGTTTTTTTATAATATATATATATATATATATATATATATATAGAAAATTTATACGGAATTGTTAAGTTAATACAACAACTTACGAAATTTACTAAAATTAAAAATCCAAGCGGATTCTAAGCGGAATGCATTTATAATGCATTTGCATTATAAATGCATTTTTTTTAAATTGATTTCTTTTTATAATTTTGATATTAAAAGAGGAATTAATTGCCTTTCGAATGACCTTTAAATCAATGAAATCAGATCTAAACTGCAAAAGATATATATAATTAAAATTACATACAAATACATACAAAGTAAAAATTGGAAGTTTTTTGAAATTCCGAAGATAAAAAAAATTATAATTAATACATCATTGTAGGCCTACAGATCATGCAAGTACCAAATATGAACAAAATCTGAGCAGCCATGGTATATTTTCATATGTGATGTCTTATGGAATTAATGGTATATTTAATTAAGAAAAGAATACGAGTAGTTTTATTTATTTAACTTTTATACTTGACCAAAAAGGAAACTTCAAGAATCATATAAGTAAATAAAATACACAAATTAAAATCTTAACTGCTTGTTTTGAGTTTTCCATATCAGTTGTTTTTGTACTTCAATTTAAATTTAATACCAATAAATCTATAGCCTATATGTTTGCTCTTACACTTACGTCCATTTCAAAGCCTATTTTAAGGCTATTGCTGTATTTCACATAATATTGACAATCTTTGAATGCTTACAAACCATTAAACCGCAATGAAGAAATGGTAAAAATACGAAACCACTTCACAAACTTAAAAACATAACAATAAGAAAAAAGAAATAAAAACATACTTGAAGTGGTCAAATAGGTAGTGATGAATTCGAAACACCCTGCAACACGTGATTTAAAATTATCTATTATTTTAAAGAACATTTCCAAGATACCAAAAAAGCTTAATTTTTATGTTTAAGTTTGTTTAGAAATTTATCAGTAATATTAGTCTGTATGTATTATCTTTCCATATGTGGGTTTAAATAGATTTCCACAAGTTGGCTGGCCTTAGAAATTACTTTTATTTATATACATATGTTGCTTATAGTTTTGAAAATTTTGGTATTTAAATTCAGCAAAATTCTTTAGCAAATGGAGGAATTATTTAAAAGCAACTTAATTTATCTTCTGAAAAATTGTTATTAAGTTAAATAATGAATAAGATAAACTTGTTTCAAACAAAATGGAAGAGATGAACTTTCATTCTGTTTGCATCCATAATATTTATAGTTTCAAGGTTTGCTAAAGAATTATTTGAAAATTTTATACGAAATTAATAAGCTCTAAGTAATGGTGCAGGGTATAAACAACAAAAATATCCATACGAAAACAATTTTATTTTTCAAATTTTCAACTCTTTTCCTGTTTTTCTGTTTTTACTTGAAGTTTTCTGAAACCCCATAATACCATTGGCCGTATTTCCAAAGACCAATAATTGTTGTTTCGCAAGAATGAAGCCGAAAAAATAGCAAAAAAGAAAAAAAATTGGAGCAATTAAAGTGGCAAATTGTCTGCCAAGTTATACGCCTTATCTACTGATTGTGTTTATTTTTCGATTCCTTTTGTTGCCTCTCTATTGTATTGGTGTACATTTTTTTCATACGTTCTTTTTACAATTTCTCGTCATTAAGTGGCAAGTGGCAAGCTTTGCTCTTTAGTTTTTTTCCAATTTTTTCTGTGAGTTTGTAGTAGTAAAGGTTTTATTTACATGATGATATCACTACAATGTTTAAATTTTATGCTGTTCCTAATATGTGTGTGTTTGATGCCAGTGAAGTTGAAGCAAAATGCTAAATGTGTAATGGAGCCTTAAATGAGTTCTTGTTACAAAATGTCACAAAAAAGAAAGAAATATACACCTACAGACTTATATGAAACACTTGTAAGCTAAATAATGACAATGAAATGTTTAGAAGAGTAAAGAGTTTATTTGTTTTGTACTCGAATGTGAGAAAAATTAAAAGAGTTTCATTAGGTATATGAAGAAGTGGTTAAAAAAAAAGTAATTTAAGTTTGTAACAGAAAAAATGTTATAAGTATGCATTTTAATTACTTAATTTAAAAGCTAACCTCCCTAAGTTATGCAACATTTGTTACGTACTAATTAACCCTAAATTATATAAAAAGTATCCCTAACGTATGTAACATTTTATTTTATAATGAAAACCCTTAAAATATGCATAATAACCATTATTATTTTACTATGAAAATCGCCCTAAAATATGCTTTAATTTCTAATTCCAAATTATCTTCTAAAACATTAATAATTTTTTTTCTCTTTCTACTTTCTTTTTAAATTATTCTCCTAAAATTATTATGTTTAAACATTCCATTTAATTTGTTTACATTTATCTGCTAGCATTTCGGTATAAATTTCATTTAACTCTACCCAATCTCTATAATATTTTTCAAAACCAAATCCTCCAATGTCTGCCATAATTATTTGCATCATAACTTTTCTTGTATTTTAACCCTTCAGACCGCTGATATAGCAACCATACAATCAAGCCTAAATGCTTAGTAATACAATCAAAATTTTCTACATTCATTTATTGGCAGGGTGGTGGAACTAACTATTGAAGTTAAAAAGATATTTACTAATTGCTACTGCAACTAGCTAGTAAACAAATAAACGCACAAAATTACCAATTATCAAAACTATGCATGCAAGTTTCCGATAAAATAACATTATTGACACCCTCATGTATTAGAATGTTATTTGGTTTTTCTGATAACTTATAGACTTTGTTTTGTTAAAATGTTTTCAATCTCTCACTCTTCACCGAAAAGTGGACTGCAGACATAGTTTTTTGGGAACCCAGTTAATGTTTTATTAAGAGATTGTATTATTTATATTCTTTTTTGAAATTTTATATAGTTTCTTTAAAATTTGGTTATTTAAAATACTTTTGTAAAAAATTTTTATAGAAAAAAAATTTATAAGAGGAACCTTTTGCAACTTTTATTTTTCAAAATTGGTATTTTTTTTGAAGGCTGCTTTAGTATTTTTATTAAATAACTGGAAGATTTTTGTACTGTTTTTATTCACACCATCAAAATATATATTATTATTAGTCCTGACGATCTAACGATGTCCGTCTGTCTGTCTGTCTGTCTGTCCATCTGTATGTCTGTTGAAAGCAGGATAGAGCTCGAGCCGGGCATCATAAGGGGACGAAATTTGACTCAAATATTTGTCTTATATAATGTTTGCTTGGCATTTAAAACGAATAAAATCGGTTCAGAAATAGTTATGGCCCAAATAATAGAAAAATATGGTATGTCTATCGTAACTCCAGTTTGTACTTTTCGACCAATATCTTTTACAAAAAAGCATGCACATCAACGAAATTTTGTACAAATAGTCCAAGGACCAATGTTAACTGGAAAAAAAAATTGGGTTTGGGTCGCCCACTTTACCACTCACCTCCCATATAAGGTGAAATTTTAAAAAGCTGCAGAGGTGGGTATATAGATTCGGTCAAGCCGAATATAACATTCTCTTGTTAAAAAATGCTGTTTTTTGTTTTCAAATTGGTACTAATATTCTGAAAATTGGATATTTTTTTCAAACTTAATTATTTTTTTTTGGAAATAGTTCTTTTATTGGGAAATTGGGTACTTTTTTTTTAAAGATAGTATCTTTTTCGAAAAATATTTTTGGTTTGAAAAATGGTTACAATTTTGTTAACTGCTTATTTGTTTTTATTTATTTTTTATTTTTTTTTAATGGATAATTTATTTCGAATATAGGTACTTTTTGGAATATTTGTAATTTTTTTGAACCTGGTAGGTATATACTTCTTTGAAAATTGGTAAATTTTTTTCAACATACAAACTTTTTCTTTTAAATTGTAATTTTTTTAAGAAAAATATTTTTAGTACTTTTTGATATTATAGATCATTTCCTTTGTAATATTTTCATATTCATCTGTAGATATATAGATCTTTATAGGTAGGTGAATTGAAGTAATGATGTCTGTCCATCCGTCCGTTCATCTGCCCGTAAAGTTAAAAAAATATTTAGTGATATCAGAATATTGTTATCAAATATTTTTAATTCTACTTTTTGCTAATTTTTAAATTCCCAGTGTACGAACTTCGTTACTTGATAAATTTGTCAAACTTTTTTCATATTATCCAAATTACTCCACAAACAGCCAATATATGGGCAAAATACTTTTTGGCCGTAAAATCATTGTTACTGGTTTTATATTGGTAGTAATAAACACAACAACACTAAAATAATCGCCAAAAATAAAAAAATCGCTAAAACGAAAAAAATCTCCAAAACTAAAAGCACACCAAAATAAAAGTGAATTGCCAAATTCAAAACAACACAAAACTAAAACAAAAATACAAAATAAAATAGAACTAATAAAAATTTAAATTTACAAAAAAAAAAATAATAATAATAATCATTAGAATGATAAAATAATCGCCAAAAAGAAAATATTTTCCAAAATAAAAAAATAAAATGTAAAAAAATTATTGCCAAAAAAAAATAATAGGCACAATGAAAAATATCGTTAAAACGAAAAATTGTCCACAAAATAAAAAATATTATTCGCCAAAGCAAAAAAATCTAAATTATTTCAAATAAAACAAAATTTTAATAAAGGAAAAAGCAAGTAAGAATGTTATATTATAGATATACTCACTATCTGTAACTTTTTGTTCCACCTTAATTTAAACTGTAAAGTGGGAGGAGAACAGACATTTTTGGATTATGAGTTTGCATTGTTCATTGAACTATTTGTACAGAATTCGGAATAATAAAAAAATTCATGAAAAAAAAGAAAAATTAATTTCCAAAACGTAAATAATCGCCAAAGCGGAAAACTAAGCTAAAATAAAACAAAGTCGCAAAAACAAAATGAGAAAAAATCGCAAAAATTAAAAAATAATCGCCAAAACAAGAAAAAATCGTCAAAAGAACAAAAAAAAATCTTAAATAAAACAAAACTGACAAAATAAATGAAATAGTCGAAATAAAACTTATCTGCTAATATCAACAATTTGTCAAAATTAAAAAAAAAAAACGAAAATAAAGTAAATAAATAATTTCCAAAACGTAAATTATTGCAAAAGTAACAAAAACGAAATAGTCGTAAAAATAAGAAAAAAAGTCGCCGAAATTAAAAAAAAAAAAAAACAAAAAATAATAATTGTCAAGATAATAAAAAAAAAAAAATAGTAAAACGAAGTAAATTACCAAAATAAAAAATAAAAATCCTAAAAGAAAAAAAATTTAAATGTTACAAACATCAGCATAAATGCATAATACTCCAACCATTTAAGATGGTGTATTATAGAAAGATGCCAAATAAAATTGAACTACCAAAATTAAAAATTCACCAAAATGAGAAAAAAGTCCTAAAATGTCTAAAAAAAGAATCATCAAAACGAAAAAATCACCAAAATGCAAAAAAAAAAAAAAAAAAAATAAATAAGAATTTAAGTGCCAAAATAATAATAATAATAATAATAATAATCATAATAATAATAATCGTCAAAACGAAAGAAAATCGCCGAAGCGGAAATGGTCGCCAAAATGAGAAAAAATCTCCAAAATTAAAAAAAAAATTATCGAAACGTAAACAATAGCCAAAGCGCAAAAAAGAGCAAAATAAAACAACATTGCAAAAATGAAAATAAGTTGCAAAAATGAACAGTCGTCAAAACGAGAAAAAAATCGCCAAAATTAAAAAAAAAAATATATGATTATTGTGAAAATAAGAAAAAGTGGCAAATCGAAAAAAATTGTTAAAATGAAGAAGATTCGCGATAAAAAGTGTAAAATGTGTAAAGGGTATAAGAACATCAGAAGATAATTAAACTGTTACTAACAGCAGCACAAACGCATAATGCTACAACCACCTAAGGTGGTGTAGGGTATAAAAAGGCCAAATAACATTGAATTAACAAAATCTAAAATTCACCGAAATGAGATAAAAAAAAATCGTCAAGACGAAAATATCTCCAAAATGAAAAAAAGTTCAAATAAAATTTAATTGACAAAATTAAAGTAATAGGAAAAACGAAAGAAAATCGCCTAAATGAGAAAAAAGTCGCTAAAATTAAAAATATAAAGAAAATAAAATTATTCGCAAAAGAAAGAAATGTCTAGTATACTAATAAAATCTAAAGTAAAACACAATTAAGAAAATAAAAAGAAAACACAAATAAGAAGCCAATAGACACAATAAAAAATTGCCAGTATGAAATAATATGCAAAAAATTGGTATCTTTTTGAAAATCGCAACCTTTTTAATTGTTTTTTTTTTTTTTTTGAAAATGGAAAATTGAAGATTTTTTTTCACAGAAAAAATTTTGTGCATAAATATAAGAATTTACTTTCATTGATTTAAGTTCATAATATTTAAGAATAATATCTTAAATATTAATACTTTTTACATTTTTTGAAATGAATTAAAAGTCAAGAAGACTTAAAATAAATTGTTTAAATTTTCATTTATATTTTCAATTTGTAAAAAAAAAACGTTTGAAATTTTCTTGGGAAAATTTGAGGTTTTTAATGATTTTTAGCTACATTTTGGGAATAGAACAGAAGCGCTTTTTATTAAAATGATGTGCTGCAAAATGCGAGCGAAATTATGCAAATTTCTAAATATTATTTTTTTTTTACAGATTTTCCTTAGAATTTTGCCATTTTAAGGCGTTTGTTGTTATTATTTTCATGTATAAATACACGTATTTCCATTTACCATTTGCAATCAAGTCTAATAAAACTAAACCAAAGATTTAACAAAATTTTTACAAAATTATTAAAATTTTCGTTATGTATAATTTAATAATATCTAAGAACAAAATTTTATTTTTTATGAAAAAAGTTTGGGAAAAAAGTCATGTTCGATTCATAATATTTATGAAAAAAAAATTTCAAATATATGAATTTTTTTCCCTGTATATGTTATTATTTTCTTTGTATATATTAGAAAATAGATTTTTGGAAATGTCTGCATTTTTATAAGGAAAAAATTTATACTTTGTTGAAGTTAAACTTTTTTTTTTTTAAATTATGCTTTTTATTTATTTCGTGTTCTTTTTAATTTTGTGCATGTTTTTAAAAATTAGTACTTTTTTGTAAAATCTAAAAAATTAAATTCAAATTTGGTTTGGAAGTCATTATATTTTTTTTAAAGTCTTAAAGGGCTATATAGATTAAAACAAAAGTGTTTTTTTTTTATTTTCTATTCCAAAACATTTGCTGGTTTATCTCTAATTTCCTACAAAACATAAATATATTTTTTATTTGTTTGCTAATTCTACAATGACTACTAGAGTGCGGGTGTTTTAAAATACATTCAAATACATGTTTTAATATAAGACTATAATGTTAACATAACAATAAGTATATATGAATGTATGCAAATAAACATAAATATACACACATATTTATACACGTAATTTTATTTGTGTTCTGAGTATATAAAAATTATCAACATGTTTGCTATTTATTTGTGGAGTCATATATAGTCTCTGTTTCGAATTACCAACTAAAAAAAAAATACATTCATATAGAACAATAAAATACATACCAACAGGATTTTTTTGCTTTCCATACATTTTATAAAACGACAATAAATTTGTGAAATAAATAGACGATATGGTGCAAAATATATTTGGTTAGAGATTTCATAATGAATTAGGTTGGCAAAGTGAGTTATTTCTATGCGAAGGCACAGAAATAAGTTTCATTTTGTACAATATATATATATATATATATATATATATATATATATATATATATATATATATATATATATTTATAGATATAAAACAAGTGAGTCTCTGAGAGCCTTTAAATTAAGGCAAATATATTTTTAGGAGTGTTAAAAATATAAACACACATATATATTATTTATAGAAATTAAAAGTTGAAACAAACATTAATTAACCAATGTATAACCCTAAATGTAGGCAAGTCTTTTTTTGGAAACAAAAATTGGTTAGATTATAGTTTTGTGAATAAGGAAAATTTTACTTTATATTAGGGATTATGTTTTAGTAAGCATAACTCCAGAGGATTTCAATATTGAAATAGTTGTATTAGTATTATTAGTAAAAGGAAAGTATAATTTAAGTTTAAGTAATTAAAAAAGTATTAATTTTAAATAAAATATATTCATAGCTGTCATAAAATAAACAGAACTCTAATAAACTGTAAAATAACCTTAAGAACAGATAAAACAATAAGCTAATATTACGTTATAAATTTCGTAATCTTACAAAACGTATTACTTTCAAAATTACCCTAAAACTAGGCAACTTTATATACAAATCTCTTTAAATAAAATATTTAATTAAAAAGCAGCAAAAATATAATTTGATGTATATTTATTTATCAAAATTATAAAAAAAATATACAAAAAAAAAATAAATAAAAAAACAAAAATAAAAAAATTAAAAAAAATGTGAGAAGATATAGTCTTAAGTCTAACAGGGAAATTACATGGTGGTAAAGTGTGATCGATTTCCAGATTCCCTATTTTTTTAAAGAAAAAAAAAAAAAAAAACACACAGAAAATTCAAATTTAATGGGAAATGTTTATTATCATTAGAAAGAACATTCTTTGGCATTTATTTTTTGAAGATTATGTCTATCTAATGTTGGCCGTTGCTACGTCGTAGATGGTCAATCCGTTGAGTCCAATTTTCGATGACTCGTTCGAGCATTTCGACAGGTAACTGGCGAAAGACACGCGTGATGTTTTCCTCCAAGGCCTGAATCCAAGCGGGTTTGTCCGCATAAACTTTAGACTTTACATATCCCCACAGGAAAAAGTCTAACGGTGATATCACACGATCTTGGTGGCCAATCGACCGGCCCCAAACGTGAAATTATGTGTTCACCGAAGTGTTCTCTTAATAAATCCATTGATTGATGCGATGTGTGGGAAGTGGCGCCGTCTTGCTGAAACCAAATATCGCTGAGATCACGAGCTTCAATTTCAGGCATCAAATAGTCGGTTATCATGGCACGATAACAGTCGCCAATGACGGTTACGTCAATTTTTTTTTAAAGAAATATGGACCGATAATTCCACCGGCCCACAAACCATACCAAAGCGTTGTTTTTTCTGGATGAAGTGGCAGTTATTGAATCTCTTCAGGTTGCTCTTCGTCCCAAATGCGGCAATTTTGTTTGTTTACATATCCATTGAGCCAGAAATGGCCTCATCGCTGAACAAAATTTGCCTCGAAAACGTCGGATCTTCTTGGAACTTTTCAAGAGCCAATAGAGCGAAGCGATTTTGCTTGCACAAGCTGTATTTTGTACGCTCTCAATTTAAGATCTCGACGTAAAATGCGCCATGTCGTTCCGTACGTCATAGTCCGAGTTGCTGCGAACGGCGCCGAATCGACTCTCCACGGTCTTCGCGTACATTCTCAGCTACGGCCTCTATATTTTCTTCACAGCGTGCCGCACGTGGTCTATTCGGTCGAATATTATCCCATAATGAATGCTGGGTCTCAAAGTGGGTGATGGTGTTGCGAATAGTACGCTCAGTAGGCCGATTATGTTGACCATAAGTTGTGCGAAGTGCACGAAACACATTCCTCACAGAACGTGAATTTTCGTAAAGAAGTTGAACGATTTGTAAACGTTGTTCAGGCGTAAGTCTTTCCATTATGAAATGCCAAACAATACTAAACAAAAATAACATAACAGCGTGAATCGACTCACAAGTGATCTGTCAAAAAAAGGCTATTGAAAAAAGTATCTCTACTTGAAATTACTAATTTAGAAAAGTTGAAAACACTTAGAATGTAACGCAGTGTAGTTTGTAGACATAATTATAATACCATTTTTAGAATTTTCGATATACTCGCAAAATCGTTTTTGGAACATCGAGGCTTTAAAAATGTGTATCTTAAGTACCTTTAAACCAATTTAGAGTTTTTAAACGGTATCAGAAAAAAACACCTTATCCTTCTTGAAAAGTAGAGATATTAAAAACACAAATTCAATTTTTTATTCTTTTTTTTTTAATTTTCGATAAAAAAAAAAAAATAAGAATTTAAATAAATTTAAACCAATTTTAATAATATGCAAACGAAACGTTATTAAGCTATGTTCACATTTGGCAAATATTTGATAAAAATTTCGTGAGCAAAAGTTTTATAAAAATGTTGTTTACCGTTGTTTGATCTTGCTAATGTTTTGTTAGAGAAAACAGCATCAAACAAAGTTTTCTAAAATGTCAGCTATGATTAATGATAAGTAAAAAATCGTTTCCCATTAAAGAAGAGAAATTAGGAAATATTTTATATAGTGGTTACGTCATTTTGGTCAGATATTTGACTAGTCTAAATGTACCTTTATAATTTTTAATTTTATTACTATTACTATTATTATTATTATTTTAATTGCAAACAATTTTTTGTATATTACCTTTAAATATACAAAATACACTAATACTTTAAATTATCACTTTTAGGTGTTATTTTTTATTTACTTTAATTTAAAATTTCGTAATGTTCGTTCGTTTAAATAAAATTCTTTTTAACAAGAGTAACTGAAAAATTTTATCTCAATTCCAATAGGTTTGGTATAAAACAGATTAAATAAAGTATTACATTACATAACGGGCTAATTAAGTTAGCATGGAAGGGAGGGTGAAGGATATAATAGTGGTAATACCAGCTTCTACAAGGTTTCTTCAATTACATTTTACTTTGATTATATTTTTTTATGGTCGATATAAGGATTTTGCTAGGGAAATGTAAAAGCTCTCGTACGAAACTAAGCTCCACTTCTCTAATGAGGACAATAACCTTGAGCATGGCCGGAATAAGGTAGCATATTTCTCATGTGATTGGAAACCTAAATCGTGGTTTGCTACAAATTTGAAAATATGGTCACAGCTAAAAATATATATATTTCATCATTTTGTGTCCGATTTTATGGTTCATTTTTATTTTCTATATTCTATCAGAATATGATTTCATTTTATTTTATTATTCTTCCATCTTATCATATTATCTCATTTTATCATATTATTATCTCACCTTCTCATATTATGATTACAATTTATCACATTATTATTCAATTTTATCATATTCTTATCCCATCTTATCATATTATGATTCTATTATTTCATAATTTTTCATCTTATCATATATCAAAATAAAATATATTAATTCAAAATTATTATTTTTATAAATTGTTTATTATATATAAATATTAAAATTTCTTACATATTATTTGTTCATTAATCATTTTTATTTATTTGTACCATCATATGTTGTGCAAGATAATACGAGATATTTTTGTTAACTAAACAATTTAATAGTAGTTAATCAATATCTTATATTGCTTGAATTACATCAAATATAACAAAATCTTGTCTACTTACATTAATTCATGTGCAAACTAAATGAGAATTATAATGAATGTGGAAAATAAACGTTAAAAATTAAACATATTCAAAAACAAATAAGTTATGAATTTTTCAACCATATTTGTAAAAAGCATATTTATTTGTAACATTTTATTGTAATGGGACTAATAACATTAATATGGTTTGAAAACAAAATATGGTTTAAAATCAAGGAAAAAGATTGATAATATTTAATGGTTGCAGAAATAATGATATTTTTTATATTAATAAAATTTTGTTTCGGGTAAAGATATTCAAAAACAATGTTTTTGAAGCCAACTATATTAATATTTTAATTGAATGTAAACACTGAATGATAAAACTGAAACAAATATATTGTTATCATGAACACAGTGTTATTAAAATTAATGAAAATTAACAATGAGAAGATAATATTTTTTTTCTGCGTGTAAAAAATTTTTTTATATATGGAACCATAGAACAACTAGAAGTTTATGTGAGAGACAAAAACCTAATCCAGTTAACAAAAACTTTATTCATGCAACAACAAAATATATGTAGTCATATTTTGTTTTTGTGTTTTGAAAAAAATGAGTATTTTTTTTTTTTTGAAAATTTAGTTTGAATTGCTTCTCACATAAACTTCTAGTTGTACTATATGTATGGAACTGTTAGAGAGGGAAATTATTACTAATAATTGACAGCATTTATGTCAAGAAAACAAAAAGAATATTCAGCTGAACACCTAATAGCACTTTGCCAAAATCTTTGTGCAAATTGATCACTTGTTTGGAGAGAGTAGTTAATGTTGAGTTTTTCAGGTCAACAATAACGAAAAGATGGATTCATTTGCAGTTACTTTTTGCCCGCATTCACATGAAAAACTAAATAAGTCGGTCAATGCCGATTAAACGATACTCTATCAAACTGATTTTTGGGATTAGTGAAGATATCTAATTTATAAATTACAAAAAAGTATAAAAAAAATTAGAATCATAAAACAAATATTATTTTTATTTTTAAATATTCTTTTGTAATTTGTAAATGAGATATTTTCACTAATTTTTGAATGAAATCAAAGTTTATGCATTGATTTGAATGAAATATGCCTTGTTTTATTTGCAATAAATTTATCTTTATGATCAAAGAATAAAACTTAGCAATTTTGCTATTTTTGATTTTTTTTGATTAAAAAAAAAAAAAAAATGAATTTTACACGAAATTTAATTCTTTTTCACAAAATAGGCTTAGTATCTTCGTAACAGTTGAGCGCATTAAAAAATAATGTCAGTGTAACTTAAAGGCAATTTAAATTTAAATTTTTTGATATTTTATTGAGCCAAATCAGACAAATCGTTTTCCAGATATGCTTTAATATATGGTGCAACATCGTCAATTTTACAAATAGTGATTTATGGCGAGGACCTGGGTCAATTCAAAAAAAGTGATTTAAAGTACACTATAATAATACGTAGCCAAATTTACAGAGAAACAATTTTTTATTTTGTCAACTTGTGTAATTTGACATAAAAATAATAATTGAAGCATGGACGCGTATAAAGGCATATAAACCATAAAGAAAATTTTAGAGAATACGATATAAACTTCATAAAATCATAAAACTTAATAATTTTCTTAGCTTCTTTTCAATATTTGGTAAGATTTATTAAACATCTATTTGTATGCAAAATGTCGCTAAATAATAGTTTAAAATGGAATAAGGGCTTATATCCATATATTTTTGTACAACAACAGTAGTAATAAATGTTTATAAATGCTTTAAATTAATCACGATTTCATTAAAATTCGGACCAAGTGAGCTCCACATATGCATAAATCACTGTGCCAAATTTCAATAAGATATGTAGAAAACTGATCATGACTTTCATATAAGCCCATCTTCCTCGAATCACTTTTAAGTGCATGAATCCAATATAATTTCTAGCATAACAATAATACTTGATGCGAATAAGTTTTATATGGGTAGAAAACCTAGTGGAAAATTTTATAACAGTCGGTCCATAATGAACCATAGCTCCAATATAAAACCAACTTTCGGGAATCAGGCGCATAATAAATGTAATTTAAATGGTAATATCACGATATTATTACATACACATATATTTTACAGAAATATAACTTATTATAATACCAGGTCTACAATTGACCATAGATCTCATGAAAGAACCCCTCCAAAAATTTTAAAAACACATAGTGTAGGGTATCAAATGATCGGATCTGACCAACATATTTTTTAGTTGTTTTTTCTTTCGAATAAATTAGCTGAAATTTTCAACAAAATTACATCAAAACATCATCTTATTATATTATTTAAATTATGGATATACGTCCTTTTACTTGTTCTTACTTTAATGCTTTAAAACTCACAAGATAATAAACTTTTTTGCAATATGAGTAAATATGATATACATTTTTATATTATGTTTTCTTTATATTCTGAAGTTATGTATCAGTTTAATAATGAATCGTACTCTATTTATTAAAAAACACTTAAAAGTTAAAAAAAAAAAAAAAATAAAAAATAAATAAATAAGAAAGATATGGTCGGTCAAATCCGGCCATATGATACCCCGCACTATTGCTTATGTCCATCAAAATTCGTGGAGGGGTGTTATATTAGACATGTGAAAATATGTGAACCGATACTTTTAATAAGTGTTAAATAAAATATTCGAATACATAATATTACGTTAATATTAACATTTATATGAATTTATGCACTTTAGGATGATTCCCGAAAGTGGGCTTATTTGGGAGCTATGGTAAATTATGGATCCTTATAAAATTTGTCACTGTGATTTCCACTTGTATAAAACTTATTTGTGTCGAATATATACTTGATACTAACATGTGTATGTGATTTATGCACTTTAAAGTGATTTTCGAAAGAGGGTTTTATATGGGAACTATGGTCAATTATGGACCGATCTTCATGATATTTGGCACAAAGATTGATAGTTATCCAGAACTTCCTTAAACCGAATTTCATTAAAATATTGCTATATTTAAGTCATTTATGATCTATTCCGGGAGGACATTTGTATGGGGGCTAGGTGAAATAATGGACCGATCATAATCAATTAAAATAGGCTTTGTCCTTGTGTAATGGCAGTCCTACACGCCAAATTTCACTTAATTATCTTCAAAATTGTGATCTGTACTTTGTGCACAAGGTTTATATGGACAGCCAGCCGTTCAGCCAGCCAGACGGACGGACGGACATCGTTAGATCGACTCTAAAAGTAATTCTGAGTCGAATGGTATACTTTATGGTGGGTGTTGGATGATTTTTTCTGTGCGTTACAAACATCAGTACAAACGCATAATACCCCAACTACTTATGGTGGTGTAGGTTATAATTAGTATGAAAAAATACATAGAATTTTTAAATCGTGTCTTTGATTTGAAGTAGACAGATTTTTAAAATTATTTTTGTAACAATAGCTTGAAATTGGTTACTAAAGCAATATTATGAAAAAACGAATTTTGAAAATTAAGGTTTATACGTCCATATTTCAATTATTAAAATTAAAAAAAAAAAAAAAATTATTGAATATTTTTGATAAAAAGGAAATTTCTCAAAATTTTTATCTTAGGAAAAATTTGTCTAAAATTTTCTATATTTAATGTAGTAATAATTTGATAAATGTATAAAAAACACATATTTTAGGAAAATTTTTCCTTAAATAAAATTTTAAATCCTCAATTTTAAGACTATTCCCCGCACATGGCAACACTAAGCGAGATATTGAAATAGAAAACTGGTTGATCTCCATTAAATACCTTCTCTCTTGCTTTAGAACTGTTTGAAAAATCTCTGATCTTTTAACAAAATTCTTATTAAGCTGGAGTAAATGTTGAGTTTTTTTCGATTGATGATAATGATTTGAATTTTTGGCTAAATTCTTAAAAAAATTAATAAACTTCCTCCTAATAACAAAATATTTAACAATTGTTGTGTTATGTATTTTATTTTTTTTTATAAGAATCTACAATTATTATCACTTCTCTTCTTATACATGTATTTCTCCAACTAAAAATCCACTTTTCTTCTATAAACATTATTTAAGGAAAATTATTTAAAAACAACCAATAAAAGCAAAAACAACACCGCACGTTGAAATGTTTATTTTTGTGGCAAATTATATAGATTGGTGTTGCCACTAAGACTTCTATTGCCAACACACTAACAACCTAAAGGTAAAAAGTGTTCCATAGGAAAAAAAAATCTAGCAAATCTCGGTATTTTATATAGTTGAGCAGTACGTGTCTTACATATGAAAGGGTTTATTATCAAATATATACAATTTTTTGCCTTAAACAAGAAACTACTTTATTTCTTTTTTCTCGCAAATTTAGTTTTTTGTGCAAATTTTTTTTTTTTTTTGTGAGAAATTTTCAACAAAATTTATAAATACATTTTTTTTTACCTTGAAATGTTTTATAAAATTTATTTATTTATATTTTTTTTAGAGATTTTATTTGTTCTTCTTTTCCTCTTTTAAAATTCATACTCGTTAAGGTAATAAATTTTATGCTGTGGTTACGTGTTCTTTTAGGTATAAATGTTAAAAAATTTGAATTTTATATTGATATTTTTCTTTCTTTTCTCCATTCTGTAAGTAACGCATTCTTATGCAATTTTAGTATTCTTTCCTTCTTATTTTATCTTTTACAAAATTTGTGTGAAAACTCTAATTGGTTATATTTTTTTTTCCTAATTTTCTACGTTTTTATATACGAGTACAAATTTTATATTTACTGGTTATAAATTTATTATATGTTAATAATTGGAAAAAAAGAAATTGTAAATGAAATTTCCAGAAAGAAGGTAACACATAATTTATGTGGTAATTTTCTTTGTAAAATCAGCAATTAGCTTGAGAAAGATAAAGAAAAATTATGAAGGGTTTTATTAATAAAATAATTATGTTTTGTTTAGCACACAGAAAAAATTAAATTTCGTATTCTATTACGAAATTCTTAAAACAAATTATATTTTTTAATGAAATTGGACCTATCGCTGAATTAGTAAAATCAAATATTCAAATTCGTAAATATTTTATTGAAAAAATTTTAATTGTAAGAAACCTCCGTTTACCCGGGTTTGCAGCTGGGGTAAACTAAGTCGTGTCCAAGGTTCTTACATAAAATAAAAACACTTTTATTTTAATTTATTTACCCTTGGTTCTTTATTTCTTATCCTTCACTATATATATTTTTCCCACAAATGTCTTCTATGTTGAGACAATGCTGTTTCGTGAAGCCTCCATGTTGCCTTGCCGGTTCTACACCTCCTATTTACTATCTTTTATTGAATATTTAATCTTGGATGTAATCCGAGATTTTCTTTAGTCCCTATATTTTCCGAGTAAAAACTTCCTCCTACTTATCTCCTACCACTTCAACTTGATTGTAAATCTTGATGAAGCTTTTAATCTTACTGATTTTAAATCAGTATACCCTACGTTGAATTGATGTAATCAATTCAAACTGCTTTATTTACTTTTTTTTCCTAACACTGCTCTGTTAGTTCTTTATTTTATTTTTTTTATAGACCGGCTACTCACCACGTCTGCCTTTTTCACTGTCCAGCACAAAAGAGAAAAAGAGAAAAGAAGCGCACATTTTAACTTTCTGCTGATTTATATACAACATTTCTTAAAACTAATATTATATTATAATCAGTCCTGGCATATAAGTGATTTTTCATTTAGCCAACTCAAACCAGAAACCAAAAAAAAAAAAAAACTAATATTATTGCAGTTTTCCTGTACTTTGTTCGAACCGATAGTGGTTGTTGCATCAAACCTTCTTTTCTTTTGTCTCCTTTATGTTCGCTGCTGTAACAGTTTCGTTGATCTGTGTGTGAGTGGCTGTGCATTTGGCTTCTTGTTTATTTATTTTGTCTCCTTCTTGCTTGCTGTATTTAAATCTTTCCTCTGCTTCTCTGCTCGCTGCTATCTTACACTCCTGTGTATTTCTTCCTGCTGCTTTTCCTCTCTACTGTTGTGTTCTCTTTTCTACCTTCGTGATTCGTCAGTTCTGCTACTCGCCTGCTTAGCTGTGACGATGTAGGCGTCTTCACTCGGCTTTTCTCCTGCATTCTACTGCTACTTCTGACTGCTTTGCTTTCACGTAATTAACTCCTAAATGGGTAGCATGGCCATTTAGGGTCAAACCATCCACCTGCCCCTAACCTGAATACTTTGCCTCCTGTGTGCCCCATCGATCTCCGGAATATTTCGTTCCATCCTTTACCCCATCGACCTTCGGAGCATCTGAAATAAAAAAGATGTACATAGGCGGATGTAATTCACCCCCAAATCTAGATGGATGTAATCCATCTCCCGGCCAGTAAAACGCCAATGTATCATTTATTTTATTCTTCTGTTTATATTTCAAAAAGTTGTTTAACCGCAATCCGAATGAGTTTTTGGGGTGTTTTGTAACTGTGGATGAAACATGGATCTAAACAATGGGTTTCTCCGGGTGAACCTTCTCCGAAGAAGGTCAAGGTAAGTTTGTCGGCCAATAAGGTGATGGCAACAGTTTTTTGGGATGCACGCGAGATAATCCACATCGATTACCTTCAAAAGGGAAAAAAATAAACGGCGAATATTATGCCAACTTATTAGACCGATTTAATGAGGATTTAAAAAGAAAACGACCCTATATGGCCAAGAAAAATGTTCTTTTTCATCAAGATAATGCGCGGGTGCACAAGTGTGCAGTCTCAATGAATTGGGCTACGAATTGGTACCTCTTCCGCCATATTCTCCGGATTTAGCCCCTAGTGACTACTTCCTATTTCCAAATCTAAAGAAATGGCTCGGTGGAAAGAGATTCAGCATATTTTAAGGACCTCGAAAAATCCTATATTTTGGAAGGGATACAAAAACTGGGGAAACGTTGGACTAAGTTTATCGAATTAAAAGAAGATTATGTTGAAAAATATTTTTTTTTTACAAAAAAAAAAAAAAAACTGTGTTTCATTCAAAAAGTCACGGACTTATTGATCCGCCCTCGTACCTCCGGAATACTGCAAATGATAAATTTTATATTTTTTTTTTTGTGTCAACATTTTTGTAATTTTATTTATTTTTATATTTCTAATTGTCAAAAAGCAAGAAATTGTTATTGTTTTTCGTATTAGTTTAGAATAAATTTACAAGAAATAAAATAATATATTAAAATCAAAAAAAAAAAAAATTTTTAAATTTTATTTAAAATTAAATAATGAAGAGCTTAATTGGAAGCTCTTATATTGTTTTTCCCAGCGATGTAGAACTCTCTCTGAAGGAAGCTTAGGAAAGGAACTCAAAATTGACTGATCTAGGAAATATGTCACTGGAAATATTGTTGATGATTTTGTATTTTTCATATAAAGATGTTTTTAACTTTCGCATTTCTTTTGCTGCATAAACCATTTATAGCTTGATAGAAAGCCTTTAGCTTCTTCTTTCCAACGATGTATAACTCTCGCTAAAAGAAGCTTAGAAAAGGAATTGACTGATGTAGGAAATATATCACTGGAAATATTGTTGAAGATTTTATATTTTTCATACAAAGATGCATTTAACTTTCGCATTTCTTTTGCTACATAAACCGTTTATATCTAGATAGAAAGCCCTTAGCTTGTTCTTTCCAGTGATGTATAACTCTCGCTGAAAGAAGCTTAGGAAAGGATCTCAAAATTGACTGATCTTGGAAATATGTCATTGGGAATATTGTTGATGATTTTGTATTTTTCATATACAGCTGCATTTAACTTTCATTATTCTTTTGTTAGCTTGTTATTTCCAACGATGCATAACCCTCTTTGACAAAAACTTAGAAAAGGAACTCAAAATTGACTGATCTTGGAAATATGTCATTGGGAATATTGTTGATGATTTTGTATTTTTCATATACAGTTAAATTTAACTTTTAAACCACTTATAGCTTGATTTAAAGTTCTTATCTTGTTCTTTCCAACGATGTATAACTCTCGCTGAAAGAAGCTTAGGAAAGGACCTCAAAAATTAACTGACCTCGGAAATATGTCACTGGGAATATTGTTGATGATTTTGAATCTTTCATATAAAGTTGCCTTTAAGTTTCACATTTGTTTTGCTACATAAACAATTTATAGCTTGATTGAAAGCTCTCATCATGTTCTTTCCAACGATGTATACCTCTTTTGTCTGTTAGTCTGACCATGTAAGCTTTTATTTAAAATACAATTCCCAATTTCGAACATAAAAAAATAAATTCGTTGCCAGTTGACCTTTTTTTGTCTCAACGATAAGCCCTATTAAAAGTAGTTGAAATCTGTTCATTGTTTCACCTTTGTTCCATACACATGATTCTTGTATATTTGTAAAAATTATTCTCAGTTATACACAGATGGACAAACGAACACAAACTTTCCTCCCCCTTAAAAAGTTAGAACTGATAAACTTTTTGTAGTACTAGTAATATATTGTAACAATTACACGTGAAATGACAAATTTATACATTATACACTTGCCATAAAAATTCGCATAATAAGTTGCCACTTCTTTTTTACTTTTATCTTGGACCCAATTTATTTCTCTTGCTCAATTTACCACAATTTATGTTTTCATTATCTTATACAAATTGTATTTTTAAATTAATTATTTCCTTAATTAATAAGTGTCAAAGTAAATTACTTATTATTTGTTTTAATTGTCTCTCTATTATGCAATAAAACGCTGAAACTAACAGTTCAATATATTTTACGAATAAATTTTTCTGTGAAACTTTAGCAAAGTTTATTGCAAAAATAAAAGACAAATATAAGCGGAAATATATTGAGTTTGATAAATGAAAGAATTTGTAATTAAAGGACATTTTAGAGAACAAACAATTAAGGTACTTTTTAGCTTTTTTATTTATTTTTTTTAATTAATTAGAAAATAAATTATGTTGTAAAATAAATATTTTATTTTAACCAGGTATGTTTTTGACAAAAGTTTTTTAGAGAAATTTTATTTAGTTACAAAATAATTAAAAAACTTTGTTAATTTCTCTATTTTTTTTAATTAGGTTTTAACTACAATTTGTACTGAATGGCCATAACTAAAAAAAAAATTATATTAAAATTTTACTTAATTAAAAGACTTTTATGGCAACGTTGCAAGATGGTTAGTTCACATATATTGAATGGAAAAACATATAAGGGTTGTCGTAGAAATATGAAAGTTATTACGCACATTAATTTATATTTAAAATTAATATGTACGAAGTTTCGAATAATCGGTTTAAGGACACGCCTTCCATCCTGAAATTAAAAAAGCTCATATGCAGCTGAAATATATACCGAAATTAAAAAAAAAATAAATTTTCTCTTAAAATACTGGTCAAAATATTATCAAAATTTGTACTAGCTATTGGAAATATGTTTGCTAAGTGTCAGCCAATTTTAGATGTAAGAGAAATAGAAATTTTATAGTTTTTATAATTGTTTTTACACATCATCGAACTGATGTGATTTTTTATATAATAATGAATAGATGGCTTGATATTTGGCGCCATCTTGTGGATCTTGTATAGTATGCAGTTTTATTTATTTATTTCCAATTCAAATAATATAAAAAGCCTTTCGAGACCAATAAACGTATATTACAAATGTAAATTTTTAAATAATATAAATTAATTTTATATTTCATTTTAACAGAATAAATTACGTTTGACATTAAAAAGGATTTGAAATTTAAATAAAAGGTGGAAATCACACACTTTTGCAAATTAAATTTTTTTTTTTTTAAGTTGTAATTAAAAATGGCTCTTACATTTGATTTAATTTATTTATTAAATAATTACTCTCTTCTTTATTGGCGATGATTTTATGTTGACTATTTTTTTATTTCGACGATTTTTTTATTTTGAATTTTTTTTTTTTACTTTAGCGATTTTTTTGTTTTGACGGTTTTTTCGTTTTGGCGTTATTTCTTCATTTAAGAGATTTTTTTATTTTAGCTATTATTTTTGACCTTTTTTCTATTTGTTTTGGAATTTTGTAGCGTTTTTTTTCTTTTTGACGACTTTTGTTAATTTTGAGCTTTGTGTCGTTATGATAATTTTTTTTGCGTTTTGGTAATTTTTCGTTTTTTATTTTAGCGATTTTCTTTCACTTTGGCGATCTTTTTTTGCGATTTTATTATATATCAGCTTTTTCTTTTTTCGCGATTTTTTGTCATTTTAGCGTTTTTCGCTTTGTCCATTTTTTTCTTTTTGTTTACGGAGATTTTTTCCATTTTGACATTTTTTTGAAATTTTGGATTTATTCATTTGTTTTCCGCTTAGATAATTTTGTTCCGTTTTTGTAGTTTTTATTTTTTTCTTTTTGGCAATTTTTTCCATTTTGGCGAACATTTTTTTTTGGCGATTTTAGATTGGATTTTTTCTTTTCTCGCACTTTTTTTGAATTGTGGCAAACATTTTCGTTTGTTTTTCATTTTAGCAATGTTTTCGTTTTGCCGATTTTTTATTTTTTGTTATTTTTTCCATTTTGACGATTTTTTTCAGTTTATGTAATTTTTTATTTTTCCAATTTTTCCATTCTGGATAGTTTTGTTAATTTTCACGTTTTTTTTTTCATTGTGACGATTTTACAATTTAGGAGATTTTCTCCCGTTTGACAATTTTTGTTTTTTCTATTTTGGTGATTCTGTTTTTTCATTTTTGCTAATTTTTTTTAATTCTAGCGGTTATACTAATTATTTTTTTTTATTATACTGCGTTTTTCTTTACGATATTTTTTATTTAAGCTATTTTTTATTTTGACGATTTTGTTTTGATTTTGCCATTTTTTATTTTTGCTTTATTACTAAATAACCTTTTTGTCCAAAATATATAAAAGTAAAAAAAAGTAATGCTCATATTTTTACCATAAAAATGATGATGGTTACGGTCCTTGATTTTAAATATCCAAAATAAATGAACAATGAAATGAGCTAATCTTGATAACGCAAGTAAAACCATAGTATTTTATAAAATGTGCATGTGTAAAAATAAAAAGGAATAAATACATTTTAAAAAGGCAACCCAAATTATTTACATTTTATAATTTGTTTCTCATTATGCACAAAAAATAAATAAATTATACAATTCAAGGTAATACCATCTTTTCTATTTTGTTTATTACTCCTTTCTTATAACTCTTTCAATTAAAATTGCTAATTTACAAATATACTGAAGTATAGCTAAACTAAGTTTTGAAAATGAAGTTTTGCCAATTAAATACAATATTTTAAGAGCAATTTCATAATTCATTAATATTTAACTTAAATTTTCTGAATTTTTGTCACCTCCTGTCGGCAAAAAAATATGGTCATTCCCGAAGAATTCTTTTAAAATTATAAGATTTTTGTTGCCTTTTAAAATATGTATGTACGCACGTATGTATGTATGTATGTGTGTATGTATGTATGTATGTATGTGTGTATGTATGTATGTATGTATGCATATTTTGACATAGTTCGAGGTAATATTCTGTTGTGCTCCATTCACCAGAAGACAATGGCTTTTAAAAAATGTTTTATAATAAATTCTACATAAATTTGAATTCATCTCCTAAAAAATAGTTCTTTTTAAATTACAGTATTAATAATAAATGTTTTAAATAAATTTCCTCTGATAATCAGTGTTGCCAGATGAGAGGATTTTTCCTCAATCGAGGAAACAGATTTTCATGGGGAGGTATTTTTGTAAAATATGAGGATTAAATTCAAGTTAATATTAAATACTTTAATTTTTTAGGTTTAGAGACAATATTTCTGATAACTTTTCAATTTGAAAAATTCCAACAAATTTTAATTTTTAAAGAAAAATTTTGATTTTTAAATTTAGAAAAATTTTATTTTATATAAGAAAATTTCGATAAATCTTAATTGTATAGAAATTTTCGATTAATTTATTTTTATAAGTAATTTTCACAAATGTTATTTTTTTATAGGAAATTTAAAAAATATTTTTTTATTGCAAATGAATAATATATATATATATATATATATATATATATATATATATATATATATATATATATATATATATATAACATTTTTGCATGTAAAGTCTTTTCGAGTTAGTACTTTTTATCAATGCACGCAAAAGTTGTTTAAAGTTGAAACTTTCAAAAATTCTTAAAAATACAGGTTAGACTTTATCGAAATCAAAACATTGCGATTTCATAAAACGAATAAAGTGCTATTAACAGATGTCAAAGCTATTACTAATTTTTTTAATATTTGTCGAAGTACACTAAAAAGAAACATGTTTAATTTTATTTTTTGCACATTTTTATAAATAGCAAAGAATGTTTGTTGCTTAAAAATCTTTAAAAGTAATGAATAGACATATTTTAGGATATTGTACTGAAAAAATCAAATGAATATCAGTACTGGTTTGAAAAATATTGTCGTTTAAAGCTTACTACTCATGATAATATTTCTTACATAAAGCGCAATTTTAGTTTTTCTTTTTTTTAGTGACTTTGACAAAATTTTAAACTTTCTTGAAAATTTTAATAAATGCATACAATTTTTGCATGTTAAAATTTGTTAACGCGTTATTTATTAAACTATTTTGTTTAAGCGATATTTTGCGCAATTTCTATGTGTCAGTCGCGAAAAACATACATTTTTCAAAAATGTACGCCAATTATATAAAAGTTTGTGATGATAGTATCCCATGCCTGGTTTCGTGTCATCAACGAGACATACCTCAAACTATAGAGAATCACTTCGTCTTTAAAATTCTGTTCTCTAAATTTAATTTCACTTATAGTTATAACAAAAAAAAAAAAAAAAAAAAAAAAAAAAAAACTGCGAAATTAAACAAAAATTGTCAATTTCTTTCTAGCTTTTTTTTTGGAACCGCATAACTTTTCACCAGATAATAACACGGTTACTTGCTATACTCCCACTGTTGCCAGATTTGAAGATTTATCGTCATTTTGAAGATTTTTTGTGTTATAAATGGGCATTTGACGATTCGACGATTTTTGCCCTAAACTGTTTTTCTTTACAAATAAAATTAATTCGTACTTAAATAATAACAACCAAAAAAGAAATCTTATCAAAATTGTTAAAGTAGTTTGTTCATTTATAGATATTATTTATGACAACCAATTTATGATCATATTTGATTCAATTATGTGCTCTTTTATTGTAAACACTTTACAAAAGGTCAAAACCCTTTTGTAATTTTTTTTAATAGCAATACTAAGTATCACTTACAGCAAAACTCTGTTTGGGAACATGAGACAAATTTTTTTCTGGCAAAACTGCTCATAATTCTTCTTCTTAAAATATGCAGCATCTTTTAACAATCATGACCTCAAATTGTCTGCTTTTTAAACCCTTCACTTTTTTTTATATAAATCTCTTTCAGCATCTTTAAGTGCCATAAATTTTCTCTCATGTCTAAGCAAAATCTTTGTTTTTATTTTATGTTGTCTACCTTTTAGGTGAGCGTGCCAATTGATTTGTATGGCCTACTTTAAGACTCATTTTATAAATATTTAAATACAACATAACAATGGCAATTTTCTTTTAATTTTAAACATTATTTCAGAATGGTAACTAGAGCAGTCATTTACATCATCATTGTCATCATAATCTTTAACCTTAAAACATAATAGCCTATTACTTAGAAACGTAAATATTTTGAGCAAAGCAATGTTTTAACTTATGAAAATTTAAGAAAAAATAGGTCATTGTAACGTTTACTTTGAAAAACAGCATCTAGAACAAAAATGTGAAAATGAGCTACACTATTGAAACAGGTATTATAATTTTAGGTAAATATTTTTGGAATACTATGTATAGTAATATGCTATAGCTGTCCCAATATTCGTCATTTTATACCCTTCACCAAAGGTGTATACAGAAGCTTGTCATTCCGTTTGTAATTTTCCCGATTTTCATCAAAGAGCAAAAAAGTGTATATTTTCTGGATCCTTATAAAAATCGAAATAACGATGACCATCTAGCCATCTGTTTCTCCGTAGGTCTGTCTGGCGGTTGAAATGGAGTTCATAAAGCTCACTGATATATATATATATATATATATATATGTATATATATATATCGGAAATCCTTTCAAAAATTTTGGTATTGAAGTTCAGCAAAATAGCTTCATATATAACAGAGATATCTGCAAAAATGGTTTTTTCGAATTAAAAACAGAAAAAGCAGGGACTTCGTTTTTGCATAGAAAAGTTTCTTTTTGCTAAATTAATTACTTTAATCGGTCCAATAGTAACTGAGATATCAGCCAAAACGCATTTTTGATCTTCTTGGAAATTTTGATCTCAGAGCAAAAAGCTTATATTTTCTGCATCTTTGTAAGTATCGAAGTCAAAACAACAATGTCCATAATAGTATAATTGTCTGTTTGTCCGTCCGTCAAAAAATTTTTCAAGAACTTTGCTATTGAAGTTCAGCAAAAGCCGGTTAAAAATGGTGTATATATATCTCAGAAAACCGGTTTTTAAAATGGTTTTCGATTTTCTGAAGCCGCTGTAAAAACCACGGACATCGCACATACAAAAAAATTAAATGTAAATAATTATGGAATTTCGATTTCAATGAAATTTCATGCAGTGCTAATACAGCTGTAGGTGAGTTTAAGTTTTCAGTTTGGATCATATAGACTTATAGGGGCGGGTCCACACGTTCTCATAGTTAGACACTTCGGTTATAAATTTTTTAAAAACTTTCTTAATTTCTTATATCGGAATCGATTTGAAAGTTTTCAATAGAGGAGGGTTTTGCTGGTAGGGATCAATAAAAAACATATCTTATCTCTTTGTTTAAGAAATATTAGGCTTCAAAAATTTAAAATTTTTACTTTTTAGCCTTCCTTAGTGAAGTTTTTTCGCTACAGTGGGTCTAAATTTCATCCGATTTTTTAGAGTTTCTTTTATTTTATTAGCAACGAGTAGCAAAATTGCATGAAGAAAGATTTTTTAAAAAATACTTATGGAGTCAAAAGTTAGAGGCATTTAAATTTGAAATTTGAAAAAAGTCGTTTTGTTCGCTTTTTTTGAAAAAAAGTAGTCATATTCTTTTTCTGTTAAAAAAAATACAATATTTATATTTTTCTGAAAGACATCTAAACACAAAATATTCTAAAGCCAAAAAGTTAAAAATTGTTATTTTGCGAGAACCAGGTTTTTCCAAAATTTAACTACTTTTATAACAAATGTTAAATTTTCGCAATAATTTCTCAAATTAAAAAGCAGGAATCAAAAAAGGTTATATTTTTGATATAGTCTAAGCTGTTTTTAATTTTTTGAAATATAATTTTTTGCTCCCCGATATTGCTTGGAAAGAAATAGCAAAAAAAAAAAAGGCTAACAGATCCCATTTTGGAAATTGTTTAAAATTTTTTGGGGATTGTGGGATTTCTGTTGATAAACCCATAAAATGTACTTTGATGTAAAATTTAATTCAAAAATATCCGTTAACAAAAATTTTATTGCATAATTAAGATGAATAATATGCACAAAATCCCACTTCGAGGTTTCTAATTTTGGGACCCTGTGGACCAGCCCTCGGTAGGTCTATATAGTCCAAGCTGAAAACTTAAACTCGTCAACATTTCCACTATTACTATTAGAAATTGCATCGTTTTGGCATAGAAAGTTTGAAAACATTTTCTGAGTTTTTTGCTGCAGAAATAAACTCGATCGGTCCATTTAGTATCCGAGTTATTGACTAAAATTTTTGGAATTTTTTGATCCCCCATATAAGCTGTGGTTTTCATTTTTATATAAATCTATCACAAATACTTTTCTAAAATTTCGGTTTTTTTTTTCGGTTTAACTATGTCGGCCTATAAACAACACATTTTTTGCAAATCTTTTACTTTATTTAATGACTACTTTTTATCGGTACTGAAAACAACAACAATAATGTTTTTTTTTTACTTTTTGAAGCAACTTCTTATATAAGATAGAAATTATATTTTTCACAAAAATTCGTAAGTTTTTTTTTTTGAATTTTCGTTTTGAAAATATGAACTCAATATTAACTGAGATATCAGGCAAATTACGTCATTTAAATCTTTTGCACAATTCTTTCACAAATATTTTTTTTGGAATTTCGAATTTTTAAATCAATATAAATATACTAAAAAAAATAATAAATCTGTGTATCTCAAATTTCAAAATCTGGCTACGTTAGGATTTTAGGACGAATAGTTTTATAAGTAAGTCAAATTTAATTTTATCTGGGAGCATCATAAAGCTGTGGAAAGAGAAGGCATGCTTAAGAATTTATTAAAAAAATTATATATATATATATATATATATATATATACATATATATATATATATATATATATCACATTTTTTTTAATTTAATTAAGTATATCTCCTAAACTAAAGTTCAGAAAAAAATAATTTTTTGCGCAACCAAATTTCAAAGTGTTGGCTTTAGTTTCCTGAAGAAATAAAAAATATACATATTTTGTTATACTAAAAATATGAATTTATTTAAAGACATGTATTTCTGTCGTACTATTTCGTGTGCCACTTGAATAAGGAATTCTTTTAATATTAATCAGGAAGACTACGATTTGAATTTCTTTCAATATAAACGGCTAGAGAATTTTTAATTTGATAGTTTTTAAATAGTTTTTATTCAAAATGGGACGTGGTAAACGTGGTAATAACTCTGAAAAAGAAAAAATTCTGATTTTGAAATCTCAGGGTCAGAATCCGAATCCAAATAGCCAAAAACATTAATAAAGGAAAGACAATTGTGTACAATTATTTAAATAACGTGGAAAGATATGGAAAAAAGTTCTTAGAATTGCATCAGATTTTGCCATGTCGGTATAAAAAATATGTGAAAAAAGTAGAGTCAGTGCCAGTCTAAGAACAGTGCACCGATGAAATCTGCAAAAAACCATCACTTAATGAAAAACGCAAATCACAACCTCTACAGTTTGCCAAAAATACAATGACATGGTCCGACAAATGGTTTAAAGTTGTATTTTCCGATGAAAAAAGTTTAATATGGTCCCGACCGGTATAACTATTACTTCCATGACCTAAATAAGTAGGAATTAGTTTTGAGCCGCAGACACAGCCGAGAGGGCGTAATAATGTTATGGTTTGCCATTTCGTATTATGGTACAATAGAATTGGTTTTTGTATCCAACAAAATAACTGTAACGACTTACAAAAACATTCTGGAGGAAGCATTTCCAAAATTTAATGATTTCTTTGGACCCATACCTTGGACGTACCAACCCGACAACGCTCCGATTCATACCGCCAGAGCAGTAAAATAATGGATTAATCAACAAGGTGTTCAACTTTTGGATTGGCCTCCATATTCACTAGACTTAAATCCAATGGAAAATGTCTGGTGTTGGCTTGCAAGAAAAGTTTATGAAGGAGGAAAACAATTTGAGACGATAGAATCCATAAAGGATGCAATAACGGAAGCATGGAGTTCAATTTTACTAAATTAAAATATATATATAAATATATATATATATATATATATATATATATATATTTTCATATAACACCGCGATACGGATGAAGGGTATATCAGATTCGTCACAGCCATATTGTACTCTAACTTGTTTAATTTCAATTTTTATAATACTTTGTTACAATCTACCACGTGTAGCTAGCAACAAACTTATGACAGTTTACATTTTTGTTAAATGTGCTCTGGAAAACATAAAAATGTTATAAAGGAAAATCAGACATAAACTTTATTTTCTTCCACTTTTGATTAAATGGAATTTTTAGTTCTACAATTTTTTTGAGGCATGAGATAAAAAGTAAATTTTTTGCGTGCTACATGACACCAACACTAAAACTAGCAAAAAAGAAAAATATTAAAAATATCAACGCTCACCACTAAACCAAAAACAATCTTACCCGCCTGACCTGAGATTCGACATTAGTGAATGTTCGCTAAAAATGAAGAATTTTCAAAACTAAATGTTCGTGACGATATCTAAAATTATATTAAATGTGAATGTTCGTGGCATCGGACTTTTCTTAATAATTTCTCGGTAGTAAAAAATTCGCGTAATATTCGAAAATTTAAAAAATAACGATATCGCAATATTTAGCCTTTCTGAATAAAATAATCTATTCTTTTCAATTTCTCGAGAATTGTTTACTTAAATAAAAAACAAACGTATTTTCTTATTTGTGCATGCAAAATACTTAAGAAAAGAGAATCAAAAGTCATGCTTGAGTCAAAGTTCATTGCGTTTGCATGTAAAATATTGCGCATTATAATACATTATGTTAGAAAAAATGGTAACTAATCTTTCTACTTGTCTAAATAGATTTACAAAATAGCATATTTATCTAAATATATATTACATATATTTTGCAGATTAATTCAGAAAATTTTGAACTAAAAGATGTGGACTTGAGCAACATAAAAAAAACATCGATGACTTCTCTGGACAAAGTTCACATATTACCGCTCTTATATAAATGTGTTTATTGATTTTATTATTCATTATATGAATAATTATATTATTTTTGAAATGTAATTTTTTAATATTTTATGTATTGTGTTAACTCAACGAAACAAGAAACGATACAGTATCATTAATGATATCATATTTTTAAAATTATATGATGAAATATAGAAATTATTTTCTCATTAGTATAAAACTTCATTTTCAGGAAAATAAAAATAAATTAAAAATCTTTGTAGAAAAAAAAAAAAAAAAAAAAATAAAAAATAACAATAAATCACAAAAATTAAAAGAGGATAAGGTAAACGTATCAATATCAGCTTGGATTATAAGAGGAACTGGTTTCGAATTACTGAAGTTTCGTATTACATAAAAAAGTATTTGGGGCAGAGTGCACTTTAGTTTATTATTATCATCTAGTTGTATTTTTTGATAAAGTAATTGAAATATTATATTGTTACATTTTTACCTTTTAAATAAACCGGTACTTTGATTGCAAATAAAAGCAGCTTAGTAGTTTAAAAGTTGTAACGAGTTTTATTTAAAATGTACAACAACAACTGTTTAAATAGTCACTTGAGTTCTAATATACACACACTTAAATTACACACATTATACAGCAAACTTTAATAATGTACAGGAATATACAGCCAAGGCATTTAATTTGTTTTTACTTAACGATGCTGCCAATTAGACTGACTCAGTGGTGTTCTCACGGTCAATTTATATACACTGCACTACAATCTAGATACTTCTCGAAAGCTCTATTTCTAGTATATTCGAATTCTAGAGCTTTCGATGTTAATGTTAGCAGCTACAATATTTAGTACTGCCATACTTTCAAACAATGGTGAAAGTTTTTTATTCAATGTTGTATGTTTACAGCTTTATTAATCATTTCTACAGCTATATTAACTGCTGTTAACATAAACAGAAAGGTCGAGAAGCATTGAGAAAGGTTGAGAAGCATTATATAATTTTAAACCAGCCGTTAAAACTGTTATATTTGAATTTAAATACAATTTCGTAACAATATATTCAATCAAACTTGATATTTTGTATATATTCTAAAATATATTGCTAAATTATCGCGCTGCCTAAATTCAACAATATCATTACTAATATTATTATTTTCCAAAATTATTATATCATTTACAGTTATACCTTTTAAAAGGAAAGCTATATCATTTTAGAATTATAAATGATATCATTCTCGGGATTCTTTATCACCGAAATGATATCGTTATGATATCATTACGATAGCATTTGATTTGTTGGGAAGTTTGAAATAAAACATAATTTTAAAAATTAAATCTGTTTTTAAATTTAGATTGGAAACAAAATAGTTTTCGAACTATTAGCAATGATAATAACCACAAATTGTTAGTAATATCAATATCGAATAATATTCATAATTTTTTTATATCGTAAACGAATCACTAATGAATATTTTTATGTTTCGATATTGATATCGCTAAAGGTGCACTATTAATACAATAGACGAACCTTCGAGATTGAAATATTTGCTGTCACAAAGTGAGCGACGAGTGAGCTCAAGGAGCTCATATCCACGATATCATATCTAACGATAGTCGTTCGCGAATGTTTTGTCAGAGAAATGTTCGCGAAATGTTTGAACGGGATATTATTATCAAAGTTTGTGGTCAGCTGGGGTATATACTCGCACTCTTACGTGTGAAAAAAAAAAACATTTAAGTCAAATGGTTAACTTCCGTTCGTTTATTTTCTTCCTGTTTTTTTTTCTTCTCTGCTTCTTCAGACAACATTGTATTGCCAGCAAATGAAGCAAATACTATGTTCATTCATTCATTCAGTCATTTCGTCATTCATCTAGTTAGTCAAATACGTGTAAATGCTTTCATAGTATTTCTTTTATTCCTCTTAACTCATGTAACATTTACAGGATTCTCTGCTATATTTGTATGTATGTGTATTTTACTGTTCTGTGGCTCACCTGTGAAGTCAAAAGTTAAATGACTGTTAGCTAAAAATTTTGTTACTCTAGTAGTCGTTGCTGGTACAACAAAAGTGTAACACTGTTTAACATATATTTATGTTTATCTGTCGGTCTGTCCGTCCTTCTGTTTGCCTCTCTCTATCTCTCTCGATGTTATATTGTTTTATTTTAGTTATAAGTTATTCTTTCCATCTATGTAACTTTCTATCTATCATTTGGCCACAATGTGTTAGTATTTTTGTTAACATCCCATAAATGCTCAAGTTTTCCTTTAGGTCACTTTTGGCCTAATAACTTTTGTTTGTAATAATACACCTTTATATATATTCAGATATTTTTTCAGCTTAAGTTTGCATGTGTTTGTTGTTTGCTTGTTTAACAAAATGTTTTAATATTGTTTTATTACGAGTACAACCGCAACTTGACACCTTGATTGATGGATGGATACATGATTGGATGAGTAAATGAATAAGTGTAAATGATGGTGTGTTAATATTGCTAAAGTTTAAAATTAAGTGTTAAGAGTATTTAGTGTAATATTTTGAAGGCAACTATTAAAAATTGAAATGAAAGGTAGAAATTATTTTAAGGTATTTTTAAAGCTTGAAATTTCTTAAAGCTGAAAGCTTTAATAGTAAGTGATTATATACAACTAAATTGGCTTCATTGGCAGATCTTCGTATGGCATAGAATAAAGCTTAATTCTATCATTTTAATTAAACAAATATTAATTTAAAAATGTAACTCTTTTTAAAGTACCAATAGGTTATAATTATGAGTATATTTTATATTCTTTAAAAACTTTAACTAAGTTTCATTTTAAAGTCCGAAATTAGTTTCAATCTTAAGTCTTTTTTTTTTAAATATATTAAAGTCATAAATTAGCCTCAATTATAGGTTTTTTAATGCCTTTAAATAGGTTTAATCGCGTGTCTTTTAAATCACAAATTATGTTTAATTATAAGGTCTTTTCGAAGTCCGCATTTAAAGTCAATTGTAGGTGTTTTCAAAAAACTAAATTAGCTGCAATCTTATTATTTTTTATAACTAATTTTAAATTTTCACCTTTTTAAAATTTGAAAATTTGACTTCATTGATATATCCTTATTATAATCCCAAATAAGAGTCAATTGTAGGTGATTTTGATTTTTATAGGTAACTTAAATTATAGAACTCTTTATAGTCCCAAATTAGTAAAGTGTACGTTCGCATAAAATATATCAAAGAAATATTTATTTAAAAGTTGACTGTATTAACTTACAATTAGAATGAAACAATATATTTTAGGATTTTTTCTACAGATTTATAACGTGTAACAATAAAGTATAAATTAATGATTAAATATGATTTTTTTATATTTTCTTTGAAACATCCTCTATTATTAATTTGATTGTACTTTGCGTAACTTATTTGGAACCAGCTGTCCACTTGTGCTTAAAATTTGTTTTGGGCGCAACACTAGTCTTCCCTAATTCCCTTTTGACCAATATCTTTCAAGTGGCTCAAGTTCTGGACAGTTTGAATGATTGGCATTTTTCAGAACAAAATTAATATTATGTTTACTGTATCATTCTAAAGTACTGTTACTGAAATAACACGATGCAAAATCAGATCAAAAGAATACTGAGACTCTATGTTTTCTTATAAATATAAAATGTAGATACCCCTGATATAAATATCCGAGTTTATTGTGCCCGATGCATATAACTTGCCAAACAAGAAACTTCTTGGGAAATTTTGATTGTTTTTTGATACGGAACTCTTCTTGAACATTTTCTCTAACTTTTGTCCAAGAAGCAAATGACGTACGTTTCGTCATCCATTACACAACATTTAAAGTTAAAAAAAAATCTTTTAGGAGCTTTGCTTCATTTTTAGCTTCAGCATTCTTCTTTTTTCGTTCTTATCTGGTATTTTTTGTACTTTTAATGCTTTAAGTCCAATATTGACTTAAAATTGTGCACATAGTCTAGTCACTACGAGCACGGAAAAGTTTGGAATACTTCTTAAGAACTGTTCCAGCTTTTGGGCTTTGTGTTCGTTTCGTGGTCTTTTATTTTTTCCTGTTCCAGGTTTCCAATCAATTGTAAGGTCGTTGTTTTACTTTTTTATCAATTTAGAAACTAATTGTGCGCTAACTCTTTTAATATTTTTTGTAAGTCCAATTTGGATGAGTTTTAATAGATTCAAAACTTTTTCACCTTGACTCTCCATTGTAAAGCAAGCGTACAAAATATTTTAAAAATTCGTATCATCATAAAATCTGGAGAATTTCTCAAAAATATATTGATCACATAAGGAAAAATAAGTTATCAGCAGATAAATTGGGACCAATTTTACTAAATGTAAAATAAAGTATACAAATACAGAATAAATACTAATATCTAGATGATTTTATGCACTTTAGAGCGATTCCTGGAAGTGAGTTTATATGGGAGCTATGGGAAATTATGGACCGATTCTCATAAAATTTGGCAATATTGTTTCTACTTATGTAAAACTTATTAGTGTCGAATATTAACTTGATACTAAGATTCGTATTGGATTTATGCACGTTAAAGTGATTTTCAGAAGTGGTTTCTATATGGGAGCTATGATCAATTGTGGACCGATCTTCATAAAATTTGGTACAAAGATACTTGTACAAAACTTCTTTGCAACGAATTTCATTAAAATATTCTTATTTTTAAGGCATTTTTGAGTGTTTAAACTCTATTCCGAGGGGACATTTATATGGGGATTAAGTGAAATAATGGATCATAACAGATTGTTAATAGTTTTTTAATGGGCTTAGTTCTTGTATTATGAAAGTCCCGTAGTTTGTGCACAAGGTTTACATGGCCAACCAGACGGACGGACATCGTTAGATCGATTTAAAAAGTGATTCTGAGTTGATTGGTTTACGTTAAGGTTTTCTATGCGTTACATACACACACAAACGCATAATACCCCAACCACTTATAGTGGTGTAGGGTATAAATATGTGTTACATATTATTCGAACGCACACTTTATTAATTGTTGGACATACTAAAAATCTTAATTATCTTTCATTTGAAGTCTCATTAATGTAAGACCTTCATAATGCTTCAATAATGGTTCCTTTTTTGGTCAAAAATTAGTTCCAATTGTAGATATTTTTAAAGTTGCAAATTAGTTTCGATTAAAGTCAACTTAAAGTCTCAAGTTATCTCCAATTGCAAAATCATTGACCACCTCAAATAAGCTTTATTCCTTAATCTTCTTAAGTCCCAAATTAATATAAATTGTGAGAAGTTTTTAAGTTCTTAACTAGCTTTAGTTATTGGTTTTAATGTCTTAAATTAGATTCTTTGGCCCTCTTAGTATTTTAGTTATGTGTTATGTTTTAGTGTGTTATATTTTACTTTAGAATTAGCTTCAATTGTGAGCTTTAATATTAGGTTTTCTTCAAGTTCTAAATTAGCTTTAATCACAGTTATTATTTTAGTCTCAAATTAGCATTAATTGTAGAAATTTAAAACTTCTCAAATTATCTTCAATTATAGGTCTTATTGTGGTACAAAAACAGATACTTTTTTTCACAATAGATACTTTTAAGTTCACAAATAAACTTGAATTTTAGTGAATTTTAATATTAAAAATTAATTTTAATCTTAGGTCTTCATTTCAAATTATTTCGATGTTAGTTTTTCTGGTTACAAATTAGAGTTAATTATAGCCAATTTTAAAGTCTCTAGCTTTCAAGGCTTTTTATATTAAAGTGTGTTCTAGAGGTCGAAAATTAACGCAAATTCTTATTTCAATCTTTTATATTATTTTAGTTATAAACTAGACTCAACCGCGGGTTTTGTTGGTCACAAAAAACATTAAATTTATTCCTTTTTGAAGTTCTCATTTGTCTTCAATTGTACGTATTTTATGGTCTTTAAATTTTATTAATTGTTAATCATAGCAAAAAGCAATTTCTTTGTTTGAAATTCTCAATCAGTTCGCAAACTCCGGTCTGGAACTAAGTGTTCCCTAGAACTACTGTACAGATAACCATCTCTTGGTAGCTAAAGTGTAACACTGGTTAATCTGAATAACAATATACTAACATTGTGTCTCATGAGAGTAGGTGATAATCAAAATATTACCAGTCACTGAAACTCAATACTCTTGCAGTCAGGATGGTAATATCAGGTAATGAATCGCCTTTCAAATCAGAACATAAACCAAGCCCATGTTATTAAGGGCGACATAGGTCAATTGCTTACCAACACTAGAGAACAAACCCGTGAATGAAAAAAAAATACTTCGGAGAAATAAGTGACATCATTGATGAAACTATGACTGAAGACTCTCAGTCTAACCTCCACTTAGCAACGATATACTTATCTACAGAACATATCGAAGAAATTTCTTGCGCTATACTGAAAGTCAAGCAAAATAAAGCGGTGGGAGAAGAAAGAAGAAACTCCACAATAGTTGCAGAAATTATTTTACCATATATACGTGATGTTTGGATCAAAGAGGAACTTGCTAGTGCATGGACAAAAGGAACAATTACAAAATTACCTGAAAATAATGATTTAACTTTGTGTGCTAATTGACGAGGTATCACACTTTTGAATATAATTTATAAATTAATTGTCATAATAATTAAATCACTTGCAATGTATCGAACAGCCGCATCAAAACTGTGTAGGTTAAACTAATACTCTTCGAGTGATAATAGAATAATCCGTCGAATGGTGTACACCGCTTTACATAGTTTTTATTGATTTTAAGAAAGCTTATAACTCTATACGATGAAGTACATTGTCAGCAAAAGAAGTTAATAAACTTAGTTAAAACTTGTACGTTAATCGTATGACTAGCGACTTCTTCCAGACAAATACAGGATATAACCAAGATGTCCTTTATCTCCTCTTTCATTTGCTGTTATGTTAGATGATACTAGTGAAGAAGGAGCTTCCAAAGACATCGGGAAGATTTTGATTTTGCAGATGATATCTGCCTCATGTCTCACAAATTCAACGATATGCAGAGCAAAGTAAATCAACTAGTAGTATTGATCAAAGGAATTGGATTAGAAATAAATACTAGCAAAACATATGCGTATCAACAACACGACTGGCAAACATATTTTGGTACATAACCAACACATACACTATGTAAAATCGTTCTACTATCTAGGACGTATAAGGTCTATAGATGGCGGTGTGGAAAATGATGTGTGAAATAGGCTGAAAAAGGCTGGATCGAACTTTGGGCGCTTAAAAAGAACGTGACGATCACCTCAAATATCGAGAAACACGAATATTAGAATATTCAATTCGTGCGTCAAATTCACACTTCCTTATAGAAGTGAAACATGGTTAATGACAATTATCATAGCGCAAAAATGACAAGTTTTATAAACAAATGCCAAAGCATAATATGTCGTATCTTCTGGCCAAACACAATCACCAACATAGACCTGTGGACTTTAACAAATGAGGTAGCGAAAAACTGTCAAAAAATGGATTGGAAATGGATTGGTCACTATAATGAACTATAAAGGAATCACCAAGGTAGCCGACACTTGGCGCAAAACAATCAAGCAGGAACTCAAGGGATTAAATATAATATTTGATGAATTGAAAACTATATATAATGATAAATTAAGATGGAATAATCTTTTAGAAGCCGTATGTTCCTAAGCGGAATAAATAAAAAAGAAAAGCCCCAATAAGGTTCCAAATTAGCTTCATTAGTATTTCTCTTAATGTCGCAATTTAGTTTCAATCTTAGATCCTTTATAAATCCACATTAACTTCAATTAGAAGTATTTTTTGAGGTATTTAATTTGCTCAGTCGCTGGAAATTTTTAAATCTCAAATTAGCTTCGTTCGCCAGTCTTCCTGGGATCGCATATTTTTAGTTCCAAATTATATTAGTTTGTTTATTTTTTCAAAGCGTCAAATTAGTTTGACTTCATTTGTTTTAAAGTTCCAAATTATCTTAAATCACTGTTTCATTTGATTCCAAATTATCTTCAATTGTTTGTCTTCTTCAACTTCTGAATTATCTTCAACTTTAGGCCTTTTAAAGTCTTAAGAATGCTTCAATTATAAATTGTTTCTAAGTTTTACAATAATTTCTATATTTAGACTTAATAGCAATCCAATGTTTTTTTTCAAATTTAATTTTCTCAACTTCTGCTACATCCATTTGAAATAAAAAATTTATTTCGTTATTAAAAAAAAAAAAAAAAAAAAAACATATTTAAATTATTAATATTTCGTTTTTTGCCAAATTATTTTGAAATTAAATTTCGTTTTCATTAAAAGCAAAAATCTAATTTAAAAAACTTTATGACCAACATCCTACCATTGTTCATGGCCCCCTCAATTCACAAGTACTTAATTTTTCCCACTATATATTTTTTTTAAGCAAAACTTGTTTTAAATTGTAGCTATTTGTTATTGCACCAACTGGCATTAGCTGCATCATTATTATCATCATCCAATATTGTTGATTTTGAATGAATGTCATCAATTGTGGCGTTTTCTTTTCTCCAATTTCGTTTGAAAATTATGTTATCACTTCATCTATCAATAACACATTTTGGTGGCGGTATTTTACGCACCTCTTTAAACACGCGTGTATTGATTTCGAATATATATTTTTTTTCACTATTCAAAAAAAAAAAAAAAAAAAAAAAAAAAACAAGTTTCACTCACATCATTAGCTATTGAAAATTGTTTGTTGGTTTATTGAACTATTGTTTGAATATTTTTTGGTATTGCTGTTTGATGCGATGGACGGATGGATGGATGGTTCGATGAATGGTGCTGGTTGTTTGAATGGATGTTTATTTAGTTCATTTGTACGACAAGGTTTTGGTATGTTCAAAGGAAATTAAAACAATTTAAAATCTAATTTAAAAGAAATTATTTTCAATTATGAGAGAGTGTTTTCGCTTTTATTTTCTTAAAGAAATTTATGGCCCCAAGTAATGAATTTATTAAATGTAGAAAGATTTTATATTGAAGATTTCTATTTGGCGTAAAGTAATATTTACAAAATGAAATTTCAATAATGTTTGTTTAAGTGAATTAAAACGATTTTATAAAATATAATTTTCTAATTTCTTTTAAAATTTAATCTAAACTGATTTTTTTTCCAAATCTGTTAAATATACCAAATATGATTTAAATTTTTCTCAAAAAAAAAAAAAAAAAAAAAAAAAAAATTTGCTTTTAGATTTCACTTTGAAATAAAAATTCTTTTTATATCTTTTCTTTTTTCTTGTCTAAATTATCACGCGTCAACATGTGTTCTTTATGTACAATATTTTTTCTTTATTATTATTTTGACTTCTTTTTCCAAACGTAAAATGTGCGAATATCTTTTTTACTTCTGTGAAAAATACTCAAATTTTCTAACACACTTTTACACATACACCTCCAAATATTTGAAGAAAATTTTGAAACAGTAGCAAAAGACGTTCTCTTCGAAAGTTAAAGCACGTAAAATACAAAAGAAATCAAATGTCATTTGCAAACGTTGGCAAGATTTCTATTTTATTTTATTTTTTTATGCCACAAAGCTTTAAAAAAATTCAAACAAACGAAAAACATACAAATAAATTTTCTTATTTTTCCGAAAAAAGTTTCATTTAACACATACTCGAAGAACACCACGCAATAGCAGCAGCAAACAAACACACACAAAAAAAAGAAAATATATCGTTAAAAGAAAATATACGAGATATAAAAAGGAAAAGTGAATAGAGACGTAAAGGAAGGAAATGATTAATAGACACGATTGCACGGCGGACTACAGACCAGACTATATATTCGATCACATACTTTAATTAAAACTAGACTAGACTATAAGCTGGCCTATAGAATTGACTATATCTATGACTACACTACAAGTTAGCATATAGACTAGGCTATACGCTAGCTATGAGCTATAGACTATAAGCTCGCCCATAGACTAGGCTCTAAGTTCATCTATAGACTAGACTTTAAACCCGCATACAGACTAGACTGTAAGCTATACTACAGAGTAGACTACAGGATATTCTATAGAGTAGATAGTAAGATAGCATATAGATTAGATTATAAGCTAGCCTATGGAATAGACTATAAGCTATCTTTTAAACTAGACTATAAGATAGTCGAGGGTCTACAGTGTAAGCTAATCGAGAGACTAGACTGTAAGCTAATCGAGAGACTAGACTGTAAACTAGTCGAGAGACTAGACTGTAAACTAGTCGAGAGACTAGACTGTAAGCTAGTCGAGAGACTAGACTGTAAGCTAGTCGAGAGACTAGACTGTAAGCTAGTCGAGAGACTAGACTGTAAGCTAATCGAGAGACTAGACTGTAAGCTAATCGAGAGACTAGACTGTAAACTAGTCGAGAGACTAGACTGTAAACTAGTCGAGAGACTAGACTGTAAATACGAATACGAATACGAGTAGATTATAAGTTTTATATAGTATTATAAGTATTATATATATTATAAGTATTATAAGTTTACAAAACAACTCCTTTAAAACTCTTCATCTTTTCATGTTTGTTTCTTTATATATTTTTTAGAAGTCAGCATGGAAAATAAATATACCAAGGTTCGATAAGTATTTAAACTAAAATGTGAAACGTGCTAATGTGTTGTGCAAAAGCCAATAGAGTGTTATCAGTGTGTGTGTGTGTGAGTTTTATGAATGTGTTTGTTTACATGATTTTCGGTACATCTGTGTGTATGTATATGTCAGCGTTTAAGTGTGAGTCTAAGTATGTGTTAAATTTATTAGCTGTCAAATAAATCTTAAAGTATTACTGCCTTTTTTTGTGTGCCATATTAAAAGCCAAAATAAGACCAAGCAAAGAATTCGAGATGTTAAACCCCTTTTTTAACTTTCAATTTTATTTTTTACTTCTATTCTTTACTGATTATTTCTATACGTTTTGGTATCTTAATACATCATGTGTTAAAAGTGGTAGTGAGGTGGTGAGTTTACGATGCTATTTTGCTGTAAATTTTGTTTATGTTTTTTGACTAAAATTATGCAAATGTTGGTGATTGTTGTTGCGTCGCTGTCATGTGTATGTTTTTAAAAAAGATAATGAATTTACATAATACATAGCGTTTTGTAAAGAAAATTAACATTTTTGCTTTGTCTGCTTTTAGGCGGTTATTTAGAACATTACATTTACAGATATATGTACGCATACTTGTGTACATAAATAGATATTTTGTGAATGTTTCCCAATAAGCAAAAACGTTTGAAATTAAATGTTTATGCATTTGAAAACTATTTCAAATTTCGAGTACAAGTTCTGAGAATAGGCTTGAATTTCCTTTACTTTCAAATTTAAAACTATGCTTTTTCGAGCAAAAAGGTTTTAATATAACAATTCTATTTTTCAAATGCTTTCATAATTCAAAACGGAGCTGGATGTTTCTTTAGAAAACAAATGTTTCGAAAATATTTATAAAAATTTTAAAATATACCTGAATTAAGTATGAAAAATGTTTTTTTCTAAACTATTTTATTGCACCACAATTGTGTGCAAATATTCTCTTAAATTTTTTTTTATAATATTTTATTTTTTGAACAAACATATCTAAGCTTTAAGATGTTTATATAAAAGAAAAGAAAAATTGAAAACCTTTTTAAATGTGAAAAACATTTGAATATTGTCTTAAAAACAATGGAAAAAATATAAAACAAATTGTATATAAAAAAACTTAACTTTGTCCTTTATAATCACTTGAAAATTTTACAGAAACATGGTACTATAACTATATAGGAATTTTTAGACCCTTCATGACAGGTGTAAAGGGTATATATAAGTTCGTCATTTCGTTTGTAATTTCTACAATATTCATCTTCAACAATAAAAAATATATATTTTCTTTATCCTTCATAGGGAAGTCCATCTCGACTAGCTTACAGTCTAGTCAGTCTGTCTGTTGAAATCATTTTTTAAAAAGTCTCAGTTATCGAATAAAAATGTTTTATACATCAGCTTATAGGGAATATTTCTTAGAATAACACTAGTAAAAATCAACAAAATCGGTCCATTAATGACCGAGATATTCCAAAAAAACCCAAAAGGCCTCTAAAAACTTATTTTTTCGACTTTTCTAAGGCCTTATAAAAGCTAGCGACTTCGTTTTTGCACAGAAAATTTGGAATCCTTTTTGGGAATGTTTTTGTAGAAGAAACGAACAAAATCGGTTCATTAGTAACTAAGATATGCGTCAAGGTGCATTTTTAGACTTTGTGGAGTTAATATATAAGCTTCGGAAGTCGTTTTTACGCAAATTTAAATTTTCTACAATTTATGTTATTTTAATTAATCATATCGGTCCATAAACAACCGAGTCATAGGTAAAAATCTGAAAAAATTATTAAAAATATACACAAACAAACATATATAAATAGCATTTCAATGACTTTTAGTGTTGTTGTTTTTTGTATAAGCAATCAGTAGCTGTTTATTGTATATAAATACACATAATTATTTTTTATGTATATAAAAACATACATGACGTTTTTCGGTTGAAAATAGAAGCATTGCAATGACTCAGTGTTGTTGTTTTTTGCATAAGCGTGTATCTACATACAAACTTATGTATTTAGGTTTAGTAGTCAGCAGAAGCTATCAATGTTGTTGTTTTTAAGGAAGCAACGCTTGCTATGATAAGTGTTTATATTTTTGTAGTTTGGGAAAAAATGTAGTTTATTTTTGTAAGCATAAATGTAAAAATATGAAAGCATACTTTAAGGCATGCATTTTGTTATTGGTTGGTAAGTTGGTGAAAGGTATAAATTTTTCGGCACAGCCGAATGAAATATAGTTATTTCATAACATATATTTTGTAGCTTCGAATACAATTTAAGAAATGTACTATTTATTAAGGGAAAATTTCCAAACATTTTCTTAGGTTTGAATCGATGTATATTGGGTTTGTATTATACAAGGGTTTTGTTTAATTTTAGATAATATTTTATAGTTAGTTTATGTGTTTATAAGTTAAACACATACATTTCCTGCATTCTCCCTCCTCGTCTCTTTGTCTATACAATTTATTTGTTAATATTGTTAATTGGTAAAGGTTTGTAAATAATGACTCACATATTTATGTCAGTTCTTTTTATATATGTATTATTAGAGAGATATATGCTGGAAAAATTAATTAACTACGTCAATTATTAACAACGTTCTCTGTTTAAGCTGTGCTTTTTTTCATTTGGAAGTAAAAAGGCAGCAAACTAAAATTCCGCCTTAATATAGGCAATTTATTTGTGTTTCTATATTTATCCAATTTAATTGCGAGTAGTTGCCATTCCACTAGATTTTTATTATTAAATGTTTTAGATGGCTTTTTATTGAAATTAACAAGTAAAAATGAATGTATTTAATGTAGAGATTTAGTAAAACAGATAAGTCGTAGATTTGTTTGGTTATTTAATTAAAGTATATTTTCTGTTAAACTATTGAAATAATAATTGATTGTGTCTGTGTGTTTGTAATATATTTAAAAGAGATTATAGAAAATGACATATGAAAGGAATATAACACATTTTAATGGGCAAAAGTATTATAATTAGTAATTACAATAGACTTTTTTTTGAGGATTAGAAAATTTTTTATATCCTTTGATAATTAATATTAATGTATTGTATTAAAAATCCATGCATTTGCAATTTCGACAATATTTATCTAGGACCATAAGTACATATATGTGGATAGGAAAGTTGATAAAACAATTTCTATATGTTTACACCTTTTCATTGAAACTAACTTTCTCAAATCCCATTATAACTGGGCAACAAATTTGTTACATCAGAAGGTCATCCAAATCATTAAATAAAACCTGAAGAAAAAAAAAATCTATATTCCTTTCGTTATTTTGTGATAAGGGGCGTCCTTTATGAAAATAACGAAAGTAATTATGATAAATTTTTCGCCATTGACTGATCACTGAATTGAAAAAAAAAAAAACGATAACATCGATGTTTGAATTTTTATTTTCCAAAATTTAGCAAAATATTTATAATTTAAAAAAATTAAAGAAATATTTATTTTCTACAATTTTCTACGAAGTATGAATTTTGAAAAAAAAAATCCTGAATTAAAAAAAAAACAAGTTAAAGTGCTATATTTGGCTATGCCGAATTCTATATACCCTCCATTACTTTTCACTAATTTCATCAGTTTTTATTTAGAAATATTTCTTCGAAAAATAGTGCTTTACTACTGAATTTACTTATTTTAAACGTCCATAATAGTATAATGGTATAAACTTGGTTCTAATGAACATTTTGTATAGTATATATACTTTAAGATATTATAACAAATTTTCGGTGAATAATGTGTAAAAAATAAAAATTTCAAAAGAATTCCTTGTTAAGAAAATAAAAAGTAAAACAATTTAAAAGACGAAAATCTGTATTGCCTTACTTTTTTCACTGATGAACGAAAATCTCCGATCACTATATCTCTAAAAAAAATCGATTTTAGTGAAAACTAAAATTTTATTTTATAAGAAATAATTCTGTAACTTGGAAATATCTCAAGAAATATTTCACCTGGCCAGAAACGAATTGTTTTTAAATTGATTTGAAGGAGCATAGATTGCTAGCGGATCAGCGGAAGAGTAATCTTGGATTTGCAATTTTTTTTAATCACCAAAAATTCATTGATGATTTGAGAAAAAAAAAAACAAAATGAATTACGTATAGATAGTTATTCTAAATCTGTTTAAAAAAAATACGCTTGTGTATGTATGTTATCTCTTTTGATTTAACAGACATTTAGGTCGAAATAAATTTAATTAAATTTAAATTTTAAGTATATTATTTAGAAATAATGTTAATATTTGAACCTAAATAAAATTTAAACGAGTAGAGACATTCAAGTAATATTTTGACAAAACATAGACGGGCTTGCCTTAAAATCAGGGAATTAAAAACGTACCCATAGTTTTGTACCAAAATTCCAACCCCGAAAAAACGTGTTTTAAAAATTTACTTTTTGCATTCAAATGGTCACACTGTTGTAATAAAAGGCGTTCATTAAAAAATACTTTTTATGTATTTACCAAACATATGTGGGTATTAACTTAATGTAATTTTTGTTTCTTTCCAGTGTTGCCATTTGAGAACTTTAAAAACAAATTTAAAAAATGTTTGGAAAATTGACAAAGTTTGGATAGGGCTTACGGTTTTGCCCCAAGTGCCTTCGGGTTTACTTTGCATCATCTATGTTAAAAAAACTTAAAAAAAATATATGGGCCAGAACAAAAAACAAATTTTATAAGTAAAAAAATATTACCACTTTTTTTGAAAAAAAAACCCAAAAAATATGAAATCCTTTTAAAGTTCCAATTTTTGATTAATATAACTTTTTACCAAATCTACATATTTATATGATTCTTGCATCAATATTATTTAGAATTTTGTAGGAAATTTAATGTATATTTTAAAAATAATTTAGGGCCAATATTTAGCCCGCCCAGTTCAAAAAAATAAAATAAAAAATCTAAAAAAACGAGGCTAAAAATGAGTGAAAATTTAATTTCGATCTAAATATTTCTTAAACTAAAAGAGATAACCTATACATGTAAGCATATTTTTTGTGGGAATTTATAAGGACTATCTATATATAAATTTTTTTGATCAAATCATAAATTATTTTTTGGGGATTTTGAAATAAATTACCTACCCTAGATGAACAATTTTGGAGGTCTACCCAGTACCTCTCTGACCCGCTAGGAATCTGTGCTCTTTCAAGTGAACTCGAAAATACCTCGTCTTTATATACATGGAATTTTTGTTCATATATTTCCAATGGTTCACAAGTTACAGAATTATTAAAAAAAAAAAAACAAAAAAAATGCGTTTTTTAACCAGTGCGCGCTAAAAAGCAACGAAAATCTATGATCACCAGTGCAAGATTTTTAAACTATTGCATATTTCACAAGTATTTTACCAAAAATTAATTAAAAAATTAGTTTTCGTATGAAAAACGCAATTTTTTACTGATTTTTTGTTGTACGTGTGTACATGTACAGAATCTGTCTTTTTAGTTTTTTAAAGTTAGAAAATGCATATTTATATACATTTGTATAACAAAAAACATAAATTTATTTATTTTTTTTTTTTGTATATTCCATTAACTTCTTGCACATTTCTGTGTAATGTAGATTTAAAGAACGAAAAACTGAAATTTTATATGTTCAAATCGAAACTTGATTAGAACCCATCAGGAAAAATATGGACTAAAAAGACATTCTAAAATGCTTTATTAAGGATCCGCAAGGCATGACACTGGCATTCCAATACTATTTCTTTTTTACACGGTGTGTCATTGGAGGCAAATCCTTCACTTCTTCCTTCCAAAAAGAAGCGACTCTTAAATAAATATGCTCTTTTATGTGTATTATGTTATTACAAAAAAGTATTAAATTAAATTTAAAAAAAGACATGCGGAATACCTCGATTATCGACATTTAAAATAAGTCTAAATTTTTTGGAGTTTTGCAAGTCTCAAAATTATAAATATTTCTGTTTGTAATGAGAAAATTAATAAGTGAGTGATACACCTTCCATATCGCATCTAATGAAAGGGAAACAAGAATTAGTACCGGATTTTTTTTTATGCCTCAGCTTTCTTTGAGGAATTTTCATAGAAGGCAAAGTAAGATGTGTTTAAAATTTTTTCGGAAAGGTGTGGCCTGCAGGGATGAAGCACTAACATATTTTCTTGCTGGGAACAGATTTATACTCAAAATAGTATGATTGTGTTTCACTATGCAATATTATTCATAGAGAATTTTAATTTTATCGAATTTGCGATTTATACATATAATAGGTTATGAATTGTTCAATTATTTATGTAAATTTTCGATTACTATAAAATCATATTAAACCAACGATTTAACGAAACGAGTAGGGAGTCGTTTCCCTGATGATGTTGGAAAAACTAAGTAAGTTAACTGAAACAAAATATAATCTTCCAACTATAAAGAGTTCTGCTGCTGTGTAATTTACTATTATATATATTACTCCAACCGGTTATAAATTAAACATTTACTGTCTAAATCTGTATATTATATTCTACACAACGATCCTCTCAAAAATGTTGCAAAATTACATTTAAAGACTTTCCTAAATTAACATTTAAGAAAATACTAAAAATTGGTAATTTAAATTAATTAAAAAGTACTTAAAAAGTTTTATTTTTGCAATGAAGATTATAAGAAATATCACCATATTTAAATGGCAACACTTTTTGTATATTTTTTAACAATTTTGCATTCGATTAAATTTCACAATCTGGTTAGTCCCATGATACAACTTATAGGGCAAACGGAAGAATACTATTTATAGATTATAAAATGCATTCCATTTTGAAAAATCATTTCATTTCTTATCTTGAATTTTTGTTGTTTTACTCCACGAGGTAATGCTAATATAATTACATCAAAAGTTAATTTAAAAAATCTAAAAATTTATAAAAAGGTTAATTTAAAAAATTTATTTTAAATTAAATAAAAAAAAAAAAAAAAATATTTGAGGTTTAAGGTCAGTTTCTTAAATTCAGTTTCTTAAATTAATAAAAATAGAATTTCCCATATATATTTTTTTGTTTTCTTTGAAAATATTTATTAAATTTTACAATAAAATGTTTACTTTTCAATAAAACACATTAATTGTTTTTATTTTATTTTTTATTTATATTTAATTAAATCATTATTGAGCACCTTAAAATACTAAATTATTTAATAAATAGAAATATTGACAATAATGTTAAATAATAAAAATACAAGTAATAACAAGAAAATTCGTTTAAAAATTGTTTGGCACAAATTTGTTTAAGTAATTTAAAGTGATTTTAAATTTATAATAAAAAATCTCATTTATAATTTTAAGATTTTTCAGCTTATAGTATTTTCTTTTCTAAGAAAAATGTTGTCCTTCTAAAGTTTATACTTTGAAAATTATGTCCCTTAAAGTATTGCCATTTTAAGGGAGCTAAACTTGTTTCACTCTCTCTCCTTCACTTATTTCTTAAAATAACATTTCATATTTAATCAACCTAATATATTTTAAATGGCAACATTTTTGTTCTATAAGACATTTTTATCATTTTAGGGTAACATTTTTAATAAACATATTTTACCTTTTCATAAGATTGCACGTTTTTCCAAAAACATATATTTCTTAAAAGGACAGACAAAAAGTCAACATTTTCCTTAGAACGGAAGACACTATCATCTTCAGTTTTGCACCCTACATCTCATTCATCTCTCAACTTCTTTTTTTTCAATCATAAATAAAATATATTTTAACAACTTTCCTATAACGACAAATCTCTATATTCATTTCCTAATCACTATATGTACTCTTTTCTTCTATTCCTCTTTCCCCTTCGTCAAATCAGCTACCGCCTTTAACGGTACACCCTTATCATCAATCTCAACTGACGGTACCAAAGGTGGCTTAAAACCATATTCTACATGCAAATTTCTTCCAAAATCAGGACTTCTCTTCAAACTATGACCATTACGCCATCTCTGAAATTCATCAAAATTTGTTTTATAACCCTGGCCCGGACGTTCTAAATTTTTACCAACAGCCATGGAGGAAGAGGCTGACAGGTCCAGAGGCAAAGTGTTGTAGTCATATTGATAGCGGGCCCCTACATTCCAACTAGAGCCGCTCTTAGGTGGCATTGGTGGTGGTTTTAGATCGTAAAGAATATCGGAGATTTTGTAACTGGGTTTAACATAGGATTTGTGGATATTTTTGGTAGTAGTTTTTATATGCTGAACATTTTTATAGGCCTGTTGCATTTGGGGTACTAGTTTCTTGAGCATTTTCGTGTAATAGGATTTTAAGATGTTGGATGGTATACGAGCGAAAGAAGCACCATTTACGGTTTGAGGCCAAGTAGAGGAATGATCAAAACCCGGAGGATAATGACCAGCTGAGTGGCCATAGGGATGAAGTGGACCATGTACTGGAGCGGGTAGATGTAAAGCTACTGGTATTTTAATGGGTATAGCTACTGGACGATCTATGTATTTCTTGACTACTACTTCTACAGGTTTTTCCACTATTTTTTCTACCTCCACGGGTATGTGCTTCTCCACAACTTTCTCTACTACTTTTTCGACGGGGTAGGGCACAGGTTTCTCTACTATGGTTTCTACTGGAAAGGGGCGATCTATGAAATGTTGTATATGCACTGGTATACCCACTGGTTCGGGGACCCCATAAGGCACGGGTATATGCTTCTCTATAATTTCTTGCAACACTAAGGGATTGGTGGGAAGAGAAGGAGGTTGATAAATTTCTTCTTGTAAAGGCAAAGCATAGGGAACTTGTAGTTCTGGAGTATGCGGAACCGTTAAGGTTTGTTGTGGTGAATTGTGAACTTGTAGGTCTGGGATATGTGGAGCAGTTAAGATTTGTTTTGGTACTTCGTTTGCATAATGATTTTCCTCCTTATGATGCTCTTGTTCAGCAGCAGTGGGTACATAAACTGACTCATGGTGTTGTTGTTCAGGAGCATCATGATCATATTCTTCTTGTTGAACCTCCAACTGTTGTGGGTGCTCTATGGTGTGACTTTCTTGTATAAGATTCGATTGTTGTATAATACCAAAATCTGATAAATCCTGTGAAGGATTTAAAGTATGCTGTTCTCTATGAACCGAGGCAGCTTGTTCTTCTTCCTGTTCAACATGTATAGGATTTTGTGAAAGTGATACATAATCGGGAGATTGTTGGGGTGATTTTTGCTCTTGTTGCTTGTCTTCTGGTGCACTATACTGCTGTTCGGGATATATGGTTTCATGTTGTTCTATTAAACGACCATCTTTTTCAGTTATCAATTTATTGTGGATATTTATGGATTTCTGGACCTCAACATAAGTATAACCTCCATTACTGGGTTTAGGATTATTTTCCGATTGTTGAGCTTGATGATCATCTTCTAAATGTTGGTTGTGATAGGCCATAGCATCGGCTACAAATTCATGAGGTGACTTTAGGGGTTTTGCAGGTATAACTTGAGGTTCTTGAGAATAGGTTTGTATCGGTTTGGCGCTTTCCTGAGCCACTGGAGTATTAATGGTTACAAACACTAAATTACTGGCAGGAGTAGTATGCTCGCTTTCCTGTTGATCTGAGTGTATATGATAAAAATCTTTAGCGTTTTTGCTATTTTCTATATGTGTATGTAGCGGCTGCTGCGGATATTGATGTATAACAGGTAGCTGTTGTTCATAGTGTTGCTGGGCCTTCGGAACAGGATTTTGTATATGACTTTGTGCCGACGGCTCCTGCTCTGAATTGATTTGATATATGTCTTTAATACTCAAATGTTCACTATCAGCTATGTGGGTATGGAGTTTCTGATATTGTTGCACAAATGGTTGCTCTTGCAGATATTGCAGATGGGCTGCTGGTGGTACCGCTTGTATATGATTTTGTGCAGCAGAACCCTGTTCATAATGGAAGTTCCCTTTGCTGATGCCCGAGGGATTATTGTTGTGTGACAGTATGGGATTTTGGAAATTTTTCAAAAATTTTCTTGAAGGAGCCTCCTTTAGAGAGTTTTGTAAATATTTACTATGTTCTACAAACGATTGATAAGAAGGAGAATTTCTTAACGTAGAATGCTCCTGTTCTTTAGTATTATCATGAATAATGTGTACATTATATTGATGACTGGGTGTGACATGGAAATTGGTGCTTTCGGCTGGAGGAGGGGCAGCTAAAATTTGATGTGGCACATCTTGAGTTTCAGCAATTTGATTATCATCTTCGGGGGCCTCTACAAAATCATCATTGATATTATCATTTAAAATAACAATGGGTTCTTGTGTCTTAAAATCGGTTAAGTTTTTACCGGTTGTATTACTAGGATTCACCAGTATACTGGGTAAAACTGGGGCCTCCCTAGCAGCTCTATTGATCCTTAATAAATCCTCTTTGCTTATAGAATTACTGCCATCTCGAAACTCTTCACTAGACCGATATGAACTTGGCTCAGTAATTATTTTCTCTACTACTATCTCTGTATGACCCGGACTTACTTCTCGACGTATTTCCCTGGTAACCGAAGTCGAAACTGTTATAATAGTGGTATTATTGGGCATTTCTGCTTTTTCTTTTTTCTTGGTCTTAACCGTAGGCATAGGTTTAAAAGGTGTGGGTGTAGAGCGTATTATTGTTATGGGTTTAGCAGTGGTTGTTGTAGTGGTGGTCGTAGTTTCTTCTTCCCCAGCATAGCTGAAACGAAATATATCGGAAAATCCTTTTGGGAAAAGATTAGTCAACACTTCATTTATGGTGGATTGTCGTGTATTTGCTTCTTTTAAAGCCCTTTCCTCAGTGGGATCATTGTAGTCCAAATCGAAAGGTATATAGGCATGTGTGGAAGAAGGTTCAGGAGAAATAACATCAACCACAGAGGTCACAGTTACAAAGGAAGAGTCTAAATTCTGTAAAAGAAAAACAAACATGATTTAAAGTGATTTTTTGCGTAAAATTTTAGAAGCTTTTAAGAGTTCTTTAAAATTCAGTCATATTAAGCTAATATTTGATGAAACAAAAAAAGATTACATAAATCTAATCTATATACACATATAAAAGAGTTACGTTACTTAGTGATTGACTGATTCATCATTGCACAACACAAATGGCAAAAGTTGCAATAATAAAATTTTTAATTTTGGAAAACCGCATGTTTAGGGCATAAAAACGGGTAAAATTGGTAACTTAATATCGTACAGACTATAAAGTTTAGGAGAAAAATTTAATGTAAATCTTATTCTAATCAAAAAAAAAAAAAAAAAATTACTGAAACGTGTTTTGTATTTTTTGAAATTGGAACAATTGTATTTTGGTACTTTTTCGATATCCTATGCAAATTACAAAACAACAAAGATAGAAACTAAAATTTTATTGTGTACTATTCTTATAAAAAATTATCTGATACATCTTTGGTACTTTTTGCAGATTCGAACATTTAAAGGGTAAAAATTGGTCCTTTTTTTGGTATCCTTTTTTAAATTAATCTAAGAAGCATATTATTATTAAAAACCACAACATAAAATTTTTACTATATATTTATCTTCTTAATTTTTAGAAAGTTGAACACTTTGGGGCTAGAAAAAGGGTAAAAACGAGTGAAACAGGTACCTTTTATATTTTATAAACTATTTAATGTAGGAATTATATTGTTTTCTACCCGAGAAAAAGATGAATAATTATTTTGTACTTTTTTGAAATTCCAAAGTAAAAGGGGTAGTAAAGGGGAAAAATCAATGTAATGGTACTTTTTGAAACTACTCTTATCTTCTACGACTATAAATATAGGAAAATATAATTAAACACATTCTTCTGTACTAAAAAAAAAAAAAAAAAAAAAATAAAAGACAGATGTTTTGTAATTTTTAAAAATTCTAACATTTAAGGGGTAAAAAGGTGGTAAAAACTTTATTTTAGTAACTGTTTGGTGGCTTATGGAACTTCTAAGCCAATAAATATAGAAAAAACATCTAATCGTAGTACTTCTTTATCAAAAAGGTAAAAAAATTCCTTGGTAATTTTTATTAATTTGAAGACTTAAGGGGTAAAAATTGTATCTTTTGGGTACTTAACAAAGATATCCTATACAATTTCTACTATACATTTTTTACCCCCAAACTTTCAAATGTACAAACAAAATTTTAATTGTGTCCGTTTGTACACAAAAAGCAGATCTCATAATTATTTGGTATTTTTTGAAAATTCATTTTACGAATGAATAAGTGTTTTGGTAATTTTTGGCGCTATATCTTATAAAATCATAAATGAAAAAATTTTAAAAAATTTTATCACAGTTTTTCTATTCGAAAAAAGAACAGATATATATTCGGTACTTTTAAAAATTCTGAATATTTAGGTGGTAAAAGCTTTTCTTAGGACTTTTTTATACCCTATGTATCTTTTAAATCAAAATATATAAATAAAATTTCAGTCGTAAACTTCTCTTACCAATAGGGTGTCAGACAGAGTTTTGGTACTTTTTGAAAATTTTAGAGTTTAGGGCGTGGAAAAGGTGTAAAATGTATGGTGATAACTAGCGATATACTTTGTAATTTCTAAGCCAACTAACATAGGGGAAAAATATTTAAACAAATACTTTTCTACCAAAGAAATAATAGAATAGAACATTTGCAAATGTTTCTTAAAGAAATCAAGCATGTCGTTGGCACCTTTTGTAAATCCTACTATTTAAAGAGTAAAAATTCTATTGTTACTAAAATTTTTAAAAGAAATGAGAATTTATATATCAGAAACCTAGCCCTTAAGCAATAACCGATAACAAATTTATACTAAAAAGTTTATAAATAACTAACAAATTTTAACTATTTTTTACACTTTTTGTAGTACATTTTGTAGTACTATTAAAACTATCAAGTTTATTTCTGGTCTATTTAGGAGTCCCTTAAATCCACTAAGGAAGTCGTGGGTTAAATTCTAGTTAAGTTGGAAATATTGAGTAATTGACAGATTGACTGTTTTATCATCGAACAGCCTTAACGCCTGAAGCTAGAAAGATGAAATTTATATATAGATCCACTAAGGCGGGATTTTTGGAAATTCGATATTTTTAAGGAGTAAAAAGGGGTAAAAACGGCTAAATTCGATAACATCATATCTCCTAAACTAGTATAGATAAACAAACATACCTATCGTTATTCACTTAAAAAATAAGCGGACAGGTGTCTGGTACATTTTTGAAATTCAGCCTTCTTAGGGAGAAAACGGGTAAAAACTGAAACGGCTAAAAGTGCATTTTGATACTTTTCTGGTATATTATGTATCTTATAAACATGTAAACATAGACAAAAATTTACATCGTTTTCGCAACTAACCAAAAAATAAAATAAACAAATTTGGTACTATTTGGAAATTCGAAATGTTTAAGGAGTAAAAAACGGGTAAATTTTTGAAATTAAGCCTTCTTAGGGAGAAAACGGGTAAAACTGAAACGGCTAAAACTGCATTTTGGTACTTTTCTGGTACCTATGTATCTTATAAGCTTGTAAACCTAGAAATAAAATTTACATCGTTTTTGCAACTAATCAAAAAATAACAAATACAATTTCGTACTTTTTGAAAATTCGAATCGTACCTATTTTTACTTTTCATATATGTATTTTTTCTATTTAATGACATGCATATTCATATGAATATTTAATTGTTGGACTACTCTACAATTTTCAGACTCACTGGAATTAAATTGGAAATTACATTTTATTCAAACCCATTGGGACAATTTTGAGAAAATTTGAAGAATTTGTTGGTTAATTTAGTCACACAAAATAATGTAATGGGACACTATTTCGAATATGGGTACCAAGACGTACATAGGTCCAAATTTGGCCAAATAGTTTGGTACTTTTTGTAAAAAATAACTTTTTAAAGTAGTTGAAGGCAAATATGTATCGTTCGAGCCATATCTGTGTCAGGCAAATTTAATCACAGTGAGCATTTTGAAAATTTAAGTTAATCGGAATTGTATTAGGGTAGAAAATGGAATTTGGTACTTTTTATTGCATATGATACTTTTTTAATTTTAATGTTTTTACTTAATAATTTTGCCGGTATAAAAGTTAGCTAATTATGATTAAAGTGAGTTAGAAATCAAGGAAAGTGTTGCTTATTTTTTCTCTAATTAGTTTGTTCTCTCTCCAATGGTTCGAAAGAAGTAAGCTCAATGGTACTTTTTTTAAGCTGTAATTCACAAAAGCGTGACTTACTGGTACTTTTTCGTTTCTCTAATGGTATTTTCTGTATTACGTAAAATGTGAAATTAAAATTACGTGGTCCTAAGTAATTGAGAACAAGTATTAAGGAACGTTTTGGTGATTTTTTGTTCTTCTAATGGTTTTGTATTTTCTATAATAGTAATTTAAGAAACATGAAATTAAATGCACATGGCTCTATATGAGTAAGAGTTCACTAGGAAACTTTGTGGTACTTTTGCATTCTTCGAATGGTACATTTGAATGAGATCCTATATGAAGGGACTTTTCGGTAAAGGCGTATAGAGAAGATACTTTTTATATCTTTTAGACTGTCAAATGTAAGAACAAAATTTAAATAATTTTCTTTTCAACTCAAAAAAGTGGTACGATATCCCAGTCCTTGGTTACTACTCATTTAATTATAAACCTAGAAGCATAAAATTATAATTATTAGGAGGTGAGATTGAGATGATCTTTTGTTTTTTCTGTAGACACCAATATTATAATGACTATCATTAGGAGTTATAGTTTAATTTTTCGGTTTTTTACTTTGGCAGTACAATTTGTTTTTCTAAATAAATAAAGCTACAAGTCCGCTGACGCAGTAGCGATTTAAATACTAGTTATGTAAGAAATAAAAGTAACTTTGACTTAAAATAATTGCTACACAAACCTCTTCATTCTAGAAACTAATGAGATCCTTTAAACTGTAGTCACACTGGTCAAATATTTGATGGAAGAATTGACACAGTTAAAATTTCGCTTTTTTATTTCAATATTTTCTTAATTTTAAAGGATTCATCTTAAGATAAAACCTCATTTTTAATTTAATCTTAATCTCTTCCTTTTAGAAACTAATGAGATCCTTTAAATTGTAGTCACACTGGTAAAATATTTGATGCAACAATTGACACAGTTAAAAATTCCCTTTATTTTATTTCAATATTTTCTTAATTTTGAAAGATTCGTCTTAAGATAAAACCTCATTTTTAATTTAATCTTATTTAATCTATTGTGTGTCATTCTTCTATTTACCTTTTTTGTAATTTCCTTATTTCCATTTTCACTCACATTTAATAAATGTTCTTGAAATTTCTGTTGTTGTTGTTCTTCTTCTTCTTGTTGCATTTCTTCCTCAACATCTTGTTGTACCTGTCGATGGCGACGTTGTTGCTGCAAATATAATAGTTGTTGTTGTTTTCTTTGACGCTGCTGTTGATGATGCTTTTGGTTTAATATAAAACTTGCCAAAGTTGTTGATGTCACATTTAAAGGTGGCTGTAAGGGTAATAATGATGTTGTTGTTTCTTCGTCCACATTATTTAAAAATTTGTTGACAACTGATGTTGTATTTGTATTTGTTAACTGGAAAACTGTTGCTGAAATATTTGATGGTTCAACTGCTGTTAAGGATGATATTGTTGTTAGTTGTAATGGTGGTGGTGTTGTTGTTGTAGTTATAGATGTCTTAAGAGATGTTGCTGCTGCCTCCGTTGTTGTTGTTATAATTGTTAAGGTGGTTAGTAATATTAAAATACTGGCAATAACAGTTGTTATTAGAGATTTTCGTAACATTGCCAATCTGGAAGAAACGTAAGGAAGAAGAGAGAAAAAAGTGTAAAACAGTATAAATTATTTTCTTGATTTTGTGGTAAGTATATATGTATGTATGCATGCATGTATGTATGTATGTATGTATGTATGTATAATTTTAAGGCTTGAAGATAGTTTCCATAAAGTAAGAAAAATTAATAGCAAAAGATATTTTTTATTTTTATTTCTTCGGATCAAAAATAAAATAAGTTTTGCTAGAATAAAACACTTAATTGTAAAAAAGTCAAGATAATCATAAATTTAAGAAAATAGTTATAAAAAACACAATAACTATAAAAAGACCACATGCAATCACTTGTAGGCTTTTAATTTTTTTTATACTAAATCGCATGCTTTATTCAAATTTCGAAATTCAAAAGTCAAATTTTGAACTATGGCGAAATTTTGAACTTTTGATGAAAAGTCAAGTTATTGGTGATATTTTGAATTTTCAGTAAAATTTTATTGAGGAATTATAAAGTAGGATGAAAGGGGGAGCATTAGCCATAGGAATACTTCTGCCATTGCCAATTATCTTGAAAATGAAGTAATAATTTTTGTGCCACTAATTTACATATTTAGTTTTCCGTATTATCACAGATCTTTCATACAACAAATTTTGATATTTTCAATTTATATTTGATCGAATATAGACTTGATTAATTATTTTTTTAATACTCTCCCAAATTTTTCTAAATGTTTGCAATTTAATAAAGATTTTATTCAGTGTTATAAACTTGATAGCAACGAACAAGAATTTTAATAAATTTATTTTAAGTGTGAAAAAAATGTTCATTGGTCCTACGGAGAATTCGCCAGACTGCTGGTAGGCCGAACTCAACTAATCCGCCAGAAACGTAGCAATCAGCTATAAGTTGCTTACCAGCTGTAGATTTTTATCTCTACGTATAGACTTTCAGGTATTTACAGAATTTATTATTTATGATTATGGTTCTGCATTATTATTCGAATTTCTTTTTATTTACATAAAACTCAATTAAAACTCTAATTTTTTGTTTGTTTTTTCAATTGCAGTATTAAAATTAAATAAAAAAACATTATATATTTGCTAATGTGTAGGAAGGCCATTGGTAACTCCAGGGGGAATAAATCCCAGAAATACGAAATGGCTCTTCGACACGATTATTAAGCCCATACTTATGTACAGAAATATAGTATGGTAGAAGGCTATGGAGAAATCCGCTTATACCGGAATCTTTGAAAGGAATCTGTGTAGTTCAGCGTTACTCATAATAGGTGTCTATTTGCTTTAATGAACTGGTTACTGGTGCATCTTATGGCCATACAGATCGCCATTATGATGGCGATAGGACTTAGGAATATAGGTGCATGGAATGATAGTGGATTCGGCCATGCGACCATTCTGGGATTACTAAACACTATTTCTAGCAATATCGATTATTGCATACCCATACCCTTTCTTGGCAGAGACTTCTCAGTATCAATCTCAACTACTCCAAAATTAAGAGCTGGTTCAGTTGAGGTTTATACTGATGGGTTCAAATGGGTTTGGGGGTGTTTATATTCCCATTTATAGAAAAAACATTTCCTTTAAATTGCCAGATCACTGCAGCATTCTTCAAGCAGAGATCTCGGCCATAAAGAGAGCGGTGAACTGGTTAATGTACTATAGGGTATTCGGAGCGAATATCCAAATCTCTACGGACTGTCAAGCCGCGATAAAATCGCTCTGGGTGTCTTTTCGACAACCAGATTGGTGCATGAATGTTGGATATCTCTGAGTTAGGGGTCATTCAAGTACCCCGGTTAATTTGATTGCGGATGCACTAGCCAGAAATGGATACCTTCTTCGAGGTGAAGACATGGACTAACTGGTTAACTAACTGGCTTTCGGCCTGCAGATCGATAATTCTGCGAAACTTATCGAGGATTGCACAAGATAGATAGACAAATGAATCCACATGTTCAACCTCGAGGCAAATATGGCCCCATTATGATGAATCTCGATTTAATTTCATCATGGGACTATCGAGGCATCAGCTAAGAATTCTGGTAGCCGTGGTCACAGGGCATTGGATTGCTGGTACGCTTGCTAGGAGACTAGGGTTCTCTTTTATCGAATTTTGTAGAAGTTGTCGGGATGAAAAAGAGGAGGAAATCGTGGAGCATTTTTTATGACACTGTCCCACTCTTGCCGATATCAGCACTCTCTCTGATATTGACATCAGATGGATGAATTCTTTCATACATGCATCGTGTTGATGCATTTCGACATTTATGGACATCTGAGTTAGCAGCATATGATCCCAAATTGGACCCAAGTGAGCACTCTCTTATTGACTACACGGTGGCCCTAAGAACCTAGTCTAACATATATATGTGCTAACGATACTGTCCTATCACTTGGTAACTTTGCTTCATGGGTTGGGGTAGTTTCGATATTTTTGGTTACTTCAGAAATTCATAAAAAAATTGACGTGTAGTCAAGAACTTTAATTAAAACCAACAAACTACTTTATTTTTAGATAAGAGCAGTGCACATGGTAAGCTTTTACTGATGGTGGGTATATATATATATATATATATATATATATATATATATAAAGAAAAATAAGTTATGACAATCACACCCTAGAATGAAAGAATAGTTCATGAGGTTTACAAAAACGCAAAATACCACCCTTTTTGTTTTATGTGTATATCGTCGCCATTTTAAGTCCGATTGTAGAATGTGATATGTCGTTATTAATGATTTGACAACAGCTTAAAATTTCTCTTTGATGATTTTTGAATCCGACATTAAATTCTAGATGTCATTTCTGGAATCTCGGATACATCCCCCCTAATGTCCTAATGTCCTGTATAATGAAAGTCTTTTGCAAACCTACCATTTTTAATTTTTAAAGTATTTAATTTTATGCATAAACAATAAAATTGCAAAGGTCCAGTAAACTGTGTCAGCTTAAGTCTATTTCACTTAACAAAATTTTTAAAATAGTAAAGTTACTTTAATAAATTTTTGCTTATATCAAAAATATTATTTATTTGTGGTTGTGCCTTAACTTTGGCTAATAATTTTAGAAGTTATGGAATGAAGTAAAAAATAAACATTTGTCGCACCAAAAATATCTTTTTAAACTATTTTAACTTTAGTATGTTCTAAATTTTATTATATGAAATTGCTTTAAACTTAAACAGCTCTTTAAACCTTTGCAATTTTGTTATTTATGCATAAAATTTAATACTTTAAAAATCAATATAAAATAGGTTATTTAAACCAATATAATCCAACGTATGTTCTAAATTTTATTATATGAAATTGCTTTAAACTTAAACAGCTCTTTAAACCTTTGCAATTTTGTTATTTATGCATAAAATTTAATACTTTAAAAATCAATATAAAATAGGTTATTTAAACCAATATAATCCAACGTATAATTAAAGGCTTATGATTACACAAGTCAACACTAGTTTTGGTGCCAAGGAACTGTATATATTTTTTAAACTAGGACTTCATACTGATTACAAAAATTTGGAATTCTAAGTGTAGTTTTCTAGTATTTAGGTTTTGTGCATATATATGAAAAAAGTGATTTTTTACATTATTATTTACATAGAAACTTTCTTTTTCGTGACTTTTGTGAATGATGTGCAGTGGGAAGGTCTCGTTGCATTTTCCAACAGTAGTCAGCCATCATATACCGATCCCATTGGCCTTGGTACGTCTCTTCCATACTTTTCAAATTCTGATGAAACCGCTCCCTTTGCTCATCGCTACAAGATCAAAGATTATCTGCGAATCGGTCGAGATGACTATGAAGGTGGTGCAATTTGATAGATATGTTGCATTCCAAGTTTCTAAAGTTATCTAGCATGCCGCTAACATTTTTAATAACTTCAACAAAAGAAGTCCAAGCAGATCATTCCAAATCATTCATTGATTTTAGGAAACTGGAATCTTTAATTAATATTTTTATTTGTGGACCATCAAAAACTCCCGCTTTTATCTGCTCTAATCTTAGTCTTGGAAATTTTGTCGTTATGTAAGAGAAACACTGGCCATTTTTATCCAGGGCTTTGACAAACTGTTTCATAAGACCTAGTTTAATGTGCAAGGGAGGCAATATAATTTTTCCTTTTGGAACTAAAGGTGGATTTATGATGTTATGATTTCCAACCTCCAATGCCTCACGTACTGGCCAATTTCGTTTTTCCCAGTGTAGGTGCTTGGCCCTGCTGTCCCACAGACAATAAAAACATGGCTATTTGGTGAATCCACTTTGCTGTCCTCGCTATATTTGATTTTGTCTAGCAGAAGTGCGATATTTAGGTATTCTTCTTTTAGTCTTGTAGAATGGGCAATTGGAACAGAACCATATGTATTGCCATTGTGTAAAAGTACACAGGCTTCGTTTGCAGCTATCTATAAAAAGGCGCCATTCATTTTGCTGGTATTCAAAAGACCCATTGCCAGAATAAGGCCTTGCACATCAGAACAAAATACAATATCGTCTTCCGAATGAAAAAATTGTAGTAAGTCATGCTCTCTATTGCGATAGTATGTCACTTTTGTATGTTATGCCAACAAGTTTCTTTCTTTTAGTCTAGAAGCCAGTATCTCTGCAGATTCCTTAGATAATTAAAGATCTCTTACCATATCACTTAATTCTTCTTGTTTAATTGGTTTGTGGTTTGTAGACGGTATTTCTTCAAAATCACTATCGCTCATCATTTTTAGAGCATAATTTTGGAACAGGTACTTCCTGGGAATGTGGTAGAGGTCTTCTGGCTAATTCTACAACTGGAAAAATATTTTTTTCAGATTAATTCCACGTAATTTAATACAGCAAAAGTAGCAGTCATCTAAGTGATTTATTTTGTTCTTTCCACTGCATAGGCACTCCGAATTTCATACGACGTCTTTGACCATTCATACACTGTCTTAAATGTTCACAGCACATTTTACAAACCATTTGAGAAATCTACGGCTTATTTTAATCCTCAATTTCTAAATTAAAATAAGAAAAATAAGCACTTTCTGTAAAATCCTTCATATCCTTTATATCCTTTATATGTTTTCTAAACTTTTTAATAGTATAGTCACCACAAATGTAACAAAACACGTTTGGATTATTGAGACAACTTCTTCGCGACGACGACATGTTATTAAAATGAATTTATTAAACGAAATTACCGATAGGGTTTCAAGCCGGGCCGAAAAAAGTACGTTAGACAGCTACCATTAAAAATTGTTATTATATCCAAAACTACACGTAGGAAAAAATTTTTTTCGCATTTATACGGTACCATTTAACTTTTTTTAATTTGGTGACTTGTGTTATTTAAAGCTATATATTACTTAATAAAAAAAAGTAACAGTAATTAAAAAAAAAAAAACGAAAATATTATGAAAAAATAAAATTTTATATGAAAAAAAAACTGTTGTGCTTTTTTACTAAAAAAAGTATTGAAAATAGTAAATTATCTTTCCCAGAATTAATTTAATGGATTTAATATTTTCTAAAATGCATCCGGAAATTCCATTTGTTATTTGCAAATATTTATTAACATAAAGGATATTTGCAGATTCCGATAAACTACTAAAATGTAAGTCAATAGCTTTTTATATGCTTTTTAAATTACACAAATCCGTTAGTAACTTCAAGAGTTATGAATATTTAAAATTTAATACTTTGTATATATTGTCAACTTTTGTACAAATTAGAATCATTAAAAAAATAAAAATTATAAATAGCATATTTAACGAAAAATGTATTTAAAAAATGCAATTGCATTAAAATGTGTTTTTAAAAATTAATTCTTATTTTTGAAATGTTTGTACAAAGTCAACATAAGCAAAATTCAAATGCCATTTAAAATCATGAAAATTTAGAAAGTCTTCCTAAAAATGTTGCTTTTTAAAGCTACATAATTTTGATTTTTTTTTTGGCTTTTGAGAAAATGAAAATGTGGTATCAAATCACGAGCTTTCGTAATTTCGCGAAACTGAAATCGATAAATGCTTTAATGGAGTTTGTGTTTAAAAATTTGTATGGAAATTGAAAGATCAAGTAAAAAAATAGAACCTTTTCGGGTGGTCTCTTATGGAATAGTCGATATAACCAATTTTTATAAGGAATACTAATTTCCAATCATAAATTTTAAATGTTCACGAAAGAAAACGATTTTCGAAAATCGTAATATTCCAAAAGGAAATTCGAAAAAAAAATTCCAATATTCAAAAAAAAAAGTATAAATTTTCAATAATTAAAAAAAATTTCTGACAAAAAAAATATAACTTTTCAAATATATTAAATTCTTTTCTTAAGGGTGCTAAATTTCAATTTTTCCAATTTTTAAGAAAATGTCCAAATTGATTTTCAAAAAAGGTCTAATTTTCATAAAAGTACAAATTTTCAAAAAAGTACACATTGAAAAAAATGCATGAATTTTAAAAAAGTTTAAAAAATTACAAAAAAGTACCAATCTTTGGAAAAAGTTAAAATTTTCAATAATTTCGCTTATATTAATTACAATTTTACTGAAAATTAACATTTTTTTTAAACTATGCTAATCTTCATTCCATGAGAGATTTATAAAAAATGACTTAAAAAAAGGAATCATTAGATTTGATACTCGTATAACGTATGGCGCCATTTAGCCTTTCTCATTGTTAAGAGGGCGGATCAATATTTCCGTGATTTTTCGAACTTCCCTCGTAGTTATATGAAATGCAGCACTATTCCCATCAAGTACTAACTGTTAATAGACTACTGCCAAATTTTTAGCAAGTGTCGTCATTTGCGTTTAACAGCTGTTCAAAACATACAACATCGTGTATTTTTCTAAAAATGGAATAAGTGAATTTAGAGTGCTCATTAAACATTATTTTTGGGGGAAAAAAACCCATAAATCTAACGCGTTTGCTCTCGATTGACCATAAACGTAAATGTGTGACAACTTCAAACGATTGTTTGGAGTTGTTTAACCGTAATCCGAATGAGTTTTTGCGGCGTTTTGTAATTGTGGATGAAACATGGATCCATTACTGTACTCCGGAGACCAAGCAGTAGTCTAAACAATGGGTTTCTCCGGGTGAACCTGCTCCAAAAAAGGCCAAGATAAGTTTGTCGGCCAATAAGGTGATGGCAACAGTTTTTGGGATGCAGGCGGGATAATCAATATCGATTACCTTCAAAAGGGAAAAACAGTAAACGGCGAATATTATGCCAACTTATTAGACCGATTTAGTGAGGATTTAAATAGAAAACGGCCCCATATGGCCAAGAAAAAAAGTTCTTTTTCATCAAGATAATGCACGGGTGCACAAGTGTGCAGTCTCAATAGCAAAACTCTATGAATTGGGCTACGAATTGGTACCTCATCCGCCATATTCTCCGGATTTAGCCCCTAGTGACTACTTCCTATTTCTAAACCTCGGTGGTAAAAGATACAGCTCCAACGATGAAATTATTGACCAAAAAATTGCCTATTTTAAGGACCTCGAAAAATTATATTTTTTGGAAAGGATACAAAAACTGGAGAAACGTTGGACTAAGTGTATTGAGCTAAAAGGAGATTATGTTGAAAAATAAATTTATGTTGAAAAATAAATTTGTGTTTCATTAAAAAAATCACGAATTTATTGATCCGCCCTCGTATTTTTTCCAATTTCGAAAAATTCGCAAATTAATTCACGATTTAAAAGTTTAATTTAAAATTTAAGAAAATCGAAAAAGTATGTAAATTTAAAAATGTATATCTCTTTACGATATAGACAAATTTTATTGGTTCAAGGCCCTAGTGAAAGCGAATTGAGACCTCTTTAAAGGTGGTAATTCGAAGGTAAAATGTTTATTTAAAAATTCACTCAAATGAAATTATAGTTTTACAATGCATTTTTGACAAATTTCTACCCTTTCGATTTTAATTTCCTTTTAGTATATTAAAATCTAATATTTTTTTGTTATAAATTGCAATATTTGTTATTCTGGTAAAGATAATTTAATATTTTTAATATTTTTTTAGAGAAAAGTGCAACAGTTTTTTTCATAAAAAATGTATTTTTTTCCACAACACTCGTATTTTCGTTTTTTAAATTTATTGTTTCTTTTTTTATTAAGTAATATATAGCTTTAAATAATCATAAGTCTTTAATTATACGTTGGATTTTATTGGTTTAAATACCCGTGTAAAGTTTATTATAATAAATATTGTAAATTATATTGTGTAATTCTAGTGTAACGTTTTTTTTTTTACTGTGCATATAACCTTTTTTGCCACGCTCCAGAATACCGCCCTTTTTTTATGTATAACGTCGCCATTTAAATTTAAAATTGTTTTATTTACTATAAATTTTAGTATTAGTTAGTCTGGTATATAAAGGTTTACTATTTTTGATACATTTTCAAAAAATATCTCAATGCGTTTTTTAAAATAAAATATGTAAAAATAATCATATTTCAAAAATCATACCAGAAAAACAGAATTTGTAAATGTAAAAGATTTTATGTTTTCAAAATATGCCTAAAAATCAAAAATCTGAAATAGCATATTTAACGAAAAATGCATTTAAAAAATGCAATTGTATTAAAATGCTTATTTTTTAAATTCTCTTTTCTTTGTGAAATATTCCTGTTAATGCTGACGTAAGCACAATTGAGTTTCACAAAAGCTTCCCAGAAATATTGTTATTTAAAATTTTAGGTTTTTTAAAAAGTGAAAAAGCGAGTTAAAATCGCTAATTTTTGGGGTTTTGCGAAAGTGAAAAGTAATATAGGTATAGATATCCGTAGACTATTAAAAGAAATTCGGTAAATTTTTGGGCGTTCTTTCATGGAGTTGTCGATATATAATTTTGGGAGTTTTTATAATTATTATTATTATTATTATTATTATTATTTTGAAAGTTATTCTTATTTTGTTTTATTAAATTTTGTTATTGTATTATTTGTTAAATCAATAAACAATTTTTCTGTAAATTTACTGCAATTATAGCAGGTAACTGGAATCTTACTATAATTAGTGTAAAAATACATATTCAAATATTTGAGAATATTTTCTGTAAAACAAAATAGATATAAAGTGTGTAAAGATACCTATTTATATGTTAAAAAAATTTACCAACAATGTTAGTCCAACATACCCATTTCATAGAAACGTAGATGGCATGTAAAATTACTACTTAATTACCTTAGAGTACACATGGAATATGTATAGATTAGCTATAATATGTTTTATATTAAACAAGCCATAAGATTACACTTTCTAATCAGAATTTATTTGAAATGAAATTTTGCATGTAAACTTACTCTATACAAAGTAGTAATTTTACATGCATTTTTTGGAATGTATTGTATGAAGAAAAATATTGATGAAAATGTTATTTTTTAAAAAATCAGATTTTTTTTGATAAAACAATTTTTTGATTGTTGTTGTAACAGCGCTGCTGCCATGGGAAGTTTTTCCCTGAGGAAAAAAACTTCCGGCTGATATAGAGATTGCTGAGTTGACAATCTTTGACCAAGTTGAACTTGTGGTGTTCCGCGGCGTAGATCCAATTATCATATAAACACGATTTTTTGGTAATAATTTTTGCTATTTTTTTTTTTTTTCTAAAAACAAAATTATATTTCGGGTAAAAAAATGTAGTTAAGTGAAAATTGTCTGTGATAATTCGACTTTTTGGTAAATGTTTGAATTTTTTTGTAAAAATTTGGATTTTTGGTTAAAAATTTTACTTTTGGTGAAAAAATCAAATTTTTAGTGAAAAATCGAATTTTTTAGTGAAAAATCGAATTTTAAATAAATTCTCCATTTTTTGTGATCGTGAATATTTGCAGTGAATTTTTGGTAGAAAACGAAAATATTACGAAAAAATTAAATTTTATATGAAAAAAAAAAAACTGTTGCACTTTTTTTCTAAAAAAAAAAAAAAATATTAAAAATAGCAAATTATCTTGCTAAGAACAATTAATATTGCAATTTTTAATTAAAATATTAGATTTAAAAAAAAATTGTCAAAAATCCATTGTAAAACTGTAATTGTATTACGAGTGAATTTTTAAATAAATATTTTACCTTTGAATTACTCTCTTTAAAGATTTTTTTGGTTGTTATTGTAAGAGATCTGCTGTTATTAGAAGTTTTCCCTGGGGAAAAAAACTTCCGACTGATACAGCTATTGCTGAGTTAACAATCTTTAATCATAGATTCGTAGATTCAATTGTCGTAAGAGTGTGATTTTTATTTATTTTATTTTTTTTGTAAAAATGTTTGCTAAACCTTTTTTTTTAATGCATTTTGGATAAAAAGATGTGAAAAATCTTTTTTTTTATGAAAAATTTAACTTTGGGTGAAAAATAATTTTTTTTGTGAAAATTCGATTTTGTGGCGAATATTTGAAACTTTTGTAAAAATTTGGATTTTTGGTGAAAAATTTTATTTTTGGTGAAAAATTAAAATTTTTACTGAAAAATCGATTTTTTTTTTAGTGAAAAAGGGAATTTTAAGTCTATAATCCATTTTTGTGATCGTGAATTTTTGGCATAAATTTGGAGTTTTGGTGAAAATTTGGTTTTTTGGTAAAATTTATTTTTGGTGAAAATTAAGATTTTTGGTAAAAATTTAGATTTTTGGTAAAAATATAGATTTTTGTTGAAAAATCGAATTTTTAGTGAAGCATTTAACTTTTAGTGAAAAATCAAATTTTTATCGAAAAATCAAATTTTTATCGAAAAATCTAATTTTTACGGAAAAATCGAATATTTAGGTGAAAAATCTAATTTTTACGGAAAAATCGAATTTTTGGGTGAAAAATCGAATTTTTGATGAAAAATCGTATTTATGTTGAAATATCAGATTTTTGGTGAATATTTGAATTTAAGCAAATTTCTTTTTTTTTCTTGGTAAAAAACGATATGATTTTTGGTGAAACATTTTGTAAAAAAAATGTAAATGTAAAAATATTGAAAAATTAAATTTTTTGCTTATTTAGTATATTTATGAATATTATATTATGTTCACACACATTAGTTTTGATTTGTATCTTGAAAAACACAATGAGTTTAAACATCACTGTTCACATATCACTTTATTATGTTTTTCCTTTTGGCCTGTTTTTCGTTTGCCAAAATATTTTCACAAATATTTATTTATAGAAAAATTTGACACACAAACACTTTTTAATTTAAAAAAAAAAATACAATTTTTAAACATATAAAATTTATGAACAAATATAAATTTCAATCATATTTTTTTTTTTAAACTGTTGGACATTTTTACAAATTCTTTTGCCAACAAATTTCTATGTATTAAAAATACTAAAAATTTCTTCCCTGTTTGGAAATTTAGTATGTTTTTTGTGTGTTAAATAATTAAATTGTATGAAAAAACAAAACAATTTTTGTTTTTTTTTTTTTTTTTTTGAGAAAACGACTTGTTTTTCAAAAAACCTCTATATGTGAACATAGCATTAGATCTATTTTTTCCCAATTTTTAACTTTTTGGAAATTTTTAACTTATGAAAATTTGCGATTTATATTTTTTAAGTAGGAAAAATTCTATAATTTAAAAAAATCACAAAATAAAAGAAAATATTGCGTAAAAAATCGCAAATACTTGAAAATTTCAAAACTATTTTTTTTTCGTTTTCTAAACTTAAAAAAATGTGAATTCATAAATATTTTATAGTTTTTATAGAAAAAAAAAAAAAAAAAATGAACATTAGGGCTATAACTTTTTCACACTTTTTGCGAATATCCAAAATGGCATAACGTAGTCGTGTAGAACATTAAAAGTTATTAATAAAAAAAATTATAATTTTTTCGGATCGTTCAAAAAGTTCACGCAGGGATCGGGTTGAAGTTTGAAAACAACCGTTTTTATCTCACGAAAATTTAAAAAAAATATACACCCGATATTTGTATATATTCCTATACGTATCACTTAAATGCTATTTTGAAATTTATTCACTGCTTTAGATTTAAACATTTTCCTACGGTTTACAATTCATTGCGGATCAAAATTCGTTATATGTAAAAACCTGAGTAAAATACCGAATTTTATAGATTGTACCATCACTAAATGCCTAGATTATTATCTTTTAAAGGAGTTTTCAAAAATACACCATTTGCAATCAAAATGCATGCAAAATTTAAAAGAAAATCACAAAATAAACGAAAAAGTTGTAAAATTTTTTATTTTAAAAACTTTTATTTAATTTAGAAAGCATAGAAATTGTTGTTGTATTTATATATTATTAAATTTTGTTGTTTGTTTGAATTAATAAAAGATATCTTTCAAGAAAAGTGGTTTAAATATCCAAAAAAATTCTAAAGTCTGGTCAAAGTCTCTGAACAAATTTCAAGATAGCGTTAAAATTCAGAGAAATATTCCCGATGTCGACAAACCATTATAAAAATTTAGCAAAATACCAAGCGAAAAAATTGTAATTGGAAGATTCCATGTTCTGGCTATTTCAAAGAAATCAAAAAAAGAAGGATATGCTATAATTTGTAATGAACTCAACACTTTGTGGAATTATTAAATATTGCAAAATTAAGCGAAAGGTCTGTAGTGAGAATGCTTTAGAATGTTACAAAGACCCAAAATATAAACTCATAACTTTGAACAATATTTCTAAGTACTAAAAATAGATTCATAAATTCAATATGTTTGGTAATAATTAAAGAAATATTTAATTTTTAAAAATAAATTTTTTTGATGGTAAAATTTGTATTTGGGATGAAAAAAAAAAACTGCTTTTAATTTCTTTTCAAAAATCTATAATAATATTGTCAAAAATGGTAAATTAATTTTTCATTTAATACAAATAAACTAAATCATTTGTTTTATAAAATATTTGACAAATATTTATTGCAGACAACTTATAATTTATGACCACAAGACAAAATGACATATGTATGAAAAGCAGTCGTTTAAATATGTTTGTATAAATGAATAAATTTATTTAAGATCATAAACAAATCAAATTTAAATTAAAACCTGCTTTACAATTTACCCAAGTTTAAGTTAAATCTACTCAAACTAGTGCAATATTAACTACGTACCGCAAAAAAAGAGCAACGTAACTTGCTTCGTTTTTAACGTAGTCACCAACTAAATAACAATTCACTCAATAACTTAACAAATGATTATGGGTATGTGTATGTGTATGTGTGTAAGTATGAGTTTTAAAAAAGTAAGTCTACTTGTAACTAACTAGTTATAACTTAAGTGAATAACTAAAATAAAAATTATTTATGGAGGTTTGTTTTTATTTTTCGGGTTCGTTAATCGCCAGTTTTTCTCAATGTTTGGTGTCAGTGACCGTAAAATGTCATAAAAGTTTGTTATTGTTGTTTGTTTTTGTTTATATCTTTGTGTCTTTTATTTTATCTCAAACTCATGAATTATGAAAATATATATTTTTTTTAACATATTCGTACATATGTAGAGATAAATGATATTGCATAAGTTTTAAGTTTAACTTTTTTGTTTTTAGTTTCTTTTGTTTATTTTTTATTTTTGTCTTTAAGTTATAAGCTTTTTGTTTATATTTTTATTTTTTGGCAATGTTAAGGCCATAAAAACAAACAAACAAACAAATAGACACATTTTTGAAAGTCATGGGTTTATGACTTTTTATTTAAAATTTTACACTTTTCCAACTTCACGTAACTAATATGAGTTTTTTTTTTTTTTTTTTTTGTAAGGAAATTATAAAAAAAGGTTGAAATTGAAATAGAAATGATATTATCTTAAAGCGGTAAAAGCCTTTACAATTACATTTAGTTGCATGTCATAAAATAAGATTATTACAATTTTACAGTTTCGCTTATAATTATACACCCATAATAACCAATTCATTAAATAGTTAAACCAGTGAGAGTAATAAAGGTGTTGTAATTGTTTACTTTTTAAATTTTCAACTTTTACTTTAATTATCATAAAAACTGCAGTTTTTATATGCAAAATGTATATATAAATATGTAAAATTAAATGAGTTTTGCATTTTTTTTTTTATTAAATTGCGGTCACTGTAGAAAAATATTTGGGCCATGCCATACATTTGCATATTATACAAATAAAAATTATCGTAGTCGATATTTAAATTAAAAGCGTTAAACATTTGCAAAATGCTCTCTTTATATACCCTTCACCACAGGTGTAAAGGGTATATATAAGTTTGTCACTCCGTTTATAATTTCTACAATATTCATCTAAGATCCCGAAAAGTATATATTTTCTGGATCCTTATGATAGAAAAGTCGATATAGCGATGTCCATCTGTTTAAAGCACTTTTTAGAAAGACCCAGTTATTGCATGTATGTATCAAATTATAGAGAATATTTCTCTAATTGAAACTAGTAAAAATCAACAAAATCGATCCATTAAGGGTCGAGATATCGCCAAAAAACCGAAAAGATCTCTAAAAACATATTTGTTTTCGACTCTTCTAAGCCCCTGTATAAACTAGCTACCTCGTTTTTGCACAGAAAATTCTAAATCTTTCATGGGAATGTTTTTGTGGAAGAAATGAATAAAATCGGCTTATTAATACCTGAGATATCGGTAAAGGCGCATTTTTGGACTTTGTAAAGCTTATATATAAGCTTTAGAACTCGTTTTTATGCAAATTTGTTGTAAATATTTTTCTAAAATTTCGGTTTTTTAAATTAACCATATCGGTGCATAAACAAGCGAGTTATAGACAAAAATCTGAAAAACGTGTGTGTGCATTACACACACAGTGTAGTTGTTTTTTGTATAAGCAAGAAGTTGTTGTTGATTGTATATATATATATATATATATATATATGCACACACAATCATTTTTTATGCATGTTTGGACGTTTTTTAGTTGAAAATCGAAGCATTGTAGTTTTTTCTCAGTGCAGTATATAAATTTAGTGGTCGTCAGAAACTATTTTTTTGAGGAAGCAACGCTTGCTGTGATAGTTAAATTTTGTGTTTATATTTTTGTAATTTGGAAAAAAATTTAGATTATTTTTGTAAGTATAAATGTGAAAACAAGAAATCATACTTTTATTATTTGTCGGTAAGGTGGTGAAAGATATAAAAAATTCGGCACTGCCGAATATAGCGCTCAAATAAGATATTTTTTAAACGTTCATGTTATGATAATTTTAGTATTTTTTTTTTTTTTTTTGTAAAAATTTTTGTATTTGTAAGACACTCTTGAAGATAATAATAGGAATACTAAAAAAGAGAGTAATAAAAAGAATACTAAAATAAAATTGAATATAAATTGTCCCCAATATTATTTTTTTTTTTTGGAGAAATACAAATTTTAATTATTTCTCAAAGAAAACTTTCTTAACTTCCTGTTTTTATAAAACGAACGAAAACTTCGTTTCGACAAATTATATGGAAAACAAACAGCAAATAAATTTCAAATTTGTCGAAATAAATTGCCTAAATGAATTCTTCATTCGTTTCATAAAAACAGAGAGTAAATATTTAAAAATTCAGGTTCTGTAAAAAATCAATTTTCTTGTTAAGTGATTTCTTGATATATTTGTTAAGTGATTTATAATTATTTGGGAACAAAATTTTTTATTTGCTATTTATTTATTTATTTATTTTTTCTTTATAAAAAGTAGTGCCTTTTAATTAAGTTGTATAAGAAAAACATTTTCTATTAAAAAAGTTTGATACTAAGTAAAAAAACTTGAAGTTTTTATATATTTATTTTAGGGAAAAACAGGGTAAAATCCTTCACCGAAATGTCAATGTCAAGAGTATATATAGATATCATTTTGTGCGGAACTATTAGCAAAATGAATATCTCGCATGCAAAATATATCACTCAAAATAGTAACTATTTTTCCAAAAATCAATTATAAAAAAATACATCCTTATTTTGTAAAGCACTTTCCTTCACTTAATAACATTTTACTATATTCTTCAAAAAATATTTATTTGATTTCTTTTTTTTTTTAAATTGAAGTGTTTCAGAAAAAAAAAACAAAACCAATAAATAAATAATAAATTTATGTTCAAAATAAAAATAAGCAACGTTATATTCAGCTTGGTCGAATCTAATATATATGCCATCAATGTGGGAAAAATAAACCACTTGTGACATTTATAATGCACATTAGGACTTATATTAATCCCTTTGTTTGGAACAAAAAATTTGGTAGCAGATTTACATGATTAAAAAAAAATCGGTTCAGCCGTCATAACTTTATCTAAATATCTAATTAAATATGCGATTTTCAATATTTTATTTGTATGGGCCTACTACTCCCCATAGTTCTATCCGTCCTATATTAACCCTACATATAGAATTTAATATGACATATATATATATATATATATATATATATATATATATATATATATATATGTATATATATATATATGTAAATATATATTTGGATCCAATGTTCATCTTAATTATGGAACTTGATTACAAAAATATTCCCACAAAATCTTAGTACTTTGCATCTCAATTAAAGATCTTAAAAGGATTTTTTTTTTTGGCTTGTAGATCTTGAAAATGCTTACATCCATACTTAGAATATTGATTTTTAACCAAATTTTTTTCCGAATCAACCGATTATTTTCATTTTTAACAGACTATATTATAGGGTAATGACAAAATCATTATGTCAATTTTTTTCATCTAGAGTAAATTGTTCAAGAGATATTGGCGAAAATATATGATCAGGACACCGATATGGATACCGATATTTTCTAGTATTTTGCCCAGAAATTTATAGACCGAGTTTACCGATTTTCAGTCAAATTTCTTTCCCTTATGAGATCCGACTGGAGCCCTGTCATGCTTTTAGAAGACTAACAGACAAGCAGACCGACGGCTATAGCTAAATCCTCTTACTTTGTGTGGTCTTAGATGAATCAATTTTATAATTAAAAAAAATACGAATTTTGAATAAGTATCAATTTTAACAAAGTTCTTTCGTCAAACTACAACTTAAAATTTTGAAGATAATTTTATGAAATGTGGTGCATATGCATCTCTCGATATATGACGAATAGTATTGAAATGAAATTGGAATTTTGTTTAAATTTTTAATAAGAATCTAAAATTAAAAAATTGTGCTAAAAATTAAAAATTTACAAATACAAAAAACTCGATATTTTGTAAAAAATTTGATAAAAATCAAAAGTTTTACTAAAATTAAATTTTTTACGAGAACTCATTTTTTTTGTACAAAAATCGAAGTTATTTTAGAAAAAATTTTATTTTTTTGCAAAAAACAAAAAAAAAAAATTGACGGAGAAACATCTGATATATATAACAGGATTGCGATTTTATATAACATTTTTCATTATCGGTAAAAATTTTGATTTATAGTAAAAATTTTGATTTTCAATGAAAATTTTGATTTTAGTAAAATATATGATTTTTTGATAAAAAATTGCTTATTTATAAAATTATGTTCTCTAGCAAAAATTCTAATTTGTAGTAAAAATTTTGATTTTTAGTAAAAATTTTGATTTTTGGTAAAAATTTTGATTTTTGGTAAAAATTTTGATTTTTGGTAAAAATTTTGATTTTTGGTAAATATTTTGATTTTTAGCAAAAAATTTTGATTTTTAGTGAAAATTTTGATTTTTAGTGAAAATCAATGGTATTTGTTAAAAAATAAATCTGAATTTTGATGTCAAAACGAATTTATAGCAAAAAAATCTAATATTTCACTAAGTTTTATTCTATGAACAATAAAATAAAATTCACAAAATGATCACTAAAAGTTCAGTGAAAAAATAAAAAATCAAAAATATAATTTGAGCAAAAAAATACAACTCAAAAATGATTATTAAAATTGAGTTTTTTTATAAATTACAAAAAATAATAAAATAAAAAAAAAACAAATAAGTCACTCAGAATTTCGATAGAACTTGTTCCGAGGATTACATTTCTGTATTTAACTCTTTTATCCGGCTGTTGCTTGTATCTGATTTTTTTATTTAAAATTTCCAGAATAATGATTCTTTTCTGTCCTTGTTTATAGCACTAAAAGAATTTTCAGTAGGATCGGGACATAATATACCATGGTCCCATTACAGTTATACATCGATTTTAATGAAATATAGTTCAGATTTTTTGTAATATATTTATCTCTCAGATAAAGAAAATGCGTTCTCAAGGTTTGTTGCCATATGTGGTGGTTCAACCTCATTAATTTTCAACTCAACGTTTTATCTTGACAACTAGAGGTAATTTAAAAAAAAATTTAGAATTCCAAAACCACATGTATCTAAATTGATTCACAAATCCTGTGTCGCAAAATCTGTGTTGCTCTGGGTAATAATCATTCTTTTAGTAAACCAATTTATAGATAAAATCGATTTTTAACATTTGGTCTTTTGATAAGAAAGAATCTCTTTAAAAAGGTGTAGCTATATTTATCACCCACGGTGTGTATAGCTTGTTTGGTATTAATCACTATACAGTTTAAATGATCTTATAAATAGTGTTTTACATTTTAATCACATTTTAAAATGTTTATGTGACTCTATTAGCATAATCACACAATATTATTGGCATTATTGATTTCATTAGTTAAAAATGTTAAAGTGATACTAATTTATTTGTAGGGCAATTGAAATTGGTAATGACCTATATAAGTTGGAAAATATAATGGGATTAAGACTGGTGTTTTGATGTATTATTTAGAAAATTAACATCAATTAGGTCAATCAAATTGATTGATTTTATTGATATTTTGAGTAGAATGTTTTTTTAAATCAGTTTAGGAAACTGAAACTTATGTGTTTTTACCAACCTTTTAATTCCATTAAGTTCTGTAAAAAATAAATTGTATATTATTTTTTGTTAATTAATTAATTAATTTCTTTTTTTTTAATTCTTAATAATTTGTTTTTAACAAAACACTTTGCACTTGCTCTGTTGTACAAAAATAATTTAAACCGACAGTTTTATAATTAATATCCGGATAAGAGTCCACTTTTTTAGACCGCCCGTTATTTTTTGTTTAGTCCAAATTAAAAAGGATTTGTCTGTCTTTTATTTTTTATTTTTTTGTGTTATATTTTTCTTTTTAATATTTTATTAACGCGCTTTAGTAATGACAACACGACCGCTTCTTGGCTGCTGCTGTGAGCGAATGAAAGTGAAATTGAAACGACTTGAACGTTTTCATAGGCAACATGATGATCATCAGCCGAACTTAGTGGTTGTTTGTTGGATGCTTTGGCATAAGCCCGCCGATATGCCAAAATCTGCAAAAATGTATTGATAACTATAAAAAAACCACATGATGAAGATGCCTGGTTTAAGCCTAACAGAGAAAAAAACTATAAATGCAATAAGCTTAAAAAGCCAAAGCGAAAAAAAAATCAACAAAAATTTAAAACAAATCCTGAAAAACTAAAGCAAGACAGCAGCTTCCGAAAGGTTTGTTTTTTCTTTTCCATCTTCTACTACAAGTTATCTTGACTTTTTACGCTGGCAAGTTGTTATGACTTTGTTAAAACTCTTGCGCAATTGTTTTTTTTTTTTTTTTGCTTCTTTGCTACTTGCAACAAATACTACCAGGCTTTGCATTACAAGGGGGACTAAAACAAGTTTACAACATAAGACTAGTTATTGAGTAAAGTATTTGAAATTCATTGAAAATTATACGATTTAAACTGAATGCGAAAGAAATGGAAAAGATTTTTAAACAGAGAAGCTATGAATGAGGCAGTAGCTTATTTTACTGACTGCTAAACATTGCACATGACCTTAACGCAAATACTTTTGTACAAAGCGGCATACCCCATGTATAATGTGCATTATTATGTGGCAGCCAAGAAAAATATGTGCGGCGCATGCGCTGCAATTGCTTGAAATGATAAAACAGCTGGGAAATTTTTGAACTGGTTTTTTATTTTATTTTTTATTTATTTATTTTTTCTCTCAAATGAAATCAATAAAAATCCATTAAGAAATCTGTTTTTTAAAAACGTCATTGCGAAAAGGGGGAAAACTTAAAACAAATAAAAAAAAAGAAAAAATAGTGAAAGCCCTTTTGGCATAAAATAATGGTAATAATAAAGCAAAATCATTAATAGATGTAAAAAACATTAAATTTTTATTAAGAGATAATCTAAAAAATTATTAACACATAATTCCAAGATTTTTGAAATACTACCAAGCCATATACAATGCCATATTATATGAAGAATGAAATTTTTAGGTCCACAGAAAAAAAAAAAAACTATAGAAAATATAGACAGTTATAGATTACAGTGTTTAGTAGACCATGAATAAGAGCATTGTCAATTCCGTAGAATATAAATTTGTCTACAAACCAAACTGTGAAATGCCTAAAACTACATTATGAAATGATTCATTGAATAGATTATAAATTATTCTAATAGAAGCACTATTTATAGAATAGACTATGAAATAGTCTATAGAATAGACTAAAAAATAGCCTATAGAATAGACTATGAAATAGTCTATAAAACAAAACTGTAAAATAGTCTGTAGAACAGACTATAAAATAGTTTATTATATAGCATAAAATAGTCTGTAGAATAAACTGTAAAGTAGTACATAGAATAGATTATGAAATAGTCTATAGAATAAACTTTTAAATATTACATAGAATAGACTATTGATTAGTCTATAGAATAGACTATGAAATAGTCTATAAAAGAAACTGTAAAATAGTCTGTAGAATAGACTATAAAATAGTCTTTAGAATAAACTATAAAATATTCTATAGAATAGACTAAAAAATAGTCTATAGAATAAACTTTAAGATAATAAATAGAATAGACTATGAAATAGTCTATAAAAGAAATCGTAAAATAGTCTGTAGAACAGACTATATAATAGTTTATATTATATAGCATAAAATAGTCTATAGAATAAACTGTAAAGTAGTACATAGAATATATTATGAAATAGTCTATAGAATAAACTTTAAAATAGTACATAGAATAGACTATGAAATAGTCTATAAAAGATACTGTAAAATAGTCTGTAGAATAGACTGTAAAATAGTCTATATTATATAGTATAAAACAGTCTATAGAATAAATCATAAAACCGTGTTTAGAATAAACTATAAAATAGACTATAGGCTTAAAATTGTCTATAGTATAAACTATGAAATAATTTATAGTTTGAACCAGATACTAGAAGCTTTGCTATATACTGGTCGAGAGATTAGAAAAGCCCCTAGTCTACAATAATCTAAAATCTTTTGTATAACTTCCTAATATACATTAAATAATTTCCTGATTGTCAGCACCCAGACATGGTTTTTTCCATAATTTTTTTTTTCTAATAAACTACAATTTTTTGCTCCAATTTAAACACCGTTTTAAGCTTAATTATTTGTAGAAAGAAATCTTTTAAACGCATTTTCTTTCCTTGTTTTCATTTTTTTTTGCATTATTTCTGTAAGTGACTTAATTATAATTTACATTTGGGCATGTTTGTGCTACTGGCTTCGAAATGCATAAACAACTACCAACTTGGATGTACTCACTTACTTCCTCATAAACCAAATTCATTATGATCACAACAATATTAATAGTAAAAAATGCTAAAGTAGACTATGAAATAAAAAGGAAGAAAACACGAATAAAAAGAAGTGAAAACTAAATAAAGCAGAAACAGAAAAAGGAAACAAAAAATTAGAAAAATACAAAACAATTCGGACAGACAGACGGACACCCAATTACTTTTAACAAATAATTCCATTTATTTTTTTTTATTATTATTATTATTATTTTTTTTTTTTGTAAACAGTTTTATTGTTATTTTTGTTTTCTGTTAAATGTTATTTTTTTTATTATTACAAAACTTGTAAGGAAGTGTTTATATCTGGTCTACACCCATCCATCATTTAGTAGCTCTTTTATTTAATTTTTGTAATTTTTGTTTTTTGCTTACTAATATTGCAGCATTGTTGCTGCACAATTGAAGTTTTTTTTAGTAACAATATAAATATTTAACAATATGAGTCATGAATAAAAAGCATCTATTTTAGTTTTAAATATTTTAATAATACAACTTTTTTATAATTTGTAATTTAATTTTTTTAAAATTAATTTCATAGTTTATTTTGCTTTTTGTTTTTATTTCTTTAAATGCAGGAATCATTATGTAATATTTCTATTAAATTTTATTATATCAACTCTTTTTTTCCTATTTTTTAATTAATAAACTATTTGTTAAACAAAGTTAAATTGCAAAAAAAAAAAAACTAAAAGGAGACAAAAACCTTTTACTCTTTTTCAGCAATTATAAATGGGAATTGTGGTTGTATCTGGCATTAATTATACGGACATCTGTTAGATTATTTAAAACAAATAGTTTTATATTAATTATTTATTTTTTCTCCTTCCATTGATATAAATAAGTTTTATTGAGTGTGAGTGTATGCGTTTTAATATTTGTTCAATTGCAAATTAAAATTTTTCCAGAAACCATAAATTAAAATTCCAAAAAAAAAAAATTTGTAGAAATAAGTTGGTTTTAACAACAGGCATACAATTTCAATTCAATATATGATTGTTATTTTTTAATAAACAAATTAAATTATGTTGGTAAAATATAGAATTATTAATTAACAATTGTCAGATTCATATAATTAAGTTAAATATATTTATTTTGTATTAACAACAATATTGTGTAATTAAGGGAATAAAGTATTTTAAAATATAATTGAAGGGCTAAAACTAAAAGAAAGTTATAAATTTAATAGAATATGGTCTTAATTTTTTTAATATTTAGCTAAAAAAGATACTTACAATTACATAAATTACAAACAAAATTATTATATTTATAAATACAAAAAATTCATTAACTAATTCAGTAAAGTTGAAAAATTTTCCAAAATTCCCTACAATATAAAACATAAAGTTTAACTTTATAAGTATATTCTGCATTTTTATAGCTATCTTATATTCGATTATCCCTTTTCCGATTGATATAAACTTACCGTGAGTGATTTTGGGAATTTCGGATGACATCCCAGACAATATTGATTATTGTATTCCCAAACCCTTTCTGGACAGAGACTTCTCAATTGCAATCTAAGACGATCCCACTATAAAAGACGGATCGATTGAGGTTTACACTGATGGCTCCAAATCTTCTGAAGGGGTTGGAGAAGGTGTCTTTATTCCCGCATATAGGAGGAACATCTCCTTTAAATTGCTAGATCACTTCCTTGCTCTTCAAGCGGAGATCTCAGCCATTAGGAGAGCGGTAAATTGGCTAATGTACTATAGAGTATTCGGAGTGAATATTCAACGCGCGATTAAGTCTCTTTTGGGTGTCTATTCAACATCCAGGACATCTTTAAATGAGATGGCTAGAGTTGATCTAGGTAAGGGGTCACTCAAGTACCCCAGGAAATATTATTGCGAATGAATTAGCCAGAACAGGTTCCCTTCTTCAAAGTGAAGAAACGGACCAACTAGTTCGCATACCGCTGTCATCTTGCAGAGAATGATAATGAACAAACAAGTCAGCTTGTTCTATATCGAGACAGATATGGCCCCAGTAGGATCAGAAATAGTCGAGTTTCATTCTGGGATTGTTAAGGCGTCAGCTAGCCATTATTACAGGGCACTAGATTGCTGGTATACACGCCAGAAGACTAGGACTCCCTTCTAACGACTATTGTAGAAGTTGAACTTTATAAATTATTTTTAGGTATTTTACACTTTCAAATCGCTATATTTCGCAAACTACTTTATATAATTATCTGGAATTTTGAGTCAGTCTTAGTTTTGACAATGACTGAACCAAATATTATCAAATTCGAAAACAGCTGGTTGGTTTTAGAGAAAATGACTGCATTATGGAAAACTTTTTGTGAAGTGAAAGCCTATTGCGAATATAAATTGTTTTCTATAAAATTTCTATTTTTTTTTTTTGTGAAAGGTTAGGTTAGGTTCTTAGGACAGCTGTCTAATCAATAAGAGACAGCTCACTTGGGTCCAATTTGGTCCCGTTGTGAAACCCTGAGGGATCATGTGTTGCCAATTCACATATCCATAACAGCGTTCGAAATGAACCAACCCGATGCATGCATGAAGGAATTAATCCATTTGATGTCAATATCAGAGAGATCTGATGCACGTGCACAAACGGACTTCCAAAAAAGCAGTGGCATAAAAGATGCTCCACCGCTTCCTCCTCTTTCTCATCCCGACAACTTCTACAAAAGTCGTTAAAAGGGAGCCCTAGTTTCCTAGCATATGCACCAGCAATCTAATGCTCTGTGACAATGGCTACCAGAATTCTTAGCTGATGCCTCGATAGTCCCATGATGAAATTAGATCGAGATTCATCATAATGTGGATTCATTTGTCCATCTATCTTGTGCAATCCTTGATAAGTTTCGCGAAATTATTAATCTGAAGGCTGAAAGCAGTACTCCAACCAGTTGGTAAGTATCTTCACCTCGAAGAAGGGTTCCATCTCTGGCTAGTGCATCCGCAATAAAATTACCCTGGGTGCTTGAATGACCCCTAACCCAGACCAGCTCCAGGTTTGAATGTCTCGCCATCTTATTCCGGCATTCATCTACCAATCTAGATGTCGAAAAGGAGCCGATATCTCTGCTTGAAGAATGCTGCATTGATCTGGCAATGTAAAGGAAATGTTTTTCCTATAAATGGAAATATAGACACCTAACCCCTTCAGCATATTTGGAAGGGGTTTGGGGGGAGTAATTCTGGAGTAGTTGAGATTGATACTGAGAATTCTCTGCAAAGAAAGGTTATGGGGATGCAATAATCGATATTGCTAGGAATACTATTAAGTAATCCCAGAATTGTCGCATGTCCAAATATACTATCGTTCCATGCACCTATAGTCCTGAGCCTTGTCGCCGTCATAATAGCGATATGTTTGGCCATAAGATACGCCGGTAACTAGCGCTAAACTACGCAGAATCCTATCAAAAATTCCGATATAGGTCTCCATAGCCTTCCACCATACTATGCTCTGTACATAAGTATGGACTTAATCAACGTGTTCAAGAACCATTTAGTATTCCTGGGATTTATTCCCCAGAATTTAGCAATGGCCTTCCTACACATATATAGGACAATACTGGCCTTTGAGGCTCTAGCTCGTATATTTTTTTTTTTTTTTTTTTGTGGAAAAAAATGTTATTAAATTATTTGCTTTATATATGATGACCCATAGTATTAATTATATAATATTATGCAATTTGAATTTCACTAGAAACACAGATTTCGATTGGTGAAATAATGAATTTAACTATGTGAATAAATGTTTTGTTTCATTTAAATCCAACAAGGACGTAAAAGCAAATTCATTGAGCCAAACGTTTAATAATTAATTTATTTAATTGTTTTATTTATAGCCCCGAAAAATAATTTTTTATATTAAATATTATAATTATAAATAAAATAATTCAATAATTAAGTTATTGTTTCGTGGCCAAAGTTATTCATGCAAATGTGCAAATTAATTTTTTTAAAAATATGTAAATTTAAATTATAAAAAAGAAGATTTTTTTTTAATTAAGGGGAAAATTAAGTTTTAAAATCAAATTTAAAAAATTACTAAATTAAAAGAAGACTTCAGTTAAGATAAAGAATGTCAAAATTTAAATATTTCTTAATGATTTAAGGTTAAGAAAAAGTATTGCAAAAGCTGGAGGTTATTTTAATTTTTTTCTTATTTTTTAAACATCAACAAAATTTGTATAATGAATCTGTATGTGCGTATTTATTTTAATAATGAATATCTTGCAATTAATAGTATTCAGTAGTAGTATTAAAAAACCAAGTACAAAAATTTCTGTATACAATTACACTGGTCGGCAAAAAAATTTTTTTGTGCACCTTTTTAATCTCTCCCCATTATTACGGCGAACACACGTGAAATTAGTGTCGAAAAAAAAAACAATTTTTCATGCAAAATTTTCCCGGAAAATTTTTTTAAGAAATAAAACCGGCAATAATATGCAGTTTCCTTTATCTTAAAGCTGGCAATACTATGAATAAAATAAGTCATATATTACTAAAGTTGATGTATTGATCTTGATTTTATTCACAATTGAGTGAAAGTACCTATATATACCTACAACTAAGAGGAGACGCAGAAAAATATTTTTTTCTTTATTAAACAAAAATAGGTAGATTAAATGCTTTCACTTTTTTCTATCACGTATTTATTTTCTTATGTGCGTGACTAATATAAGACCCCTTTTATGCAGTTACACTTGTTTAGCTCGGGAATGGTTTGTCCAATTTAGAGAATTAAAACTCCAATAGATGCCTGTTGAAATTACCTTTAAGTTATCTTAACATTTGGAAATAAATGGCGAAAAAAATATAAACTTTTCATAAAAAATTGTACAAATTTTGGTTATTAACTACGAAAATTTAGATCGAAAAAAAATTAACATTTATAATATAATTTGAAGATAATTTTTGTATGCATCTTTTCGTGTTCCAGTTATCAAAATTGGACAACCCTTTCTTGAATTATAGTAAAACATACACATGTAATCGCCTTATTAAGGGGAAAATGTTAGATATGCCCATAAAAAAAAAATCAAGACCTGTTAGAAAAAATCTGAAAGCAAATTTGAGTTTAACTTGCTAAATAATAATAAAATTATAATTCACCTATTTTTTGTTTCAAGAAAAAAAATTTTTTTTGCCTACCAGTGTATCTCCACTTAATTGTGCGATTAATCGGTTATTCAAAATGTTGATTAATCTATATACAGATTAATTAATCAGTTAATGAATTAGTGAACAATTCCAATTAATCTAAATTCCAATTAATTAAGTATTTTACATTTTGATTAATCAAATTTGAACAATTTTATTCAAAGTTCTAAAATTAAAAAACAATATATACACAGAAAAAAAATAAATTTCGTATTCTATTGCTAAAGTTATAAAAACAATTATATTTTTTATTGAAATCGAACCTAACACTGAATTAGCAAAATCAAACATTCAAATTCGTAAATGTTTACTGAAAAGAAAAAAAAAATGTTTTTCCTATTAAAATATTTTTACTATTTTTAAATTTTAATGTTTGAAAATTCTCGCAAATTTCTACAACTTTTTCTTAGAAACAAAAAAAAAATAATAATATTTTTTTTTTAACAGATTTTCAAACAATATTTATTTTTGAAACAATAAGAAACAATTAATATATTTTTAATAATATTGCAAAAAAAGATTATACATTCATGAACACAGAATAATATTCCATTTTAAGGTTTAATTAAATGTTAAAAATTTTTTTCCTTCGAAACGTCTTTTATGCAAAAGGAGGTATCGTTATTAAAATTTAAACAAATTATTATTGAATATTAATTACTGTAAACAGATCAGGCATGTTTTAAATGAAAATATAACTGCTCCAGCTATAAATTCCAAATCTACCAAGCGTATACCTGTAAGTACGAATAAATATATCTGGATGAAACGGCTGGAGCAGTTCTGATATCTAATTTATATTTCTATAAAATAGATGTATGCATAATATTACCCTGATATTAATATTTTCTAGAATAAATACACTATTTATAATGTGATTCTGTGAAATAGACTTTATATGGGAGGTATGGTCCATTATCGACCAATTTTAATGTAATTATTTATAAAGAATTTTAATTATATAGAAGTTATTTGCACCGGATTTCGGTAAAATATTTCTATATTTAAAACGTTTAAGCCTTACTCGTCATGCACGCAGAGAAAACACATGGTTACAGCATTATCACTATAACAATATAATGTTTTCATTGTTAATTTTCTTGAATTTTGATACCTCTGTGTTCGTGATAACAATGTTTTTGTTTAAATTTTGTCAATTAATGTTTACACTCAATAAAATATCTTTACCAGAAACAAAATTTTATTAATATGAAAAATATAATTACAATCATTAAATATTTGCAGTGTTTTTCCTTGTTCTTTTCTGTTCATATTATGTTCATATTCTGTTTTTAAACCATGTTAACATTATTATTCTTACGACAATAAAATGTTTCAAATAAATATAAAACTTATCCTTTTCACAAACTTAGTGAGAAAATGAAGTACTTGTTTGTTTTTAAACATATTTTGTTTTTTTTCGTTTATTGTAATTCTCATTTAGTTTATATATGAATAAATATAGATAAGGTTTGGTTATACTTCAAGCCATATTAGCTACCATTAAAAGGTTTAGTTAAAAAAAAAAAACATTTCTTACATTTGAACCACATATGGTGGTACAATGAATGTAATTAATGAATAAATAATATGAAAATGTTTTTTGTTTATTATTTTTTTATTTTAATAAATAATTTATAAAAATATTTTTTTTAATACGTTTTATTTTAACATATGTAAAGATTGAATAATAATATGACAAACTGAAATAATAATATGATAAAATTGGATAACTATATGATAACATAAGATAATAATATGATAAAATGGAATCATAATATCACAATGTGGTATGATATTATAATAAGGTGGAATAATAATAAAATAACATCAAATCATTATCTGATAGAATGGGATAATGATGTAGATTGTTCAATTATATGTAAAACTAGAATCATAATATGAAAAAGCATACTATGAAATCGGACACAATGTGATAAAACAGAATCATGAAAACTTATAATCATTATATTTTTCGCTGTGATCATATTTTACAATCATAATACTTTGCTCTTAGATTATGCTTACTACAGCTATATTTTTTCTCTGCGTGTGGATATAAGTGAGTAAACTAGGTCAAAAATGGACCTGTCGTAACCAGTTTCATGCCAAATTTTACCAAGATATCTTTAAAATTGCGAGCCAGCCAATCAGACTGAAGGAGTAGTTATGGTATATTTTAAAACACAATAAACCAATCACGTTTGGTGTTGAAAGACAGGATTTATCGCAGAGTTTTAATTCACAGACATTTACATAAATTTTTCTCGGTGAATAAACATGTAAATATAATTAGTCTCTCTTGTAATGAACAATGTAGAACTTACAAAGTCTTTAAAAAGTAGCAACTTAGTCCTAAAAACAATAAGACAGTTTCTAGCTTTGAACTAGCACCTGACACCTAACGAGTTGCTCTATCTTCTCGAATGAAACAAAATTCTTTGCAGAGAACCTAACATATTGTTAGTGATATCAAGGGGTCCGGGGACACTCATTTGGGATTCGTTGCTATAGTGCTTTTTTTTTGGCAAAACACTTGAATAAACTTAAGCGTAGCAAAATAATTACACATACCAAGTTCTATGAAATAGCCTAAAATATGCTCATTTATATATACATATGATGTAAATGAACTGCTAACCAAATGGCTATGAATACGTACGGATATAGTCAAATCGATTCCGTGATGATTCATTATATTCCACACTACCATAGGTGGCTGGGGTATTATGCATTTTTGCTGATGTTTGTAACGCACAGAAAAAATCATCCAGCACCCACCTTAAAGTATACCAATTGACTCAGAATCCCTTTTTGAGTCGATCTAACGAAGTCTGTCTGGCGTGAGGGCTGGCTGGCTGTTCATGTAAACCTTGCACACAAAGTACAGGTCACAATTTTGAGAATAATTCAATGAACGAAGCCTATTGAAATTGGTTATGATCCGTCCATTATTTCACCTAACCAGCATACAAATGTGCTCTCGGAATAGGGGTTTAACGACCATAAATGCCTAAAATATAGCAATATTTTAATGAAATTCGGTGTAAGAAAGTATAAGTACAAATCTCGGTACACTTCTCCACATGTCTAATATAAGACCCCTCCACGAATTTTGATGGATGTGGTCATATGGTCGGGCTTGACCGACTAAATCTTTCTTAATTGTTGTATGATAAATTTTTAAGTGTTTTTAAATCCAATATTTAAAAGGCTTCCGAATTGTCTAGAATAAAATACATGAATATTAATTATTGCATTTGGAAATCTTTACTCAAATGAATATAATTTATCTCTGAACGTCTGTAAATATTGAATTTCCTGTACATAAATGAACTATACCTTTCAGTTTTCATTTTTTACTGAACTTGTCAAAATAAGGAAATTTGTGTTTATTTTTCTTTTGTACTGAGTTTGAAAATATTTACAAACAATAAAATAAAATAGTAAAACCAAATATTATTTGTTTAGACACCACGAATTCTGATGAAGTGTGTAGCGGCACAGAAAATACGTATTACATTCTGCTGGTCTCTAAATATAGTCCACAAACTCTGCTTTGGTACTGTCAAACAGAGACAACAACGCAATATGCGATTGCAAACTTGTTTACGTTCCTTCGAACCGGATGTCGGCTTACGACATTACTGTAACTGCATCTTTACGACGTTAGGTTCAATCTCTCTTTTACTTGCCCCAAACGGCTGGTTCTGATTACTTGATTAATCATAATTTTGAACAATAGAAATTAGAATAAATCTATTAATCATAAATATAATTAAACAAATTGTTGAATAAATTGAATAAGTGATTAATCTAAAATTTTATTATTCAGAATACTCGATTAATTCATTAATTGCACATCCCTAGTAGATATGCATGGGAATTTTCACTTAACTGTGAATCAAATCAGGATTTATGCATCAATTTCTATGATATATGGCTTATTTTTTTTGCATCATCACCAACTTTGTGTTAAAGATAAAAAGCAGAAATATTTTTGCTGTTTTTATTAAAAAAAAAAAAAAAAAAACTTAAAATCTTCAATTTTACAAGAAAAATTTTTTTCTGACACTATTTATAACTCCGAAAATATTCAGCATATAAAAAATTGATGTTAGAGAAGCTTGAAGGAATTTTTAGTCTACATCATTTATATAAATAGTACACCCCGCTCTTGAGTTATGGTGAAACATAATCGTATAATGGTCTTATTATGGTCAAAATATTACATACGCCCATTAAAACTCCAGATCTGTTGATATAAAAAAAAACTGAAAGCAGATTCGTGTTTAGCACATCAAAATCCATACAGTCTAACTATTCGTCTTTAAGGGATAATTTTTTGCCGACCAGTGTTATATGTATGCAAAATAAATATTGTAAATAAAATGACTACAACGCAAAAAAAAAATATGATAAAAGCACCAGAAATTATTTGAATAGCACAAAATACTGAATAAATTAGTATGAACATAACTTAAAAATACTCTTAATCAAGGACATATTGAATACAATTCACAAAGAAAAATATTAAATGGGCAATTATAGACTATTTAGCTATAAAATATTAAATGTGTATTTTGCAAAGTGGTTAAGGTCAAAACTAGAGCAGAAAAAAATAAATTAGATTTAGAAATTGAAACAAAAAAAGAAAATATTGTAGATATTGTACAGCTCAAATGAAGTGTTCACCCTGTATTGTTTTATTTATTACATTTTATGTACCAAGTTCCTGTTCGAGTGACTATAAATTCGTGCGTATACAGCAGTATGTTCTATTAAATATTATAACAAGGACAATGCTATATCACTGTATTTAAATTCAATATTATTTCAATAAATATTCGTTCTCTGTTATAACTACATATCTGCACATATTAGGCAATATAAAAAGTATACGCGGTTTCTTTGGAAATTTTTTGAATTAAAATTTTCTTTATTCAAAATCTAATATATACTTGACTATTATCTATAACCTTTTGCCATGTTTCGAGTAGCTTCATAATTCCATCGTAGTAAAACTTTTGTGATTTATCGGCGAAATACTTGGCCAAATGACTTTCAGCGCCTCTTCGGTTGGCCAATTTTTTTATTATCAAGAGAGTTTTGTAGAGGCCAAAACAAATGGTAATTAGATGGTTCAAAGTCCGGGCTATGCGGTGGGTGCATCAAAACTTCCTAGGTAAGTATAGTAAATTTTTGGGTTATAAATATTAGCGAGGTCTGGTATTGTCAGATGGAATACAACACCTTTTCTGTTGGCCAATTGTGGTCGCACTGTCTTTATTGCTTTATTCAAACGGTTGAATTGTGTATAGTGGAATTCAGAATTTATCGTTTATAATATATAATTCCCTTTCAATTCCACCAAACACACAACTCAACTTTATTTTCTAAATTTCTATGTTTAGAGTTGCCGGCCTTTGGTCATAATTTTTTTCATTTAATATTTTCGTAGTGAACCCATGAACCCATAATTCGATTCCGCTACGTTTCAGCAGCATTTCACTGACGGTAATTCTGTCAATCAAATTTCTTTGCAACAATTCATGTGGCACTCAAACATCGAAATTCCTTTTTTAAATGATTACAAACTGTCATTTGGTGGATGCTAAGTGCCTTTGCTATATTCTGACTTCACCAGTTTCAAAATTTCATCCACTTTTTCAGTGACTGAACGATCAGAGCGATGTAATTCCTTGACATCGAAATTTTCGAAACGAAATCGGGAAAATCACTCCTGCGTCCGGCTTTCATTCTTACCGTACACTTTACAAATTTTTGGGCATTTTTTTGCAGCGTTTTTTTGTTTTTTTATATATAATAAAAAAAAAAACATATCATAGCATATTTCTTTAAATTTTTCACTCATTTTCACTCATTTTTAAATCAATATAAGTTTTCACATTTGACACCATCGAATTAGTCTTAACCAATATATGGACATCAGCAACATCTAGTGACAAAAAACCTCGGATACATTTTATATGACCCCATATATTGAGAGGCAGCAGAGATAAATAAATATTTGGTCAAATAAACCCAGCAAAAAAAAAACGAGCTAATGCTTCCGAAAAACAACTTTTTCAACACTTTGAAAGTAGAACTAAGTCCACACTTCCAAAAAAGTGAAAATAGATATATTTTTAGCAGAAAAAAGGTGAATCATTTCTAAGAAAATAAAAAAATAAAAGTTTCACAAATTGAGTGGTATTTCTATTATCTATTAACAAAGCTAAAACCATATTTTTATTACAAAATTTTATAAATACAGTTTAAAGAGAAATACTTCAAAAGCAATGGACAAGAAGCATAAAAGAAGAACATACTACCAATGATAAAAATGCGTTAAAAAAATAACTTCTGCAGATCGTTTTCAATTCTTTTTCCGTTCTTTTTTTTGCATCGAATGTTAGCTAGGAAGATAGCGTTTTAATGATAAAAATACAATATTTATTCTTAAATTTCGAACCTTTTTTGATCTTCCATTACGATTGGCAATAATATTTATGAACTTTCAAATGTTTGACGGGTTTAAATAATTATTTATTTGTGCCAGAGCATCGACAATATTTATGCATAACTGAACAATAAAAACATTACACTTATAAAATGTTTAATTTGTCTGTAATTAACTCAATTAAAAATCACAGAGAAATACTCAGTAGCATCTCATCATTATCATCATACACATAGTAAAATTATAAAAAAGCAAATTGTTTTCATCATTAAAGTCTATTTGAACAAAATTACATCAGAATGAGAAAAACGAAATAAAAAAATACATGAAAGTCACAGAAAAATCAACAACAACAACAGAGCAATAACAAATAAATTCAATTTAAATCCATGGAACTCAATAATCAATGTTTATTTATTATCAGTCAAGTGTGTTTGTGTTATTTTTTTAATCTTTTATTAAAAAAAAAAATATTAAAATTCTTATTACGTGACTGTTTAATAAAATAAATCATATTTTTATTTTTCTGTTTTCGCTATAAATTTCAAAACAATTCCTTCTTTTTATATTTGATTTTATTACCAACCAAAAATTCCTATTAAATTGACAACACAAGCCTTTCTTCTCGATACTACGAAGACGGATCAATAATGAAACACTATTCCCATCAATGCTAATAGACTACTGTTAAATTTTGAGCAAGTGTCGTAATTTACTTTGCGTAAAAAATAGGATTTTTCAAGGTCCTTAAAATAGGCATTTGTTTGGTCAATAATTTCATCGTTGGAGCTGAATCTATTTCCACCGAGCCATTTCTTTAGGTTTGGCAATAGGATATAGTCACTAGGGGATAAATCCGGAGAATATGGCAGATGAGGTACCAATTCGTAGCCCAATTCATAGAGTTTTGCCATTGAGTCTGCACACGTATGCACCCGTGCATTATCTTGATAAAAAAACAACTTTTTTCTTGGCCATATGACGTCGTTTTCTTCTTAAATCCTCATTAAATCGGTTTAATAAGTTGGCATAATATTCACCGTTTTTTGTTTGAAGGTAACCGATGTGGATTATCCCGCGTGCATCCCAAAAAACTGTTGCCATCACCTTATAGGCCGAAAAACTTATCTTGGGCTTCTTCGGAGCAGGTTCACCCGGAGAAACCTATTGTTTAGACTGCTGCTTGGTCTCCGGAGTACAGTAATCGATCCATGTTTCGTCCGCGGTTACAAAACGCCGCAAAAACTCATTCGGACTTCGGTTAAACAACTCCAAACATTATGGTCAATTGAGAGCAAACGCGGCACTCATCTTGCAGACAACTTTCTTAAACCTAACTGATCATTTAAAATGAAATGCCTATGGCATCAACAATCTCACGAACTTTTTCTCTTCGGTCGAACAATACCATATCGAGGATTTTTTCGACATTTTCGGGTGTACTGACCTCAATTGACCATCCAGAACGTTCAGCGTCATTTGTACTTGTGCGACCACAACGAAAGTCAGTAAACCATTTTTTACCATTGAAATCGATAGTGCAGAGTCCCCATAGTATTTATCGAACTTTTTGTTGGTTTTTTTGACTGTTTTTTTTCGCAAAAAATAATGTTTAATTAGCACTCGAAATTCACTTTTTCCCATTTTTAGAAAAATACACGATGTTGTATGTTTTCAACAGCTGTTAAACGCAAAGTAAATGACGACACTTAACTGGTGGTACTTGATGGGAATTGTGTTACATTTCATATAACTATGAGGGAAGTTTGAAAATTCACGTACTTATTGATCCACCCTCGTATTTTTTTATTTTCGTTTTAGATGTTATTGAATTTTTATTAGAAAATTGTTCCTCTCTTTTTGGTTTTATACGTTTCTAATCTATACACGATACATTAAAGACATGTGTCAATAATTGTCAGTTATTTAAATTTCTTCTCGATTTGCCGTTATTTTCCTTTTATTGTTATCATTTTTTTTTCTGGTGGCGCTGTTAAAGTTTGTTTCTATTTTATAGTCAGTTTTATGAAATCGAGGCACTTTGTTGCCTACAAGGAGTGAGTTTTACATACATACTTATATACACGTGTAGTAGTTGTAAACAATTTGATAGTTTTACTTTATTGAATATTGTCAATTTCTAGTTTTCTTTATTTTTGTATTCAATATTTTCCTTTTTTTTCTTTCAAAAAGCCTTGATGCCAAAGTTAAATACCACAAAACATTGTTTACTTTCTTACAGTACATAATGGATAGAGAGACAAGAGTAACTGTCAGACAAAAAGACAGTCATTTATGTACGAGCAATTTATGAATATTTTATACAAGTCACATAAATATTGATTATCAAATAAATTTTATAAAAATTAAACTAATACACTGGAAAAAATGTAACAGCAAAAACTAAGATAAAGTGGACTATAGATTAAACCAAAGAGTACTAAATATGACACTATAGCTTATACTATAGACCAGTGTTGCCGCTTTGGTCTGATTGGACAAAATTGGTAGATATTTTTTTACACTTTTTAGGTCGGGTAGTTTGGTTTGTTTTAATTATTTATGTTTTATAGTACATTTAATATTAATTTAAGAAAGATATACAAAATGTAAAAATTTTTATCTACTGAAGAAGGGAAAAAAGTGACAATATATTTTATATAGATCGAATAGAAAAACAGAACTTGTATTTTTTATGAAAATAGAATCATCATAATGTCCTTTACAGTAGAAAAAGTAGCAAAACAAATTAAAAATGTAAAAATTATGAAGTATTTGAAAATTCTTATTTTTTATTTCTTTCATTTGGAACATATTTATTTTTACTTTTAAGTTAGTTTTATCTAATTTTTTTTACATAGTTGTAATTTAAAATGTTCCTTTGTTTGACACATTATTTTAACTTTGAAATATTAAAAATTGAAGTTTTTGTTTAATTTTTAATTAATTAATTCTCTACAAATTTATTTGTGTTTATAATATTGGTAAACTTTGGTGGGTTTTGGTAGTTTCTATAGAACATTTTGGTACGAAAAATATTTTCTTTGTGGCAACACTGCTATAGGCCAGGGATAACTAAAAGGAGAGACGCTAAAATGAGAAAGTTATCTTTAAACAAAAATTATTAAATAATAATAATAATAATAGTAATAATAATAATAATAAAGCGACATTATTCTACCCCGCCGAAAGCTAGCATGCCACTGAATGATTTTTTTTTTGTTTTCGCCGACGTTCGTATTATGTCTGTGTAAACAACCAATTATATTTGAACACTGGGGCTAAGTTGACTATCATTGCTATAGACTAAATTATAGACTAGACTAAAGTATGAACCAACTATAGGCGCAAAGAGAGGACGTACAAATTTGAATGTGTTAGTGTATTGGTTTGTTTAGACTAGAATATAGACTAGACTATAGACTATACTATAGACTAGACTATAGACTAAACCATAGACAACAAAGCTCCAGGACCTGATGGAATTCCAAACAATGCGCTTAAGTTGGCAGTTAGAACAGCAACGAAACCGTTCGTGGATATATTTAATGAATGTCTAAAGGAAGGAGTATTTCCAAACTGTTGGGAAAAACAAAATTTGGTGCTAATTCCGAAGCCCAATAAACCACAAGGCGATCCCTCTGCCTATAGACCAATATGTCTACTCGACACAAAAGGGAAAATTCTGGAGAAAATCATATACAATCGATTGCTACCCATTGTAGAGGAAAGAAATGGTCTGTCGAATCACCAATTTGGGTTTCGAAAAGCTAGATCGACCATCGATGCAATCCGTATGGTAGTAGATACAGCATGAATGGCGATAGAAGGCAAGGGAGCAAGTAGGAAGTACTGTGCTATCATAACGCTTGATGTAAAGAACGCGTTTAACTCTGCGAACTGGGGAATAATAATTCAAAAGCTAAACGGAATCGGCATACCGGCGTATTTAATAAGATTAATAGTAAGCTATTTCACAGACAGAAAGCTCTGTTACCAAACCGACGAAGGAGTCGTAACATACAATGTCACTGCAGGAGTTCCACAAGGCTCTGTGCTTGGTCAACTATTGTGGAATATAATGTACAACGATGTTCTAGAGCTTAACACTCCAGAAGAGGCGAACATTATAGGTTTTGCAGATGACATAGCAGTTACGGTTTCAGCAAGATATATGGACGAAGTGGAGCTAATCTCGAATGAAGTAGTATGGACTATTAGAAACTGGGTGAAAAGTGTGGGGTTGGAACTTGCCGAACATAAAACGGAGATTGTATTAGTTACAAGCAGGCGTAAAAAAGAGACCATGAGAATAACGGTTGGAGAACCAAATATTTGGGAGTTCTCATAGATGCCAGACTTTAGGACACATATGGAATATACTGCTAACAAGGCAGTAAATATTAGAGCCGCTCTTGAAAGAATGATGCCGAATGTAGGAGGACCAAGGCAATCCAAAAGGAAGATAATATCGACGGTGGTCAGCTCAGTTATACTTTACGCTGCTCCCATATGGTCAGTAGTTCTGAAAGTAAAGACCGCAGCGAGGAAGCTAAAATCTGTATACAGGTTATCGGTCCTACGAGTATGCTGCTCTTTTCGAACAACATCCGACGAAGCGGCCCATGTCATAGCGGGAATGATTCCTATAGATATCTTGGCTGACGAAGCCAAACGCTTGGATGAAAACAGAAGAGATCCAAATCAACTGGACACTCGTGTACGTAAAATTGAAAGAGAAGCTTCTATAAGGCAATGGCAGAGCAGATGGGAAGACAGCCGCAAAGGAAGGTGGACCTTTAAACTAATCCCGAGAATAGATGTATGGCTAAACAGACGACATGGAGAAGTTAATTACCACTTAACGCAGTTTCTCTCAGGCCACGGAGGATACCGAAGTTACCTGTACAGATTCGGGTTGGATAACTCCCCATATTGCCCTAACTGTCCAAACCAAGAGGAAGACCCAGAACACGTCGTGTTCTACTGCGCACGCTTTCGCCACGATCGACAGAAAACAGAAGAAGTCCTTAGATGCCAACTTAATCCGCAAAATATTGTTGACATCATCCTAAATAAGAAATAAAATTGGGATGCAATATCCTCAATGATTAAAAGTATTCATGATAAACTTAGAACGGAAGAGAATCTGAGGAAATCCCAGACACCAGAAGTAGCCTAGATAAGGCTCTCCTGCCCCGCGATGCAATATCTTTGTAGACAGTTCCGCAGGGTTGCTGAATGACGAAGGAGGTGGTTTTAGTCGGTAGGAATCCGACATAACCCGTTGAGCCTCAAGTGGCATCGGGTATCACATGAAAGATTTCCACCTGCCTAATAGAAAAAAAAAAAGAAAGACTAAACCATAGACTAGACTATAGACTTAGCTATAGATTAGACTACAAACTAGACTATCGAACAGACTATGAACTATACCTTAGACTAAACTATATACTATTGACTGCAGACTAGATTATAAACCAGACTATATGTTGAACAATAGACTAGACTATAGACTAAACTATAGACTAAACTATAGACTAGACTATAGACTTGGCTATATATTAGACTACAAACTATACCATAGAATAGACTATAAACTAGACTATAGACTAGGCTATAGACTAGACTATAGACCAGACTATGAACTATACTATATACTATTGACTGTAGACTAGATTATAAACCAGACTATATGTTGAACTATAGACTAGACTATAGACAAAACTATAAACTAAACTATACGATAGACTATAGGCTAGATTATAGACTAGACTTTAGACTAGAATATAAACTAGATTATTTCTACTATACTATTTGCTTTTCAGTGCATTCCTCTTGTATATTCAGACGCCATCAAGTTCCTTAATCTCTAAACCACTTTTTTGGTACTGTTAGCAATTTCTTTTATTATCTTTTTAAGTCATTAACTAGAAAGAAAAAAGACACACACTTGATTTTAAACACCAACAAATTTTATACGCAATTGCCGCAGCACTTGCTACAATTTCGATACATTTATAAATTTTTTATTATTGGCTTTAATATAAAAATTTTCAAATAGACTATAGACCAAAAACTAAAGCGAGACGTATGTCTGTCCGCACATAGTCCTACAATGTTATTAAACTTTAACAAGCTAGATATTAATAAACGGGTAAGAGAGCAAAAAATTAAAAAAGTGCAGCAAAAACATTACAAAATACTATAAAGCCATTGAACGCTAAACGTGCAGCTACGTAAAAACCGGAATAAATTTTTACTAAAACTCTAAAGGCCGAATCGAACTGAACTGAACGACACAAGTTTGAAAACAAATCAAAGGAATTTTAAATGTGGCCTTTTAACAGTTTTGCAAAAATAAATAAAATGTACAAAAGTACTTAAATACTTAGAGTTGGCTTAAAACTAAAATGGTTACATGGCTGAGTGAATGAATGTATAGTGAGATGTTAAAGTACGTGAACGAAATGCTTTTAATTGAAACTGTTTTTTTTTTCTTTTTTTATTGTTTGGAAATAACAATTTTATTCTCAGCTTTACTATCAAGACGCTCTTAAAAAATGTGTGAAGTTAACGTTATAATTTTTTCGTATTTACTCTTTATTTGAGTTACCTGTCTTACACTATTTGTAGCAAATAAAAGGAGTGTGTTGTAGTCGCAGCAGTAATTTTTGTTACTTGTAAATATAATTTGAGGCACAAGTCATGTTTTCATAACAATTTTGGTATTTTTTTTATAGTCTTGACCATTAAACGACTTAAAACATAAACTTGTTTGTTTAGGTTTTTCAAAATGTACATATTTCCCTTTCAGTTTTAAGCAAAAAAGATTAAAGACCTTGAAATTATGTTTTCTTTTGTGGCAACTAAAAACTTAGCTGTTACAGGGGTAGAATCGTATGTTAATTTGCTTAAATGCAGTAATGTTTTTTTTTAATATAATTTTTAGCATTTTATTTAATAATAGTAATTTTGCTTTCAAGATTTTCTTTCATCTCTTTAGAGATATACGCTGAGTAAGAAAAAGTATTTGTGGTAAAGAAATTAATTTATTAAAATTCACCTGTTTTATTTTATAAAAAGAAAATTGTTTGTGGTTGTTTTTTTTTTCTTCGTTTTAATTTTTCTACAGTTAAAAAGTCTTTGCTGGGTTTATTTGAAGGAGTTCTTTAGCCATTTTATTTATTTATTTGTTTATAATACTTTTTACTAAAAGGAAATTGTTTCAATAAAATTGTTAAAATGCATTTTTTTTCTAAGTAATAGACAAAAATTGATTTTTTTCCATTTTAAAGCATACTTGCTTTGATCTGGAAAAGAGAAAAACTTTTATTATTTCAAATCCCCGTTAAAGAAACTATTTTTTATTTTTATTTTATTTTATTTTTTATTTATTTTTTGTATGTTTTCATTCCTGTTTATTTATTTTTCTGAAAAATAAACTTAAAATACATTTTAGTGGAAGAAAAAGAAATAGTAGCAGCAGCAAATAAACATAAAATAAACCTTAAAACTAACTTTACACAAAAATGGATGAGAAAAAGAGAGTTGAAAGAGCAACTTCATTCATAACATTAACCCTTTAAATGGAAATTCATTTCAAAAAATCTTTTACATATTGTTTTTTTTTTTTCTTTAAATTAGTGTCCTTCCGTATGTATGAGATTTTGAAATCAATTACGGTGTGCCAATTTTAAAAGTAAAATTAAAAAGGTGCGATTTTTAAAAGGTGCTTAATAATAAATACAAATTTTTTAAGAAATACCAATTCCCATAATAGTGCATTTTGAAAAAAAAAAACAATTTGCAAAAAGTACTCATTTTCTAAAAGGTGTCAATTATTTAAAATAAAAATACATAAAAAACGGACTTTTGAAAACGTGTACGGTACAGAGTTTCAAAAACTATAATTTTTTTGAACGAGTACAATTTTTTTTTTAAGAGGTAGTTTTCAAGAAGTATTTTTTAAAAAAAGTACGTATTATTGAAAAAGACAAATCTAAAATAAAGCATGTTTAAAAAAAAAATCCCAAAATAAAAAAAGAAAACAATTTCCAAAAAAATTATAGTTTACAAATTTTTACAGAAAATTAGTACAAAGGTACTAACTTTGAAAAAACTAACAATTATTAAAAAAATAAAAAGTGCAAGTTAAAAAATAATAATAATAAATAAATAAAATAAATACTTTCAGAAAGGTTTTCAAAATTACGTATTAAAATTTTAAAAATGCAAATTTTCAAAACGTATTAATTTTCGAAAAGATTACAAAACTTAAAACCAGCTTTTAGTTTTTTAAGAACCGGTTTTCAAAATTTTTCAAAAGTGAAATATCTGTTGTTAAATAGGGACCAATTAAAAAAAATCAGTAATTAAAAATAAAGAATACTAATTTCCAAAAAGAAGACAAAAAGTACACATTTTTTAAAAAATAAGAATCATTAAAAACATAAAAAAATACAAATTTCAAAAGAAAGTATTATTCAAAAGTACGAATTTTCAAAAAGTATACATTTTTAATTAGTTTTAATATTTATTCGAACTTTAGAATTTTAGAATTATTTCAAAATTATTCGAACTCAAGTTCATTGAAATAATTATAGAAGAATACATTGTAAAAGAATGGAATACATTTTCTAGTCAGCCACGACCATCATCAGCAAAAAGTTATTTTCTAATTGCTATTGATAACATTGTAAAATACATCGCCAAAATAAGGAAATCGTCAAAACAAAAAAAAAAAAAAAAAAAAAAACGTAAAAAATCGCCGAAAATAAAAAAAGCTCAAGTAAAAAAAAAACATAAACTTAAGCTACAAAAATACCAAAATAAAAAAATTCCCGAAATGAAAAAAGATCGCTAAAACGAAAACACAAAATAAATAAATATAAGGCGACAAAAAAAACTTGCCATAATAAAAAAATTGACAAAATAAAAAATTGCCAAAATGAAATTAAACCGCTAAAATAAAAAATCGTCAAAAAAAAGCAAACTAAAGAAAATTGCCTAACGGAAAAAATAGCCAAAGCGAATAAATTGTCAAAATAAAGTACGTCGTCAAAAAAAAAAAAAAAAAAACGCCAAACTAAAAAAAAATTGCCAAAGTGAAAAAAATGCCAAAATGAAGAACGTCCTTAACGAAAAATACCGCCAAAATAAAAAACGCTTAAGGAAAAAAGTCGACAAAACGAAAAAAAAAACGATAAAAGCAGATACCGAAATAAAAAAATCTATCGAAACTGAAAAAAGATCAAAAATAAAAAAATCACCAATACGGAAAAAAACTATTTTGTCGTTTTTTTCCGGTTTGGTGATTTTTTTCTTTAAGCGTTTTTTATTTTGGCGGTATTTTTCGTTAAGAACGTACTTCATTTTGGCATTTTTTTCACTTTGGCTATTTTTTTAGTTAGGCAATTTTTTTTTAGTTTGGCGTTTTTTTTTTTTTTTTGACGACGTACTTCATTTTGGCATTTTATACGCTTTGGCTATTTGTTCCGTTAGGCAATTTTCTTTAGTTTGCCTTTTTTTTGACGATTTGTTTACTTTAGCGTTTTAATTTCATTTTGGCAATTTTTTATTTTGTCAATTTTTTTTATTATGGCAATCAAAAAAAAAAAAAAAAATAAAAAACATATAAGAGTAATTCCATTTTAAATTTAAAAAAATTTGACCCTTGGTTACCGATTTAGATATAATTTGATTTAATGCATGTGTAGAGCAGGATACAGAGGTATGTAAAATTAAATTTTCTCATTTTATTTTGAGAACTGTGGAAATTCTATAGCTTTGAAACTGATTAATATATTTATTTAAATGGCCATAACTTTTGTTATATAAGAGATATCAAAATAATTTTTTCTGCAGTAGATTTGTCATTTGTATTTTAAGATGCAATATAAAAATTTTGAAATATTTTTATTAACATATTTTTTTTTGTAGGAATTTTCTTTAGTGACGTGTATCTAAAAAAGTCTATCTCTATTTTTTATATTTTTTTGGTTGGAAGACTTATCGGTGTAGTTGATACAGAGAAAATTTCGGAGAGGTCAAATCTTTTTAACTTAAAATGGAATTACTCATAATTAAAAATCCGCTAAAATAAATATTCCACAAAATGAAAAAAACGACAAAATAAAAACAGTCGCTTAAAAAAACTGAAAAAAAAACGTTAAACGAAAAACACGACGAAATAAGAAAATATAGGAAAAGTCACCAAAACGAATACAAAAACGCTCAAAAAAAAAAAAAAAAAAATAATAATAATAAAAATAAAATAATAATAATAATAATAATAATAATAACAATAATAATAATAATGATAATAATAATAATAGTAATAATAATAATAATAATAATAATAATAAATTCCCAAGATGAAGAAAAAAAAATGGTAAAACAAAAAAAAAAAAAAAATATCGCCAGAACGAAATTAAGACGTTAAAATAAAAGAATCGTCAAAATGAAAAAAAAAAACCGAAAAAGTGCAAAAAAATAAATTTAAACTGGAAAAAATATTCAATGTCAAATGGAAGAGTTATTACAGTTACTCATAAGTACATTTAAGAATTTTAAAAGGGAGAAAAAAAGAGTTGAATAGCTTAAGCTCGCAAGGGTTTTGTTGTTGGTTATGCTAGTTTTCACAAATTTTGATGTTTTATTTTAACATTAAAAAATTGGTAGAAACGTTTTAAACATTTTAACTTTGCGGATTATAATTTCAATACATATTTAATTAGTTACAATCGTTCAATGTTTCTACTGACATTTTTTATTAGATTGTTAATAAACGGGTTGTATTTTCAGGAAAAAATTTTTTAGCAAAAATTAATTTTATTTACACTAAACTTTTTTATTTCAATGCGATAGAAGTAGCGGATCACCAAAGTTATAATATAGTAATCATAAACACTATACGGAATTTCTGGAATTTAAAACGATTTTCATATTTTCGATTTTTATGGGTGCTATGATCAATTATGGACCGATCTTCTTGCATCGATTTTCATAAAAATACTACTATAATCAAAGAATTTATGAGCGTTAAATCGGGAGAACATAAAATAATCCGATATATTGGATTTTCCGCAGCTGAATATAGTACTCTAATTTTTTTTTTTTTGGAGTTTAAGTCTTCAGGGGGATTTTATCTAATAAACATAACTTGCAAATATATAACTCACGCTTTATAGATGTGGTCAAGATTTACGTGGGTATCTGCCATGGCGGCCTAACCCCACGGTGGTCTTACCACTGGGTGAGGTACAATGCGCCAGCCAACTCTCCTATGTGCCTGTTAAGAACACACAGGTGGAAATTCGAGAGACTTATTGTCTGGATAAGTCCACTCCCCCTTGCTTAGGAGTTGGAGCTATCTAACCTCCTGCCGCACTATTGGCGCCCTGTGTTGCTATGCAACACCACATCGGGACTATAAACCCCTTCCTGCGGTTTAGGTCTAAACCACAGCTAGCACGTGACTCCCCTAAGGGCCTCTCCAACACCAGTCCAGTACAATAACACCAACAAGCAGGTGTTGCCGTACCAGGGGCTACTGGCTCCCGTGATACCAGATTGTGTTAAGTCTCTGGTCAGGCCCCGAAGGTCCTTTTCTCCCATTATAGACCCACAGACAAGTCCAGGCAATGGTGCACCTATTTATACCTGCCACACTGTTACGCTGTCTAAGACCGAAGTTATCTTCGAGTGTAACATGACAGGATTTTCTCTACCACGTATGAGCTATACATCAAAGAAAAGATTTAATCCAAGAAGACAAGCCGCCGTGGAGGAACTCACTCTTTATACGCAAATTACATATTTGTCGTGCCGGATGTGAAAAATACAACTATTAACACCGAAAATTCTATGTACATAAAAGGAAGTGGCAACACCGTACACTCTATTTGCAATTATTTTTACTAATTATGATTAGTTTTCGTAAGTTACTAATTTGGAAATTAAATATCAACTCACCGTTTATACGTCAAAATTTTCATACAAAACATTTTTAATTACGAGCAAGAGGTGCGTATAAATACTATAATAGACAATTAAATCAATTTTCGTGAAATGCATCATGTTAATTTCCAAGTTATTATATAATATGATCAATATTGGTATTCCTGAAGTTAATCCTACAATAAATATTATCGAAATTAAATGTTAAAGTATAAAAAAGTTTTAGTTTAATTTTAATGACTTAATTTGTTTTTATACCCACCATCAAAAACTGATGGGGGTGGAAATAATCATCTAAGAACCTATAAAGTATGTATTTTCTGGGTTCTCGTTAAAATCTAAGGCGGTCTAGCGATGTCTGTCTGTTGAAAGCAAGATCGAATGCAAGAACGAAGTTTAGTTTAAATATTTGTCTTGTTTATTTGGTGTTGAAAATGAGCAAAATCGGTTCATAAACAAAAAATTAATGGGACAGATACTAGAAAATCAGGGTGTACATCGTAACTCCAGCTTCTACTTTTCGGCTGATATCTTTTATAGTGTAGCATGTCCAATATTCAGCATAGGTGCGTCTACCATTTACAGGATAGCAAATGGCAAGGTGGAGTTTTATCTCCACTTCTCTGGACTATCTCCGTTAACTCATTTTTCGGGGAACTTGATTCACTGAAGTTTAAGACTGTCGCTTACGCGGACGATGTTGCGGTGGCATTATCTGGGAAATATCTAAATACTATGTCTCACCTCCTGTAAACTACTCTGGGACTAATTAGTATATGGAGTACAATTAGTGGCCTTAGCATAAATTTGGGAAATCCCGTTTATAGGAAAAACATTTCCTTTAAATTGCCAGTTCACTGCAGCATTCTTCAAGCAGATATCTTGGCCAAAAAGAGGGCGGTTAATAGGTTAATGTACTATAGGTTATTCGGAGAGGGCATCCAGATTGGTACATTATTGCCGGATATGTATGAATAAGATGGCAAGTCATTCAAACCTAGAGCTGGTCTGGGTTAGGGGTCATTCAAGCACTCCGATTAATTTTATTGTGCATGCACTAGTCAGATATGGATCCCTTCTTCGAGGTGAAGATACAGACCAAATGTTTGGAGTTCCACTTTCTGCCTGCAGATCAATAATTCTGCTTAACTTATGGAGGATTGCATAAGATAGATGGACAAATGAATCCATATGTTCAACCTCGAGGCAAATATGGCCTCTTTATGATGAATCGCGATCTAACGTCATCAGGGGACTACCGCGGCGTCGGCTAAGAATTCTGCCACAGGACATTGGATTGCTGGTGCGCATGCCAGGAGACTGGGGCTCCCTTTTAACGACTTTTGTAGAAGTTGTCGGCATGAGGAATAGGAGGATATGGTAAAGCATCTTTTGTCCCACTCTTGCTAAGATCAGGACTGCTAATTTTGGAAGCCCGTTTGTGCATGTATTCTCAGATCTCTCTGATATTGGCATCAAGTGAATCAATTCTTTCATACATGCGTCGGATTGGTTCCCTTTGAACGCTGTTGTGGACACGTGAGTTAGCAACACATGATCCCTCAGGGTTTCACAACGGGACCAAATTGGACTCAAGTGAGCTATCTCTTATTCGACTAGACAGCTGTCCTCAGAACCTAACCTATGTACATCAACGAAATTTTACACAATTTTACACTTCAAGAATCAATATAAACTCAAAAACAACAAATGGGCATGGTCCGCCCAAGCCGAATATAACATACTCGCTTGTTTTAATTCCAAAGAAAATTTCTAAAATAACTTTAATCTTTTATCTTTTAATTTCGTTTTGATATTCTTGAAGTGCTTTCTCTTTTTTATTGTTGTGGCTTTTAATGCCTTAAAGGATTAAAGGAAATTGATAGAAGTATATGAATTTCATAGGAATCATTTTCATTTATATGAAAATTTAACTCAAAGCACAATATTACTTCAATGAAAAGCAAATAGTTTCGTTGTATTTCTTTATCTTTTTTTTTAAACACGCATATCCCAACAGTTCTGAAAATCAAGAATTCTCATTTAGAAATAAGTTTTCTTTGTTAAAGTATACTACTGGCTTCAATTACATAACTGGCTTCAATTTATAAATATTCTAAATTAATAGCCGTTAATATGGTGTATTTTAGCATATTGTAATTGAACTTGAAACCATTTGACTACTTTATAGATCCCAATTACCCTATCATATACACAGTTCAACATTTTAAAAGAGGCTAACTGATCTTGCAGTCTAGGGGAGGGTGAAGTGTTTATTTTTTTTTTACCAAGGAATATTTTATGTTGAAATAAGTTATGTTGTAACAGATTGATTGCCAAGGATAACCAATAGTAGTTAATAAATCACCAGAACTTCTGGAAAAATTTTAGTGTTTTATTTTTATGCATATGACGGTGGGCCACAGTGTGTTGCAGTTCAGTTTATTACAGTTCTTTTTCTAAAGTATAGAAAAAAAGACATTGAACATTTTTTAACTATTTTTCTGTAATTGAGACTTCTTTTTTAAGGCAAAATTAAAATAAAATTTTAAGGAAACGCAAGAAAAGAAGTTCTTTTTATCCATTTTTTTCTTATCTTAACTTTAGCAACGTTTGTTGTTTGTTATCAAAATGAGTAACAAGATGTTTATAATGTCATCGTCATTTCAAGTTTTTCGCTTATTTTTCACAGAAAAAGGGGAATTTGACTGTTTGTTTGCATGTCTGTTGATATGACAGAGTGAATAAGTGAATTGAAATTGTCAATATTTGTTTGTGTTTGTGAGTCAGTGAATAACGGGGGTGTATGTGTGTGTAAATTCAGAAAATTGAATTGCATTTTAAGGAAATTGATATTTGTAAGACACAAGTTTTGTGTCTTTTTTTATTATTTTTATTCATTTCTTTGCAACTAATACTTAAGATATGTTTACTTAACCAGTGGGAAATGATGTTGTAGAGAAGGCCTTATTACGAAATTACGAAGCCATGTTTTCTTCTATCAAACTCGATGAAAGAACTTGTAAGAAAGTCGTTGAAGAACGTCTTCTCAAAGAAATTAACCCAAAAGTGATTTAATGGCTACTGTTTATATATCTTCTAAAGAAATCTTCAGAAATACCGTACGAAAGACCCTAAAAAAGGCCTCTCAATCATAGAATCATATATACTAATTTTCCCGTACGTATGTTTTTGTTTGCCTGTTTGTTGAACAATTTGTTTATTCACCTCTTCACTTCAACTCTTCACCACAAATCCTATTCCATTCAACTGCCGTTTGATAAATAAGTTTAAGTTTAAATGCAAACATTAAGAATAATTTAAACCAAAACTTAGTGTCTTTTAAATTCTCTCTATCAAGAGCCGTCATACATACAATTGTAAAGTTGTTGCTTAGCTATTTCGTTGTAGGTAGTAGTTGGAGATGTAGTAATAGACTTTACTAAGTCTACTAAGTATTTATTGCAAAAATTTTAAAATAAAAATTGTTCAACATAAGTGTTTGATTGTAACATAAGATGTTTACATTTTATGAGATAGAGAGAAAGAAAGAAGATACTTGAAAGTATTTGTCGTATGTTATGGTTGTGTTTGTAAGCTAAAAGAAAGTTGTTAAATGTTCACTTAATCGTTCTTATTCCTGCTTCTACTTTTTTTGATGGTTAATGATATTAAATGAAATAAGGGAAATAAGAAATTATGGTATAGTAAACTAGATTCAAATCTACACTCTAGTCTATACTTTAGTCTATAGTGTAGTCTATAGTCTAGTCTATAGTCTAGTCTATAGTCTAGTCTATAGTCTAGTCTATAGTCTAGTCTAGTCTAGTCTAGTCTAGTCTGTAGTCTAGTCTAGTCTAGTCTATAGTCTAGTCTGTAGTCTAGTCTATAGTATAATCTAGTCTAGTCTAGTTTATAGTCTAGTCTATAGTCTTTTTTTTCTATTAGGCAGGTGGAAATCTGTCATAAGTTACCCGATGACACTTAAGGATCAACGGGTTATGTCGGATTCCTGCCGACTAAAACCACCTCCTTCGTCATCCGTGTGCATGCGGAATTGTCTTTTACAATATTGCATCGCAAGGCCGGATAGGCTTAGTTAGCCTCTATCTAGCTTGATAAAAAGAATTTTCTTCTTTCCTCCTCCATTCTTAATTCCTTGTGGATATCAGCTACCATTAGCTTCCTAGTGCTTCTTTTATATTTATGATGTTCTCAGCATTCAATTTGTGACCGACTTTTTCTTCTGTATATTCTCGTGCTTCATTAAAACGCGGGCAGTAGCACATGACGTGCTCGGGATCTTCAACTACATTGGAAATGTAGGGACATTTCGTCAGATAGTAATTTATTTCTCAATGTTCTCTATTTAGCCAAACTTGAATGTCTGGTATGAGTCTGTAGGTCCACATTCCTTTTAAACTTCTTTCCCATCGATACTACCATAATACTATTGATGTATCCCTCTCTAGTTTACGTTTAATACTAGTAATATCTTCCTCTCTTTGCTTACGATCATACATAAGTTTGGCTTCGTCGGCTAGAATGTCTATTGGAATTATTCCGAAAAGAACTGCCTATACGGAACGCACATAGCCTATGTACTCATAGGAGGTTTTCTCCTACCGATTTTATTTTAAGGGCTCTTGACCATATAGGAGAATCATAAAGAATCAGCGAGCTTACTACCGTGGTAACTATTTTTCTCTTAGATTGCCGGGGGCCTCCAATGTTTGGCATCATTCTTGCTATTGCATCTCTTACGTTTGATGCTTTCTGATCTACATATTCCGTATGTGCTTTGAAGTTTAACCTTGAATCTGTAATAACTCCTAGATACTTAAGGTTGGGTTTGGATGTCACTTCATACTTCCCCACTTTGATCCTTATGTTTTCGAGTTTCTTACGGCTTGTGACCAGAACGACTTCTGTTTTGTGCTCTGCTAATTCAAGTCCAGCACCTTTCATCCATTTTCCAATTATTTGAGTGACTTCGTTAGCAATCATCTCTACTTCATCAATATATCTAGCCGTGACCGTCACGGCGATATCGTCCGCGAAAACTATTATATTCGCCTCTCCTGGTATATCTAACATGAGGACATCATTGAACATGATATTCTATAGCAAAGATCCAAGTACCGAGCCCTGTGGAACGCTTGCCGCTACATCGTATGTCTTTCTAATATCGTTTCTAATATCTGCTGCCTTGTTAGCAGTGTGCTCCATATGTGTCTGTAGTTAAGTCTGCCATCTATGAGAACTCCCAAATATTTGAGATGGGATTTTGATGTCACCTGGTGTTCTTCAACCGTTATTCTCATGGTCTCTTTTTTACGCCTGCTTGTAACTAATACAATCTCTATTTTATGTACGGCAAGTTCCATCTCCAAATTTTTCATTCAGTTTTTAATAGTCCATACAACTTCGTTCGAGATAAGCTCCACTTCGTCCATATATCTATAAAATAGTCCATAGAATAGACTATAAAATAGTCTATAGAATAGACTATAAATAGTCTATAGAATAGACTATAAATAGCCTATAGAATAGACTATAAAATAGACTATAGAATAGACTATAAAATACTCTATAGAATAGACTATAAAACAGTCTATAGAATAGAATATATAATAGTCTATAGAATTGAATATAAAATAGTCTATAGAATAGATAATAAAATAGTCTATAGAATAGAATATATAATAGTCTATAAAATTGAATATAAAATAGTCTATAGAATAGATAATAAAATAGTCTATAGAATAGACTATAAAATAGTCTATAGAACAGACCATAAAATAGTTTATAGAATAGACTATAAAATAGTCTATAGAATAGACCATAAAATAGTTTATAGAATAGACTATAAAATGGTCTATAGAATAGACCATAAAATATTTATAGAATAGACTATAAAATAGTCTATAGAATAGATTATAAAATAGTCTATAGAATAGACTATAAAATAGTCTATAGAATAGACTATAAAATAGTCTATAGAATAGACTTTAAAATAGTCTATAGAATAGACCATAAAATAGTTTATAGAATAGACTTTAAAACAGTCTATAGAATAGACCATAAAATAATTTATAGAATAGACTTTAAAATAGTCTATAGAATAGACTTTAAAATAGTCTATAGAATAGACTTTAAAATAGTCTATAGAATAGACTATAAAATTGTCTATAGAATAGACTATAAAATAGTCTATAGAATAGACTATAAAATAGTCTATAGAATAGACTATAAAATTGTCTATAGAATAGACTATAAAATTGTCTATAGAATAGACTATAAAATAGTCTATAGAATAGACTTTAAAATAATCTATAGAATAGACCATAAAATAGTTTATAGAATAGACTTTAAAACAGTCTATAGAATAGACCATAAAATAATTTATAGAATAGACTTTAAAATAGTCTATAGAATAGACTATAAAATAGTCTATAGAATAGACTATAAAATAGTCTATAGAATAGACTATAAAATTGTCTATAGAATAGACTATAAAATAGTCTATAGAATAGACTATAAAATAGTCTATAGAATAGACTATAAAATGGTCTACAGAATAGACTATAAAATGGTCTACAGAATAGACTATAAAATAGTCTATAGAATAGACTATAAAATAGTCTATAGAATAGACTATAAAATGGTCTATAGAATAGACTATAAAATAGTCTATAGAATAGACTATAAAATAGTCTATAGAATAGACTATAAAATAGTCTATAGAATAGACTATAAAATAGTCTATAGAATATACTAAAAGATAGCTTATTGAATAGATTGTAAAGTATTCTATAAACTAGTCTATAGAATGGTGTGTAGAATAGACTATAAAATGGTCTACAGAATAGACTATAAAATGGTCTACAGAATAGACTATAAAATAGTCTATAGAATAGACTATAAAATAGTCTATAGAATAGACTATTAAGTAGTCCATAGAATAGACTATAAAAAGTTAATTGAATAGATTATTAAATAGTCTATAGAATGGACTATAAAAAATCAATGAAATAGACTATAAGATATTCTATAAAATAGACTATGAAATAGTCTATAAAATGGACTATAAAGTGGTCTATAGAATAGACCGTAGAATAGTCTATAGAATAGACTATAAAAAAGTCTATGGAATAGACTGTGAAATAGTTTCTAGAATAGACTATAAAATAGTCGGTAGAATAAACTATAAAATAGCTTATTGAATAGATTGTAGAATATTCTATAGAATAGACTGTAAAATAGTCTATAGAATAGACTATTAAGTAGTCCATAGAATAGACTATAAAAAGTTAATTGAATAGATTATTAAATAGTCTATAGAATGGACTATAAAAAATCAATGAAATAGACTATAAGATATTCTATAAAATAGACTATGAAATAGTCTATAAAATGGACTATAAAGTGGTCTATAGAATAGACCGTAGAATAGTCTATAGAATAGACTATAAAAAAGTCTATGGAATAGACTGTGAAATAGTTTCTAGAATAGACTATAAAATAGTCCGTAGAATAAACTATAAAATAGCTTATTGAATAGATTGTAGAATATTCTATAGAATAGACTGTAAAATAGTCTATAGAATAGACTATTAAGTAGTCCATAGAATAGACTATAAAAAGTTAATTGAATAGATTATTAAATAGTCTATAGAATGGACTATAAAAAATCAATGAAATAGACTATAAGATATTCTATAAAATAGACTATGAAATAGTCTATAAAATGGACTATAAAGTGGTCTATAGAATAGACCGTAGAATAGTCTATAGAATAGACTATAAAAAAGTCTATGGAATAGACTGTGAAATAGTTTCTAGAATAGACTATAAAATAGTCCGTAGAATAAACTATAAAATAGCTTATTGAATAGATTGTAGAATATTCTATAGAATAGACTATAAAATAGTCTATAGAATAGACTATACAATGGTCTATAAATTAGAATATAAAATAGTGTATGGAATAGTTTGTATAGTTGTTTATAGAATATTCTATAAAGTAGTCTATAGAGTAGTCCGTAAAATAGTCTATAGAAGAACCTATAAAGTAGTTTACAGAGTAGACTATAAGGTAGTTTATAGGATAGACTATAGAAATAATCTATAAAAAAGACAATAAAATAATAAATATTGAACAGACATTTTATAACAACTAAAAGTTTGCTATAATTTTTATTGATAATACTCACCTTTTGTTTTAAGCACTTTTTATTTTAATCCTTTTTTCTGAAGACATTTTTCAATTTTGTAATAAAAGACAGTTAGAATTTTCATTATTTTTTTATTTTATTTTTATTTATTTATTTAATTTTTTGTTTTTTGTTTATTCAAATTTTTCTTCTTCTTTCATTTTTGTAATTGTTGTTGTTTGTCTTTTATATACTAAATTGGCTATTTGTTGTTGTTTCTTTTTTATTTTCAGTTAATTTTGAATGCAATTTGTATTAAATATTTTTTATATTTTTTGTATGTTTGACTTTTCTTATAATGCCTTCGAATGTTTTGTTTTTTGGGTTTAATTGTTCATTTTAAAAACGCTTGCAAAATAACAATTGGGTTTTGATTTTTTTTTATTTGGTTGGGAAGGTTGGCCTTTGTATCTATTTCGATGAGTAACAAAACAATTGGCAGAAATTATTGTATAATTTAGAAGGATTTTTTTTGGACTACATTGACCAATGTTTTTTATTTGTATCTTTCATTTAAATATACCAATTTGTTGTTAATTTTTTAATATACATATAATTTTTTAATTTATATTTTATTATTTTTTTATTTCTTTATTTTTGTAAATAATATTTTTAGTTAGTTAACATTACGACGTGTTTTTCTTTTGTGATTATTTTTGTCTTAAAATTAACATTTTATTTTTATTTTTTATATATTTTTAGATTAATTTTTTATATTTTTTAATAACTAATATTTCATTAATAATATCTTTTTTTGTTTCTTGTTATTTTAATTTGAATTTTGAATTCATTTATTTATTTTTTTATTATATATAAACTTAAAATTGGCGTTATTTTATTATTAAATTATTCTCTTTTTGTTTTAATTTTTTATATTAATTTTAGTTCTTTTATAGTATGAAATGATTTTAATACAAAAGCTTGATATATATATATAATTTTTTTTTTTTTGTTTTATACAAATTTTTCTTAACATTTAGTTTTTAATGAAATATTTTACAATAGTTTTTGGCCTTCAAAAATTGTTTGCTTATTTTAGCCTTTTTTATAAAGTAATTTTAATTTCTATATTATATTTTTTTAGATTATTTAACTATAAGCTAATTGGAGTTAATTTTAGTTTTTGTTTTTTTTTTATTTTCCACTTTCCATTTATCAAATAACATTTATACATTTTTAAGGACTTTTAAGAAATCTCTACTGGTATATATTTTTGGTTTCAGTTTATCAAATATATTGAGCATATTTTTTAGGTTATTAAAATTTTAAGGGGTTGTTGTCTTGACTAAATTAAATTTTAATCAAAATAAAAGGGACGTTTGTCAGTTTCCAATTTGTGATAAAGTTCAAAGTTTTTAGGGTAAAAGTAAGTACATATTTACGATTTGGGAAAATAAGCTTAAAATATATTGGCAATGAATGCGAAAAAATGGCCACTAAAAATATATATATATATTTTTTTTTTTGTAGCCAATAACCAGAAAAATTTTATTTTCATTCCATTGTGTTTCAAATTTAATCTATTGCGGACCGAAGAATTATGTTTTTTTTTGGCTTGTGAATATGTCAGTTATGTTTTGTAGAAGAGAAATAATTAGGAACATATCTTGCCTCATTTAGTACCTAGAAGTTTTTAAAATTTGTATTGGTTGCTGTAGGTAAATTTACATATAAGATATGTAGTGCAAAATCTAAAAAACGTTTAGTGCGTTTCTATAAAAAATTTAAGTTTTTCCCCAAGGGGAATGTCTTATAATTATTAGCCCTAAATCTTATACTTCGTTAAATGTCTTATAGTATTTTACTTTTTTAAAAAGATTTATGCTCATGTTAAAATTTGGCCAAGTTCTTATATTCATACTAAAATCATATATTCACACTAAAGCCTCATACCTAGACAAAAGTATAAGAGAAATTTTAAAGTCTTATTCACAAAAAATATGTACCATACTAAGCTTTAAGTTTAGTAATATGAAATAAAAACCATTCCTTTATATATCAAAGACTAAAGTTTTATACCGATAAACATGTTTCATAGTTATGTGAAACTCTTATACTCTATAAAATTTTGAGGTCAGAAAACAATTTCACTAAAATTAAGATTGACCATTAAAATGTAACAAAAATTAGCCATTTTGGGGTAAAATTCTAAGATTAAATTTATATTATAAAAAAGTACAGTTTTTTTAACCTCAAACTTTGAACTTTAAAAATAAATTAAAAATATTATTTAGTTTTCGTTTTTTATTTTTTTAATTATATATTACATTTTTCTTATTATCAAATAGTTATAATATTTTCCAATTTCTATTTCTTTTGCTTTTTAATGTTTTTGGTTAATAACAATTTTTAACTTAAGTTGTATAAATAGCTTTTAATAATATTTTATTTTTTTTTTTTATACTTCTTTTTTTCAATAAACTATTTAATGAAATGGAAGGAATTTGTTTAAATGTATAAAAATGATGTTCAAAACTTAAAATGAGTTTATTTTTTTATAATATATATTTTATATTTTTCCTGGTTAAATATTCAAATAAATTAATAATTTATTTTATTTTTTTAAACAAAAATTTGTTAATTTTTTTCTTCCTTTTACAAAAAAATCAATGATGGTTAACAAAAATCAGTCATTTTTTGATTATTTTACTCATGTCTAAAAAAGTAAAAATCTTAAACATAATTTTTAATTTAAAATGTAAGACCAAAAAATTAAAAATATTTTTTATATTAATATTTTTTCCTAGCGAAAAAAAGAGGAACTAAAATTGTTTTTTCTCTTCAAGAATTATTTAAAAAAATATTTGGCGGGCTTAAAGTAATTTCTGTTTTCTTGGTTTTAATATTTTTAACATTTTTGGCAAGAATATACAAATAAATGAAACATTATTAAATAATGTTTTTTTTTAGTAATCAAAAAACTAAAGCCTATATTTAGGCTTAAAATAAAATAAATAAGGTCTACTTACTTAACTCAAAATTATTGAGGCTTCAAAATTAAACTAACAATTTTAGTTCTCATTTAACGTTAGTAAAATTTTAAACAGAATTTTAGCTTAATCTCTAAACCTGGTTTAAACTGAGTTAAGTAATTTTTAAACCTCAAAATAGTATTTTACATTTTTACTTATTTTTTTCCTTAATATATAAGATAGGTTTTATAATAGACACAGTTAATTTTTTTAATTTTCTTCTTAATAAATCTAAAAATTTTCTTTTATTTTTAGAGCATAATTTTCTCTTTAGCATTATTTTTCATAAAAAAATCCAATAAAATTTTTAACTTAAATAAAAATTATATTACATTAAAATATTTTCATAGGAAATTTTTTTAATCACCATTTCCTAAACTCTATAACTAATCCCAATTAACACTAAAAGCCCATAATGTATTGCATTTAAATTAGCCGAGCCAAATACAGGAAAATGTATTTCTTCGGGTTCACTAAGTTCCTCTTCTTCCTCATCGATGGCGTTTGAAATGGAACGATAACGCATGGTGAAATTAACTTTAATTATAGCCTCGGCTACACCGCCGGGTGAAGAGACTATAAAATAGAAAGTACGAGGCACACGTTCATGCATGCTGATGTAAGTAAGGCGGGCTTCTTTACAAAAGGGGGTGGGTAAATCCTGAAATGGGGAATATTTTAAAAATTTCTATTATAGTTTTTCTTTGGTTGTAATTATAAAGAAATTATTTGCTTACCTTCACACCATAGGCTAATACAGTGCTGCCATATTGATTACCTGGTGTATAGACACGATCACCATGCAGCCATCTGGCTGCGTGAGCTGGAGGATTGGCACAAAATTCTACAGACAAATGCAAAGGAGAGCCGGGATAGGCTACGGGAGTTGAATTGCGGGCCATTACAGTAGGAAAGCCTGGAAAAATGAAAAATACAGATATTCGAATTAAAAAAAAATATATTTTTATTTTTTTATTTTTTAAGCCTATTTTAGGGTATATTGGAGGCCACTGTCAAGATCTCAGAAGCAAAAATCATTTAATTTAAATTTAACAAAATTCTTAAATTTTTCCAAATCTAAGAAACATGAAAAAAGAATAGTCAGTGTTAAGACTATAACTATTAAGGTCAAATGTCCAACAATCTTTATATTTCGTACATATTCTATATTTTAAAACAATCACTAAAGTTTTTTCAAAGTGGTTTCATTACAAATATCATTGCTGAGGTCAAAGTTTAACTTTTTAGGATTTTTCATAAAATTAAACAAATATAATAAATTGATAACAAATTTTAAGCTTTTCATTCAAATTTAACAAAGAATATAGAAAATATTTAAAAATTAAATTAAATTTTGTTTAACCGCTGACCCCAGAAAATGGTTTTTGCACTAAATATTATTAAATTTTATACATTTGTTGAAAGAGTTTGAAGGTTTTCATTTAAATTTCATAGAATGGGAAAAATTCAATAAAATAATGACCAAATTGCATAATTTTAAATAATTTTACTACAAAGGTCAAAGGCCATATATTTAATATTTTATATGTTTTTTTTTTCTTTTTAAAAATTTAACAAATGCAATAATTTTTTCATAAAAATTTAAACTCATAAACTGCAAAAAAAAAACTGTAATTCTGGAATTTGTTTATTTTATTATTATTATTTTTTTTTTAATTTTTTAAGTTCTTAGTTTTAGTCTAATTCAACAGATAACATTTTTTTCTATTTCGGGGTCAAAGATGATATAATGAAATTTAAAATTGATCATAAAATCGAAATTAAAAATATATGCGTATATAAAAACTTAAATAAAAACCTAAATTATTAATAATTTTATTCGAAGGTCAAAGGTAATATTTTCTACAGTTTAGGAATTTGTATTATAATTCTACAACAATTTTACCTATTTTCTAAGAAATTTAAAACTTTAAGTTTGTTTTATTGAACATACTGAAAATTTAGGATTTCATAAAAAAATCTCAGGGTCAAAGGTAAAATTTAAAAAGAGTTCAGAGTTCCTTAGAAGTGAAACTAAAAACTTTACATGCAAATAAAGCCAAAATATAAATTTTCAGAATATATTTACTTAAAACACTTTTAAAAACTAAAAATGTAATTGCAGTGTCTATAAAAAAAAATGTCGCAAAAATAAGGCATTTTAAGTGCCAAGTTTTAAATTAAAACTTTTAAAGGCTTAAATTTGAAACGAAAAACCATTTAATACCTTAAGGAAATATAACTTTTAGGTTAAAATTATGCATTAAAAGCGAAAAAAATAACCTTTAGATGCTCATGGTGACAAAATGATCCCAAATATTTTGAAATGAAAAACTTTTACTGTTTTTATTTTTTAAGAAAAAAATTACTTTTTTTTTTCTTTTTTTTTTGATAAAAAAAAATCTTTTTCATACAAAAATTTAATTTAGAGATAAATTACACACTGCTACAAAAAGGCACTTTTTATTTTCCTTTCTGAAAATATTACAAAAAATATTAAAACATATCGAAACACTCCCAAATTTTGAGATATTGCGAAAGATAGGATAGTTCCTGCGCTATAGATCTCGTAGCTTCTAAAATTTTACGTCAATTTAAGACTTTTGAATTGATTTTGAAAGCGGAAAGATGGAGGTATTTAACTATATTACCATCTTTTATATATATTGAAATTAAATAATGAAGTTTTCACAATTTTTTAAATTTATTTCCCTTGTGTTTTGCGAATTTTTGACTTGATGTAATATTTTCTTATAGAAAATATTTGTTTACAAAATTTAAAATGTTATTCTGTTTAAAATAAAATGAAATATCCCTATATAAAATTGCTTAGAGACTCCAAAATTTATTAAACATTTTCTAAACTTCTTCATATATTTTAGGACAATATATTTTTTAATATTTTTTACTTGATAAAATGATTTTATTGAGAAACATTTATTTTTGTAGTGAAACATTTAGTTTCATATTTAGTTAGTGAAAAATTTATTTTGAAAAATTTTATTTTAAAAAATTTAGTTTGGAGAAAAATTATATTTTTAATGAAAATATTTTTAATAAAAATTGTAATTTTCGGTGTAAAATCCGGTTTTAGTGAAAAATTATTTTTAGTGAATATTTTGTTTTTTAGTGTTTTTTTAAGCGACTTTTTTTTAAGCGAACAATTTTTTTGGTCATAAATTTGATTTGATTGTTATTTAGCTGACAAATCGATTTTTTGATGAAAAATTAATTTTAGTGAAAATTTTATTTTTTAGCGAATTTTTTAAGCGAAAATTTATTTATTGGTGAAAAATTTATTTTTATTCAAAAAATAGGATTTTTATGATGTTTTTTTTTTTTTTTATTAAAAATTTGATTTCTTTTAGAGAAAATTTATTCTTTTTTTTTTAGCGAAAATTGAGTTTTATTGAAAAAATTTATTTTTTTGTGAAAAATTGATTTTATAGCCAAAAATTTATTTATTTCTTTTTCTGATTTTTTTGTGGCAACATATTTATTTTTTGGTGGCAATTGATTTTTTGGTGATTTTTTATTGAAAAATGGGTATTTAAGTAAAATTGATTTTATAGAAAATCGTTTTATTAGTAAATAAAAATGATTTTAACAAAGACCGAGTTATCACGTTTTTTAGAGAAAAATTTCTTTTGCCGTTAATTATTTTATTTTTAATTCAAAATTATTTTATAGTAAAACAAATGAGAAAATAGAAGGACAATTTTTATGAAATCAAATAATTGGTTGTTAGTATCATTTTTAGTGTACGCGCAATGACTACAGCTAGCTGTAGTGTCTAAAAGATTTGTATAATTTCTCTCCAACTTTTTTTTTTCTTAATTAATTTTTAATTGAATTTGCACAACTCTTGTTCGAAACAAATTGCATAACAATTTTCCAGTATTTCATTTAATTCCATTTTCATTTTAAATCCTTTAAAAATATCGTTTAAAATGTTCATTTATGCTGCCTTTCATCCCCATTTTTCTTTTTATAATTATAAATTTTTAAATGCTTTCAATAGCTTTTAAAAATTTTATAAAACTCATTTTCATTTCAATTATAACAAATACTAGTGTAGCACAAAATAAAAAGAACCCAATCATGTTGAGTTAAAATCCCTCTACGTCACCCCTTTTACATACGTTTATACTAATCGAAAATTTTCTACAAATGATTGATTTTAATTGTTTATTTTACGCCTTTTTGCCCAGAATATCTCAACTCTTGACGAGTATTTGGATTTAAGTTGTTATTTTGTTTTGTTTTTGTGTATTTGTGCGTTTTGGTGCTAAACACCCATTAATAATTTAAAATCAACTAACACCCTTGGAATTTAGTTAAAAATAACAGAAATTCCAACAATCATTGAATGGCTCGCTGGTGTGACCATGATAATCAAATAACAACCATATTAATAATGGCTAAAGCAGACGACGACGACCATAAAGGACGACCAGTTGGCCAACCAACCAATGACTACTAACATTGACCCCTTTAGAAAGCCAAATACAGACTAAGTAAATACTTGTTTGGTTACAAAGGGGAAATAAAAATCATAAAAAATGTTTAAAACCCCAACACCAAAAAAAAGGAAACATATGCAAAAAAGGATGTTTAAATGTATTAAACTTTTTAATATGCTTTAATAGTATATGTAGTGTCAGAAATTCATGATTTGTTTGCCAAAATGTCTGCTACTATTTGATTTTATTAGAAAATTTGTTTTTTGAATTTTACACAGACATCTTGTCTTTTGGGATACCTTAAGTGTTTGCTGAGTATAAAGAGAAAAAGTTTTATCTTGAAATATGATTTTAAATGCGCCATCACTCGTTTGTTAATTGATTTCTCCTGAAGCTACATAAAGGAAAACAAAATAAAAATGGCCGACGTTGTATGGAAACTTTGGTAGTTTTGGTTTTAAAGTTTGTGTGCGAAATAAAAGGGGCTGCAAACATAACTGAATTTAGTTAGGAAATATGGAAAACCTACGATAGGCGATGAATTAAGTCTTTGTAAAAGTCAATGATATATATAAAATTTGGATTTCTGTTGCTTTTAACTAAAGGTCCATAATTGACTCAGTTGAATTGGGGCTATATAAAGATCTTCGATTAAAGCTAATTAAGGACTTAGTAAAGACCCATAACCCAGGCTAAATTAAGTATAAACAAAATAAATGATAAAAAAAATAAAATTGAATAAAAATTGATGTACAGGTCCTTGTATAGTCACAAGGACCTGTATATAAAGTCCCATGACTTAAGCTATGATAAGAGTCATGACTATTGCTGAATTGTGCCGCAATAAAAATATACAATTGAAGCTAAATTTCGACTATAAAAAGACTTTCGATTGAAGCTATTTGGAAATTATACTGCAGTTGAAGCAGATCAATATAAAGCAAACGACTAGATCTAAATTGTACTTTATAGTGACCTGCGATGATAATTAAATTAAGACTATATAGACCCTTCCCCATCCTATTAAATCTAGTTTAAAACTATATAAATATGCACAATTAAAGCTGAATTGGAATTGCATAGAGACCTAAGGCTGAAGTAAAAATGTGACTATATAAAGTCCTAAAATTTAAGCCTAATTAGGACCATAGAAAAACAACGTTTGGGAGTGTATAAGATCTGCGATTGAGGCTTAATTAAGACTATAATAAAGACTCTAAATTAAAGGAAATTGGAACTATGTAAACTCTAACGATTGAAGCCAAATTGAGGCTAAACTAAAGATCCAAAATTTATATTAAATTAAAACTAAAATGTAAAGTGTGCATTCGAATTCAACATATCACGCAAATATTGATATAAAAATTGACTAGAATAAGTTATAATTATGAATGGTACAATAGATTTTAGCATTTTTTCTACAGATTTATTGCTTGTAAAAATAAGGGACAAATTAATGATTAGATAACAATTTTTTTTTTTAATTTCTCTAAAACACTCTCCATTATTAATCTGATTGTATTTTGCGTAACTTTTTTGGAACTTGCTGTCCACTTGTATTTAAAATTTTTCAATATCTTGGTCACAACATTGGATTTACTTAATTTTATTTTGACAAGGGCCTAATATTTTTCAATTGGCTGAAGTTCTGGGTTCTTTGGAGGATTGGCATTTTTCGGAACAAAATTAAAATTATGCTTACTGTACCCTTCTAAATTACTATTGTTGAAACGGCACAATGTTAAATCAAGTCAAAAGAATGTTGATATTCTATATTTTCTTATAAATAGAAACAATTTATTTTGTAGACACTATTTGATATAAATATCCGAGTTTATTTTGCCCGATGTTGCATATGATTGACTTCTTTCAAAATAGCTGCATATAACTTGCCAAATAGGGAACTTTTTGGAAAATTTGTATTGTTTTTTGGTACGGTACTCTGCTGGAACATTTCCCCTAACATTTGCTACATAAAAGTTTTGTCCAGTAAGCTGAAAGAAGACAGAAATGACATAAGTTTCACCAGCCATTATACAGCACAGAACATTCGACACGTCTAGCGATTTCGTGTTCAGAATTGCTTGGTATAGTTCTTAAGAACTGCTCCACCTTTATGACTTTGCATTCGTTTTATGTTCTTTTATTTTATTTTTTCCTGTTCTAGGTTTCCTATCAGTTGTAGTGTTATTATTTAACTTTCATACCACTTTAGAAATTAATTATTTGCTGACACATAGCTCTTTTTATTTATTTTTTTATTTTATTTTTATATTTTTTTTTTTTTTTTTGTAAGCCCAATTTGGATGATTTTTAATAGTTTCAAAAATTTTTTTATGTGTTACCCTTTGACTCTTCATTGTGTAGCGAGCTCAATGGATCTGAAGCATTTTGCATGATCACAAAAATAATATGTTATTAGCCTACAGAGTTATAAACAAAAATTGTGTTACATTCTATTCGAACGCGCACTTTTTTATTTTTTTTTTCTTCTATGACTAAAACTAACTCGGAACTTTATAAATATTTTCTAATAGCTCCCATAATAATTTTCTCATTTATTATAATAAATTCCTTTAATTAAAAATAATTTCCTTTAGTAGTATGATGGCAACTAAATTCTTTCGCATACATACTTTATAACAAAATACGCAACTAATACCACTGGATTTGTCTAGTTGGTTAGAGCAGTTAGAATACAATTTAATTTTATTATAGAAACGGAAAGAAGAGCGGTAGTTTGTTTAAAATCGAAATTATTGTGAGGATTATTGAAATTTTATTTTTAAAATAAATTTAATTAAACAGCCTTAAGATATCCAGTGAAAATATTTAATTAAAATTTATCTCAAGAGGAAGTAAGTAAATTAAATAAATAAAAAAAAAACGTTTTTATTAAAATTTTAAAATAATTACTAAGATATTATACATTTTGCAGCAAAAATGGAATAAGTATATAAATTGAGAGAAAAAGCAAAATTGTGTTAAGAGAAAAAATTATGAAAAATATTTTCTTTTCACTTATTTCACTAATGGGAGAGATCGTTTCAATAAACGCTATTTTATTCCTTTAAGGATAACATTCTTTTACGATCGTTTCCCTTTTAAGATTTTTACTCTACAACTCTTTTCAACTAAACTATATTAATTGTTTTTTAACTTAAACCTAACTACAAATAAGTTAATAAAAAAAAAAATGAATTAAAAAATATTATATAAAAAACGTTCCTTTTGCGCCTTCCTTCCCTTGCTAAAAGCTGTTATAAAAGTGATACAATACAATAATAGGAAATTGAATAATTTCCATTGTTAAGCAAAAGTTACAAGTAAATAAATGCAAATAATATTTAGTAGTAACAATAGAAAGAAATAAAATAGTTACAAAAAATCAACTACAAAGACTCAGTACCATTGCCAATACAATGACACTCAAATGTATATACTCGCTTTTTCTGTCTGTCTCAGTGCTTCAAAGTAGATAGACGAAATGATTTATAAACACGAACAATATTTTATTTATTTAATTAAAACTCAGTTTTCTTATATTTTTTTGCAACCTCAGAGGCTTCAATTTATTTTAATAATAAATATTTGAATAAATTAAATTAAATATTGTATATTTTACTGTCTCTAAGTAATTTAGAGTGTAGTTAGTCTAGATTTTTTCAATGACCTCTAAATTGCGGCATTGAAACCTAAAAAGTTAGAATTGAATTTTTACAGAATTCAACAGAATGAATTATTGCCCAAATATTTTCCAATAACATTGTAGCTTCACCTTATATTGTAGTTTAATTATTGAATTAATTTATTCAATCATGTTTTATATGGTGCAAAATGTTTTGGAAAAGTAAGTGAAAAATTTTGACGATTTATACAACTAAAAAAAAATATTATGTTTACCAGCAATAGATATACATACATATGTATATATTTTGTAACATTTTTCCAGTACTGGCCTGTTTCATGGATTTAATTGGACCTGACTATAGTAAAAGTTCATTATTTGCGGCAGAAACAACATCTTATACAGATATGTATTACTATGTAGAATTTTATATACTATTTATAACAGAATCTTTATTTTATTTATTTTATTCATGATATATGTATGTAGTAGATGTGAAATGAATGACTCTAGAATTTAAAAATATGTATTGTTGGCAAGGAATTATAATTTTTTTAAATCATTATATGCAAGTCTACATATTTATAATATTCCACTCATAACGATGACCGGTGACATAGAATACAACTAGAACTTTATGTGAGAGGCATTTCGAACTAAGTTTTCAAAAAAAAAATTCTCATGTTTTTAAAACACAAAAACAAAGTTTATGTGACTAAATGTATTTTGTTGTTGCATGAATTAAGATTTTGACAATTGAATCAGGTTTTTTCTTCTCATATAAATATCTAGTTATTAATCTATGACCGGTTACATATACAATAGAAATGTAATTTTTATTTAATAAATATCAAAGAAATATTTTTTAATTAATTAAAAATATATCGGAAAGTTCTTTAAACTGATATTTCAAAATTAAAGTTTCTGTTTGAAGATAAAATATAGAGAAATTCTTCGAAATCTTGGTCAAGGACCTAACGTCGTTCAGTCAGAAACCCAAGCGGTATTCCACGTCGGTATTTGAAATTTATTCTTTTACTTAAAACGTAACTCAGATCTAAATAATATTAATATTTTTATAGAGAACACATCAGAACGTGCCTAGAAGGAAATTCTTGTCATTATTATTCTTTTTTTTTTTAAGGAAAAACAGAAATTTATAAAGAGTCCCGGGGATACGCACTCAGGCTTAAGGGTTTGTAGTCTAGAACACTTCCTCTAGACAATTCAGTCTCACAAATTTCCAATAGAAAAACATATATATATATATATATATGTATAAATTGAAAAATTTTTGAGACTGTTCTATAAAATCGTTTATAACTCCGCCGCATATGTGCTGAAAGAGAAATATATTTATTGGTCCATGGGCTTCAAAAAATCTATTTCAACGTACAGACGGACATATATTCTTTAAAGTAAGTTTAAAAGATATCCCGAAAATGATTTCTATTTCTGTTAAAAAAATAAAAATCAAAAAATAACTGTTATTTTTACTCGAAAAAATAAAAATCGAAAATAATTTTTATTTCTGCTGGAAAAAAAAAAATAAAAATCACAAAATAACAATTATTTTTGATAGAAAAATAGAAATCAAAAATAACTTATTTATGCTCAAAAAAATTATAATCAAAATTTCAAAAAGCATATCATTTTATGAAAGTAGATTCCCTAACGATCACAATAATTTATTTGAATCAGTTGTCAGATATTTGGTTACTACTCCTTTTATTTTCCATCCCTGGTATTTTTTTCTCTATTGACGTTTTGTAAGATTCGATCATCTTCTTGATTAAATTGATCAATATTTTAGATTTGTTTTTCAATTAACACTATGATTTAATCAATTAACATATTATTTAAATTTTGTAATTTTTTAAATTATTTTTTTTTTTTTAAATTTAAAAAGAAATTAATTGGAAACAAATTATTATTTTCCATTTCGTACAATAATTCGTAATTGTTATAATAATTTTGGTGACAATTGCAATTTAAAATATTCTTTTAAATTGAATGAATCATTTTAATAATTAAAACCATTTTTTAGTTTTTTCTGTGTACTCATAATGAGGTGATTCATAGCAGCTAGTAAAATTATTAGTAAATGTTAATAAGCTTTTACTTGCTTTATTAAGTTTTTAACTAAAGAAAATTATATCTTTTTTATAGAACTTATATTTATGACCAATTTTATTTGTCTTCATACTTTAAATTCTCTTATAAGACCATTGAATCTTAACTATTAGTTGTATGCAACAATAACAGAAGCTGCAACAATAATAACAACAAATACAATACTTTGAATTGCAACAGCAGTAATAACAACAATATTAATAGAACTATGACTGAATCTAGAAATTGTAGAGAGTGAATAAATAAAATGACTAAATGTTTTTTGTTCTTTTAAGATGTGGTAGAGAAAACTGAAAAGCCCTTGACTTTATAGGCCTTTTTTATTACGTAGAAAATTATTTTCATATTACATGTAGCATTTTTTAAGAAGTTCCTGCAAAAGTATAGATATATATATCACGTCCCTTAAATAATATTTTTTAGACGTAGAAAGAAGCAGAGATTTTTCTCACCAGAAATCTAGGTTGATTAAAAATTCTTCTTGAAGATCTCAGCTTCATAAAGCACTTGTTTAGGTAGCCTTTTCTTCAGCCATCATTTTTTTTCGTTTCATTTTTGAATACAATATATTTTACATTTTCTATTTACATATTTACAATTTTCGGGATTTTTAATCATAGAATTTTACAATTATTTAACTTTTATTAAATTTTTTAAATATCATCTTTAGTTAAAGTTTCAAAAGTCAAAGTTCAAAAGTCCATTTTTTACTTATTTTAGAAGACTGGATTCTATAAAAAAATCGTTGAAAAGTTCAACGTAGTTTTTATATTTTTTAAAGATTACCCTAACTTTTATAAAAGGTACCCATTTTATAAATACAATAGAGCATAAAATGTGTGACCAATTTCGTATTTTTTGTTATTTTTTGAAGTATTTGTGAGAAAAAATTCTAAAATTTAATCCAAGAAAATTGGATTTTTGGCTTAATTAAAAAAAAAAAAAAAAACATAAAATAAAAATTAAATTTGTAGCGAACTTTTCAGATTTTTAATGAAATTTCAGATATTTCGAATTTTTAATAAGTTTTTGGTGAAATTTCGATTAAATTTCGGATTTTTTGTGAAATTTGGTAATTTTGTTGAAATTTTAAACTTTTGGCGAAATTTTGGATTTTTGGTAAAATTTCGAATTTTTGATAAAGTTTGTGATTTTAGTGGATTTTTTTCGGATTTTTGATGAGATTTTGCGTTTTTTGTGAAATGTCGAATTTATGGTGAAATTTCCATTTTTGGTGAATCTCAAAATTTTTTAACAAAATTTTGGATTTTTTAGCGAAATCTTGATGAAATTTTTGATTTTTGTTGAATTTTTAATAAAATTTCTGATTTTTGGCTAATTTTTGATAATAAATTTTATATAGCACTAAATATTAAAAATATATTCTTGACATCTGAGTATACTGTAAATAAAGTTAACTTTAGGGTAAAACATATAACATATTGGTGTTAAAAAATATGAAAGAAATATCTGACGTCTTTACAACATTACATTTTTTTCAGAATAGAATACAAAAGAGGGCAAAGTACAGAATAAAGGCAACATTTTAACCTGAAAAGAAAACCTCATTAGTTATATAGTTATTTCTTGCTATATATTTGAAGGCTTTCCTAAGAAGTATCCTTAGAGCTGCTCTAGAAACCTTGTAACTGGAAGTCTGAAAGCCTTAAGATTTCTTCTAAGAGGTTAAAGTACATTCCAAAAAAAACAGGAGATAAATAATATATGACAGATGTTGTTTCTCTCCTGTTTCTTGGAATGTATTTTTAAAGGACTTCTCTCAAACTTCCCTTTTTCTAGAAGCCTTGCATTCTTAAAATTCTTTGCAAAAGATCTGTTAAATAGTAATTGAAATATTAATTTATAACACCTTTTTAAAGTGATTATTGGGAAATCATTCTAGAAGCTTTTAAACTGGAAACCTTTGATCTGAAACAGCCGTTCTAAACGGCCATTTAAGCCCTTAGAAAAATTCTAAAAGATAGGAGATATTGCCTGATTGGTATGGCATTACTGTCATGCAATTTCAACGTAAATATCTTCTAAAATGATTTCTTTTTGAAGATATATTCATAATAAATATTTATCGGAGAGCTTCTCTAGGAGGATCACCATAAGTTGTTTCACTAGACAACTTCTTCAAAAGCTTCACCTAGAAGGCATTTTGGTTTTTTTTTTCTCCAAAGGAACAATCAGGTATTAGCCTGTCCAATATTTTGTAAAGCTTTCTTAAAGAATTTCAGTAGGAAGCCTTATTAAAGTTATATAACTAAAACTTTAATGATCTTGCTAGAGGTCTTAGCTTTTTCTCACCAAAAGTTTACTAGATCTTCTTACTATATTTATTTTTGATTGTCTGCTTAAAAAGATTTTTTACAAGACCTTGTAGAAGAAATAGGATTTTATCCAAATCTGATCTTACTAGAAATTTCTCTTACTTAGAAAGGCAGTTTTCTATTCATATTATGTTAATTTGTTGTAAAAAACAGTTCGGCTGATGACAAATGTTTTTAACAAGGAAAAAACTTACAGCTTTTATTTTGACCGAAAGTGATTGGGATAACACTTAGTATAATATACAATAACTAGTTATTTTGCTTCTTTTCTATACTTCTTTCTAAAGCTTTAAGACAGGACTTCTATAACTTTTCTCTTTCAAATTGATTAGATTTTCTTACATCTTTGCACTTTAGAATTCTTTATAAACTGTTAGAATTCCTTCCAAAGGTCCTTTTATAAGAAAATGACCTTCTGTATATTCTAAAAAGTATATTCTATAGTATATTCTAAAAAGATCTTTATTTTACAAAGACTCTTTTAGAAGGCTTTCCTGAAGAGAATATGTAATAGTATGCAGAAAGTAAGAGACTGAATGGCCTTCACTTCGGTTTCTCTCCAACCTCATTTCCCTCTCTAAAGAATACTCAAACTACAAATGCTTTTGTAAATTCATAGAAAACATTGAATGTTTTGAATATCAGGAGAATAGTTGTAATTGCTTTATGTTTTTATTTTCTTGTTATTGTTGTTAACTTGAAGTTTTTACTATTTTTTTCTGTAATTTTATTTTCATCTTTTTGTTATTGTTGTTAACAAAGTACAAGTTATTTCTAAGAATTGTTAATGCCAACACAAAGTGGCAATTTGTTTGGAAAATTCAATTTAAACAAACAAATAGTAAAATCAACTAACTACAACCTTAATATTCACTATTTAAATGTAGTATTTTTTTTTTTTTTTTACAAAATGTTTTTAATGTATAACAATAGAAATTTGCATATTTATCTTTTTTGTTTTGTATAAGTGTTTTACTTTTAAAACGTAGTGTAGTCAGTAGAGAGAATTAAAATGTTAATGGAACCTTTTAATATTATTGAATTTTCGAAAAGAAAATTAGTTAAAATTTTCAAAAATAAGATGAAATGATTAAATATAAAAGAAAATAGTTAAGGAATTTTTTAAATTTTGCAACTGATCTAAAGTATATTGTAAAATTTCCAAATATTTTTTTTTATTAAAAAAAAAGAAAATTAAAATATATAATATTTCAGACTTAATTATTTTTGGTAGTAATCTTTTGTTTATTTTTTTTTGTAATTTTTTTTCTTCTTCCTTTTTATTTCAATTTCATATCTAATGTTCCCATTTGCAAGTAATGTCCTTTTGACTAATGTATATTTCAAAAGTGTATTTTAATTTTCACTTAAATTCTATTTAACTTTCAGTTTAAACTTTTCATAAAATCACAAAATGAACAAATACCATCATGAGAGAGAAAAAAAACTGAAAATTGTAAAATAAAATTGTACAACTGACAACTTGTTTTACTGCTTACATCCGGTACCGCTTTTCAACTTTTCAGAACTCATTTCCGCCAACCAGGCATTCAGTATGTATTACAACTATGAATAAACCCTTCAAACATTTGAAAGATAAATTTGTTGACAAACTTCCAGATGTCTTTTATAAGTGACATCTAGATGATTGTTGGAAGATTGTTCGAAAACTACAAAAACAAAATACATTGCTATTGCGCATTAGGCAGCCATACGTCACTTCTTAGTGAATTCTAGTTGATTTTCAGAAGTCTGTAAGAAATTTACAAAACAAAATATATTACTATCGATCTTTCATCTTCCAAAAGTATACTTTTAAGTCACCTCTGTTTTTTTTTTTTTTTTTTTTTTTATAAAAAGACAACAACACAATAGAGAAGCAGGTAAACTCATGTATTTCAGTAAAAATTTAACTTAGGTATAGTTGGCTGTTATATCAAATATAAGAAGAACAATTCCCTAATAATTAAGTATTTTATAATCACCAAATTATATTTTAAAAAAATAACTAAATCTTATTAGCATTTTATTTAGTAAAATCATACTTTTCTCACAATTTAAATTTATTTTAGGAAAAACTCCATCAAGCAGAAAAGTGTTTGCATATTTAAAAAAGCCCAAAACATTGTTTGTAAAAATGTCTTGTTGCATTCTTTTCATGAAAGGTAATCTAAACATAATTTAATTATAAAAATCATTATTAATCTTCTTTTCTTCTTTTAAAGGTACCAGAATTCACCAGAAGTTTCCCTAAACACAAAATAATTTTTATCTGAATTGTTTCTCTTGTAATGAAGATATATGTGGAAAGAAACTAATTATAAAATATTAAAAAAATGTTAATTTTGATTATAAATACAGAAACTGTTGAATTAGAAATCATATTCTAGATGAGTCTAATACGATACTTCTGTGAGCATCGTCCAAAAGACTCTTCTTTTAAGAGCATCCTCTTCGAAACTTCTAGAAGACTCTTACACAAGGAACAGTTCTCTCCGACAGTAGATGATTTTTATGATACTTTGACAATAATTTAGGCGATGAATTTCAACTTCTGGAAGACTCTTCTTAGTGACTTCCGCAATGAAAAATGTTTGCTGGGAATTTAAGATATATGAGTGTGTAAGAGAGAGCCTTTTATTGTTGTTATTGTATGAAAACATTTGTAAGTCTGAATAGAAGCTATTAAATAGTAGTCATTAAACATATAAAATGACAAAAAATAAAGTTTATATGTTTTTCTCTTGTTGTTTTTGCATGAATACTGTCTGTAAAGTTATGAAAATCTATCTTGTTTTTTTTTTTTTTTTGTTTCTGTGAATTTAATGTTTTAAATGAAGTTGTAAAATGTTCTCTTTAAATTGCATATAATTAATAGCTTTTTAGTGTTTAAGAAAATGTTATTTGTGATTATTGAAAAAGATCTAGTTATCACCTAAAATTAAAACTACTTTAACAAATATTCGATTGTTTGAACGATAGTTATACTTTCTCACTTTTTTGAAAAAATCTTCAGACCCCCAACTCAAAGAATACCATTCGACTCAGGTTCAGTTTCTGAGTCGATTTAACGATTTCCGTCCGTATGGTCGGCTGGTTAGCTGTCAGTGTACCACGAAAAAAGTGCAGTTAACAATTTTAAAGTTATCTTGATTAAATTTGGTAAGAATAATTATTTTGGCGCAAGGACGAAGCCTATTGAAATCGGCTATAATCGTTCCATTATTTCATCTAGCTCCTTATACAAATATCCCAGTATAAGGGTTTAACGATCACAAATGCCTTAAATATATCAGTATTTTAATAAAGTTTGGTGCAAAGAAGTTTTGTATAAGTAGAATTCCTTATGCCAAATTTCATAAAGATCGGTATATAATTGGCAATAGCTTTCCCTTTTCCGAAAATCACTTTAATGGGCACAAATCCCACACAAAAATGTTAATATCAAGTTAATATTCTACATAAGTAAGTTTTTTGTAAGTAGAAATCACCAAATTTTATCGGTCCATAATTTACTATATCTTCCATATAAGAGCCACTTTTGTGAATCACCTTAAAGCGCATAAATTCATATAAATTTGGTATCAACGTAATATCGTTATATCAACAAGTATTGGTCTACAACTAGCCACAGTTATAATATAAGACGCCACCATGAATTTTGGAACACATACACAAAGTTGTAGGGTAAAATATGGTGGGGCTTGACCGACTATATCTTTCGCACTTATTTTTTTATTATCTTTTTTATTATCAGATTTCTAATTTGAACATAATCTTTTAATTGGTACAGGTGTCGGAATGTAAAATTTTGTTACAAGAAGATTTAGAATATTTTTTTTAATACAAAAATATACTGTTTTTCTTTAACTATTTTTTACTTTGAAAATTTTTGTAAATGAGTAGATACCCAGCAAAAACTTTGCTTTCCTGGTAAGCTAGCAGGTATAATTGGAAACAAAAATAAACTACTTATTTTTTGCCTGAATAACTAGTTATTTTTGTTCGACTTGTCCACAAATTCATGTAGTTATTTTTTGACTCTAGGGGTACTCAAAAATATGTACCTAAACGAAAACAAAAATAAAAAAAAAACAAAAAAAATTTTGCCGTCAGTGAGACTCGAACTTGGACACACACTAACCATTCGTTTTTACTAACTAATGTCTTACTCAGTACACCATCCCGCACATAGCATCCTAAGCGACAAAAACTCTATTTAGTTTAAAATATCTTTTTAGACATTTTGTTATAAAAAACTAACAGTTTAGAATGGGGTTGAACCAACAGTCTTCTGGTTGTTAATCCGGCGCTCTAGCCAACTCATCCACGTGATTGCAGTATTACTGTGCTATTATACTATTGAGTACTTATTAATGTAATACAGACTAGGCAAATAATAATGACGCCTCATTACCAAGAAACTACTTTAATAAGTAGTTGTTATTACCGAAAACCAAAAAATTTTTGCTGGGTACCTTTTTAATTTTTTTTAATTTGTACTTTTTTAAAAACTGTTCTTTTCATTAGAATTCTATAAATTTTGTATGTTTTTTAAATTGTATTTTTTTCTACATTCTTCGAATTTTTGTATTTTATTGAGAATTGATTTATTAAAAATAAAAATAGTATTTTTAAAAACTGAGTATTTCTTAAATTGTTAAATTTTTACGGAGAATTGACTTTAAGAAAAAGGATGTAATATATTTTTTTTAATTAGAAATGTTTTAGAAATGTTACCTCTTTTGGAAATTACCTTTCGTTTTATAATTGGCACGCTTTTAAAAATTGGTATTTGTTTAGAAAGTCAGTACCCACTTCTTTAAGAAATGATTTTTTGACTTTTATATGTTAAATTAAATTAAAAATTTTATTAAAAATTACTATTTCATCCTTTAAATTTATTAATGTGTGAAAAATGAAATTTTCTTTGGAAATGTATACTTTCTTTTGAATATGGGCAATTTTTAAATATTGGAAACTTTTGTAACATAGTCACGCTCGTTAAAAATTGGTTTTTTGGTTTTAATTTAATTTATTTTCCTTAAATTGGTAAATGTTTTAAAATTTCCTTTGGAATTGTTTTTTTTAAATTGCTATTTTTTGCTGACAGCTAGTGATTTTTTTTTATTATTATTTTTTTTTTTTTTAATTTATACATCTCTAAAAATTTAGACTTATTTTTAATATTGGTACTTGCTCGATAATTGAAATTTATTTTGAAAATTCCGTTTATTGAAATTTTTACTCTTTGGTTGGGATAATAGTCCTTTTAGAAAATGAATACTTATTTGTCGGTACCTGTTTGTTGTTTTTTTATTGATACTATTTTAAAATGTCAGGTTTTTAGTTTTACATTTTTAAATGTTGTTCTTCATCGATCGGAAAATAAATGAAAATAAATCTGTATCTTCTAGACTGCTAAACCAATCTTGTTAAAATAGAGAATATAAGTAGATGGGTTCTAAAATATTGCTTCCACAAATGTGTAGCTGGAATACAGGCAGCGCTACAGCGGTGCAAAATTGACCACCACGAATATTAAAATCGCTTGTAATTGCTCCAAAACTATGAACAGATAAATTATAATTTTGATTTGTACTAAACTATATTACCTTAAAATATTTAAAAATTAATTGCAAAAAAAAAATATAATAATATTACTGATCATTTTCTGAATATTGCCAAAATAAAAAAATTAATTATCTGAATTCGTTAAGTGGAAAAAAAGGTAAATAATTATTGAAAAATTTTTGTTAAAAATGTAAATTTATTAACTTTAAATTAAAAAAAAATAATAATAATAATAATTAAAATCTTGCTTTCGACAGAACCACTGTAAAGTGTACATTTTAAAGGATTAGTTTCTTAGTCAGAAAATGTATCATATTGACGATTTGTTGTATAATATAATCTAATAATATATACAATATATATATATATATATATATATATATATATATGTATATATATATATATATATATATATAATATAATAAATTTTACTTTAGAAGCCACAGACTTCGGAAGTTCTCAAAGAAAATATTAGAAAATGATAAGTAAAGATATAAAAAATAAATAGGAAATTATATATCTAATATTATTCTCTAAATTTTTGGAAATGGTTTTAAGAAACACAATTCGCTTTCTACGTAATTAAATTTACGACTTTTTTATTTTATGGTTTATTCACTTTTTCCAAAATAACTTCCAAATACTTAATTTAGAAGTCATTTGTGTGCACTCGATTTAAAATTTATTAACTTAGCTGAGTTTTTTTTTTTTAATATAGATAATATTTATATGTTTTTAATATGCATGAATTTTGCCAATTTAATAACTGTTAGAATTACAAGGAAGGTGTCATAGAATCAACTCTAGATAATTGGTATAAAAGTTTTTAGTGAGATATTATTAATTTTCTTTTTTTTTTTTTATTTATTTATAAATAACACTCTATTAATTTAATTTATTTCTGCATAATTATTTTTAGTTTCCTGCTAAGTTTTCAATATATTAAGTGTTTAAAAACTAATTTTAAGCCACATGTAGTCCAAATTATTTTTCTCTCTCAAAATATCTACTGAAAATAAATTTTGTAATTAATAACAGTTTGTTTCACCCTTTTTTTAAAATTCATTTCTTCCAAAACAAAAATGTTCAAAAACTCTTTAAGCTCTGTATGCTATTTTTAACAAGAGTTCAGAATTTTTCCTAACATACTTTTAATATCAACCAACCACCAATTGTTGCTTCTAGCTACCACACATGGTGGCAGCAATATATAGTAAGTGGTGGTATGTAGAAAATTTTAACAAAATGTAATCACCATGAATTACTTATATTAAATTGCTACTGTAACTGATAATACAATTTGCTATTTATTTATTAATATAAAGTGATTTTTTTTTCTTCTTTAGAAAAAGTTGTTATTTAAGTAGAGCAGTGTTATTTGCAATGAATAAGAAAATTGACCCTTATTATGAAAGCAGTAATTTTAAAGCTTTTAAGCACAGTTGGTTATAAAATAATTGGGTTATGGTAAAAGAGGGTTGTGACAAAACGCTGCTCTAGTAACTGACTGGTTATATTGCCTATAAATAGAAAGTACTCTTGATACTTTATTAGAAAAGTACCAAAGAGCAAGTCTTGTAGAAAAAAAATCTTTTAAACAATTATAAAATGTGTTTTAAAATATCAAATAAAGTTTCATTTGAAAACACTGCACAATGGGGCCTTTATATTCTTTCCTTTTCAATCTCCACATTGAAAATAATATTTTCAATCATGAATATTATGTTTACATAACTTATTATTAATAACTATTGGCCATAATTTTTATTCTCCCCAGAACATATAATAAAATCTTAAATAAAAGTATCATATGGCGCTTGATTATTGTTTTTACTAGAACACAGATTTTATGTCATTAAGTTGGTTTATTTTCTCTTTTTTTTAGTTTTTGCTGCAAATTCTTGGTTCTAAAACTGATTATTAGCAAAAAAAAAAAGAAGAAAAGATATAAAAATAAGTTTAATGATAACAATGGAAACTTTTTTTATTACACTAGTTTCCGAATTTTTCTTATTATTTCTCTTTTATTTTGTTTGCGCATTTAGTTTATTGTCCATCAATATTGATTGGTTTTCATTTGGGCCAATATTAAATGTAGCATATGGTCTTAATAACATATTGACCAATAGAGGGAAAAAAGCTTAACTTAATAAGTAAACAATAATAATATACATATGTTTATAGTGGCGGCCAAAGCTAACAGAACAAATTCTATACTTGTAAGATTGTCTTCGTATGAGCAGAGTAACATTGTTTTTTACAAAAATATTTACTTCTATATAACGGTTATTTTCCGTTATAAATAAAAACATATAGGGATTTTTTTTACTTTTACCTTTAAGAAAATGACTTTAAACCTCAAAGTTAAAAAAAAATCCAACCAAAAAAGTGTTTGAAAATAACAAGTTTTTTTCTTTCTTTTGATTGCTGTAATTGCGGATTTTAGCACATATGACCAATTCCTCTAATGTAAACTAGAAACAATTTTGAAAATAGGCCAACTTATGTTCAATCAGTTATTCGTTAACTAGTGTTGAATTATATTGTGGCGAAGTGAAAATTTTAATTCTTTGCAGTTTTTCGATTAGAAAATAATTGACGAGGACTACCCAAGTCGCTAATTGAAATCGGAGAGAAATCGGAGCTGCTATTATATGTATATATATATATATATATATATATATATATATATCTGTATATATTAATATATATATTATATATATATATTAATATATATTATATATTAAAAAAAGAAAAGTACCTGTGCATCTACTCGAAAAGCTAAAACCAATAGAAGTATAGAAAAGAATAGAAAAGATCTGGAAAGGAAAAGCTCTACCGTCCTATATTGTTCGCTCTAAGCCAACGACCCCCTCTTAGCCAGCCTATCCATGACGAATCCTATCAATCTATCGAGATCGATCCTCTATATACTGTCTAATTCGTCAACGAATCGTCATCAGCCTAACCATTTCTGCCTACTTAGTTGTAGACATGTACAGTGACATATAATATGCTCTACCGTCTCTAGCTCCTCATTATCTTCACACATTCTGCAAAGACATCCCAATTCCATGTCATTCCCCCTATGTAACAATGACCAGTCAGAATACCAGAATACTAGTCTTCAGGTTTCCCCTTTTCATGCCTAATAGTAGATTTGTATCTGCTATATCAAGTTTAGGCCATAGGACTCTTGATAATCTGCAGTCCGTTCTACGATTCCATGCACGATTGGTTCTATCCCGAATCCACTCTCTTAATCTAAAGGTAGGTTAAATCAGAATTATGATCTCGATTATGTTCACTATTATAAAACTTATCAATCCCCCTTTAATTTGTATTTTTTATACCTTATTGTAGGTTACATATGTGCATTTATTTATGATATCGGACGGTATTTTGTACCAATATTAGCCGGGTTTAAAAAAATAAAAATAAAAAAACTGTTAGCTTGAATGACTTTTATCGAACGGCGTAGGTGTTTTGAAGGTTTAAAATAAAATGTTTTAAAAAATTGCCAAAAATTTATTTTTAACAACATTTAATAAATTTCCACACGTATATAATCCACAACAATTTGTTTAAAATACAGATAAAAAGTGATACGATTTTGTTGTTGACAATGAAGATAATCGCGATCATAGTAATTTTTTAACATTTCAATATAAAAAAATAATAATAATAATTAACAAAGTATGCATAGATTTCTTCCTTTTTTTAATTTTATAAAATTTTTCGATATATTTTTAATATTTAACAATTGAAAACTTTTTTAAAATGATATTAATATATTAGTAGGTAAAATTCAGGAGTTCAAAAATAAAAACTATTTAAATTGTCATTACCAAAACTTTTCAAAATTAACAAAAATCTTTTAATTTACTTTTTGCATATTTATATATATATATATATATATATATATATATATATATATGTATATATATATATATATTTATATATATATCGATAAGATATATCGATAAGATATTCATCCGTTTCAGAACATATTTATTTATATAAGAATTTTTAATTTTTCATACAAAAACTTTACTGATCTTCTATTTGCTTACCCAACTTATTATTTAGTTCAGATATTATCAGAAATTCTTATGTAAATTTACATACATAGCTTTCATTACAAAAAAAAAAAAAAAAAAAAACAAGTCGTTTTTACAATACTAACTAATGCTATTTGTGCTGTTTGAAAGTCTAATATGTCCTCTATATAATATTATAAATATGCCTTTTATAAAGATCAATTAATCTGATTCATAAATCATAAAGTTTTAGGATTTGTTACTACAAGCCAAGCTTCTCGAAGATTTTTTTTGAATACTAAATATGTTTGGATTTCTTATTTGATATGTGCATCACAAGTCAAATTTTGAAAATTTCCCATAAGATATAAAAAGTATCTTAAAAATATCGAAATATGATCTAAAAAATTTAAATATGCTCTAAAAATAACAAAATATGCTATATGCAAATATATTCATTTACAAATCGATGCCAAAATGCTTTATTTGTTCTGAAACGGATAAATTCTTATCGATGGCTTCATTTAACGTTCAGAAAAAAACATGTAATTGCATATTTGTGGTTTCCCTGATTGTGACCCATTAAGACCCTTGAAAAATATTAATACGTTATAAATAAGTTAAAAACGTCAGAAAAAAAGTTAATTAAATAGGTTTTGTTCAGTTAGTTTTGGCCAACACTGTACTTACATATATAAAAAGTTAATAATAAAACTAATAATTGACATTAAGATGCATATGCTCTTATAGATAAAATTACCCAGAGATTCCGAAAACTTTTTAACAAAAGTTGTTTGAAATTTTAATTTTATTTTTAGAATTTTTTAGTTTTTGGAAAATTCGTATCATTTTGGAAAATTGGAATTTATTAGGTATTTGTTTTTTGAAAAATTAGTATCTCGTGATTTAAATTTTAATTTAATTAAACATTTTTATTTTTGAAATTTTTGATTTTTGGACAAATTATAATTTTTTTTATTGGAACTTTTTTGGTACTTTTTTATTTTATTTGGAAAAGTATTCCTTTTTTAAATATTTCTTTATTTACTGTTTGTTATGTTATTAAAATTTGTACTTTATTGAAATTGGTTATTTTTAGAAAAGGTGGTACGTCTTTTTCTGTAAATTGGTACTTTTTTGAAAATTTCTTACTTTTATTAAATATAATACATTGAGGACCTATATTCTAAATGCTCTATCTCAGGTTACCATGAAATTGAATTTTTGACGCCATTATATTCCCTATAGTAACCTTCATCTATGGTAGAAATTTCAAATGAAAATACGAAGGATTTCGAACTTTATTAATGTTTCTGTATTCCTCATCAAACATTTATATTATTTTTATTTTTGAGTACAAAAAACCAGCTTTACCGTTGAGAATTTTTAAAAAAGTGTCCAAAAAGGGAGATTTTTTGAAAAAACTCCTTAATTTTTTTTTATTTTATAAAAACAAAAAAAATTGTATTTTAAGAAAAACTACAAAATTTAACTTTACTAATAACAGAATTATTTATTTATAATAATTTTTATTATTGCAAAAATAAAGATTTATTCATAAGAATAGTTAACATAAAATTCTGTTTTTATTAATTAAACTTTTGTGCAAGGTCTCCAGTCTTACAAATTTTCGTCTAACAGTCTGTTGGAAAATTTATTTCTCATTGTGATAACTTTGAAAAAATATGTTCCTCAGAGGCACTGCTATGAGCCAAAGTAAAAATATAAATTTGGGTAAAAGTATTCATCAAATCTATTTTTTAATTTTCCCAATCCGGTCCAAAAAGGATACAAGATTTGATGTTTTAAGTAGTTGCTCATAAACTTCATTATTGGCTTTAGTTGTTAAGCTTTTTTACATCACTAAATTTTGAAACAATTTCAAAATAATTAATTTCTTCTTTTAAATTAATATATAAAACAACTTAGTTTCCCGTCAATTAGCACATAGTCTTAAAAAGTCGCCATTTAGTTCCATTTAAAAAGAGAGGCCAAAAAGGTGGCCATGTTGTTGAAAAGGGATCAATTGGAGACTAAAGTTGCCAAACGGTAACACTTTGCAACACCCTCTACATCTCTTAGTAATTATTTTATTTTTTATAGTACAAACATAACATATATTATTTCTGACTAATTTATACATACTGAATATGAATCTAGCCAAAAAATTTAAATCGGTTAAATAGTTCCTTATATATATCATAATAAATATTCACATTGTATGACGGCTATTACCCCCTGTAAATCTACCCTACCTATTTCCAATTAAATTGTGGAACTTGACAAGAAAATTATTTCCACAAAATCTCAATAATTAAAATTTATCTTATATGGAGGCTAACACTTATCCTGGTGCTGCCCACCTTATTTTCATCACAGCTATGATTATTGATTAGAAATTATTCCCACACAATTTTCAAATATTTCTTTATTTAAGCGATAAATAATTTTTACTCCAATAATATTAATTTTTAATTTGTTTATATGAGGTGTACCAAAATAAGGTAGCCTATTTGAATTATGCTGATTTTTTAAATTACTAATCACTCTGAAAACTTTAAATTAAACATTAAAACATTAAATGGTACTTAAATATATAGTTTTTACAATGCAAAACCCTCTATATCGTTATTTTATTTATACACATTGAATATTTAACAGATGCAAAACCCTCTATCTCCCCTTAAAATTGCCAATATTGTATAATATTAAAAACAAATTACATATTATCGAATTTATTATTTTATGAAAATTGTCAGTCAATAGTTCTTGTCATGCGCTCTCGTGAATGTGACGACTATCACAGAAATTTTGTACGAAAAGACCTTTTATATGAAATCAGAATAGAAAAATTGATGTTATTTTCACAATAAATTCGTTTTTATAATTTGGTCAAGAATAACACTTAGTTATGGTTTTAAATAAAGATTGTACAAGAATTTTTTTTTACATACTTGCAAAATAAGAGAAATAAACAGGTTTTTACTTTCCTGAAAATTTATGTTTTTTGTTTTTTTTTTTTTGTGGTAGATGTTTTTGAATATAGGCCCTCGATATATTCAATTGAAATTTTGTCCTTTATTGCAAATTTGTGTTACTACTTTTCTGAAAATTTTAAATTTGGTACCTTTTTAGACTTTTTTATACACATCATCAAAAATATGAGGGGTTTGTCATTCCGTGTGTAACATGTCGAAAAAGTCTTTTAAATCCCCATAAGGTATATAAATTTTGGTTGCTGGTAAGATTCTGAGTCGATCTAGCTTTGTTGAAAGCAGGATAAGGTTCGGGGGTAATGAAATTTGGATCAAATATTTATCATACATAAGGTGTGTTTGGTATTGAAAATGGGCGAAGTCGGTTAATAAACAAAAAAAAGTAATGAGCCAAATAATAATAACACAGGGTGTTCGTCGTAACTTCAGTTCATACTTTTCGGCTGATATCTCATAAAGAAAAGCATGTACGACAACGAAATTTTGTACAGATATAAAGTCCGAAACTAAAAATGACCGTGACCCTCCCACCTCCTATATAAGATGAACCATCAATGAAATTTTGTATAAATAATTCAAGGACCAATTTAAACTCGGAAACAAAAAATAGTCAAGACCAATAATAAAATTTTAAAATGTTACAGATGTTGGGTATAAAGATTCTCACTGGTTTTTAATTGTTTTCTAAGTTGTTACTTTTTTAAAAATTGGTACTTTTCTTTTGGAAAATGGATACTTTTTCCGAAATTTTGATTTTTTTTTACTTGAACACTGAGACCTGCTTTATATTTGTGTGTTTTTAAATTTTTATTGTTTTATTTATTATACTGGCATTATTTAAATTTTTTTATTTTTTAAAAAATTTGGTACTTTTTTAAAATTTCTTTTTAAAGAAAATTTTTACTTTTTTGATGCCTACTTTATGATAATTGAATAGTTTTGACGTTTTCACTTCTTAAAAGAACTTAAAAAAATCTTCAATTTTGCACGAAAAAAATTGTTTCCCTACAGAAATTTTTTAATAATTCCGACACTATTTAGCAAATAGAAAAAATAATAATGCAAAGATGACTTGAAAATAATTTTGGTCTGTATCTTTTTGTTTTTCACTTACAAACTGTTTCTAAGTTATGGTGAAATATATATATATATATATATATATATATATATATATATATATATATATATATATATATATATATATATATATATATACGTAATTCCCTTATTAGGGGGGAGCTATTAGACATGACCATAAAAAATGAATATCCGATAGAAAAATCTAATAGCAGATTCGAGTTCAATGCGTTGAATACCATTTATATATATACTTGCAAACTTTGGAAAATTGTTTCTTAAAGACTGGAATTCGCTTCTAAGATACTCAAAAAAATTCATTTAATTTTGGATACAAAACATAATTGTTATCCTTTAATCTGTTAAATGTTAACTGAGAATATTATTCAAATTTTTTCTTTAAAATATTTTTAAATGAATTTTAGTATCGCACCGAAAGATTTTTTAATATATATCAAGAAGGAGTTTTCTACGTCTTAGCTAAACAATTCAAATTCACATTATACATTATTATACTTTATACTTCTGTAAGAACTTGAAACTTAATAGTAAATTTTATAAAAAATTAATTTTTATTACATTTTCTTATTGTCATTAAAATTGACCCTTTAGATTGCTGATTAATTTCAAGATATTGCCAAAATTTTTTATAGACTTTCTCAAGTAAAAATATTTGCTGCGTATAAAATTACATAAAATTGCATATGTTATATAAAATATCATCTCATTTAAGATAAATCTTTTTAGATTTATATCTAGTTTTATTTATATTTCTTTCTTTGCTCAATAAATACTTAACATATTTTTAGATAAATAAATTCTAACCCTTAGTTAAACGTATTATGTTTTTAAATCTTTTTTGTTTTTTGTTTTCTGTTTAAATGAATTTTTAATTTGAAATCTTTACGTTAAAAAAATGACATGTGCATTTATAATTTTATAATTTAAAAGTAAATTCCTTTCATCTTTTGTATGTATTTGAAAATCTTTGGGGACCACTTTGATAAACGTTTCATTTAGATTTTTTTTGTTTTCAAAGAGTTATGACTAATTTGAGAGTACAGAATGAAGTTAAATAAATTAAATTTAAAGTCAAGGGGGAAATTTTTTTAGATTTTATATTTAAAAGACTTTGAAGTTTTGAAGTAAATTTGTAAGTTGTTGTTTAAGAAATTTAATTTTAAATTAAATTGACATTTGTTAGATAAAATAAATTTTGCTTCAGTAAATAATAAAAACTTTGTTTTTTTGTGTTTAACTTTCTTACAATATTTTTATTTTTTCCAGAATATATTTGTTAAATTATAAAGAAAAACATTTAAAAAATATTGCCTACCTTAGGGCTTATATTAAAATTCTAAACTCATAGCATATTTTTGGGTAACTATAGTTTTAGATATAATTTAATTTTCAAAAAAAAAGTCTAAAAATTTCTAACCATAAAAAACAATAAAAAAATCTATTAAAAGAAAAAAATTCTGTGAAAACCACAAATCCTCTAATTTCAAATTATAACAAACAAAATTCTATTCTGACATAAACAACAAACATTGTTGGCAGATGCACAAAATATGGAAATTTCAATTCAAATAATACACGTGGGCATAACTCAAATCCAGATCAAAATATAAACAATTTTAAACAAACAAAAAAGAAAAAGGCAAAATACCAAAAAATATACCAAAAAACATAAATTTGACAAGACCCCAAGGAGTAATCTGTTTACATAAATATATACAAATGAACAATGTATAACATAACAAAATACAAATTAAAACGCACATACAAAAACAATATATTTTAGAAAAATCTTTGAAAAATAAATAAATTAAATAAATAAATTTTGCAACAGAAAAAAAGGAAATAAATCAAACGCAGTGAAAAAGCGATAGAGTTCAAACAAATAAATTAATGAATTTGAAATACATAAAATGACAAGCTAAATTAAAAGAATATATATTGTCTTAAAATAAATTTGTACAAAAAATAATTGATATATTTACGTTTTGTATTTAATCATGCTTCAAAATATTTAGCATACTTTTGGGGTTTTAAATTAGTTTAGTAAGAAGTGGTTTTATTTTTATGCTGTATTATTTAAGGACATTATTAAAAAATAAACAAAAAAATTAATAAATAAATAAATAAGCAAATAAATAAATAAATAAGCAAATAAATAAATAAATAAGCAAATAAATAAATAAATAGATAAATAAATAGACAAATAAATAAATAACATACTTTTGGGAATCTATTTATATGAAAAGGTTCAAGCATAAAATTAAGTTTTAGGAAAATTGAATAAGAGGCTAAATAAGAAATAAATTTAAAAAGAAAATTATTTTTGATGAGGAAAGAATATTAGAAATGAAACAAAGATAAATGTTATGATTAACATTCATTTAAAATTGTGAAAACTTTATAGTAGACTAACTATTTCCCCTTAGTCTTCAATTTTAGCTATCTGTAATCCTTATATCGCTCATTTGCTGCAACAACATCATAACTCAAAATTTATATTTTTCCAGGAGACGTATTAACGCGTTAACTACACAATAGATTATGTAATTAGGACAAAATTCTGACTCGTATATCAGATATATGTTATTACTATGTATTAGTAATGTTAACTCGAAATTATCATTTTTTGAGTTATGACGTTGTTGCAGCAAATGAGCGATATATGCTTTAAAAATGAGGTATGAGTTTGTCTGATTGACTGAACTGATTTTCATGAAATTTGGCACATTGATAGTACCTGAGCCGGAGGAGATTATATGCTATATTAGATCTCGATTATATGTCACGCCCACATTTACGCCTATTAAAAAAAACAATTTTTCAAATTTTGCACGTTATTAATGAAGCTATTTGTTAACGTTATTAATGAAGCTATTTAATACACAAACAGTGCTTGCATTGGAGAATTTTTAGGCTATGTTAGCTGAACCAATTTTCTTAAAATTTTCATAGTTTCATCCTGCATGTCCCTGAAATCAAATATATTTTATTTCTCGATCGGAACAGCAGGAGTGGTACCTCCCATACAAAGCAAATATTCTTAATGGCATATCTAAGGAATTTTTACAGTGAGAGCCCCTTAATTTTGTGGGAAATACTTTCTTATCATGTTGCATTGACAAAATGAAACAAGGACCGAAAGGGCCAGGAGGAGGTATATCCTTTATAAAAAACAAATATAAACTAGTTTAATTAGTTTAATATAAGCTAGTTTAAATATTCTTTAAACTTGAAGCTCTTTTTAAGAGTATATTTCCAGGAAACTTTATAATCAACGATTATATAAGTTCATAAAAATCTGAGATGAGAAAAAATGACAGTTAATAATTTTTATTTAAAGACAAATTTTCATAAAATAGTTACTTATTTGTTAAAAAATAAATAAATATAGACTATATTAATTAGTATAAAAATTATTAAAGAAGGCTTTAATTAGGCTCTTAAAAAGCTTTCTCAAAAAGGCACTTTCGTTAATAAAATTGGTAAGAGACTTAAAATACATCCCAAAGATTAGTTTCTTGAAAAAATTTTGTACACAAAATGTTATTTAAGCACGTTTTAGGTACAAATTTGTCTAAAAAAAATTGTGTCTAATAATGCTTAAATAAAATTTTGCATTTCCCACCTAGATTTCTCAGAGAGCAAAAAAATATATATGAAATTAAAATATATTTTTAAGCAAGCTTTCGTAAAGACTTTGAAAATTAAAAAATAGGTTAGAAATTATTTCATTTAAAACTCTTAACTGTTTTCGCCAAAATAAGCTTTTAGATAATTATTAGTTTTTAAGAAGGCTATCATTCCCCAAAAAGCTTCAAAAATTATAAAGAAAGTTTTGTAAACGTTCTGTAAAAACTAATATGATGTATTTTTTTTTTAAATAATAATAAAAATTTTCAGAAAAGTTTCTTCAGCTACTTTCGCACAAAATAACTTTTAAAGTATGATTTCTTAGAAAGGCGTTCGCTACTTTCGCATAAAGAAAAATTTTAAAGTAATATTTCTTGAAAAGGCATTAACTCCATAAAACTTTATAAATTCTTACGCTAAAAACACTTTTTAGAAAAAGTTTTTTAAGTGCTTTTTCAATCAATTATTATTTATTATTACTTAAATAACCTCTAACCTTTATATCCTTCCACTAGAACATTATTTCTCAAACTTTTATCGCAAAAAAAATTTTTAATGTTATCATTTTTTGAAAATGCTTTAATTCCGCCAAAAAGCTTATAAAGACTTTTGTTACTCAAAGAAACTTTATATATAGTTTACACACTTTTACTGGGATTGCTTTCACAAAAGGCTATATAAGCTTAGAAATTCGTACATAGAAAGTATTTTCGGGAATATGCTTTCTCGCAGAATGATCAACAAAAGCTTTTTTATAAAAAAAGAACAAAAAAAAAATAATAAAATAATAATAATTTTATTGAAATTTTTCTACAAGATTATTAACGAAACGATCTTTTTTGTAATATATTTAATAAATAAAATTTGCGTAAACTAACAAATTATTTCACCAACTAATTTCTTGAACAGTCTTTTTATACTGGCTTTTAAAATAATTCTCTATAAGAACTAAATACTTAAAAAAAAAGACCAAAAATAAAGGGCTTTAACAAAAATGTTTTATAAATAATAAAAAATAAAGCTCTAAAAGAACTCTTTCTGGCTAGAATAATTTTCTGGCTAGAATAATTTTCTTACAGGAAAGCTTTTACACGACAAAACTTATTGACTTTTCTCAAAAGTTTTTTTTTCTGTGAAACAATTATTTTAAATAATTAAATTCAAAAAGGGTTTTCAACTTCAAAGACGAGAAACAATTTTTTCAACTGAAAGGCTTTTCAAATAAAAAAAAATATTTTTGAAGAAAATTTTCAAATTAGAAAAATAAGAATAAAGATAATAATAATAATAATAATAATAAGAAAGGTGATCACATATAATTCTTTATAACAAAATAGTTTCCTTTTTATACCCACACCATCATAGGTGGTTGGGGTATTATGCGTTTGTGTTGATGTTTGTAACGCATAGAAAAAAATCATCCAACACCCACCTTAAAGTATACCAATCGACTAAGAATCATTTTTTGAGTCGATTTAACGATGCCCGATGCTGGATGGACGGCTGGATGGCTGTCCATATAAACCTTTTACACAAATTACAGGTCACAATTTTGAAGATAATTTAATGAAAGTTGGCACGTAGGACTTTCATGACACAAGGACGAAGCCTATTGAAATTGTTATGATCGGTCCACTATTTCACCTAGCCCCCATACAAATGTCTTCCCGGAATAGGGGTTTAACGAAAGTTGGCACGTAGGACCTTCATGACACAAGGACGAAGCCTACTGAAATTGTTATGATAAGTCCACTATTTCACCTAGCCCCCATACAAATGTCCTCCCGGAATAGGGGTTTATCGATCATAAATGCTTTAAATATAGCAATATTGTAATGAAAGGAAGTTTTGTATAAGTTTCCATCTTTGTGCCAAATTTCATGAAGATAGGTCAATAATTGACCATAGCTCCCATATAAAACCCTATTACGAAAATCTCTTTAACGTGCATTAATTTCATACACGTATATTTTATTTTACACTTAGTAAACGTATCGGTCCACAATTGACCACATATCTAATATTAGACCCATCAACGAATTATGATGGACATGCACAATGGTGTGGGGTATCATATTGTCGGGTTTGACCGATTGTATCTTTCTTTCTTGTTTTAATGTAAGATTTTTCATCCCAATATATACTTAAAAGTGATTTTTATAAAAAAATCGAATTGTATTAAATTTCCTTACATTCTTTAAATTATTCCAAATTTTTCTAAACTTATCATATATTTTTAACAACTGCACCTTTGTTTCTTCACATACTTTGTAACTTTTTTATTTGTGCTAACTGCTTTAAAAGGTTTTGTAAATATTTAAAACTTATACTATTACTTGAAATTTTTTCTCTTTCAATTGCTATTATTTTTACAATTTATTTAACCTTTCATCCTTTCCTTTTTTACAAATATGTACAACAAGTGTATGTTCTACATATAATAGTAGTAGCAGTAATATATTGTTTGCTCTCATATCCAGAGATTGAAGTTGAAAATTTTATGAATTTCAACTTGTGAAATTGTTAAAATTGTAGCAAACGAATTGCATTAATCCTTGGTGGTAAAAGCTTTTGCCACTATATATGTATGCTCTTGAATTTTTGTTAATGGCTCACATGCACTTGCATTCATATAAATATGTATATTTCACACATACATACATGTATATTTTTGTATATGTATATAAATTTGTATGTATAAGAATAAAATTGGGTCAAGTACAACATTGAAACACCCAAAAATATACAAGGATTAAAATATTTTTCTTTCAGTTTTTGTTCTTTTTTTATTCTCGCAATTTCATTTAATCTGATTTAAATAAATTAGTAACAAAAAAGTTTTTAATTTTTTCTGATACGTAAGTATATAGTTTTTATTTGTTGCTAAAGTAGGCAATGATTTTGTTTAATTAAAAATCAACTAAAAGTATGCCATGATTTTAATTCAATAAAAGTTGAATAAAAGTAGAGAATTGAGTATGTGCGAAAAAAATAGGTAAAGGTTGTTTTAAGCTTTATAAAGTCGGAATTAAAAAGATTTCTATGGAATAAATTGTGATTAAAGTAAAAGTATATACATAAATATTTTTTGAATTGGTTGTATATAATTTTTAATGGAGGTTGGTGGTGTAACAAGCAGTTTAATGGCTTTCTTTTTATCAATTGTTATTAAATAATATGCAAGGTTTAACACTAGAAAAAAATAATAATTTCGTAGAAATTTTTGATTGCTTACTTTATAAAAATAATTTTTTTTATTTTTGTTTTGTTAATAAAACAACAACAGCGTCTTTAGGATAGCAGAACTTTATAAAGCCTTTTCCAGAAAATGTTCAAAAAAAAAAAAGTTTATCAATAAATGAAATTTGTCAAAATGTCTCTAAAAGCTTTAAGAAAATATTTTAACAAAACTTAAAAAAAAAATAAATACAAATTTAAATTTAAAAACAACATTTAAGTAAAACTTGTAGCTTATAAAAACAGTTTTCCCTGTAATCTTTATAAAAGCTTTTTGCTAAAAATCTTGAAAAGCCCTTCTTCAATAAATTACTTTTGTGGAGAAAAAAGCTTAAAATACTTTTCATAGAGAAAAGCTTTACAAGCTATCAGTGCTTCTGGTTTCATCGGAAAAGCTTTTTTACAAAAATCAATTGAAGAACAAATTCTCAGGAAAATAATATTGGAGAACTCTAAAAAATGATTAAAATGTATTTGAAAAAAAAAAAAATAAATAAATAAAATAAAAAGTAAATAAATAAAATAAAATTAATTTAAAAATAAATCTTTCTTCCAGAATATTTTGATGATACTTGTATCTATAAAAAGAAAAATTTCTTAAAAATTCTTAAATCCTTATGACGCCTTTTCTAAAAATGTCTAAAAATTTGTACAAAAGCTTTCTCTCAAGAAAAGTTTAAAAGTTTTCAATAAATTATTTCTAAAAAATCTTTAAAAAAGTTTTTTCTAAAGAAAACTAAAAAGCTTTTTTTTCTAATATTCTTATAGCTAAAAAAAAATATATATATTAATAAAGTTTTTTATTTTTAAAAGAACTTTTCTCAAAAATTCTGAAAAGGGCTTAAATTTTAAACAACAACGCAAAAAAAAAATGTTTATAAACAAACATAAAATATTTTAGTGTCATGTTCTTATCAGAAAGCTGTTAGTCGAAAATCCATAAAAGAGCTATTAACCAAAAATCTTAAAATATCTTTTTCTGAAAAGATTTAAAAAGCTTTCTTTTTCTCCATATATATAATTTTTCAATATTGCTACATTTTTTTCTTAGAATATTTCCTAAGAAAAAAATGGAGACAATTTTTTTCTAAAACCATAACAAAAGCTTTCACTAAAAAGTTATTAAAAAATGTGTTTTTTCAAAAATCTATTTCGACTTTTTCCAAAAAGTCTTGATTATAAAGTTTTCGTACAAAAGTTTCTTGTTATTTTTGTATAATTTCTCAAAACTTCTTCAAAAATTTCATTCAGGAAACTTTAAAAAAGCTTTTTCCCAACAATTCGTAAAATGCTTTTTCTTAAAATTTATAAAAAAAAAAAATATTTTGAATTTTTAAAATCTTTTCTCAAAACTTCTTTAAAAAATTTTACAAAAATTTTCAAAAAGATTTTCTCAAAAAACTTTTAAAAAGCCTTTTCTCAAAAATGTAAAGGCTGTTTCTTAAAAATTCTTAGAAATAGCTTTTCTAAAAAAATCTTAATCTTTTGGTGATCTTTTTTTTTTTGTTAGATAAGCATTGTTATAAAAAACAGTTATAGAAAAATTCCTAACAAAATAATATTGAAGAGATCTAAAAGAAAGGATTTGGTAATAAAAATTTCAAAAAAGTTTTCTTCAAAATTTTTTTGTTGCATTTGTTTCTCAAAAATTATTAAAAAGCTATTATGAAAAAATCTTAAAAAAATTCCATAAAATTGCTTAAAATTCGTTAAAAAATTTTTTCAAAAAAATCTTTAAAACCACTGTTCCAAAAAAATTTTAAAGAACTTTTTCTCAAAAATTTAGAAAAAAAGTTGTTAAAAAATCGTAGAAAAAAGTTTTATTCTTAAAAAGGTTTTTCCCCAAAATTTTTTAAAAAGGACTGTTTAAAAAAATTGAAAAAAAAATTTTCTTAAAAATTCTTAAGTATGTTTCTCAAATATGTAAAAAAAACTGTTTCCAAAAAATCGATAAAAAAATTGTTTTTTTTTTTTAATTCACTTTTCTTATAATCAACAACTTTTTTGCAAATATTTTAGAAAATTATTTTTCTCAAAAAATCTTTAAAAGGACTTTGGTCAAAAATTTTTAAAAAAGCTTTAGAAAAAGCGTTTAAAAAAATATTCTTAAAACTTTTTTTCTTAAAAATGTTTAAAAAAGCTTTTCTCAAAAATTCTTAAAAAAGTTCTTTCTGAAAAAAATTATAAAAAAATTTTTCTTAAAAAATCCTCAAAAGCTTTTTATTAAAATTCGTTAAAAAACTATTTTGTCTAAAAAAAAAACATTGAAAAAGCTTTCAAAAAAATTAAATGTTTTTCTTAAGAAAATAAGATAATTTTTTCAAAAGCTTTGCTCCAAATTTTTCCAAATTTTTCAAAATAGTTCTAAAAATTTATACTTTTTTTTATAAAAATGAAAAAAAAATATATATATATATATACGACTTTTTTAGATGAAACTGATTTTTTTTAATAAGTTTAATAGATTTTTTCGATATATTTTATTAAAATATGTTGATCATATTTGATTAAAAAGTCTATAAGTCTATCATTTTTTTTTTAGGAAAAAGCTTTCTCTAAAAATAAAAATATTTTCTTCAAAATAACTTTTACTAAAAAAAAAAAAAAAATCGGGAAAGTCTAACAAAAGTTCTTCAAGAAAGATTATTAGAAAAACTTTTTAAAAAAGTATTCTTCAATGTCTTTGAAAAACGTTCTTTAAAAAACTCATTAGAAAATCTTTTTCACAAAAAATATTAAACAAAGATTTTCTTCAAAATCTATTTGTTATTAAATTATGATCCCGGAACATTATTTTTTTCAAAATTTATATTATATAGTTTTCCAATGTACTCGTAGTATTTTAAATTCTTATACCTTTTATCAACTTCAATATTTAATTTGTTTGCATATTTTCCTATATGTTTCATAATTGTGTTCCTTAGAAAAAGAAAATAGTTAAAAGCTTCTTTATATAGCTAATGACTTCTGAGAAAGTTTGCTTTTAAAAACTTTAGAGTATTAACGACAAATACATGGTTTAGCTTAAAAAACAGAAAATTGTTTATTTTTTTTTCTTTTTTGGAAAAATTTTAGGAAGATTAAAGTAAACACAAAGTAAGAAAAATCAAAAGAAATTATTAATTGTTAGTTAAAAAAAGCAATGATTTTTAATTAAAAGCCAAATTGCTATAAACACAGAATGTGGAAAAAAATTCTCAAAGACAAAGTCTGCAATCAAAGGAAAATAATTGTGAAAATACTAAGAAATTGCAAAAGAATTTTTTAGGGGAAAGTAAGAAAAGTAATAGTTACAGTTTTAAAAAACTAAATTTTCCAAGAAAGAAACAATAATCTTTATTAAGCCAGCTTATATTAAGGCTTAGTCAATAATTGGATTTTTTATCCGAAATCTTATTAATTAAAAGTCAGAAGTTTAATTGTAATAAATAACCTTAATTTACTAATACTTAAGTATCTAGTATACTTTTAGCTAATTATTATGCTAAGTATAATTAGCATACCTTAAGGCTTAATGCGAATATAAAAACAAAGACTCTAAAGTAATTTAGAATTCAGGGTTTTAAATTTTTTTTTTTTTTTTATTTTTGAAAATAATTTTGAGCACATATTGCTGTGAAAACCAAAAATAATTTAAATTTAAATAAATTATGCGATGTTTTTTTATTAATCAAATATTGATGAGCATGTCCTTACTTTGTGTTTAAGTTACAAATTTCTTTTTAAGCTTTACACTTACTTAGATAAAAAGAACAAATGAAACAAAAGATTATATATTTTACAAATAAAACGTATTTATTATTATCAAAATTTTTTACATTTTTGATTTGTCTTGCCAGATACATGTGCATAAGCACAAGAGTCCTGTCGAATTTTTTCTTCTTTTAACTTATTTGACATGTCAAATGATTGATGACATTACTAGGAATTTCTAATCAAAAATTCAATGTGTTTTCCGCATTCGTTTCGGGAAAAAAGGAAAGAAAAAATATTCTCAAATTATCTTAAGAAAAAATAAGTTGGAGCAAAAAAAAAAATATTGTGCTGATGACGCTGTTAATAATGAAAATAATATTGGATAAAGAAATAAAAATTATATATGAATAAAATGAGTTCTGACAAATAAACGTGATGAAAATTTGTAATAAGTATAAAATGTTTATCATGAATTTTATTTAATATGAATTATATTTTTTTGTAGTTTCTGAAATAACTTTAAATGGAAGGCAAGACCAAGTCTTTATTTAAACAAATAAGAAGTTATTGGTTATAAGCCTAAGGTTAGGCAATAGAAATTAAAGTTGTATTCCTGTAGAAATAGTCATGTGGGTATCGGCTATTTTTTAACAGGCTTAGGCATAAGTATTATTGAATGCATATCCGAGGGAAATAATTATGAAATTATTGTCTTTTAAAGGACTTTTTAAAGCTTAAAATTTTACAACCTAAAGTGTTCTTAACTCCTTGGTGTTATTCTTTTTTATTTTTCAATTTAAACTATTTTCCTTCAAACTCCTAGTAAGTCATGTTAAACTTTAAACCCACCCAAAGCAAAATTTTACAGCTTCTTCCCAAATAAACAAAAATAAAAACCATACACATTTTTTTATAAAAAATCTAAAGCTTCAATGGTCATAAGGGATTTTAAAGCAAAGACAATCAAATAATTCTAATAATTTATTGTTAAGTTTCAAGCATATAAATTTTACAAGTTTATAGACATGACACATACATACTCTAGCATATATACTGTTTAAAACATAAGTCCATAAGGACTTAAAAACTGCAATGTAAAAGAAATAATTTAAAATAAAATTAATGTTTTTTTCTTCATAAAGGATGGTCTCTTGTCCTTAGATTTTGTCTGTTGTAGTCATATGTGCTAAAGGAAAAAAATACCTCAGGACTTTAACAGAAAAAAATACCCCAGGGAATCAAATGAAAACAGAAATTTTATAAAAGATACATAAAAAAGTCTTTAAAGAAATAAGCAAATAAACAAATACTTTTAAAGAATTCTTAAAACAAGCTTATGCATACAAGAAAAAAAAATTAAAAAAAGGAGAAAACACAGCTTGATACATTACAAAGACAATAAATAGCAAAACCACTTGAAGGGACCACTGTCACATCTCTACTTTAATTTCAATTAAAAATATAAAAAAAAAACTGAAGGATTTATAAGTTTCCTTTTTCAAACAACCAACACAAAAAAGTAATCAAATACATAAAGCCTGTCTGTCTAACTAAGCTAGCATTTCCTTACTGCTTAAGTCTTTTAAAACTTACAATAAGTATTAAGTAAAAGCAAAACAAAAGTCTTTTAGTGCTAGATAATTTTTACCTTGAAGTAAATTGTTCAAATCTTGTTTGCTAACTAAAGTTTTAATAGCAAATTTTCCTAGAAACGTATTTGTATATATGTTAAAAAGTTGTTAGTATGTAATTGTAAACTTTGTGTTAAAATGTCATTACAACACATTTGAAGAGCTTGATAAATATACAACAAGAAATTGCAACAAATACTTGTAAATATCTTTATAACTTTATACTCATTGCATAGAGAGCGAAAGGATTTTTCTTACCACTCTCTTTGTGTAAGCGTATGTGTTTAATTTCTTGACTGCTTGTTTGTATTGGAAGGGATACCTAAACAGAAGGCTAAACAAGTAAATATATTACGATATAAATGTTGATGTTGCTTGTATAACTGCCACAATATTGTTTGTTCAAGAAGTAACAGATAGATATAGAGCAGCAACTAGGCAGGTGGGAAAAGAGCAGATGAGTGCAGACAGAAAACCATATGTATATTGAAGAATTAAATATGTATATTATAATGGCTTAACTGGCAGAACAATAAAAAAAAAAAGTTATGAAACCAAAAATGTGGTAGTAAAACACCGTTCTTGCCTAGAGTCTAACCAAGAGTCTTAAATATATACATACCAAAAAACTTGACTGTAGTTCAGTCAATATATTTTGCTATGACTAGTCAATAGTTTTAAGGAGAGTCTATGTAGAGACTAGTTTATTCAATAGTCCTAGCAATAGTCTAGTCAAAAGCCTTGACTATAATAAATAGTCTTGACTATAGTCTCGTCAATAGTCTTGGATATAGTATAATCAATTGTTTTTACTACAGTATAATCAATAGTCTTGACTATAGTATGCTCAATAGACTTGACTATAGTATAGTCAATAGTCTTGACTATAATATAGTTAATAGTCCTGGCAATGATCTGGTCAATAGATTTGACCAGACCATTGTAGTTTTCACTACAGAATGGTCAATAATTTTGACTATGGTATAATCAATAGTCTTGACTATAGTCTATAGTCTTGACTATAAACTAGTCTTATCTATAGTCTTGCCTATAGTCTAGTTTATTTTCTTGATTATAATCTTGACCACAGTGTAGTTTGTAGTCTTTACTATAGTCTATTTTAGAGTATTGACTGTAGTCTATCCTATAGCATGGTTTACAGTCTTGACTATAGACTCATCTATGTCTATATTATGCCTATAGTTTATTTTTTAGCCAAATATATAATCTAGTATAAAGTCTAGTCAATAGTCTATTCTAGAGTATAGTCTAAGTTTTAGGATATAGCCTCGTTTATAGTATAGTATAAATTTTAGTTTTAAATCTAGTCTATAGTCTAGTTTCAAGTCTAGTTTATAGTCCATTCTAGTTTGTGTTCTTGTTGGTAGTCTAGATTCGTTTTGTACATTTTAATTCAAAAGCTTTAAAAGTTTGTTTTCTCTTCTTAATTTTATTACTCACCTTTAACCGTTACGCCTACAGTTTGTAAAACTTCCAATTTCTTTTTATTTACAGGTGATTGACCGATACATTTATAGGTTCCAGCATCTTGATAGACAACGTCTTTCAAAGAAAATTGACCGGTAGGTGCAGACAAGCCATGACCCAGACCACGCAAACGAGCGGTGACAGGATCTAAATGTGACCAGCAACCTAAGGAACCTAGAATATAAATAAAATTAAATAAATAACCTTTCAATTAAGCCATGCTATTAGCTTTAATTTATTTCTTAAAAAAATGCTTAATTATTTAATTTTTTTCCTGCTCCTGCAAAAAGTCATTTCTTTTCTTTCATTTAAATATGGACTTCGTCTATAATTTCATTAATTGTTTCAACACGAAAATTTTTAATTTCTTTAATTGATTTGGGTTTGTTGGTGTTGGTAGGTCTTTTATCTTACAGCCACTAGAAAAGGTTTCTTTTTCTGGCTTTCGTTTTAATTTCTTATTAATGCTGCATACTTTTGGGGCCAGTAAAAGAAAAAAGAAACATGTAGTTAAATAGCTGCCTATAAATTTCACAGACTAACCGTAAAAGAATTTCCGTTTCTGTCTTATGGTATGTGTGTGTAAGGAGGCTCTTAATGAATTTTTATTTATGGTATGATTATACATCTTTAGTTATTTCGGTTTTCGTTTCTGCATTTTTTTACTTCTTCTTGACTGTTGTTCTCTTTCATTTATTTATTCATGTTGAGTTATATGACGCTGTGCATTATTGTAATCGTATTAATTGGTTTTACAATTAATATCCAATTGTTGTAATTAAGTTTTGTATAGCTAGTTGTCTACCTATTGTAAAGATAGTATGTTTTTCGTGTCTCAAAATAGACTTTTACTGGTAATGAAAATGTAGATATTAATTAAGCCTATAATTTTGTTTCATTTGTTAGAAAAAAAAAATTTGAAGAATGAAATTTTTTCTTTGTAAATTTTTAATTGTATTAAAGAAATCTTTTGTTGCAGACAGATAAGATAGAAATTGTTAAGAATTTTAATTTAATAATAAGTTTAAAATAATTGAATATATTTTAAGTTAATGATTTAGAATTACATAATAGTTCTTATTTACCTTGTGGACATTGCAGAGTCACTGCTCCACCCAATTGAACTTCAAGTTGACCTTTATTAGGATTGTGTGAAGCAGCAGCTGCTACTGAAATATCCTGATCATCAGGCTCAGAAGTAACATCTACCGAGTCATCTGAAATAAAAATTAAAAAAGTAATAATTTAATAAGAAATACAACCAACTATTTTTTTATTTAAATTTTAATATATAAATTTTTAAATTCTCTGCTTTGTTTTTCAGCTATTTTTTTAATACATTTTATTAAATACCCCTTTTTATAATCTTCAAAATTCCCTTAGAAAATACTAAGCAAAAACTTTATTGCATTCCTTTTAGGTTAACACTTTATTCATATTAAATCAAACGGTATTTGTTTAAATTCTCTTTTACAAAAAGAATTTCTTAAGACCCTTTCAATTTACCTTTTATGTAAATATATTCTTATAAATTTATTGTTAAAAGAATTTTCTCTTTTCACAAAAAATAGCATATTTAAGGTTCATATATATAAAAATAAATTTTAAAGTATACTTTTGGGCATAAACCAAGGTTTTCCTTAAAATAATAATAAATAAATAGAAATATAACAATAATCAAATATTTATTTAGAATTTCCATTTATTTTCTAAGCCGCTACCCACCTACATTTCATTTTGTTTATTTATTTGTCCATTATTTAAAAATAAACCCAGACCTTTTAACACTTTGGGAATTATACATTGTTTATGATTATTTTTGCTTTTTTTCGTTGCTACGTTTCCTTAACTTTTCACAATTTTTTTTTTATATAATTTTGCAAATAAAAAAGGTTTTTATTTTTCTTTTTAAAGATTTGTTAAAAAAATCGTTTTTGTAAAACATTAAGAAAATTGAAAAGTTAAACAGAATTTGTTTGTTGTTTTAGGAGAAAAAAACTTTTTGTAGGAAAATAAATATCTCTCAAAAGCAAAGAAAATGGATGGTCATCAAATGAATGAATGACTTTATTAAATAAAGAAAATAATAAAAAAAATTAATAATAATATAAAAAAATTAAGAAATATTTGTAAATAATTAAAGAAGAGTATATAAAAAGAATTAAAAGAAAACATAGGGAAAATCATGAACAATTACGCTACAGCATAAAAAAATTTTCAATATTTTAAAAAAATTTTCAAAAATTTGTATCAAACGGAAATTTTTGAAAAAAACTCCTACATTTTTCACAAGAAATCCAATAAGAAAATTAAAAAGAAAGATCATAAAATTTATTTCAAAACAAAATTTTAAGAAAATGTTCAGGAAGAAATTTAAATTAAAAATAATTATCTTTAAAAAGATAACTAAGAAAATTTCCTATAAAAAGGAAATTTTTAGAAAATTAAAAAAATTATGTGAAAAGAAAATTAAAATACAAGTAAGAACATTATTATCGGTCAAACCCGACTATATGATACCCTACACCATAACATCATTCTATGAGAGCTATGGTCAATTATAAACTGTTCCGTCTAAACTTTGGTACACTGATTTGTAATGAAATTTATTTTCGCCAAATTTTTTTGCGGGTTTAATGCACCTTTAAGTAATTTTACGGTAGGGGTCCTGTATGAGATCTATGACCAATTATGGACGGATCCTACTGAAAACTGGTTGGGATATTAGTACAACAAAAGATTTCATTGTGCTGTATTATGTAGATATATGTAAGATTTGTTAGTGTTAAAGCACTATTTCCGTAGAACATTTGTATGGGGCTAGGTGAAACAATGGACCGATTTCCACCAATTAAAATAGGTTTCGTTCTTAGGCTATGTAATATCTAATACAAAATTGCATCAACATTTTTAATTTCGACCTGATGTTAGATTAGTAGGTTTTTATGAACATACGGACGGACATCGTGTAATCTGAAGGTGATTCCAAGCCAACTGATGGGTCTTAGACCGATATACTTGGGTGTCACAAACATCAACTTTGGTGGTATATGGTTTAAATATAACTTTTAAAAATAAATTTTTGTATAAACTTCAAGAATTTTCTATAAAAAGTAAATTTGTTTAAATTTGCCATAAAAAGAAATTTCTTTAGAATAATTTCTTTAAAAATACATTAATAAAATAAAAATTAACTTTTATAGAATTTCCTATTAAAGATTAATTTTTATAAAATTTCCTGTGAAAAGAAAATTTTAATAAAATTGGAAAATTTGGAAAAAAAAATTTACAAGAAACTAAATTTTCAAAAAATTTCCTTTAAGAAACAAATTTTTAAAAATTTCTTATAAAAAGAAAACTAGAAAATTTCCTAAACATAAATTTCTAGAAAATTTCCTATAAAAAATAAATTCTTTAAAATTCCTACAGAAATAAATTTTTTTAAATTTCCTATACATTTTTTTCAATTTTCTATAAAGTTAGTTTTTACAAAATTTCCTATATGAAATAAACATTTGAAAACCTTCCTATAAAAGGTAAATTTTTAAAACATTTCCTATAAAAAGCAAACTTTTAAAAATTTTTCTTATAAATAGTAAATTTTTATAAAATTTCTTTTAAAAAGTAAATTTTTATAAAATTTCCTATAAAAAGTTAATTTTAGAAAATTTGTTATAAAAAGTAAATTTTAATAAAATCTTGTGCAAAATGAAAATTTTACGAAACTTCCTACAAAAAAAGAATTCTTAAAAAAATTTTTTTTTTTAATTCCCACAAAAATGAAATTTTTACATTTCCTGTTTATTTATTATTTTATATTTTTTTTTTTTAAATTTTATATAAAAATTAATTTTTTTTAAATATATTCTCTATAAACAGAAAATTTCTTAAAAAATAAAATTATATTTTTTTTATAAATTTCCCATAAAAAGCAAACATAAATATTTCTTATAAAAGCGAACTTTTTGAAAATTCCCTATAAATTTTTAGAAAATTTCTTATCGAAGCAAGTTTTTGGAAAATTTCCCAAACAAAATTTTGAAATTGTTTCCTATAAAACGTAAATTAAAAAAAAAAAAAATTTGAAACAAAGAAATAAATTTTTCAAAATTTCCTACAAAAAGTAAGTATTTAAAAAATTTCCTATAAAATGTAGAATTTTAGAAAATTTCCTATAAAACGTAAATATTTACAAAATTTTATATAAAAAGTAAATTTTATGAACTTTCTTATAAAAAGAAAATTTTTAGAAAATTTCGTGTAAAAAAGTAAATTTTTTAAATAATTTCCTATAAAAATGAAATTTTCAAAAAATATCTATAAAAAGTAAATATTTAAAATGTTTCTTACAATTAGAAAATTTCCCATAAATATAAAATTTTTGATAAGAAAATTATCAAAAGAAAAAAAATTATCTATTTTTCTTTTATTTTTTTTTCTTTTCTGTAAAAATTAGTTTTCCGATAAGGTATAGATTTTTAGAATATTTCCTACAAAGAGAAAATTCTATCAAAAAAGTAGTTTTGAAAATACAACAATTAAATACCAAGAGAGGAACAGAAACAACAGAGTTCCTTATTAATGATTGGTCGATATACGTTGAGATTAATTTTTAAAGCATACTTATGGGGTTATTCTCTAAATAAGAGTTTTTTTCTTTTTCATAATAGTTTTAGGTTTGAGTTATTATTTTGGTATTTCTTCCCCTTATCTGATGAGGGCTTCTTCTAAAAATATTTGTTAAAATCCTTAGATTTATGCTTTTTATGGTTTTTGTGTGTGTGTGTTTTTTTTTATAAAAGAAAAAGGAAAAAAAATATGTACTTGTTAAATTTTTTCTATTTACGTTCGCACTAAATAAATCCAGACTTATGGAAAGTTTATTAAGTTTAGGCAGTTTAGTTGGGGGGAAAAAATAAATGAAAGATTAAGGGATTTTGTTGTGATGTTTTATAAATTTATTTTTTCAAATTATGCGTTAAATTTTATTTTAAGAAAATTACATTTATAAGAAAAGTATTTTAAGTGTTTTCATATGTATAATAAATTCAAGTTTTTTATGAAATTTAATTCAAATAACAAGCTTCTGATTCATTTTCGACAAATGGCAGACTTTTTAGAAAATTACTTAAATAGTTAGTTTGTTTTTAAGTTATTAATACTTATTGTTTTCCCCAAAATATACTGTATATAATATATTATATAAAATATAGCTTTTTTTCAAATTTATATAATACACAATAGTGGCATAATTATAAATTTTTCTTATGTTGACTCTTATTGAAGAAGAAAAAACAAAAAATGATTTTTAATAAATGAAATGCTATATATAACACTTAAATTTATAATGCATACCCTGCCAGAACTCTCTATCTATTGTTCCTTTGTTGTAATTCGAAAAAAAATCATAAATATAAGCTACGGCATAATTTTAGGCTTTTAAAATATTACAAACCATCATTTACATATATTAAAACAAAATTGCTTTTGTTTTTTGGTGAGAAACCAAAAAGGAAATATAAACATAACGTAAATAATAATACATACTTTACACACATACACGCTTAAATACCCACTCATACACACACACTGAGACTCAAAGATTATTATTCTTTGTGTCTTTTCGTTATGACACATTTATCTACTTTTCATTTGTTATAAGAATATTGTGTAAACATAAAAGAAAAAAAGTGAAAAAACTGAATCACGCATATAAATAACAATTTAAGCTGACATATGCAATATTCATATATACACTGCCTGCCACTTGAATAAGGAATCACATTTTTTGAACTTAAATTAATTATATCTCCTAAACTAAAGTTCAGCAAAAAATAATTTTTTGCGCAACCAAATTTCAAAGTGTTGGCTTTAGTTTCCTGAAGAAATAAAAAATATACATTTAAAAAATATACATATCGAAAATTTACTATAAAAAGTAAATTTATCGAAAATTTACTATAAAAAGTAAAATTTACTATAAGAAGTAAATTTATCGAAGATTTCCTATACAAAGGAAATTTATCGAAAATTTATTATAAAAATTAAATTTATTAAAAAATTACTATAAAAAGTAAATTTTTATAAAATTTTCTATAAAAAGTAAATTTATCAAACATTTCATTTTAAAAATATATTTATCCATTATTTCCTTGCAAACTTAAGAATATCGAAATTTTCGTTTAAAAAAAATTTTATCGAAAATTTCATATAATAAGAAAATTTATCGAAAATTTCCTATAAAAAGGAAATTTATCGAAAATTTCATTTTAAAAGGAAACTTATTGAAAATTTCCTGTAAAAAGGGACTTTTTATAAATGTATCGAATGTTTCCTATAAAAAGGAATTTATCGAAAATTTCCTTTAAAGCAAATTTATCGAAAATTTCCTTTCAAGCATAAATTTATCAAATATCCTTTTAAACGTAAATTTATAAAATTCTCTTTTCAAACATAAATTTATCAAAAATTTATTATGAACTTTTTGAAAAACTTCAATAAAATTAACTCTTTTTTTGCAAAATTATCTTCAAAATGAGAAACATATTTCTTTAATTTCATTCATGGTGCTACTAAACCAGGTAGAATTATTAAGAATTATTAGGGAGAAATGTCATTTTCGATTCTTGTAAAGTGGATTAATTAAAAAATTGAAAACAAAACAAAAAATACGAATAGAAAATTAGAAAAATATTTTGTTTACATTTAAAATGTGGAATAAATATTTCTTGAATTCAGCATTTCTTTTTCACGATTTTTTCAAAATTTAACATGTGTGTTTCTCTCTACATAATTAATTGAACACATTGCTTTCTTTTTAAAAGAATCTGTTTTATTTTTATTATTAATATAATTTTTCATAATTTAAATTAGATATTTTTTTTTATTTTCTTCTTTTTTTATTTTTGAAGTTTGATTTAATATTTTCACATTTTCTTTTGACTGACTTTCCAGAGAAGATAAATTTTAGAACTTTCTCTCTAATAATTATACCTTATTATTTATTGTATAGTGGTTTCTTTAATTTTTTTTTACTTTATTTTCGCCCCATTTTTTCTTCCAACATTCTCTTTTTGTTGGTAATCTACTTATTTATTTCGCATTATAAAAAAATTGTAATAATCTTTGAATATATTAAAAAATATAGGTTTTGTAGCAAAAATAATCATTTGGTTTAGGCAAAACGTTTAATTTAGGTAAGCTAAATTATATTTTGCATAATCTCTATCACCATATCCATCCTCTTTTTCTTAAAAACATCTTATGAACGCCTAAAAGTATGCCACGTTTTTACAATATTTTGTTTTTTACGCTGTTACACCTCTTTTTACCAATTACCATCAAATTAATACCACTTCAGTAACAACACAAAACATTTCCTGATTTTATGAAAACCCAGCAGCGTCAATAATAACAATAATAACAACTACTTGTATAATAAGGAAAAGGAAATGATGTGAAAGAACGAGAGAAAGAAAGAACAACAGCAACAAAAATGGCTGATGGAAATAAAATCATCATCATTGAAAGTTGTAATAATAAAAATATATTTATGAAAGAAAAAAATGGAATAACACATTTTAATAAAACCGAAAAGAATGACAGCAAACACATCCTTCCGCCTACTTTTCTTAAATTTTTCTTACTCATTCGTGATCACAAAAGTTTCATACACTCTCACGTATACAATGATTTAGAATTTTTTGTATTATTTGTATTTTTTTTCATTCTTGTGAAAATATTTCTTAAAAAAAGACACTTTGTCATCATTTTCATCATCCTCGTTATAATCATGATAATGATTTATTTTTAAAGAATATTCATATGTGTGGCTCAGACTGAGGAAAAGTAGAACTTCTTTCAAAAATATAATAAAAACGTAAAAGGAAGTTAAGTAGTAGGTGTCAACAAATCCAATGATATGCAAATCCTTACAAATTTGTTTTTGTCAAACAAATGGCACAATCTAAACAGTCATTGCATAAAGAAAGACATTGTCGCCGTATTCCATGCACACCAGGTAACAATATATTATAACTTTTTTTGTGTTTATGTTTATCTTTTAAGATTTTTTAAGCTTTAGAGTTTTAGAGAAAGAAAAATAAGCAAAAATGTAAAAGACAAGTGACAAAAGATTTTTCATTACGTGTCATATAACAAACCAATCAATCAAAATAATAAAAAAGACGAGAAAATAAGCTCAAAAGGAAATTATGATTGTAATATTTTTCAAAAAAAAAAAAAAAAAAAAAAAAAACAGAGGGAGCCAAGAATTTTAAAGTTAAATATTATTGTAATATTTCGATAAATTTACTTTTTATAAAAAATTTTCGATAAGTACTTTTTACAGAAAACTTTCGATAAATTTATTTTTTATAGTATATTTTCGATAAATATACCTTTTATAGAAAATTTTCGATAAATTTATTTTTCACATAAAATTTTCGATAAATTTATTTTTCACATAATATTTTCGATAAATTTACTTTTTGCGTAAAATTTTCGATAAATTTAATTTTTACGTAAAATTTTTGATCATTTACTTTTTACACAAATTTTTCGATAAATTTACTTTTTGTAGAAAATTTTCGATAATTTTTGTTTTTATAGAAAATTTTCGATGAATTTATTTTTTATACAAATTTTAGATGAATTTACTTTTTATAGGAATTTTTGGATGAATTTGCGTTTCATAAGAAATTTTTGATGAATTTACTTTTATAGGAAATTTCCGATAAATTTACTTTTTATAGAAAATTTTCGATGAATTTACTCTTTATAGAAAATTTTCGATGAATTTACATTTTATAGGAAATTTTCGATAAATTTACTTTTTATAAAAAATTTTCAATAAGTACTTTTTACAGAAAATTTTCGATAAATTTATTTTTCACATAAAATTTTCGATAAATTTACTTTTTACGTAAAATTTTCGATAAATTTATTTTTTACGTAAAATTTTCGATCATTTACTTTTTACACAAATTTTTCGATAAATATACTTTTTATAGAAAATTTTCGATAATTTTTGTTTTTATAGAAAATTTTCAATGAATTTATTTTTTATAAAAATTTTAGACGAATTTACTTTTTATAGGAAATTTTCGTTGGATTTGCATTTCATAAGAAATTTTTGATGAATTTACTTTTTATAGAAAATTTTCGATGAATTTACTTTTTATAGAAAATTTTCGATGAATTTACATTTCATAGGAAATTTTCGATAAATTTACTTTTTGTTTTTAATTTTCGATAATTACAATTATTAGGGGAAATTTTCGATAAATTGCTTTTTTTACAAAATTTTTCATAAATTTTCTTTTTTTTTTATAGAAAATTTTTGATAGATTTACCTGGAAAATGTTCTTTTTATAATAAATTTTCAATAATTTTTTAAAGTAAATTTTCGATAAATTTTATTTAAAGGAAATTTTCGATACATTTCTTGTAGGGATATTTCATTTAGTTTTGTACATATAAAAAATTTTACGTTTAAAATTTGGTTTTATTATAAAATTCTTAACGATTTATTATTTTTTAGATTATTTTTTCTTATAACTCTTCATAGCTTTCATCACACTCATTCAGTCATATGTAAAATTAAATTTAGTTTTATGTATATCCCTTCATTTCAATTTGAATAAATTCCAGACCTTTAATATTTTCTCTGAGTATATAGCGTTAAGATAAACATTAGAGACAAAAATAATATAAAAGGCTTTTGATAATATTGCCCATCACCATAATATATTTGGTTAAACCAAAAAAATATCAGGAAAAAAATAACAAAATCGCCATAAAATTTATATATTTTTCTACCCAATTCTATGACCATAAAGATAAGCTGAGATGGCATGTTTTTAGCGTGTTAAATTTAATTTTCTGATATTAGCAACACTCTGGGTTTCACAAAAAGGGGGAAAAAAGTAACAAATTTTTATAATCAAATTTAAGCATTTAGATATGGCTGTTTAATATGTTAAAAATTATTATTATTGCCTTGGTGTTAGCAAATTTGGAATATATAATTTATTTTAATGGTGTTGGCATAGAAAAGAGATCCTAGAATTAAACTATAAAGAAAATTTCGTATTTTTATAAATTCGTTAAAATATGTTTATCTTGATTGGGGAAGTAATAGATATTTCATGAAAATTATTGCATATAACAATATATTTGTTAAGGAAAATTTTAAAACACATTTTTAGGAATATTAGTTTTTATTGAAAATGATATTGGTTTCTACATTTTCATATTCATTTTAATAGTTTTTTTTCTTTTTATGATACAATTTTGCTTTTCCAGATTTGATCAAGTATTACAAAAATACAGCATATTTTTAGGTAAATTTTGTATTTTTATATTTATGTTTTTCTTCAACTATTTTTTAATTTTTTTTTGTTTTATCTTTCAAAATTCATCATCAATCAGAGATTTATATAATCAATATTTTTTTTTGCAAAAAAAAAAAGAAAAAAAATACATGGATTTTTTTAAATCAAAATATGCATAGATTTGTCATAACAAAAATGAGAAAATAAAGAAACAAAAACTCTAATTTGCACAGTTGTATATATAACAGAAAACAAATGAAAGGTCGTTTATCAAAATAAAGCTATTGTAGGAAGAAAAAGAAGACACCTCGTTAAAAGAAATTTACAAAAAATAAAAAATAAAAAAAAGATTATTTAGTAAAGAAATAAAAAGGTTGTTATAGTTTCAACCTTTGTTAGAGAAACAATTTTTTAAGAAAAATTATCTTTTTTTAGCAATGGAAATGAGGAAAGAAGAAAGGTAGATCCTGAAAGTAGGCCACAGTTTTGGTTTTTAAAATATAGCCTTAAATTTTTAAATTTTTTTGCCTGAATGAAATTTGAAAATAATACGTTTAGTTTATAAAATTTATTGAATTTCAGCTGTAGCTAATCCTTTTTTCGTTTATCTTTTCTTAGTTCTTTGCTAAAATTTAAGCGAAAAATCTTTTAATATTAAACTTGAAAAAGTGTTATTTATATTCATTTCTCTTACATACATACATACATACATATATATATATATATATATATATATATTTATTTATTTATTTATTAATTCTACAAATATAAAAGTAGATTATTTTCTAAAGAAAGAAATCCTGACAAGCGGCTGTCGTTACTTATTATTGACAAGAACAAATGCTTTATTAATAAAGGCAAACTTGTTGTACAAGGCATTTTAACTTTCCAAAATCAACATTAGACATGATTGATAAGACATTGTTATAAAGCAATAAGTAAAACATGAAAAAAAACTCAAACTTTGGAAAACCTGAATGAAATGAGAGTGGAGCTGAAGACTGAAAAATATGTGTGTAAAAAAAAATAAAAAATAAAAATAAAGAAAAAACAATTGCGTTAAAAGATGTGCAAGAAGCCAAGAATGTATATTAATGGAATGAGAAATAAATAGAAAATAATGTTTGTTGATGGCATAGATATTAACCCATTAAGAGCTAATAAAACAGAATTTGTTAAAATATTTTCTGAAAAAAGGAAAGTTTTAGAAAACTAGGAAATAAATAAAAAAATTTATGTTAAAAAAAAGAAAATAGATTTTCTTGGATTTTTTTTAATATCTTACAAAAGGGAAATTTTAAGAAAATTTTCTATTAAAAGGAAATTATGAGAAAATGTTCTATTAAAAGGAAATTTTGAAAAAATTTTCTTTAATAATTAAATTTTGAAAAGAATTTCTATAAAGAGGAAGTAGTTAGAAAATTTTCTATAAAACTGGAGCTTTTAGAAAGTTATCTATAAAGATGGGAAAGGAAATTTTTAAAAATTTTTTCCTATAAAATGACAATTTTTAATAAATTTTCAGTAAGAGGAACATTTCAAGAAAATTTTCTATAAAAGTGAATTTTTTAAAAAATTTTCCTTAATACCGAAGCTTTCAGAAAAATTTTTATAAAAACCGATTAACACAAAAAAATATATAAAATATAAAAAGCTAATTTTTTAAAAATTTCCTACAAATGGTAACATTTAGGCAATTCCCTACAAAAGTGAAATTTTTAAAATATTTTCTTATCGCAAATTTTTTACGATAAAAAATTTTTATAAAATTTCATACAAAAATTAATTTTTGAACAACTTTCCATCATTACAAATTATGCGTCAATATTCCTTTATGCGTCAATATTGAAAACGAATTTCTTAGAGACAAAAAAATTTTCTTATTTTATTTATATTTTTCTACCCATTCCCCCTTGAAACACACTTATATATCTTTTTTTTTTTACATTTAGGGCTCAAAAGTGAAAGTAAAAACAATTTGTAAATATTTGCTAAGCAACATGAGAGTAAACAGCAACATATGCTATAACAAAATAAAAAATACTGATTAAATTTATTGACAGACAGCAAAAACAGCTTTAATAATGGGAGGGATTTACAACAACTTGTCTAACGATATTATTGACAAACAATGTGTACTTACAGAACTTTTAAAATGAAAAGAAGTATAGAAAGTATCAAATTTTTAACAATTTCTTACAAATTAAAAATATACAAAAAAAAAAAAAAAAAAAAAATTAATCTCTAGTGCAACAGCATTTGCCAAAGTAAAAACAATAAATATTTTTTAATAACTTAATAATGCCAAAGATTATTGACATCTAACAGACAAGAAATTAAAGCTAAGAAGGAATTTGTGTATAAGTATAAAAGATAAGCTTTCAGATAATTTAAGATATAAGAAATTTTCCAATTTATTGAACAATGTAATAAACATTTTTTTGTCCTTTCAACACTCTATATTGAATATTGATTAAATATTTTCTTTATTGGTTTTTTTTTTTTTTGCAACAACACAAACTTTTGTTTTACACAAAACAAAGTTTGTTTGTTTGTATTGTTTTTGCCTTATAATAATTACAACTTCTTGTAAAAAGTTTATTTCCTAAATACAAGAAGTTTTTGCATATGCTTAGGAGGTTTATAAGTTGATTTCATTTTGTTTATTTGTTTGGCTCTATTAGTTTAGTTGTGTAGTTTTTTTTTAACGATTGATGATTGTTTTAGTTGCTAATTTTCCCCCTCTTTCTTTCCCTAAACAATTGATTATATTAAGAGTAAAGAAAAATATTGTTGCTTTTCATTAGTCATAATAAAAGAAAATAAACTTGACGTTAATTGGGCACGTAGGAAATTTCAAAAGATGTTAAAATTACCTACAAAGATTAAATTACGTGATATACTTTTTTTTCTTTTTTATTTTTGGAGGATTTTGCCGCCCTTTTAATTTGGCTAAAAGTTTTGCAGAAAGATTTTTTTTAAATTAATAGGAATTTAGTAATAGTAAAAAAAAATAAAGATTCGCTATGTATATTCGTAAAAATTGTTTAAAAAATTATCTAAAACTTGTTCTTCTTATAGAAAATTTACCGAAAATTTTATCTTAAAAGGAAATTTTTTGAAAATTCACTTTTATAAGAAATTTTTTGAATTTACTTTTCCAGGAAATTTTCTGAAAATTTAAATTCTTTTTTGGAAATTTTTCAAAAATGTCATTTTAATAGGAAATTTTTGAAAAATTTCTCTTTATATAGGAAATTTCTCAAAAAAATTACCTTTTATGGGAGATTTCGCAAAGATATCCTTTTTATAAAAAAAAAATTCAATAAATTTCCTTTTTAAAGGAATTTTCTAAAAATATCCTTTTATATAAAATTTTCTAAAAATTTCTTATTTATAGGGGATTTTCTAAATATATATTTAGGAAAATTTCCAAAAATTTTCTTTTTAAACGATATTTTTTAAATATTTCCCTTTTATAGGAAATTTTCCATTTTTAAATATTATTTTTCGAAAAATTTGCAAAAATTTCCTTTTTATAGGAAATTTCCCTTTTATAGGAATGTTTCTATAGGAAATTTGTTTTTAAAAATTTGCTTTTATAGGAAATTCTCAGAAAATTTGCTTCTTATAGGAAATTTTCAGAAAAGTTTGCTTTTTATAGGAAATTTTCAGAAAATGTTGCTTTTTATAGGAAATTTTCAGAAAATTTGTTGCTTATAGGAAATTTTCAGAAAATTAGCTTCTTATAGAAAATTTTCAGAAAAATTTGCTTCTTATAGAAAATTTTCAGAAAATTTGCTTCTTATAGGAACTTTTCAGAAAATTTGCTGCTTATAGGAAATTTTAAGAAAATTTGCTGCTTATAGGAAATTTTCAGAAAAAATGGTTCTTATAGGAACTTTTCAGAAAATTTTGCTTCTTATAGGAAATTTTCAGACAATTTGCTTTTATAGGAAATTTTCAGAAAATTTGCTGCTTATAGGAAATTTTCAGAAAATTTGCTTTTATAGGAAATTTTCAGAAAATTTGCTTTTATAGGAAATTTTCAGAAAATTTGCTTTTATAGGAAATTTTCAGAAAATTTGCTTCTTATAGAAAATCTTCAGAAAATTTGCTTCTTATAGGAACTTTTCAGGAAATTTGCTTCTTATAGGAAATTTTCATAAAATTTGCTTCTTATAGTAAATTTTCAGAAAATTTGCTTCCTATAGGAAATTTTCAGAAAATTTTCTTCTTTTATAGAAAATTTTCTGAAAATTGTCTTTTAATAAGTTTTCTAAAAATGTGCTATTTATAGGAAACTTTTAGAAAATATGTTTTTTTATGTAAAATTTTTCAAAAATTTCCTTTTATAGAAAATTTTCTAAAAATTAATTTTTTATAGAAATTTTCTAAAAGTGTGCTATTTATAGGAAATTTTCAGACATAAAATTTTCAGAAAATATGGTTTTTATACAAAATTTTCTAAAAATTTTCCTTTTTGTAGAAATATCCCTAAAAATTTCCTTTTTATAGAAAATTTTCTTTAAATTTAAATTTTATACCAAGTTTTCTAAAAATTTCCTTCGTATAGTTTTTTATAGAAAATTTTATAGAAAATTTTATAAATTTTTTTTTTTATGGGAAATTTTCTAAAAGTTTTCTCGTAATGGAAATTTTCAAAAAAATTCCTTTTTATTCTAAAAATTTGCTTTTTGTTGGAAAATGTAAAAAAAATTCTTTTTATAGGAAAATTTCTAAAAAATTCCTTTTAATAAAAAATTTTCTAACAATTTCCCTTTTATAAAAAATTTTTTTAGAATTTTTTTTATAGAAAATTTTTCCGAATTTCCTTATTATAGAAAATGTTTTCAGAATTTCTCTATTATGGAAAATGTTCTCAGATGTTCTCCTTTTAAATTTTATGCAAAATATTTTTTATATATTTTTTATTTATAAACAATTGTTTATTGGGTTTTATATTTTTCTAATTCTAACATCTATTAATTTTTTTACTTTTGTTGGCAAAAAAAAAAAAAAAAATATATATATATATACATATATAGTATGTCTCTAAAAAGATTAAAAAAATATTGGTGTTAAATGTAAATATTTACGACAACAACCATAAACAAGTGTTTTTCTTGTGACAGGCTGTATGTGTGTAAATATAAGTGATTATATATAAATAAACCCACACTCATATAGATATTTATTCATAACATTGACGTTATACTAGATTTTGTCAAACACATTTGCAAATGTTTGCTACTCTCGTCGCACTACCAATACATATGGCACACAAACATGATGTTGCAAAAAATAGGAAAAGAAGTTATTTTAAAACATATTTTAGGGGGTTTAAAAGCTTTGTACTCGTATGCGCTGAATTTTAGCATATATACAAATTTGTCAACACCCTTAGAATGTTTTCACTTGAGAGTTGTTTTTTTTTTTGTGTTATATTTATTTTGCCAAAAATTTATATAAGAACATATTTTTTGTCATTTGACATGTGTTGTGCCTATAAAAACACCCTTCGATGTTTTGCATTTTTTTTTTTTTTTTTTTTTTTTTTTTGTAATTTTCGATTTCATATTTCATGACTTGACTGCCAGGCAGCTTGCTTCTTGTCTTTACTATGTATTCCTGCATATATTTTATTTAAAGTTTTTCTTTTTTATTATTTAAATATATGAGGGTTAGTCTTCGTTTGTGAGAGAGTGTGTGTGCATTGTCGATGTATTGCTGATAGTCAAGCAATAATATAAAAATTATTGGGAAAGGGGGGAAATCATTTTTCAATACATTTTTTTTCGTAATTTTGCCGTCCGTAGCTAGATGTTGTTAAAAAATAGACAGTGGTTTTTTATGCTTCAGTAAAAATATTGTCTCCCTATGTAAAATGTCATACATATATACAGTGACAGTTTATTTAAACACACATAGACATATTCATATAAACAAACACAAATATATACCGGTAGTTCTGAAGACCTATAAACCAGTAAATAAATATTTTAGTTTCATGCTAACTTGTGGGACATCTTAAAGATAATCTATTAGCATTTGTAATCTATTACTATGATTAAAACTTATCTAACATTTATTTTAAAATGTTTCGAGAACTACAGGACTTAGTTGAAATGATTTCTATGTATGTATGTGTTTCTGGAGTAAATCCCTTGGTTTTTTTTTTTGTTTCTCAGCTAAAGGTAATTTTACGCATTTGTGCAGTCATTTGTTATGAAATATTGATAACTTTTGGGGTTTAAATCATAATTTTTTTATACATATTATTTTAAAATTGTTTTTTTTTTCAGTTTTGGTTTATTGGATACTTACATCTTACACTTAGATAGTAACCAATCGATGAATATTGAAAATTTAAATGACGCGATGTACATTTATACCAGCCAGAATGTTCACGCCGTATTGAAGTGAAATTAAGGAAACCATCACCAGTTTGTGGAACCTGAAAGTGGGGGAAAATAAAACATTAATGTTAAAGATATAAAATTGTAATTTTTATTAAAACAATAAAGCAATCAAGTGTGAAATATAAATTATTAAAAAATAATATTATTAATTTGAGGATAATTTACACATATTTAAAATTGCAGCTAATTTAGGTTTAAAAGAAAGTTTAGATTGAAACTAATTTTTAATAAATAAAAGTTTAATTTTAATTCTTAATGTATAAACACAATAAGACCGATAAGGAAATTTTCATAAAAATTTATATGTTTGGTTCAAAAATAAATTTTATTTTAAATTCCGTTTGGATCTTTTGATATTTTTTTTTATTTTTTCACAAAAAATATTACCATATCTTTTCAAAATTTATATGGCTTTCGTAAACGAAATGGAAAAAAGTTTTAAGTAAAAAAAAAAAATGAAAAGAAAATAAAGTTGTTGTTTATTTTCCATTGCCGTCTAAGTTCTTGTTTAATTTAACAATGCGGCCTATGTAAAGGAATCCGGACTTGTTGTATTTATACATTTGGTAGAGCTTCAAATTAGCTTCAATTAAAGGCTATAATTACGGATATTTATGAAGTGCAAATATACTAGGGCGATCGATTCGCGTTTTCAACCGGTTTTAAAACTATTTTTTTTTTGGTTTAAGTACTATCGGATTTTTTTTCTTAAATGTTCTTTTTCGAATGTTGAATATACCGATTTTTTTAAACACAAAAAAGGTGTTTAAAAATAACATTTTATATTAGAAAACATATGTACTAAATAATAATATTTAAATGCAAATCTAGGTATAACGTTTTAGCGGATTAATATTCATAAAGTCTATTTTGTTATGTTTTATTAATATAGATTAAATTGAAATTAATTCTGTGAATTCCTAGTAAAAAGTCGAGTCTATAAGGAAGAAAAGTAAAATAGCACTTTCATATTCTTTTACAAATGGCACGAATTTTTTCTGTTGATTTCCCAGTTGGAAATTGGAAATAATACATTTTTAATATAATTGCTCAAAAACAAAAAAAAAAAAAAAAAGAAAGAAAGAGACGAATGTTTTATTTATAATAAAAAGACATAGATTAGTTTCACGTGTTATTACTTTCTTTCACAAAATTGCGAACTTATTCGCTTAGGCTTTGAAGTAAGGCTTATTTTAAAGCGCATAAAAGACTCCCATACAAAGCAAATATTATTTCTAAAATAGTCTTAAAAAACTGAGGAAACAATTTTTACGGAAAATTTCTAATAGGGCAAACATGTCCAGCCGCAGTAGTAGCCGCCATATAAAGTTAGTGTCAGTTATACTATCAAAACTGATAGCGAAGCGTACCGGCTTAAACAAGTAATATTTAAAATTTGGTCTCAGTTTTGATAATTATTTTTTTTTTTAACTTAATTGCAAGTTGTCTTCCAAAATAAACTATTAAAAAGTTTTAACTTAATTGTTATAAGATATATTCAGATTTTGTTAGGATTTTTTATGGTAATATTAATTTCTACTTAAAAACTTGTTAAACGATTTTTTAAGAATTTCAAAAATTTCAACCAGTTTTTTCAAAATTCCAACTATTCGAAAACCGGTTTCTATAAAAAGTTAAATAATCGATCACGCTGAAATATACTTTAAACAGTTATTTTTAGTATACTCTCAAAATCGGAAGAATAATTATCTGCTTTTGAAATCAAAATCGAAAGAATAATTATCTGCTTTTATATAGTACCAACAATAAGTTTTTAAGTACATAAAAATCTTAAATTGGGGATAATTTAAGAGCTAATTAAAAGCACTCTAAGAGCTAAAATTAAAGCTATTTAGATCTAAACTGAAACTTTCTAATATTATACAAATAAAACTTATTTGGACGTATCTAAGGCTTTGAAGTACAAACTAATTTGGGACTATGCTGAGCCTAACGATTCAAGCTAGTTTTGGGCTTTATATATATATATATATATATATATATATATATGTGTGATTGTAACTTGTTTCGATTTACGTAAAGCTCTAAAATTCATGATAAATTTGATACTATTAAAAGACCTGTAAATGAGGCTAATTTGGAGCTCTGGACAATTGAATTTGATTTCAAGCCGAACAGACATATTTCAATTCAATATAAAATAATTTCTTCTATTTTTTTTGTCCTGAAAAAAATTTTAATAATATTTTAAAACTTTTAAACAAAAACGGAAACTAAGGAAAATCCCTTGGGAAAAAACTTAACTTCAGATAAACCAAAAATATTACAAAATATAATTACAAGCACCCAAAGAAACAATTAATTCAATGGAATTCGATGAATCAAATATTTCTATTTCTTCTGATGTGGAAATTGATTTTTCCATTTCACTCTTGTTAATGGAAAAAATTAAATGAAATTTCAAGTTTGTGTTATATTTTAAATCAAAAAGTTTCGTGAGAACCACAAAAAGCTAATTTGAAAGAGACTCAATGTTGGAATTTTCAATAATAGGGTCATTTATCACGAAATTGCCACGCCTGTATTAAGTTCCGTGGTGAATGTCGATATAAACAAGATAATGAGAATTTGCCTTCTGCACTAATTGTAACGCCGTACAACAGCATTTTTCACACATGAATGCAGACATTTTATGAAAGGACTGCGTACTGAGTTTTTCATTTCGTGTTCGAAAATCCATTTAAAAAAAATTTTTGGATTTCAAAAGTAATATTTTTTTTACAAATTACTAGCTGAATACCCCTGCGATGCATGGAACCTAATAAAGGTTAACAAAAAAAAAAAAAAAAAAAAAAAATTAAGAAAATGGCAAAATACAGCATTGTGCAGTTGTTTTCAAATACTGTAATTTTCGTAATATTTCTTTTATTGAAACTTTTAGTAAATATTATCGAAAAAATGAAAATAAATAAATAGATAAAAAATTTAGTGCAAAAAATTGCAATATCTCTGCCATCTTTATCAATATGAAATCAGTTTATATTCTATAGTCCATTCCACCTTAAAATACATCAATATTTAAAATTTTATTCAAATCGGTTCACCGCACAGTGTGTGATTAAAAAAGTCAAATGGAAATAATTATGGAATTTAGAAACATTTTAAACAAAATCTCAAGCAGAAAAACTAAGGAATATCTAAATAATAAAACTACTTAAATGCTTGAAAAATCCAAGTTCTAAAGTTTCTTTTTTTTTTTGCAGCCATTATTATTAGAACACGAAACTTAGGAAACCTAGCCAATATTATATGAATGCATCACGGCAATGTTTTGTAAGATAACGATTTTTTATTTTTATCTCCAAGTAAGATTTCTAAAAATTATTTTCGAGGCATGTTGCTGATTTCTAAAAAAATGTTCTGTAACTGTGATGAACGTTATCCAGGATTCTTTCTTTAAGTTTGTATTGTTGAATATTTGTGGATTTTTTTAATAGATGCAGGTACGAAAATATTTTTTAAAATAATAATGAATTTTCAAATAAGCCTTTTTTAAAATATTAACAGTTGTATTCACAAACAGCTTTTAATTTTAAAATACTTTTTAAAACAAAATGTTCACTCAAATTTTTATTGCCGGGTAAATTTCCCGGACTTTTCGATTTGCTGAAAAAGTTTATGCGGACGAAAAAAATACATTTTATTAAAATTTGTTTTTTTTTAATTTTATTTTAATATAATTTTGTATATGAATTTTTCTTAACCTAACTGTACCTTTCTTTTCTTTTTATCCTAACTATACTTAAAAAATTATAAAGTATGTGTATATTAGGTTTTCCTTAGCTAACGTTTAATATATATATATATATGTGGGATTGGAGCCTAGTCGCGTCACCAGATCTGGCAGACGTTGCTAAGGAAAGGGTTAAGATAATTAACGGACAGAATATTCTCGACGGAGCTAGTGACGAGTCACGTACGCAACAGACAAAATATGGACGAGACATCTTATAACGTAGAACGAATATTCTAAACGACGTTCTTTAATTTTATAAACGGACTTACCATGCACAGGAAAGGGACAAATATAGGTTTCGCTCGCTAAGAAGTTTCTGGAGCTTTAGGGAAATAGCGAGTAATAGTGGATAGGATATAAATAGGAATAAAAGAGAATATTGAGTGAGTTGCAGAAGAGTTTTATAAAGTTGAAAACAGTTGTCGGACAGTTGCAGACGAGTTTTATAAAGTTGAAGTAAATTGCAGTTAGTTGCAGAAGAGTTCTATAAAGTTGAAGTAAATTGCAGTTGAAAATAGTTGCCGCAAAAGTTGAAGTTGAAAAGTTAAAGTTAAAAGTTGTAATTGAGTTAAAACCAGCAGTAGCCAAACTCTAATAAATTGTAAAACTAAAATAAAGTGAAGTTAATATTTTAATTTAAGTTTGATAATTTGAAATAAACTGTGTACATTATAATTTATTAATCAAAATAAATTGTGTTTTAATTGATTAAAGCCATCAAGCTTAAATCGCAGGGATTTAATAATATAAAAATCCCACATATATATATATATATATATATATATATATATATATATATATATATATATATATATATATCACAATTAGAATAGGATACTACATGGCCATTTATGTTGATAATTCCAAAGTCAATCCCCATCAATATTAATGATATATATATATATATATGTACATTGTCCCCTTTCATAATTTTAAATACGTTTTAATGTAGGTCTCAAAAAATAATTTTGCATCACCTGTTGTCTATTTAGTTTCCCTTACAAAATACTCGCTTTCTTGTTATGGATCCGATCAGACGTTCTCAATCATATTTTAATAATATTTTACGTAACTTTCCTGTTGAAAACTATATGCATAATTAATGATATTTTTTACTCACTATTTACTTCATTTTTTAATGTTTTGTCAAATTTCTATGAGTCGAATTTAATATACAATATTTAAAATATCTATAAGATTCTTTCAATTAGTTATACTTTTTCACTTGTACGTTTTTAGTGCTGATATTTTATTAAAGTGTTCAATTGAATTCATGCCATAGAGTCATCTCATGAACTGCACTTAAAGACTTACGAAAGACGTTGTCGTTAACACATAGTTCATAGCTGGATTTTCAGCTTAATTTTCTTTAAAAAATTTCTAAAATGTATAAGTTTTTGTTGAAATTCACGCAGTTTTCCTACACATTTAAATGCTTTTTAAAACTCCTGGGAAACCCGAACGAAATTCCCGGGAAAGCGGGATATGAAAAATTGCAATTTCCCGGAAATCTCGGGACGGGAAATCCCGCAATGCATTTCCTACTTCTAGGAAAGTTTGTAGAACTTGTTCTAAAATCAATAGTTCTAGAACAAGTATACTCAGAACCATTTCAGATTCTTTTATTCTAGTGATGTCGCAGCCAATTCTGACATTTATTTAGTAGAAACGTATTGTGATTCCTAATTTGTTTTAAAAAATATTACTGAAAACTAGTGCATAAGAACTAGTTTTAATTACTTTTGCATTACTTTTTAGGAACCCAAATAACTTCTAGAAATTTTAAAAAACTTAAAAAAATTAAATTTATTAAAAATTATAAATAAAATTAAACAAAAGTTATTAACTTTAATAATAGGTTCTTGAACCGTACTCTAACCCTTCTAAAGAAGTAATTCCGTATGTGATAATATCTAGCAAAAATCATTAATTAAGGAACTTATTCTAGAACTGCTTCATATAATTGGAACTGACTAGGTAAGACTTCCACAGAACTAGTTCTGGAAGTGACAGCTTCAAACAAAAATCATTAGTCGTAACACCAAATTAGAATGAGTACAGGCTATTGTCATACATTCTGGAACTAGTTATAGAACTAATAACTATTTTTTTTTTAATTTGTTTGGGAATTATATTTGTACTACAAACAAATTTTTAACACTTTATTTTTTACCCAAAAGAAATACATAATTATTAAAAGCTAATTTCTATATAATTTTTATATGCGTAATGTTATAACAAAAAAGTTATTCTCAAACATAAATATGTATTCATCTCGCTCATTTAGTTCAAGAACGTTATAATTTAAAAAAGCGATATTGTAGAAAACGCTTTAAACTTTTGAAATGACTCACCTTAATAGAAAAGTTAATGACATATACTCTTCTCAAACAGTGACCATAAAAAACATGTACAAGATACTTTAACAGAAGATAACGCTTGATATAATTAATTCCACATTATTAACTCAAAATTCTCGTTTTTGGAGTTATCACGTTATTGAAGTATATATATATTTTTTTGTTTGTTTTTTTTTTAATATTTTTTTGATTACTTTTGATGCTTTGCAAATAATATTATAGTTTTTCCCGAATTTTCGATGCCTTAATTGAATTCCTGGGAGTTGAAAAATGTCCCAATAGTAGTTAAAAAATTCGGAGATTTAGAACGAAAAATTTTAAGATGCTGGAATACACTTGGAATATTTTTTTAAACATTATTTAAATCTCTCCATTTATAATAACTTTAAGGTTACACCTTTTGGCTTATATGTTTGCGATTTATTAAGTAAATTTACAATCAGAACAAGCTTTTATGAAAATAAATTTATTTTAGATATTTTTAATAAATAGACAAATTTTAATTCAACAAATATATATTACTGGCTAACCCGGCAAACGTTGTTTAGCCATATAACTTATTTTTAGTAAATATTTTGGTTTCTAATTAAAAACTAACGAATATATTGTAAGTGTGTAGGGATGGGTGGGCGTGCTTTTACCCTTTTTGCTTTATTTTACGCCCTAAATGTTAAAAAACTTTATAGCCTTTAGTTCCTTCAAGACTTGAAACTATTATCGGATAATTAATTAAGAAGACATGGGTAGGGGGAGCTTTTACCCCTTTCGCCCTATTTTACGCCCTAAATGTTGGAACTTACAAAAAATGTATATCTTTAAGATCCTTTCACATGTTACAATATTTGCATGCCAAATTTTAAGAAAATCGGTTGATTAGTTAAGAAGGCATAGGAAGAGGGAACTTTTACCCCTCTTGCCCTATTTCCCGTCCTAAATAATAAAAATTATAGGATATAATTCCTTCCAGATATTATATTATTTGCCTGCCAAATTTCAAGAAAGTCGGTAGATTAGTTAAGAAGATATAGGGAGGACAAGCTTTTGCCCTATTTTATGCCCTAAATAATAAAAATTATAGGCTATAGTGCTTTCCAGATGTTACATTATTTGCCTGCCAAATTTCAAGAAAATCGAGGGAGAGCTTTTAACCCTTGTGGCACATTTTACTCCTTCTAGCCATAAGAAATATACTTTACGCCCTATTCTCATACCTAGTAGATACACATACAAAATTTCTTTAAAATCGGTCAACCCGTTTCGGAGCAGTTCAATTACAAACACCCGTGAGACGAGAATTTTATATATATAGATTTATCGCCGATAGGTAATATTCATATATTTTGTCATACTTTCAAGAGTAGGGAGATCAATAAGCTGTAATCGACTTTCATATGATGGTAAACTAATATTAGGATTCCATGGAAGATTACGAAGACAAAATAAGAGAAACTGTTTTCGGATCGATTCAATTTTCTTTATATGAACTTCGTATTGAGGATCCCAGACCTCGGAAGCATATTCTCGGATTGGTCTTACGAGAATTATGAATAATTGTTTGGAAACGTAAGGATCATTAAACTCTCTTCCCCAGCGCTTGAGGAAACCCAGAACTCCTTTTGCCTTATTAACGATTTGCGAAACGTGAGAATTAAAGGATAGTTTAAAATCAAGCAATACACCCAGATCAGGAAATTCTTCAACTAGATAATTTTTTGGATAATTTATTAGGGTTGCAGCAGGAATTGGATATGGATAATTGGAAAGTTGATGTAATTCTTCATCAGAATGAGCGAATGAGATGAGATTAGGGTTGCAGCAGGAATTGGATATGGATAATTTGAAAGTTGATGTAATTCTTTATCAGAATAAACGAATGAGGAGAAAGCAGCAAACATCTACATCATTTGATGATTCGTTATGTCCAAATTTCATCATGGATGGATATCCAGATACACGACGCTTAGAATTTACAAACTGGTGAAGATATTTCTTTTCATCTTAAAAAGAAAATTATTGTAACATTGAATATTTTCTGAATTGTAGACTGATATTGATATGGAGTATATCATATAATTAATAGATAAACCGGATGTATAATGTTTGTTTTTCAAATTTTTCAAGCCATTGAGCTGCTATGTATTCCAATCTGGTCCATGTGCATTTTTTATAGTCATTTGATTTGATTTCTAATTTATTTTGTCTTTTTCTCTTTGTGTGATAGTTGTAAGTTAGCTTTAAGATAGTTTTAAATTAGTTATAAGATCTCTCATGCTAAGATAAGAGCCTTGTGAGCAAAGGCGAATATCTTTTTTATATTAAAACTAAACTTATTATAGTAAGCATGTTGCTAAATTTCTGTTTCTTCTGTTTGTTTTGTTACAGTTTCAGCATTATAGCGATCTTAAAAATTTCCTTTAAACCCTTGGAACTCTATTTAGACCTAAGACTAAGGTTTTTCTTATACTATCTTATGATTGGCGGTTAAAGCCTGTTTGGTTCTATATGAGGACGTGGAACTAAAGCTAATTTAAGACTTTGGTAGAACCGAATTTGAAGCTACATAAAGGACTAAAATTTAAGTCGATATCGAACTATTTTAAGCTGTCGTAAGGCTCAAAATTAAAGCCAGTTCTGAACTATATAAAGATTTGTGATTAAAGCTTATTTGAGACCATAAGAAGTTTAAAATTCTTGCTCATTTTGAACTATTAATATACAAATGAAGCCAATTGGGAGACCTACTAAAAACTAAAATCAGAGATCTTTTTGGAACTATATGAAGGTCTGCAATTAAGACTAATTTGAAATTTTATAGAAATAAATTTGAAACTAATTGAACGCCTAAAACTTCTGCTTAATTTGAATTATATAGAATACTAAAATACAAAATCCTTCGACACTATAATTAGACCATAAACTGACAACTAAAACTTATTTGGTACTATAATAAGACCTTACAAAAAATCTAATTTTGGACTGTAATTGAAGAAAATTTAAAGCTATTTAAAAGTCAAAAATTTATACTAATTTTAGTTTATGTAGGCCATTATAATACAAGCTTATTTTATGATTAAAGTTAATTTGAGACTATTTAAAGACTCCGATTGAGCTAAATTTGAGGTCTACTTAGACCTAAGACATTTTTTTTAAACTGTACAAAGGCCTACCTTAAAGACAATATGGAACTGTAAAGAGAAGCATTTTATTTAAGCTAATTTTGGACTATATTATTAAAGTTAATTTAAGATTATCTTAAGGTTAGTAGCTACAGATTATTTGGGATCTAATAAGATTGGATCTTTTTGGACCGCATGAATAGTTAATTTGGTGCGAAAAACAAACATGAATTAGGGATCAATTAAAGGACTACATATAAAGTTAGTTTTAGGCTACAAAAATATATTCTCCACAAGGATTAGTTTGCTTCAAGACAACCTTTACTTTAAATTGAATTAAGATTATACAAAGAACGTGAAGTAAATTTTCAATTTTGATTAAACATATTTGAGACTAATAAAAGGTCTAAAACTTAAGCTAAAAATAAACTGTATAAACATTTAAATTTGAAGTTTATGTGGCCTTCTATAAAGATCAATAATTTGTTTTACTTACCGGTGGTTCACCATCATCTTTTTGCCATCGGGGGGTACTGGGCGGATTTGAATCTACATCACATTTTAGTGAAACCTCTATGCCCTCACGCAAAGGATAACCAAAGCCAGGGGTACGTGATATGGCAAATGAAGGAGTATCTGAAAAAATAAAATATAAAATGAAATTGAAAAAAAAACAGTAAAAAATCTTTTAAATTTAAGTAGAAATATTGAATAAAATAAAATATAATAAAAAAACATACATACACTTTATACAAATAAAATTCACTATATAAAATAACAATTATTTGATTTGAAAAAAGGAAATACATTTTATTCACAAATATGTTGTTTAACAAAAATAGAATAATAAAAGAACTCTACTTAAATAAATACAAAAACTAATCATTGAATATGTTGAATTTTATTCAAATGTATTTTTTACAATATTATTTTTTATGAAAATGATTTTTTTTCGTTTTATATATATATATATATATATATATATATCTATATATATAAAAGAAAAAGAAATATCTGTCTAGTGTATATACTTTTTACAATGGTGTCTGATGATCAAATATATGAGTGTAAAAACCACAACCTAACAGATATTTTATAGGATTTTCTATGATTTATTTAAGTCTGTTGGATATATTTTTTATTACAAATTCATTAATAAATTTTGCTATTTCTATAAATGTATTGAAAGATTTTTTTTTTTTTTTTAATTTCTATATAACATTTCTATAACCAATACAAATACAGTGATAGATAAACTAGAAAGGCTCATAAAATAACCGTAAAAAAATGTTTAAATACTTTATGCTTTATTAAAGATTAGACTAGCATAACAAAATCTCCCATTTTCTTATTTTGAATTTCCCTAATATTAATTTGTATGTATATAAAATTAAATTTTTTTTCATTTATTATTTAAAATTTTTTATCGAATAAAATATACAAGTATGATTTATTTGTAAAGTGTGGATAAAAATACGTATACAAATCCCTAAAACGTCATACTAATGAAAAAATATTCCAAATGAAACTCTATCTATGTAAATATACACACACATATGCTTTATTAAGTCTGTAACCATTTGCTTTAAATCTAAAAGTATTGTACATTCAATGTATTTGTTGAAATCAATTTCTCTATATACGAGTATACAGCAGTCCGTCCCTTTATCTATCTGTCCATTCATTTATGTTGCTTCTCCTCACTGAATGCTTGTATGTCTGTTCATTTGTCTGTCCTTGTAGCCTATGTCTACTATTTCATTTGTTAAATACACAAAACTGCTGTCTATCAACTGTCTGTAATTTGTATTTGATTCATCAGAAACGAATAAAAAAAAAAAATAATAAATAAATAAAAAAAAATAAACAACAGCAAAACCTTAAACAAAACCAGGAACAAATTGTAACAACCTCTATAACAACTAAGTGCTACACAAAAAAAAAAAAAAAAAAATTTCTTTGTAATAAAATATTTTTTTTATTCAGTTTTTTTATGGATCTCAATTTATTTCAATAGGTTTTATTTATTAAAGATAGTCAAAAATAAATAATAAATCTTCACATTAATTAATAAATCCTCGATGATGTTACATAATTTGTCTTGTACATGTGATTGGGTTTCAGGAATCATAAGAAGTGAAGCATAATTTGAGGCAAGTCACGGTTGGTAATTTTGGAGCTATATAAGTCTAGATATTAACAAGAAAGTTTAATAAGTCAGAATAACGTCGACAACATAATTTCTTGGCTATGATCTAGTTTTAGTCTATTCTATAATCTATTCTATAGTACATACTACAGTCTATACTACTATAGCCTACACTAAAGTCCATACTATAGCCTCAGCCATCGGCGATAGCAAGACATCAGACCTTTGCAAATGCCTTCAACATTTGTCTTCGCAAAGGAGAATTTCCTGAAGTTTAAGATAAACAGAAGTTGGTTGTGATACCGAAACCTAATAAACAACTGGGAGAAGCACCACCTTACCAACCTATCTGTTTGTTAGATATGCTTGGGAAAGTTCTGGAAAGGATTATTTATAACAGACTGCCGTCTGCAGTAGAAAAGGCCAATGGGCGTTTTAAAAGACAATACGGATTTCGAAATTCAAGATTCACGATTGATGCAATTAACACAACAAGAAAAATGTCAGAAAAAACTATAGAAAGAAAAGGAAAGAACAAAAAATATTTCGCGGTCATCACCCTGGATATCAAATATGCGTTCAATAGTGTAGGATGGGAGCATATCATGCTATCCCTTAGTAACTTAGAGGTCTCCGCTTATATTTTGAAGATGCTCGGCGATTAATTAACAAAGAGAACTCTGTGGTTCTATTCAATATAAGCACAGAGTTCTATTTAAGAAGTAGTATGGAATGTGATGCTATAAAACTTCAACAGGAGTCCCACAAGGATCAGTATTGGGCCCATTTCTTTGGAACGTAATACATAACGAAGTACTGGAGTTAAATGTGTCTAATGAGTCGAGCATTATTGGCTTCACTGACGATATCGCCATTGTTATTCGTGTGCGTCTCTTGAACGAAGTGGTAATGTATGCGTATGATACCACTCGCATTTTAAAGGATTGCGTCAAAAAAACTGGTTTGGAGCTTGCGGATCATAAAAAAGAGGCAGTACTAATTAGTTGTTGAAGGAAACAAGAGTCAGTGAATACAAAATTTGCGCAGCGGATATTAAATCGAAAACACCTATTAAGTGGTTAGCAGTAATGATCAACGAAAGGCTTAATTTGAACGCACAAGGGCCGAGACAAAAGCGAAGATTACTCATTTCCAGGGAGGCTATATCCGTCTTGCTTTATGGAGCACAAATATGCATGAACTCCATTAGAAGTATATTTCGAAAAGAAATGTTCTACCACTTTTTCGACATTATTGTCTCAGAGTATTCAAATGCTTACAGAACAGCGTCACTGAATACAATACAGAATAGCTGAAATGATCGCTCTAGACCTAGCCGCAGATGAGGTATGTAGAGTATACGCCGCCACAGAAGAAACAAAAAAAAAAACTAAAGACGCGAAAAAAGTATAGTATTATGGACAAATGGCAAAGAAAATGAGAGAATATGCAAAAAGGGCGATGAATCTTTAGGATGATTCTAGTTAGAAGAACGTGGATCGAACGCAAGTGCACGGGGGTTATTACCTTACCAAATTTTTCTCCGGATGAGGAGGATATAGAAACTAACTATTTAAATATGGACATGATGATTCACCAAAGTGACCATTATGTAAGGAAATGAAAGATGCTGAGTACGTAGTGCTCAAATGTCTTAGATGTGAAGAATCTAGAATAAATTGGAGAATTAAATAGGAAGAAATGTCACAACCGCTTATATTGTGAACCTAATGACAGTATATTTCAACTCTCACACGATGAATAACAATTCGTATCTAACGAAGATTCTGCTCCTCATTACAAAACAAAATCCTATAGTCTATACTATAGCTTATGCCATAGTCTATACTATAGTCTTAGGCTATTCCATAGTCTATACTATAGCCTATTCATAGTCTATACTATAGCCTATTCATAGTCTATACTATAGCCTATTCATAGTCTATACTATAGCCTATTCATAGTCTATACTATAGCCTATTCATAGTCTATACTATAGCCTATTCATAGTCTATACTATAGCCTATTCATAGTCTATACTATAGCCTATTCATAGTCTATACTATAGCCTATTCATAGTCTATACTATAGCCTATTCATAGTCTATACTATAGCCTATTCATAGTCTATACTATAGCCTATTACATAGTCTATACTATAGCCTACTCCATAGTCTATACTATAGCCTACTCCATAGTCTATACTATAGCCTATTCCATAGTCTATTCAATAGCCTATTCCACAGTGTATACTATAGCCTATTCCATAATCTATACTATATCCTACTCCATGGTCTATACTATAGCCTATTCCATAGTCTGTACTATAGCCTATTCCATAGTCAATACTATAGCTAATGCTATTCCATAGTTTATACTATAGCCTACTCCATAGTCTATACTGTAGCCTAATCCATAATATATACTATAGCTATTCCTATTCCATAGTCTATACTATAGCCTATTCCATAGTCTATACTCTAGCCTATGCATAGTCTATAATATGGCCTATTCCATATTGTATACTATAGCCTATGCCATACTATACTATACTATAGCTAATGCGATAGTCTATACTATTACCTATTCCATAGTCTATGCTAGAGCATATTCCATAGTATATACACTAGCCTGTGCCATATACTATAGAATATGTCATAGTCTATACTATAACCTATGTCGTAGTCTATACTATAGCCTACGATATATATATATATATATATATATATATATATATATGGGGATTTTATGCCGAATACGATGCTGTTGTTTTTATTGTTTCGAGGTTCATTTTTTATACTATTTATAATTACACATATACACACACCCTTTCATTTGTATAACTGTGTATTTGTTTGTATACACATTCGCACATATACAAGAAAATATCAAATATTGAGTGTTGCCAATTAGTGTGGATTTTCTAGTACTTAATTCAGATTTTCATTTATATTTCTTTTTTATAATTTGACATGGATTACTGTCAGTAATCTTATAATATTTTTAACAGATATTTTTATATAAAAATGCAGTATTAAAAAATTAATATAAAAAGAGGTATGGAATAAAAAAATTAAATTTATATAAATTTGATTATGGCAGGAAAATAAATAAATGCTATGCTAAAATATGAATGTGTATGCTCCTTTAAAGGTTATCATATTTTATATGGTATTTATCAATTATATTTGGAAGACCAAAGTTTAATGCCTAGAGGTAAATATGATCAAATTACAATAAAAGTTACTCTAGCAGCTTTAATGACACTAACTAAGCAGAGGTAAAAATGTTATTACTTCATTCTTGAAAGTCGAAATAATGTCTCTAAGAAAAAGAAGGAGGCTAAATTGTTTCTATAAACATTTTTGGAAAAAATCCATAAAAAAATAAAGTTCTTTTTTCTCTCTTTCGCATTTAAAAAATTAAAATAAAATTAAAAAAATTTTTGTATTTCTACTCATAATTTTAATTTGGTGGTTTTTCAGAAAAAAAAAAAATTTGTAGATTTAAATTGCTATCAAAAAAAAAAAAAAAAAAAAAAAAAAATGGGAGACAGCTGCTTGAGATTCTCATGTAGCTTTTGTACACTTCATAAAACACAAAGTCAAGAGTCGTTAAAGTGTCATTAGCCAAACATACAGCCAACTAAGCAATAGAAGAAGAGGGAGAGACTAACAAACTCTTAGGAAGCAAACAGTCATAAAAAATGAATGTTAAAAATAAAGTACCTACAATTTTTGTAAAAGTTTTCTTTTAATTTTTTTTTCTTTGGGTTTTGTGTTTAAAGTTATTTTTTCTATCTTACGAATTTTCTCTCCTTTAAATGCCGCCAAGGATGTCTAACAAGAATCTCACTGCTAAGGCTTGTCAATTGCCATAAACCTCAAAAATAAAAAATAAAAAATAAAATAAAGTAGAAAAAATGTTGCAAAATGCATTTAGTGGAAAACGGCATCACATTGAAAAGCAAACAACAAAAGATATGCTACAATGAATGAACAATAACAAAACAGCTGAATAAAACTAAATTAAAGCAAAAAAAAAAGTGAAATAAAATCAAATTTAAAGTACGCATTAGCTATCTATGGCTGCTAAAGATGATACTGCTGCTAAGTATTGCTTGTGATAATAAACTAAAGCCAATTAAATGGTCTGAAAATAAATTGTAAATGAAAAGGAAAGAAAATTTGTTTTGCATTTTTATGGGTTTTTATTTGTATTATTTTATTGTAACGATTTTCCCTCGAAAGTGCAGATAATGAGAAAAGAAGTTGTATGCACATGTTTGTAAAATAGGACTAAATCAGGAGCTAAATGAAGTCACTGAAATACAATTGTGTACTAAAAGGAAATTTAATTGAAATTTTACTTTTTATATCCTGGAACAGAAGTATAAAGTCTATAGCTGAACTATTTACTAAAATGCGAACTGTAGTATAGGCCACACTATAGACTGAATAATATATTAGAATTGATATAGGCACTAGCCTATATAATAAACACACTGTTGACTTTTCTATAAAATAGTCTATAAACTCAATTATGGTATAGACTATAGTCTGGACTATAGAGCAGACTATAGTCTGGACTATAGAGCAGACTATAGTCTGGACTATAGAGCAGACTATAGTCTGGACTATAGAGCAGACTATAGTCTGGACTATAGAGCAGACTATAGTCTGGACTATAGAGCAGACTATAGTCTGGACTATAGAGCAGACTATAGTCTGGACTATAGAGCAGACTATAGTCTGGACTATAGAGCAGACTATAGTCTGGACTATAGAGCAGACTATAGTCTGGACTATAGAGCAGACTATAGTCTGGACTATAGAGCAGACTATAGTCTGGACTATAGAGCAGACTATAGTCTGGACTATAGAGCAGACTATAGTCTGGACTATAGAGCAGACTATAGTCTGGACTATAGAGCAGACTATAGTCTGGACTGTAGAGCAGACTATAGTCTGGACTATAGAGCAGACTATAGTCTTGACTATAGAGCAGACTATAGTCTGGACTATAGAGCAGACTATAGTCTGGACTATAGAGCAGACTATAGTCTGGACTATAGAGCAGACTATAGTCTGGACTATAGAGCAGACTATAGTCTGGACTATAGAGCAGACTATAGTCTGGACTATAGAGCAGACTATAGTCTGGACTATAGAGCAGACTATAGTCTGGACTATAGAGCAGACTATAGTCTGGACTATAGAGCAGACTATAGTCTGGACTATAGAGCAGACTATAGTCTGGACTATAGAGCAGACTATAGTCTGGACTATAGAGCAGACTATAGTCTGGACTATAGAGCAGACTATAGTCTGGACTATAGAGCAGACTATAGTCTGGACTATAGAGCAGACTATAGTCTGGACTATAGAGCAGACTATAGTCTGGACTATAGAGCACACTATAGTCTGGACTATAGAGCAGACTATAGTCTGGACTATAGAGCACACTATAGTCTGGACTATAGAGCAGACTATAGTCTGGACTATAGAGCACACTATAGTCTGGACTATAGAGCAGACTATAGTCTGGACTATAGAGCAGACTATAGTCTGGACTATAGAGCACACTATAGTCTGGACTATAGAGCAGACTATAGTCTGGACTATAGAGCAGACTATAGTCTGGACTATAGAGCACACTATAGTCTGGACTATAGAGCAGACTATAGTCTGGACTATAGAGCAGACTATAGTCTGGACTATAGAGTAGACTATAGTCTGGACTATAGAGTTGACTATAGCCTGGACTATTGAGTTGACTATAGCCTGGACTATTGAGTTGACTATATTCTGGACTATACATTAAACTAGAGACTGTCTATATATATATTAGACTATATCTTGATTTATATTAGACTATGGCCTTTAATATATATTAGACTCTAGACTGTTGATTCAGTCCCACCCCGCTTTTCTGGCTAAATTATATGGCCTTTGGGTTTGCAATTGAAATTTTAACCTGTAACTTCATTGCAAAATTTACGCTTACGAATACAATTTTATTATGTTTCCCTTAAAGAGCATTAAATTTAATATTATAACTCCAAAAATAATAAAAGTACCTGCAAATGTGCTTCAGCAAACTTGTTGAAAGCATAATAGTCTGAATTATTAAAACTTAGTTTTGTAACCTTTAACCGCGAATAACTCGAGTAGCATACACGTGATTATCGGTGACATTTTACAAAATGTATAAGAAGCTAAGACAAATGTATATTTTATCAATAAAATATTTTGCGTAAAAAAAATTATTTGGAATTAAGAAAGAGACTCTTGTTTAAAAATAAATTTGAAGATAAAATTATTTATTTTTTATTAAATATAAAAATAGTTATTTTTGATATTATTAACGTTTTGAAAAAAACAAATATAACATTATCATTTCAAGAGATTTTTAACATTTTTTAATTTTATCACTGATTTTTCATACCATTAATATATATAGTAGTTGGTATGTTAACTGTTATTAGCCAGGACAACTTGCAAATATATTGGCATTAATGGGACTAAATTCTAATACTTCGTGACCGATATTTTCGCCATTCACCTTGCAAAATTTTCTATGATGCAGTCATCGATGAAATTTGATATTGTTGGATTTTTTCCACCAATTTAAGTAACGACGTTGAAGTGGAATTGGCAAATGTTTGGTGTTATATAAGATCTATATTCTGAAAATAAAATTAATTTCTTTCTTTGCCTATTTTTTCATAACTGTCATATAAGTTATGTTTCAAAATGGTTTAATGTAGTCGTTTGTCCATTATATCATCAAAAAATCCTCCCTCCAAAGGTGACCATATACCATCAGTGAACCACCAACATTTATAAGAGTAAATTTTACATTTTTACATTTAAGGAATTAATTTGTTTTTTCCACATTATATATCAGATCCAAAATATTGGAATTGCTTTCGTCAGTTAATGTATCTTATCATTAATTTTTGGTGCCGGTAAATTTGTATTTTCCCGATTTTCGTGGAGTATTAGTCGTTTATTTCTGCAAATGAAAGGTTTTGGGTGAATTTTTTCCAAGAGCTATTTAATTCTCTTTTTTTTGGCGTAATCGAAAACTGGATACAATAAGACTGTAATACTTTTTACTAACAAAATTAGGAAATGTCCTCACAATCTTTAATTAAAAAAAAAAAAATAATGCAAAAAAAAAAAAAAAATAATAAAAAAATAAAAAGCATAAAAAATTCGCGCAAAAATTAAAGAGACAAAATACTTTATTGAAATGCAAAAAATTATAGACAAAATATTTAACTGATCTCTAAAATTCTGTGGTTGAGTCATTTTTTCGTCTTATTTTCTTAAAGTATTAAGAGTTTTTATTTTACAAATTTATAATTCAATAAATAATCAAATTAATTGATATCCTTATTTAAATAGGCGCCAGTGAGTTGTTTTATTTATTCTTCAAGTGGAAATGTTTTCAGCGAATTTCTCATTGTCAGTATTTTTGAAAATTCACAGTCTTCTCTTTGTAAATATCCTTGATACATGATTTTTTTTTCTTTTTTTTTTTTTGTTCTGTTTTTCACATGTGTAGGAGAAATTTTATCCTTGAAGTTAAGTGTTATTATGAGGTTTATATAGTTTTTTTTATATTTATTTATTAAAAAAATCATTCAATATCCATTAAATAATTTTCAATATTCAAGTACTTTATAAAATATAATCTGTAAAAAAGCCAGATTTATACTGCCTTCTACTCTTTTATTTTATAACTTTTAGGTTTTATATTTGTGTGAGTAAAGCTGTTTGTCTGTATATGTATGTGGTTCATAAAGGTGGTTTAGTAGTGGTATTTCAAAGTTGGTTGTATTACTTACATTGAACATCCAATAGTAAAGATGCATTCTGACGTATTTTTAATGTGGGATGCTCCATAACGCATAAAATGCGTGCATTATGATGTGCTCGATATACGGCTGGCAGACGTGCTTCACTTTTGGCGCCACTATTAATTTTATACGAATTTTTATCCTGTAATGAAAAATACAACAACGAGAACAAACAGGGAAAATTGTAAAATTTATTTTAATATTCTTTACGAAATATTTATTTTTTATGAGATTGTGTTTTTTTTTTTAATTTGAAGTAGGCGAAAGGCTGCTTTAAAGAATGTAAAAATATATTTTAAATTGTTTTTCATGAATTTCTTTTTTTTTCGGTATAAATAATTTTTTAGAGAGTTTTTTTTTTGTCAAGGAATCATTCTTGTTTTTACTCTGCAAAAAAACCAAAAAAAAAAAAAAACTCAAAAATTCAAGTATTCCTTTACTTACATACATAAACTTTTATAGAAAAGCTTTCTCTTACACAGACACAGACAGTGGTAGACATTTTTAGCATTTTAGTTTAACAGGTTTTGTTGTTTCCGCTATTGCTGTTGTTATTGCCGCTATTTGAACTTCGTTTCGTTCGTTTGTTTGTTGTTTTAAAACTCGTAAATGTTTCGTTACTTTTGTTGTTATTGTTCTCTGTGGGTTCTCTTTTGAATTTATACAATGTTAACAATTTGCATACCAACGCTTTACATGAAATATGTGGTACTTTTACACAATGTGAATTTTTGGTAGAACTTTCTACTTGTTGTTATTGTAACTCACACACATGCTGCGACTTCCCAACTATGATTGTGTTTGAGTGTATGATGAGTTTTGTAGCAATTTATATCCATACATATACATAATAAATTTTTTTTTTTTTTTTTGTAAATAAATACATATGCATGTATTTATTTTTGTGAGTAAGTGCATGAGTTATACGAGTGAACAAAAACAAAGTGTTGGCATTTATGTAAAGCCAATATAGAATGTAAATTACAAGAATTTCTTTGCGAAAAGAAAAAAAAAAAAGAATTGCATACATGAATATAGAGTAGAGTTGTTAAATATTGGTTGAAAGTTGATGGGTGGAAAAAATAAATGCAATTAAATGCATAAGTTAAGCTTTAAGAAGAAATAAAATGAAAACATGGAAACAATTTTAATAAAACTGATGTGATAAATAGGTAGAAATGCAAAATCAGTTATTTTAACATGACAAAATCTTGTTTAAATGCATAAAAATTTTGATATAAATTTTAATGACTGTTTGTAAGTTCCCAGATGAAAACTATCATATATTATTATCCATGCTCCATGTATTATAATACTTGCATATATATGGTTCCATTTATATATAAATATGCCCTCGTAAATGGAAATGTTTTGAATATATAAAAATTTATATTTAAAAGATTACCATATATGAAACTATATAAGCGAATATTTAGTCGTATATGATGTCATATATGAAAATATTTTCCATATATAACGGCATATATGAACTACTCCAAAAACATTTTATTTGTGTAACTCCCAAAACTGCATAGCTATTATATTAAACATATTAGTTGAAATATGTTTTTATACTTTGGATAATAAAATGTTGAACAATTTTAAAAGGAGCTAAATAACCATCTTATTTCAATTATCTTAATCGAATAAATTTAACAAATTTGTCCACACGCAGAGGAAAAATATAATTGTAGTGACCTTTAATGAAGAGTAACATATTATGATTGGAACATATGATTACAACGAAAAATGGAAATCATTATAAGTAATAATTATATTATAATACTTTGTCATATTATGTCTTATTTTATAGCTTCTTTTTTCATATTGTGATTCTACTTTTACATATAATTGAACAATTTTACTACGTAATTACCTCATTCTATCATATTATGATTTTAGTAGAATAAGGCACAGGAGTAGAAAGAAAGTAGAAATAAAAAATAAAACGAAATATAAGAAAAGAAAATAAGACGCATCAATCAACCCGGACTACCTCTAAGCCACTTTATCCCCATTACGAAACCTATAAGATTGTTGAGTTCGCTACCCGCAACATCCTCCAGTTCGTGTAGAATATGACTTCCAAACCACTTCAGTCTGCAGCGCTGAAGCCGTACACAATGATAGAGTATGTTTTCCACTGTCGCTTTCGATCTAGGTCATCGGATATTTCATTGCAGAAAATATCGCAGTGACCAGTAACCCAACAGAGTCTTATTCTGTAGGCATCTATTAGCTAGATCTAGATTCTTTCCTACACTCAAGCACAAATCTGGACGTTGCAGTCCATTATACTCCTCCAAGTCCATTCTATTGTCCATTCTATTATGGTCATGAAATATGACCCAATTTGAATCCTAACCTATACCTCCACATAAGACCTATCCAGCTCCAAGCCCTTACGAGCAAGCTCATCGGCTGTTTCATTGCCGAGAATATCGCAGTGACCAGGAACCCAACAGAGTCTTATTCTGTAGGAATTTATTAGCCTTCTAAATTCCTTTCTACACTCAAGCACCAATCTGGACCTGACACAATAACTTGTCATTGCCATTATTGCTGCCGGGCTATACACGTAGATAATTACCTCAGTGTCTTACATTGATTTCTAATTTTTTACATGATGTAAATAATTAGTTATTAAGGCATTTTTACTAAAATTTAACATAATAATTTATTGTAAATACATATTATTTTCTTAATTGTTGACATTATATAAGCAATTCAATTTACATATTTTGTTAAAAATTATATAGCTTGTGGTACTTTAAATTGGAATAACATAATTTTTCTAGATTTCTAATTGTTTACATCATGTGAAAATTAAATTTTACACAATATTATGTTTCATACACATTTGAAAGTAATATTTTTTTATGTATGAATTTTACATGAATTTTGCATTATTTACACAATTGCTGGTATTAGGTAAAAATAAATTTTAAGCGAAATTTTTAGAAATTTAAGTATTTTTTTAAAGTTTTGATTACTTATTTGGATTTTCAATTTTTTACATTATGAAAACAATTATTTTTTATAATTACTCTTAAGTAAAACATTTCTTTTTGGTGTGTATTACAATTAATTAAATTTTTAACATATTTTTTAATTTTTGAACAACACATAAACATTTGATTATTTACGTTATTTTAATAAATTTTAGTTATTTTGTGTAGTATTTCCAATATCTGCACATATTTTTAATTATTGACTTCATGTAAAAGGTTCAAATTTACACTTTAATAATTTTTAAATACTTAATGGCTTAATTTTTGTGTCTATGAATTTAATTTGAAATTTATTTATTTTAATAAGAAATTTTATGTAAATTTTTTATTATTTACATAGATTTTTATAATTTACAATATGCAAAAAATACATTTATGGAAAATTTTATAAATTAAATAGATATTTTTTGTGCATATAAATAAAAATTTAACGGTTTTCATTATTTATGCCATTGCTGACATCGTGTAAGCAATTAAATTTTTAAATATTTATATAATTTTAAGTAATTTTGGGTTTAGACAAAGTTTTAATAATTTACCCAGATATCTAATTGTTGACATCATGAAGAAAATTCATTTTAACAATAGACAAGACTATATACTAGAATATAGACTAAACTGTAGACATAAATATATATAAACAGGCGATTGTTTAACTTCCTGAACACCTTTCGGCTCAACTACTCCATGCAATAATACTCAGAGTAGGATGGGTAATGTGTAGGCTGAGGAGTAAAATTCAAATAAAGCATTGCTTCCGGGATTTTGAACAGGGTAGCATTGCTAATCAGTGCAATGGTAAAGATGGAAATAATCTATGCAGAAAGTGCTGCAATAAGGAACATAAATTTAAATCACGGAAATGGATCTATAAATGTCCTACACTACATTGGTACAGTACAGTGTGCATGAACAACAGAAGAAATAATAGAACATATTGATCCTAAAGTTTCTTCAAATCAATCTCAGACGGGGTAGAGAAGCACAGGATCTAATAATGCAGAAGGCTACATAAGATGATACGAACGTATTATTAATAAGTTAGCACTGTATAAACACGTCATCCCAAATTTGGTATGAAGACAAAAATCAACGCAGCTATTATGGTAAGAAATAGGAGTCTAGTTATGAGTAAAGTTGATGAGACCAACGCTGGTTTCGTATATGCAACAAATAGGGGGGATCATAGTATACAGCTGCAATTATTTACCAAATATTGATTGTAATATATTTTCAGAAGCCTTATACGCACTCGAAATTTCTATCACATCGTTTAAGTATAAAGTAGTCATTGAAGGAGACTTCAACAGTAAATCCACAGAATGCAGCTATAACAACCTCGATAATAGGGGTACTAGAGTGTGTGAGATGATGTGGCTTAACGATTTTCAATATCGGAGACAAATTCACCTTTATTGACATTACTTTTGGAACACCGAATTTTTACAATGACACTATGAATTGGATAGTGATGGAGGACCTAACATTAAGTGATTATCAGTATATTTCATTTAATATCTATAATCATCCTGATATGGGCCAGCTTGTGGTGAACCTTCCGAAATGGAATGTTAGGAAATGTAATGTTGGAAAGCTGTCTGAATATATCACACGAGCTAAAGGTAGATATATCAGTAACCAATCTGAAGTCACAAATGTGAAGATTTTAGCTAAGAAACTTACAAGAACACTCACTAAAACTTATAAGATCGCAATACCAAAAGTACAAAAATACAAAAACTAACGTCCCATATACTGGTGAAATAATGAAATACGTGAGCTAAGAAAGAAATGTCTTGCATCACGTCGGTCATATACACGTGATCACTATAGACTAGACTATAGACTATAATTACACTATAGACCAGATTATAGACTAGACTGTAGACTAGACTATCGACTAGACTAAGGACTAGATTATACACTAGACTATAGACTAGATTATAGACTAGATTACAGACTAGACAATAGACTAAACTATAGACTAGACTATAGACCGCAAAGGTATTCTCTGGAGAGAATAACGGGAATTTACGATCCCGCGGACCCTAGTACTCAGGTATGGAGAGCGTGCTACAAAAAGGCACATGTGCTTTGTGAAGTCCTGTGAAGAGGCGAGTGGATGCCGCCCCAAAATAAGTATCCAGCCACAGGGGTATTCTCAAGAGAGGCATAGTAAGAAGATTGACGACTTCGTGGTTTCCCCAGTCATAAACCCAGGCGCGACGGTATCCATAGTGGACGGCTTCCTGGTCAGCGCCTGTTCTCCATGTAAGGAGCGGCTGAAATAAAATCTTGGCGGATAGGTAATAAACGCAAACTACTAATTAAATCTTAAAAATGGAAAATAATGAATTAAATGTTACGGTGCAGGGAGTAATAAACCCAGTACCGGCGGCTTTGGAAAGTGCGAACGCGGGCTTTCAGTCGTCGATATCCAGCTACCGCAAAAACCATACCAACGACGTCAGTAAAATCAACCAGCAAGTCTCCAGCTCAAAGTTATCCGAACAACTCGTTTGCGGAACTAGGTTGTTTAATAAATAAATTATTGGAGTATGTTAAAAATAGGAACAACGTGCACCACGCTATTAAGGAGCAGATAAGAGCTATCAAAGCTACGTATAACAAAGCTAAGGAGGATGTAACAACAGAAGAAAATAAACAGACTTTGGGAAGTAAAGAGCAGTCAACACAAACAACTCCCAATTCGTTGGTTGTGGTAAGAGACCTGAAAAGGAGCGGGGATATAGTGGATAGTCCTACAAAGACCCAAACGCCTAAGAGAATCAAGATAGTGAACCAAAAACCCAACAAGGAAAAGCAAAATGTTGTGGAAGTGCGGGGTGCAAACAAGAAAGATAAAAATGAGTGGAAGGAGGTTAAACGTAAAAAAGTCAGAAAGAAAGCAGCTCGTAAAGATGCGATGATTATTTCTACAAAGGGCGAAACTACCTATGCTGACATACTGCGGAAAATTAAGGCAGACCCAACATTAAAGGATCTCGGAGAAAATGTTTCACGTATACGAAGAACCCAAAAAAAGACTTACTTTTGGAAATAAAAACTTTCAGCAAGAATAAGGTGCACAAATTCCACGGACAGGTGGTAAAGAGCATTGGTTTACAAGCGGATATCAGAACCCGTAAACAGGAAATCCGTATTGAGTGTAAGGACATTGATGAGGTGACTACAAAAGAAGAAATATGTAACGCATTCATGAATCAGCTTGGGGTTGAAGGAATAAAAGAATCCGACATAAGGAGCCTAAGAAGAAGCTATGGAGACACCCAATCCGCTATTATACGCCTACCACTGGATATAGGGCAGAAGGCGATAAAAATGGGGAAAATACGTACCTAATGGGTAATATGCCGGGTTAGGGAACAGGTGTCACTAAAAAGGTGTTACAGATGCCTAGAATTCGATCATATTGCAACAAACTGTACGTGTACACAAGTCAAAGATGTGTAGAAGATATGGAGTTATTGGGCATATCGCGAAGACCTGCGTTAATAAGCCGGAATGTATGCTCTGTAAACAACTAGGAAATACAGATACTCTTCATGTGGCAGGTAGTGCAAGATGTCCTGTATTTAAGCAGGCTCTCAGAAGAATGCGCTAATGAGGTTTCTTCAGCTAAACCTTAACCATTGCCAGGCGACACAGGACTTGCTTTCACAGATTATCTGCGAAACTTGTGTTGATGTCGTCATCATATGCGAACAATACAAAAATATGAACAATGCGGTGGAAACAAGGCAATAGAGGAAATTTCACAGGAACCGGAAGAAGAATTTGTAAATGCCAAAATTTTAGGTGTATATATATACAGTTGCTATGCCCGCCCAAGTGCAACGATTGAGGAGTACAAACAAATGTTAGACCGCCTAGTAAGGGATTCAGAGCAACACAACCCAAAAATTATAGCGGGAGATTTTAATGCATGGGCAGTTGAATGGGGAAGCAAATATACGAATACAAGGGGACTTGAAGCCTTTGCAGGGTCTGACCTCGTGCTATCAAATAACGGTAATAAACCAACGTTTAAGGCTATGGGACTGAGCTCCATAGTAGACCTCACATTCATGAGTGCCTCACTGGCAAGAAATGCAGAATGGTCAGTAAGTTATCAATATACCCACAGCGACCACTAGGCCATTCAATTCTGGTTTAAACAAATGTAGTGCTAAATATGTGGGCTGGGCTACAAAAAAATTAGATGATTTTGGATGGAATTAGGTTTTTATGCAGCAGTTCTCACAGGGTGCTGACCTAATTGGTACCACTGTAGACAAAGTGAACCTGATAATAGCTAAACTTAAAGGAGCTTGTGACACTGCAATGCCAAGGCGCAGAATGACAGAAAAACGACAACCAAACTACTGGTGGAATAATGAAATAAACAATCTACGGAAGACGTGCTTTAAAGCTAGAAGATGAGCTCAGCGCTCCAGGGGTAGAGGAAATTTTGAAGAAGTAAGTCAAGAATATAGAATAGCAAGAAGAGAATTTAAGCATTCAATTCTGAGAAGCAAAAGAAAAAGCTTCGAACAGATATGTTCTGAAGCAGACTCAGACCCATGGGGAAAGGCTTATAGGGTAGTCATTTCGAGACTTAAAGGGAAGAAATGCCCACAACCTACATGTCCACTCCTAATGGATAAGATAGTTAGGACACTGTTTCCCGAACATCAAAGATATAGATACTCAATAAATATAACAGAACATACAGAGGACATATCATTGATAACGGAGGAGGAAATAACCCGGATTGCTAAAAAAATAGGGGACAGAAAAGCTCCGGGCCCGGACAATATACCGAGCAGAGCTCTTAAACTGTCAGTTACGGAAATGCCAAAAATCTTCGCTGAAATATGTTATAAGTGTTTAAAGGAAGGTATTTTTCCAGATCAGTGGTGTTAATTCCAAAGCCTAATAAACCACCTGGTGATCCCTCGTCGTTTGGCTTATGGACACCATAGGGAAAATACTCGAAAAAGTAATATACAATCGACTGCTACCCATAGTTGAAACTAAAAGAGGTTTATCGGATCGACAGTACGGATTCCGTAAAGCGAAATCTACCATTGACGCTATCACCATGGTCAAAGAAATAGCTCAAGGTGCAATAGAGGGCAAAGGAGCTAAGAAAAAGTATTGCGCTGTCATCATCCTTGATGTGAAGAATGCATTCAACTCTGCTAATTGGGGACTTATAATCGAAATGCTACTTAGACTTGGCATCCCGAATTACCTAACAAGAATCGTAAGTAGTTACTTCACGAACAAAAAATGATGGAATCCAGACATACGATGTAACGGCAGGCATTCCACAGGGCTCGGTACTTGGTCCTTTGCTATGAAATATCATGTACAATGATGTCCTCATGCTAAATATACCAGGAGAGGCGAATATAATAGGTTTCGCGGATGATATCGCCGTGACGGTCACGGCTAGATATATTGATGAAGTGGAGATGACTGCCAACGAAGTCACCCAAATAATTGGAAAATGGATGAAAGGTGCTGGGCTTGAATTAGCAGAGCACAAAACAGAAGTCGTTCTAGTCACAAGTCGTAAGAAACTCGAAAACATAAGGATCAAAGTGGGGAAGTATGAAGTGACATCCAAACCTAACCTTAAGTATCTAGGAGTTATTATAGACTCAAGATTAAACTTCAAAGCACATATGGAATATGTAGGTCAGAAAGCATCAAACGTAGGAGGTCCACGGCAATCTAAGAGAAAGATAGTTACCATGGTAGTAAGCTCGCTGATTCTTTATGCGGCTCCTATATGGACAAGAGCCCTTAAAATAAAATCGGTAGCAGAAAAACTCCTATCAGTGTGTAGGCTATGTGCGCTGCGTATAGGCAGTTTTTTTCCGACAACGTAAACTAGAGAGAGATACATCAATAGTATTATAGCAGCATCGATGGGAAAGAAGTTTAAAAGGAAGGTGGACCTACAGACTCATACCAGACATTCAAGTTTGGCTAAATAGAGAACACGGAGAAATAAATTACTATCTCACACAACTTCTTTCTGGTCACGGAGGCTATAGAAGTTATCTACACAGGTTTGGTTTGGACGAATCGCCGATATGTCCCTATCAGTCACAAGTTGAATGCGGAGAACATCATAAACATAATGATAAGCAAAAAAGAGCACTGGGAAGCTATAGGTAGCATGGTAGCTGATATTCACAAGGAATTAAGGATGGAGGAGGAAAGAAGAAAATTCTTTTTATCACACTCGATAAAGGCTAACTAAGCCTATCCGGCCTTGTGATGCAATATCGTAGATTATAGACTAGACTACAGACTAGACTATAGACTAAGCTATAAACTAGACTATAGATTAGACTACAGACTAGACTATAGACTAGATTATAACTAGACTATAAGCTAGACCATAGAATAGATTATATACTAGAATATAGGCTAGATTATAGACTAGACTACAGACTAGACTATAGACTAAACTATAGACTAGACTATAGATTAGACTATAGATTAGACTATAGACTAGACTACAGATTAGACTACAGACTAGACTGTAGATTAGACTATAGACTAGGCTATAGATTAGACTATAGATTAGACTATAGACTAGGCTATAGATTAGACTATAGACTAGACTATAGACTAGATTATAGACTAGACTATAAGCTAGATCATAGAATAGATTATATACTAGACTATAGACTAGATTATAGACTAGACTACAGACTAGACTATAGACTAAACTATAGACTAGACTATAGATTAGACTATAGACTAGACTACAGATTAGACTATAGACTAGACTACAGATTAGACTATAGACTAGACTATAGATTACACTATAGACTAGACTATAGATTAGATTATAGACTAGACTATAGACTAGACCATAGACTATATTATAGACTAGACTGTAGACTAGACAAATCACATATTATTGTGAATTTTATTATTTGAATTTCTCTTTAATTTGCCCCGATTTGATATACTATTCCTGTGTAATTTTGTTTCCCTTAAAACTATGCAATAGATAATCGAAAAAACGAAAGAATTATTTTTCTTTCCTGCAAATTGCTTTCAATTATTTAATATGCAAATAAATACTCTTACTCTTTTGTTTAATTTAATTTTCTTTTAGATAGTTTTTTTATTTATATATTTTCTTGTTAAAAATATTTTGCTTTTTATTCTTCATTTTGTTTTATTTTATAGTTTGCTAGCAACATTTATAACCATTCAAGCGTTACTCACAAACACATTCATACACCAAGTTGTTATTTTACACATAAGTATGTGTAGTTTTTGATAGATTTTTCGTGAGTATATGTGTATGAATGTATGTGAGTTGTTATATGTATTAGAGTCTGTCCCAAATAGCCATTATTATGCTCGTTTATTTTATATTTTAAGCCATTATAATGCATGATGCAGTCCAATGCAATGCTTTCATTCCCTCGATGTTCAATTTTTCTTTTCTTCATTTTTTTTACTGCTGATTTTTTGTGATGTATTTTTTGTTGTTTTATTTGTAACGTATATGAGAGCACGATGTTGATGTATGTTACCAATAATACTAAAAAATATAGAGTGTGTTGTTTTTTTCTTCTTTTTTTTTTGGTAAACACAGTGTGTTTTTATTACACAGAAGAGAAATGCTTTTTAAAGTTGATTTTTATTTTAAATTTTTTTTGTTTTTTTTTTTGTTAGAAAACAACAAAAAGTTAAAAAAAAATGCTAAATAAAACACTGTGTACATTATTTTACTTGGTCAGCAGTATTATTTTTGCCATGTAACGGTTATTGACTAACACACAACATAAAATGTTTTTATGAGTAAGAGTGATAAAAGGGGGATAGAGAGTTTTGGTAAAGCTTTTGTTATATTGATGAGAATAACTTTATTGTTGCTGTTTATGGATAGATGCCTGTAAGTGTATGTGTTGAATAGATCTGAGGATAATATTTAGTAATGGTCTAAGTGCTGGTACTGGTACTGGTGTTGGTAGTGTACACATGATTGTAAAGATGAATCTGTGTTTGTGTCAATGTCACTGCGTGTATGTTTGAGTGTTTATTTCTTTTTTTTTGTGGTTTCGCAGGAGGTGGGTTTTGCATATTAAACTTTAAGTGATAATTCTAGGGCCATTGTTATTATTTTTTTCTTTTCAATGGTTTTTCTTTTTATATTTTGTATTACCCAAATTTGTTACAAATTTGAAGCTTTTGTTAAAAATATTTTTTTTTTATTTGATGGTCGTTATGCTCTAATGCAAAAATAAAAATCTAGTTCAATAAATTTCCATATAAAAGAGAAGAATATGTAAATGTTTCAACTAAAATTACATACAACTATAAATATTAATATATATATATATATATATATATATATATATATATATATATATATATATATATATATATATATATATGTATATATGTATATAATATAGAGGAAGGATATTATTTGAGAATAAAAAAATGTTTTATGTAAAAATTTTCGAATAAGAGGAAAGGCTGAACACAAAAAATTTTAATACATATTTTTAATAATTTTATAGAAATTTTTAAGGAAATATGTAGTTTAAATTTTAGCACCAACAATATGCGAAAGCAATTACAACTTTAGAAAAAGAGGCGTGTGTGTTAAAAATTTATGTTTTGTAAATTGATTTTGTATAAAATATGAAATAATAAAACAATTAAGGAATTTCTATTAAAACACAGATGATTGTATAATAGAAAAAATATATATATATCAAAGTGAAAATATTTTCAATGAATTTGTTAGTAATTGTTATTAGAAATAAAAAAAAAAAACAAATGTTTGGTAAATTATTTTCTTCGCAGTTTAGAACATTTGAGTTGCTTGCAGTTCCCCACAACTGAATGCCATAGGTTCATACTGGTTTAAGTATAGTCTTATATGTTACAAGCTTAGTTTCAATATTTAGTTGGGATTTAGGACCCAGCAACCAATATAATCGTGTAGTTTTAATTTTATTATATTCTATTTTAGCTTTTATGTGCGCTTTCCACATTATTTTTTTACCAATATGAAGACCAAAATATTTTACACTATCTTTTTGGGGAATTTCACTATTATTTATTGTTAAATGAGGAAAAACTCCTTCGAGACTAATTGTCAATGCCCCAAGGTATGTATCTAACAAAACAATTCATAACAATTTATTTATTCCAAAAATTAAAGAAGAAACCAAGAAGTTCAATGCAAATTATCTTGAACGATTAAGTAATCATTGTAACCCATTGGCAAAATCTTTACTGACATAAGCGATATCATATTCTTGATTTACCATTCCGATAACCTTATGATTACGCTTATATGGACTTTTTTGAAAATAATTTAAAATTTTATATTATTTGATATGTTAATTATTGATTATACTTTTGTATACATATAATTTCCCCCCTTCTTTATCCAATACTAGTATGTATATCAAAACTTTTTGCTACAATGTTATTATCCTCGGTAAAGCATATCAATGAATGAATTTTTTAAATTTAACTAGTTTGCTTATTATCCAATATAGGATAGATTGTAAATAAAGTTTTTTATAAAAAAAAACTTTAGAAAAGAACTAAAAATAAGATATATATTTTTTTAGATTTAATTAATTAATTTTTTAAAAGAAAATGATTAAATTATTTTATATAAAAAAATCATTTGTGTATAAATCTATAAAATTAGTAGGCGTACACATATTTTGTTATCCCCTTTAATGTTGCTACTAATACATATAAAAAAACTCAAATATAATGTATTTCTCATGTTTCTCAAACAATTCTTTCAATTCGCAGCAAACTGAACAAATTGCAATGATATAATAACGATGAATTAAAGTCTTTTCCTCTTTTAATTGAGAGATTTGTAAGAGAGAATTGATAAAAAAAAATAGGAAAGTATTTAGTACTTTAAATTGTTTTTTGTTTTTTTTTCTGAGTCTTATGCATTATGAGAAATAAAACAGAAAAAGTAAACAATTTGTCTTTCTTTTTGAAAGGTGTTTTATTTCTTTTTTTTTTTTTTTTTGTTATGACTTTTATCATAACAGCCAGAGGATTATGTTTTTGGGCAGTTATTTGGTGATTTTTATTTTTGCTCGAAAAAATAGAAGTAACCAAATGAAAATTGCCAATATAAAAAAATCGCACATTATAAAAGGAATCGATCAAATGGAAAAAATAAGAAAATGTAAGAAAGTTGTCAAAACGAATAAAACGCTAAAATAAAAAAGATTGCAGAAACGATAAAACGACAAAAACGGTAAAATTAAAAATATTGATAAAAAATAAATAATAAATAAAAATAAAACAAAAAAATCGCCAAAATGAAAAAAATCACTAAAACGAAAAACCGAAAAAACACCAAAATGGAAAAAATGCTAAAAAAAACAAATCGGGAAAAACTATGGAAGGAAAAAAATCCTCGATTTGGAAAAAAATAATCAATTTAAAAAATCTAAAAAATAGAAGATTGTCACCACAGTTACTTACAGTTTTATTTTGCCCTCTCTTCTTTAAAGAATTTAAGATGAGAGGTTTTTCTTTCTTCTACTTAGCCGTTCTATTTATATTGATTATTTTATTTTCACGAATTTTTGCAGTTTTTTTAAGAAAAAATTGGTAAAAAAATATTTTAGAAGTATTTATTTAATTTATAGTTTTCATTTTCTGTATTCACAATAGTTAAACGTAAACATTTTTTATTAAATTGTTAATGAGTGGGTTTTGGAAAAATACTGTATACCAAAAACTTATGGTACTTACACTAAACTTTTTTATTTCAATAAGATAGGGGTAGCGGATCACTCCAAGTATAATAAGTTATTATAAAATATATAAAACTTAATTGTTTATATGATATAAAAAAATTAAAATTCTACTCTTTTAAATGGCATTATGTTAAGTCATGTTTAGTTACAAAGTTTTAATTATTTGCGAAATCTTATCGTAATAATTCTTAATAAATTTCAAATAACTTATTCGACCTTGAAAGAGAAAAAATATATCTTGGCCTCGATTGGTCTCTTAGTGACCATATACATATAATGTACACAAGTTTATAAATTAGAGTCATCTTTTGGACCAGAGTAGATGAAAACTAATCCTCTTGTATTTTGGCGCGTTTATTTCAAATAAGAAATCTGTTTCTAAAAATTGTTTCTAGTTAATTAGGTCTCGCATATTGGATGCACTGTGCGGTCATTACAACTAATAGAAAAGCGAGTGGTGAACAATTTCATATTAATAATATTCTAAACACTAGAGTTTATTCTAAAATGTGAAACCGATCCTCAGCTATATAAAAAAACTTACACAGCTATTTATTTCTAATTTATATTTTCTTTATTCAATCAAATTTTAATTACTGTCAAATATAGCGAAAATGTATTTTTACAAATATCTGGAAAACTAGAACCGATTTTGAAAAATGCAGCTAAGATTCGAAATCAGCGCCCCAAATACCATTAGACTCAGTTAGTGGTTGCTCTTATCCATTGCACTTATTTACGCTTATAAAAAACTATTTTTTTGCTAAATTTTATTTAAATAATGATTAGTTTAAGGCATTTATAAGCTTAAAACCTAATTTGAAAGGACATTTGTATGGTGACTGGGAGAAATAATGGGCCTATCCTAAATTTAAATTTTAGTCAACTTTGTCTTTATACCAAAGTAAATATAAGTGCTAAATTTTATTACAACATCTTAAAAATTTTGACCTGTAATGATTTGCATGGGCAGACAGCTAGCCAGACGAAAGGACTGACATCGTTATCCCAAATCAGGAAGTGATGTTAAGTGGAACTTTTTATTTTGGAATGAATGTTAGACTAGTTTATTTACGGGTTATAAAAATCAGCTTAAACACATATTACTCCAGCCGCCTACGGTGTGACAATTTATATATTCTCATTCGTATAATATAAAATATTTTGTTTTCCAAATTTCCATTAAGCGTAAACTTATTTTTCTAAATTTCACATCTAAAAGTCTACTTCTTTCTAACGATACCAAACAGTTATACTAAAACTCGCTAGTTTAGCTAATGCTAAGTTTTGTTAAGGGCTACTCCACTTTACAACGTCTACAGGCGCAAAAAAAGACCACGTTTGAGTATGGTGGTAGACATATTTAATATCATAATTACTCTATAATATTATGGTCACTTTATAGTCATAATATCGTTGCCACTAACTAATAGCATTGTTTACAGGTCACTGGACGATCGGAAAACATGCAAGCAGACTTGGTCTCTCTTACAATGAATATTGTCGTAGTTGTGGCAATCGCGGGAAGGAGGAGACAGTATTTCATCTTCTATGTGAATGTACAGCCTTGAACGCAAGTAGACATAAATTTCTGGGAGGGTACCAATTAGACAACCTCTGTGAGATATCTTACACTAGACTCAATGACATCATTAAATATCTCAGGCTGCATCTAATTAATTTATGTTCTCATTGTTCTTCCCTACACTTTTATCTCATTACAGACTCAATACAACTCATTCACCTGGCGAGTAGTGTGGTTCCATTAAAACGGATTCTAACGAGTCTAATTGATTGCCCGTAAGGTTACGGGCTAACACGTAAACCAACCAACCGTACCGACATCTATATTTGTAGTTAAATAATTTAAGTTTAATTAAAAGGCAGTACTTAAGATCAATTTTAAAAGGTTAAATGTAAATAAAGTTCCTCTAGAACAGAAACTCTTCAAAAAGGTGTATCATAACGGGAAGTTTTAATTCCTTTGAGTCGGTTCAAAATCTACTAGGAACACAATTTTCTCCTGGAAATGTTAGAAAATAATTGGAGAAAATATTGTTTCTCTGCAAGATCATTTTTAAGCTCCCTGATACTGAGATATCGATGTTACTGTTTGCTATGATAGCAACCAACTCCGTTTATATTACTAATATCCTTAATTGTACAGGGGATATAAAAGGCTCCCAATTCTGCATTTTTTAGATCCTTACTAAAGTTTTTTGATATAATTTAAAATTTATAGTTAATTTATAAAAATATATAGTTGTTTTTTTTTTTACTCAATTTTATGCAATTTTTTTTACTTTGGGTACATAAGAACATTTGTGTCTTTTCCTGATCGGTACTATAAGACCAGGGCTTTCTAAAATATTGTTTTAAATAAATTTAGTTTTTACATATTCTTAGAAGAAATTTATGTTCTTAACGAATTTAGAATCTACTTAATGGCATTAAAGCTCCCAGACTTGATAAATTTTATTCATGATTTTTTCCTCCGTAGTACATTTTACACCCCAAACCTTTTCAAAAATTTTCTGATTGCTGTCTATTAATTGAAACTAAAATTACTTAACTAAACTGATCTACTTTTGTACACAAAATTTGTTCGGGCCTTCGAATTTTCCCATATTTTTGACGTTAATATTTTATGGTTCATTTTTAATACAAATATTACTCGAAATTGAAAATCTCCTATAATTCTTATCCTTTTTTAGTTTTTTATTATTAATATTATTATCGAGATTTAAAATAAGTGAATATTCGAAAAAAAATTTACATAATTAAAAAAAAAATTCGATTTACTTTTGACCCTGTATTTTTGTCCGCACTGGAAAAGGACAATTTGCACTTGAGATCATGTACCATTATAGAAATAATGTTGAGCAATATTATTTTTTTTACAGGTTTATAATTTATATAGCTTAATGTATTCGCAATGATTTGGCATTAAAATTTCTTTTGTTTTGCATAAAACTTCGTCGAAGACTGAAAAATTTTAAGATATTTATACTCGATCCTATTCTTTTGTCCGACCGCTGAAAAATGTAGACTAGAGAGAATATTTTAAGAAAATAGTCAAATTTTTGGAATTATATTTTTAATTTCACAAAATATATATTAAATTTGATTTTTTTAATTTATTTTAAACTAATATATCATGAAGATTACGGTCTTTTTGTTAATATTTTTTACATTTTCAAATCTGAAACAAACTTTTCTTAGAAATTATAAATAAAAAAAATTTACAATTTTTTTTTAGGTAAACTCCTTCCGTTTTTCAAGTATGAAAAAAATATAAAGTATAAACAATAGACATATATTCCTATTCTACTAGTTTTTTAACTATTGTCTTTTTTTTTTTTTTTTTTTGTAAAATAGTAAAAATTGTCTGTTTTTTAATCTTTTTTATAGTATTTCGGCGAATTTTTTTAAGTTTATATATATTTTTAAAATACAATAAATTTATAAACCTTTCGCTTACTTTTGTTATTTAAAAAATTAAATATATTCCTTACCTTTTCATTTTTAATCTCCTCCAGCTCCAAAACTTCTGCCGAAACCTTTTGAGCATGACGATCTACGCCAGGACTTAATAAAACCTCCCAAGTTAAAGTTGGCTTAGGATTACCGCCCTCACTCGTGCAAGCTAAATTCAATTCGGAATTTTCTTTAACGGGTACAAAAATATTGCCAGCATCTAGGCGGCGGCCATCTATTAGCAGATAAGGCGGCTTAGGGCGATCTAAGAAGAAAAACATAAAATAATAAATTCATAAAAAATTAATTTGTTACTTTTCTTTGTAATTAAAAATGTACTTTTTTTAAGAAACTCCTAAAATATGCTTTAATTTGTATAATATTTTTAATATAAGAAAAGAAAAATGAAGTTCTTCACGGCAAAAAATATACTTAACGCCAAAAGATATGCTTTAGTTTATGTTATTAGTAATGTAGCCGGTTGTAAAAAAAGAAGTCTAGAGTTAATGAGAAGATTTTGGATTTGCTGTTGCTAAAGGGATAGTGAAAGTTTTTTTTTGGTATTTTTACTTTAAGGTAGAGTTTTAAAGAAGGTACAATTTTAGACTTTACGTTGTTTTGTTAGTTTTTTTTTTAGCAATGAGTTAAAAATCTTAAATAATAAAAAATTAAAATAGATTTTTTTTTTTGTTATTTTTGGGCAAAATTTAGGCACAAAACCCTAATTTATAGGTAAATTATCTAAAGCATATTTTTTTGTATATTATTACTTAATTCTACTTTTGCACTTTTAAATTATTATTATTCTTTTTATCAACTCACCTAATACCACCAATTTAACTGGTCGGGCATTTTCCGTATAATGTCTAGTATTTTCAGCTTCACATTGCCATTTTCCATCATCTTCTAACATCACATTGGTAATGGTTAAAGCACCATTAGCCTCTTTGATAAAACGATAATCCGTCACTCTGGTAGTGCGATCCATAGCATGAACAACCTTTAAAATAAAGTTAATTAGGAAATAAAATTGAAATATTAATCAAGTATTAAATTATTTTTTTTTTAAATCGTGTACATTTAAATCGTGTACTCAATAAAAAAATTTATTTTTTTTAACACATTTTAAGCTATTTAATCAGCAAAAGAGTAAATAAATATACATCAATAAATTACAAATGACAAAAAAGGGCTGGTATTTAAATTGTGTAGTATATTTTCAGGTTGACAGACAGTGGTCTTATTTAGAAACCTATTCAAAAAAAAAAAAAAAAAAAAAAAAAAAAGAAAAAATATAGTAGGTATTCCTATTAAGTTTTGGATAAACTGATTTAAGGTTTTCTTAGCAATTATCTCGAGTTGCATGTTCCCATAGTTGTCTTTATGGGCAATAGATCGACCCTTAAACTTGTTCACCCCAGTTATTAAAAAACTCAAAAATTAGCGAAAATAATTTAATATAAAATTCTGTAGTAAATATACCTTTAAACATTTCCAAACTTTTATTAGTAGCTTTTCACAGCAAAACACTTTTAAACCCACTGTGTAACCGTTAAGTGTTTGTATGTATGTATTTGTGTATCTGCGTGTTTCCATGTGTGTCGAGCCATAAATATTTATTTAACATTTTAACTTTAAGCTGCTTAATAACTGTTTTGTTTATAAACAAATGTATTTATATTATAATTATTATTATATTTTTAATTTTTACTATGAGAATTCTATAAAGCTCTTAAGCGTATGTGTGTGTATTCGAGTGTGCGAGTGTTGGAGTAAACTGTGTGTACTTAACTGTTTGTTAAGTATATGCAATAGTAAAGAGTAAATCCTAGCCCCTATGGATTATGCTTTAAAAAATAAATGCAAAAGAATTAAATGTACGCATGCAACCTCTAGAAAAGGAATAAAATATTGGTTAGGGTAGGAAAGTAATTTCTACAAGGGTTCGATAATCTTTTTTTTAAATTTAAATAAAATTTTCTACAAATTCTTCATTATATAGAATATTTTCTATAAATTTTCCTTTTATAGAAAGCTTTCGATAAATTTTTGTAGATAAAAAATTTTCTATATATTTTATTTTAATAGATACATTTCCGATAAATTTATTTTTATAAACAAGTTTTCAATGTTTTCTTTTTATTGATAAATTTTCGATTAATTTTCTTTTTATAAAAAATTTTCGATAAATTTTCTTTTTATAGAAATTTTTCTATATATTTTCTTTTTATTGAAAATTTTAGATAAATTTTCTTTTTAAAATTTTTCGATAAATTTTCTTTCTATAAAAAATTTTCGATAAATTTTCTTTTTATAGAAAATTTTCGATAAATTTCCTTTTTATAGAAAATTTTCGATAAATTTTCTTTTTATAGAAAATTTTCGATAAATTTTCTTTTTATAGAAAATTTTCTATACATTTTCTTTTTATAGAAAATTTTCTATACATTTTCTTTTTATAGAAAATTTTCGATAAATTTTCTTTTTATAGAAAATTTTCGATAAATTTTCTTTTTATAGAAAATTTTCGACAAATTTTCTTTTTATAGAAAATTTTCGATAAATTTTCTTTTTATAGAAAATTTTCGATAAATTTTCTTTTTATAGAAAATTTTCGATAAATTTTCTTTTTATAGAAAATTTTCCATAAATTTTCGATAAATTTCCTTTTTAGAGAAAATTTTCGATAAATTTTCTTTTTATAGAAAATTTTCGATAAGTTTTCTTTTTATAGAAAATTTTCGATAAATTTTCTTTTTATAGAAAATTTTCGACAACTTTCTTTTTATAGAAAATTTTCGATAAATTTTCTTTTTATAGAAAATTTTCTATTTATAGAACATTTTCGATAAATTTTCTTTTTATAGAAAATTTCCGATAAATTTTCTTTTTATAAAAAATTTTCGATAATTTTTCTTATAGAAAATTTTCTATACATTTTCTTTTTATAGAAAATTTTCGATAAATTTTCTTTTTATAGAAAATTTTCTATATATTTTCTTTTTATAGAAAATTTTCTATACTTTTTCTTTTTATAGAAAATTTTCTATACATTTTCTTTTTATAGAAAATTTTCGATAAATTTTCTTTTTATAGAAAATTTTCGATAAATTTCCTTTTTACAGAAATTTTTCGATAAATTTCCTTTTTACAGAAATTTTTCGACAAATTTTAATTTTAAAGAAAATTTTCGACAAATTTTATATAAAATTGTTGTGGAATTTTTTTATAAAAAATTTTCGTATTTTTTTTTTTTTAGAAAAATGATGGTAAACTTTATTTTTATATATAAATTCGATTATTTTCTCTATGCAGTTTTCGTTAAATTTTATTATAGAAAGTTTTCTTTTAGTGCGAAATTCGGACATTTTTTTTATTATTTTTTTTTTTAATTAACTTTTGCTCTTCCCTTTTAATAAAAATATTAAATGATTATGTTGCATTTTCATTGTCCACCTAATGACCTGGTGTTATTTAAACACTTACCAACAACACAACTTACACCTACACAAAAATCATATTAAAAATATTTGTATAGGTTTGTGTAGACTTAAACCAAATAAAAACATATCAGAACTGTGGTAGCTACAGTGTTGTTGTTAAAAAATTGTTATTTGTTTTTGTGTTGTTAAACTGTAAGTATTTGTACTTTGGTGCTCTATTGTTGTATGTCGTAAATTATATAAAACAAGTATTAAAATATAATAATATAAGGATAACAATAATGGAAAAATAAAAATAAAACAAAAATCGTATTTAAATTTTTTTGCATACTTTAAGGTTTCCCTAGAGTAAATACTTATATACAAATATGTATATATAAATATATACGTTTAAAGTGGATGTAGAAACCGTGAGTGTTTTTGACACAAAATATGCAAAGTGTATGCTGAATTTGTTACTGGTTCACAATATTGTTCTTATTATGGTCATTACCTTAGTATTTATTATTATGATATTTTAATATCGTTTTTGCTTTTTTTACAGAAAATAAAAACATATCCAGCAAATAAGTGCTTAAGTAGTTAAAATCTTAAATTTTAAAAATTGCAGAGTTTGGGCAGACCATACGGTTGTTCCTTAAATAATTTTAATTACCAGTTACTGACCTGAAACTATGCTTTACAAAATTCTTTTATTCAGAATTTTTTTTTATTATAAATTTTAACCTAGTTTTTCAAGTTTAGTTTCTATGCCTCTAAAAAATCTCTTTAGAATTAAGTTTAAACAATTGTTTATAACTTTTACGAAGGCTAAAGAAAGTTGCAAGTAGGGTTTAAAACTCTGGCTTTAATATATTTTTATATAATCATGTTGCAGAGGTTTTTACAATCTGACCAACTTTTTAAGAAATAAAAGAAAACAACATTGTCGATATATGTTTATTTGTAGCTGCATAGTAATACTACCATGATATATATATATATATATATATATATATATATGTATATATAAAGACAATAAATATATATATATATATATATATATATATATATATATATAATGTTTGTGTCACAAAAGCTTTGAAAACGTATAACAACATCTTTTATTACTTTTCAAAACTACAAAAATTGCTTAACATCAGTCGTGCCTGAAGTTGTTAAAGCCAACAATGGCAACAAAACGAAAAAACAAAAGAAAAAAAGGAAAACAGATATAGTCATAAAAGAAAATAAAACCCCAAAAACATTATATAAATACAAAATTCAAAGTTCAAAAAGTTTTGTTGTTGGTGTTATTTCATTCATTTTGCTTAAAATTCGTAAAAGTAAATAAATTTCCTCATTTTTTATGATAAAATTGCTAGTAAGTTGTACTTTTTTTCTACTAATTGCATTTGTAGCATGTGTACAAAACCAAAAAGTAGGCAACTTTTAGCTTAACTACATAACTGTAACATTTTCCTTGTGTGTTTGAATGTGGTGAAGTAAAGGGATGGGAAAATAAAATTCTAAAAGGATAGAGAGACCAACGAAAAACTGTCTTGAACATGCCTAAAAAATAGAAACTTGAATAAACCATAGATACTGTTATCTATTCGAAAAGTGAGCTAAGAAGTAAGACAATAGACTAGAATAGAGATTATATTATTGACTAGACTGTAGGCTGTGCTATAAACTATAGACTAGACTATACAATAGACTACACTATAGACTAGGCAATAGACTAAACTATAGACTAGTCTATAGACTAAACGATATAATAAACAATATAATAGATTATATACCAGACTATAAGTTACACTGTAGATTGCACTATCGACTTATTTATATACTAGAATATGAAATAGACTTTCAATTAAACTACAGGCTAGAGTATAATTAGGCTATATGCTCGGCAATAAACTAGACTAGGAAATATTCTTAAAACTAGACTATTGAAGAGACCTACTAGGCTTTAGTTTACAGTATAGACTAGTTTGGAAGCCAGACTATAGACTATAATATAAACTGGACTGCAGGCTCGACTATTAACTGTACTACAAACTATACTATAGGCGAAACTATAGTCTCTTATGTAGGCAAGATTATAGACTATAATATGGACTGGACGATAAATTCGGCTATATGCCAGAGTATGGACTAAATCTTATGATTTTCTGGTGGTTTTGTAAAATAACAATACTGTAAAATTCCATCTCTGTTTCTGTATTGTAAGTCATTATAGAAAAAAGGGGGAAAAACTATGTGACAAAATGTGCAATTACAACTCAATAACTTTTTTGTACTGCTTTTGGTTTGAGAACTTTTTTTGGTAAAATGGTTAAAGTTTTCTGTTACAAAAAAAAAAATATAAGAATAACAAATTATTATAGAGTTGGTGTACAATAATAAAAAGCAGAGAACAGAAAATAACTTCAACTCTCAAAAAATAAAAGACAAAAGTCAGTTTCGAAAAGATAACACTGAAAAATTTGAAAATTTTCAAAAAAGTCAGTTAAAGTCATTTAAAAGTTGCAATTTATGGAAAAACATTCGATATATCAAATTGATGGCTTTCAGTTTTGGCAGTTAAATAAAAGTATCATTAAGAGAAAAAAAGATTTTACAAACAATTATTTGAAAAATATTGACAGTAAGTAAAGATATAACTTAAAAGAATTTATTTAATTTTAATAAGTATTATACTGAATTATATTTAATAGTTAAAGTTTTTGTTTAATTTTAATATTTTTTCTTAATTTCTAGCTGTTTTTTTAGATCAGTGTTTGTTCTTTTACATTTTCTTTCATTTTCGCTATAATATTATTTCTGGGAATGTTAAGAATTAAATTCCTTCTACATTCCTTTTTTATTATTTCCTTTTGTTCCTTATTTATGACATCCTTAAACTATTCCATAATAACGATTATCTCATTTACATAAAGCGACACTTAAAGACGATAAAAAACAATGTATTTCTTGTACAAACAGACAATTACTTGATTGCAATTTATACGCTATTTGAAGCTGGACAGGAAAAAAGTACTTTATAAATAAGTATTTAAATAAAAATGTGCAAAAAAAAAATAAGGAAAACCTGCAGCAGATAAATAACTAAGTAGAGTGAATGGAGCTATTATTATTATTTCGCTACTCAGTGTTTTATTAAAATGATAAGAAATTATATTCATATATTTAGTCTAGTTTTTACAATAGCTTATAGTCTAGACAATGTTTTGTTCTTTTATTATATTTCATATTTTATAGAATCTGCACTCACCTGTCCATTTTTGTACCACATGCTAGAGGCAATATCCAAATCGACTTCACACATTAAACGTATTTCCGAATGTTGTTCTGCATAAACCACTGACATTTCCTCATCATCGAAGGGATTTGGAAGAACAGGTCTTAAAGGTAAAACTCTTGGTTCCTCATCATGTGAATAATCATCGCTCTTATCATCACTACCAATAACACCCATTGAAGCATATTCTCTTTGTCTTTCTGCAGCCCCCTCAAACTCCTCGCCATCATCTATAATGACCATAGATTCTTTAGGTTTATTCAAAACCTCTACAGGCACTCGCACATTTGAATGAGAACGTTTACTTTTTAATGATAAAACTGCTGGAGAGCTTTTTAATAAAGTCTCATTTAAGTAAAGTTGTTGCTGTTGAGCTTTCACTGTTACTAATGCTGGCTCGGTAAGCATTATCGCAGCTAAAGTTGTTAGTTCTCTTTGAGCTAAAGTGTTTGTACTCTCATTGCTTTGTATACTTTCGTTTTCTTCGGTCTCACGGCGAGATCGTTTATTTAAATATTTGTTGTGGTCTACATTAGCCTTAAAGCTTTTTTGCATTTCCCTATTATGCTTTTGTTTTTTGTCTGTTTCCCTATGCGTCTTAACTTCTTTGTGTTGTAGCCGATGGGCCACATGTATTCTTTGGTGCTCTTTTTTTGTAGTTTTCTTTAAAGCTTTTAAGCTTAATTTGGCAGGACTTTCATGTGTTTTGAAATAAACGTTACGTTCACTCATTAAAGGCATTTGGGATGGTAAACTATGAATATTTTTCAGTTTATTAGAAATTTTAGCTGATTTTAATAGAGACGAATTTGAAGAAGTATTAGAAGTTTTATAACTTGAAAGTGATTTTATAGTAGACTCATCCTCATCATCTTTTTTATCATCCAGATCCTCGTCATCATCATCATCATCATCATTATCCTCATCCTCAGGGTAAGTTAAAGAAGCAGAAGACATAGGTGTATAGTTTTTATTAAGTTTGTTAGATTCTGTGGTTAGATGTCTGGGAAACTTTTGGTTTTGTTTACAATTTTTGGCACATTTTTCTATATTTACATGATCTAAATTACGATCAAAATCATTAACTTCGTCCTCATTTTCTTCATTTAGATTAACATTTAAAATTAAATTATTATTAACATTATATTTAATAGTATTTGAATTTAAATTAATTTTCAACTGTTTAGCAGTTTTTTGGTAATTATTTTGAGCAAAATGCTTTTCATTGTCATCTGTATAGGTAGCAAAGTTTTCTTCTTCGTCTAGATCGGGATGTGGCAATTGTCGATTTTGTTGATGTTCTGTGGTCAATTGACTTAGATGTTCGGTATAAGAGGGATTCCATAATGATGCAGATGGACTGTTGTTGCTGTTGTCGGTGGCGGCGGGTTTGTGTTGCTGTTGTTGTTTTTGATGTAATAAAGGTTTGATGTTTTGTTGTTGTGTATACGAAATACCTAAAATTATATAGATAAAATAAAAGAAATAATTAAAATATTTGTTAAGCTTTAATATCTAAATAAAGTTTTATTTGTTCTTTTGCATCCTGCTCATTTTTGTTTAAATTTGTAAATGTATTTGATATTATTTCCTATTCCCTTTGGCCAGTTTGTATAAGCTACGATTATTTGCTGTCAAGTTGCCACAACTTGCAACAAGTGTCAAATTATATAAGTTTTATTTGTTATAGTTTATGGTCCAGAAAATGGAAGGCAAACATTTAATTATTGTACCACATACTCTGAGCAGAAATTCCAATCTTATGGAAAGGTCATTTGAAGATAGGAAATAATTAAAAAAGTCATCCTAAGTTTAAACAGCAATAGGAAAATTTAAGAGCAATAAAAAGAGATAAGTTTAGTTTTTGTATTAACTTTAGTCGCCATTATAATGAAAAATATAAGCTAGAGTATACAGTAGGCTACAGACTGGACTATAGAATGAGTTAAGTATACGGTACACTGGAGCATAGACTACAACCTGGACTACAAAATCTAATATACTATAGACTATAATATAGAGCAGACTACAGACTAAACTATAGACTAGTCTATAGTCTAGTTTATAATCTAGTCTATAGTCTAGTTTATAGTCTGGTCTATAGTTTAGTCTATAGTCTGGTCTATAGCCTGTTCTATAGTCTAGTCTATAGCCTAGTCTATAGCGTGGTCTATAGTCTAGTCTATAATTTAGTCGATGGCCTGGTATATGATCTATTCGAGACTTGCGGTCTACAACAGGCTATAGACTAGACTATAGACTAGAATAGACTTAAATAATAAAACGTTTTTATTTTTTTTTTTTTAATAGATACATGTATGAATATATTTTTTACTATAGCAATGAGTTTTCAAATGAGCATTTGGAAAATATATTAAGCGCCTCTAAAATATCTATAAAATGTATTTTAAATTAAAAATTTGTTTATGAATACTGGTATAAACGTATATTTTATTTACTTTCCAACAGTTATGAAAAATCTATTTACTTATATCAAAAAAGTCATCTTAGAACATAACTGTTATTTCAAAATTGATGTATTTATGAGCAAATTATATGTAAAATATAGGAGGTTATAGGTTTCTACCTCCAAAAAAAAAAAAGACTGGACTATAGACTAGTCTATATACTAGACTATAGACTTTACTACAGACTGGACTAGACTATTGACATCTTGGTCAAAATTTTTCCTGCTGAGAAATATAAAATGTCTGCAAGATATTTGTCATTAAAATCTATATATATATATATAAGAATCTATAGACTAGACTATAGACTAGGCTATAAACAAGACTATAGACTGGACTATAGACTAGACTATAGACTGATTAAAAAATCAGAAATTCTATAAAAAATATTGACTGACCATAATCAAGCAAATATACGGACGGTTAGGTGATTACATTGTTTGCTCCCAGTTCGATGAAGTTAACTCTAAAGAGTTTATTAAAATAACAGAGAAAATAACTTCTGAATAAAAAGATGCTGCAATGACAAAACTATTTAAACGTTGAAAATTCTCTGTGTTTAAAACCACTTCTATTAAAACACATCAATATTAGATGAATTCACGTGATTTTTTATTTTGAACTTCCACATTCAACAATTTTTACACATTTATTTCCGATATCTAAGACATAAAAAAATTAATATTTTGAAATTTTGGAAGAATCGATGGGAATCTAAGTAAGAGTAAAAAAGAAATACCCTGGAAGAGATGGCTCAAAATGGTTTCTTAATGAGTGTTTTGTTGTGTGATAAATCCTTTATTTAAGTTTTTATTGTATTTTATTTTTAATAGATATAAGTATGAATATGTTTTTTAGTATAGCAATGAATTTCAAAGTGAGCATTTTGAAAATATATCAAACGCCTCTAAAATGTCTAAAAAATGTATTTTAAATTCAAAAGTTGTTTGTGAATACAGGTATAAACGTATATTTTATTTACTAACCAACATTTATAAAAAAACGATTTACTTATATCAAAAATGTCATCTTAGAACATAACTTTATTTCAAAATAGATGTATTTATGAGCAAATTATATGTAAAATACAGGTGGTTTTAGTCGGTAGGAATCCTACATACCCCACCAGACCTTATCGAAAGTTTCCACCGCGAACATAAAAAAAGACTGGACTATAGAGTAGACTATAGACTCGTCTTCATACTAGACTATAGACTAGTCTACATACTAGACTACCGGCTAGACTATAGACTTTACTACAAGACTAAAATGTCTTCAAGATATTTGTCAAAAAAATCTATACATATAGAAATGAATCTGTGTTTGTACACAGCTAAACCCTTAGACCGATATTTTTGAAATGTTCACTGCATCATTCTGAAGGCTACTTTATTTTTCGTTAGGAGCGGGGCGAAGGATAGGGAGTTAGTCTCTTATCAGATTTAAAAATTGAGATGAAAATAGGGCGGGTACTCATTGGGAAATAATAGCCCTCATGCAAAGAAAATACTTATTAACGTATAAGATAAATAATATTGCAGCAAAATCCTTACTTGGAATGAAAAAGGGATAGGATAGGACCAAGGCAAATATACCCCCATACAATTAAAATATTAAATACCGTATATCTTAAGAACTATTACAGTAAATGTCTTAACATTTTGTAGGAATAACTTTTTCATTAACCACCATAATTTCAAATAAAAATGGGACGGGTTGGAGCAGAGAGAATGGTATTCCTCATGCAAAACGAATATTCTTTATGGGATATTTAAAAAAATATTATGGTGAGAGTCTCAAATTTTTTGGGAACCACCTTCTGATCATATTGCATTAATGAAATATAAATAGGTCTGATAAGGCCAGGAGGAACGATAAGTACAACAGTAATTTAGTGCAGGTCTTACAAATTTAAAAAAAAAAAAATTTTATAACAAATTTTGAATAGGCAGGATAGATCGAGGGATAAGTAAATGTTAGTTATAAAATCAAAAAAGGTAGCTAAACGCATTGGGATAAGCTAGTTAAATATAAAATCAAGTTACAAGCTCGCTGTTAAAATAAAGAATACAAAACTAAGACTATTTCGCTTACACATTTTACCCAAAGAATATCTATTTTTTTATTCTGTCCCTGTCGGTAACTGCTATTTTATTATTTTTTTTTTCAATAAATGTTGACAATTGAATTGTTTTGTAGCTTATTACACAATTCAGTTAGTAACAATGTTGTTGATAATTGCATAAAAAATAATCATATTATACTCTCTTTCTCTTTTTAAACAATATTTTTTACAAGAAAAAAAGGAAAACTTACAAATTTTGTAAAAGAAAAATCTAGAAACAAAATTCACATATATAAGAATTGAGATGAAATTGTTAAATAAAGAAATCTTTAGATTTTGACTATTTTTATTTCTATATAGTATGTATATATATATATCCAAACACACTTAAACAAGCTTACATTACTTACACATATATGAGTTATCTATTTTTGTATATTTGTGTGTATGCATGTCCAAACATATATTTTTGGGTTATAATCTTATCATCATCATCATCTTCATCAATGTCTACAATAATATTAAATAGAATCTCGTATGTATTGAGAATGTATGATTATAACAACAACCACTATTACCGCTACTACTATAGTAGTACAATGTTTACTCCTATCGCTTACTCCCACAATATTCAATTTTGTAAATTGAAAAAGGATGAAGCACCACTAAAAACAATAAAAATCTACGCATGTTCTATTATAAAATTATTAGTTCAAGGAAAAGAAAAACTGATATTATCAGGAAAAGCCATAGAATCTTATGGCATGATGGAATAAAATAAAAATTGTGTTGAAGAGAAAGTAAAAGCAATTTATAGAAACAAACATTTTTAAGATAAAATTTAATTTGAAAGTTTAATGAAATTTTGAGAAAATAAGTCTTTTATTAAAAAATAATGGAAGACATTTATGGAGTAGTATTGAGGGTAATAAAATATTAGATTTATTATCCTAATTAATGATCTTTGATTAAAGCTAATGAAAAAATATTCATTTCTATAACGATTTCTATTTTAAAGCTGAAAAAGTGTTTTGTTTCCATATATTGACCTAAATTGTGTTTTAAAAATTTTATTTCCTTTATAGTCATATTTTTGAAAACATTTCCTTTTTTAATTTATGAAACAAATTTATAACATTAAAGCACACTCCTTTACAATTCCCATTTATTTACTTTATATATTTCGTTATTTTATTTTTTATTTATAGTTTCAGCATTTTTACAAAAATGCAATGATGTGTTAACAAAAATAATCACTCACTTTGTCAAACTTTTTTTTTTTGAATAAATACAAGCACATAAATATATATACTTGAAAGTACCTATATATGTATGTATTTGTGCTTCCATATCCTGATATACATATATATAGATATGAGTATTGACCATTTTTCTACAAACTGTAGATAAATTTTACACATATATAAGAATTTTATATATACTTTTGTTATTGCAAATCAAGCGAAAATAAATGATTATATACATTATTATAAATACAGATGATTTCACATTTTTCTACCGAGTATAACAGTTAAGGTAGTAGTAAATATAATATTAGTAGAAAAAGTAGTAGCTGAAGCTTTATAAGTAGTAGTTAAAGCCCAATAGATTAATACAATATTTCAGAGGGTTACAAATTGCTAGTTATATTGAAAATAGTTAATAATAGATAAGGAGTGGAATATATGGAAACAGAATTTATCAAGTTAAAATATGAAGTTAAGTTAAGTTAAAATATCAAGTTAAAATATGATGACTATAAATGAAAACCTATGAAACCAGAAATGCTACTATTTGTTTTTGGCTCTATTATAAATATCTTAAAATAGCTAAAATTTATGTTATTATCTTTGCTATTACTTTACTAAATTTTAGCGTTCTGATTATTTTATTATTTATTATTATTTATTATATTTATTATTATTATTATTATTATTATTATTATTATTATTATTATTATTATCATTATTATTATTACTATTATTATTATTATTATTATTATTATTATTATTATTATTGTTATTATTATTATTTAAGAAGTTTTTCATATATCATATATCATAAAATGAAATATTTTAATCATTCAATATTAATCTGTTTCAGGAATATAATTTAGCTAAATATTATAGAAAACAAAAAGAATGAAATTTTTCAAAAAACTAATTTTTATTAATCTTTCTGATGTTTTGCATGAAATCAAAATTCTTTGAAATGATTACAATTTGTATCATTACGTTGACAATTACCCCACCAAATTTCAGCATTCTACTGCTATTGTTCAAGAGGTTTTTCATATATCCTTTAATTTGAAATATACAAAATTATTTTTTTTTTTTTTTTTTTTTGTAAGAATAAAATCTAAATAAATGTTACAGAAGGCAATAGTAGACATTAAAGGACACAATTTTCAATAAAAATTTTTTAATGAAAAAAAAATATATAGTGTTATTATATGACTATTACCAAGCCACATTTTAGCGTTGGTATTATTTAGGAAGTTTTTTATATATACTTTATTTCGAAACATTAAGTTTAATTTTTTTCTGTAACTAAATTTAAAAGAATGTTATAAAAGGCAATTTTACACCTAAAAACAAAATTTTTAAACAAAAAATGCCTTCTAAAATTTTTTAAAATTTTTACGAGTTTTTAATGTAGATATAATACTTTAAAATGCTCACAATTTGTAATAATATGTTGACTATTAACTCTATAAATTTCAGCATTTTACCGTTATTATTTAAAAAGATTTTCATATATCTTTTATTTTGAATCATTCAAAATTTATCTTTTTTAGGAACTAAATTTAACTAAAAATTATAAAAAGCAATCTTAGAACCAAAAAGAACGAAATTGTTAATGAAAAATGTTCTTCAAAAATGTTTTTAATTTTTTTGATGTTTTTATGAAATAAAAATTACTTTAAATTTGTGCTATTATGTTCACTAATCACCACATCAAATTTCAGCATTTTACTGCTTTTTTTTGGAAGTTTTTCATATATCATTTAATTTAAATCAATAAAATTTTTTTTATTTTTAGGAAATAAATTTAACTAATTTATATAAAACGCAATTTACAAAATTTCAATAAAAAATTCTTTAACAAATTTTTCTGATGTTTTTCCTGAACAAAAAAATAAAAAAATGATCACAATTTGTATTATAATGTTGCCTATTACCACATTAAATTTCCGCTTGCTGCTGCAATTGTAGAAGAAGTAAAGCATAGTTTTTTTTTATTGAATTTAATTCAAGTAAATGTTATAAATGGCAATTTTACAGCTAAAAACAATATTTTAATTTTTTTTAAATTTCTGATATTTTTGTGAACAAAAAAATACTTTGTACTGCTTACAATTTGAATTATTATGTTGACTATTATCGTACCAAATTTCAGCATTCCATTGCTATTATTTTAGAAGTTTTTCATATATCCTTTAATTTTAATCATTCAAAATTATTTTTTTTTAGGATTAAAACTTATCTAAGCTACAGAAGCCGATTCTAGATTAAAAAATATTTCAATTAAACGTTTTATTCAACAATTTTGATAAATTTTGCTGATAATTTGCATTAAAAAATCTTCAAGGTGATTAAAATTTGTATTATTATGTTGTCTGTTACCAAACCATATTTCTGCACTCTAGGGTTCATTCATATATTCTTTAATTTGAAAATTTAAAAATAAATTTGTTTGACGAATAAAAATATTATAAAGGGCAAGTTTAGACCTAAAAAATATAAAACAAAAAATCAAGTAAAGATTTTCTTAATTTTTTTCTTATATTTTGCATTAAAAAAACTTTGAGATGGTTACAATTTGCATTATTGTGTTGTTTATTAACACACTGAATTTCAGCATTGTACTGCTATTATTTAAGAAGTTTTTCATATATCCTTTAAAATGAATTAACAACATTTTTAATAAACAATTTTTTTTTTATTTTTCTAATTTTTTACATGAAAAAGTACAACTTCAAAATATTTACAATTTGCTGGCTATTAGTATACCAAATTTCAATATTCTGCTATTATTACTTAATAATTTAAAATTAAATAATAGCAGTAGTAATAAAATTAACTTGAATCATTTAAAGTTAATTTCTTTCAGGAATTAAATTCAACTAAATCTTTTAAAAAGTAATGTGAGATCTAACAAAAATAAACTATTTCTACAGAAAATTAATTTTCTAATGTTTTACATGAAGAAATAATATTTTAAAATGTTGCAGTTTGCATAATTACATTGACTATTACCATACCATATAACAGCATTCTACTGGTACTATTTATGAAGTTTATCATATATCCTTTACTTGGAATCATTTAAAACACTTTTTTGAAGAATTAAATTTAACCAAAATTTACAAAAAGGCAATTTTAGACCAAAATAAATAAAATTTTCCAACAAATTTCTGATGTTTTATATGAAGAAATAAATACGTTAGAATGGTTACGATTTGTACTATTATGTTGACTATTACCACACTAAATTTCAACATTCTGCTGCTATAATTTAAGGAGATGTTCATATATCCTTTTTTTAACTTAATTTTTTTCAAGAATTGTATTCAACAGCAATGAGTTTTATAACTGAAAAAACAAAATAAATAAAATTTTTCAAAACATATATCTTCCTTTTTTCAGATTTGTCTGAGGTCTCTTATATAATAAAGAATTTTTTAAGATATCCACAATTTGAGTTATTATGTTGACTATAACCACAGCAAATTTAAGCTCTCTGCTCTAATTATTTGGATGGTTTTTTGTTGAGTTATCAACATAATATCTTTCCCATTTAATTAACCGTTCGCATAAAATAAGAGCTAAATCTTGACTTAGAAACAATTTACAGTTAGAACTTAACTCGAACCATTAAATTATTCGCAATTGAAAATAAATTTTCACATTTCAATAATACACGATTGAAGCTAAAATCTGGTTTCGTAAAGATTCATAAATGCATAAATTAATAAATATAGCTAATTTTTGGATTTGTCAAGACCTGTGATGAAAGATAAAAATTGGTGTTTTAAGGTCGTACGGTTGAAATTTAAGTTTGACTTTAAAAAGGTCTGAAATTAAAACAAAAATTTGACGTTTGGAATCAAACTTTAATTGAACCAACTTTATGAAAAATTAAATTTTTCAAAGACCTAAGACTAAAGCAGAAGCTTGATGATATAAACTCCCAAAATTGAAGACAAAGGCTAATGTTTTAAGCTAAATCCCGAATTCAAAAAGCACACGATGAAAGCTTAAATTTAACTTCAAAATGATCAAAAAGTTTAGTTTAGGGTAAAAATTGAAGTGTAATTAGGACAGATATTTGAAGCAAAATTTCCTGTATTAAAGATGCTTGATTAGAGTCAAATGTATTTAAAAGAGGCCATGAATGATGATAAAATTTGCTCGCATAAATATTTTTATTTAAAGTCAAAATTTCATAAAAAAAACTTAGATTTAAGCTAAATGTTTACTCAAAAGTTTATAAAGACCAACAATTTAACCAAAACTTTGACTTTTAATTGATCTACAAATTTTGACTTTAGGTAGACTTGTGAATGGAGTTAATAATTGAATTCCAAATGATCTATAAATTGTAACAAAGTTAATAGTAATATCTATTTAAACTTTGTTACATACATATAATATTTATATTTTTTATGTTCTTTTACATATCTGTACCCCACTAGCATTTAGCTACCAATCATCATATGTTATAGAGAATTAATAATTCTCATTTAGTTTATGGAATTTTTCACATAAGTATTTTATGGTTGGTTGAAGTAGTTGCGATTCGAGCGCTACAGAATTTGCCAAAAACTAAAATAGCTGATCTCACAATATAATCTGTCTTATTCCCAAGACGTACGATATTGTGGAATCAGCCACTGTTCGTCTGGTATTCGGATCAAGTCCGAGCGTCAGGGGGATACTTTTCACATCGACTTCGGTAGACTGTTTCGGAGACAGCGGCTTTGTGCTGTCTGTTTCGGCACAACAACTTCGGTTGACTGTTTTGGCACAGCAACTTCGGTTGATTGTTTTGGCACAGCAACTTCGGTTGACAGTTTTGCCATAGCAACTTCGTTTGACTGTTTCTGTTTAGATTAAGTCTGAATTTTGTAACCTAGTTTTAAAGAATTGTATTATTTATGTCAGTATTCGTAAGATATCTCTAAATATCATAAATGATCCGGCCTGCTGCATAGTACCTAAGGGAACTGAATCTTCAACCCGGCGTTTACCAGTAATAAAATCCGAATTACCTGAGAAGTAAACGACTGAATCCTTTCGTATCATAATGCTGCTAGTAATTATCTAACACAAAATAGTTATTAATATTTATTATTATCGATAACTAAAATACTGAATTATTCAATAATGCTACACTGTATATTTTAACCCTAGAAAGGGTAAAACAATTGTGTTCTCACTTAAGGTTCGTGGATCCCGTAAGTCGACCCTGGACACGACTGAACTACCTCAACCGACGACAAAACTACGTTATAAAGTAAAGCTGATTTCATTTTTAAACACATACGATTACTGTTAAACTTTATCATTAGGAAGATCTATAATTCAGGATATACTTTGGATTTTGGAGACCTTATCAAAATTAGAATATGATTTATGAAATCCTTTGATTTAAGCCATGTTATAGCTCCATAATAACAATAAATTATGTTAAACTTTGACTTTAAAAATTTTTGATGAAAACTAGATTTTGCCTAAACGTAAATTCTTCTAAACTATGATTTAGAAAATCTTTCGAATTAAGTGAAATAGCAGCTCTACAAAAAGCAACGATTCAAACTTTGACTTTAAAAAAATTTTCGATGAAAGCTAAACTATCTAAATATAAACTTTAAGAGAGAGTATGAATAATATAATGGAAGCCACACTTTGATTTTAAAAAGCCTTCGATTGAAGAAAAATTTTGCCTTCAAAAGACCCATGGTTGAGGCTAAAATTTGACTTTAAATTGATTTAAAAAGTAAAGCTAAACTTTGTCTTTAAAACAACCTATGAATAAAGCTTTAAAAATATAAACTATTGAAGTTAAAGATTGTCTTTAAGAATGCCAAGATTGATGCTAAATTTTGGCCTTACAAACCCTTTAATGTCATGAAAAGCCTTTAATTTTACTTTATAAAGAGCAACGATTGAAGTTAAAGCTTGACTTAAAAAATTTTCTATTAAAGCTAAATTTTGGTTTTAAAATGGCCTAAAAATTAAGCTTATTTTGGAACTAAAAAAGACCTACGACTGAAGCTAAACTTTTTTTTGAAGCCTTATGATTAATTATAAATTTGGACCTTTTAAACTCTTATGACTGAAAATAAACTTTGTTTTCAAAAAGCTTAAGATTAATGATAAACTTCGGCCTTATAAACACTTATGATTGAAGATAAACTTTTATTTAAAAGGGGTTCCGATTTATGCTAATATTGAACCTGTAAATACCAATAGTTGAGCTTAAACTTCTACTCTAAAAAGTCTTCTAATAGAGTTAAACTTTTGCCTTAGAAAAATCTTGAAATTATAGTAATTTTGATTTTAAAAAGACCAACATCTAAAGCAAATTTCTTACTTTATAAAATCCTATATTTGGTGCCTAAGTAACTAAATGTTGTCTTTTAAAAATGATCTACCACAAATTTATAACTTGTCTGTATTCTTACATGTTAAAATTAATTTTTTCTCAATATTAACTTATTTCATTCCTCATATAACTTTCCTCTTACAACATTATGTATATAGGCTAATTTGTACCTATATATACGCACATATACAAGATTAAACAATTGACATATTAATAATCAACTTAGGTCTACTGTTGGTCTATCATACTTAGTTTCATATACAACGAATGTATGAGTAAACGGTTTGTTTCTCTATTAACATCAAACTGACACTATGTGACATACAAGTACATTTACCATAAATATACTCGTAGTATTGACAGCAATAACAAAATATAAGCAAACAACAAGAATTATAAGAACCTAGACATACCAGTTGATTTACCTTTCAAATAATATTTGGCTTAAATAGCAACTTTCATTAATGTTTTTTTTAGGTAAAGTGTATTTTGTTGTATTCTTTTTTCTCTTTAGACTTGAAAGAAGTTTTTTTTCTCTTGTTTAGGAGGAGCAAGTGGTGATGGAAAGAGGTTCCATATTTTTTTTAGATCATTTACGCTTGATTTGTGTTTATTTATATTTATGTGCTAAATCATTTTGGTTTGTATGTGTATGTATATCCGTAAAACTTTTGTATGTAATGTTATTGTAAGGGCTTTATTCGTATGATGGAAGACCTTTATTTTCGAAAAAAGGGAAGGTTTTTTTTTTTTTTTTTGTACACATGTTAGCAAATATGAAACCATGTATGTTCAATATTGTTTTGTACAGTGGTTGCTAACGATATATTTTATTTACAAATTTGTAAAACTTCATTTTTACTAAGGAAATTTTTTCAAACCCACTGTCTTTTTTAACCTTTTTTCAAAGGTATTTCATTTATTTTTATTTATTTTCTTTTATTGTTTTCCTTATTTGACTTAAGCTGTTATTTTGTAATTTATTTGTTTATAGATTAGAATTCTAATAAAAAATACAGAAAAAACCATTTTTTGATTTTTTTGCTTACACATTCCCGCTTTCCAAATTGACTGCTTATTTAACTATAAATCAATGAAGCGTTTAGCTAATCAATAAAATATTAAAAATGAAAATAACTAAAATAAAAATAAAAGTATTTTATGCATAGAAGCAAAAATAATAAATATATATTTTTTTATTCAACAAAATTTAAATGGTTTCATAAAGTTAAATTTATTAGAAATTTCATTTAATAAAAAAAGTAAAGGTGATGAGGTGTAACAGGGCGTATGATTGATAAGCAATTTTAAGGTAGATGGATGGGTGTTGAAGTGCATATTAATCATACGCTGTGGGTAATAAAATAAATATTAAAGAAGCTTTTTATAGAGAATTAAAATAAAAGAAAATATGTATTAGGATTGAAGCTAATTTCGTAATAAGTTACAATTAAGGATTAAAGCTACTTTAGCATTATTAAGGATTTGATTAAAATATTTTATAGAAGAATAAATCAAACAGTTCATTTAAAGTTCATTTAAAAACGATATCATATGGCCCCATATTTTATGCTGACTTTTAACTAAAGAAACCTACGATTGTCATTAATAATGATTGAATTAAAACGTATTATTGAAGTAAATTTTAAGCTGCGATTGTAGCTTATCTGTGCATAAATCAAGGCTTAAATTTGAGTTGAACTTAAACTTAATATAATTTTATTCTACGATTAAAGACATCTTATGACTAAATAAATGGGTGTATTAGTTTAGAACCTAAGCTTAATAAAATATAGAATGAAACTTAACTTTGACCTCATGAAAACCTACAACTGAAGCAAATATTTAAAGACACCAAAACCTACAATTGAAGTTCGTCTTTGATATTATAATTAGTTGGAACCGATGTCAATTTTAGGTTAAATTAAAACCTATAATTTAAACGTACTTACGACTTAAATAATGGTTTAGATTAATATTGAATTAAGACTTAATAAAATTTGCAATTGCGAGGTAAAACTTGCGATAACTTTTATCTTGTAAACACCTTCAGCTGAAGATGAAGTTTTGTGATACAAAGTCCTATGAATGAAGTCAACCTGTTACTTAATAAAAATTTATAACTTAAACATAACAAATTTTCGCTTTAAACAGACCTCTATTTAAAGAAAAATTTAGACCTTATAAATCCCTACAATCAAAGCAAAACTTAAGTCTTATAAAGTCCCATAATTAAAGCCAAGCTTCTAGCTTTATAAAATCAACGAATAAAGAAAAATCTTGAGTCTATAGAGATCTTTAATTAAATATCGACTTTGACTGTATAAAGAAGAATTTGTGTAAACTAATCTTCGCTTCAAAAACCTACGATTAAAGCTCATCTTTGACCTTCTAAGCAATTTCATTGAAGTAAACTTTTAATTAAATTAAAATCTGCAATTAAAGCTTGCTTATCACTAAGAAAATGTCTTTATTAATAAATAATAAAACTTCACTTTGATCCTGTAAACACCTATATAAGAAGCAGAAATTTTGTGATATAAAAATCCTATGAATGAAGCCAAACTTTCACTTAAACAATAGCTATGACTAAAGCATAACTTTCATTTCTAAAAATTGTATGTCCGTAGCAATACTTGAAACTTATAGAAACCTATGACCTATGATAATGTTCCATGATTGAAGCTAAATTTTAGCTTTATAAAATCCAACATCTAAAGCAAAATTTTGAATTTATAAAGACTTATAATTAAAGATAAACTTTGGCTCTATTAAAAACTTATTTTGGATTCAGAAAGACCTGTAGATCTAGAATATACTATTAAATTCAAAATTTGAATTTACAAAGGCCAATGTTTACAGTAGGCATTTGTCTATATAATTATCTCTGTATATAATAATCCATTCCTGACTGAAGCTTAAATTTAAGACTTAGACTTTATAAAGATCTAAATTATTAATACCAATGAACAAAATGCTTATGATTTGAGTTTAAGTCTGATTTTTATAAGATCAACTATAGAAAAAAAACCTATAGAGGTACAATTGAATCAAAACCTTGATTTTATTAAGGCCAAAAAACGAAGCTAAAAGTCTAAATTTATAAACGTCCATGCTTAAAGCTAATCTTTAAATTTTCTGTTTACAAATTTTTATGATTAAATAAAACCTTTGCATTTATTAATATCGATAATTGAATTTGAGTTTTCAATTTATTACGATTGCGATTGACTTTGACTTAAAAAAGAAACTTTTAGATCCTATAGAGACCTACGATTGTATACAAGATTTGATTTTAATAAGACCAACAAATAATGCTAAAGGTTTTCATTTATAAAGACTAATGATTGAAACTAAACTTCATGTTTATATAAAGTTAGACTTGAGTATAAAATCTGACTCCCATAATGGCTATGATTACAGAAAAATTTGTACCTGCATATAAAAAAAATCTATTTCCTAAGACTGAAAATTTAAGCAAGTATTTGAATATTTCAAAGCCGGTTATTGAAGCAAACTTTACTACTGTAACTTAGTTTCGAAAAATTAAGACAAAACTTAGCCTCTATAAATATTTAGCGAAAAACCTTTTACTTATTAAAGAAAGACAATCAAAAATTTTTTATGAAAAGTAAAATTAATATCACACACCAAGTTATTTACTATAATGCCCTTGTTTAAAAAACTCTTTTTATTTATATTTCTTATTTTATTAAAACACCAATACTTTCCTTTTTTTTGTTCGTTTTTCTTTTTCGTACTTGATTAACCCAATGTACTCATACCATTATCAGTTTTGTCCCTCTAGGCCTGGTAACCTAAATCTTTTTTTTCCTCTAGAAATAGTTTTCTAAAACAAAAACCCAATATGGTAATCAGTAGAGAAAGAAAAAGGCAAAAAAAAACTTTTAAGGACAAGTCATAAAACGAAAGTGGCCATATAAAAAGAGAAAGTAATTATAATTGGTTGTGTGAGTGTGCAGAAATAAACAAGCACTATGGCTTATTAAAAACAGCACCCAATTTAGCTTAAGCCAGAAATAAGATAGTATAGATAGAAATAAATAAAACCAGCAGTATTTACTTATAAACACTTCCGCTTTATATATATATATATATATATATATATATATTTGAAATATCCTCCACATCAAGACATACACTGAAGTATATGACTTAAATAAATACTAGCATAATAATCGTAGAACAGAGGCTTAAAAAAACTAAATAAACTAATACAAGATTTGTTTTACTACAACAGTGAAAGGAAAAAAAATGAAAAATAAAAGATAAAGAAATTGTATAATATTTTTAAAATCTGCTACAATTAGAGTTGATGATATCATTTGTCAAAACTTTGTGGTAATTTAATTTTGAAAGCCCATTTAGATCCTAATCCACGAAGTTAGTTATTTTATTAGGAACAACAGTTTATAGTTTGTTTTCATTTTATTCAGTCTTACTGTAAAGCAAAACAAATACCAGAAAACACTAGTCAAAAAGAGAAAAAAACGTAATTTCAATAAAATGACCAAGAAAGAACAACACAAAATATAGTAATGTATACAAAACACACAAGCATACACGTATGTAAATAAAAACCTTAAATTTATATATAACAAAACAAAACCAGACAAATACACTAACCCACACAAACACAAATACAAAAACCAAAGTTAATATTAACACCAACACTTGTAAATAAACGTCAATACACTTATTTAATATTGGCTTTCTTGCTTGTATGCATACATGTATATATACATATATGAAAGTGTAAACATATACATAAGAAAACATGTATGAATAGGAGTATTTAAATGTATGTGTAAATGAATAGGTTTATTATGTATATAGGGCTCATTTAACGAGCTTTTTGTAGTTACTTTACATAGTTTCTGCCCATTTTTTTATTTGTTTCTGGCTAAAAACTTTCACTGTAAATGTATCTGAAATTAAACCATAAACTTTTATTGCAGTTTTTTGCTGGAAGAAATAAATTTTAGTTTTTATATGCTGCGTACTGCAATATTTTTTTTGTAGACGTTTGGCCAAAGCAAAAGCCTATTTTGTATTCATTTTAAAGAATTAAGGCTTCAATTTCTAATTTCGTATAGCGAGAAAATCTTTAGAAATATATATATATATATATATATATATATATATATATATATAAGCCTAAAATATTTTATTAGAAGGAAATGCTTAAAAAGGAAATTCATTAAAAATTGTATATAAAGGAAATTTATCAAAAATTATTCATAAAGAGGTAAATTGTCGAAAATTTCTTACAAAAGGTAATTTTTTAAAAATTTCTTATAAAAGGAAATTTATTAAACATTTCCTATAAAAAAAATTATCAAACATTTCCTTAAAAAAATATCAAAATTTTGAATAAAAAATTGAAATAAATTTCCTAAAAAAGGAAATTTGTAGGAGAATTCCTATAATAGTAAAATTTATAGAAAATTTTCTATAAAAAGAAAATTATAGATAAAATTTCTTACAAGAATTTAATTCTTAAAAAAATTTTCTTTAAAAAGTAAATTTTTAGAAAATTTCCCATAAAAAGTAAATTTTTAGAAAATTTCCCATAAAAAGTAAATTTTTAGAAAATTTATTATAAGAAGTCAATTTTTAGAAAATTTCCTACAAGAAGCAAATTTTTTAGAAAACTTTACTTTACTTTTGATAAATTTTTAAAATATTTTCTCTAAAAACAAAAGTTTTAGAAATTTTCCTATAAAAAATAAATTTCTAGAAAATTTCCTATAAAAAGTAAATTTTTAGAAAGTTTCCTATAAAGAGTAAATTTGTAAAAAAAATCCTATAAGAAGTAAATTTTTAGAAAAATACCTATAAAAAGTAAATTTTTAGAATATTTCCTATAAAAAGTAAATTTTTGGAAAAATTCCTATAAAAAGTAAAATTTTTGGAAAATTTCCCATAAAAATAATATTTCTAGAAAATTTCCCACAAAAAATAAATTTTTAGAAAATATCCTGTAAAAAGTAAATTTTTAGAAAATTTCCCCTAAAAAATAAATTTTAGAAACAATCCTATAAAAAGTAAACTTCTAGAAAATTTCCTATAAAAAGTAAATTTTTAAAAAATTGCCTATAAAAAGTAAATTTTTAGAAAATTTCCTATAAAAAGTATATTTTTAGAAAATTTCTTATAAGAAGTAAATTTTTAGAAAGTTTCCTATAAGAATTACATTTCTAGAAAATTTCCTATAAAAAGTAAATTTTTAGAAAATTACCCATAAAAGTAAATTTTTAGAAAATTTCCCATAAAAAGTAAATTTTTAGAAAATTTCTTATAAAAATTAAATATTTAGAAAATTTTATATAAAAAGTAAATTTTTAGCAAGTTTCCTTTAAAAAGTAATATTTCCTATAAAAAGTAAATTTTTAGAAAATTTCCTATTAAAAGTAAATTTTTAGAAAATTTCCTATAAAACGCAAATTTTTAGAAAATTTCCTATAAAATGCAAATTTTTAGAAAACTTCCTATAAAAAGTAAATTTTTAAAGAACTTACTATAAGAATTATATTTCTAACAAAAAGAACTCAAGAAAATTCTATGAATATTAGAAACTTTTATAAATTTGTTTATAAAATGAAAATTTATCAAAAATTCTTTACAAATATTAAATTTTCTAAATATTTCCTCAAAAAAATATTTATTGAAAAATTTCCTGTTTTTTTTTTTTTTTTTTGGTTTTTTTTTCATATAATGAAATGAAAATTTCGTATAAAAAATAATTTCTTAAAAAATCTTTTGTTTTACTTTGCAAACGATGTACGGTTTTCGTTTTTGTATCATAGTGTTTTATTTTTTAAATTTTTCTATTGATTTTTTTGTTACACAATTAAAATTTAATTGACACTAATTGTTTTCAATTCTACAATTAAATTTAAGTAAAAAAATACGTTTTTAATTTGAATAAAAAAAAGCAAATGAAATTTGAAGTGTGTAAAAATATTTCTTATATATGAAATATTAAAAACAAATAATGTCTAAAAAAACAATTCCTTTTCTTCCAAGTAAAAGCAATTTATTCATATTTTTCTATTTTATTGTGTGTGTCTTTTGACAAGCAATTTTTTTCTAAATTAAAAACATATTTCAAATATTCTTGCACATACCTACAAACCTATGATAAACAAGTACCTGTATAGTAAAGCATACCTTGGGGCATATAAAAACAAACAATACTATAGCATATGTATATGTAAGTAATAAAATTCAAACTTAAACATAAAGATGAAAATAAATTACCATAAAATGTGAAAATAAGACTGGAAAATTTTTGGAAAAATAAATGTCTTTACATAAATGTATATGGTTTTGGTTTTTTTAATTTTAATATATTTTTGTATATTGCAGCTTCTAAATAAAGCAGAATTGAAATTATAATTGTTTCTTTTTGCAAATAATAAAAAGAAAAAGTTGAGGTGTTAAAACATTAACATATGGCAAAAAACATACTGCTCTTACCATTTTTTTTTGTTGTTTTGCTTTCATGTGTTAAAAACTAATTTAAAAACGAACTAAAAAAGTTAAAATAAATTAAAACTAATAAAATAAAAGTATTTTACAGGAAATTCTACAAAAGTGTTAAGTAACAAATGTTTGATTTGTTTAAACATTAAACTAATGAGAAATTTCTAGGAGGTAAGGATATTAAAAAAAAGGAAATTGTATTTGAAGGAATTTAAAAAAAATCTTCACTTTATAGGAAAGTATGAAGAAAGTTAAAAAACAGATTTTTAAAAATTTCTACAAAAACTTAATTTGAAAAAATATCCTATAATCTTCTCAAATTTAGTTTTATATAGAAATTAAAAAAAAAAATGTTTCTGATCTTTAAATAGCTGAGCTTTGTCTTTTTATAATAAATTTTTAAAAGACAAAAGTCATTTAAATTACACAAATATTTGTTTAAATTTTGTCTCTTCTTATTAAAGGATTTTAAAATAAACATCTTTAATAAGTTCCTTTCTTTTAAACATTTCAATTTGTTTTAAAATTCTTAACAATTTCTTAAGAAAAAAGCATAAAACTGAATAAAAGACATGAAAAAGCGATCAATTTTAGATGGTAAACATATGTCGGGACATCAGTCTTTGCTAGACACAAACATGAACTTATACACGGTGCAATATAACAACCACCAATATATATTTTTTAAGTGCATAATGTTGCACAGCAAGTACAGGTTTAAGTTTTTTCTCCTTTTTTTGCATTTTCTAACAAAGTTGCTTTTTTATAAGAGAACAGCAGCATCTTTGTCATCGTCATCATCATCAGAGTCATTTGAAAAGTACTTGATGTTGCAGTTGTACAGTGCTTAAATCTTTCTTAAGTATCTTGACAAACACACGAACACACACACATATACAAACAAACACTTGAACAAGAGACTTCGGAGTGTTTCAAGATGAAGAGCCTGATGAAGGTACAAATATCAAGGCAAAAAATATACCAAAGGCGGTTTTTATAAGACAAGATAGAAACAAAGTCAAGTGTGTCATTGAGAAAGGGAGGGGAGGGAATTAGATAAAATATATTAAACCAAATCAACAAACCATACAGCAAGAAACAAACAACTCTTTCAAGATTAGAAAAAATCTTAAGAGGAAGTTCTAAACCAACAAACAGAAATAGATGAAAACAAAAAACGAAAACATAACAAAACAAGGATTCAATTGAAGACCATAAAATGGTTGTTGATTTTTTGTAAAGCAAATAATTTAAAAAAGATAAAAAAGCAAAACTGCAACTTAGTAAAAAAAGAGAAATAAACCAACAACTATGACTAAGAAACTAAGTAAGTGCTGCTTGAAATTGAGTAGAAGCAAAGAAATCAAATAAACTTTAAGTTATTTTATAAAAATCAACTAGAAAAACTTAAATAAAAAAAGCAACAAAAATATAGGAAAATAAATACAATAAAGGACATTTTAACAAATAACTACAATATGAACAACAATTGTATGAAAAAAAAAAACAATCAAATCTGTTGCAGAAAATGAAAGCCTTTTTTAGTTCAATATTGGAAAATATGATTAAATGTTGCTTTATTTACCAAAAAATAATCAAATAAATAAAATAAATAATTTATTATTAAATATTTGCAGATTCTCCTGCTCTAAATAAAACAAAAGAGCGTATGAATTATTTCTTGCTTGCTTTGTCAAAAAAATATAAATGAAATTGGCAATGTTAATGATAAATTAAAAGAAAAGCAAATAAGAAAATAAAAGATAAAAATAAACTGAATTAAGACTAAAGCAAAACTGAACTAGAACTGAATTAGGACTGATCGAGATCTGAACTAGAACTAAACTAATAGGGCATTCAGACCGACGCGAAATTACGTACTTTCGTAATTTCGGCCGATATCAAGTTGAAATTACGTAATTTCCCATACATTTTGACACTTGCGAAATTACATAATTTTGTGTAGTTTTGGCGAAATTACATTGAAATTACGGTGCCCATTTCCGTGCAACTCTGTACATGGTTGAAAAAAATACTTTTTTTCAACTATGTACTGCATGTCTCAACCGTGAGAAGAAAAATAAAAACAATTGACAGCTGATCTTCAATTTAAACACAAATCATAAAATTTATTATTAAAGTGATTTTGCAAAATGAAACTTATCCTCTTCACATTTTTAAATGTTGCAAATTAATTATTTCCAATTTAGTAAGTAATGGTTTCTTATCTGTTTTCATTTCAAAATACTTCATTTACCCCTATAACAATTTAAAATGTAAACAATAAGTATCAGCTGTTCACGAAATTACATCAAATGTCATTTAGCCAGTATGAACTCTCCAGATTTCATTCGTAATTTCGGCATGAAATTTCGTAATTTCACGCCGATCTGAACAAGGCTTAAGGGACTTTCTGTAAAAACTGTATTTTTCGAAAATTTTCTATAAAAAGACAATTTTTAGAAAATTTTCTATAAAAATAACTTTTAGGCAATTTTATATATAAAAAGAATAAAAAATAGAAAATTTTCTATTAAAAAAAATATTTAGAAAATTTTTTATATCAAAAGAATTTTTAGAAAAAACTGTTTATTTTCTTTTATAAATCATAACTTCTAGAAAAATTTCTATATGAAAATACATTTAGAAAATTTTCTATATGAAAATATATTTCGAAAATTTTCTATATAAGAAGAATTTGTAAAAAATTTTCTATATAAAATGAATTTTTAGAAAATTTTCTATTAAAAGAGAACTTTCAGAAAATTTTCTATATAATAAAAATTTAAAAAAACATTTCTGCATAAAATAAGAACCTTTAGAAAATTTTTTTCAATAAAAAGAATTCTTAGAAAATTTTCTGTAGTAAAAAGAGAACCTTTAGAAAATCTTATATATAAAAAGAGTTTTTAGAATAATGTTTACATAAAAAGAATTTTTAAAAAATTGTTTATATAAAAAGAATTTTTAAAAAATTTTCTTCAAAAAAGAAGACTTTTGGAAAATTTTCTTCGTAAAGAGAGGACTTTTAGACAAAAAGGTAATTTTTAGAGATTTTTTAGAAAATTTTCTATAAAAAAGAGATTAAAAAAAAAAGATTTTTTAGAAAATTTTCTATAAAAAAAGAATTTTTAGAAAATTTTCTTCATAAAAAGAAGACTTTTAGGAAATTTTCTTCGTAAAGAGAGGACTTTTAGATAAAGAAGTAATTTTTCTATAATTTTCTATAAATTTCTATAAAAGAGATTTTTTTTAGATAATTTTCTATAAAAAAAAAAGATTTTTTAGAAAATTTTCTATAAAAAAGAGATTTTTTAGAAAATTTTCTATAAAAAAATTTTTTTAGAAAATTTTCTATAAAAAGAGATTCTCTAGAAAATTTTCTATAAAAAAGAGATCTTTTACAAAATTTTATATAAAAAAGATATTTTTTCAGAAAATTTTCTATAAAAAAAATTTTTAGAAAATTTTCTATAAAAAAATTTCTAGAAAATTTTTTCTATAAAAAAAAATTTTTTTCGAAAATTTTCTATAAAAAGGAGATGTTTTAGTAAATTTTCTATAAGAAAGGGAGTTTATGGAAAATTTTCTATAAAAAAGATTGTTCTAGAAAATTTTCTTTAAAAAAGAGATTTTATAAAAATTCTCTATAAAAACAGAATTTTCAGAAAATTTTCCTTAAGAAGACAATAGTTTAAAAATTTTATATAAAAACGGATTTTTTTGAAGTTTTAAAAATTTCCTTCAAAAAAAAAATTTTACATTAATTCCCTTAAACAGATATTATCACTTGCTAAAAAAATTTTTAGAAAATTTTCTATAAAAAAATTGTTAGGAAATTTTCTATAAAAAAAACTTTTTAGAAAATTTTCTATAAAAAAGAGATTTTTTCGAAAATTTTCTATAAAAAAGAGATTTTTTAGTAAATTTTCTGTAAGAAAGGGCGTTTATAGAAAATTTTCTATAAAATAGATTGTTCTAGAAAATTTTCTTTAATCAAGAGATTTTATAAAAATTTTCTATAAAAACAGAATTTTCAAAAAATTTTCCTTAAGAAGACAATTGTTTAAAAATTTTATATAAAAACGGATTTTTTTCAAGTTTTAAAAATTTCCTTCATAAAGAAAATTTTACATTAATTCCCTTAAACAGATATTATCACTTTTATAAAAATTTTCTATAAAAACAGAATTTTCAGAAAATTTTCCTTAAGTAGACAATTGTTTGAAAATTTTATATAAAGACGGATTTTTTTAAAGTTTAAAAAATTTCCTTCAAAAAGAAAATTTTATATTAATTCCCTTAAACAGATATTATCACTTGCTAAAAAAATTTTTAGAAAATTTTCTATAAAAAAATTGTTAGGAAATTTTCTATAAAAAAAACTTTTTAGAAAATTTTCTATAAAAAAGAGATTTTTTCGAAAATTTTCTATAAAAAAGAGATTTTTTAGTAAATTTTCTGTAAGAAAGGGCGTTTATAGAAAATTTTCTATAAAATAGATTGTTCTAGAAAATTTTCTTTAATCAAGAGATTTTATAAAAATTTTCTATAAAAACAGAATTTTCAAAAAATTTTCCTTAAGAAGACAATTGTTTAAAAATTTTATATAAAAACGGATTTTTTTCAAGTTTTAAAAATTTCCTTCATAAAGAAAATTTTACATTAATTCCCTTAAACAGATATTATCACTTTTATAAAAATTTTCTATAAAAACAGAATTTTCAGAAAATTTTCCTTAAGTAGACAATTGTTTGAAAATTTTATATAAAGACGGATTTTTTTAAAGTTTAAAAAATTTCCTTCAAAAAGAAAATTTTATATTAATTCCCTTAAACAGATATTATCACTTGTTAATTATAATTTCTATTCTTTTCTTCTAACATTTTTATTCCAAACCTCTAACAACTCTTTTAACTCCTTATATACCTGTTACAAGTGTTTTATATTTTACATTTTTTTCTATTTTCCATCTACCTCTATTCGTTATTAAATCAAACTTTATTCCATAATTTTTATTACTGTTGCATGTCTATAGGGATTTTCTTTTATAATAATCAACAAGTAACTATTGTGTCTGTATTTTTATTTACTTTTTTTACATTTCTCTATTGTAAAACTTCTGAAAAATACAGATGTACAATGAGTGGCATAACAGCAACACTTAAACATGTCTGGCTGGACCACTTGTCCAAAGGTACTTGAATAGTTTCCGCCACAAAGGTGGCTTCATAAAATTGGAATTGTTGGAGAAAATTTAAAAATTTTAATTTGAATAAATTGAGATTTTAAATGGAAATTTCCATAAATTGTCTATAAAATATAAGTTAATTATTATAGCTTATATTTGCCTCAATTTCTGCAAAAAATATAATAATTCATTCTTATTTAAACTTTCATTTTTAAACGTTATTTTTGGGTTTATTATATATATATATATTCAAAAACAGAAACAGAAACTTTTTCATTTACAACACTTAAGCATAATAAATCAATAAATTTTTTTAGGGTAAATTTTTAATTTTATTATTGTTCTGCATAATTCAACATTCTTTAGGCCAATATTCAATAAATACAAAACGTATATATAATAACGTATATGCGCACACAGAAATAAACAATATATTAATTAGTGTATGTATGTCAGACTGTATTTACATACATGTTTTATATTTAAAATATAAACATTATATTTTACAGTATACTTTTAGGGGCAAAATAAAAATTGAATATTTTTGATACTTAAGGATTTGATGGAATGGACTAATCACTTGGAAAAATTTCATAAAAAATTTTTAACTGCTACTAATAGTAATATAACGGTAGAAAAAATCAAAAAACAAACTGAAACTATTGAAGGGTCAGAAGTACAATTTTCGACAAATCCGTGCAATTTCTTTGTTAATTTTATAACTGATGGACCCCATACTGTATGCTATGGTATAAATATATGCTTATTTATATAAATACATGTACATACCCAGCAAAAACTTTGCTTTCCTGGTAAGCTAACAGGTTTAATTGGAAGCAAAAATAAGCTATTTATTTTTTTGCCTGAATAACTAGTTATTTTTGTTACAGTTGTCCAAAAAATCATGTAGTTATTTTTAGACTCTAGGGGTGCTCAAAAATATATATACCTAAATGAAAATAAAATAAAAAAGAAAAACCAAAAAACTTGTCATCAATGGAATTTGAATTTCTACATAAACCATTCGTTTTTAATGAGTAACCCCTTACACAGTACAACATCTCGCACTTAATTTTCCAAGTGACAAAAGCTTTTTAATATAAAAATATGTTAAAATGTTAACAGCACCAGTATGGAGTTGAACCAACAACCTTCTGGTTGTTAATCTAATCAACTCATCAACTTGATTGCAATATTACTGTGCTATTATACTATTGAGTACTTATTTATGTAATACAGAGTAGGCAAATACTAATGACGCCTCATTACCAAGAAACTACTTTAATAAGTAGTTGACATTACCGAAAACCAAAAAGCTTTTGCTGGGTGTATACATTAGGGTCATAACATTTTTGAACCTGAAAAGACTATAACACTACCTCATAGCCACTAGTGTCGTGATAATAAAATCCAGTTTTTTTAAAATCGATTTGGATAAAAGAAACTTCCCGCACCGGTCGCGATTTCTAAAATGCTTTTGAACAATTTTTTAATATTTTTATTTATATTATTTATGTCTTTAATATACAGTTCAAGCTATTTAAATGGTAAAAGTTAAGAAAAACTTAACTTATGATCAATCGTTTGGAAAAAGTTCTTGAAACTTATTCACTATCGAATTAAGTATTTTACTATTATCTATTTTTTCGCATTTATATCATAAAATGACGATATATTAAATACTTAGTGGAAAATACCGTTCAAAATTAGAAAAGCAAAATAAATAAATGAATTTGTATATAAATTTTATATTTATATATTTTCATATTTATTTATAACAGATATTGAAAGTTTCACTGCGTTTGGTGCGTGAACTTTTTTAACATAGCGAAAAATTACTTTCACATTCTTTCATATCTTTCAATGCTCTACGAGGAATTGCTATTGTATTTTGGATATTTGTAAAAATTGCACATTATATACACATTTATTTACATATGTGCATCACAGTACATATACATACATACATACATACATACATACACACATACATACATTAATAGTTACATTGTATTGTGTTGTATTGTGTAATAAATAAAAATAATAATAAATGTGATTTTTTTCTTTTCATAAAATATCTCATTTATACTAAATGTGTGTAAAAATGTATGCATGTAAATATATACAATTATGTCAGGAATTATACTTTTGTACACATATGACATGACTTTATTATAATATATTTTATTTTATTATTATTATTATTATTTATTTTTTTTTTGTACTAAAATACACATACAATACTACAGGAAAATTTATAATATATGAATCTATTTATGTATGTATGTATAATATTAAGATGCCTCAAGGAAAAATATTTCAGAAATTTTAAGAAAAATTTCTATCTTATATAAATGAATTGTGTTTGTTTGTTTCTTTGTTTGTACCTTATATACACCTAAACCGCTGAACCAATTTTCATAGCGTCATTCTGAGAACCCCAGAATTAAATTAGGCTATTATTTCAGTAGGAGCAGGGGGAGTTGTGAGCCCCATACAAAGAAAATATTAATTATCTCATAACTTAAGAACTGTTTCCGTAAGTCTTAAAATTTTAAGGACATATTTTCCTTATAATTATTTTTAATTGAGATGAAAAGCGAAAGGATAAGAACAGGGGGAATTGTATCCCCTATAAAAAGAAAACAATAATTATCGGATAAAATAAATACTATTATAGAAAAAGTCTTACCATGTTTCGGGAATATCTTTCTCATAAACCTCCAAACATAGAATGAAAATTGGATGGATAGGACCAGTTGAAATCGTACCCTCCATACAACGAAAATGAAAATGATACCCCCCATATAAAGCAAATATTTTTAATGGCGTATCTAAAGAACTATTGTAGTGAGAGTCCTAAAATTTTGTGGGAAGTCATTTTTTATCACACTGCTATGATAAAATAATTATAAGGCGGATAGGTGGAAAGTGAAAGTTTAAAAAAGTTGTAGAAATAATTTTGAAATCAAATTTTTAATAGGGACGATGGGTCGAGGGAGAATAGAAACCCCAACATAAAAAAATATTAATTATCGCATCAAAAGGGATAACGAAGCGCACAAGGATAAAAAAGAAATGAAAGTTAATTTTTGAAAAAATATATCCCATAAAATAAAGAAAATTTCCTATAAAAAACTTCCCATTAAAGATTAATTTCGAGAAAAATACAAACAAAAATTTAATTTAAAAATTCAGAGGAAATTTTCTATAAAAAGTAAGTTTTAAAACTAAGCTCTAATAAAAATTAAATCTTGCGAGTATTTTCTATAAAAATTAAATTTTTGAAAATATTCTATTAAGGTTTATGTTTGAGAAAATTTTCACTATAATAAAATTTTCAAAAATTTGCTATAAAAAAAAATTAAGTTTTGTGAAAATTTTCCACGAAAAGTAACTTTTGAGAAAACTTTATAAGCAGAAAATTTTGAAAACATTTTTCTATAAAAAGTAAATTTTGAAAAATTTGATATAAAAAGCAAATTTTGAGAAATTTTTTTATAAAAATAAAATTTCTTACAAAAGGTAAATCTTGAGAAAATTTCATATAAGTAGCAGTTTCAATTTTGTATAGTTTTATTGGCCTAGAAAGGCTTTGTGGTATTACTTGCATTTAATATAAAAATAAATAATTTGATTTTAATAAAATTTTCTTTAAAAGTAAATTCCGAAAAAATTTCTAGTAAAAAGTAAATTTTTAAAAATTTTCATAAACAAATATAATTTTATAAATTTTACTACGAAAATAAGTTTTTAGAAAATTTTCTATGAAATGCGAATTTTGAAGAAACATGTTTTAAAAAGCAATAAAAATGGTGTAAAAAATGTATAGTAATTCATAAAATGAGAACGGCTGGGCCGATTTCTGTTAAATCTTTTATCAGTTGTTTGTATTTTCGAGGAGAAGGTTTTTACGGAAGAAAATTTTTAAAATCCCTCAGGAAAAGTCGGAAAATTGGAAAAAATTTTATACGAAATTATTTCTTAATGGCTTTCCAAATAGAATAGAAAGTTCTCAGCCTAAATCCGATAGATGGCGTTATACGTTGACTTAGACTTACTTTGCGCTAGAAATCTATGGGATTAATCTCGAATTTCTCTGTTTTTCGCACGGTCAACTGTACGTTGCATGTTCGCGTCCGGAAACCGGAAAACAAATCGAAAAACATTGTTCATCAAATCACTCTCTACTGATTTCATTCAAATAAATCACATTGAAAATTTAAATATTTGTGTTGTATTATTTCTCTAAAGTTTGTCTGAAGGCTTAAAATTGGGGTGAGGCGAAGTTCGCCGGGTCCGCTAGTTTCTTATAAAAGTGTATTTCGAAAAAAAATTCCTATAAAAACTAAATTTTCGAAAAATTTTCTATAAAGTTTTGAGAAAATTTAATATAAGAAGTAAATTTTGCAAAAAATCTTACAAAAAGTAAATTTTGAAAAAATTTCCTGTAAATAACAATTTTAAAGCCAATTTCTATTAAAAAGTAAATTTCGAAAAAAAATTCTATAAGAAGTAAATTTTGAAAAAGTTTGTTCTAAAAAGTAAAATTTAAAAAAAAATCCCATAAAAGTACTTTTAAAAAATTCTACGTAAGTATAATTTTGAAAAAATTGCCTATAAAAATTGAATTTTAAAAAGAATTACTTATAAAAGGTAAATTTCCTATAAAAGTAACTTTAAAAAATAAAATCTTATATAAATTAAATTTTCAAAAAAAATTTCATATAAAAAGCAAATTTTGATAAAATCTCTCATGAAAAGCAATTTTGAAAATTTCAGAGAATTTAAAAGCAAATTTAAAAATTAAAATCCTATATAAGTTAAATTTTTAAAAAGTTTTCTATAAAAAGTAAATTTCAAAATTTCCCATAAAAAGTAATTTTGAAAAAAAATTCCTTTAGAAGGTAAATTTTCAGAAAATTTCCTATAAAAAGTAAATTTTGAAAAAATTTCCTATAAAAGTATATTCAAAAAATCGTACATAAGTATTATTTCGAAAGAAATATTCAAAAAATCGTACATAAGTATTATTTCGAAAGAAATTTCCTATAAAATTTGGATTACGAAAAAAATTTATTACAAAAAGAAAATTTTGAACAAAATTTCCTATTTCTCTATAATAAAGTAAATTTTGATAAAATTTCTCATGAAAAGCAATTTTGAAAATTTCAGAGAATTTAAAAGCAAATTTAAAAATTAAAATCCTATGTAAGTTAAATTTTTAAAAAGTTTTCTATAAAAAGTAAATTTCAAAATTTCCCATAAAAAGTAATTTTGAAAAAAATTTCCCTGAAAAGGAAAATTTTCATAAAATTTCCTATAAAAGGTAAATTTTGAAAGAATTTCCTATAAAACGCAAATTTTAAGAAAATTTTCTGAAAAAAAGGAAATTTTGGGAAATGTTTCCAAAAGAATAATTTTTAACTAAAAAATTCACATAAAAAGGAAAATTTTTCGCAAAAATTTTATTTAAAAACTTAATTTTGAAAATACTGTTTGTAAAAGTGAAAATTTCCTGTTAAAATAAATTTTTAGAAAAATTCTTAAAAAAAGTGGTGTCACCCTTATTTATGTAATGTGTAGTCAAAATTAATTAAATATTTATAAAAAATATTATTTTGGGTTAAATACTAATTTCATATTTATGAAAGAAACGTTGTCCGATGAAATTATTTTCATGTTTTAATAAGCAAAAGGAGTGCAAGAAAATAAAAACTTTATCATAGTGTTGAATTTATATCAAGGTAAAATAAATTAATTTTTGTCTTTTAAATAAGCTTGATTTGATTTATTAAATAAATAATTTAAGTGAATGATTTACTTGTAATTAAATATTATTGGAATATATGAGATTAAGTAAAATTTTCAAGCATGTAACAAAATTTAACTGTATTTTGTTATTATTATTTCACTACAATTTAATATAGTCTTAAATTACATATTTCTCATACGTTTTAAATCTTGGCACCCTTTAGCGTATAAGTAATATCTGCAAATATATTTTATAATAATAATACTTGCAAACAAAAATTTTTAAAATATTAACACAGTTTATTGCTTGAAGCTAAAATCATTTTAAATTGTTTAGAAGCCGTTAACCTTTCAAAATTATTTAATATTTTATAACAGAAAAAATAAAAAAATAAATAAATAAATAAAAAATATTTTCTATTTCAGTTTTATAAAACTTTTTAAAGTCAAGTGGTATTATTGTCATGATTTTCAGTATTTTTTTTTTCTTTTTTTCAATTCTCAAGGAAATCCTTCCCTTCAACCTACTCGTATATAAGCTCTAACTAAAATATTATACAAACCAAAAATTGAATGCATGTGCTACAAAAACTATGTATCTTTCCAACAAATTCTATAAACCTTGTACGTATACAGCAAAAGTGTTCAAATGAAATCAATAACCCTAGAGAATTTCAGACATCATGACGACAGCAAAATTCACTCACATGTGTATAAAAGAGTAAAACACAGAAAAAATTTAGCAAAAAAAAAAAACCAAAAATGTTTTTCTTTTTTTTTACACAAGAAAAACCTACAAACGAACAAAGTCAACGAATGAATGAATTAGATGAATAAAGTGCAATTTGACGGTTGTAGTCGTAATACTAAAAATATAAAAAGAAATATACAACTGTGTAAAAATTTATTTGAGATTTGTTTTAGCAAAAAACTCATTCGTGTAGCTTTTACGAAATTTTTTCTTTTTTTCAAAGTTTTTACAAAAATTAAAAAAAAAAATAATAATAAAGCAGCCATATTGGTAAGAAAAATATTCTATAAATTATATGGATTTTTGCCAAAAATTTTATTTATATATTGCCAGTATGAAAGAGGGTAAAATGCCAACTTAAATGCATTATAAAAATTAACTTGCCAACTAGGGTCAACACAAATCCTTCAAAAGTACATTATAACAAAAATGCAGAGTTCAATAATCTGGGTTGAAAATAAATTGTCTTTAATATAAAATTTATAATATATTAGCTACTTGAATAAAAATTTTATTTAGAAATTCCACTTTATGCGAAAATATTAACAAAAAAAAAATAATAATAATAATATTTACACATTAAATTTTCACCTAATCTAAAAATGAGTAAAAAGACTTTTACTTAGACTTTGTTACCCTTAAAGAAGATTTTCTCAAAAATCCACAATTCATGTGGAATTTTTCCAACAAATATTTTAATGTAAAATTTTTGAAAATTTTTCCTTTTATGGAATTTTATAATTTTATTTTTTAATTTATTTATTTGTTTTTAAATTTAAAAAATCCTCTGAGAAAGTTTTTAAAATTTTACCTTTTATGGAAAATATCTTCAAAATTTACTTTGTTAAAATTTACTTTTTATAGAAAATGTATTCAAAATTTAATTTTTGCTGGAAATTTTTTCAAAATTTGCTTTTTATAGGAAAATTCTTAAAAATTTTCTATTTATAGGAAAATTTCCCAAAGTTTACTCTTTGTAGGAAAATTTCATAAAATTTATTTTTATAGGAAATTTATTCGAAATTTAGTTTTTATAGGAAATAACTCAAAAATTTTTTAAAATTTACCTTTATGTAGGAAATATTCCTAAAAATTTAGTTTTTGTGGGAAAATCCTAGAAACTTTTTAAAAATGTCCGTTTTAAAGATTCTTAAAATTTACTTTTTTAGAAAATTTTCTCGGAATTTTTGAAAAAAAATTATCAAATTTTATTCGTTATAGGAAATTTTTCTTTTAATAGAAAAAATTTTCAAAATATACTTTTTATTAAAAATTTTCTCAAAATTTCATATTTGAGAAGTTTATGAACATTTTTTAAAATTTTATTTTTTATAGGAAATTTACTCAAATTTTATTTTTTATGGGAAATTTTACTTTTAATAGGAAAATTTCTCATAATTACTTTTAATAGAAAAATTTTTCAAAATTTACTTTTTATAAAGAATTTACTTTTTTAGAAAATTTTCTCAAAATTTTAAAAAAATTTTATTTTTTACAGAAAATTTTCTCAAATTTTGTTCTTTATAGAAAATTTTACTTTTAATAGGAAAATTTCTCAAAATTTACTTTTTATAAAAAAATTTTCTCAAAATTTAATATTTGTACGAAATTTCCTCAAAATTTACTTTTTTAGAAAAATTTCTCAAAATTTTTAAATTTTTAATTTTTATATGAATTTTTCTCAAATTTTATTCTTTATAGGAAATTTTACTTTTAATAGGAAAATTTCTCAAAATTACTTTTAATAGGAAAATTTTTCAAAATTTACTTTTTATAAGACATTTTCTAAAATTTAATATTTGTAGGAAATTTCCTCAAAATTTACTTTTTTTAAGGAAATTTCTTTAAAATGTAATTTTTATGGGAAATTTCTTCAAAATTTATTTTTTTTAACAGATTTTCTCAAAATTTTCTGAAAATTTATTTTTTAAATTAAATTTCTTAAAAATTTAATTTCTATAGGAAATTTTTTCAAGATTTACTTTTGAAGCAATTTTTCTTAAAGTTTACCTTTTATAGGAAATTCTCGAAATTTACTTTTTATAGCAAATTTTTTTAAAATTTAATTTTTTTAAGAAGTTTCCTCGAAATTTTATTTTAATTAAAATTTCCCTTTTATAGTTAATTTTTTCAGGAATTTCTTTTTTGTATTAAATCTTCTCCAAATTTAATTTGTATAGCAAATTCTCTCAAGATTTAATTTTTACATGAAGTTTTTCAGTTTATTTTATTTTATTGGAAATTTTCTCAGAATTTTGTTTTTATAGAAGTTTTTATTAATTTCTAAAAATTTTCTCAAAGATTCCTTTTCATGGGAAAATTTCCTTTTTGTTATTTATTTTAGTCCTTTTTATGGTAAATTTTCTAAATATTTCTATTTTATTTTTTCCCCTTCTAAAAATTGTTCTTTAAATATTTTATCAAATTTCCTTTTTATATAAAATTTATTTTTTTTATATTAAATTTGTTTAAAATTTAATTTCTGTAGACATCTTTTTTAAACTTCGTGTTAAAAAAAATATTCTTAAACTTTCGCTTTTATAGGAAATTCTCATAGAATTTACTCTTTTATAGGAAATTGGAAACTGGATATGACAATTTTTAAAAGTGTTTATTTTTTAGGAAATTTGAGCATATTTTTTATAGAAATATTATAAAAAACTCCCGCAGATATTCTTATTTATTTGATTTGTAACAAAATTTACTTTTATTTTTTTTAATTTCTTTTTTTATATACATTTTACATCTTTTTGAAAATATACTGTTATAGAAAATTTTCTAAAAAGAAAAACTTAACTTGGTAGAACAGTTTAGCTGAAATTTCTTTCTTAAGCAAAATTTTGACAAAATTTCCTTTTTACGAAAAATCTCAAAAAATCTTTTCAGTTTTTTTATTTTATCTTCATTTATTTATGATAATTCACACCGCCGAAAAGTGTTTAAAAATCATTATTTGAAATTCATATATTAAAGTTTTCCTCATCCTATTATTCTAACCTTGTAGTACATTTTAATTTACCTTAACCTTCACTTTGCTACTTGTCCTTCTTACAGTTTTATGCTAAAAACTTAAGGGATTTCTTTGATAGAACAGAAAGTCATTTTTTTACTTTATGTTTTCAAAATGTGAACGTACAACAAAATATTTTTATATTGTCCGTAAACCCTTCCTCCATATGCTTAAGAAAAAAAAAAAAAAGAACTAAAAGCAAGTGTGCAAAAAAATTTCATATAATTGTACTGTTTTATTCAGGGTCTCATTGCAGTTTATATTGCAGTTTTACTTTATTTTTTTTTCTTTTTCTATATTTTACTCAAATTCACTTTTTCTATTTTATTGCTCTACATCTAAATTCCCGAAGGATCTGTTACGCATTTGTCTATTCTATAACAATTGTTTTGTATTTCATATAATGTAATCATTTTGTAAAATAAAAAAAAAGGAAAAACAATTCAATTGCAGCCCATCAGGCATTGAAAAATTTATAAATAAGTGTAAGGGAAAATTTAGTTTAGTTCTTATATTTTATAAAAGTTAATAAAAAGCTCATAATAATAAGATGGCCAGGGGAATGAAATATAATTTAATATTTAATTAAACCTTAGCAAATACAACTTTAAATATAGGTCATGGTTGGAAGGTAAATATACATAAAAAATACTAAAAAAAATAAATGATTTTAAATAAAACATCTAAAATGAGTAAAAATGAAATTTAATTCTGACTATCAAATAATTACATATTACTTATACGTTTCGAAAACCAGAGGAATATTTAAAAAAGTATCTTTATTTATAAAAATTTCTTTCAAATATTTGTTTTTTTTTTCTTTCTTTTTATAACAAATTGTATATAAAGGACATACAGTATTATTAAATAATTTTGCTGTCAAATTTATAATTCTTCTTCAACACTTAGTTTTCTTACTAAATTTCTTATTTAAAATACTTCTGCCAAAATTGTTTAATTTAGGAGTCTAAAAACAAGTTTTCTTAAAAAATATCTGTGTGTATACAAACAGCCATCACATAATGAAAAATTCGTTTTTATTTTATGGCTTTAGAACGTGACATTTTTTATTTTACCATCACTTTCAGGAGAGAAAAAAGAAATCTAAAGAATATCTAATTTAATCATTCATGGAGAATCTTAAAAATAATACATACAATTTTCGTATTTATTATAAAAATAGATAAATTCACAAATTTAATATAAATTTACAGAAAATTTATTATAATTTATATAACTAATTTACTAAAAAGAGCAAATTTATAGAAAATTCACTACAAGCAACAAATTTATAGAAAATCTACTATAAATAGCAAATTAATAGAAAATTTACTATAAATAGCAAAAAATTACTTTAAATAGCAAAAAATTACTTTAAATAGCAAATTCATAGAAAATTTACTGTAAGTAGCAAATTTATAAAAAATTTACTATAAAAAGCAAATTTATAGAAAATTTACTATAAATAGCAAATTTATAGAAAATTTTCTATAAATAGCAAACTTATAGAAAATTTACTATAAATAGCAGATTTATAAAAAAATTATTTACCATAAAAAGCAAATTTATAGAAAATTTACTATAAATAACAAATTCATAGAAAATTTACTATAAATAGCAGATTTATAAAAAAATTACTGTAAACAGCAAATTCATAGAAAATTTACTGTAAGTAGCAAATTTATAGAAAATTTACTATAAATAGCAAATTTATAGAAAATTTGCTATGAATAGCTTATTTAAAGAAAATTTACTGTAAGTAGCAAATTTATAGAAAATTTGCTATGAATGGCAAATTTATAGAAAATTTACTATGAATAGCAAATTTATAGAAAATTTATTATAAATAGCAAATTTATAGAAAATTTACTATAAATAGCAAATTTATTGAAAATTTACTATAAATATCAAACTTATAGAAAATTTAATATAAGTGGCAGATTTATAGTAAATTGACTATAAGCAGCAAATTTATAGAAATTAGCTATAAGTAGCAAATTTATAGTAAATTTACTATAAGTAGCAAATTGATAGAAAATTTACTATAAGCAGCAAATTTATAGAAAATTTACTATGAATGGCATATGTATAGAAAATTTACTATAAATAGCAAATTTATAAAAAATTTTCTATAATTAGCAAATTTACTGAAAATTTAATATAAATAGCAAATTTTTAGAAAATTTACTATAAGTAGCAAAATAATAGAAAATTTACTGTAAGTAACAAATTTATAGAAAATTTACTATAAGTAGCAAATTAATGGAAAATTTACTATAATAAAAAATTTTTAGCAATTTTTTTTTGAATAACAAAGTTTATAAAATATTACCTTAAGTAATAATTCTATATAAAATTTTTTTTATAAATAGAAACTTTTTAGAAAATTTACTGTACGTAGTTTTTGAAAATATACTCCAATTAACAGATTTTTAAGAATTTTCTATAAAAAGAAAATTTATAGAAAATATACAAATTTATAAAAAGAAAAATAGATTTTTTTTTGAAAATTTACTATATATAGCAAATCTTGAGAAAATCTATTTGTAGAAAAATTATTGTAAATAGGAAATTTACTATGAATAGCAAATTTTCCAAAAAATTTACTATAAATAGTTAATTTTTTAAAATTGTGGTATAAAAAGGTAAATTTACTACAAGCAGAAAATTTTCGAAGAATGTCCGTTAAAATGGAAATTTTTGAAAGATTTCTTATATATATATTAATATGTAACATGCTGTAACATCTCTATAAATATTATTTTTTGTGCTTTAAAGCATGAGTGCTTATGTGTATTAATGTGTGTATGTGTTGCTGTTTGTTCATAACCACAAATTGAGCAAACTCATGCTGGAACACACCCACTTGTCGTGGCTGACTTTTTTTTGCTGTTGCCAACATTAAATTAATGTCCTTGTTTTTTTTAATTTTTGCTCTCATTCCTCATTTAACAAACTTTGGCTCTCTTGCAAGAGAACGCGAATTTTATTTTTATGAAATGTTAAATTACAAAGTCCTGGTGTGTATTTTACTGTTTAACAAACTGACTGACCGTTATATTTAGAAAAACATAAAAACAGCAGCTAAATCAACATTTATTTATTTTTTTCTTTTTATAAAAAAAGTTAGATATTTTATCTAATATTTTTTTTACGTATTTTAAAAAATGTCTTTTTTTGTGCAGTTTTAGGGTTTTTATGATAAAGCAGCAAAAGGCATGAAGAAAACAGAAGGAAAAACGTACATTTAAAAAGAAATGACAAGAATAAAGTAAATGATGTTGAAAACACAGAAGTAACAACAAAAACGTGACCAATTTTTTGTCGTTATTCTGCTGTTACTGATTTCTATTCCTGTTTCTTACTTGGTTGAGAGTTGTCGTTGTTGTTTTTTGTTTTTTTTTTTGTGGTTTGCTGGCCTGTTGTCATTTTACTCTCTCGACCTATTTAACTGCCGTATTAAATTTTTGCCTCGTTAAGTTAAATTATATAGAATACGTTTATGTCTTCCTAATACTAAATATTTACTGTTAGCTTTTAATGAGGGTGATCGTAAAAGGACTTTTTATGGGAATTATATTATTATTTTTTTATGGAAATTATACAAACCCTTCTATGTTAGATTTAAAAACTTATTTTGTGCAAGTATATGATACTTTGAAAGAACTTTTAATTCGGCCTTGCTTATGTTTTTACTTACACTTCCTTTTGGCAGTTTTCTTTTTTATTATTTCTTCTATATTTTTTAATGTTGTTGGGTCATTAAAACATTTATTTGTTATTACTCTTTGTTGTTCTTGTTGCCGAGTTCGTGGACGCCTGTTGTTTATTTGAATTAAATAATGAATTTGCCTTGGATGGATTTCATTTTATCGGGGAAAAAAAGTTAAATACACAGTTTTTTCATTGGATACTGCGTACTTTTTAAAGATAATGTAACAGAACTATGGAAAGCATAAATTTAGATAAAAATATAATTTTTAGAAAAGAATCTCTTTAAAATTTTCTACGAAAAAATTTTTTTAAATATACTTTTACAAAAAGTATAACAAAAAATTTAAAAATGTATAAATAATTTTTACAAAATGTTCTATAAAAATTTAATTTTGAGAAAATTACCGATAATAATTAAACTTTAAAAAATTGAGATTTGTTAATATTTATTATAGAGGAGAAATTCTCCTATAAAAAGTAAATTTTGAGGACCTTTTCTATAAAATCTTACTTTTGAGAAAATTTCCTATAAAAACTAAATTTTGAGAAAATTTCTTATAAAATATGAATTTTGAGAAAATTTCCATAAAAACTGAGTTTTGGAAAAATTTCACATAAAACGTGAATTTTTAGAAAATTTGTTACAAAAGGTGTTTTTAAAAAATTTCTTATAAAAATTGAGATTTGAAAAAATGTGCCATAGAACGTACATTTTGAGCATTATTTTCTGTAAAATGTGAGTTTTGAGAAAATTTGCTATAAAATGTGAATTTTGAGAAAATTTTCTACAAAAATTAAATTTTGGGACAATGTCCTATAGAAATTAGATATTGGAAAATTTTCCCAAAAAAGTGAATTTTGAGAAAATTTCCTTTAAAAACAAAAAAAAAATTTCCTATAAAAAGTAAATTTCAAAGAAAATTTGCTATAAAAAGTAAAATTTTGAAAAAATTTCCTATAAAAAATAAATATTTGAACAATGTTTAATAAAACGTAAATATATGAGCAATTTCCTACAAAAAGAAAATTTCGAGAAAATTTCCTTTAAAAGTATATTTTGAGAAAATTTCCTTTAAAAGCAAATTTTGCAAAAATTTCCTTTAAAAGTAAATTTTGAGAAAATTTCCTATAAAAATTAAATTTTGAACAAATTTTCAATAAAAATTAGTTTTGAGAAAATTTTCTATATAAAATAAATTTTGAGGAAAATTTCCTAAAAAAGTAAATTTTGAAAAAATTTTCTGTAATAAGAAATTTTGAGAAAATTTTATATAAAAAGTAAATTTAGGAAAAAAAGTCCTATAAAAAGTAAATATTTGAAAAATTTTTAATAAAACGTAAATATATGAGCAATTTCCTATAAAAAGTAAATTTTGAGAAAATTTCCTTTAAAAGTATATTTTGAGAAAATTTCCTATAAAAAAGTAAACTTTAAGAAAATCTTCTATAAAAAGAAAAATTTTGAAAAAATTTCCTATAAAAAGTAAATATTTCAACAATTTTCAATAAAACGTAAATATATGAGCAATTTCCTACAAAAAGTAAATTTTGAGAAAATTTCCTTTAAAAGCAAATTTTGAGAAAATTTCCTTTAAAAGCAAATTTTGAGAAAATTTCCTTTAAAAGTAAATTTTGAGAAAATTTCCTATAAAAATTAAATTTTGAGAAAATTTTCTATATAAAATAAATTTTGAGGAAAATTTCCTAAAAAATTAAATTTTGAAAAAATTTCCTAAAAAAATGTAATTTTGAGAAAATTTGCTATAAGAAGTAAATTTATGAAAAAATTCCTATAAAAAGTAAATATTTGAAAAAATTTTAATAAAACGTAACTATTGAAAGTAAATTTTGAGAAAATTTTCTCTAAAAATTTCCTTCGGAAAATATTTTTTGCATACGTATGAGCAATATTTAAATTTTGAAAGTAATATTAATCATATGCTCTTAAATATTACCTTTGATATTAGCTACATAATATCTTTTTAAAGCAATTTATAAATAAATAAATTTTTCTTTAAATTTTAAAAATGTTATATAACAAAGATTATTAGCATATAAAAAAACTTCTTTATTTTGTACAAATTTATATTTGAGTATTTAATATAAGTAAAAAGTAATAGCTTTTTATTACTATTCCTCTTATAAAGCGGAAAAAGAGAATAAGTAAAAACATTTTTAAATTATTTACAAGTGTATTTTATTTAAATATAATAGAAAAATGGCTTAGACCATTTTTCTGGAAAAATTTGTTTTACATATAAGATGTAGGAAACAACAAAAATATGAAAAGTTGAAATAAACTTTTTGTGTTTTTTTTTCTATCTTTTATATGTTTTTGCTAATATTTACAAAGTGTTGTTGAAAAATAGCATGTAGCCCAAAAAATATAGTTTTAGTTTTTAAAGTGGACATTCATTCAAACTTTTTACAAAAAAAAAAAAAAAAAAAAAAAACAAAAAGGAAAACATAGACTTGGTCACTTAGTTACTTTATACAAGCACATACTTTACACTAGCAAATAAAAAGCAGAGAAATTTTGTTATATGATATTTCTGTTAGAGAAGGAAGAGAGCAAGAACGAGACGTAAATTTGGAGCAAACATATGATATGTAAAAATTTTATTAAATATATGTGTATGTGTGAGTGTGTGTATAAATGTAAATTATTTGCATGCATATATATTTGTGCGTGTGTAAGTAAGTGTACATTTGCTTTACTTAAACAATAATAAAAGTAAATATTTAATATAAACTACATGTATATATATAAGTAGATAAGAATCTCTACATGTATATTAGAAGAGTAGCTTCTATATATATATGTGTATACATGTGTGTAGTTGTAGTTTTTGTTTTTTATTTATATTAAGCAAGTTTGTTCATTTTTCTGTTTGAATTTTATTAAAATAAAAATAATGAAAAAAGGAATTTTGTTTGAATCGAATTGCTACTTTTTATATGTATATAAGTAAAATATTTATATATGTACATACATGTGTGTAGTTTAAATACACATTATTTTAAGTGATGTGTTAATCTTAGTATATATATATTTATAGAGCAATGTTCTTTTTTTATTAAACAATTTAAGTTTTATTAAAAAATAGTTTTTAGTATTTTAGTATTTGAGAATATATTTTATTTTTTAGATTTATTTTTTTTTTACTAAAATTGCTTAAAGTAAAATATGTTTAATTTAGTTTTAATTATTAAATTATGGATTTAATTTTACACATTTAATAATTTAAGAAAATTATGAAGATAAATTAATAAAAAAAACTTACAAATCAGTAACAAATAAGAAAAAAAAAACAAGAATAAATTAACATACGTATTTAATAATATTGCAAGCAATAGCTCAATTTGTCTTCTTTTCAGCCCTCAAATTTCTTTTCATTTTAACGCTTTCGTCGCTTTAAATTTTAATTAATATTATTTTCTCGCCTTACATGACGTATAAGTGTTGATTATTAATTAGAAATCACTCATACGTAACCCTTAACAACATTTTTAATTTCACTGTAGTGTTGCCAGTTTAGCTTTTTCCAGCTAAATCTAGCCTTTTTATTTTGATTTTAGCCTCGAAATTTTCGTTTTAGCTTCTAGATTATTTTATAGATTTTTTTGATTCACATAATTACCCAAAAAAAGGCTAAAATTTCAACAAAGAAGAAAATGATTTCTTATTTTCTAATTTTTAATTTTACTAATTTTATTTTTACAGAATCATCCATTTAAACATTTTCGCTTATTAATCGGGATTACTTATATCTGGCAAGAATTTATCCCTGCGGCGCTTCATTTCACGAATCAAACTTAATCAATTAAACTTCATTAATCATAGAAACTATTTATGGATATAATTTAAAAAAATATATAAAAACGAAAAAATAAATATTTGGCATTATTTTTTGGGGCATTTAGCATTTTATTATCTTTTTTAAAGTCCAATTTAGACTCTTTTTTCTCACTTTCTGGCAACACTATTTCACAAACAAAGTATCATTAACAAAAGATATGTATAAATATCTTAATTATTTAACTATAATTACAAAATAATACTAGTTAGTAATTTTTGCATTTAGAATACATAAAACAAAACTCTAACTAAAGTTTCCATACAATGGCTTATTGATTTCTGTAAACTTGACAAATTTTATGCAATTGATATTGTAAATTTTTATTTAAAGTTAAAGGACTTAAGAAATATAATAAATTTGTTTATATGAATTTCTTTCATAGAAAGAAGTAATTAAAATAAACATAGATTTTAAGTAATTTAAAATTTAAAATCTTTAGAAAACTGTCATAGATATATTTCAAAGGAAGTATGAATATCTTAAATTAATTTTCTGGTAAAGCATTTTATATAAGTTGAAAAAAATATTTTAAAAAGAGAGAATGGAAAATTATCTTAAAATAAAGAGCTTAATTGGTGAAAGTTAATAAAAATGAACAGATTTAAATATATATATATATATATATATATATATATATATATATATTTTTTTTTAATTTTTAGTCGCTTGAAACGTATTAATTTTTTGATATCGTAATACTTATTTTTAATACACATTAATATATTTATTCAATGTGACCTTAAGCTTAGGCTGCTACTAAACAATATCAGAAACATATTCTCATTAAAAAATATTCCATTTAGTATGTTATTACCAATTCAAATTAACTTTGATGTTTGGAAAAACTTTGACTCAGAAAAAGTAGGAAGCTGAAGAGATTTATGTTAATAAGAAAAACAAAGATAAAAATAACTAAAATATGAGAAAGTACCAAAAATAAATAAATGAATAAATAAATGTATTCGATCTTGCTTTAAAACAATTTCACAATTAAAATCACAAGCCACAGCAAATTTTTTAATTGTTTATTAATAATTTTTTTAATTGACTTAATTATGTCCAAAAATAACCGCTTCTTTCACAACCTTATCAAAATTTTATTTTAGAATTCTCTCATATGTATTTGTTTATATATTTACAGACTTTTATATAAATCAAAAATCCTTTACATACACATTCCCAAATACATACATAGATAATGATGTCTTCTCTCCTAAAAAATATGACCTAAATTCATGTAAATCAACAAGAAATTCTTTTTAATAATAAAGTTTAACAGAGAGAATTCGACTAATATTACACTGATGCTACTGATAAAAAGCCCAAGATAAATTAAAGATTTTAGAAAACAGGCATGGAAAATGACCCATACCTTAATAATTATTCTTGAGATGTTCTAAAAACCATCGATAAAAATTCAAAATATGGTAAATTTACTTAATGACACAACAGAATAAAAATGCCATATAATATTTAAAAATTATCGTAAATAAAAAAAATTAAGATTTTTCTTATTCTAAGCAATTTTCGAAAACCGCAAAATTAATATCGATTTTAAGACTTCTTTTTGAATTTTTAAACATACAAGCTTCAAATATAAATTACGAAATATGATAAAATAGAAATTTTGATTTTAAATTTTTTTTATCATTTTTTATAATTTCAAATCTAAATTCGAATTTTCGAAATTAAGAAAGAAAATTAAAAACTTTTAATAATATTCTGAAAAAGATAAAAATTATTAATTTTTCGAACATGCCTAAATTTTTGTCAAATTAGGCTATGTTCTAAAAATTCGCAATTGATTTCGAATTTTCGAACATGACACAAAAAGGCTCAAAAGAATAAATTACGATATAAAAATAATGTAAATAAAATTAAACAGGAAAATTCATAAGCCATGGTCGAAATCTAAAAACATAATTCAAAAAAGTTAAAAATGAATTTCGCACAAAATTTCGAATTTTCGAATTGATAAAAAATTTAAAAAATTAAAAAATAGCAAATATATATTTACTATATATATATATATATATATATATATATATATATATATATATATATATATATATATGTATATATAGATAAAAAGCATCAGCTATTGTGATTTTTGGTGAAGTTGGAAAGTTTCGAATTTTGGAATTTGATGCACAGAGTTAAAAATTTTTCTTTTATTTTTCACAATTTTTCTTTTATTTGACACAAAGTTAAGGAATTTCTTATTTTTTACAATATTCGAAATTTTCTAATCTCTTTTGAAATTTCCGAACATAACTAAAAAAGTTCAAAACTCAGAACTATACCACAAAATTAAGAAAAATATACTAAAACACTCATTAGTGTGATTTTCAACCAATTAATTTTAATTAATTTCTGGTTTTCGAATATGATGAAAAATGTGTTAATTTAAATTAATAATTACAAATTGCGTAAACGAAATATAATATTATATTTTTTTCAATTTTTAGCTTTGTTCGAAAATTTCGAACTTTGAAACATGATAAAGAAAAAAGATTTAAAACTCAAAACTATAAAATTAAGAAAAAAAATATTTCAGCCAAGTTCGAATGACTAAATTGATCTTCGTTTAAAAAAATTTAATTTTATCAACAGCATGATGATTTTGTCAAATTTCGAAAATGGTGAAAGCTACAAGGATAAAATAATATTAGATTTTTTATTCTTTTTAATTTCTAATTCTAATTTCGGAAACCTGAAAATAATTTTGAATTTTCAAAAGTGATAAAATTAGTTTAGAATTTCAGCCAGTTTTAAGAATTAAAGAAAATTAATTTTTTACTATTATTAATCATGTTCGAAAAATTCAAATTTAGTTGTAAATTTTTAAAGTTTAAAAACGCATAGATTAAAAATATTCGAAATATAATAATAATTCGAAAAATTCTAACATATTTACAAACTTTTGAATACTACATAAAAGATTAAAATTTTTAAAACACCATAAAGATGTGAAAATTACATTATATATTGTTTTTTAATAATTTTGCGATGTTTTAAAAAATATTAAATTTATTTCGAATTTTCGAACTTAACAAGAAAGTTTAAAATTTAAATAATTCAAATATATTAAATTCATTCATATACAATTCAAATAAATATTTTTTATCATTTATTTTTGTCATGTTCGAAAAATTCGAAATTGATTTCATATTTTCGATCTTAATAAAATTGTTTTAAATTTAAAAATACAATGTGGAAATACTAAATATAATGCGAAATATGAATTCCTAATAATTTTCTTCACGTTTCAAAAATTCGAATTTAATTCAAAATTTTTGAAAATTACGAAAAAGTTTTGACTTTTTTTTTAAATAAACCCTAAAAATCTAACAATTACATAAACTATTGTTTTTTATTTTTATTTTAGCGATATTCGAAAATTTTAAACTTAATTTCGGATTTCCGAACATAGTGAAAAAATTAAGTAAATTATGTATTTATTTACTTAATTAATTGTGAGTGAAATTATGGAGGAATGTTCGAAATGTTAAAACTTAATTTAAAATTTTTTAACTTTACAGAAAAGTTTAAATATTTTAAATTTTATAATATATGTATATATATATATATATATATATTCATTTTTAAAATTTGAAAATTTTTTTATATAAAATTAAAAAATCGAATTTAGTTTACAATTTTCGTAAATTTAAAAAATGCGTTTTTTTATGTAAAAATAATTTAATAAAAATTCATTATTTTTTTAATTTTTCCAGTCCTGCTTACGAAAATTTCAATAGAACAAAATATTTTTGTTATTCCAATGCACAAACTGTCACAGCTGTGGGTGTCCGTATAAGAATGTGTGTCAAAAAATATTTTTGTTTATTTGTTTACTTTTTGACATTATGAAAGAAAGAGCAAAATAGGAAAAATAGAGGAAAGCAAAATTTTGTTTTCAATAGATAAAAATAGAGTTTAGTGTCATTTTCTAAAATATACACCTACATATAAAGAATATATGAGAAAAGGCAGGAATTTTAAGAAAGCGGCCTTCCAGGGAGCCATCGTGTAGACATGAAGATTTAAAGGCATTATTTTTTTTATAAAAATTAAAAACTCAACAGACAAGGCAGTTAGAAGATCATCTAAAGAAATATTTCATCATGTTTTTCTACAATGCTCTAAGAAGCACTTTGGAAGGTGTTTGGAAGGTATTAAAAGTTCAAAAAAACGAAAAAGAAAGTTGACTACTTTTAGAATAAATGAAAGTAAATTTTATAAATGGAATATGAAGGCCTCAATTTTATTAATGGGTTTTCTTTTTTGAACACCAACAATTTTGTTGTTAAATATTAAATCATTATTTCAGCTAAAACATTATGAAATTCTATGAATATAAAATTTTATTTTAAATTTTCCATCAGTTTTCTTTCTACAATTTCATCCTGCCATAATTTACACTTAATTTACTTTAATATTATTTTTCTTACCACTTATTTGTTTCTAGAATGAAACTAATGTTGTTGCTTCATAGTTTTTTAACTTTGCTGTGAGCTTTTTTTCGTTCTTTATGTTCTTTAATAGAAAATTTATTCAATAAAAACTTTCCTGGTAGATTTTTTTTTCTACTTTTACTTAGTTTTTTTTTTCTTTCTTGGTAGATAAATGTGACAAAATTACTCAAGAAGTTGTTTTACTTTGAAAGTGGTAGCAAAAGTTATGTTATATCATTCATATTTTTTTCTTGTAGCCTGCTTATAGAGCTTCACTTTCTTCTATAAACGTATATAATTCTTGTTTGCATAATTTTGGGCGTGATGATAATTTTTCTTGTAGTTTTATTTTATTATTATTTTTTTTTTTATTTTATTTATTTATTTATTCTTTTTTTCTTGAGAAGCAAAAATAAGGAGAAAAAACGTGGTTATGCTTGCATAATTATACCGACTGTGTTGTTTTTTGGATTATTAAGAAAAAATGAACTTAAGGCAAAATCAATTTACAATAAATATCATTCCCAAATTTTTCATTAAACCAAAATTTTGTTATAAAAAAATAATTTTTATGAGAAATTTAGGAGGTAAATTTGTGAAAAACTTTCTATAGAAAATAAAAATTAGAAAATTTGAAAAAAAAAAATGCTAAAAATACAAATTTAACTAAAAAGATGAAGGAAATCTAATTTGTTAGAAAATTTAATTTGCACAAAGCTTACTAAAAAAACATATTTGAGCACATTTTATTAAAGAAACAAAATTTGCGCAAATTTTATTAACGAAACTAAATTCGTGCAAATTTTATTAAATAAACAAAATCTGCGCAATAAAAAAACCAAAATGGCGCATAATAAACTAAATTTGCGCAAATTTTTAATAAAAAAATGGCGCATATTTTACTAAAGAAAATAAAATTAATTTTTAATTATTTTAAAAATTAGGGAGGCACCAGAGCTTAATTGTATAAATTCCAATTGCTCCAGTTATTACAATTGAACTCGAGCCTGAATAATATTTAAAAATAATGCTTATTAAATATTTATAGGCAACAATGTTGATAAACCATATTTAAAGAAAAAATATTAATAATGTAAATGCAAAGGCTTCATTTTGTAAAGCCAAAACTTTTCAAACTGCTGAACTTTTTGTGAAAAAAATCACACAAATTACAAAGATTCAAAACGTTTGTTTTTACAAAATGAAGCCTTACTTCCTGTTTTTATAATACGAGCGCAAAAACGACTCGTGTAACTTACATTTAAAACAAAAACAAAATTTCAAAATTCGTTTCTGTTTTAAATGTAAGTTAGATGCACAAAAACGACTGCGATCGTGTCATAAAAACAGGCAATTAAGCTTTTTATATAGGAATATACAATAGAATGTACTGCAATTCAAAATTAATTATCTATTTTTTTTCCAAAATTTTTTAGAAGCCGAAATGTTGGTTGCTAAAAAAAATTCCTTTAAAATTTTTAGTTAGTTTTTCCTTAAATTAGTAGTATACATATATTGTTATTACTGCAGCATAAAAATGCATTTGTAAAACAGTTATTATCAACAATGTTGCCCAGCATTGTTTCAAGTAAAAAGTTTCATTATCCTATTAAATTTTTGTTAATAAAACAGAAATATTAAATATTTACAAATCAAAATTTGAATGTTCTACAATTTGTCTCAACAACGTTGCTAAATAATTGTTTCAAGAAAATTTTTAATTATAGTAAATTTAATTCCTATACAGATATATTCTATTAAATATTTATAGTCAACAATATTGCTCAATAATGTTTAAAATAAAAAATTTTATTATCATTTTAAATTTTTGTAAAAATCTGATAATTTTTAATATAATATAGATAATGTGCTGAGTTTTTTTCGTAACAATGTTGCTAAATAAATTTGTATCTAAATAGTGTTTTACTTAAAAATTTTACTTTTCCTTATTATAGAGTATGAAAAGGTATAAAGGAATGTAATATTCATTTTTCGCTTTCGTTAAAAAAGTTCGTGGACCATTAATTAATTAATTTTATTATCATTTATTTTATATACTATATTATTTCCTTCAATTGTTAAATTTTATGATGAAAATTTAAATGAAAAATTATTTCATAACAATTTGGTACAAAACATGTTCAAAACATTTTATTCGATAACCGATAAGTTCTTAGTAAGTTTTTTCGGAGTACTTGGCCATATTTTTCTTATTTAGGTGAAAGAGCAATATTAAATAAAGCGATTTGATCTAAACCTTAATATACTAGTTGTACCATTTAAATAATGAGAATTTTATATAAAAATTTTTAAAGTAATATATAATATAATATTTAAAAAAAAATACAAAGGCATTTTAAAATTCGTATTCGGTGCGTGAAGTTTTATATATATATATATATATATATATATATATATATCTTTATCTGTTTCTGTAATAATAATATTATTTCAAATTTCATGTGCATAATTTTATAACTTGTGTCTTTATCATTATGTGTGAATATAAATTAGTTTTGTATTTTCTAGCTTTTTTTGTATGACATACAATTGTTGTTACTTAAGTAGTGGTAAATGATACAAAAACAACAACATGTTTTCATATTCCCCTAAAATCATACATCAAATATTATTTCTTAACATATTTGTGTATGTCTCTGTATATGTTATTATAGTTCTTGTATACAATTTGCAAATATATGTATTGTGTTGGCACTTTCACCATAGTCCATTTATTGCAGTTGACATAAGAAACCTTCCTACTCTTGTTAAACACATAAACACCCAGACATGCAATCATCTACAGAATTTATACATTTAAAACAGTTAATTTACTATTTTATAGTCTTAGAATGAACACACACACACACACATAGTTATAATACAATTATAAAACCGCATTCTTACTCATACACGAGACACTCTATCATTTATGAAATTATTTGAGTATGAGTTATATTTATCATAGAAGAGTTTGCTTCATTCTCTTACTCTTTATAAACTTATTTTGTTGAATATCAACTGGACTTTATTTGATTAAGTACAATTATTTATACATAAGTTTGTTTGAGTCTGTGTTAGTGTACTTATGTTATCAATAGTGTATTTAGAAAATATTCACACATACATATATTAGCATTTTATTGAATTAATAACTAGTTGCATAATTAAATATCTAAGGCACCATTAGAGTATTTTAATTTTATATAAGTGACTTAAGAAATAAAAGATCAAAAGATATTAAATAAAATTGTGAGGATTAAAAATTATAGCACAATAGGTGAGTAGTATAACTAAAGAAAAAAATAAGTTTTTTTTTATTATTTAACAAAGACCAAAGCACTTTTGAAACAAATGAAAATTTTATATGCGAGTTACACCAACAAAAACTAGTAGTTTTTGGCTTTAATTAGTTTTTGAATAAAAAACTACATAAATTTGTTTGACTTTTACATAGAAATCAAAAACCACTTTTAACTAGTTTTTATTGATACACCCTGTTTAGCAAATTTTAGAACTGTTGCTTTTATATATAATAAGAGAAAAATAAAATTTCAAATTTATAGAAATTATTTATTTTTCCTATGAAATTATTACAATAAATAATTTATTAGAAATTGTTATAATATGTTTTAATTTTTAAACTATGTATTCTCTGATCAAAGAAATACCAAATAGAGCGGAAATAGAAAATATTCAAGAAATATGAATGTCAACAAAAACTACATTGGGAAGAAATAAGGTATGTAAACGATGTAGTTTTTGAAATTTTGTTTTTCAAAAACCAATTAGTTTTTGTTTTGGTATAAACGGTATATTAGAATCTTTCTTTTTTAGAGAAAAATATTTTTGAAAAATTTACCAGGAAATGTTTTTATTAAAAAAAAAAAATAAATTCTATAGAAAAGTTTCCAAAAATTACAAAAAAACAAATATGTATATATATATTTATATATATTGTAAAAAATTTCCTATAAAATTAAAAAAAAAATTTAAAGAATGGGAAATTTTAGAAAACTTCCAAACAATTTTATAAAATTTCGCATTAAAAGGAACTAAAATTTCGCAATATAATTAAAATTTTTACAATATAATTACCAATTCACAGAAAATTTCTCCAAAAAAGATATTTCGACAAAATTTGTCTATAAGAATGAAAATTTTACAAAATTTTTTATTAAAGCGAAATTTTACAAAATTTCCCATAGTATTCAAACTTAGTTGAAAATATTTTTATGATTTTTTAAGAAAATCATAAATAAATGAAATTCAAAATTGTTTTCAAAGTTTTCTTTTAAGTACTTCATTAATTTTATATTGCGTTTTACATTACGACTGATCATTAGATCTCAATATTTTATTATTGTATACAGTTTCTATGGTCCCACGCATGTGTAGCTTATACCAAAAGCAACCCTTGTCTTTCATACTTGTATGTGTGATAAGAATTAATATTCGAAGGAGTCCTATTTAAAGAAAATATAAAAACTTAAATTAATGACACATATGTACAATTTTCATTTTAAATAAATTTTCAGTGTATTAAAAAACACTCATCGTTAAAGTCACTTTAATACATAGATAGGAAATTTTAAAAAATTTCTCAATTAAAAGGACATTTCTGGGATATCTTCCATCAAAACTATGTTTTAAAAATAAACTGCTATAAAAGGTAAATTTCTAAAACAAATGTTGCGGAAAATTTCTTTAAAAAAAAATTATAAAATAATTCCTAAAAAACGATTTTTTTAGAAAATTTCCTTTAGAAAGGATATTTTTCCCATAAATGAAATTTTAAGAAAATATTTCATCAAGATATTTTTAAAAGCAATTACTATAAAAAGAAAATTTTTAGAAAATGTCTTATAAAAAGGAATTTTTTTATAACTAACTTATATAAAGAAAATTTTTCCTTTAGAAAGGATAGCCTTGGGAAAATATTTCTTTAATTTTCTAAGCAATTTCAATATAAAATAAAAATATAGAAAAATATGTAAAAAATTTCCCATAAATGAAATTTTTAGAAAATTTCAAGTAAAAGCGACATTCTAAAAATGTTCATCAATTTATCATCAAAATAAAATTTTTGGAAATTTTTCTATAAAAAGAAAATTTTGGTAAATTTTCTTTGATAGGAAATTTGGCGAAAATTTCCTATAAAAATTTAATTTTCAAAGAAATTTGCTACTTATATAAAGAGGAAATTAATTATATTTTGGAAAATTTTCAGTAAAAATAAAATATTTAGAAAAATAATATTTTTGGAAAATTTTCAGTAAAAATAAAATTTTTAGAAAATCGCCTATCAAAGGAACTTTAATAGAAAATTTCGCTTAAAAAGGAAATATGCAGAAAATTTTCTATAAAACAACATTTATGAAAACTTTCTATAAAAACAATATTTTTCAAAATTTTTTTATAAAAACAAAATTTTTTAAATTTTTAAAATTTTTTTATAAAAACAAAATTTTTTAGTTTTTTTATTCAAACAATATTTTTGAAAATTTTTTTATTAAAACAAAATTTTCGAAAATCTTCTTATTAAAAAAAGTTTTTAAAATTTTCTATAAAAACAAAATTTTTGCTTACAGTTCGCTTCTGCGATTTTTCTCCCTTGTTTTTAATAACTTTATAAATTTTAAAATTTTTCGTACACGAATAAAATAAATTTTGATTTTTTTTTTTAATTGCCCAACGATCCAGTTTTAAAATTTATCGTCAATAAAATGCATACTGAGGAAAAGTTTGACAACAAGGTTACCTTTGTTGGCGTCTTACTCCGTTTATTGACGACAAAATTAAGAAAATATCTCGAATTCAGCATTAATGAGGACATCGTGTATGAAAATCACATGTAATTGTCGTGTGTTTGGCATACACATTACATGCTGCAGGACAAATGTCTTCAGTGACTATTTTAAAACATAATTTTAGACCAGATGAAAAAACACAATTTATACCATTTATAACACAAAATTGCTGCCGATGAAGCGGTTAGAGGATTTGACTATTCAACTTGGGAAAATGAAGTGAAGAGGAGGGTATTCTGATATCGATTTTTAGTAGCACCCAAAAACCTTTTCTTAATATAGCTGACAAAAATGCGGATGACAATCTCACTCAGATTGTTGTACAGAATTTCAGTGCCCATTGTTCAAAAAAAATTGTCAGTCAGTATTTGTTTGAATCTGTCGTCAGCGTTTCGTAAGACAAATCATATACCTATCATCGAAAATGCCTTCAGGACATGTCTAACTGGGACGGATATCTGTTCTGAGAGATCAAATTTTCAATTTTCTCTCTCTTTTTTTTTGTTTTCCCTTTGTTTCTCAGTATGAAGATCTTTTAGTCAAGAATAACAGTGGAAGTTAAATTGAAAACTTTATTATTCTTAAAATCAGCAAATACTTGTTGTTTAGGTTTCAACGAAAACAAAATGGATAAGACACCACGAATGTTGATGAAGTATGTAGCGACACAGAAAATACGTATTCCATTATGCTGGTATCTAATTATAGTCCACAAACTATGCTTTGGTACTGCCAAACAGAGACAAAAAGGCAATTTACGGTTGCAAACTTGTTTACTTATTTGGAAACGAATACTAAATTGAAGCAAGTGGTTTTAATTCTCTCTTTCTCTCATTTGTTCTTGGCCTTTGCTCGATCAGTAATAACATGTATAAATAATTTATTAAAAATAAAAAATGTATGCAAATATGAATAAAAACATGGACAAAAATAAAAATAAGATTCTCCAAATTCCACAATATTCGGTCCATTTCCGTTTTCGTCCAAGACAGCACCCGCCTAGAGGAGATTAATGGGATAAAAAAATTTGTCCGTCTTCCGGAGCTATCCGTTAGAAGAGCTTTTACTGTATTAATCCTATGCCTTAAGGCATGCTATATTTCAGCAAAAAATGAGAAAGTGCTTCCAAAAAAGAATATTTTAATCACCTCATAAGCAGAACTTGGTGTATATTTTTCTTGGAAGATATTAATTATTACTTTCTGGAATAAAAATGTCTTAAACCAATTGAGGTATCATGCTTCATGCAAAAACAAAATATTGATATGATTCTAATCTCAGAGACTCATCTCACCAATAAATATAATTTTCATATTTCAGGTTATTCATTCCATTGTACAAACCATCCTTTCGGTAAGCAAATAGTGGTACTGGTATACTAACATCCACTCAGCTTGAATCTTTTTCTTGATATTTAACTCTAAACTCAATTCATTGCTCACCACGATTTTCAATAACCAAAGACAATTTTGAAGAATTCTTTAGTGCACTAGGTGAAAGTTTCCTGCCATATGGAGACTACAATGAGAAGCACACTTATTGGGGTTTCAAATTGATGAATCCCATATGTAGACAGCTGTATAAAATTCTAGTTGATTGCAAAAATTTCTTGGATTTTGTATCCACTTAACAAACGACTTAAGAGTCGGCTTATCATAGAAAAATATTAATCGAAGTTCAATAAGTACAAAATTTTCAAATGATTTATCTACTGATCATTCTCCAATAATGGTAACTTATTATTAACTATTTTTCATGAATACATCACATACTACAAATTGATTGAAATATAAAAAATACAACAGTAGTCATATCCACACATACCCTTCTTTTGAGCAAGATAAGAAAATACAAAAGACAATAGCAACAAACTAGATCACCTGCTGCAAAGCTGAAGCTGTCCATAGCAAGTAAAAAACTAAAATAAACCCTCCAAATAGTAGAGGTTCGAAAAAATAAAAATTTAACAAATAATAAGCACACAAATTTTTCACTATGTAGAACAGCAAAAGGTATTAAGCCACCGGTAGAGGTACAAAATCCTTTAAAGAACACTGACGGTACCTAGGCCCGTAGTGCAGAATATAAAGCCAATCTATTTGTATGTTATTTAAGCTCAATCTCTCAAGAAAATCTCCAAACAAGTGATCTTGTATTGGAAGAGATACCTGGCACTATATTTAACACTCATGACATAACCGTTGCTAGCCCAGAGGATATTAATACAATCATTAAAAAAAACATCAATTTAAAAAAATCACCTGGACATGATTTAATAACACTTTCAATGATTAAATACCTACCTAACGTGGCAACAATTGTGCTATCTGTAATATTTAATGCGATTTTGAATCTAGGAGTATTTGCAAAATTTTGGAAAACTTCCCAGATTAAAATGACAACAAAGCCAGGAAGAAATTTAACTGTACTACTCGTACCTTCCTATAGATCTATAAGCCTACTTCCTTGTTTATCGAAAGTATTCGAGAAAATTTTTCAAAAGAAAATTATGCCATTCTTAAACGATAGAAATATCGTCCACGTAACCATTGAAAAAGCAAATTGCCTAACTGGAGAGATAAGGAAATATTTTGTATTCAAAAAATGTTGTTCAGCTATTTTTTTAATGTCGCGTAAGCTTTCGATAAAGCATGGCACAAAGGTTTAATATTTAAAATTAAATGTTTTATACTATCATGCAGCCACAAATTTCTGGAATCTTATCTATATGACTGTCTATTTAGAGTAAATTGTAATGATTTTGTGATAGAAGAATTTAACATAAAAGCAGGTGTTCTATAGAGAAGTGTACTTGGACCTACACTCTATTTAGTTTACACCTCTGATTTGCCTACATGTGATATACTGATTATATCTAAATTATCTGATAATACAGCAATTAATCAGTTCTCATGAAAACACACACATAGCTTCTGGTCAACTAGATTTTTACCTCAAACATGTGGAATCATATTTAGGAAACTCACGAATACGTGTAAATGAATTAAAATGTAACCATGTTACGTTCAACCTAAGAAGAAAAAACTGTCCGCCTGTGACACTTAATGGTATAATTATACCAAAGTCAGATCATGTCATATATCTTGGTATTCATTGTGGATGGGTGACTTACTTGGCATCGTCATATAGAATCCAATAGACTTCATATCCAGTTGATAGCTTCAGCCAATTAGAACTAAGTCTTGAAAATAAAGTTATCCTGTAAAAAACTGTTTTAAAATCAATTTGGACTTATGGCATCCAATTATGGGGTACACCCAGTAATACCAGCATTAATCTCATATACAGGCAGATAAAAAATATTATTATTATAGTTAAAAATTATAATGATTATAAATAAAAATTATTATGATTCCAATTTATCGTAGGTTTGTTCGGTTTTATAATTTTATGATTTGACTTTATAATATTATGATCTTATCTTATCATATTATGTTCGATTTCAAAGTGTTTTTATCATACTTTGATTCTATTTTATCTTATTATAATTATATTTCACCACAATATGGTGCACTTTTTTCATATTTGGCCACATTCTATCATATTATTAATACATTTTATCATATTTTAATTTGATTATCTTATACGATAATCACTTTTATTATAATATGGCCAAAAACTATGTGTTTCGTGTACCAAATTTGTTAAAATGAAACACACTAGTTCAAATTATTTTTTTATTGAGTTTGTTACATACTTTACAAAATAATAGAAAAAATATATATATATATTAGATATTGAAATTAATTTATGTTTTCAAAAATTTGTTTCATATACAAATACTCAATAGTTGTGGAAAACAAGAAATGGTCTAAAATAAACACAATATATTTGAGAAAAACAAACATTTAACGGTTATACAGAACAAAATATTAATAAATATATTAGCTACACTTAATAGTTGCAGAAATAATTAAATTTTTGAATGTTTATAAATTTCTGTTTCCGGTAAAAATATTTTCGAAATATAACATTTTTATATTCAACCATACCCAAATTTTGCTTGAGGGTAACCATGTAATTAATAGATATAAAAAGAAACGTTTTTATCATGAGTATAGTATTACCAAGATCAATAAAACTTAACTACGAGAACATAATATTATTGTGGTGACCATGTCGCAACCATGCCAGGACCCAATCGAAAATTCTTAGGACCATGACGGGTGCACCATGGTAAGAAATGAGGGACTTAGATATACCACTGCTAAAGGAAGAATTTAGAAAATTCAGTGAAAGATATATCCTCAAACTTCAAATCCATTCAAACCCATACGCTAAGCTCATTTCTAAAGTTCAAACTTACAAACTTACTCTACATCGTAGAGCCGATCCCGCTAAAGAGAGGCCTAGTGTAACATCTTAGCTCTCCGTAGAGAGTAAACAGTTTTAATATTTATTTTTGAGATTTAAATACTTATTGTAAGGCCTAGTAAAGGCAGATTCAGTAAATAAATGCAAATCAAATAAAAAAAAATATTAATAACAATTCCTTCCAAAATCAATGTATTTTTAGCAGAAAAAAAAGTTTAACGATTCCTAAGAAAATTAAAATTTTACAAATTTTAAAGTATTTTTATTATCTTTTAATAAAGCAAAAACTAAATTTTATTTAAAAAAATTATAAACACAGTTTTAAGGGAAGTACTTTAAAAGCAATGAACAAGAAGCATAAAAGAAGTATATCCTACCAAAAATAACCATAAGTCCAAAAAAACTTCTGAAATATTTATTTATCACTAAATACTTACAACAACACAATGTTAAAATCATGACCTTTTCAGCTCTTTTCCAGTTCCTTCTTTGTTGGTTATTAAAACAGCAACACATGTGCGTATACTTATTTGAAAAGATTAAAAATTAATCATACGCTCTATTGACTTTTGATGTTACTTACTAAAGAACTTATTAAAGTATATTTTCTATTAGAAATTAAAGAAACTTTATGCTATTAATTACTCTGCATGATTTAAAGTACTTTACGTTTAAACTTGTATATACAATCTTTAAAACTAATTATTAATTTTGCCATAATTACTTTCTAAAAACTTTAAACTTAAGGACAAATTACAAAATATAAATTGTTCTTAGTTACCTGCCTTTACTACCTATTAAAATTTTCTTATTTTCTTTCCATTTAAAAGTCCATAGTAAACAAGACCCGCTAACATTTAACTTAATAAAATAATAAAAACGAAATAAATAAAAACTCTAGCAACCACTAAGTTTAAGATAACAAACAGAAAGTCATTATAATCGTCTTAGCCTACATAAAGGCGCTAAACTTAACACACACTATCAAATTCACACACAAACACCCAACTTTCAAACACTTAGAAAACGATGAAAATCTTCTTTCTACCTTCTCTTTTATCCTCCAATGTTAGTATTATTTTAAACAGTGAAAAATTTATGAGCTTTTCGGTGCTGACAGTCACACAATTCAATTTGTCATTTCGGAAGCTTTCTTTGTTTTCCTAAAGTTGTATGTATACGACTGTTTGGGGTCACTTAAACATGATGCTTTTTTTAGGGGGGCAGTTTATAACAGAAAACAACAAGTTTACCTTTGCTAATGAATAAATAAAAATAAAAATAATCTTGTTTGAATGTTATGAAATAAAAAACAGAAATCTATAAATTGTTTAGAGCGAAATAATAAATCATAAGGCAAAATTAAACAAGAAATAAAGAAATTCTGTGAGCATAAGTTTAATGTTAAGGCCAGGCGCCTTCATTTTGTTAAAAGATAATAAAAAAAACAATTTTGGCATACTTTTAGTCGGACTTAAAAATTATTTTTATAATTTCAATAACAAAAGGAAGAAGGTACTTAGCAACGTACAGGTCAAGTATCATAGACATTAAATATGTTTAGCAGGATAAATATTTTCAAAAGAATTTTCAGTTGAAGACAATTTCTTCAGTCAAAGACATATATTTCAAATGCCTTAACATAAATGAGGGAGCGGGAAGTTTGAACACTTTGGGTATTTAAAAGATTTAACGTATAGTGGAGAGTAAGCTGAGAGGAAAAAGCTACTTAGGAATTAAATTTTGCTAGAAAAACTTGAAAGATATGTTCTACAGTCATGAAAATTTTAATTTATGTGTAAATTTGCCCGCTTATTTTAAATCTTTTTTTTAATTATTAAATTAAATTATTAAAATCTATTCCGATATGGAGAAAATAAATATCCAAAATGTCCACATAAATGAAGTAATTAATATTTTCCAAAATTTTTGTATAGCCAATAATTACCAAAGGCTCTTAATATCATTAACAGCAATCACATATAGCAGTGTTGGCACATAAGTGAAATAAATTAAATTTTTATTATTACAAATTTTCTATTTTATTAACTTATTTATTTATTAGTTTTAGTCTATGGATATAATTATATTCTTAAAGACATGATAATTTAATATACATAATTAAATTAGTTTTTAAACAAACTGTTTAACAAATTTTTAAATTCAAGATTTGATTATTTATTTACAATATTTATTGAATAATCCAATAGATTTTATTAAAAGTTCATTCAAAGCATATGTTGTTCTATGAATATCTCTTTAAAAGATATAATTATTTTGCTTTAGAGTCTTAGGAGGTACATATTGTTTTGTGGTATGAATCAGGACAATCAATTATTCCACGAATTATTGCATAAAGGAAATATACAGAAGAAATTTTACGTATTGTTTCTAAAGTTTTCATAGAAATCAAGGCACACTTATCAGGGTATGTAGGAATCGAAATTTGTGGGTTTACAGATGAAAAATTTAAAAATGAAAGAGAAAACTTTATAAATCTTACTTGAGTTTTTTCAATTCTATTTATATGTTATTGACTACAAGGGCTCCAGATAAATGAAGCGTATTTTAATCTAGATCTCACAAAATATGTAAATAGAACTTTTTTTGTATAATGGTCAAAACTATTAGAATTACGGCATAAAAAGCTTAATATTGAATAAGCTTTAGGTATAATATAATTTAAGTGATTATTAAATAATTATACACGGATGATAGTAAATGTTGATGTATTCCATATCGGGATATAACAGTGTTACAACATCTATGATAAGTCATAGAAAAACTTTCATTTGAACTAAAATATAAACCATTGCGGACTGACCAAGAACTCACCCTACCAAAATTCTCTTTTAGATTAAAAACGTCATTGGCGTTAGAAATTGTTTTAAAAATTTTTAAATCATCAGCATACAATAAATAATGAGACTTTCTGAAATATAGGTCAATGTCATTAATAAATATATTAAATAACAGAGGACCCAAAATACTACCATGTGGAATACGAGAAGTAGGAATAAATGATGTAGAACAAACACCATCAAAAGAAACTACAGATCCGGCAAGTAATAACGAAACCAAGATAACATTCAAGAATGAACGCCGAATTTATATAATTTTAATAATGAAAGTTCATGTGGTACTCGGTCAAATGCCTTAGCAAAGTCTGTGTAAATCTCATAAATCTGCCAACGGTCTTCAAAACTATTAACACAATATTTGGTAAAAACAGCCAAATTAGTACAGGTTGATCTTGCAGTCATAAATTTGTGTTGAGATAATGAAATATGCCTCTTTACACTGAATAAAAGCTTATGATAAACAATATGTTCAAGAATTTTTGAAATATTGGCTAATTTAGAAATTGGTCTATAATTAGTGCCATTATTTTTATCCCCAGATTTATAAATAGTCAAAATTATAGTAAATTTCCACTTTTTAATAAAACAGCCATTGCTTAAAGACTTATTCAAATTAATTTTCACTGGTAGACATAATGAAGAAGAACATTTCTTTATTAAAAAACCTGTTAAACCATCATTATCACCCTTAAATGAATTAGAAAGCCTAACTATGCCTTCTGCAATATCTTCTTCAGATAGTTACAAATTACCGAAATACATAATGATGTTTATTTCATTTAAATCAAGATTGAATATATTAAAAATTATTTTCAAATTTTGTTAAGCATTTATTATTTTCTTCAAATAAGTCTTAATGTAGCATATAAAATTCATAAGTTTAATGATAAAGAATTTTCGTTATAATGTTATCTTTATTTAAATCGGAATCTTCAAATCTGTGTTTTTATACTTCATATTTTTATAAATTTTGTACTAAAGATTTAAAAAGATGTTTGCAATTCTAGAGACTGACATCAATAGATTACATAAAGATTATAAATGAGGGAAAATTTGGAAAAAATAGCATTGAATGAAGACAAAATTTTAGAAGATTCTGGTATTTTTTAACCAAAAATGTGTAATTTGTAAAATAAGAATCAAATCAGTTACGTTTTACGATTATTTTTTATGAGGATAAAAATTGTTACGGATTACGGAAATCATATCAATTTTTTTTTTAAAGCCCACTAAACTTGAGTAAAATTTAAAAAACATTATTATTTTTTTATAAGTTTAAAAAATAAAATACACAAAAATGAAAACTTTTAAAAATGTAAAATTTGTCATGAAAAATGCAAGTTGATATGGATACCATATCGCTGACATTCGAGAATAAAATATTAAAAAAATTAAAATCCAATAATACAATTTTTTTTTTGAAAGATTGCAAAACTCTACAAAATTTGTAAGAAAAATCTAATTTAAAAAAAAAATTTTAGTTGTTGTTCCTGATCCATTCATGTTAATGTTTAAATACTATGCTGAATAATAATTAATAACAGAGATGTAATTTTGGGCAACTTTTTTCTTGCGTCCTATTGGTACATTATGTAAAGCAATAAAAATTTTGTTTTGCAAATTTCAAATACGCAAGATTATAACTACAGTAATTCAAGATATTGACAAAAATAAACCCTTGGCTTTCTATTGAAATATATTTGTCAAAAATATCTTTAGGCAAAAGTGACAATATTTTCTACTCTGAATGGGTTCACTGTTGGAAGTACAAATTTCTCTTTTATATTTAAATGTGATTTACTTTTTAACATTTTAATTTCAACTATATTTTAAAAAATTTCTAAATACCTTTTAATGCTTCATTACCGATTTCCTTCTAATGATTGCTGCAATACAAAAGGGTTTCGAAAAATGCATTCAAGCCTAAAACTTTTACTAAATTACTTTGATGTTTTATGTAATTTATTGATGAAAAGCTATTCAATCTTTTACCTTAACACTAAAATACTTAAATGAAGAATCTTTGCATATTATATATAGAGTATAGAAATTTATATTCCTTCTATTATGCAGAGGCAATTAATTAAACAAACATCTAAATCCCTGACAAGACACAATACAACAAAAATTTCCAAAAGGGGAGAAGAATAGGAATTTTATAATACTTTAGCATGAAACATAAAATAAAAAAAAAAACAAAAGATTATCAAATACAGCTTATGAATGAATAGCAGTTTAATTAATTTTTCTTTTCTCTTTTTTACAGCAATTTTTATTTGAAAACAAAACTGTGATTAAGAAGAAAAATCATTGAAGTAAAACTACTCAAACATCAACATATTCCGCATATTAAAAAAAACAATTTTCATACAATATAAATTGGTATAATTTGTAAACATTCACATACATATTTTTATACTTAAACATTTTAGCATGTATGTGTGTTGTTTATTTTAGTTTTACTTCCTGTATGTGTAATGTCTTAATACCTACCTTAATCTTTATTAATTACATACAAAACAAACAAACACAGAGGCATGCAAACAAAAGACTTTTCTACATACACTATCTCGCACTACTCTCACATACACATAATAATAAAATCTTACAATCAAACACATATACTCACACATTAATATAAGCTTTTTGTTATTCATTACTTGGCTTGACTTAGGTACTTATAACATATGCTGCATTGATTTTTCAACTTTATATCACTTGAATAAAAAAATAAAACTACCGTTATATGTCAAATATCTTAAAATCCATACATACATTGGAAAATTACTTCATGTTCTTACACATACACACATAAAAACATACCTCATTAAAACAAGATGGAGCAGGAAAAAACACAATAGTTAAACTGTTTGCTATGGAAATAAGAATTATTAAAAAAATAATAACAAAAAAACTTAAGAAATCTTTAATTTTTCTTCTGTGTTTTAGCTATTATAAACTGATGATGATTTTCTATACTAAGTAGTTTTTTGCATTTAAAAAAAAAACTCATTAAAAATTATTGTTGATTAAATTTTTTAATGCTTGAAATCACATACATAAAAGGCACTATGGGAAGTTTTAAAAGAAAATTTAAATAGAAATATTTATGTTTTACAGAATAAAAATTTGCAGACATTTTGAGAAAAGACATTTTGAGAAAAATCTGTATCTTTAAATTTAGAAAATTTCACATAAAAAGGTAATTTTTAGGAAGTTTTTTATAGTGAAGAAATTTTTAGAATAAGAATAGAATTTTAAAAAATTTTTTATAAAACTGAAATCGTATTAAAAAATAAAAAAATAAAAAACGGAAATTGTGCTAAAATTTGCAATGAAAAGTGAATTTATAACAAAATTTCAGGTAAATTAAAAAAAGTCCTTTTTAGATCATGAAATTATTAGAAACTTTTCTAATAAAAAGCAGTGAAAATAAATTTTGAGAAATGTACTTACAAAAGTTACAAATCTGTAGAAAATAAAAAAAATATTATAAAAAATATCTGTAAAAATGGAAATTAAAAAAAAAAGAAAAATTTTGTATAAAAATAGTAGCATAAAGTGGAAGATTTCATAAAATGTTGGTCTTTGTTAGGATTTTCAAAACAAAATTATTTTAAAAATGTCTGCAAAAATAAGTGAACAAATTTCCTATAAATGAAGGTACTTGAAAAATATTATAAAAGAAAAATTCAAACGATAATTCCAATAAGAATGTAATATTTTATAAAAAAAAATTTTTGAAAATTTTGTAAGAAATTTTTATAGAAAGTAAATGTCTAAAAAATGTTCTTTTTTAATAATATAAAACCTTTTATGAAAACGAGGCATTTATAAAATATTTATTTTTTCAAAATTTTAAAATATTTCGAATTTATTACTATTTTATTTTTATTAAACAAAATTTTTTATTTTGTCCCAGAGTAATTTATATTGCAATTGAAAAGGTATAAATGTTTAAAAATGCATCCTAAAATTGAATTTACGTTTGTATTCTGAATGCTTTTTTATACCCTTCACCACAAGTGTAAAGGGTATATAAGTTAAGTATAAGTTTGTCATTCCGTTTGTAATTTCTGCAATATTCATATAAGACCCCCAAAAGTATATATTTTCTGAATCCTCATTTATAGGGAAGTCTATGTAAATATGTCCGTTTGTCTGTTGAAATCACTTTTTAGAAAGCCCCAGATATTGGATATATATGTTTTATAAATGAAGATATAGAGAATATTCTTTAGAATGACATTAATAAAAATCAACAAATTTTGACTTTTCTAAGCCCTTATATATGCGACTTCGTTTTTGCACAGTAAATTCGGAGTCTTTTTTTGCAATAATTTTGCAGAAGAAATGAACAACCTCGATTCATTAGTAACTAAGATATAGGTCAAAATGCATTTTTGGTCTTTGTGAAGCTTCTGCATAAGTTTCGGAATTCGTTTCTGTACAAATCTGTTGTAAATATTCTTCTAAAATTTCGGTTTTTTGAATTAAACATGTCAGCTCAGAAATAATCCGATTTATAGCCAAAAATCTGAAGAAGCTATTAGAAATATACAAACGCGAACATATATAAAAAGCATTGCAATAACTTTCAGTGTTGTTGCTTTTTGTATAAGCCAGTAGTCGTTTATTGTATTTACATACTCGCGATCATTTTTATGTATGTTTGGACGTTTTTTAGTTGGAAATAGAAGCTTTACAATTACTCAGTGTTGTTGTTTTGTATATTAGAATGTATCTACATTAGAGATGTCAATTTCAAAGCTGAGTTCACACGTATCCTTACGCTGTAATTGTTGAAAGTGCAAAGAGTATAAAATATATTTAAAAAGATGTTTGGAAATAAATGTTTGGTAATTAATAACCATCAATTTCTTTAATATTGCATTTCTGTAGTTTAAAAAATCTGTAAATTATTTTTGCATGTATAAATGTGAAAGCATACCTTAAGGCGCAAATTTTATTATTTGTCGGTAAGATGCTGAAGGATATAATAGACTCGGAACAACCGTATATAGCGCTCTAACTTGTGTTAATATTATTTATTAAATTATTATGTATATATTTGTCTTCTATATGTAACTTAAGTCATTAAAATCTATTTACAACTTACAGATATATTGGTGTTTAAAGTTACTCACTTTTTCAATTTTTTGACTTTTAAAAAAATTAAAATCCTGACTCAATTCATATATTTTTTTTTTTTTTTTGAATTCAAATGGCTTTATGAGGTATGTGCATGTTGAAAAGTCAAAGATCAAAGTAAAATTTTGGGCGTCCTTTCATGGAATGAATGCTATTTAAAAAAATTTCTTTTGAAACATTTTTATAAAAAGTAAATTAAAAAACCAAATAATAATAATAATAATAATAATAATAATAATAATAACAATAATAATAATAATAATAATAATAATAATATAATAATAATAATAATAATAATAATAATAGTAATAATAGTAATAATAATAATTTAAAAATAATTTAATTTAATAATTTAATAATTTAAATTATACAAATAAAGTAATAACTTGTTTCCATAGTGTTATTAAACGTCATTTCTTCTATTTTATTTTCATTTTCTATTATTTATTATTTCTTTTTCCAACATTTTCTTCTTTTGCTTCTTTCGTTTTTAATTTCTTCAAGAGCAAAAAAAAAAAAAAAAAGCGAAGTGCTTGAAAAGATTATAAGAAAACGTTAAACAATTGAAAAAAAAAGAGAAAAGTAAAATTTGCTTTTAGTAACTGAAAAAATTTTAATGAGCATTTTATACCTTTTTTAATTTTTCTACTTAATTGCTATAAAACATCAAACTTTTTAAATGCCATGATCTTTGCATTTTTTTTTTCCTCAAACATACCAGCATTTTCCTCATTCATATAAAAAAGAAATAAGTTTCTATGAATGCGTGATATGTTCTGACATCTGAATATAACTTACACATATACATATATGTAGTTGAGTAAAGTTTTTTAGTTTTTTTGAAAGTGTAATTTCGTGGTAATGTTCCAAAATTTTAACATGTTTTATAAAGAATTTTAGAAAAAATTAAAGAAACATTTCCCTTAATAATATTATGATATTTCATAATGACTATAATATATATTTAAAGGTACATATATGTTAAATATTTCATTCCTATGTTTTGAACAATCAAAGGTTGTGAAGAAAATTTTCCAATAATTTGACACAAAAATTTGATATTTGTAGAAAAATTTTGTAATTTTAAATATTTTTTAAAATTATTTTTTTTCCTTATTTCCTAGAAATTTGTTACTTCCCAGCAAAAACTTTTTGGTTTTCGGTAATGGCAACTACTTATTAAAAAATTTTCTCGGTAGTGAGGCGTCATTATTATTTGCCTACTCTGTTTTACATAAATAAGTACCCAATAGTATAATAGCACAGTAGTATTTCAATCAAGTGGATGAGTTGGCTAGAGTGCTGGAATAGCAACCAGAAAGTTGTTCGTTCAACCCCATTCTGATGCTGTTAGCTTTTTATATCAAAATACCTAAAAAGATATTTTATATTAAAAAGAGTTTTTGTCACTTCGAAAATTATGTATCTCGCACATGTACTGAGTAAGACGTTAATCATTAAAAACGAATGCTTAATTTGTGCTCAAGTTCAAATCTCACAGGCGGGAAAATGTTTGTTTTTTTTATTTTCAGTTAAGCACATATTTTTGATTAACCCTAGAGTCTAAAAATTACTACATGAATTTGTGGATAACTCGAACAAAAATAACTAGTTATTCAGACAAAAAATAAGTACGTTATTTTTGTTTCCACTGATATCTGCTTTTTGCTGGGTTATTTTCAAAGTAAATTTATTGCAATATTTTTAAAGATTTTTCATTTGCATTTAATCTATTTTACCTCAATTCCTTAGTCAAATTGTCTGCAAATATTTAATTAAATAATATTAATTCTTATACAAACAAATGTTTCAAACTTTTAATGATATCACACGGAAATTAAACTTGTGTTTAGTTTTTAAAACTCAACACCTTAATTTGTATTGAATCAAACACACATATACTCCTGCAGTTCTGCTATTTATTTCCAAACTATTTAATTTTGTAGTTATACTTACAAATTGCTGCATTATACCTTTATATTTTTGAGCAAAATGATTTTATGATTTTTATTTCTTCGAGCAGAAATTAAAGTTATTTTGTGATTTTTATTTGTAGCTAAGAAATACAAGTATTTTTTTGATTTTTTTCTTATATTGAATAATAGTTCTGTAAAACACCAAAAAATCGCCTAAGTAGAAAAATTGCTAAAAGAAAAAATTCCCCAAAATAAACATAATTGGCAAAATAAATCATCAAAAAAGAAAAAGATAACATCAAAATGAAAAAATTTCCGAAACAAAAAAAAAAAAAAAAAAACGACAAACGCCAAACGCCAAAAAGAGAAAATCGGCAAAATTAAAGTATTGCTAAAACGAAACAAAACGCCAAAATTAAAAACAAATCGCATAAACAGAAAAAAATGACAGAAAAAAAGGAAATGTAAATATAAAAAAATTTCCAAAATTCGAAAAACTTTCCAAAATTAAAAAACTTGCCAAAATGAAAAAATTGCTAAAAAAGAAAAAAACGCTAAGACAGAAAAATTAGCTAAAATGAAAAGGCCGTAAACACGAAAAAAAAACAAACGTTAAAACAAAAAAAAAGACGCCAAAATAAAACAAAATCACAAAAACGCCAAAACGAAAAAAATGCAAAACTAAAAAACTTAAAAAAAAGTAACCAAAACGAAAAACGTCTAAACAGTGAAAAATAGCCAAAATGAAAAACTGTCAAGTAAAAGTTTCGCCGAAATGAAAAAAAGACATAGAAACGAAAGAAAAACAAACGATAAAAAATCGCCGCAAATAGAAAAAATGCAAAACGAAAAATCCAACAAAATGATGAAATCGCCAAAACTAATAAAAAACAAACAGAAAAAACACCTCCAAAATGCCAAAAAATTGCTAAAACGGAAAAAAATTTTAAAATGATAGAAATCACCAAAAAATAACCGAATAACCGAAAAAATCGCCAAAATGAAGAGACAAGGAGATTAATAAATCCACCAAATAAAAAATAGTGCCAAAGCGAGAAAATCACAAAAGCGGAAAATTTGCCGAAACAAAAACAAATGTACAAGAAATGCCAAAATGAAAAAAAAAAACGGAAAAACCGCAAAAATGGAAAAATCATCAAGACGGAAAAAAACACCAAAATCAAAAAAAAAAAAAAAACACCGACGAATTTATAAGATTTTAAAGTTTCTAATAACACATACGCAAACATATACATATGTGTAAAAAGAAAGTGCGTGTATTTGTCAAATTATGTTGTTGAAGAGGAATGAAAAATAATGGAATTATTTAAACTCGCACGTGTTGGTTGTTTTATTTTTCATGAATTTTGATGAACTTTCTTAGCCTTTTATGGAAAAACAAGGATCTAAAGCATTTTTAAATTAGTAAAAAAAAAATATTTGCAGATCATAATTGATTCAGTATTTGATTAGTTATAATCGTTATATATTACTGCTAACTTTTTTTTTTGGATATTCTGGTGGAATATTATTATATATTTTTATATATTTTTTATACACTAAACTTTTTTATTTCAATACGAGAAACCCCAGATATAATCTAGTTCTCATCAATAGACACTTCTCTGGTCTCTGGCTTTTCCACAATCTAGTCTGTAGTCTATATACACATGTAAATTCTCGCCTGTAGTCCCGTCTGTAGTCTATTCTATAGTCTTATTTGGGTTAGTGAAGTAAGCTTAATAAATTCCGTTTGTATAAAATTGCTTTCAATGGTTTTTAACTTCCTTGGCACTACCAGTACTGCAAGGTACGCTAGTTGCATATGTATTTGTAAATAAATGTACCCACACAAATATTTATTTACAAAACCTAGCCACATATACAAGACAAGTTTAATTGTCATTTAGTTGTGCACAGAAAAAGGTGTTAAAGCATAAACCAAAATGAACTTTAACCGTCAAAACCATCACCGACAGCAATGGCAGTAGCAGATGTCATGGTATACATCAGGTGTGTTTGTGCGAATAATTTAAACAAGATAAAATTAAACACTGTTTAAATGTGTTAAGTACACACACATAGACAGACAATCATATATAAGATCAAATATTTCTAGGGGAAATTAAGGGCACTTACAGTGTTCTCTTAAGGCCTGAGTTCCATATAGAAGTAATTCAATATAAATAGTATACAGCTAGTTTAATGAAACTATTTATTATTCATTAATTACTGAAATGCCTAAGCGAACTACTTCTAGAAGGTGTTATGAAAGCACTTGTAATGTCAATGGAACTATTAGAAATAATTTTTCGGCTAAAAGATTTTTTTCTATTGATAGAGACTTCTGGAAGGAAGAGCATGACTTTTAATAAGATATTCTTCCTATGCTTCTCAAATTTCCTTTAAATAATTTAAGTTACACGTTCTATTTTCTTGAGTTTTAAGAAGAGGAATAGAGAAGATGTTATAAAGTTAGTTTAGGAAAAAACACCATTACTATTGCAGAAGGCGTTATTAAAACACTTTAAAAATTATAAACTTTATTTTCGAACATGTAATAGCGTTCATATTAAAGAAAAACTTTCTGTATGTCACGAATTATAAAGGAGTTGTGGAAACTTAAAAAGAGCCCCAAAATCAAGCAACTTCTTAAAATATATTTTATTATTCGAAGCCTGGAAAAGGTAAAACTTTGCAATGAAAGTGAAAGGCCTTTTATGAAGTTTATTTATTAAAGATTTTCCCTCATATAATTAATATTTATTTTTTAATAAATATTTGCCAAAACCACCAAATGAACATTTGTTTATGTCATATTTAACGGAAACAAATAGAAAGAAAACTTTTCAATGTTTATAGGATTATATTTTTATAATTAATTTAAGGTAATTAAAGACAACGATGTGAAAACTTTTAATAGAAAATTTTAGTTTAAGTAAAAACTTTCTTTTAATATTAAAGTTCTATTTTTTTTAATTTAATAATTGTTTAGATATTCTGTCATTTTTTTTTTTTCAAAATATTAAATCACTCGTTATATCTTACAAAACATCTGCTTATTTGCATTTTGAACCATTGATCCTAGAGTTGTTCTGTTTCTCTAAGAGAGTGTGTGTGCTTCCGTTTGCTTGTGGGTTTTATTTTCTATTTATTTGTATGGCTGTGTAAAGCACTGCTATAAACAAAAAAAAAAAAAAAATAAACTAAAGCAAATGTAATTCGTGTAAAATATTTATTATCTTAAAATGTTTGTTATTAAAAATCAACAAAATAAAATCAAAAATATTATTAATAATAACTACATTGCATAAAAAGCAAATTTACTAAAAATATCAAATTTACTATAAACAAACAGGAAATTTTTAAAAAATATGCCTTCTATAAATAGAAAGCTTGAAAAAACTAATATAAGTAGAATAAAATTTTTTTTCTTTTCTTCCGTTTATAATTTCCACAATTTTTGTCGGAGGGCAAAAAGATTGATATTTTGTGGATCTTATAAAGAACTGATGCCGATAGGACAATGTCTGTCTATCTGTCGGTTGAAAAATTGGTAGAAAGGAAAAAAACGTTAAAACGGAAAAAATCGCTTAAATGAAAAAGCCTTAAACACGAAAAACGAACAAACGTTAAAAAACGCCAAAATAAAACAAAATCACCAACACAACAAAAAAAACGCGAAAACGGAAACATTTTAAAAATAAAATCAAGCGCTAAAAAAGCGCCAAATGGAAAAAACGCAAAACTACAAAACTTGCAAAAAAAGTAACCAAAACGAAAAACGTCTAAATGGTGAAAAATTGACATAATGAAAAAGCTATCAAAGTAAAAACTTTGCCAAAATGAAAAAAAGTGGAAACGGAAAGTTCGGCAAAAGAAAAACAAACGATAAAAACTAAAAAACCACAAAAAAATCACCAAAACTAAAAAAACAGAAAAAAACATCTACAAAATGCCAAAAAATAGTCCACCGATAACTACCATTTATAATATATATATCAAACGAACGGAAATCACTTCGAGAATTTTTCTATTGAAATGCAGCAAAATCATAAATGGTGGAGATATGTCTCATAAACCATTTTTTTGGGTTTTGTTCGACTTAAAAATAGTTTAAATATTGTTTGTGAAGCCTCCCGATAACATAGATATATGACATATATCAAAAGATCAGATGTTTTTTCATAACTTTTCTCTTAAAATTCAGGGAAAACAGGTTCAAAAATAGCGGCGATATTAAAAAATGGGGTTTCAAACCATTTTTCGATTTTCTAAAGCCCCTATATAAATTAGGGACTTCATTTTTGCAAAGCAAAACCGGAAAAATTTTTCTTAATTTATCTGCTAAATTTTTGCTTAATTTATCGGTTCATTATTTAAAGAGATATTAGCCAAAATGCATTTTTGACCGATATCCAAGTCGTAAATAAAATACAAACTTGCTTTTGTATAGATAGATGATGAATGAATGAAACCAAATTTAAGAAATTTTTTGAATCAACCAAATTCGTTCATAAACAACCGAGTTATTGGTAAACCTGTTTTTTTATTTATTAATGTCTGCTTCCCTTGTAGTTATTGTAGTTGTTCTTGGGTACTGAAAAACAACAGCAACAAACTAAGTCAAATTTGTTTTTTTTTAACTTTTTGGAAAACCTATGTAAACTAGAGACTTCGTTCTTTTACTGAAAAATCGGAAATTTTTTGAAGAATTTTTCTATGGAAAAAACGAACTAAGTAGATCCTTTGAAGCTGCTATATGAGCAATGGACCTCAATCTTGTATAAATGTATCACAACTCGGTCAAATCGGTTTAGAAATTTTCAAACATACCCTTCTTTAATTTAAGCTTGTCTTAGATTTATAAAATATTTGTTCTACACTGAAGCGATTATATATTCTTTAAATACGTGCGAACTTTTGTAAAATTTCAAAGTATTAAATTTGTCATTTACTAGCTTTTGGCGGTTCGCTACGCTATCCTATTTGATGATATGTATGGGAGCTACTATTCCTCCTGGATTTGATCACCCTATCCAAAATTTGATATGAAAATTACTTTTAATTTTTTTTAAAACATTCGCTGTAATAGTCCTTTAAATGGGAAAATTTATATTTTCCTTGTGTGGGGGCTACCTCTGCCCCTAGACCTATCCGTCCTATTTTCATTTTATAAATGCGATATGATAGGATAAAGGTTTCCATAAAATTTGGGGTCTCTCACTGTTATAGTTCGTTAGATATGCCATAATAAATATTTGATTTATATGGGGGGTACTACACTCCCTGCTCTGATTTTAAGTTAATTGGTTCATCTGTTTTAAAGTTTTAAAAAAGTGGGTGAAAATATGGGCGTGGCATCGGACTAAGAAGCACTATTTGTGCTTCAAATTTCATGTAAATAGCTTTATTAATAACGTAGACAATGGAAAAATATATTTTTTTAAAGTAGGCGTAAAAAGTTGTCACAACCACAATTGAGATGTAATATAGCCTACAATCACTTCCCGCACTGATACTATGTGTCAAATTTCGTGAAAATCGGTTCAGCTGTTTAAACTTACATCTCATTTTATAATTATACAAGAACTTATAAAATTTTGATTCTATTTAAACTTTATATGAAAATGTAAGTTATTTAAAGCCTTTAGTTTTTAAATTGATATAAAGGATGGCCCAACAATAATGCACGATGTTAATTGTGAGTCACACCTTAACATCAAGTTTTTGTTCAACTTAATTTGACATTTCTTTGTTTCTGTATTCGACAAATCCAACCATGAAGAGGATCACAATTGAGCAGTGCGTTAATATTGTTGAAGTCTCTTACGAAAATGAGCATTCAAATCTAAATGCATTTCATGCATTTCGTGGTTTTTTTAGTCAGCGTAATCGACCAAATGTGTCTACAATCGAGAGAATTGTGCACAAATTTCAGTAAATGAGAATTCACGAGTGACTGTTAAAAAGCCGATGCATCCACAAAAAGAGTGACTATTTGGTGCGGTTTATGGGCTGGTGGCATCATCGGGCCGTACTTCTTCGAAAATGAGAACGTGAATGGTGTTCGCTATCGCGAAATAAAAAAAAAAATTCTTGTGGCCAGAAATTGAAGATGTGAACCTGGACGTTATGTGGTTCCAACAGGATGGTATCACTTGCCACACAGCCAACGAAACAATGGCTCTTTTGCGCGAGAAATTCAATGGCCGTGTTATATCTAGTCATGGCGATGTCAATTGGCCGCCACGATCATGTGATTTGACACCGTTGGACTCCTTTCTTTGGGGATATATAAAGGAAATATGTACGTCTATAAGCCAAGGGCAATTCAAGAGCTAAAAGATGAGATTATTCGGCACTTTAACGACATTGAAACTCAATTACATCTCAGAGTCATTGAAAATATGAACCATCGGATAGAGGTATGTCACCGAAGCCGCGGCGAGCATTTGGCCGATATTTTATTTCACACATAATTATCATGGATCCTTCTATTATAATAAAAAATATTAAGATAATTCTTTTTGTTTTATTTACAATTAAAATCGTACGTTTTGGTTGGACGACCCGATAGAATAGGTAAATATATTTGCAATTACATCCAATATAAGGTATTCCATTTTCATATAACACATCTCAATATGGTTGGAGGATATACAAAATTCGACACAGCCGAATATAGCACTATAACTTGTTTTTATTTATTTCTTATTTAAAAAAGAAATTTATTTTATTTTTCTTCTTTCAGAATGAGGCAAAAGTATAGAAAAATTATTTAAAACATTTTTCTCTACTTTCACTCAATCACTAAATATTTCTTTACAATACTTGCTTATCTCATGTCTTTTGAACTATTCGTCCTTGAGTTGTTATCTTTTTCTGACGGACTGTCTGTGCTTCCATTTGTTCTTGGCACTGATTTTTACCATTCATTTGAATGTCTGTGCAAAATGTACTTTACAAGAAAAATATATATATATATATTTTTTGTTAACTTAAATAGTTTACTATATTAAAAATTAGCAAAATCCAAACAAAAATATTATTAATAATTTACTATTGGAAATTTTTAGGAAATTTAATATAAATAGCAAATTTTCTATATTTATGGAAAATTTCCTATAAGTAGCAAATTTTTAGAAAATTTGTATAAATAAAAAATTGTTGGAAAATTTACTGCAAATAGCAAAACAAATTATTTTAATTGAAATTAATTTTTATTTATTTTTTTACTTAAAAAAGAAATTTATTTTTATTATATATAGAAAATTTTTTAAAACATTTCCCTCCATTTTCGCGCGACATTGGGTCACTCATTATTTCTTATGCAATATCTGCTTACTTGTCCTTTAAAATGTTCTACCCTGAGTCTTTTTTTTTCTATCGTACTGTCTGCTTTTTCCGCCTGTTGTTGTTACTGATTTTTTCTATTTATTTGTATGCCTGTGTAAAACACTAAACTGAAACGCATAAAATTCATTTAGAATATGTATTGTCATATTAAAAAGTTTGTTATTAAAAATCAGCGAAATCTATTTAAAAATATTAGTAATAATGAACGTAATGTCAGACAACCTTTTTTAAAAAATGTAAATCTCTTATTGATTTAATTTGTTTCTCTACTATTTTGAAAATAGTTAGTTCTGCTCTTTCACTCCCGCAAAAAAAAAAACCAGAATATTTTCTTTATTTTTTTTTTCTTGCCAAAAAGTATTTTCCATTCATTCCAACTAAATGTTTACTTGAGCAAATAGTTTTCTTAAAACTATTTTTTACTTTTTTTTCTTAATATAAATTTTGTTTTCTTGTAGCAGAAAACAAATACACTATAAATTATTTAAACTTTAAATAAAACTCTTTTACGAGACTTAAACAAGATTTTTGCGTCTTAAACCCATCACAAGATAATTCTACATAAAGCAAAAAATATCCAAAAACCCACACTGACTGGCCTTCATGCTTAACGCACGCATTTAAGCTAGTTTCCAAATAAAGCATTTCTTAAGTAAAATATTAAGTTTTCTTTTCTGGGACCACAAGAATTTTTATTTTTTCTTCTGGGAAAGTTTCAATTAAAATTCATGTTGGCTAAACCTCATACTTACACACACACACACACAGATAGAGGGAAATAAAGTAAAGAAAAAGTTGAAGTAAAAACCCCGAAACGAAAGAAGAATGAAAAGTTAGTTTTAAACTAAATACAAGAAAGTGGACTTTTGTATTGTCTTTTATTTTATTTTATTTTATTTTATAAAATAAACTTTATTTCTTAGTTGCTAAAGCTGGCCCAAAGAACGTGCAGAGGCTAAGAAAAAAAAAAACTTTAGTTGGTTGGGGTATGAACTAAAAAGAATACATTTTCTTTACTTTAAATTATTTTGTGGAGAAAAAGGGATTTAAAATGCATAATTTAAACCGAAAATATTTTGAAATGTTTATTAAGAAAGGAGAATATTAAACGAATGAAAATAGAAAACAAATATATATATAATAAATGACAACTGCTTAATGAAAAAAAAAAAAATATTTAGTCGAGAAACAAACCAATTGCTATTTGGTGATAATTGATTTTAAAGATTTTTTGATTTTTCTTTCCTAACTGCCATTTATGTTGCAATTTTAGTGATTTGGTATAGCTATATTGAAAAAATTTTAATTCATAGAAGAATTTAACAAAAACATCAGTAAGTTTGCCCTGGGCTTAGGAAGGTTGATTTTTTCAGACATGAGACATATTTTTGTGAAAAAAAATCAATACAAATTTCATAGATTTCAAATGACAATAAGGATAATTTAAAATCTCCTTTTATAGAAAAATATAAAAAACCTAAGTTTACTAGAGATCATATATTAGCCAAGACACCAACCAATTTTGCTTAATTTCTTTCATAGCAAAACCATTTCAATGCCCATTTTTTTTTTTTTCTTTTACAAAAAATCTTTAAAAAATATTTTGCTTAAGATATTTAAACTTTTATAAATGGCACCCTGTGACTTACGGTGTTTATAAAAAAACAACAGCAAGTGGCAGAGAGAAAGAAGGAAAGCATTTTCTTTTTCTATAGTTTCTTTTTTTTATTAAGATTATTTAGTTGTTGTCTCATTTTTACTATTGTTTGTTGGTTGTTATAACGAATGGTGTGATGATGTTGACGTTGATGATGACATTGTTGCATGCAAGTCAGCATGACAATGACAATGATGATGACGATGACTATAAAAATGATGCGCATAATATTGTGATAATTTCAAGTCTTTTATTATAACCCATACTCTTTTTCAGTTATTTTCAAACATTATTTTTTTACTATTTTCGTATTAATGTTGTGATATCTTCCTTTTTTTAATCTCTCAAACATGATAAGTCAGTCAGTCAAATATATGACAGTTTTAAGCAGAAAGTATGTGGTATAATTCTAAGTTGTATACATTCATAAATACTAGGAGAATATATTATAATGATTGTTGTGCAGAAGAAAAATAAGAGACAAATTATAGCTTAATATGACTATTGTTACAGTAATATAAATCATATTTTTCTTCTCATGTTTTTTTTAAGAAAAGAGTGATTATCATAAGATAGCTTAAGTAATAGTAGGTGGCAACAAATAATAATGAATTGCCAATTTTTAGTTAAGTTGCAGGAGAAAGCAACAGCATAATTCTTAAGGAGCTAAATTAAAAATATTCTAGTGGATACAAACATAACAAAAAAGTAATTTTTAAGTCTTTTATGTACTGCAAATATTCAGAAAATTAAATGTAAATAGTAAATTTTTAAAAATTCCCCATAACTACCAATATTTTTTGAAAATCTACTATAAATAGAATATTTTTAGAAAATTTTTTATAAATAGCAAATTTATTAAGAATTTATTATAAATAGGAAATGTTTAGAAAATCTAACAAAAATATCAAGTATTTAGAAAATTTATTATAGACGGTAAGTACTTACAAACTTTACTAGAAATAGCTAATATTTATAAAATTTGCTATAAAGAGCAAATTAAAAAAAAATATATTATTAAGAGAAATTTTTTTTAGAAATTTTTCTATAAGTAACAAATTTCTAAAAACATATTACTACAATATCAAATTAAAAAAAAAAAAATACTGTAAATAGCAAATAATAAATTTATAGAAAATAGCCATAAATAGCAACTGTTTGTATAATTTCATACAAAAAGCATTTTTTTTTTTAACATAAATAGCAAATTTTAAGAAAATTTATTCTAAATATAAAAGTTTTAAGAAAATTTTTTAATAGCGAATTTAAGACAAAATTGCTCTAAATAGCCAACTTCAATAATACTACATAATAGCAAAGGTTAAGCAAATTTATTTTAAATATCAATTTTTTAAAAAATTTACTAAAAATTACGAATTTTAATAAAATTTACTAAAAATAACAAATCTTTCGAAAATATGATAAAAATAAAAATTTATATAAAATAGCAAATTTTCAGAAAATTAACTAAAAATAGCAAATTTTTAGAAAATTAACTGAAAAATAGCAGAATTTACTAAAATTAGCAAATTTTTACAAAAACTGTTTAGAGGTAACTATTTTTATTGAGTTTACTTTAAATAACAAGTTTTTAGAAAATTTAATGTAAGTAGCAAATTTAATGTAAATAGCAAATTTTAGACAAATTCCTAAAAAAAAACAAATTTTTAGAATATTATATTTTTAGAAAAATTTCTTAAATTAGGAAATTTTTCGAAATGTAGTAAATTTATTAAAAACTTTTCAATATTTGCTGTATATAGAAATTTTTTATAAATAGCAAATTTATAAAAATAGTAAATTAAGAGAAAAATTTACTATAAATATCAAATTTGTAGAAAATTTCTTATAAATAGCAAGTTTATAGAAAATTTCCTATAAATAGCAAATTTATAGAAACAGCAAATTTATTCTATAAATAAAATTTAAAAATTTACTATAAATAGAAAATTTATAGAAAATTTCCTATAAATAGCAAATTTATAGAAAATTTCTTATAAATAGCAAGTTTATAGGAAATTTCCTATAAATAGCAAATTTATTCTATAAATTTCTTATAAATATAACATTTATAGAAAAATTCTCATAAATAGCAAATTTTTAGAAAATTTGCTACAAATAGCAAATTTTTAGAAAATTTTCTACAAATAGCAAATTTATAGAAAATTTCTTATGAATAGCAAGTTTATAGAAAATTTCTTATAAATAGCAAGTTTATAGAAAAATTCCTATAAATAGCAAATTTATAGAAAATTTCCTATAAATATCAAATTTATAGAAAATTTCTTATAAATATCAAATGTATAGAAAATTTCTCATACATAGAAAATTTTTTGAAAATTTTCTATAAATATCAAATTTATAGAAAATTTCCTGTAAATACCAAATTTATAGAAAATTTCCTACAAATAGCATATTTATAGAAAATTTCTTATAAATAGCAAGTTTATAGAAATTTTCTTATAAGTAGCAAGTTTATAAAACATTTCCTATAAATAGAAAATTTATAGAAAATTTCCTATAAATATCAAATTTATAGAAAATTTCTTATAAATAGCAAGTTTATAGAAAATTTCCTATAAATAGCAAATTTATAGAAAATTTCCTATAAATAGCAAATTTATAGAAAATTTCTTGTAAATATCAAATATATAGAAAATTTCTCATATATAGAAAATTTTTAGAAAATTTCCTATAAATAACAAATTTATAGAAAATTTCTTATAAATAGCCTATAAATAGCAAATTTATTCTATTAATTTCTTATAAATAACACATTTATAGAAAAATTCTCATAAATAGCAAATTTTCTAGAACAAATAGCAAATTTTTAGAAAATTTGATACGAATAGCAAATTTTTAGAAAATTTGCTACAAATAGCAAATTTTTAGAAAATTTACTACAAATAGCAATTTTATAGAAAATTTCTTATGAATAGCAAGTTTATAGAAAATTTCTTATAAATAGCAAGTTTATAGGAAATTTCCTATAAATAGCAAATTTATAGAACATTTCCTATAAATAGCAAATTAATAGAAAATATCCTGTAAATAAAAAATTTAACGAACATTTCCTATAAATAGCAAATTTATAGAACATTTCCTATAAATAGCAAATTTATAGAAATTTTCCTATAGATAGCAAATTTATAGAAAATTGCCTATAAATAACAAATTTATAGAAAATTTCCTAAAAAAGCATTTCCTATAAATAGAAGATTTGTTGAAAATTTATTATGGATAGAAAATTTGTTATTATATTTTTAGAAAATATACTGCAAATAGCTAGTTTTCAGAAAAGTTACACTAAGTAGCAATAAAACGGAAATTGTAGGAAAATTTCATATAAACGGCAAATGTACAAAATTTCCTATAAAAACTAAATTAAAAAAAATATTATTATTAATAACTAATTTTTTAAAAAATTTTTTTGCAAAAAAGACAAATATATGTATATTCTTAATCGTTTGAACCATCTTCAACAACAAACATTTTTCTAACATTTTAAGTTAAAGTAACACTGACTTTCCTTCTTCTTACAACAGTCCCTCTTTTTTCACTCTTTACAATTCTTTTGTTGGTATCTTCTTTATAGAACATAAATCTATCTGCATTTAAAATCTTTCTTTCAATTTTCACTTTCTATACAATGCTGCTTAATACTTTTTTTATTTCCCATATATTTTATTTTGCTGCATTAAGGAAATAAAGAAATTCACCTACCGTGAAAAACAAATAAAAAAATTCATCATGTTGGCCAAACAAAACAAGGGAAAAAATAAATTACACTCCGTACACACACATACAGTATATGGAAATACAAGGATTCTTTTCTTTAACTGGACTTTTTAAAGTAAATAAAATAACAAAAAGTTATTGTACACATTTGAATTGCATACAAATTTATATGAACAGCAAAATGTGTGTGTGCGTGTTTGTTGGTTTATTTATATGAATACGTTTAAGTACTTGTATACTTGAATGTGTTTGAGCATCCGTTTCCGTTACATGTGCCGCTCTCTAAACACATCAAACTGGTAAAACTTGCAGAATGCAACTTTGTAGCATGATGCAATACACATACAGAAAAATATAGTTAATAGTCCATTTCAGCAATATTTTGTTGTTGTTCATGACGCTGTTTTTTTTTGTCTGTTTATGTGTATTTTGTTGTTTTTAATATTGCAGTTTTTGTTATTCGTTGTTTTACTCTTCAACGATTTTGCAAGTGCCAAGACATTAATTTTGTTTTTGCGTGTGTACTCGTCTATATGTATTTCCCTCTTTATCTTTTTTTTTTTTTTTTTGTATTTATGTACATATGTATTTCAGTTTTTTATATATATATATATATATTTTCTGTTTTTGTTTTTAGGTGTTGGTGGCTGTGTTTAAAGTCTAAAGTACTTTTTCGTTTCATTATAAGTTTATATATTTTTCTCATTTTGTTACTGCTGTTATGTTGTTTATTTGTTTGCAGATTGTTGGTATATAAAAATGTATGATTGAGTTCCATGCCGGTGAGCCAAAGTGCAATTTAGTGTGTGGCCAATTTTCTGTATGCCCTCAAGTGTAAGTTGGTTGCCTTTTGTTATTCTCTAGTCTACCCAATGTAAAGCTTAAGGGCAATTGTTTGTAAAATCTTTTTATTTTTTTGCTTTTTTCAAAAATAAAACAAAAAATTGTAATAAATACATTTTTATTTTTATATTTTTATGGACAGCTAAGAGAGGAAGGGAGAAAGGAAATAACAGAAAATCACAGATTTTCAGAGGAATATATTGCTTTTTCTCCCAGATAGTGATACTGACTTGTTATGCTTGAAATAATTTGAAATAAACAAATATATAAAGCAAATTCTTAAGGCCTAGAAAATACTAAATAAATATTAATTTTGAATATTTCGCCTTAAAAAAATAAGAAGTAAAATAAAAGCAAAACTGAGCTAGAACTGAACTAGAAATGAATTAGAACTGAACTAGGACTGTTCTACAACTAAACTAGAACTGAACTAGAACTAAACTAGAACTGAACTAGAATTGAACTAGAACTGAACTAGAAATGAATTATAACCAAGCCAGGACTGAACCAGAACTGAATTAGATATGAACTCGAACCGAACTAGAACTGAACTATAACTGAACTAGAACTGTACTAGAACTGAACTAGAACTAAACTAGAACTGAACTAGAACTAAACTAGAATTGAACTAGAACTGAACTAGAATTGAACTAGAATTGAACTAGAACTGAACCACAACTGAACTAGAAATGAACTCGAACCGAACTAGAACTGAACTAGAACTAAATTAGAACTGAACTAGATATGAGCTCGAACCGAACTAGAACTGAACTAAGAGTAAACTAGGACTGAACTAGAACTAAACTAGAACTAAATTAGAACTGAACTAGAATTGAACTAGAACTGAACTAGAACCGAACCAGAACTGAAATAGAAATGAACTCTAAACGAACTAGAACTGAACTAGGAACGAACTCTAAACGAACTAGAACTGAACTTGAAGTAAATTAGAACTGAACCAGAGCTGAACTAAAACTGAATGAAACATGAATTAGAACTGAGCTACAACTGAACTGATCTAGAACTCTACTAAAGCTGAAACGGAACTCATATAGAATAGAATTGGAATCAAACTAAGGTCACACTTGAACTAAAATTTTTCCTTATAAAGCTTTTTCTACAACTTCCTTTCTGCATATGTCTTCTCTCTAATTTCATAATATTTTCACGTGAAACATTGAAACATTTTCAGCTTTTTTGCTTGTGTTTTAAAGTATTTTAATTGAGGTATGTTTTGCTTTTACCTACTTGTTTTATTTTTCTTCTTTTCGTACTCTTCTCCTAGCTCTATGAAGTTTTATGTAACGTTATTTTTATTCAATATGTACATGTTATGTGTTTGTCTTTTGCTCTGTATACACAGTGAGTAACTAGTCTCTAACATGTACAAGTAAAAGTAGATACCAACAGCAGCGGCATCAACAGCGCCACCAAACTTTAATTGCTTTATTATGTTGTGTGTTGTATGCGCTGCAGGATATTTTGTTATCAGTTGTTTCTTCATACTTACACAGATGCAAAGTACACATTCTTACCAAAGAGTTTAAGGAAATTTATAATTTAATGAGACCAACTAGTCTAAAATATTTGAGAAATATTATTATTAAGGGAAAATTAATCCATTATCAAAGATTTTATTCTAAAATTTCAAACGTTGGCAAATTTTATAATATTATCTATCAGCTGAAAATCTTTCCCCATTAACATTTAAGAATATTTCCACACAACCTTAATATGTACCTGTTGTATTTTCTGCTTCCAAAAATTCATAACCTTCTTTAAATATGTGTAATATTTGTTTGTTTCACATACAAGCAGCATAAATGTGAATATACATACGCACACGTACACAAATAATATACAGGAGTACTTTTTGTTGACTTTGGCGGTTATTAATTGTGTGAACATATACACATGTGTTGTACTTAAATTTTTTTTATGAATTTAAACAGCCAACAAAAACACACTTCGGTTGGGAAGGGTTGAACAATTTAGTCACCAAAATGGGAAGAGAGCAAAGGAAACAGAATTACAAGAGTGCAAATGTTTGTTATTGTGTAGTAAAGTTTGAGTTTATGATTACGTGTAAATGGTTGTCAATTCGATATTAATTTTTTTTTCTTGTAAGTGGTAAAGTAAGTTAAACAGAAAGAACAAAAATATAATAAGTATTAAAAATAGAAAAATGAATATTTTTAGAAGGAGGATAATAAGAGGCAAGGAGCTTTTAATATTCCACTTCCAAAAAGTGTAATTGTAAAAAATTTTCATAAAACGAAAAATATATATAAAATTAATTTACCTCAAAATTTACTATAAATAGCAAATTTTTTAGAAAAATTACCATAAATTGTAAGTTTTTAGAAAATTAACTACAAATAGAGAATTTTTTGAAAATTTTCGAAGAAGAGAAAATTAAAAAAAATGTTCTATAAATAGTATATTTTAGAAAATTAACCAAAAATAGAAAATTTACAAAAATTGCAAATCTTAGAAAATGTACTAAATATAGCAAATTTTTAGAAAATTTATTATAAAAAGCAAATTTTTTAAAAATTTTCTAAAAATAGCAAATTTATAGAAATTTTACAGAAAATAGTAAATTTATAGAAATTTTACTATAAATAGCAAATTTTAAGAAGATTTACTATAAATAGCAAATTTTTATATAATTTAAATTTAATATAATTATAAATAGCATATTTACTATAATTACCAATGTTTTTATAAATTTACTACAAGTAGCAGATATTTAGAAAATTTGTTTAAAATGGTAAATTTTTAAAAATTTTACTATAAATGGAAAATTTGTAGAAATTTTAGTATAAAAAGCAAACTTTTAGAAAATTTGCTTTAAATAGGAAATTTTTAGAAATTTGACTATAATAAAAAAATAAGAAAGAATTTATAAATAGCAAATTTTTAAAAAAATTACTATAAATATAAAATTTTTAAAAAGTTTACTATCAATATAAAATTTTTATAAAACTTACTATAAATATTAAATTTTTAGAAAATTTGCTTTAAATAGCAAACTTTTATAAAATTTGCTTTAAATATCAAATTTTTAGAAAATTTATTTTAAATATCAAATTTTTATAAAATTTGCTTTAAATAGGAAATTTTTAGAAAATTTACTATAAATAGAAAATTTTGTATAATTTTACTATATAAAGCAAATTTTAAAAATTGTTTACTATGAACAGTAATTTTTATAAATTTAAATATAATAACATATATTAAGAAGATTTACTATAAACAGCAAATTTTTAAAAATTTTACTATAAAAAGCAAACCTTAAAAAAAAATTACTATAAAAGTCAAATTTTTAAAATGTTTGCTATTAACATAAAATTTTTAGAAAAATCACTATAAATAACAAATTTTACTATAAATACCTAATTTTTAGAAAATGTGCTATAAATAAAAAATTTCTATAAAATTTAAATTTTCCATAAATAAAATATTTTTATAAAATTAAAATTTACTATAAATAAAAAATATTTATGAAATTTAAATTTACTATAAATAAAAAATTTTTATAAAATTTAAATTTACTATAAATAAAAAAATTTTATAAAATTTAAATCTACTATAAATAAAAAAATTTTATAAAATTTAAATTTACTATAAATAAAAAATTTTCATAAAATTTAAATTTACTATAAGTGGAAAATTTTTGTAAAATTTAAATTTAAATTTTTTAATTTTAAATTTGCTATAAATAAAAAATTTTTATAAAATTTAAATTTACTATAAATAAAAAATTTGTATAAAATTTAAATTTACTATAAATAAAAGTTGTTTATAAAATTTAAATTTACTATAAATAAAAAATTTGTATAAAATTTAAGTTTACTATAAATAAAAAATTTTTATTAAATTTAAATTTACTGTAAATAAAAAATTTTTATAAAATTTAAATTTACTATAAATAAAAAATATTTATAAAATTTAAATTTACTATAAATAAAAAATTTTCATAAAATTTAATTTTACTATAAAAAAAAATTTCATAAAATTTAAATTTACTATAAATGGAAAATTTTTGTAAAATTTAAATTTAAATTTTTTAAGTTTAAATTTGCTATAAATAAAAAATTTTTATAAAATTTAAATTTACTATAAATAAAAAATTTGTATAAAATTTAAATTTACTATAAATAAAAGTTTTTTATAAAATTCAAATTTACTATAAATAAAAAATTTTTATAAAATTTATTATAAATAAAAAATTTTTATAAAATTTAAATTTACTGTAAATAGAAAATTTTTATAAAATTTAAATTTACTATAAATAATAAATTTTTATAAAATTTAAATTTACTATAAATAGAAAATTTTTATAAAATTTAAATTTACTATAAATAAAAAGTTTGCATAAAATTTAAATTTACTGTAAATAAAAAATTTTTACAAAATTTAAATTTTAATATATATATAAAAATTTATAGTTTTAAATTAACAGCAAATTTTTCTAAATTTTATTACAAATTGCAAGGTTTTGAAAAATTTACTATAAATAGCGAAGTTTTAATATAAGTTATTAAAATAGCAAATGCTTTAAAATGTACTACAAATAGCAAACTTTTAGAATATTTACTACAAACAGCGACTTCTGAGACAACTTTCTATAAAAAGTAGACTTTTAGAAATTTTTCTTAAAGTGGCAAATTTCTAGAAAATTTACCATAAATAGGAAAATTTTAGTATAGCACATTTTTAGAATAGCATATTTTTAGAATATTTACACTAATCAACAAGTTTTTTTTATAAAATTAAATTTTTTTATAATTTTTAAATTTCAAAAATTTACTATAAATAAATAAAACGCCTTTCGTCTAGTCACACACACGTACAAGTACTATTCTCATTTTACAATTTTCCTTGTAGTCGTAGTTTTTCTTCTTTATAATTTTTTCTTATTTTTTAGTGTCATCAAAAACGAAATTTCATGTTTTTTTTTTACCACTCATATGTATACATAAGAAAATTTCTTCATTTATTGTATAGCATCTTATGAATCCTAACACATACATTTATGTTGTTGTTAATGTATGTGTTTGTATTGAAGTTTTTAGTATGTATATGTAATGTTGCTTGTAGGTGTAGGTTTTTAATGTTGGTTTTACAATTAGGTAACCTACATACAAATTAAATGTTGAGGGTGTAGACGTTGGTGAAGGTGGTGGCATGGTTTTTAATAAGTAATAAAAAAATGAAATTTATATTAAAAATTATATATAAGTATGTACAAATCTGCGATTTGAAAGAAATTTAAAACTGCATTAGGACCTTCAACTGAAGCCAATTTCGGTCTATATAAGTCTATGCTTGTAGCTATTAGTATTATATAATGATGTTGTATCACGGCTGGAAAACGATTTTATCCGACCTGGATAGAAGAGGATTTATATATATATACATATATATATATATATATATATATATATATATATATATATATATATACAATATATATATATATATACAATATCAGTATATATAATATCAATGTATTTTGTATACACATTTTTTCAAACCATCACTAATACAACTTCTACTGTGTGCTAAATATCAACTCATGCCGGCGTAAAGGAATGTTTGAGGTAACCTCGTGTTTAATTGTGAATTATTTAAATATGTATCTTTTGTGCTCTATGTTTTTTACTCTTTCTATTTTAAAATTTTTTGACAAAATAAAAATGAGTTGAACTACAACAATTTTAACACAAGCTACACACAAATATGTATGTCAAAACACATACATATGTAAATAAAAAATGAGTATACATAGGTACATAAAATTAAGCCATAAAACTTTTAACTGCGACATGTAAAACCATTAAAATGGGGAACAATTAATTTAGAAACATCAATAAGGAAGCTGGAGTAGCTCACAAAAAGCTGAGCAAGTTCGTTTAATAAAATTTAGTATTAGTACTAAATTAAAATATTTAATTTCAGCTATATGTAGACAGAGGTTTTAAAATATTTCAACATATTGTTTGGAAATATTAAAAAAAATTCTTTTAATTTTAAAATATTTCCAATAACTTTAAATTTCAGAAACTAAATTTTTAAAACTAAAGTTTTAGATTCTTTTTAATTATTTTGCCATGACACCAGGTGTTTTTAACTTTTAAGTAAATCTTTTTATATGGTGTTGATTTCCTTCCAAAACAACAGTCGCAGCTTTAGAAAAAGTTTATGATGTACAAAAAGAAGAATGAAAATTAAATGTTATTTTTATTGAGGTCCTTGAAGTAAATCTCTTGTAAGTTACATAATTTTTGTCAATAATATACTATACAAGTAAAAGCTGGCTTTTATGGGCCAGTCTTTAATGAAATTTTTGAATTATAAATATTTACCAAAAGTCATATTACAATTTTACATACGTACAAGAGTATATGTTAAAAATACACATAAAGCCAGCACGCATCGTTATAAAAGGGAATGTGTAAACAAAAAAAAAAAAAAAAAAATAAAAAAAAAATAAATAAAAAAGAGAACATGAAAAATTATGTGTTCTGTCTGACTTCGATTATCTGTGCAACATTTGTCATAAGTTAAGCATATATAATTTCAGTTTTTCTTTTTTCTGCTTTGGAAATTTACTGTCCTTTTTGCGCGTGTCTGGTGTAAAATTTATAGCTGTTGGAGTTAGCAAATAAAAGGATGTAAACGGAATATATGGAATCACTTAAAAAAAAAAACTTAAAAAATGAAAAAAAAAACTAATTGCATGTAAAATATTTTATTGCCTTCAAAAGGTGTTATGTAATAATTGATTTCACAAATACAATTAAATTGTTGTTAAAATTTTTAATAATAATTTTTAATGGAATAGTAATATCATATTTATTTTAAATATTTATTATTGGAAGATTTAATAAAACACGTTAATTATGAAAATGTGCTTCTTTAGGTAACTTTAAAAACAAAAAAGAAAATTAAAAAAAAATTCGCTACTTAAAGAAAAAAATTGCTATTTGTAGGAAATTTGTCAAAAATTTGCTATTTATAAATAAATTTTCTAAAAAATTGTTATTTTTAGTAAATTTTCAATAAATTTTCTTTTTATAGTAAACTTTTAATAAATTTTCTGTTTATAGTAAATTATCTAATAAATTGCTATTTACAACAGCAAATTTTCTAAAAAATTGCTATTTATAGTTAATTTTCTAAGAATTTGTGTTTTATAGTTAAATTTCTAAAAATTTACTATTTATAGTAAATTTTCTTAAAATATGCTATTCATATATTAGATTTTCTCTAAAGTTGCTATTTGTAGTATATTTTTTAAAAATTTGCTATTTATAGTAAATTTTACAGAAATTTGCTTTCCATAGTCTATTTTTAAAACTTTGCTAGTTACAACAAATTCTCAAAATGTGCTATATTTAGTAATCATTTTATTGCAAGATTTCTAAAAATTTGCTTTTTATAATAAATTTTCGAAAAGCTACCTTTAATTCCATTTTCTAAGAGTTAGCTTTTTCTAGTGAATTTTCTAAGAATTTACTTCTTTGAAGAAAATTTCCTAAAAACTTGCTATTTATAGTAAATTTTCTAAATGTGCTATATTTAGTAAACTATTTATAGCGAATTTTCTAAATGTGCTATACATTTTAGTACACTTTCTAGGAATTTGCTATTTATAGTAAACTTTTCAAGAATTTACTAATTATAATAAATTTTTTTTCTAAGATTTGCCATTTATAGTAAATTTTCAAAAAATTTAGTTTTTATATTAAATCCTCTATAAATTTGCATTTAAGAAATTTTCCAAAAATTTGCTTTTCATAATAAATTTTCTAAAAATTAGACTTTTCTAGTAAATTTTCTAAGAACTTAATTTTTTATAGTATATTTCTTAAAAACTTGCTATTTATAGTAACTTTTCTAAAAATTGGATTCCTAGAGTAAACTTTTTAAGAATTTACTATTTTCTTTCTGGTAAATTTTTCTAAAATTTTCTATTTATAGTTAATTTTCTAATAATTTGTTTTTTACAGTTAAATTTCCAAAAATTTGCTATTTATAGTAAATTTTCTTAAATAATAATTTTCTCAAAAGTTGCTATTTGTAGTTTATTTTTTTTAATTTGCTGTTTATAGTAAATTTTCTTAAAATAGGCTATTCATATTAAATTTTGTCAAAAGTTGCTATTTATAGTTTAGTTTTTTAAATTTGCTATTTATAATAAATTTTCAAAAATTTGCTGTTTATAGTAAATTATCAAAAAATTTGCTACTTGTAGTAAATTTTCAAAATGTGCTATGTTCAGTAATCAATTTATTGCAAATTTTCTAAAAATTTGCTATTTATAGTAAATTTTTTTAAAGTTTGCTATTTATAGTAGGTTTTATAAAAATTTGATATTTATATTAAATTTTCTGAAATTTTGCTATTTATAATAATAAATTTGCTCAAAATGTGCAACTTATAGGAAATTTTTTCACGAGTTTGTTATTTATAGTAAATTTTCTTATAATTGGCTATTTATATTAAATTTGGTACAAATTTGCTATTTGTAGCAAATTTTCAAAATCAATTTATTGCAAATTTTCTAAAAATTTGCTATTTTTATATTAATTTTTTTAAAGTTTGCTATTTATAGTAGATTTTATAAAAATTTTATATTTATAGTAAATTTTCTAAAATTTTGCCATTTATGATAATAATTTTTTGTGCTACTTATAGGAAAATTTTTACAAGTTTGCTATTTATAGTAACTTTTCTTAAAATTAACTATTTATATTAAATTTCATACAAATTTGTTATTTTATAAGTTTGATATATTTTAAATTATATTTCTTTTATTTTCTTTACTTTAATCTTCCATAATGATTATTATGTTAACTGTATTTCATCGGAATGTAACAAATGTTAAGACAAAACCAAACATAAGGTATCAGAAGAAACATGCCAGAATTTTGAAATATTTATGTATAAATTCAATACATGTACTGGTAGATATTGCTGAAAATATGTGCAAGAGTATGTGAATAGGAAAATATTGATAACCCAACAAACATTTCTGTTTTCAAAAACTTTGTAATGAATAGTCTCGGCTTAAGGTTATTTAAAGCAATTCCGAAGTAAAATTTTGTAATAAATATTCTTTGGGTTGTTCAACAACATTCTAACCAGAAGTTAAATTTACTTAAAAAAAACAAGTGTAATGTATAGGAGTATAAGTAAGCATGGAATAGTATGTGTACATATGTATATATCTTTGTTTTTATAGATATATGTAGTGTGAGTAGCTGTACAACAATATGAGTGTTATTCATATGATAAGCAAATGTGGCACAGCTGTTGCTGTTACGCGGTTATAAACACTCATGCAACTAAAACTTAAAATTCCTCCTTATTTCCTTTTCATTTTTTCTTCGTATTTTTAAGAAAACAACTAGAAAATTATGGAAGAAAAAGAAAAGAAAAACTGTACTAAACATCTACAAGTTTAACCAATACTGAATATATACTTACATTCATTCCTTTACTTAAAAATTAAAAGAAAACTGAGCAAAAAATATTAAAATTAAAAGGAAGTTTTCTAAAAGTAGCAAAAACCTTATAAGAGCAGCAACAACAAGCAGTTGGTAGAAAGTAGGAAAGAAAAGTTTACTTTAAAAGTTAAGCTTATTTGCTGCATATGTGTTGCGGTATAGTTTCTCTAACGAAAAAATAAATATACAAAGCTACAAGTTTAAATAGTTATAAAAAAACATTTTTTTTGTTTTTTTTTTTGTTTTTGAAAATCTGTAGTTTAAGAATTTATATCCAAACATGTGTTGGTATGATGGCAAAAAGAAAATCAATAGAATATTCATTAATACTTAATTAAGCATTAAGCAAAACTGGTAAGATTTTTTTTCAAACATACACTCAAACAGTATAGGGAAAAATTTGATATATTTTTTTAAGCAACTTTTAAACTTAGGCCAAATAGGAAAAGAAAACAAAACTAAAAAAAACAAATAAATAAACGTCCTACTTATCTTTAATGCTGCCTTTAAATACCTGTCTTGCATATTAATATTTTATACGTTTGATATAAAAAATAGCCCAAAAGCATGCATTAAAAAACTAAAGCTGGAAAAATCCTTGAATTTAAGAATTTTGGTCACGTTTACATGAAATGCCTTTTTCGACTTAAACACGGCCAGTGTTTTATGTTTAAGGACTTTTAATATGACTTTAAATACCCTTACGAACAAATAGAATAAAAAAGTAAATAAAAAAATAAAAATAAATAAAAACATGGCATATAAATAGGATCAAAAGTCAAAAATATTTAAAAAGATAATAAAGTATTAAAGCTTTAAAAAAATTTAAGAAAATTGTTTCAGTGGATTATTTCATTTGTTTCTAAACAGTTTTTTTAATGTTAAGCTGCCAAAAATTTTATTATTTTTGCTTAAATTTACTTAAAATTTTTGTCTGCAAACCTTGTTTTTTTATTTTTTATTATTTTATATATTAATTATTACTATCTTTGGTACTTACATTGTATTAAAATAATGAACAATAATTTATAAAGGCTTCGATCAAATGTCGGTCTCATGACTTCATAACTTCCAAATATTTTTGTCTTTAATAGATGAGAGGGCGGTTTTGTGTAAGTTTTTATAAAGAATCTAGAATATTCTTTTAATCCAAGTACTGAAATTGGCACTAATAGGAGAGTATTAGTGGTGAGCTAGTAGATGAAGAAAGAAGAATGGCTGGAAATAGAAGAAAAATTTGAAATTAATAATCATATCCACTAATAATATATGTGTAAAAAGATCTCATAATTGAACTAAAAAAGGTCTATATATAGTTTAGTCTATAGTGTAGTATACAGTGTAGCCTATAGTCTGGTATATAGCATAATCTATAGTCTAGTCTATAATCTAGTCTAGTCTATAATCTAGTCTAAAGTCTAGTCTAGTCTATAATCTAGTCTATAGTCCAGTCTATACACTAGTTTATAGTCTAGTCTATAGTCTAATCTTTTTTTCTTTTTTTCATTAGGCAGGTGGAAATCTTACATAAAATTCTCTCGATTATAGATTAACCATGAGATATGTCGGATTCCTACCAACTAAAACCACCTTCTAAATCATTCAGCTACCCTGCGGAACTGTCTACAAGGATATTGCATAGCAGGGCAGGGGACCCTTATCTAGGCTATTTCTGGTGTCTGGAATTTCCTCAGATTCTCTTCCGTTCTAAGTTTATCATGGATACTTTTATCATTTAGGATATTACATCCCAATTTTCTCTCTTATTAAGGATGATGTCAACAATATTTTGCGGATTTAGTTGGCACCCAAATCTGTACAGTTAACTTCGGTATCCTCCGTGGCCTGAGAGAAACTGGGTTAAGTGGTAATTTACTTCTCCATGTCGTCTGTTTAGCCATACATCTATTCTCGGGATTACTTTAAAGGTCCATCTTTCTTTGCGGCTGTCTTCCCATCTGCTCTGACAATGTCTTATAGAAGCTTCTCTTTCAAATTTACGTACACGAGTGTTTAGCTTATTTGGGGCTCTTCTGATTTCATCCAAGCGTTTGGCTTCGTCAGCCAAAATATCTACGGGAATCATTCCCGCTATGACAAGGGCCGCTTCGTCTAGCCTATAGTCTATAGTCTGGTCTATAGTCTAGTCTATAGTCTAGTCTATAGTCTAGTCTATAGCCTAGTCTATAGTCTAGTCTATTGTCTAATCTATAGTCTAGTCTATAGTCTAGTCTATAGTGTAATATATAGTCTAGTGCAGTCCATAGTCTAGTCTATAGTCTAGTTTATAATCTGGTCTATATTCCAGTCTATAATCTAGTTTGTAATCCACTTAGGAGACTGGTTTATACTAAGCTACATACGCTATTTATATTTTGGCTTATATATCATTTAATATGATTTTTTCATACTTTTAAATCCTTCTTTCTCCTTCATATTCATTTACGCTATCCCTTTAATGGAAGTCTGCACTCATAAATAAATCCTAATAATTGCAAATGTAGAACACCTCCCTGATTCGACATGCAGATGTTAAAGGCATTTCACTTAAAGTGTAAATTTACGTATTACAATACAATTGTGCATTTGCAAGTACATAGTCTTTTTGCTGTTTTTTTTTTTTTTTTTAACTCAGAAAACAAGAAAAATAAGCCAAAACCTAAAATGGCCTTATAGACAAAAACAAATTGCAAGTGAGTCTTTGGCATTTATAGCAAAAATATATTCATATAGTTCAAAACAATGCAGCAACAAATATTGTTGTGTACATTTCTACAGTTATGTTTTTGAATTGTTGTTGATTTCTTTTTTTTGCTTTGTTAAGTTCGTAGAATAAAAAATGTTAAAACTGCTAGCAGTAGCAGCAACAACAGCACCAGCCTACTTCTTTAGTTTTTAACAAAATATGCCTAAAAATAGGCATCAGATAAAATGACTATGCTTGTCTGGGTTTGACATATTGTATGTTTTACAAAAACCAACTAAAATAAAAAACACATACATATGCATATACACAAGAAAAAATTTATACAAAAGCCTTCATTCACTTGCATTCATAAATGTACTTACATAAATATACAGAAAAATAAGAAAAATAGTTTTGCATTTATATACACATATCACACTAACACATGCCTGTGAATAATACTCAAACAAAAGCAGAAAACGTGGTATCGTTTACGTGGTCTGAGCCACATATGCTTAATGTCTCGTCTACAAGTTGGTTGTGGCAAATTCAGGTCACACTTCTTATACATGCAACAAGAATGTTGAAAAAATATAAATACAAATGTGGCAGCAGCAACAGAAGTATAAAAAATATTACAACATAACGAAACAACATAAAAGCATAAACTAAAATATGATGTCAATGAAAATGTCGGTGACTTATGGTATGCGTGGTTGAAAAATATTAATTTAATTAAAGTTTAAAAATGGCGTATTAACTTTTTCAAAAAGAAAAAAAAAAAGAGAACAAGATTTAAAACAGAGGGATAGAAAGGAAAAGTTGCTAAGAAAAAGAGAAAGGAGTAGCTTCCGCTAAACGGAATTTATAAGACAGTCATTAATCTAGTTTTTAATAAGCTTTATAATCCAATCAATAGATAAGACTATATTCCAGAATATAGTCAATTCAATAGTCTGATCTATAGTTTAGAACATTGTTTAAAAAATAGTCTATTATTATTTTTATGTACAATTTAGTGTATAGTCTAAATTATAGTCATTTTCAGTACTAGTTTAGCTCTACTTTAGTTCTAGTTCAGTACCAGTTCATTTCTTGTTCAGTTGTAGTTCAGTTCTAGTTCAATTCCGTTTCGGTTCTAATTCAGTTATATTTCAGTTCTAATTCAGATATATTTCAGTTCTAGTTCGGTTCTACTTCTAGATCAGTTGGAGTTTAGTTCTATTTAATTACTAATTCAGTTCTGGTTCGGTTCTAGTTCGTTTCTAGTTCAGTTTTACTGTTAATTGCAAACGATTGTGCTTTAGATAAGCTTATCTAAAAAGTATTCAAAAACTATTCTAAAGTGCAAACTGAAAGACAAAAAATATACAAAAATATACAAATTATTACCAATAATGTGTGAAGAGATATTCAAAAAACGTTTAAAACAAACCATTTAAAAAAAAATATACCAAACAAAAACTCCATTTTACTTGTGAAAAAAACACAAAAAATCGAAACATGAGTCAAAAATTGCTATGCAATCAATTTAAAAGAAAAAAAAAACAACAAATTATGTGAAGTGTTATGAGTGCAATTCGAATTATTATTTTTCAGCTTGTTCCCCATTGATGGAGTTTAAAAATATTTAAGCATGTATGGAGAAAGAAAACCGTAGTAAAAATGTCACATTTGCAAACGTCGAAGCCTATCGCCAAATACTCTTTATTAAGCAGTGGTTTTCAATGAAAATTACAAAAAGCTGGCAGGAAAAAATGATGATGATGATGATGAGAATGTAGAAGGAGACCAAACAAAAATATTCAAGGAATCAATGTCAACGATCTCGTTCAACTCTAAGCTGTGTGCTGAGATTGAAAAATTCGGGAAAGATTTAAAAGAAATCAAAAACACGATGAATTCCTCCGTAGCCAACGCAAATAATGCTATAGCAACTATTACACGATACGGTTTGTGTAATAGTATAAAAAAATAAAACAATAAGATGATAGAAGAGTTTTAACATTAAGCAAAAAAGAATTCATTAATAAAATTGTAAGACGTCTATAGTCTAGTTTATAGTCTAGTCTATAGATTAGTCTGTAGTCTAGTCTATAGTCTATTCTATAGTCTAATCTATATCTAAACTTACAAGAACACTTACTAAAGCTTGTATTGTTGCGATGCTAAAAGTATAAAAATACAAAAACAAACGTCCCATATACTGGTGGAATAATGGAATACGTCAGCTAAGAAAGAAATGTCTTGTACACGTGATTATAACAATGAAGTCCTAGCAAATGAATTAAAGAAATCTTGCAAATCTTTAAGAAGAGTAATAAAGGAGAGCAAGAAAATATGTTGGACGCAATTATGTAATGAAATAGTTTCTGACCCATGGGTTAAACCGTACAAAATTTCACTGAAAAAACTTGGAGCAATCAAACCAATACCTGGTATTAGAGAACCTATGTGGGCAAAAACAGTAGTAGAAACACAAGCGTAACAAAACTACAAGTCGACCAATATGTCCCTTTAAATGTGAATGACATTAAATACGCGGGGAAAAAGCTAAGTACGAGCAAGACCCCAGGACCAATGAGGTTATAAAGGTGGTATGTGAAACATGGCCCGAATCCTTGGTCCTCGTTTTTAACTCATGCCTAGAGACCGATATCTTTCCCACTAAATGGAAGATACAGCAACTAGTTCTACTACGAAAGGGAAATAAGCCACTGAATGAACCCAGCACGTATAGGCCACTATTAATGTTGGATTCACTGGGAAAACTCTTAGCGGATGTAATATTAAGACGATTAGAGGAACACATAGATAACCTCCGAGGTTTATCCCCTGTGAAACATGGTTTTCGTAAAGGGAAAAGTACCATTGATGCCATTAGCGAGGTTTGCAAAAGGGCGATACAAGCCAAAAAAGGAGGAGAATACTGCGCAATAATAACACTTGATGTGAAATAACACTTAATGTTCAATACAGTAAAATGGAACGTGGTGTTAGAAGCATTCAAGAGGAAAAGAGTGGACACCTATCTCTACGACATGATAGCAGAATACCTGGATAATAGAATTCTATTATACGAAACGGAAAAGGAATGAACGAATATCAAATAACAGCTGAGGTACCTCAGCGCTCCGTGCTAGGACCATTCCTCTGGAATGTAATGTATGATGGCTTACTAAACATGGACCTACCAGAATTAGCAGAATTAATAGGTTATGCGGATGACATCGTTTTCATTGTAAACCAACAAACAGCAGAACTAATCGAAATAGTAGCAAATGACAGTTTATGTCGTTGTAACAGATGGTTGTGGAGAAATAAACTACAGCTGGCAGTGCCTAGAACAGAGGCAATACTAGCGACGAATCGAAGAGTCTTTAAAATATCGAAAATACGACTTCCAGCTAGTGAGATACCTTTCAAACGCAACTTATGCTATTTGGGGGTGCAAATAGACGATAATCTAAGTTTTGGACAACACATAGTAAATATTCGCGATAAAACCACGCGAGCGGCAACCTTATTGACCAGAATAATGTCAAACTGTGGTGAACCAAAAACCTATATAAGATAACTCAAAAAACGTCGCGGTACACTCTCAACTTCTCTATGCAGCTCCAAGATTTGCCGGAGCATTGAAATTGACATACAACATAAGGGAATTACTGAAATCGCAGAGAGTTAGTGCTCTCCGCATAACATCAGCGTATCGTACAGTATCTACAAGCGCGGCATTAGTGCTTTCAAGTCTACCTCCCATAGACCTATTAATAATGGAGAAAGTGGAAATATGCATCCTAACTAAACGTATAAATAGAAACAATACCAGTCCAGAAGAGCGAACAAAACAAATCTCAGAAATGAGGATAAATGCCAAGGACAATATGACATGCAAATGGCAAGAGAGTTGGAACCATGAAGAGAGTAGATGCTGGACGTATAATCTAACTCCAAATATAAAGAGTATGGATTGAAAGGCAACATGGAAATATGGGCTATTACATAACTCAAGCCATGACCAACCATGGTAGTTTTAATAAATATCTACATAGATTTAAACTGTAAGAAATTAGCAGCTGTGAGTTATGTGGAGCGCTAGGAGAAGATGCATATCATATTCTTTTCTAATGTGGAAAGCGGGTGGAACAAAGACAAGCCCTGAATAAGTGAAGCGTAACATTAACACCTAGGAGTATGGTGAATACCATGCTATATTCTGCAAGTGCTTGAAGATTGGTCGAAGAGTTTATTAATAAGATAATGAAGGAGAAATGCGCAGCAGTTCCGAACTTCCTTACCTAGAAACGATAAGTTTATGGTCTAGTCTATAGTCTAATCTATAGTCTAGTCTATAGTCTAATCTATACTCTAGTCTAATGTCTAGTCTATTCTCTATATTCTAGTCTATAGTCTAGTTTATGGTCTGGTCTATAGTTTAGTTTATATTCTAGCCTGTAGTCTAGTCTATGGTCTAGTTTATTGTCTATACTATAGACTAATAGTCCAGTTTATAGTCTAGACTATAGTTTAATTTATATTCTAGTCTATAGTCTCGTCTATAGTCTAGTCTATAGTCTAGTTTATGGTCTATACTATAGACTAATAGTCCAGCTTATAGTCAATTCTATAGTCTAGTCTAAAAAAAATTAAAGTCAAAGAGGCGAATTAGAAATTTGTTTGGGTTCGCAATGAAAACATATTTACCCGCAAAAAACGAGAACTCTCCATTTTTCGCTATATATAACACTGCAGACATCGAGTCAATCAACAACACAGTATAAACTTGATTTGCATTATATACTTATTTTTTAACTTATTTTTTCTTTCCCTTTAAATAAAAATGAATAATACCGTAAAACAAACACTATATAATTTCAATGATAATAAAATACTTTTTAAGATATTCCACATCACTAATATGCATGAACATTCGTTCACTTAGACAACAAAATAAAAATAATATTTTTAGTAGAAACAAATATAACCGATTATGAAAACACATTCTACAATATTAAAGGTTTCAATTCTGTTTTTCTCAATAGAGAGGATAGAGGTGGAGGGATTGCAGTGTATATTTCAAAAGATTTAACGTTTAACTAGCTTTTTGGAAATAATACAATTAGATATTAATATCAATAACAAAAAACATTCCTTCGTTTATAAAAGAACTCGATATAATAATAAACAAAATAAAGAAAAAACAAGATATTATACTAGTAGGAAACGTGAACATTGATTTGCTAAGAGAAAGTATCACAACAACTACATACCTTAACATGGTTATGAGCAATGGCTTACAATGTATGATAAACGAGAGCACACGTGAAGATCCAAAGAGAAATACAAGCAGGTGCATTGATCATCTGTTCATAAAAAGTAATAAAGCAACATCAAAAACATATGCTGCAATAATAACAACAACAATATCGGACCAGTATTCGTTATTTTGTTGTGGTGATGAAGAGGTAAACAATCAGAGCAATGAAAACCTTTTAAATCAGGGGCCACAATTTTACAATTATAAAATAAGTAAACAAATTCGCGTTACAAATTGGAATGCATTTATACAACAAACATCCAATCCAAATAATTTGTTTAATAATATACAAGAAAGATTTAATGAAATATATAACAAATCAATTTGAAAAGAAAAAATATAAAAAAAATCATTAAATACCTGGATAAGTGAAGATATTGTGAAAGCTCGTAAATTTTGGGATAAACTTTTTAAAAAATGGCGTAATAACTTTCAAAAATCAATTAAATAAAACAATTATTTATGGAAAATAATAAATATTATAAAAATAAATTTATTGAAAATCGACGTGATATGCGAACAACGGGACAATTAGTAAATGAATTAATTGGTAAAAAATCTGTAAATATGGACAATTTTATAATGAAAAATTTTAAAGATGAAGATCTAACTAATATAACAAGCAACTTTTCTTTAAATTTCAATACAAATGTCAAAAAAAATATACACTGCTGTAACAGACGGACAATACAGACAATACAAATTTCATATACTCCAGTGACTAACACTATTTATATTGAATATACCAATAAAGAGAAAAATTACAATATTTTAAATATTCGAAAAGGTGCTGGAGCTGACGGAATACGACCGAAAGATTTTAAAATAAATGCTAAATTTTTCATATCAATTCTTACAACATTAATAAATTCTAGTTTAGAACAAACAATTGTGCCAAATCTGCTTAAAACATCAATATTTAGGACAATATATAAAAATGGCGATAAATCGGATGTTAACGGTTATAGCCCAATAGCTATTTTGTCTGCCGTGGACAAACTCCTTAAGGAAATATAGTCAGAAGACTAAAAGACTTTTATAAAAAATAAAAAAAATCAGTTTGGATTCCAAAAGGTTAAAAACATTAACAAACTTTAGAATGCCTGAGTAAAAATATGCATGTATTAGCTTTATTTATCGATTTCATTAAGGCATTTGATACTCTGTCGCATAAGAAATTAGTAGAAAACCTAGAGAGAAACGATATAAGAGGAAATTTATTACAAAGGTTTAAAAGCTATTTAGATTGCAGAAACTTCTACGTAAAAATCAATAATAAATTAAGCAACAAAATGTCATATGATTTTGAAGTACCGCAAGGTTCAAAACTTGGACCCATATTGTATACAATATATATAAATGACATGCTCAGATGTTTAAAACACGTCACAACCTTCGTATATGCCGATGATACAGCCATAATTATAGCTGATAATAATATAACAAACGCAAGAGACATAATGCAACAGCAACTGGATATAGCAACCAGGTGGAGTTAATTCCTATAAATATTTGGGAGTAATTATTGATAGCACGTTTAAATGGAAAACACACATTCAAGTTATAAAAAAAAAAAAAATAAAAAATTGAAAGGCATCGTATATACTTTCTACTTTCTTTCTATACCATCTAAGCAACTACGCTCCTTGCGGTGTACTCCGCTAAGTGTCCCTCTCACTAGCCGAATCGTATATAAGACACAGAATAACAGCATGGGGAAATGTCAGATGTAACAGCACACTACAAAAAACCCAAGACAGCCTTATTTAGAATTTTATGGAAAAAAATCACCATTACTACCAGAACAATCCCAACACTACCACCGAATCCAACAACATTCCTAAAACAAACAGTCTAGCAAAAAATCTAAACATTATGAATGTCAAAAAAATATACCACACAACACTTATCAAAGAATTTGATGATGGCAGTCGTTTCTTGCAGACAATTGATTGATAAAGTCTAAACAAAGCACCCATAAAAAATATATAATTAATAAGAGTTTTGCGGGATAGTGTTATAAAAATTCACTAAACTAAAGAAGCTTAAAAAACATAAAATTAAAAATCTAAAAATAAATAAATCAAATTAAAATAAATGAAAACAAAAGAAAATAATAATATACAAAAACCCAAATACTAAAACCGCAGCACCTGGAGATGTTTATATAAATAAGAACTATAAACTAAATTCTCTAGACATGAGGTAGCTTCAACCGAGCCGAGAACAACTCAAAATATCTATTTTAAATTGTATTTTCTTTTAAATGTTAAAAGAATAATACAAATTTTAATCTATTGAATTGCAACCAATAACTTGTAACCCTTTTGAAACAAAAATAAATAAACAAATATACTTAAAAAAAAAGAAAGTTCAGTTCTTAGTTAGTTCTAATTGAACTCTTGTACACTTCTAGTTCAGTTGTAGCTCAGTTCTACTTCAGTTCTAGTTCGGTTCTACTTCAATTCTAGTTCTGATTCTTTTCTAGTTCACTTCTAGTTAAGTACTAGTTCAGTTCTAGTTTACTTTTTATTCAGTTCTCGTTTAGTTCTATTTCAGCTCTAGTTTAGTTTTCGTTCAGTTCTGGTTCGGTTCTAGTTCAATTCTAGTTTCATTCTAGTTCAGTTCTAGTTCAATTCTACCTAAATTCTGGTTCAGTTCTGGTTCGGTTCTAGTTCAGTTCTAGTTAGGTTCTAGTTGAGTTTTTGTTCAGTTCTAGTTCAGGTCTGGTTCGGTTCTAGTTCAATTCTAGCTTCGTTCTAGATTAGTTCTGGTTTAGTTCCGATGCATTTCTAGTTCAATTCTAGTTCAGTTTCTGGTTAGTTCTAATTGAGTTCTAGCACAGTTCTAACTCATTTCAAGTTTAGCTCTAGTTACATTCTAGTTATGTTCTGGTTCGATTCTACTTCAGTTCTAGATTATTTCTAGTTTAGTTCTAGTTCAGTTCCACTTCAGTTCTAGTTCAGTTCTAGATCAGTTCCAGTTTATTTCTAGTAGAACTATACTAGTTCACTTCTAGTTCAGTTCTTAGTTAGTTCTAATTCAGTTCCATTGCACTTCTAGCACATTTCAACTTCAGCTCTAGTTACATTCTAGTTTAGTTCTGGTTCGGTTCTAGTTCAGTTTTAGTTTATTTATAGTTCAGTTCTGCTTCAGTTCTAGTTCAGTTCGGATTTAGTTCTAGGTTAGTTGTAGTCTATAGTGCAGTTTATTTTCTCTACTTCATCTGTCTTGCTTTGTTTTCAAATATAAAACCCTCATGAGTGTTATAAAGAATTTTTCTTTTATAAAATTGCTAAACTGTTTTTTTTTATTATTTTGTAGAGTTAATTTTAATTATAAGCTTAAAATACTTATTACATGAACTTATCCCTCGTACCTTTCCTCATCAGACAAACTTTTTTTCTCCCTTAGTAATTCCTGTAGAGCAAATTTAACTTTACAAAGGTTATGTCAAGTACTCATTACAATAGTTTCAAATTACTTATTTACAATACTTTACTAAAAATGCTTACCCTTAATTTTATTTCTCTTGAATAGGTATTATGGATTGTGGCAGATGAACAAAACTGAAAAAATAATTTATACTACAAATACAATAACTGGTATCAATACTGTACTTACACGTACACAGACACAGAATATTAGTCAACAGGAAGCTTTTAGATTTAACAAATAATGGAAGATATTGAAAAGACATAAAACTGAAATAAAACTTAAGATTTACTCATGTTCCATTTATTTATTTTTCTTTTTTTGTTCGCCTCTGGCTACTCATATTCTTAGAAATTCAGGTCGACAATCGTATGTCTAGTATTATAAAGTAAAATACTTTAGTTTAAAGGGTCAGTGATGAGTTCATTATCCTTGTCGTCAATCTTACTCATCCACATAATAAATACCTATAGAAGAATAAAATATTGCACGTAATTCCCAAAGTAACCCCTTTTTACTTACAATTGACTATTGTACTAAAGTACTCCCAAAAGTATGCTTTACTTAAATTAAGTGTCTGAACAACAAAAGCTTTGTTAGTAAATATTTTAAGAAGTGTTTGCGTATTAACTGGCCTAAAATATAAAAAATTAACAAGATTTTCCTTTGCCAAACTATAAAAATTTTTGCCTTAATACTCTAAAGAACTTTTTTCAATAAATATTTATCAAGTGAAGCATATAAATACAATTTATAGGATTATAATACAAATGCTAACACAAAATATCATCGAACACAATAACTGAAAATTATTTAATAATATTTTTTAAGCAAAAATATTTGCCACCCTTTAGACTATAAAAACAAATTTAATATTATGTTATGTGTGTCTGGAGATAACAAGTTATGAAACCAGCTGTCGTTGAATCGATTTTGGCTCCATTATTACTAATATTAAATAAATACAAAAATAAAACATCTAAAATTATATTTTTTGAGTTAAATTCCTAATAACACTTTCTTTTAAAAAGAGTTGTTTATTTTCCTTTTCCTTTTAGTTTCTATCTTTTCTCTACAGCTTCTTCTATTTTTTGCCTTCCTTTATAATTTTGCGTCGCCACATAGCGGAAGTCTGGCATATTTCCTCAGAAATTTATGAGAGCACAAGAGACATTATTACAAATTGTAGAATGGAAAGAACAAGAATGAAAACAACTTTTGCCTTAGTAACACTTGAGCTTAAAATGTAATATTTAAAGCATAATTTAAGGTTTGTGACGGAAGGAACTTAAATGAGTGGTTTTTGTTTGCTACTTGCCAAAATGGAATAGTGAAATTGAACATGAGCTGAAATAAATATTTTAGTTCATATCTTAATCAGTTCTAGATCAGTTCTAATTTAGTCCTAATTCAATTATATTTCAGTTCTAATTCAAATCTAGTTTAGTTCTAGTTTAATGCTAGTTCAGTTATAGTTCATTTATAGTTCAGTTCTAGTTCAGTTCTATTTCAGTTCTAGTTGAATTCTAGTTCAGTTCTAGTTAAGTTTTAGTTAAGTTCTAGTTCGGTTATGGTTTAGTTCTAGTTCAGATCTAGTTCAATCCTACTCGTAGTTTAGTTAGAGTTTAGTTCTAGTTAAGATATAGTTCAGTTCTAGTCTAGTTCTAGTTCGGTTCTATTTAAGTTCTTGTTTAGTTCTACTTCAATTTTAGTTCGGTTCTAATTCGGTTCTTACTCAGTTCTAGTTCAGTTCTAATTCAGTTCTAATTCAATTATAGTTCCGTTCTACTTCAAATCTAGTTTAGTTCAAGGGCACTTCTAGTTTAATACTAGTTCAGTTATAGTTCATTTATAGTTCAGTTCTGGATCAGTTTTTGTTCAGTTCTACTTCAGTTCTAGTTTAGTTTTAGTTCAGTTTTAACTAAGTTTTAGTTAAGTTCTAGTTCAGTTCTGGTTTAGTTCTAGTACAGTTCTAATTCAGTTCTAGTTAAGTTTTAGTTCAGTTCCTGTTCACCTCTAGTTCAATCCCACTTTAGTTAGAGTTTAGATCTAGTTCAGTTCTGGTTTATTTTTAGTTCAGTTATAGTTAAGTTATAGTTCAGTTCTATTTCAGTTCTTGTTCAGTTCTAGTTCATTTCTAGTTCAGTTCTTACTCACCTTTAGTTTAGTTCTAGTTCATTTATAGTTTAGTTCTATTTCAGTTCTTATTTAATTGTTTTCAGTTTAATTTTGTTTAATTCCTGACAATTATAATTTTGTTTCTATATTTATGTAAATATTTTAAAATTTTTTCCTTTTTTGAAATGAATATTTTTAATTTAGTCTGACCAAAATATTTCAATTTATTTACAATAACATATCATCGCCTACTTTTATGTGTTTTCCTAAATTTATAATATATTTGTAATTTACATTTATTCATAATTAAATTTATTTACATTTATTCCTAAAAATTTATTGATTATCAACATCACACTAATCAATGTCCTCTCAGTACATGCTGCACTTTTTAATTAGATATTTGGTATTAACTTTTTTTTTTTGTTTTTGATAAATAAAGCTTTGATTATAACGCCCAATTGTAGGCATCATTTTTAAAAATTATTTTTTTGTAGTATGTAATTTTAATTTAAATTTTCATTAAAGTATTGTAAGCATGAGTTTTCATTAGGGAATTAAGTTTTGAAAAGGTTAAAATCTATGGATAAATTTGTATTTTCCTAAAGCCATCTGCTGAACAACGGTGTTGTTACTGATTTAAAGTTTAATAATCAGCTATAAAATTAAAATAAAATTCTTTGACCGACAAACACATTTAACTCCTTTCCACTTTGTGTTACTATCTCATCTAAAATTTTTTCCTCTCTATTATAAAATAAAATTATTATCATTTTATGTTGTCGTAAAAAACTTGCATTATGTTTGCGTTAAAATTTTCATTCGGATATACTTACTTACGTACATACTAGTATGGATGTATGCATTGTCAATAATGTGTGTCATACCAATCTAATCATACAGACGCTTCTAAGCCTACACACTTTCACACAAAATTTACATATATTTATGTATGTCACTGTGTGTTTGCTGTTACAATATTAGTGTTATAGTTTTGTTATGCATATGATCTGGTTTTCTTTCATTTCTCTTCTATTATATACTCTCCTCTGTTATGCTCTCTTTTATTGTTTGCTTTGGGGATTTGGGTCAGTTTATATATCGTGGTTGTATAATGTTTTTGAAATGTGTGTAAATGTTGAAATGTTTTGCTTTCCCATGTTACTAAGTTAGTATGTATTTATGATAACAATTTTTGCGTGGTTCTACGCTCTGTACAAACATATATTGGCTCTATTGTACATTTGTTTGTCATATGAGTTTGTCAAAATATTGACAAAGGTTTAAAGTTGTTTTACAATACTTCATTGTTGATGAAATGGGACTTCTTTAGAAATTATTTGTTTAAAACTTTAAGATACTTAAAGTAGTGTTTTGCAAGAGAATAACAAAGAGATTTGTCTAAATATAATATTTATTTTGTAATAAGAGGTTTGTGAATTTTGAATGGTTTCCAAGTTAAATGAGAAGAAAAATATAAAAAACAATAATATAAAAAAATTTGCTTTAAATTAGGGATTAAACTAGAAATGATGAACTAGAACTGAAATAGATCTATACCGAACTCAATTATATTTGAACTAGAATTGAATTAGATTTAAACTAGAACTGTACTAGAACTGAATCAGATTTGAATAGAACTAGATTTGAACCAGATCTGAACTAGAACTGTATTGGAACTGAACTAGAACTAAACTAAAACATAACTAGAACTAAACTAAAACATAACTAGAACTAAACTATTAATGAACTAGAACTAAACTTGAACTGAACCAGAACTGAATTATTGAATTTAAAAAAATAGAACTGATTTAGAAATGAACAGGAATTCAACTATAGCTGCACTAGAACTAAGCGGAAACAGAACTAGAAATAAACTAGAACTGAATTAGAACTGAACTAGAACTGAACTAAAGTTGAGCTAGAAATAAACTAGAGCTAAACTAGAACTGAACTGCAACTGAACTAGAACTGAACTAGGGGTGAACTAGAACTGAACTACAACTGAACTAGAACTTAAGAGGAAATAAACTAGAACACAACTAGAACTGAATTAGAACTGAACTAGAACTGAACTATAACTAAACTAGAGTTGAACTAGAACTGAACTAGAACTAAACTAGAACTTCAACTGAACTTTTTTCGATTTATTTTTCTTTTTTTTTTTTTGAAACAGAACTTTATTTATCGATTTCAGTAAAGCATTTGATACTCTTTCGCATAAGAAATTATTAGCGATACTAGAGAGAAATGGTATAAGAGAAAATTTATTACAATAGTTTAAAAGCTATTTAGATTGCAGAAACTTCTACGTAAAAATCAATAATAAATTAAGCAACAAAATGTCATATGATTGTGGGGTACCGCAAGGTTCAAAACTTGGACCCATATTGTATATAATATATGCAAATGACATGCTCAAATGTTTAAAAGAAGAAACAACCTTCGCATATGCCGATGATACCGCTATAATTGTAGCTCATAACAATATAGCAAACGCAAAAAACATAATGCAACAGCAACTGGATATAGCAACCAGATGGAGCCATGACAATGGACTTATCATCAACGCAAATAAAACCAAAATAATGCATATTAAACCACCACACATTGCAGATTCAAATATAGAAATCAAATTTCACAACACAGACTGCTTACACAGAAATATTTGCAATAATACACAGGCTAATAACACTTTTTGTTCCACTATAGAAAAAACCAATTCCTATAAATATTTGGGAGTAATCATTGATAACACATTTAAATGGAAAGCACATATTCAAAACTTACAAAAAAAAAAACTCAGAAAGGCGTCAGATATACTTCATCATTTAAGCAACTGCGCTCTTTACAGTGTACTCCGCCAAGCGTACTTCTCACTAGCCGAATCATATATCAGACACGGAATAACAGCATGGGGAAATGTCACATATAATAGCACACTACATAAAACCCAAGACAGCCTGCTTAGAATCTTATGGAAAAAACATCACCATAACTACCAGAACAATCCCAACACCACTACCGATTCCACCAATGTTCCTAAAACAAACAGCTTGGCAAAACACCTAAACATTATGAATGTCAAAAACATATACCACACAACACTTATCAAAGAATTTGATAATGACAGCCGATTCTTGCAACCAATTGATCACACACATAACACAAGAATAAAATCACAAGGAAGATATAAAGTCCAACGTTTTACAAATGAGTATGGCCGAAACATACTGCCCGTCGCATTGCCCTCTGTTCTAAACACAATACCCATAAATATACTAAATACCAAAAATAAATACAAAAAATACAAAGACATTACAAACTACTTAATAAATTTGCAATGAACACTCGTTGAATTTAATATATAGTAAATTATTATTAAAATTTCCTGCAGACAAGCTTATGGGATTCGCGGGATAATATTATAAAATTCACTAAAATAAACAAGATTTAAAACACATAAAATTAAAAATATAATAATAAATAAATTAAATAAATCAAATTAAAATAAACCATATAAACGAAAATAAAATATATGAAAGCCCGAATATTAAAACCTCAGCACCTGGAGATGTGTATATGAATACGAACTATAAATTAAATTTTCCAGCAATGAAGTAACTTCAACATAAGCCGAGGACAACCCAACTTATATTTTAAATTGTATTTTTCTTTTAAATTTTTTAAAATATTTATATAAAATGTTAATCTTGTAAACATTGTAAACAACAAATGTAAATAAATAAAAATAATATAAAAAAAAGAATTGAACAATAACTGAACTATAAATGAACTACAACTTAACTAGAACTGAACTAAAACTTAACTAGAACTGAACTAGATCTAAACTAGAACGAAACTTGAGCCGAACCAGAACTGAGTTAGCACTGAACTAGAACTGAATTAGAACTAAACTAGAATTTAACTAGAACTAATCTAAAACATCTACACTTTAAAAATTCTTTAAATTTAAATCATGTTAAAATATCCTTTTTACTGTTCAAAGCAAGTATTAAATAAAAATCAAATTTTATCGAATTATTTATTTATAGACTCTTATATCTATGTTTATATTTAGTTAAGCATATATCCAGGCACGGCAATTAATTTGTGTCGGAAATCAAAAGCTGCAAAGTGACATTTTCCCATTTCATTTTTGGCCACAAAATTTACCTTTCTACAAAAATGAAAACAAAATTAATGCAAAAGTGTTTGCGTGTTTAAAGAAAATCAGAAAATCTAGAGGGTTTTTTGGAAAAAGTAAAACCAAATCACAAAATAAAAATAAAAAAAGCTGTAAGAGAAATGTTAAAAGTTGTTAAGAGATTACGATAAAAACATTAAACATTTATAACATGTCAAAATCAGTGACTATTTAACTTAAATTATGCACCATTATTTAAATCTGTACAAAAAAATCGCTTGAAAATGGGATAAAATATTGATGATAAGCATTTAATTTTGAATTTTTTTTTGCGAAACATAGTTAAATTATGAGTTTTTTTTTTTAATTTTCTTAATAAAAATATTTAAATTCTAAAACTAAAGATGTGTAGTATTTTTGGTTATTTGTAGGAAAACTAAATTTTTATCATTCCCTAAATATATCTAATCTCTGCCCGTTTTAGCTTTCTACTTCATTAAATTACGCCTAAAAGCATGCTTAAGACCAAAAAAAGCTGAAACAAATAGCAGGCAATCAGCAATTCTTCTTTTGTTAAAAGAAAAATCTTTATTTTATTAACAAGAAATCACAATTTTATGATTATTTTCTCACCTCAATTCAATGGCAACTACAGACATTTATTTCTCTCTTCACACAAAATTAACTACATTACTAATGGCCAATAGCAACAGCAATACCAACACCACCACCAACAGCCAACTATATACATATGAACGCAAAAAATGTAACAAATAGAAAAATTGCTGGTAAAACGAAATAAGAAATACGAAAAAAAATACATTTTGATAAATTTACTACACAAATTGTGAACTTCATTTAGAACAAACATTTTTAGCAACAAAACG